>OW388293.1:74686131-76165140 GCA_936450465.1 Gibbula magus
GGTTGCGCTCTGGACTCTAAAAAAAAAAAAAAAAAAAAAAAAAAAGTAAAAAGGCCACCAAATATATATGGCATTGATGCAGACAGGCAGGCTTCACTTGGTCGTTTTCTTGTGTATCTCGATTGAATCAATTCGTCAGCTTTTATATGAGCTATCAAACGTGATTCTATCTTCAGTAGTTTTCGAACAAAAATTCTCCAAAGAAAATACCGCTAAAAATCGCAAATGTGTTCATGTCGACGTTGTGCATTAACGATCAATTTTTACATGATCACATACTGAAGTGGAATTGTTAAACCACAACTTGTGAACAGATTGCAAGAAACAGAATTTGAATCAGAGTTTTCCTTAGCGAGTTATGACCCTTTGAACATAGAGCCGAAAAACGCACTTTTTAAAAATGACCATGTTCAAGGACAGATTATTAAAGTTCTAGGTGGAAATTCGAAAATCGGGCTTCTACAGGCCCTCTGACATTTATTTGGCTTTCACATGAGCTATCGCATATAGCTGTATGTGTTGCCGTTATTTAGAAGAAGATTTTCAAAGACGCGTACCCTAAAACTCGCGAAAGTTCACGAAATTTTCAGGTTTTTCGAAATAGCAAAAAATCTATTTATACGGCCGAGAACCGCTACAGGCCTAATCGATGGGGAAAGTTGTTGCCCACGTTTTGGTGAAAGTTTTGTGAAATTATCTTGATTAGTTCTTGAGCTATTAAGGTTTGAAGTTTCAACTTCAAGGGGGAATAACTCAAGAAAGAAGTCGAAATTCAAAAATCGGGCTCCGTTATGAGCTAAGTTGGGTCACAGGCTATCACCCCTGACATTTTCAGAAAAATCAGTCCAGCCGTTATTTCAGAACTCGTCGGACAAAATCGGTACAAATAATAATAATAATAATAATAATCTCGACGATAACAATAGGTCTTCAGACATTCGTCTTGAAGACCTAATAATAATCTCGACGATAACAATAGGTCTTCAGACATTCGTCTTGAAGACCTAAAAAAACCGGATAATAACAATAGGTCTTCCAGACATTCGTCTTGAAGACCTAATAATAATCTCGACGATAACAATAGGTCTTCAGACATTCGTCTTGAAGACCTAATGAAAAAGAAAAATTGAGTAAATCAGTCAGGTAGACCTGACTAGGATTGACACGTCAATACTGCAGGTCTTCAAGATTCCCGCTTTGACCTCTGAGCATGTAACCTGTGCAAACAACGTTTTTGGACTTTGTACTTCTCAATAATAACTACGGGAACCCATTTGAAGCAATTTGTAAAAGCAGTGACAAAAAGAAAAATTTGGGCTCAAAATTTGTTTGTGCTCAAACCATGATTTGTTGGTGTTTCATGGTGGCAGAAAGATGGCAAGACAGGAAAACACACTTTTGGAGTTTGTACCTCTCAATAAGAACTTAGGACACTGATTTGAATTTTTTTTAACACCAGGAAAAAAAAAAACGCGTTTTGCTCCGATTCGAGTCAAACCTTGATTTTTCTGATGCTGGCGGGATTAGAAAGTTGAGAAATCCAGGTTGCGCTCTGGACTCTAAAAAAAAAAAAAAAAAAAAAAAAAGTAAAAAGGCCTCCATATATATATGGCATTGATGCAGACAGGCAGGCTTCACTTGGTCGTTTTCTTGTGTCTCTCGATTGAATCAATTCGTCAGCTTTTATATGAGCTATCAAACGTGATTCTATCTTCAGTAGTTTTCGAACAAAAATTCTCCAAAGAAAATACCGCTAAAAATCGCAAATGTGTTCATGTCGACGTTGTGCATTAACGATCAATTTTTACATGATCACATACTGAAGTGGAATTGTTAAACCACAACTTGTGAACAGATTGCAAGAAACAGAATTTGAATCAGAGTTTTCCTTAGCGAGTTATGACCCTTTGAACATAGAGCCGAAAAACGCACTTTTTAAAAATGACCATGTTCAAGGACAGATTATTAAAGTTCTAGGTGGAAATTCGAAAATCGGGCTTCTACAGGCCCTCTGACATTTATTTGGCTTTCACATGAGCTATCGCATATAGCTGTATGTGTTGCCGTTATTTAGAAGAAGATTTTCAAAGACGCGTACCCTAAAACTCGCGAAAGTTCACGAAATTTTCAGGTTTTTCGAAATAGCAAAAAATCTATTTATACGGCCGAGAACCGCTACAGGCCTAATCGATGGGGAAAGTTGTTGCCCACGTTTTGGTGAAAGTTTTGTGAAATTATCTTGATTAGTTCTTGAGCTATTAAGGTTTGAAGTTTCAACTTCAAGGGGGAATAACTCAAGAAAGAAGTCGAAATTCAAAAATCGGGCTCCGTTATGAGCTAAGTTGGGTCACAGGCTATCACCCCTGACATTTTCAGAAAAATCAGTCCAGCCGTTATTTCAGAACTCGTCGGACAAAATCGGTACAAATAATAATAATAATAATAATAATCTCGACGATAACAATAGGTCTTCAGACATTCGTCTTGAAGACCTAATAATAATCTCGACGATAACAATAGGTCTTCAGACATTCGTCTTGAAGACCTAAAAAAACCGGATAATAACAATAGGTCTTCCAGACATTCGTCTTGAAGACCTAATAATAATCTCGACGATAACAATAGGTCTTCAGACATTCGTCTTGAAGACCTAATGAAAAAGAAAAATTGAGTAAATCAGTCAGGTAGACCTGACTAGGATTGACACGTCAATACTGCAGGTCTTCAAGATTCCCGCTTTGACCTCTGAGCATGTAACCTGTGCAAACAACGTTTTTGGACTTTGTACTTCTCAATAATAACTACGGGAACCCATTTGAAGCAATTTGTAAAAGCAGTGACAAAAAGAAAAATTTGGGCTCAAAATTTGTTTGTGCTCAAACCATGATTTGTTGGTGTTTCATGGTGGCAGAAAGATGGCAAGACAGGAAAACACACTTTTGGAGTTTGTACCTCTCAATAAGAACTTAGGACACTGATTTGAATTTTTTTTAACACCAGGAAAAAAAAAACGCGTTTTGCTCCGATTCGAGTCAAACCTTGATTTTTCTGATGCTGGCGGGATTAGAAAGTTGAGAAATCCAGGTTGCGCTCTGGACTCTAAAAAAAAAAAAAAAAAAAAAAAAAGTAAAAAGGCCTCCATATATATATGGCATTGATGCAGACAGGCAGGCTTCACTTGGTCGTTTTCTTGTGTCTCTCGATTGAATCAATTCGTCAGCTTTTATATGAGCTATCAAACGTGATTCTATCTTCAGTAGTTTTCGAACAAAAATTCTCCAAAGAAAATACCGCTAAAAATCGCAAATGTGTTCATGTCGACGTTGTGCATTAACGATCAATTTTTACATGATCACATACTGAAGTGGAATTGTTAAACCACAACTTGTGAACAGATTGCAAGAAACAGAATTTGAATCAGAGTTTTCCTTAGCGAGTTATGACCCTTTGAACATAGAGCCGAAAAACGCACTTTTTAAAAATGACCATGTTCAAGGACAGATTATTAAAGTTCTAGGTGGAAATTCGAAAATCGGGCTTCTACAGGCCCTCTGACATTTATTTGGCTTTCACATGAGCTATCGCATATAGCTGTATGTGTTGCCGTTATTTAGAAGAAGATTTTCAAAGACGCGTACCCTAAAACTCGCGAAAGTTCACGAAATTTTCAGGTTTTTCGAAATAGCAAAAAATCTATTTATACGGCCGAGAACCGCTACAGGCCTAATCGATGGGGAAAGTTGTTGCCCACGTTTTGGTGAAAGTTTTGTGAAATTATCTTGATTAGTTCTTGAGCTATTAAGGTTTGAAGTTTCAACTTCAAGGGGGAATAACTCAAGAAAGAAGTCGAAATTCAAAAATCGGGCTCCGTTATGAGCTAAGTTGGGTCACAGGCTATCACCCCTGACATTTTCAGAAAAATCAGTCCAGCCGTTATTTCAGAACTCGTCGGACAAAATCGGTACAAATAATAATAATAATAATAATAATCTCGACGATAACAATAGGTCTTCAGACATTCGTCTTGAAGACCTAAAAAAACCGGATAATAACAATAGGTCTTCCAGACATTCGTCTTGAAGACCTAAAAAAACCGGATAATAACAATAGGTCTTCCAGACATTCGTCTTGAAGACCTAATAATAATCTCGACGATAACAATAGGTCTTCAGACATTCGTCTTGAAGACCTAATGAAAAAGAAAAATTGAGTAAATCAGTCAGGTAGACCTGACTAGGATTGACACGTCAATACTGCAGGTCTTCAAGATTCCCGCTTTGACCTCTGAGCATGTAACCTGTGCAAACAACGTTTTTGGACTTTGTACTTCTCAATAATAACTACGGGAACCCATTTGAAGCAATTTGTAAAAGCAGTGACAAAAAGAAAAATTTGGGCTCAAAATTTGTTTGTGCTCAAACCATGATTTGTTGGTGTTTCATGGTGGCAGAAAGATGGCAAGACAGGAAAACACACTTTTGGAGTTTGTACCTCTCAATAAGAACTTAGGACACTGATTTGAATTTTTTTTAACACCAGGAAAAAAAAAACGCGTTTTGCTCCGATTCGAGTCAAACCTTGATTTTTCTGATGCTGGCGGGATTAGAAAGTTGAGAAATCCAGGTTGCGCTCTGGACTCTAAAAAAAAAAAAAAAAAAAAAAAAAAGTAAAAAGGCCTCCATATATATATGGCATTGATGCAGACAGGCAGGCTTCACTTGGTCGTTTTCTTGTGTCTCTCGATTGAATCAATTCGTCAGCTTTTATATGAGCTATCAAACGTGATTCTATCTTCAGTAGTTTTCGAACAAAAATTCTCCAAAGAAAATACCGCTAAAAATCGCAAATGTGTTCATGTCGACGTTGTGCATTAACGATCAATTTTTACATGATCACATACTGAAGTGGAATTGTTAAACCACAACTTGTGAACAGATTGCAAGAAACAGAATTTGAATCAGAGTTTTCCTTAGCGAGTTATGACCCTTTGAACATAGAGCCGAAAAACGCACTTTTTAAAAATGACCATGTTCAAGGACAGATTATTAAAGTTCTAGGTGGAAATTCGAAAATCGGGCTTCTACAGGCCCTCTGACATTTATTTGGCTTTCACATGAGCTATCGCATATAGCTGTATGTGTTGCCGTTATTTAGAAGAAGATTTTCAAAGACGCGTACCCTAAAACTCGCGAAAGTTCACGAAATTTTCAGGTTTTTCGAAATAGCAAAAAATCTATTTATACGGCCGAGAACCGCTACAGGCCTAATCGATGGGGAAAGTTGTTGCCCACGTTTTGGTGAAAGTTTTGTGAAATTATCTTGATTAGTTCTTGAGCTATTAAGGTTTGAAGTTTCAACTTCAAGGGGGAATAACTCAAGAAAGAAGTCGAAATTCAAAAATCGGGCTCCGTTATGAGCTAAGTTGGGTCACAGGCTATCACCCCTGACATTTTCAGAAAAATCAGTCCAGCCGTTATTTCAGAACTCGTCGGACAAAATCGGTACAAATAATAATAATAATAATAATAATCTCGACGATAACAATAGGTCTTCAGACATTCGTCTTGAAGACCTAATAATAATCTCGACGATAACAATAGGTCTTCAGACATTCGTCTTGAAGACCTAAAAAAACCGGATAATAACAATAGGTCTTCCAGACATTCGTCTTGAAGACCTAATAATAATCTCGACGATAACAATAGGTCTTCAGACATTCGTCTTGAAGACCTAATGAAAAAGAAAAATTGAGTAAATCAGTCAGGTAGACCTGACTAGGATTGACACGTCAATACTGCAGGTCTTCAAGATTCCCGCTTTGACCTCTGAGCATGTAACCTGTGCAAACAACGTTTTTGGACTTTGTACTTCTCAATAATAACTACGGGAACCCATTTGAAGCAATTTGTAAAAGCAGTGACAAAAAGAAAAATTTGGGCTCAAAATTTGTTTGTGCTCAAACCATGATTTGTTGGTGTTTCATGGTGGCAGAAAGATGGCAAGACAGGAAAACACACTTTTGGAGTTTGTACCTCTCAATAAGAACTTAGGACACTGATTTGAATTTTTTTTAACACCAGGAAAAAAAAAACGCGTTTTGCTCCGATTCGAGTCAAACCTTGATTTTTCTGATGCTGGCGGGATTAGAAAGTTGAGAAATCCAGGTTGCGCTCTGGACTCTAAAAAAAAAAAAAAAAAAAAAAAAAGTAAAAAGGCCTCCATATATATATGGCATTGATGCAGACAGGCAGGCTTCACTTGGTCGTTTTCTTGTGTCTCTCGATTGAATCAATTCGTCAGCTTTTATATGAGCTATCAAACGTGATTCTATCTTCAGTAGTTTTCGAACAAAAATTCTCCAAAGAAAATACCGCTAAAAATCGCAAATGTGTTCATGTCGACGTTGTGCATTAACGATCAATTTTTACATGATCACATACTGAAGTGGAATTGTTAAACCACAACTTGTGAACAGATTGCAAGAAACAGAATTTGAATCAGAGTTTTCCTTAGCGAGTTATGACCCTTTGAACATAGAGCCGAAAAACGCACTTTTTAAAAATGACCATGTTCAAGGACAGATTATTAAAGTTCTAGGTGGAAATTCGAAAATCGGGCTTCTACAGGCCCTCTGACATTTATTTGGCTTTCACATGAGCTATCGCATATAGCTGTATGTGTTGCCGTTATTTAGAAGAAGATTTTCAAAGACGCGTACCCTAAAACTCGCGAAAGTTCACGAAATTTTCAGGTTTTTCGAAATAGCAAAAAATCTATTTATACGGCCGAGAACCGCTACAGGCCTAATCGATGGGGAAAGTTGTTGCCCACGTTTTGGTGAAAGTTTTGTGAAATTATCTTGATTAGTTCTTGAGCTATTAAGGTTTGAAGTTTCAACTTCAAGGGGGAATAACTCAAGAAAGAAGTCGAAATTCAAAAATCGGGCTCCGTTATGAGCTAAGTTGGGTCACAGGCTATCACCCCTGACATTTTCAGAAAAATCAGTCCAGCCGTTATTTCAGAACTCGTCGGACAAAATCGGTACAAATAATAATAATAATAATAATAATCTCGACGATAACAATAGGTCTTCAGACATTCGTCTTGAAGACCTAATAATAATCTCGACGATAACAATAGGTCTTCAGACATTCGTCTTGAAGACCTAAAAAAACCGGATAATAACAATAGGTCTTCCAGACATTCGTCTTGAAGACCTAATAATAATCTCGACGATAACAATAGGTCTTCAGACATTCGTCTTGAAGACCTAATGAAAAAGAAAAATTGAGTAAATCAGTCAGGTAGACCTGACTAGGATTGACACGTCAATACTGCAGGTCTTCAAGATTCCCGCTTTGACCTCTGAGCATGTAACCTGTGCAAACAACGTTTTTGGACTTTGTACTTCTCAATAATAACTACGGGAACCCATTTGAAGCAATTTGTAAAAGCAGTGACAAAAAGAAAAATTTGGGCTCAAAATTTGTTTGTGCTCAAACCATGATTTGTTGGTGTTTCATGGTGGCAGAAAGATGGCAAGACAGGAAAACACACTTTTGGAGTTTGTACCTCTCAATAAGAACTTAGGACACTGATTTGAATTTTTTTTAACACCAGGAAAAAAAAAACGCGTTTTGCTCCGATTCGAGTCAAACCTTGATTTTTCTGATGCTGGCGGGATTAGAAAGTTGAGAAATCCAGGTTGCGCTCTGGACTCTAAAAAAAAAAAAAAAAAAAAAAAAAGTAAAAAGGCCTCCATATATATATGGCATTGATGCAGACAGGCAGGCTTCACTTGGTCGTTTTCTTGTGTCTCTCGATTGAATCAATTCGTCAGCTTTTATATGAGCTATCAAACGTGATTCTATCTTCAGTAGTTTTCGAACAAAAATTCTCCAAAGAAAATACCGCTAAAAATCGCAAATGTGTTCATGTCGACGTTGTGCATTAACGATCAATTTTTACATGATCACATACTGAAGTGGAATTGTTAAACCACAACTTGTGAACAGATTGCAAGAAACAGAATTTGAATCAGAGTTTTCCTTAGCGAGTTATGACCCTTTGAACATAGAGCCGAAAAACGCACTTTTTAAAAATGACCATGTTCAAGGACAGATTATTAAAGTTCTAGGTGGAAATTCGAAAATCGGGCTTCTACAGGCCCTCTGACATTTATTTGGCTTTCACATGAGCTATCGCATATAGCTGTATGTGTTGCCGTTATTTAGAAGAAGATTTTCAAAGACGCGTACCCTAAAACTCGCGAAAGTTCACGAAATTTTCAGGTTTTTCGAAATAGCAAAAAATCTATTTATACGGCCGAGAACCGCTACAGGCCTAATCGATGGGGAAAGTTGTTGCCCACGTTTTGGTGAAAGTTTTGTGAAATTATCTTGATTAGTTCTTGAGCTATTAAGGTTTGAAGTTTCAACTTCAAGGGGGAATAACTCAAGAAAGAAGTCGAAATTCAAAAATCGGGCTCCGTTATGAGCTAAGTTGGGTCACAGGCTATCACCCCTGACATTTTCAGAAAAATCAGTCCAGCCGTTATTTCAGAACTCGTCGGACAAAATCGGTACAAATAATAATAATAATAATAATAATCTCGACGATAACAATAGGTCTTCAGACATTCGTCTTGAAGACCTAATAATAATCTCGACGATAACAATAGGTCTTCAGACATTCGTCTTGAAGACCTAAAAAAACCGGATAATAACAATAGGTCTTCCAGACATTCGTCTTGAAGACCTAATAATAATCTCGACGATAACAATAGGTCTTCAGACATTCGTCTTGAAGACCTAATGAAAAAGAAAAATTGAGTAAATCAGTCAGGTAGACCTGACTAGGATTGACACGTCAATACTGCAGGTCTTCAAGATTCCCGCTTTGACCTCTGAGCATGTAACCTGTGCAAACAACGTTTTTGGACTTTGTACTTCTCAATAATAACTACGGGAACCCATTTGAAGCAATTTGTAAAAGCAGTGACAAAAAGAAAAATTTGGGCTCAAAATTTGTTTGTGCTCAAACCATGATTTGTTGGTGTTTCATGGTGGCAGAAAGATGGCAAGACAGGAAAACACACTTTTGGAGTTTGTACCTCTCAATAAGAACTTAGGACACTGATTTGAATTTTTTTTAACACCAGGAAAAAAAAAACGCGTTTTGCTCCGATTCGAGTCAAACCTTGATTTTTCTGATGCTGGCGGGATTAGAAAGTTGAGAAATCCAGGTTGCGCTCTGGACTCTAAAAAAAAAAAAAAAAAAAAAAAAAGTAAAAAGGCCTCCATATATATATGGCATTGATGCAGACAGGCAGGCTTCACTTGGTCGTTTTCTTGTGTCTCTCGATTGAATCAATTCGTCAGCTTTTATATGAGCTATCAAACGTGATTCTATCTTCAGTAGTTTTCGAACAAAAATTCTCCAAAGAAAATACCGCTAAAAATCGCAAATGTGTTCATGTCGACGTTGTGCATTAACGATCAATTTTTACATGATCACATACTGAAGTGGAATTGTTAAACCACAACTTGTGAACAGATTGCAAGAAACAGAATTTGAATCAGAGTTTTCCTTAGCGAGTTATGACCCTTTGAACATAGAGCCGAAAAACGCACTTTTTAAAAATGACCATGTTCAAGGACAGATTATTAAAGTTCTAGGTGGAAATTCGAAAATCGGGCTTCTACAGGCCCTCTGACATTTATTTGGCTTTCACATGAGCTATCGCATATAGCTGTATGTGTTGCCGTTATTTAGAAGAAGATTTTCAAAGACGCGTACCCTAAAACTCGCGAAAGTTCACGAAATTTTCAGGTTTTTCGAAATAGCAAAAAATCTATTTATACGGCCGAGAACCGCTACAGGCCTAATCGATGGGGAAAGTTGTTGCCCACGTTTTGGTGAAAGTTTTGTGAAATTATCTTGATTAGTTCTTGAGCTATTAAGGTTTGAAGTTTCAACTTCAAGGGGGAATAACTCAAGAAAGAAGTCGAAATTCAAAAATCGGGCTCCGTTATGAGCTAAGTTGGGTCACAGGCTATCACCCCTGACATTTTCAGAAAAATCAGTCCAGCCGTTATTTCAGAACTCGTCGGACAAAATCGGTACAAATAATAATAATAATAATAATAATCTCGACGATAACAATAGGTCTTCAGACATTCGTCTTGAAGACCTAATAATAATCTCGACGATAACAATAGGTCTTCAGACATTCGTCTTGAAGACCTAAAAAAACCGGATAATAACAATAGGTCTTCCAGACATTCGTCTTGAAGACCTAATAATAATCTCGACGATAACAATAGGTCTTCAGACATTCGTCTTGAAGACCTAATGAAAAAGAAAAATTGAGTAAATCAGTCAGGTAGACCTGACTAGGATTGACACGTCAATACTGCAGGTCTTCAAGATTCCCGCTTTGACCTCTGAGCATGTAACCTGTGCAAACAACGTTTTTGGACTTTGTACTTCTCAATAATAACTACGGGAACCCATTTGAAGCAATTTGTAAAAGCAGTGACAAAAAGAAAAATTTGGGCTCAAAATTTGTTTGTGCTCAAACCATGATTTGTTGGTGTTTCATGGTGGCAGAAAGATGGCAAGACAGGAAAACACACTTTTGGAGTTTGTACCTCTCAATAAGAACTTAGGACACTGATTTGAATTTTTTTTAACACCAGGAAAAAAAAAACGCGTTTTGCTCCGATTCGAGTCAAACCTTGATTTTTCTGATGCTGGCGGGATTAGAAAGTTGAGAAATCCAGGTTGCGCTCTGGACTCTAAAAAAAAAAAAAAAAAAAAAAAAAGTAAAAAGGCCTCCATATATATATGGCATTGATGCAGACAGGCAGGCTTCACTTGGTCGTTTTCTTGTGTCTCTCGATTGAATCAATTCGTCAGCTTTTATATGAGCTATCAAACGTGATTCTATCTTCAGTAGTTTTCGAACAAAAATTCTCCAAAGAAAATACCGCTAAAAATCGCAAATGTGTTCATGTCGACGTTGTGCATTAACGATCAATTTTTACATGATCACATACTGAAGTGGAATTGTTAAACCACAACTTGTGAACAGATTGCAAGAAACAGAATTTGAATCAGAGTTTTCCTTAGCGAGTTATGACCCTTTGAACATAGAGCCGAAAAACGCACTTTTTAAAAATGACCATGTTCAAGGACAGATTATTAAAGTTCTAGGTGGAAATTCGAAAATCGGGCTTCTACAGGCCCTCTGACATTTATTTGGCTTTCACATGAGCTATCGCATATAGCTGTATGTGTTGCCGTTATTTAGAAGAAGATTTTCAAAGACGCGTACCCTAAAACTCGCGAAAGTTCACGAAATTTTCAGGTTTTTCGAAATAGCAAAAAATCTATTTATACGGCCGAGAACCGCTACAGGCCTAATCGATGGGGAAAGTTGTTGCCCACGTTTTGGTGAAAGTTTTGTGAAATTATCTTGATTAGTTCTTGAGCTATTAAGGTTTGAAGTTTCAACTTCAAGGGGGAATAACTCAAGAAAGAAGTCGAAATTCAAAAATCGGGCTCCGTTATGAGCTAAGTTGGGTCACAGGCTATCACCCCTGACATTTTCAGAAAAATCAGTCCAGCCGTTATTTCAGAACTCGTCGGACAAAATCGGTACAAATAATAATAATAATAACTAGGATTGACACGTCAATACTGCAGGTCTTCAAGATTCCCGCTTTGACCTCTGAGCATGTAACCTGTGCAAACAACGTTTTTGGACTTTGTACTTCTCAATAATAACTACGGGAACCCATTTGAAGCAATTTGTAAAAGCAGTGACAAAAAGAAAAATTTGGGCTCAAAATTTGTTTGTGCTCAAACCATGATTTGTTGGTGTTTCATGGTGGCAGAAAGATGGCAAGACAGGAAAACACACTTTTGGAGTTTGTACCTCTCAATAAGAACTTAGGACACTGATTTGAATTTTTTTTAACACCAGGAAAAAAAAAACGCGTTTTGCTCCGATTCGAGTCAAACCTTGATTTTTCTGATGCTGGCGGGATTAGAAAGTTGAGAAATCCAGGTTGCGCTCTGGACTCTAAAAAAAAAAAAAAAAAAAAGTAAAAAGGCCTCCATATATATATGGCATTGATGCAGACAGGCAGGCTTCACTTGGTCGTTTTCTTGTGTCTCTCGATTGAATCAATTCGTCAGCTTTTATATGAGCTATCAAACGTGATTCTATCTTCAGTAGTTTTCGAACAAAAATTCTCCAAAGAAAATACCGCTAAAAATCGCAAATGTGTTCATGTCGACGTTGTGCATTAACGATCAATTTTTACATGATCACATACTGAAGTGGAATTGTTAAACCACAACTTGTGAACAGATTGCAAGAAACAGAATTTGAATCAGAGTTTTCCTTAGCGAGTTATGACCCTTTGAACATAGAGCCGAAAAACGCACTTTTTAAAAATGACCATGTTCAAGGACAGATTATTAAAGTTCTAGGTGGAAATTCGAAAATCGGGCTTCTACAGGCCCTCTGACATTTATTTGGCTTTCACATGAGCTATCGCATATAGCTGTATGTGTTGCCGTTATTTAGAAGAAGATTTTCAAAGACGCGTACCCTAAAACTCGCGAAAGTTCACGAAATTTTCAGGTTTTTCGAAATAGCAAAAAATCTATTTATACGGCCGAGAACCGCTACAGGCCTAATCGATGGGGAAAGTTGTTGCCCACGTTTTGGTGAAAGTTTTGTGAAATTATCTTGATTAGTTCTTGAGCTATTAAGGTTTGAAGTTTCAACTTCAAGGGGGAATAACTCAAGAAAGAAGTCGAAATTCAAAAATCGGGCTCCGTTATGAGCTAAGTTGGGTCACAGGCTATCACCCCTGACATTTTCAGAAAAATCAGTCCAGCCGTTATTTCAGAACTCGTCGGACAAAATCGGTACAAATAATAATAATAATAACTAGGATTGACACGTCAATACTGCAGGTCTTCAAGATTCCCGCTTTGACCTCTGAGCATGTAACCTGTGCAAACAACGTTTTTGGACTTTGTACTTCTCAATAATAACTACGGGAACCCATTTGAAGCAATTTGTAAAAGCAGTGACAAAAAGAAAAATTTGGGCTCAAAATTTGTTTGTGCTCAAACCATGATTTGTTGGTGTTTCATGGTGGCAGAAAGATGGCAAGACAGGAAAACACACTTTTGGAGTTTGTACCTCTCAATAAGAACTTAGGACACTGATTTGAATTTTTTTTAACACCAGGAAAAAAAAAACGCGTTTTGCTCCGATTCGAGTCAAACCTTGATTTTTCTGATGCTGGCGGGATTAGAAAGTTGAGAAATCCAGGTTGCGCTCTGGACTCTAAAAAAAAAAAAAAAAAAAAAAAAAAGTAAAAAGGCCTCCATATATATATGGCATTGATGCAGACAGGCAGGCTTCACTTGGTCGTTTTCTTGTGTCTCTCGATTGAATCAATTCGTCAGCTTTTATATGAGCTATCAAACGTGATTCTATCTTCAGTAGTTTTCGAACAAAAATTCTCCAAAGAAAATACCGCTAAAAATCGCAAATGTGTTCATGTCGACGTTGTGCATTAACGATCAATTTTTACATGATCACATACTGAAGTGGAATTGTTAAACCACAACTTGTGAACAGATTGCAAGAAACAGAATTTGAATCAGAGTTTTCCTTAGCGAGTTATGACCCTTTGAACATAGAGCCGAAAAACGCACTTTTTAAAAATGACCATGTTCAAGGACAGATTATTAAAGTTCTAGGTGGAAATTCGAAAATCGGGCTTCTACAGGCCCTCTGACATTTATTTGGCTTTCACATGAGCTATCGCATATAGCTGTATGTGTTGCCGTTATTTAGAAGAAGATTTTCAAAGACGCGTACCCTAAAACTCGCGAAAGTTCACGAAATTTTCAGGTTTTTCGAAATAGCAAAAAATCTATTTATACGGCCGAGAACCGCTACAGGCCTAATCGATGGGGAAAGTTGTTGCCCACGTTTTGGTGAAAGTTTTGTGAAATTATCTTGATTAGTTCTTGAGCTATTAAGGTTTGAAGTTTCAACTTCAAGGGGGAATAACTCAAGAAAGAAGTCGAAATTCAAAAATCGGGCTCCGTTATGAGCTAAGTTGGGTCACAGGCTATCACCCCTGACATTTTCAGAAAAATCAGTCCAGCCGTTATTTCAGAACTCGTCGGACAAAATCGGTACAAATAATAATAATAATAACTAGGATTGACACGTCAATACTGCAGGTCTTCAAGATTCCCGCTTTGACCTCTGAGCATGTAACCTGTGCAAACAACGTTTTTGGACTTTGTACTTCTCAATAATAACTACGGGAACCCATTTGAAGCAATTTGTAAAAGCAGTGACAAAAAGAAAAATTTGGGCTCAAAATTTGTTTGTGCTCAAACCATGATTTGTTGGTGTTTCATGGTGGCAGAAAGATGGCAAGACAGGAAAACACACTTTTGGAGTTTGTACCTCTCAATAAGAACTTAGGACACTGATTTGAATTTTTTTTAACACCAGGAAAAAAAAAACGCGTTTTGCTCCGATTCGAGTCAAACCTTGATTTTTCTGATGCTGGCGGGATTAGAAAGTTGAGAAATCCAGGTTGCGCTCTGGACTCTAAAAAAAAAAAAAAAAAAAAAAAAAGTAAAAAGGCCTCCATATATATATGGCATTGATGCAGACAGGCAGGCTTCACTTGGTCGTTTTCTTGTGTCTCTCGATTGAATCAATTCGTCAGCTTTTATATGAGCTATCAAACGTGATTCTATCTTCAGTAGTTTTCGAACAAAAATTCTCCAAAGAAAATACCGCTAAAAATCGCAAATGTGTTCATGTCGACGTTGTGCATTAACGATCAATTTTTACATGATCACATACTGAAGTGGAATTGTTAAACCACAACTTGTGAACAGATTGCAAGAAACAGAATTTGAATCAGAGTTTTCCTTAGCGAGTTATGACCCTTTGAACATAGAGCCGAAAAACGCACTTTTTAAAAATGACCATGTTCAAGGACAGATTATTAAAGTTCTAGGTGGAAATTCGAAAATCGGGCTTCTACAGGCCCTCTGACATTTATTTGGCTTTCACATGAGCTATCGCATATAGCTGTATGTGTTGCCGTTATTTAGAAGAAGATTTTCAAAGACGCGTACCCTAAAACTCGCGAAAGTTCACGAAATTTTCAGGTTTTTCGAAATAGCAAAAAATCTATTTATACGGCCGAGAACCGCTACAGGCCTAATCGATGGGGAAAGTTGTTGCCCACGTTTTGGTGAAAGTTTTGTGAAATTATCTTGATTAGTTCTTGAGCTATTAAGGTTTGAAGTTTCAACTTCAAGGGGGAATAACTCAAGAAAGAAGTCGAAATTCAAAAATCGGGCTCCGTTATGAGCTAAGTTGGGTCACAGGCTATCACCCCTGACATTTTCAGAAAAATCAGTCCAGCCGTTATTTCAGAACTCGTCGGACAAAATCGGTACAAATAATAATAATAATAATAATAATCTCGACGATAACAATAGGTCTTCAGACATTCGTCTTGAAGACCTAAAAAAACCGGATAATAACAATAGGTCTTCCAGACATTCGTCTTGAAGACCTAAAAAAAACGGATAATAACAATAGGTCTTCCAGACATTCGTCTTGAAGACCTAATAATAATCTCGACGATAACAATAGGTCTTCAGACATTCGTCTTGAAGACCTAATGAAAAAGAAAAATTGAGTAAATCAGTCAGGTAGACCTGACTAGGATTGACACGTCAATACTGCAGGTCTTCAAGATTCCCGCTTTGACCTCTGAGCATGTAACCTGTGCAAACAACGTTTTTGGACTTTGTACTTCTCAATAATAACTACGGGAACCCATTTGAAGCAATTTGTAAAAGCAGTGACAAAAAGAAAAATTTGGGCTCAAAATTTGTTTGTGCTCAAACCATGATTTGTTGGTGTTTCATGGTGGCAGAAAGATGGCAAGACAGGAAAACACACTTTTGGAGTTTGTACCTCTCAATAAGAACTTAGGACACTGATTTGAATTTTTTTTAACACCAGGAAAAAAAAAACGCGTTTTGCTCCGATTCGAGTCAAACCTTGATTTTTCTGATGCTGGCGGGATTAGAAAGTTGAGAAATCCAGGTTGCGCTCTGGACTCTAAAAAAAAAAAAAAAAAAAAGTAAAAAGGCCTCCATATATATATGGCATTGATGCAGACAGGCAGGCTTCACTTGGTCGTTTTCTTGTGTCTCTCGATTGAATCAATTCGTCAGCTTTTATATGAGCTATCAAACGTGATTCTATCTTCAGTAGTTTTCGAACAAAAATTCTCCAAAGAAAATACCGCTAAAAATCGCAAATGTGTTCATGTCGACGTTGTGCATTAACGATCAATTTTTACATGATCACATACTGAAGTGGAATTGTTAAACCACAACTTGTGAACAGATTGCAAGAAACAGAATTTGAATCAGAGTTTTCCTTAGCGAGTTATGACCCTTTGAACATAGAGCCGAAAAACGCACTTTTTAAAAATGACCATGTTCAAGGACAGATTATTAAAGTTCTAGGTGGAAATTCGAAAATCGGGCTTCTACAGGCCCTCTGACATTTATTTGGCTTTCACATGAGCTATCGCATATAGCTGTATGTGTTGCCGTTATTTAGAAGAAGATTTTCAAAGACGCGTACCCTAAAACTCGCGAAAGTTCACGAAATTTTCAGGTTTTTCGAAATAGCAAAAAATCTATTTATACGGCCGAGAACCGCTACAGGCCTAATCGATGGGGAAAGTTGTTGCCCACGTTTTGGTGAAAGTTTTGTGAAATTATCTTGATTAGTTCTTGAGCTATTAAGGTTTGAAGTTTCAACTTCAAGGGGGAATAACTCAAGAAAGAAGTCGAAATTCAAAAATCGGGCTCCGTTATGAGCTAAGTTGGGTCACAGGCTATCACCCCTGACATTTTCAGAAAAATCAGTCCAGCCGTTATTTCAGAACTCGTCGGACAAAATCGGTACAAATAATAATAATAATAATAATAATCTCGACGATAACAATAGGTCTTCAGACATTCGTCTTGAAGACCTAAAAAAACCGGATAATAACAATAGGTCTTCCAGACATTCGTCTTGAAGACCTAAAAAAACCGGATAATAACAATAGGTCTTCCAGACATTCGTCTTGAAGACCTAATAATAATCTCGACGATAACAATAGGTCTTCAGACATTCGTCTTGAAGACCTAATGAAAAAGAAAAATTGAGTAAATCAGTCAGGTAGACCTGACTAGGATTGACACGTCAATACTGCAGGTCTTCAAGATTCCCGCTTTGACCTCTGAGCATGTAACCTGTGCAAACAACGTTTTTGGACTTTGTACTTCTCAATAATAACTACGGGAACCCATTTGAAGCAATTTGTAAAAGCAGTGACAAAAAGAAAAATTTGGGCTCAAAATTTGTTTGTGCTCAAACCATGATTTGTTGGTGTTTCATGGTGGCAGAAAGATGGCAAGACAGGAAAACACACTTTTGGAGTTTGTACCTCTCAATAAGAACTTAGGACACTGATTTGAATTTTTTTTAACACCAGGAAAAAAAAAAACGCGTTTTGCTCCGATTCGAGTCAAACCTTGATTTTTCTGATGCTGGCGGGATTAGAAAGTTGAGAAATCCAGGTTGCGCTCTGGACTCTAAAAAAAAAAAAAAAAAAAAAAAAAGTAAAAAGGCCTCCATATATATATGGCATTGATGCAGACAGGCAGGCTTCACTTGGTCGTTTTCTTGTGTCTCTCGATTGAATCAATTCGTCAGCTTTTATATGAGCTATCAAACGTGATTCTATCTTCAGTAGTTTTCGAACAAAAATTCTCCAAAGAAAATACCGCTAAAAATCGCAAATGTGTTCATGTCGACGTTGTGCATTAACGATCAATTTTTACATGATCACATACTGAAGTGGAATTGTTAAACCACAACTTGTGAACAGATTGCAAGAAACAGAATTTGAATCAGAGTTTTCCTTAGCGAGTTATGACCCTTTGAACATAGAGCCGAAAAACGCACTTTTTAAAAATGACCATGTTCAAGGACAGATTATTAAAGTTCTAGGTGGAAATTCGAAAATCGGGCTTCTACAGGCCCTCTGACATTTATTTGGCTTTCACATGAGCTATCGCATATAGCTGTATGTGTTGCCGTTATTTAGAAGAAGATTTTCAAAGACGCGTACCCTAAAACTCGCGAAAGTTCACGAAATTTTCAGGTTTTTCGAAATAGCAAAAAATCTATTTATACGGCCGAGAACCGCTACAGGCCTAATCGATGGGGAAAGTTGTTGCCCACGTTTTGGTGAAAGTTTTGTGAAATTATCTTGATTAGTTCTTGAGCTATTAAGGTTTGAAGTTTCAACTTCAAGGGGGAATAACTCAAGAAAGAAGTCGAAATTCAAAAATCGGGCTCCGTTATGAGCTAAGTTGGGTCACAGGCTATCACCCCTGACATTTTCAGAAAAATCAGTCCAGCCGTTATTTCAGAACTCGTCGGACAAAATCGGTACAAATAATAATAATAATAATAATAATCTCGACGATAACAATAGGTCTTCAGACATTCGTCTTGAAGACCTAAAAAAACCGGATAATAACAATAGGTCTTCCAGACATTCGTCTTGAAGACCTAAAAAAAACGGATAATAACAATAGGTCTTCCAGACATTCGTCTTGAAGACCTAATAATAATCTCGACGATAACAATAGGTCTTCAGACATTCGTCTTGAAGACCTAATGAAAAAGAAAAATTGAGTAAATCAGTCAGGTAGACCTGACTAGGATTGACACGTCAATACTGCAGGTCTTCAAGATTCCCGCTTTGACCTCTGAGCATGTAACCTGTGCAAACAACGTTTTTGGACTTTGTACTTCTCAATAATAACTACGGGAACCCATTTGAAGCAATTTGTAAAAGCAGTGACAAAAAGAAAAATTTGGGCTCAAAATTTGTTTGTGCTCAAACCATGATTTGTTGGTGTTTCATGGTGGCAGAAAGATGGCAAGACAGGAAAACACACTTTTGGAGTTTGTACCTCTCAATAAGAACTTAGGACACTGATTTGAATTTTTTTTAACACCAGGAAAAAAAAAACGCGTTTTGCTCCGATTCGAGTCAAACCTTGATTTTTCTGATGCTGGCGGGATTAGAAAGTTGAGAAATCCAGGTTGCGCTCTGGACTCTAAAAAAAAAAAAAAAAAAAAAAAAAGTAAAAAGGCCTCCATATATATATGGCATTGATGCAGACAGGCAGGCTTCACTTGGTCGTTTTCTTGTGTCTCTCGATTGAATCAATTCGTCAGCTTTTATATGAGCTATCAAACGTGATTCTATCTTCAGTAGTTTTCGAACAAAAATTCTCCAAAGAAAATACCGCTAAAAATCGCAAATGTGTTCATGTCGACGTTGTGCATTAACGATCAATTTTTACATGATCACATACTGAAGTGGAATTGTTAAACCACAACTTGTGAACAGATTGCAAGAAACAGAATTTGAATCAGAGTTTTCCTTAGCGAGTTATGACCCTTTGAACATAGAGCCGAAAAACGCACTTTTTAAAAATGACCATGTTCAAGGACAGATTATTAAAGTTCTAGGTGGAAATTCGAAAATCGGGCTTCTACAGGCCCTCTGACATTTATTTGGCTTTCACATGAGCTATCGCATATAGCTGTATGTGTTGCCGTTATTTAGAAGAAGATTTTCAAAGACGCGTACCCTAAAACTCGCGAAAGTTCACGAAATTTTCAGGTTTTTCGAAATAGCAAAAAATCTATTTATACGGCCGAGAACCGCTACAGGCCTAATCGATGGGGAAAGTTGTTGCCCACGTTTTGGTGAAAGTTTTGTGAAATTATCTTGATTAGTTCTTGAGCTATTAAGGTTTGAAGTTTCAACTTCAAGGGGGAATAACTCAAGAAAGAAGTCGAAATTCAAAAATCGGGCTCCGTTATGAGCTAAGTTGGGTCACAGGCTATCACCCCTGACATTTTCAGAAAAATCAGTCCAGCCGTTATTTCAGAACTCGTCGGACAAAATCGGTACAAATAATAATAATAATAATAATAATCTCGACGATAACAATAGGTCTTCAGACATTCGTCTTGAAGACCTAAAAAAACCGGATAATAACAATAGGTCTTCCAGACATTCGTCTTGAAGACCTAAAAAAAACCGGATAATAACAATAGGTCTTCCAGACATTCGTCTTGAAGACCTAATAATAATCTCGACGATAACAATAGGTCTTCAGACATTCGTCTTGAAGACCTAATGAAAAAGAAAAATTGAGTAAATCAGTCAGGTAGACCTGACTAGGATTGACACGTCAATACTGCAGGTCTTCAAGATTCCCGCTTTGACCTCTGAGCATGTAACCTGTGCAAACAACGTTTTTGGACTTTGTACTTCTCAATAATAACTACGGGAACCCATTTGAAGCAATTTGTAAAAGCAGTGACAAAAAGAAAAATTTGGGCTCAAAATTTGTTTGTGCTCAAACCATGATTTGTTGGTGTTTCATGGTGGCAGAAAGATGGCAAGACAGGAAAACACACTTTTGGAGTTTGTACCTCTCAATAAGAACTTAGGACACTGATTTGAATTTTTTTTAACACCAGGAAAAAAAAAACGCGTTTTGCTCCGATTCGAGTCAAACCTTGATTTTTCTGATGCTGGCGGGATTAGAAAGTTGAGAAATCCAGGTTGCGCTCTGGACTCTAAAAAAAAAAAAAAAAAAAAAAAAAGTAAAAAGGCCTCCATATATATATGGCATTGATGCAGACAGGCAGGCTTCACTTGGTCGTTTTCTTGTGTCTCTCGATTGAATCAATTCGTCAGCTTTTATATGAGCTATCAAACGTGATTCTATCTTCAGTAGTTTTCGAACAAAAATTCTCCAAAGAAAATACCGCTAAAAATCGCAAATGTGTTCATGTCGACGTTGTGCATTAACGATCAATTTTTACATGATCACATACTGAAGTGGAATTGTTAAACCACAACTTGTGAACAGATTGCAAGAAACAGAATTTGAATCAGAGTTTTCCTTAGCGAGTTATGACCCTTTGAACATAGAGCCGAAAAACGCACTTTTTAAAAATGACCATGTTCAAGGACAGATTATTAAAGTTCTAGGTGGAAATTCGAAAATCGGGCTTCTACAGGCCCTCTGACATTTATTTGGCTTTCACATGAGCTATCGCATATAGCTGTATGTGTTGCCGTTATTTAGAAGAAGATTTTCAAAGACGCGTACCCTAAAACTCGCGAAAGTTCACGAAATTTTCAGGTTTTTCGAAATAGCAAAAAATCTATTTATACGGCCGAGAACCGCTACAGGCCTAATCGATGGGGAAAGTTGTTGCCCACGTTTTGGTGAAAGTTTTGTGAAATTATCTTGATTAGTTCTTGAGCTATTAAGGTTTGAAGTTTCAACTTCAAGGGGGAATAACTCAAGAAAGAAGTCGAAATTCAAAAATCGGGCTCCGTTATGAGCTAAGTTGGGTCACAGGCTATCACCCCTGACATTTTCAGAAAAATCAGTCCAGCCGTTATTTCAGAACTCGTCGGACAAAATCGGTACAAATAATAATAATAATAATAATAATCTCGACGATAACAATAGGTCTTCAGACATTCGTCTTGAAGACCTAAAAAAACCGGATAATAACAATAGGTCTTCCAGACATTCGTCTTGAAGACCTAAAAAAAACGGATAATAACAATAGGTCTTCCAGACATTCGTCTTGAAGACCTAATAATAATCTCGACGATAACAATAGGTCTTCAGACATTCGTCTTGAAGACCTAATGAAAAAGAAAAATTGAGTAAATCAGTCAGGTAGACCTGACTAGGATTGACACGTCAATACTGCAGGTCTTCAAGATTCCCGCTTTGACCTCTGAGCATGTAACCTGTGCAAACAACGTTTTTGGACTTTGTACTTCTCAATAATAACTACGGGAACCCATTTGAAGCAATTTGTAAAAGCAGTGACAAAAAGAAAAATTTGGGCTCAAAATTTGTTTGTGCTCAAACCATGATTTGTTGGTGTTTCATGGTGGCAGAAAGATGGCAAGACAGGAAAACACACTTTTGGAGTTTGTACCTCTCAATAAGAACTTAGGACACTGATTTGAATTTTTTTTAACACCAGGAAAAAAAAAACGCGTTTTGCTCCGATTCGAGTCAAACCTTGATTTTTCTGATGCTGGCGGGATTAGAAAGTTGAGAAATCCAGGTTGCGCTCTGGACTCTAAAAAAAAAAAAAAAAAAAAGTAAAAAGGCCTCCATATATATATGGCATTGATGCAGACAGGCAGGCTTCACTTGGTCGTTTTCTTGTGTCTCTCGATTGAATCAATTCGTCAGCTTTTATATGAGCTATCAAACGTGATTCTATCTTCAGTAGTTTTCGAACAAAAATTCTCCAAAGAAAATACCGCTAAAAATCGCAAATGTGTTCATGTCGACGTTGTGCATTAACGATCAATTTTTACATGATCACATACTGAAGTGGAATTGTTAAACCACAACTTGTGAACAGATTGCAAGAAACAGAATTTGAATCAGAGTTTTCCTTAGCGAGTTATGACCCTTTGAACATAGAGCCGAAAAACGCACTTTTTAAAAATGACCATGTTCAAGGACAGATTATTAAAGTTCTAGGTGGAAATTCGAAAATCGGGCTTCTACAGGCCCTCTGACATTTATTTGGCTTTCACATGAGCTATCGCATATAGCTGTATGTGTTGCCGTTATTTAGAAGAAGATTTTCAAAGACGCGTACCCTAAAACTCGCGAAAGTTCACGAAATTTTCAGGTTTTTCGAAATAGCAAAAAATCTATTTATACGGCCGAGAACCGCTACAGGCCTAATCGATGGGGAAAGTTGTTGCCCACGTTTTGGTGAAAGTTTTGTGAAATTATCTTGATTAGTTCTTGAGCTATTAAGGTTTGAAGTTTCAACTTCAAGGGGGAATAACTCAAGAAAGAAGTCGAAATTCAAAAATCGGGCTCCGTTATGAGCTAAGTTGGGTCACAGGCTATCACCCCTGACATTTTCAGAAAAATCAGTCCAGCCGTTATTTCAGAACTCGTCGGACAAAATCGGTACAAATAATAATAATAATAATAATAATCTCGACGATAACAATAGGTCTTCAGACATTCGTCTTGAAGACCTAAAAAAACCGGATAATAACAATAGGTCTTCCAGACATTCGTCTTGAAGACCTAAAAAAACCGGATAATAACAATAGGTCTTCCAGACATTCGTCTTGAAGACCTAATAATAATCTCGACGATAACAATAGGTCTTCAGACATTCGTCTTGAAGACCTAATGAAAAAGAAAAATTGAGTAAATCAGTCAGGTAGACCTGACTAGGATTGACACGTCAATACTGCAGGTCTTCAAGATTCCCGCTTTGACCTCTGAGCATGTAACCTGTGCAAACAACGTTTTTGGACTTTGTACTTCTCAATAATAACTACGGGAACCCATTTGAAGCAATTTGTAAAAGCAGTGACAAAAAGAAAAATTTGGGCTCAAAATTTGTTTGTGCTCAAACCATGATTTGTTGGTGTTTCATGGTGGCAGAAAGATGGCAAGACAGGAAAACACACTTTTGGAGTTTGTACCTCTCAATAAGAACTTAGGACACTGATTTGAATTTTTTTTAACACCAGGAAAAAAAAAACGCGTTTTGCTCCGATTCGAGTCAAACCTTGATTTTTCTGATGCTGGCGGGATTAGAAAGTTGAGAAATCCAGGTTGCGCTCTGGACTCTAAAAAAAAAAAAAAAAAAAAAAAAAGTAAAAAGGCCTCCATATATATATGGCATTGATGCAGACAGGCAGGCTTCACTTGGTCGTTTTCTTGTGTCTCTCGATTGAATCAATTCGTCAGCTTTTATATGAGCTATCAAACGTGATTCTATCTTCAGTAGTTTTCGAACAAAAATTCTCCAAAGAAAATACCGCTAAAAATCGCAAATGTGTTCATGTCGACGTTGTGCATTAACGATCAATTTTTACATGATCACATACTGAAGTGGAATTGTTAAACCACAACTTGTGAACAGATTGCAAGAAACAGAATTTGAATCAGAGTTTTCCTTAGCGAGTTATGACCCTTTGAACATAGAGCCGAAAAACGCACTTTTTAAAAATGACCATGTTCAAGGACAGATTATTAAAGTTCTAGGTGGAAATTCGAAAATCGGGCTTCTACAGGCCCTCTGACATTTATTTGGCTTTCACATGAGCTATCGCATATAGCTGTATGTGTTGCCGTTATTTAGAAGAAGATTTTCAAAGACGCGTACCCTAAAACTCGCGAAAGTTCACGAAATTTTCAGGTTTTTCGAAATAGCAAAAAATCTATTTATACGGCCGAGAACCGCTACAGGCCTAATCGATGGGGAAAGTTGTTGCCCACGTTTTGGTGAAAGTTTTGTGAAATTATCTTGATTAGTTCTTGAGCTATTAAGGTTTGAAGTTTCAACTTCAAGGGGGAATAACTCAAGAAAGAAGTCGAAATTCAAAAATCGGGCTCCGTTATGAGCTAAGTTGGGTCACAGGCTATCACCCCTGACATTTTCAGAAAAATCAGTCCAGCCGTTATTTCAGAACTCGTCGGACAAAATCGGTACAAATAATAATAATAATAATAATAATCTCGACGATAACAATAGGTCTTCAGACATTCGTCTTGAAGACCTAAAAAAACCGGATAATAACAATAGGTCTTCCAGACATTCGTCTTGAAGACCTAAAAAAAACGGATAATAACAATAGGTCTTCCAGACATTCGTCTTGAAGACCTAATAATAATCTCGACGATAACAATAGGTCTTCAGACATTCGTCTTGAAGACCTAATGAAAAAGAAAAATTGAGTAAATCAGTCAGGTAGACCTGACTAGGATTGACACGTCAATACTGCAGGTCTTCAAGATTCCCGCTTTGACCTCTGAGCATGTAACCTGTGCAAACAACGTTTTTGGACTTTGTACTTCTCAATAATAACTACGGGAACCCATTTGAAGCAATTTGTAAAAGCAGTGACAAAAAGAAAAATTTGGGCTCAAAATTTGTTTGTGCTCAAACCATGATTTGTTGGTGTTTCATGGTGGCAGAAAGATGGCAAGACAGGAAAACACACTTTTGGAGTTTGTACCTCTCAATAAGAACTTAGGACACTGATTTGAATTTTTTTTAACACCAGGAAAAAAAAAACGCGTTTTGCTCCGATTCGAGTCAAACCTTGATTTTTCTGATGCTGGCGGGATTAGAAAGTTGAGAAATCCAGGTTGCGCTCTGGACTCTAAAAAAAAAAAAAAAAAAAAGTAAAAAGGCCTCCATATATATATGGCATTGATGCAGACAGGCAGGCTTCACTTGGTCGTTTTCTTGTGTCTCTCGATTGAATCAATTCGTCAGCTTTTATATGAGCTATCAAACGTGATTCTATCTTCAGTAGTTTTCGAACAAAAATTCTCCAAAGAAAATACCGCTAAAAATCGCAAATGTGTTCATGTCGACGTTGTGCATTAACGATCAATTTTTACATGATCACATACTGAAGTGGAATTGTTAAACCACAACTTGTGAACAGATTGCAAGAAACAGAATTTGAATCAGAGTTTTCCTTAGCGAGTTATGACCCTTTGAACATAGAGCCGAAAAACGCACTTTTTAAAAATGACCATGTTCAAGGACAGATTATTAAAGTTCTAGGTGGAAATTCGAAAATCGGGCTTCTACAGGCCCTCTGACATTTATTTGGCTTTCACATGAGCTATCGCATATAGCTGTATGTGTTGCCGTTATTTAGAAGAAGATTTTCAAAGACGCGTACCCTAAAACTCGCGAAAGTTCACGAAATTTTCAGGTTTTTCGAAATAGCAAAAAATCTATTTATACGGCCGAGAACCGCTACAGGCCTAATCGATGGGGAAAGTTGTTGCCCACGTTTTGGTGAAAGTTTTGTGAAATTATCTTGATTAGTTCTTGAGCTATTAAGGTTTGAAGTTTCAACTTCAAGGGGGAATAACTCAAGAAAGAAGTCGAAATTCAAAAATCGGGCTCCGTTATGAGCTAAGTTGGGTCACAGGCTATCACCCCTGACATTTTCAGAAAAATCAGTCCAGCCGTTATTTCAGAACTCGTCGGACAAAATCGGTACAAATAATAATAATAATAATAATAATCTCGACGATAACAATAGGTCTTCAGACATTCGTCTTGAAGACCTAAAAAAACCGGATAATAACAATAGGTCTTCCAGACATTCGTCTTGAAGACCTAAAAAAAACGGATAATAACAATAGGTCTTCCAGACATTCGTCTTGAAGACCTAATAATAATCTCGACGATAACAATAGGTCTTCAGACATTCGTCTTGAAGACCTAATGAAAAAGAAAAATTGAGTAAATCAGTCAGGTAGACCTGACTAGGATTGACACGTCAATACTGCAGGTCTTCAAGATTCCCGCTTTGACCTCTGAGCATGTAACCTGTGCAAACAACGTTTTTGGACTTTGTACTTCTCAATAATAACTACGGGAACCCATTTGAAGCAATTTGTAAAAGCAGTGACAAAAAGAAAAATTTGGGCTCAAAATTTGTTTGTGCTCAAACCATGATTTGTTGGTGTTTCATGGTGGCAGAAACATGGCAAGACAGGAAAACACACTTTTGGAGTTTGTACCTCTCAATAAGAACTTAGGACACTGATTTGAATTTTTTTTAACACCAGGAAAAAAAAAACGCGTTTTGCTCCGATTCGAGTCAAACCTTGATTTTTCTGATGCTGGCGGGATTAGAAAGTTGAGAAATCCAGGTTGCGCTCTGGACTCTAAAAAAAAAAAAAAAAAAAAGTAAAAAGGCCTCCATATATATATGGCATTGATGCAGACAGGCAGGCTTCACTTGGTCGTTTTCTTGTGTCTCTCGATTGAATCAATTCGTCAGCTTTTATATGAGCTATCAAACGTGATTCTATCTTCAGTAGTTTTCGAACAAAAATTCTCCAAAGAAAATACCGCTAAAAATCGCAAATGTGTTCATGTCGACGTTGTGCATTAACGATCAATTTTTACATGATCACATACTGAAGTGGAATTGTTAAACCACAACTTGTGAACAGATTGCAAGAAACAGAATTTGAATCAGAGTTTTCCTTAGCGAGTTATGACCCTTTGAACATAGAGCCGAAAAACGCACTTTTTAAAAATGACCATGTTCAAGGACAGATTATTAAAGTTCTAGGTGGAAATTCGAAAATCGGGCTTCTACAGGCCCTCTGACATTTATTTGGCTTTCACATGAGCTATCGCATATAGCTGTATGTGTTGCCGTTATTTAGAAGAAGATTTTCAAAGACGCGTACCCTAAAACTCGCGAAAGTTCACGAAATTTTCAGGTTTTTCGAAATAGCAAAAAATCTATTTATACGGCCGAGAACCGCTACAGGCCTAATCGATGGGGAAAGTTGTTGCCCACGTTTTGGTGAAAGTTTTGTGAAATTATCTTGATTAGTTCTTGAGCTATTAAGGTTTGAAGTTTCAACTTCAAGGGGGAATAACTCAAGAAAGAAGTCGAAATTCAAAAATCGGGCTCCGTTATGAGCTAAGTTGGGTCACAGGCTATCACCCCTGACATTTTCAGAAAAATCAGTCCAGCCGTTATTTCAGAACTCGTCGGACAAAATCGGTACAAATAATAATAATAATAATAATAATCTCGACGATAACAATAGGTCTTCAGACATTCGTCTTGAAGACCTAAAAAAACCGGATAATAACAATAGGTCTTCCAGACATTCGTCTTGAAGACCTAAAAAAACGGATAATAACAATAGGTCTTCCAGACATTCGTCTTGAAGACCTAATAATAATCTCGACGATAACAATAGGTCTTCAGACATTCGTCTTGAAGACCTAATGAAAAAGAAAAATTGAGTAAATCAGTCAGGTAGACCTGACTAGGATTGACACGTCAATACTGCAGGTCTTCAAGATTCCCGCTTTGACCTCTGAGCATGTAACCTGTGCAAACAACGTTTTTGGACTTTGTACTTCTCAATAATAACTACGGGAACCCATTTGAAGCAATTTGTAAAAGCAGTGACAAAAAGAAAAATTTGGGCTCAAAATTTGTTTGTGCTCAAACCATGATTTGTTGGTGTTTCATGGTGGCAGAAACATGGCAAGACAGGAAAACACACTTTTGGAGTTTGTACCTCTCAATAAGAACTTAGGACACTGATTTGAATTTTTTTTAACACCAGGAAAAAAAAAACGCGTTTTGCTCCGATTCGAGTCAAACCTTGATTTTTCTGATGCTGGCGGGATTAGAAAGTTGAGAAATCCAGGTTGCGCTCTGGACTCTAAAAAAAAAAAAAAAAAAAAGTAAAAAGGCCTCCATATATATATGGCATTGATGCAGACAGGCAGGCTTCACTTGGTCGTTTTCTTGTGTCTCTCGATTGAATCAATTCGTCAGCTTTTATATGAGCTATCAAACGTGATTCTATCTTCAGTAGTTTTCGAACAAAAATTCTCCAAAGAAAATACCGCTAAAAATCGCAAATGTGTTCATGTCGACGTTGTGCATTAACGATCAATTTTTACATGATCACATACTGAAGTGGAATTGTTAAACCACAACTTGTGAACAGATTGCAAGAAACAGAATTTGAATCAGAGTTTTCCTTAGCGAGTTATGACCCTTTGAACATAGAGCCGAAAAACGCACTTTTTAAAAATGACCATGTTCAAGGACAGATTATTAAAGTTCTAGGTGGAAATTCGAAAATCGGGCTTCTACAGGCCCTCTGACATTTATTTGGCTTTCACATGAGCTATCGCATATAGCTGTATGTGTTGCCGTTATTTAGAAGAAGATTTTCAAAGACGCGTACCCTAAAACTCGCGAAAGTTCACGAAATTTTCAGGTTTTTCGAAATAGCAAAAAATCTATTTATACGGCCGAGAACCGCTACAGGCCTAATCGATGGGGAAAGTTGTTGCCCACGTTTTGGTGAAAGTTTTGTGAAATTATCTTGATTAGTTCTTGAGCTATTAAGGTTTGAAGTTTCAACTTCAAGGGGGAATAACTCAAGAAAGAAGTCGAAATTCAAAAATCGGGCTCCGTTATGAGCTAAGTTGGGTCACAGGCTATCACCCCTGACATTTTCAGAAAAATCAGTCCAGCCGTTATTTCAGAACTCGTCGGACAAAATCGGTACAAATAATAATAATAATAATAATAATCTCGACGATAACAATAGGTCTTCAGACATTCGTCTTGAAGACCTAAAAAAACCGGATAATAACAATAGGTCTTCCAGACATTCGTCTTGAAGACCTAAAAAAAACGGATAATAACAATAGGTCTTCCAGACATTCGTCTTGAAGACCTAATAATAATCTCGACGATAACAATAGGTCTTCAGACATTCGTCTTGAAGACCTAATGAAAAAGAAAAATTGAGTAAATCAGTCAGGTAGACCTGACTAGGATTGACACGTCAATACTGCAGGTCTTCAAGATTCCCGCTTTGACCTCTGAGCATGTAACCTGTGCAAACAACGTTTTTGGACTTTGTACTTCTCAATAATAACTACGGGAACCCATTTGAAGCAATTTGTAAAAGCAGTGACAAAAAGAAAAATTTGGGCTCAAAATTTGTTTGTGCTCAAACCATGATTTGTTGGTGTTTCATGGTGGCAGAAACATGGCAAGACAGGAAAACACACTTTTGGAGTTTGTACCTCTCAATAAGAACTTAGGACACTGATTTGAATTTTTTTTAACACCAGGAAAAAAAAAACGCGTTTTGCTCCGATTCGAGTCAAACCTTGATTTTTCTGATGCTGGCGGGATTAGAAAGTTGAGAAATCCAGGTTGCGCTCTGGACTCTAAAAAAAAAAAAAAAAAAAAGTAAAAAGGCCTCCATATATATATGGCATTGATGCAGACAGGCAGGCTTCACTTGGTCGTTTTCTTGTGTCTCTCGATTGAATCAATTCGTCAGCTTTTATATGAGCTATCAAACGTGATTCTATCTTCAGTAGTTTTCGAACAAAAATTCTCCAAAGAAAATACCGCTAAAAATCGCAAATGTGTTCATGTCGACGTTGTGCATTAACGATCAATTTTTACATGATCACATACTGAAGTGGAATTGTTAAACCACAACTTGTGAACAGATTGCAAGAAACAGAATTTGAATCAGAGTTTTCCTTAGCGAGTTATGACCCTTTGAACATAGAGCCGAAAAACGCACTTTTTAAAAATGACCATGTTCAAGGACAGATTATTAAAGTTCTAGGTGGAAATTCGAAAATCGGGCTTCTACAGGCCCTCTGACATTTATTTGGCTTTCACATGAGCTATCGCATATAGCTGTATGTGTTGCCGTTATTTAGAAGAAGATTTTCAAAGACGCGTACCCTAAAACTCGCGAAAGTTCACGAAATTTTCAGGTTTTTCGAAATAGCAAAAAATCTATTTATACGGCCGAGAACCGCTACAGGCCTAATCGATGGGGAAAGTTGTTGCCCACGTTTTGGTGAAAGTTTTGTGAAATTATCTTGATTAGTTCTTGAGCTATTAAGGTTTGAAGTTTCAACTTCAAGGGGGAATAACTCAAGAAAGAAGTCGAAATTCAAAAATCGGGCTCCGTTATGAGCTAAGTTGGGTCACAGGCTATCACCCCTGACATTTTCAGAAAAATCAGTCCAGCCGTTATTTCAGAACTCGTCGGACAAAATCGGTACAAATAATAATAATAATAATAATAATCTCGACGATAACAATAGGTCTTCAGACATTCGTCTTGAAGACCTAAAAAAACCGGATAATAACAATAGGTCTTCCAGACATTCGTCTTGAAGACCTAAAAAAACCGGATAATAACAATAGGTCTTCCAGACATTCGTCTTGAAGACCTAATAATAATCTCGACGATAACAATAGGTCTTCAGACATTCGTCTTGAAGACCTAATGAAAAAGAAAAATTGAGTAAATCAGTCAGGTAGACCTGACTAGGATTGACACGTCAATACTGCAGGTCTTCAAGATTCCCGCTTTGACCTCTGAGCATGTAACCTGTGCAAACAACGTTTTTGGACTTTGTACTTCTCAATAATAACTACGGGAACCCATTTGAAGCAATTTGTAAAAGCAGTGACAAAAAGAAAAATTTGGGCTCAAAATTTGTTTGTGCTCAAACCATGATTTGTTGGTGTTTCATGGTGGCAGAAACATGGCAAGACAGGAAAACACACTTTTGGAGTTTGTACCTCTCAATAAGAACTTAGGACACTGATTTGAATTTTTTTTAACACCAGGAAAAAAAAAACGCGTTTTGCTCCGATTCGAGTCAAACCTTGATTTTTCTGATGCTGGCGGGATTAGAAAGTTGAGAAATCCAGGTTGCGCTCTGGACTCTAAAAAAAAAAAAAAAAAAAAGTAAAAAGGCCTCCATATATATATGGCATTGATGCAGACAGGCAGGCTTCACTTGGTCGTTTTCTTGTGTCTCTCGATTGAATCAATTCGTCAGCTTTTATATGAGCTATCAAACGTGATTCTATCTTCAGTAGTTTTCGAACAAAAATTCTCCAAAGAAAATACCGCTAAAAATCGCAAATGTGTTCATGTCGACGTTGTGCATTAACGATCAATTTTTACATGATCACATACTGAAGTGGAATTGTTAAACCACAACTTGTGAACAGATTGCAAGAAACAGAATTTGAATCAGAGTTTTCCTTAGCGAGTTATGACCCTTTGAACATAGAGCCGAAAAACGCACTTTTTAAAAATGACCATGTTCAAGGACAGATTATTAAAGTTCTAGGTGGAAATTCGAAAATCGGGCTTCTACAGGCCCTCTGACATTTATTTGGCTTTCACATGAGCTATCGCATATAGCTGTATGTGTTGCCGTTATTTAGAAGAAGATTTTCAAAGACGCGTACCCTAAAACTCGCGAAAGTTCACGAAATTTTCAGGTTTTTCGAAATAGCAAAAAATCTATTTATACGGCCGAGAACCGCTACAGGCCTAATCGATGGGGAAAGTTGTTGCCCACGTTTTGGTGAAAGTTTTGTGAAATTATCTTGATTAGTTCTTGAGCTATTAAGGTTTGAAGTTTCAACTTCAAGGGGGAATAACTCAAGAAAGAAGTCGAAATTCAAAAATCGGGCTCCGTTATGAGCTAAGTTGGGTCACAGGCTATCACCCCTGACATTTTCAGAAAAATCAGTCCAGCCGTTATTTCAGAACTCGTCGGACAAAATCGGTACAAATAATAATAATAATAATAATAATCTCGACGATAACAATAGGTCTTCAGACATTCGTCTTGAAGACCTAAAAAAACCGGATAATAACAATAGGTCTTCCAGACATTCGTCTTGAAGACCTAAAAAAACCGGATAATAACAATAGGTCTTCCAGACATTCGTCTTGAAGACCTAATAATAATCTCGACGATAACAATAGGTCTTCAGACATTCGTCTTGAAGACCTAATGAAAAAGAAAAATTGAGTAAATCAGTCAGGTAGACCTGACTAGGATTGACACGTCAATACTGCAGGTCTTCAAGATTCCCGCTTTGACCTCTGAGCATGTAACCTGTGCAAACAACGTTTTTGGACTTTGTACTTCTCAATAATAACTACGGGAACCCATTTGAAGCAATTTGTAAAAGCAGTGACAAAAAGAAAAATTTGGGCTCAAAATTTGTTTGTGCTCAAACCATGATTTGTTGGTGTTTCATGGTGGCAGAAAGATGGCAAGACAGGAAAACACACTTTTGGAGTTTGTACCTCTCAATAAGAACTTAGGACACTGATTTGAATTTTTTTTAACACCAGGAAAAAAAAAACGCGTTTTGCTCCGATTCGAGTCAAACCTTGATTTTTCTGATGCTGGCGGGATTAGAAAGTTGAGAAATCCAGGTTGCGCTCTGGACTCTAAAAAAAAAAAAAAAAAAAAGTAAAAAGGCCTCCATATATATATGGCATTGATGCAGACAGGCAGGCTTCACTTGGTCGTTTTCTTGTGTCTCTCGATTGAATCAATTCGTCAGCTTTTATATGAGCTATCAAACGTGATTCTATCTTCAGTAGTTTTCGAACAAAAATTCTCCAAAGAAAATACCGCTAAAAATCGCAAATGTGTTCATGTCGACGTTGTGCATTAACGATCAATTTTTACATGATCACATACTGAAGTGGAATTGTTAAACCACAACTTGTGAACAGATTGCAAGAAACAGAATTTGAATCAGAGTTTTCCTTAGCGAGTTATGACCCTTTGAACATAGAGCCGAAAAACGCACTTTTTAAAAATGACCATGTTCAAGGACAGATTATTAAAGTTCTAGGTGGAAATTCGAAAATCGGGCTTCTACAGGCCCTCTGACATTTATTTGGCTTTCACATGAGCTATCGCATATAGCTGTATGTGTTGCCGTTATTTAGAAGAAGATTTTCAAAGACGCGTACCCTAAAACTCGCGAAAGTTCACGAAATTTTCAGGTTTTTCGAAATAGCAAAAAATCTATTTATACGGCCGAGAACCGCTACAGGCCTAATCGATGGGGAAAGTTGTTGCCCACGTTTTGGTGAAAGTTTTGTGAAATTATCTTGATTAGTTCTTGAGCTATTAAGGTTTGAAGTTTCAACTTCAAGGGGGAATAACTCAAGAAAGAAGTCGAAATTCAAAAATCGGGCTCCGTTATGAGCTAAGTTGGGTCACAGGCTATCACCCCTGACATTTTCAGAAAAATCAGTCCAGCCGTTATTTCAGAACTCGTCGGACAAAATCGGTACAAATAATAATAATAATAATAATAATCTCGACGATAACAATAGGTCTTCAGACATTCGTCTTGAAGACCTAAAAAAACCGGATAATAACAATAGGTCTTCCAGACATTCGTCTTGAAGACCTAAAAAAACCGGATAATAACAATAGGTCTTCCAGACATTCGTCTTGAAGACCTAATAATAATCTCGACGATAACAATAGGTCTTCAGACATTCGTCTTGAAGACCTAATGAAAAAGAAAAATTGAGTAAATCAGTCAGGTAGACCTGACTAGGATTGACACGTCAATACTGCAGGTCTTCAAGATTCCCGCTTTGACCTCTGAGCATGTAACCTGTGCAAACAACGTTTTTGGACTTTGTACTTCTCAATAATAACTACGGGAACCCATTTGAAGCAATTTGTAAAAGCAGTGACAAAAAGAAAAATTTGGGCTCAAAATTTGTTTGTGCTCAAACCATGATTTGTTGGTGTTTCATGGTGGCAGAAAGATGGCAAGACAGGAAAACACACTTTTGGAGTTTGTACCTCTCAATAAGAACTTAGGACACTGATTTGAATTTTTTTTAACACCAGGAAAAAAAAAACGCGTTTTGCTCCGATTCGAGTCAAACCTTGATTTTTCTGATGCTGGCGGGATTAGAAAGTTGAGAAATCCAGGTTGCGCTCTGGACTCTAAAAAAAAAAAAAAAAAAAAGTAAAAAGGCCTCCATATATATATGGCATTGATGCAGACAGGCAGGCTTCACTTGGTCGTTTTCTTGTGTCTCTCGATTGAATCAATTCGTCAGCTTTTATATGAGCTATCAAACGTGATTCTATCTTCAGTAGTTTTCGAACAAAAATTCTCCAAAGAAAATACCGCTAAAAATCGCAAATGTGTTCATGTCGACGTTGTGCATTAACGATCAATTTTTACATGATCACATACTGAAGTGGAATTGTTAAACCACAACTTGTGAACAGATTGCAAGAAACAGAATTTGAATCAGAGTTTTCCTTAGCGAGTTATGACCCTTTGAACATAGAGCCGAAAAACGCACTTTTTAAAAATGACCATGTTCAAGGACAGATTATTAAAGTTCTAGGTGGAAATTCGAAAATCGGGCTTCTACAGGCCCTCTGACATTTATTTGGCTTTCACATGAGCTATCGCATATAGCTGTATGTGTTGCCGTTATTTAGAAGAAGATTTTCAAAGACGCGTACCCTAAAACTCGCGAAAGTTCACGAAATTTTCAGGTTTTTCGAAATAGCAAAAAATCTATTTATACGGCCGAGAACCGCTACAGGCCTAATCGATGGGGAAAGTTGTTGCCCACGTTTTGGTGAAAGTTTTGTGAAATTATCTTGATTAGTTCTTGAGCTATTAAGGTTTGAAGTTTCAACTTCAAGGGGGAATAACTCAAGAAAGAAGTCGAAATTCAAAAATCGGGCTCCGTTATGAGCTAAGTTGGGTCACAGGCTATCACCCCTGACATTTTCAGAAAAATCAGTCCAGCCGTTATTTCAGAACTCGTCGGACAAAATCGGTACAAATAATAATAATAATAATAATAATCTCGACGATAACAATAGGTCTTCAGACATTCGTCTTGAAGACCTAAAAAAACCGGATAATAACAATAGGTCTTCCAGACATTCGTCTTGAAGACCTAAAAAAACCGGATAATAACAATAGGTCTTCCAGACATTCGTCTTGAAGACCTAATAATAATCTCGACGATAACAATAGGTCTTCAGACATTCGTCTTGAAGACCTAATGAAAAAGAAAAATTGAGTAAATCAGTCAGGTAGACCTGACTAGGATTGACACGTCAATACTGCAGGTCTTCAAGATTCCCGCTTTGACCTCTGAGCATGTAACCTGTGCAAACAACGTTTTTGGACTTTGTACTTCTCAATAATAACTACGGGAACCCATTTGAAGCAATTTGTAAAAGCAGTGACAAAAAGAAAAATTTGGGCTCAAAATTTGTTTGTGCTCAAACCATGATTTGTTGGTGTTTCATGGTGGCAGAAAGATGGCAAGACAGGAAAACACACTTTTGGAGTTTGTACCTCTCAATAAGAACTTAGGACACTGATTTGAATTTTTTTTAACACCAGGAAAAAAAAAACGCGTTTTGCTCCGATTCGAGTCAAACCTTGATTTTTCTGATGCTGGCGGGATTAGAAAGTTGAGAAATCCAGGTTGCGCTCTGGACTCTAAAAAAAAAAAAAAAAAAAAGTAAAAAGGCCTCCATATATATATGGCATTGATGCAGACAGGCAGGCTTCACTTGGTCGTTTTCTTGTGTCTCTCGATTGAATCAATTCGTCAGCTTTTATATGAGCTATCAAACGTGATTCTATCTTCAGTAGTTTTCGAACAAAAATTCTCCAAAGAAAATACCGCTAAAAATCGCAAATGTGTTCATGTCGACGTTGTGCATTAACGATCAATTTTTACATGATCACATACTGAAGTGGAATTGTTAAACCACAACTTGTGAACAGATTGCAAGAAACAGAATTTGAATCAGAGTTTTCCTTAGCGAGTTATGACCCTTTGAACATAGAGCCGAAAAACGCACTTTTTAAAAATGACCATGTTCAAGGACAGATTATTAAAGTTCTAGGTGGAAATTCGAAAATCGGGCTTCTACAGGCCCTCTGACATTTATTTGGCTTTCACATGAGCTATCGCATATAGCTGTATGTGTTGCCGTTATTTAGAAGAAGATTTTCAAAGACGCGTACCCTAAAACTCGCGAAAGTTCACGAAATTTTCAGGTTTTTCGAAATAGCAAAAAATCTATTTATACGGCCGAGAACCGCTACAGGCCTAATCGATGGGGAAAGTTGTTGCCCACGTTTTGGTGAAAGTTTTGTGAAATTATCTTGATTAGTTCTTGAGCTATTAAGGTTTGAAGTTTCAACTTCAAGGGGGAATAACTCAAGAAAGAAGTCGAAATTCAAAAATCGGGCTCCGTTATGAGCTAAGTTGGGTCACAGGCTATCACCCCTGACATTTTCAGAAAAATCAGTCCAGCCGTTATTTCAGAACTCGTCGGACAAAATCGGTACAAATAATAATAATAATAATAAATATAGTCACAAGTGACGATAAAAGGATTCAGCGCATATTTGATAAATTTCCTATTAAGTACATCATATCAGCAGTCATTCCTGAAAGTTACACGAAGATCTGTAAAAGCATTAAGCTACAGCAGCCTCTACCTGTCCATCATGTAAAACGAAAGTAGGATTTACCCCCTTTGTTTACAGTACAAAATGAAAGTCGCAATTGATCAAAAGAAAATGCTTATAGCTCATTAGTTATGTTTATTATCAAACTGATTAAGCTTTCTGCATTTAGAGTAATCATTTCCCATTCTGGCAATGTATTAAACAGCGTACTATGATTTTGCATTGTTGAGTTATGAGGAAACAAAGACACACTACAAATGTGACCATTGTCAAATTAGAAAGAAGGTAGAAACTGTCCGACATAAAATACCTGTGACTCATTGGTTATGAACACTATTGTACTAGTGTTAATTTCCGAAGTTAGGTTAAAGTTTTGTCTATCTGGTGAGGTATTAAACAACATTCTACAAGTTATGGTTATTAAGTTATGAATTTACAAAAACTCACCAAAAACCCAACATTTCATATTTTTAGAAACTTTAAGCTTAATTGTGGCCGGGAATGACTGGACCGCGAGCGATTTTATTATTTATTCATAAAGACTTTAGTCCAATCTGACTCTCCTGAAAAAATTATCAAAATCGACGGGTAGGTTTTTGAGTTATGTCCCCTTGAAGTTTGCGCTTTTTGAAAAATCCCCAGATTTCAATTACATACTGTGCAAAAACTATTTCGAATTTGCAAAATCCGTGAGGTCATTTTTGTAAGCAATATATCAGCTACATTATGTTAAAATATGAGCTTTCTAATGCTTGTATCTTCAGAGGAGAAGATTGTCAAAGGTGCATTGGTTCGGAAAATTTTGAAAAGTGTCTAAAATCAAAATGGCGGCAAAACCACGTGATCAACGAAATCGTCATGATTTACTTTTCTGCTCGCACTGTCAATGCGCATCTTTTACAAAAAGTTGCAAGTCTCTAGCTGCAATTTGAAAATTTTGCCCATGTTAAAAATCGGAACTTTGAATCGTACTGGACCTTTAACGTTTGTGTCGATTGGGCCCAAAAGTTTCGGCATAAAACTAGACAGTAAGGGCTATGATCCTACAAAGTTTGGTTGCATTAGCTGCATTCCTTCTGGTAGAAGTGCTGCGGACAAAATCCGTGGAAGAATAATAATAAATATAGTCACAAGTGACGATAAAAGGATTCAGCGCATATTTGATTTATTTCCTAATAAGTAAATCATATCAGCAGTCATTACTGAAAGTTACACGAAGATCTGTAAAAGCATTAAGCTACAGCAGCCTCTACCTGTCCATCATGTAAAACGAAAGTAGGATTTACCCCCTTTGTTTACAGTACAAAATGAAAGTCGCAATTGATCAAAAGAAAATGCTTATAGCTCATTAGTTATGTTAATTATCAAACTGATTAAGCTTTCTGCATTTAGAGTAATCATTTCCCATTCTGGCAATGTATTAAACAGCGTACTATGATTTTGCATTGTTGAGTTATGAGGAAACAAAGACAAACTACAAATGTGACCATTGTCAATTTAGAAAGAAGGTAGAAACTGTCCGACATGAAAGACCTGTGACTCATTGGTTATGAACACTATTGTACTAGTGTTAATTTCCGAAGTTAGGTTAAAGTTTTGTCTATCTGGTGAGGTATTAAAGAACATTCTACAAGTTATGGTTATTAAGTTATGAATTTACAAAAACTCACCAAAAACACAACATTTAATATTTTTAGAAACTTTAAGCTTAATTGTGGCCGGGAATGACTGTACGCGAGCGATTTTGTTATTTATTCATAAAGATTTTAGTCCAATCTGACTCTCCTGAAAAAATTATCACAATCGACGGGTAGGTTTTTGAGTTAGGTCCCCTTGAAGTTTGCGCTTTTTGAAAAATCACCAGATTTCAATTACATACTGTGCAAAAACTATTTCGAATTTGCAAAATCCGTGAGGTCATTTTTGTTAGCAATATATCAGCTACATTATGTTAAAATATGAGCTTTCTAATGCTTGTATCTTCAGAGGAGAAGATTGTCAAAGGTGCATTGGTTCGGGAAATTTTAAATAGTGTCTAAAATCAAAATGGCGGCAAAACCACGTGATCAACGAAATCGTCATGATTTACTTTTCTGCTCGCACTGTCAATGCGCATCTTTTACAAAAAGTTGCAAGTCTCTAGCTGTAATTTGAAAATTTTGCCCATGTTAAAAATCGGAACTTTGAATCGTACTGGACCTTTAACGTTTGTGCCGATTGGGCCCAAAAGTTTCGGCATAAAACTAGACAGTAAGGGCTATGATCCTACGAGGTTTGGTTGCATTAGCTGCATTCTTTCTGGTAGAAGTGCTGCGGACAAAATCCGTGGAAGAATAATAATAATAAAACACGCCAATAACAATAAGGATTCAGAACTTTAGTTCTGAATCCTTAATAAAACACGCCAATAACAATAAGGATTCAGAACTTTAGTTCTGAATCCTTAAATATAGTCACAAGTGACGATAAAAGGATTCAGCGCATATTTGATTAATTTCCTATTAACTACGTCATATCAGCAGTCATTCTTGAAAGTTTCACGAAGATCTGTAAAAGCATTAAGCTACAGCAGCCTCTACCTGTCCATCATGTAAAACGAAAGTAGGATTTACCCCCTTTGTTTACAGTACAAACGGAAAGTCGCAATTGATCAAAAGAAAAGGCTTATAGCACATTTGTTATGTTTATTATCAAACTAATTATGCTTTCCCCATTTAGAGCAATCCTTTCCCATTCTGACGAGATATTAAACAAGGTTCTACGATATTGCATTGTTTAACTATGACAAAACAAAGACACACTACAAACGTGACAATCATCAATTTAGAAAGAAAGCAGGAACTGTCAAATTTAAAATACCCGTAACTCGTCCATTATGAACACTATTCTATTAATTTCAATTTTCGTATTTAGGAAAATGTTTTGTCTCTCTGGTGAGGTATCAAACTCTATTCTAGAAGATTTGGTTATTATGTTATGAATTTACAAAAACTCACCAAAAGCATGATTTTTTATATTTTTAGAAATTGGAAGCTTAATTGTGGCCGGGAATGACTGTACGCGAGCGATTTTATTATTGATTCATAAAGACTTCAGTCCAATCTTACTCTCCTGAAAAAATCATCAAAATCGACGGGTAGGTTTTTGAGTTATGTCCCCTTGAAGTTTGCGCTTTTTGAAAAATCAACAGATTTCAAATACCTACTGTGCAAAAAGTATTGCGAATTTGCAAAATCCGTGAGGTCATTTTGGTTAGCCATATATCAGCTACATTATGTAAAAATATGAGCTTTCTAATGCTTGTATCTTCAGAGGAGAAGATTGTCAAAGGTGCATTGGTTCGGGAAATTTTGAAAAGTGTCTAAAATCAAAATGGCGGCAAAACCACGTGATCAACGAAATCGTCATGATTTACTTTTCTGCTCGCACTGTCAATGCGCATCTTTTACAAAAAGTTTCAAGTCTCTAGCTGCAATTTGAAAATTTTGCCCATGTTAAAAATCGGAACTTTGAATCGTACTGGACCTTTAACGTTTGTGCCGATTGGGCCCAAAAGTTTCGGCATAAAACTAGACAGTAAGGGCTATGATCCTACGAAGTTTGGTTGCATTAGCTGCATTCCTTCTGGTAGAAGTGCTGCGGACAAAATCCGTGGAAGAATAATAATAATAAAACACGCCAATAACAATAAGGATTCAGAACTTTAGTTCTGAATCCTTAATAATCTCGACGATAACAATAGGTCTTCAGACATTCGTCTTGAAGACCTAAAAAAACCGGATAATAACAATAGGTCTTCCAGACATTCGTCTTGAAGACCTAAAAAAACCGGATAATAACAATAGGTCTTCCAGACATTCGTCTTGAAGACCTAATAATAATCTCGACGATAACAATAGGTCTTCAGACATTCGTCTTGAAGACCTAATGAAAAAGAAAAATTGAGTAAATCAGTCAGGTAGACCTGACTAGGATTGACACGTCAATACTGCAGGTCTTCAAGATTCCCGCTTTGACCTCTGAGCATGTAACCTGTGCAAACAACGTTTTTGGACTTTGTACTTCTCAATAATAACTACGGGAACCCATTTGAAGCAATTTGTAAAAGCAGTGACAAAAAGAAAAATTTGGGCTCAAAATTTGTTTGTGCTCAAACCATGATTTGTTGGTGTTTCATGGTGGCAGAAAGATGGCAAGACAGGAAAACACACTTTTGGAGTTTGTACCTCTCAATAAGAACTTAGGACACTGATTTGAATTTTTTTTAACACCAGGAAAAAAAAAACGCGTTTTGCTCCGATTCGAGTCAAACCTTGATTTTTCTGATGCTGGCGGGATTAGAAAGTTGAGAAATCCAGGTTGCGCTCTGGACTCTAAAAAAAAAAAAAAAAAAAAAAAAATTAAAAAGGCCACCAAATATATATGGCATTGATGCAGACAGGCAGGCTTAAATTGGTCGTTTTCTTGTGTCTCTCGATTGAATCAATTCGTCAGCTTTTATATGAGCTATCAAACGTGATTCTATCTTCAGTAGTTTTCGAACAAAAATTCTCCAAAGAAAATACCGCTAAAAATCGCAAATGTGTTCATGTCGACGTTGTGCATTAACGATCAATTTTTACATGATCACATACTGAAGTGGAATTGTTAAACCACAACTTGTGAACAGATTGCAAGAAACAGAATTTGAATCAGAGTTTTCCTTAGCGAGTTATGACCCTTTGAACATAGAGCCGAAAAACGCACTTTTTAAAAATGACCATGTTCAAGGACAGATTATTAAAGTTCTAGGTGGAAATTCGAAAATCGGGCTTCTACAGGCCCTCTGACATTTATTTGGCTTTCACATGAGCTATCGCATATAGCTGTATGTGTTGCCGTTATTTAGAAGAAGATTTTCAAAGACGCGTACCCTAAAACTCGCGAAAGTTCACGAAATTTTCAGGTTTTTCGAAATAGCAAAAAATCTATTTATACGGCCGAGAACCGCTACAGGCCTAATCGATGGGGAAAGTTGTTGCCCACGTTTTGGTGAAAGTTTTGTGAAATTATCTTGATTAGTTCTTGAGCTATTAAGGTTTGAAGTTTCAACTTCAAGGGGGAATAACTCAAGAAAGAAGTCGAAATTCAAAAATCGGGCTCCGTTATGAGCTAAGTTGGGTCACAGGCTATCACCCCTGACATTTTCAGAAAAATCAGTCCAGCCGTTATTTCAGAACTCGTCGGACAAAATCGGTACAAATAATAATAATAATAATAATAATCTCGACGATAACAATAGGTCTTCAGACATTCGTCTTGAAGACCTAATAATAATCTCGACGATAACAATAGGTCTTCAGACATTCGTCTTGAAGACCTAATAATAATCTCGACGATAACAATAGGTCTTCAGACATTCGTCTTGAAGACCTAATAAAAATCAGGATAATAACAATAGGTCTTCGAGACATACGTCTTGAAGACCTAACTAGGATTGCCACGGGCAATACTTAGGTCTTCAAGACTTTTGCTTGACCTTGAACTCCATGTTGGACTCTCGGTTATTCGTCAGTTTCTCTGCTTTAAAATGAGCTATCAAACATGTCTCTATCTTCAGAAGTTTTTTTTACAAAAATTCCCCAAAGACAATGACCCTCTGAAAATGAAAAAATCACGAAAAAATGGACCCCTACATGATCTTTCTCACTATCAAGACACAACGGTAAACATTTTCATAATAAGGTGTAACATAGGATATGTTATACTTTGATTTCCACGTAAGAAGATGATATCATCATTAAGATTTCATATATAATTAATACGCTATGTTCTTCTGAATATTCAGGAAAATACTCAAAAATGCTCATTTTCGTACCCCTAGACATCGTTCGCGATGTTCGAGTCTTAACTATCAACTTTTTGATGAAAGCGGTCAACATAAAAGTTTTTCTTCTTGAAATTGTGCATACGTAGGTGTCTATGAAATTTCAATAGCATGAGGAGTTAGGCAGTTATGAACCTATCAACTTTGTTGAAAATGGCGATTTTCGAAAAATGACAATCTTCTATGACCTGTCACACGTAAACTATGACAGACACATGCTTGAAAGTTATTGTCCTTAATAAACTGATATCTCTCCTTCAAAATGAGCTATTAAACATGTTTGTATCTTCAATGGTTTGCGATCGAAAATTCTTCTAAAAATATGCCCCTCAAAAGTTCTCAAAATCACGAAATTTCATATATTTTGACAAATGCGATAATTGTGGCCTAACTATCAACTTTTACATCATGAAGATCTGTTATACAAATGTTAAGTTACGTACTGTGATGAGATGGCAATAAGTATCTTTGACATATCTTCATTTCTAACAGAGTTATGGCCCTTTCAGCATGAGGCGTAAATTCGGTCTTTATAAAAATGACCATCTTCAATGAAGGATTATTAAAATTCAAGGATGAAATTAAAAAATCGACTTCTACAACCCTCTGAAAAATTCATTTATCTTCAAAATAAGTTATCACATTTAACTTTATTCAAAGAATTGAAGGAAGAGAAGGTTTTTTTAGACGCATACCCTAAAAATCGCGAAAGTTCACAAAAAATTCAGTTTTTTCGAAATAGCAAAAAATCTATTGTTACGGCCGAAAATCGCTATAGGCCTAATCGATGGGGAAAGTTGTTGCCCACATTTTGGTGAAAGTTTTGTGAAATTATCTTGATTAGTTCTTGAGCTATTAAGGTTTGAAGTTTCAACTTCAAGGGGGAATAACTCAAGAAAGAAGTCGAAATTCAAAAATCGGGCTCCGTTATGAGCTAAGTTGGGTCACAGGCTATCACCCCTGAAATTTTCAGAAAAATCAGTCCAGCCGTTAGTTCAGAACTCGTCGGACAAAATCGGTACAAATAATAATAATAACTAGGATTGACACGTCAATACTGCAGGTCTTCAAGATTCCCGCTTTGACCTCTGAGCATGTAACCTGTGCAAACAACGTTTTTGGACTTTGTACTTCTCAATAATAACTACGGGAACCCATTTGAAGCAATTTGTAAAAGCAGTGACAAAAAGAAAAATTTGGGCTCAAAATTTGTTTGTGCTCAAACCATGATTTGTTGGTGTTTCATGGTGGCAGAAACATGGCAAGACAGGAAAACACACTTTTGGAGTTTGTACCTCTCAATAAGAACTTAGGACACTGATTTGAATTTTTTTTAACACCAGGAAAAAAAAAACGCGTTTTGCTCCGATTCGAGTCAAACCTTGATTTTTCTGATGCTGGCGGGATTAGAAAGTTGAGAAATCCAGGTTGCGCTCTGGACTCTAAAAAAAAAAAAAAAAAAAAAAATTAAAAAGGCCTCCATATATATATGGCATTGATGCAGACAGGCAGGCTTCACTTGGTCGTTTTCTTGTGTCTCTCGATTGAATCAATTCGTCAGCTTTTATATGAGCTATCAAACGTGATTCTATCTTCAGTAGTTTTCGAACAAAAATTCTCCAAAGAAAATACCGCTAAAAATCGCAAATGTGTTCATGTCGACGTTGTGCATTAACGATCAATTTTTACATGATCACATACTGAAGTGGAATTGTTAAACCACAACTTGTGAACAGATTGCAAGAAACAGAATTTGAATCAGAGTTTTCCTTAGCGAGTTATGACCCTTTGAACATAGAGCCGAAAAACGCACTTTTTAAAAATGACCATGTTCAAGGACAGATTATTAAAGTTCTAGGTGGAAATTCGAAAATCGGGCTTCTACAGGCCCTCTGACATTTATTTGGCTTTCACATGAGCTATCGCATATAGCTGTATGTGTTGCCGTTATTTAGAAGAAGATTTTCAAAGACGCGTACCCTAAAACTCGCGAAAGTTCACGAAATTTTCAGGTTTTTCGAAATAGCAAAAAATCTATTTATACGGCCGAGAACCGCTACAGGCCTAATCGATGGGGAAAGTTGTTGCCCACGTTTTGGTGAAAGTTTTGTGAAATTATCTTGATTAGTTCTTGAGCTATTAAGGTTTGAAGTTTCAACTTCAAGGGGGAATAACTCAAGAAAGAAGTCGAAATTCAAAAATCGGGCTCCGTTATGAGCTAAGTTGGGTCACAGGCTATCACCCCTGACATTTTCAGAAAAATCAGTCCAGCCGTTATTTCAGAACTCGTCGGACAAAATCGGTACAAATAATAATAATAATAATAATAATCTCGACGATAACAATAGGTCTTCAGACATTCGTCTTGAAGACCTAATAACTAGGATTGCCACAGGCAATACTTAGGTCTTCAAGACTTCTGCTTGACCTTGAACTCCATGTTGGACTCAGGGTTATTCGTCTGTTTCTCCGCTTTAAAATGAGCTATCAAACATGTCTCTATCTTCAGTAGTTATTTTATAAAAATTCCCAAAAGACAATGACCCTCTGAAAATGGAAAAATCACGAAAAAATGGACCCCTACATGATCTTTCTCACTATTAAGACACAACGGTAAACATTTTCATAATAAGGTGTAACATAGGATATGTTATACTTTGATTTCCACGTAAGAAGATGATATCATTATTAAGATTGCATACATAATTAATACGCTATGTTCTTCTGAATATTCAGGAAAATACTCAAAAATGCTAATTTTTGTACCCCTAGACATCGTTTGCGATGTTCAAGGCTTAACTATCAACTTTTTGATGAAAGCGGTCAACATAAAAGTTTTTCTTCTTGAAATTGTGCATACGTAGGTGTCTATGAAATTTTAATAGTATGAGCAGTTAGGCAGTTATGAACCTATCAACTTTGTTGAAAATGGCGATTTTCGAAAAATGACAATCTTCTATGACTTGTCACACGTAAACTATGACAGACACATGCTTGAAAGTTATTGTCCTTAATAAAATGATGTCTCTCCTTCAAATTGAGCTATTAAAAATGTTTGTATCGTCAGTGGTTTGCGATCGAAAATTCTTCTAAAAATATGCCCCTCCAAAGATCTCAAAATCACGAAATTTCATACATTTTGACAAATGCGATAATTGTGGCCTAACTATCAACTTTTACATCATAAAGATCTGTTATACAAATGTTAAGTAACGTACTGTGATCAGATGGAAATAAGTATCTTTGACATATCATCATTTCTAACAGAAGTATGGCCCTTTCAGCATGAGGCCTAAATTCGGTCTTTTTAAAAATGACCATCTTCAATGAAGGATTATTAAAATTCAAGGATGAAATTAAAAAATCGACTTCTACAACCCTCTGAAGAATTCATTTATCTTCAAAATAAGCTATCACATTCAACTTTATTCAAAGAATTGAAGGAAGAGAAGGTTTTTTTAGACGCATACCCTAAAAACCGCGAAAGTTCACCAAAAATTCAGTTTTTTCGAAATAGCAAAAAATCTATTATTACGGCCGAAAATCGCTTTAGGCCTAATCGATGCGAAATGTTCTTGCCCACATTTTGGTGAAAGTTTTATGAAAATATATTCATTAGTTTTTGAGCTATTGCGGTTTGAAGTTTTAACTTCAAGGGGAGATAGCTCAAGAAAGAAGTCGAAAATCCAAAATCTGTCTCGTCTATTTCCAGACATGGTTACATGCTATCATCTCTGTAAATTTCATGCGAATCGGTCCAGCAGTTAGTTCTGAAAGTTCTGGACAAAAAAAGTACAAATAATAATAATAAAAATCAGGATAATAACAATACGTCTTCATGACTTACGTCTTGAAGACCTAATAATCTCGACGATAACAATAGGTCTTCAGACATTCGTCTTGAAGACCTAATAATAATAATCTCGACGATAACAATAGGTCTTCAGACATTCGTCTTGAAGACCTAACTAGGATTGACGCGTCAATACTTAGGTCTTCAAGACTTCTGCTTGACCTTGAACTCCATGTTGGACTCTCAGTGATTCGCCAGTTATTCTGCTTTAAAATGAGCTATCAAACATGTCTCTATCTTCAGTAGTTATTTTATCAAAATTCCCCAAAGACAATGACCCTCTGAAAATGGAAAAATCTCGAAAAAATGGACCCCTACATGATCTTTCTCACTATTAAGACACAACGGTAAACATTTTCATAATAAGGTGTAACATAGGATAGGTTATACTTTGATTTCCACGTAAGAAGATGATATCATCATTAAGATTGCATACATAATTGATATGCTATGTTCTTCTGAATATTCAGGAAAATACTCAAAAATGCTCATTTTCGTACCCCTAGACATCGTTCGCGATGTTCGAGGCTTAACTATCAATTTTTTGATGAAAGCGGTTAACATAAAAGTTTTTCTTCTTGAAATTGTGCATACGTAGGTGTCTCTGAAATTTCAATAGCATAAAAAGTTAGGCAGTTATGAACCTATCAACTTTGTTGAAAATGGCGATTTTTAAAAAATGACAAACTTCTATGACTTGTCACAAAAAAATTAAAACAGATACGAGCTTGAAAAATATTGCCCTTAATAAATGACGTTTCTACATCACCATGATCTATTTAAAGTATTCCTATCTTCAGTGGTTCATAATCAATAATTCCCCAAAGGATACACACCTCAAAAAGTCTCAAAATCAAAATATTTCACTGTTTTGGGAATATGCTCAAATTATGCCAAAACTAATAACTTTTATATGATAATGATATGTTATGGAATTGTTATACAGGTTATTATAAAGAGATTGAAATAAGTAACTTTGACATAAATTAATTTGTTACAGAGTTATGCCCCTTTGAACATGCAGCCGAAAAATGAACATTTAAAAAAACACCATATTCAAGGGCAGATAATTAAAGTTTTAGGTGGAAATTTGAAAATCGGGCTTCTACAGGCCCTCTGAAATTGATTTGGCTTTCAAATGAGCTCTCGCATATAGTTGTATGTGTTGCCGTTAATTAGAAGAAGATTTTCAAAGACGCGTACCCTGAAACTCGCGAAAGTTCACGAAATTTTCGGTTTTTTCAAAATAGCAAAAAATCTATTATTACGGCCGAGAACTGCTATAGGCCAAATCGATGGAGAATGCTGTTGGTCACATTTTGGTGAAAGTTTTGTGAAATTATCTTTATTAGTTCTTGAGCTATTAAGGTTTGAAGTTTCAACTTCAAGGGGAAATAACTCAGGAAAGAAGTCGAAATTGAAAAATCGGGCTCCGTTATGAGCTAAGTTGGGTCACAGGCTATCATCCCTGAAATTTTCAGAAAAATCAGTCCAGCCGTTATTTCAGAACTCAACGGACAAAATCGGTACAAATAATAATAATAATAACTAGGATTGCCACAGGCAATACTTAGGTCTTCAAGACTTCTGCTTGACCTAGAACTCCATGTTGGACTCTCGGTTATTCATCAGTTTCTATGCTTTAAAACGAGCTATCGAACATGTCTCTATCTTCAGTAGTTTTTTTACAAAAATTCTCCAAAGAAGGTACCCCTCTGAAAATGGAAAAATCACATATAAATGGACCCCTACATGATCTTTCTCACGGTTAAGACAAAACGGTCAACATTTTCATAATAAGGTGTAACATAGGAGATGTTATACTTTGATTTCCACGTAAGAAGATGATATCATCATTAAGATTGCATACATAATTAATACGCTATGTTCATCTGAATATTTAGGAAAATACTCAAAAATGCTCATTTTCGTACCCCTAGACATCGTTCGTGATGTTCAAGGCTTAACTATCAACTTTTTGATGAAAGCGGTCAACATAAAAGTTGTTCTTCTTGAAATTGTGCATACGGAGGTGTATGTAAAATTTCAATAGCATAAGACGTTAAGCAGTTATGAACCTTTCAACTTTGTTGAAAATGGCGATTTTCGAAAAATGACAATCTTCTATGACTTGTCACACGTAAACTATGACAGACACATGCTTGAAAATTATTGTCCTTAATAAAATGACATCTCACCTTCATCACGAGCTATTAAAGATGTTTGTATCTTCAGTAGTTTGCGATCGAAAATTCTTCTAAAAATATGCCCCTCAAAAGTTCTCAAAATCACGAAATTTCATATCTTTGGGCACATGATGAATTTGTGATTAAACTATCAACTTTTACATGATAAAGATCTCAAACAGATATGTTAGGTAATGTATCTGCATCCGATTGCAATAAGTAACTTTGACGTAACTTTATTTGTAACAGAGTTACGTCCCTTTGAATATGATGTCGAAATTCGAACTTATAAAAAAGGACCATCTTGAAGGGCAGATAACCGAAATTCCAGGACGAAATTCAAAATTCGGCCTCAAGAGCGGTCTTAACAATTTATTTATCTTCACAATAAGCTATCATACATAGCTGTACTGTTAAAATTGAAGGAGGAGTACATTTTCAAAGACGCATACCCTCAAAACCGCGAAATTGCACAAAATTTTCAGTTTTTGGAAAATAGCAAAAAATCTATCATTACGGCCGAAAACCGCTATAGGCCTAATCGATGGGGGATGTTTTTGCCCACATTTTGGTGAAAGTTTTATGAAAATATCTTGATTAGATTACGAGCTATTAAGGTTTAAAGTTTTGACTTCAAGGGGAGATAACTCGCGGAAGAAGTCGAAAATCAAAATTCGGCCGACGTACAGGGCTAGTTTTTGTCACAGTCTATAATCCCTGTAAATTTCGTGCAAATCGGTTCAGCCGTTACTTCAGAAATGCAAATACTCAAAAATGCTCATTTTCGTACCCCTAGACATCGTTCGTGATGTTCAAGGCTTAACTATCAACTTTTTGATGAAAGCGGTCAACATAAAAGTTGTTCTTCTTGAAATTGTGCATACGGAGGTGTATGTAAAATTTCAATAGCATAAGACGTTAAGCAGTTATGAACCTTTCAACTTTGTTGAAAATGGCGATTTTCGAAAAATGACAATCTTCTATGACTTGTCACACGTAAACTATGACAGACACATGCTTGAAAATTATTGTCCTTAATAAAATGACATCTCACCTTCATCACGAGCTATTAAAGATGTTTGTATCTTCAGTAGTTTGCGATCGAAAATTCTTCTAAAAATATGCCCCTCAAAAGTTCTCAAAATCACGAAATTTCATATCTTTGGGCACATGATGAATTTGTGATTAAACTATCAACTTTTACATGATAAAGATCTCAAACAGATATGTTAGGTAATGTATCTGCATCCGATTGCAATAAGTAACTTTGACGTAACTTTATTTGTAACAGAGTTACGTCCCTTTGAATATGATGTCGAAATTCGAACTTATAAAAAAGGACCATCTTGAAGGGCAGATAACCGAAATTCCAGGACGAAATTCAAAATTCGGCCTCAAGAGCGGTCTTAACAATTTATTTATCTTCACAATAAGCTATCATACATAGCTGTACTGTTAAAATTGAAGGAGGAGTACATTTTCAAAGACGCATACCCTCAAAACCGCGAAATTGCACAAAATTTTCAGTTTTTGGAAAATAGCAAAAAATCTATCATTACGGCCGAAAACCGCTATAGGCCTAATCGATGGGGGATGTTTTTGCCCACATTTTGGTGAAAGTTTTATGAAAATATCTTGATTAGATTACGAGCTATTAAGGTTTAAAGTTTTGACTTCAAGGGGAGATAACTCGCGGAAGAAGTCGAAAATCAAAATTCGGCCGACGTACAGGGCTAGTTTTTGTCACAGTCTATAATCCCTGTAAATTTCGTGCAAATCGGTTCAGCCGTTACTTCAGAAATGCGCGGACAAAAAACGTACAAATAATAAGAAGAAAAAACCGGATAATAACAATAGGTCTTCCAGACATACGTCTTGAAGACCTAATTAATAATCTCGACGATAACAATAGGTCTTCAGACATTCGTCTTGAAGACCTAAGGCCGTTAGTTCAGAACTCGTCGGACAAAATCGGTACTAATAATAATAATAATAATAATAATCTCGACGATAACAATAGGTCTTCAGACATTCGTCTTGAAGACCTAACTAGGATTGACGCGTCAATACTTAGGTCTTCAAGACTTCTGCTTGACCCTCAGCTCCATGTTTGATCGAGGAATGTCACAAACAATGTTCTGTCAAAACTACAATTCGTAACATCTTATATTGTATTGAGAAAACCTCAAAAGATCAGAAATTTCATTTTAAATCGATATGGCGGGAAAACCACGTGACCTACGAATTCGTCATGATTGACTTTTTTACTTGCAGTGTTATTGCCCATCTTTTAAAAAAAGTTTCAAGTCTCTATGTCAAATTTGAAAATTTTCCCCATGTTAAAATTCGAAATCGTGAATTTCTGTCATTTTTCAGCCTTATTTGTGACCGGAAATGACTGTTCGCGAGCGATTTTATTATTGATTCCTAAAGCCACTATATTGGTCTAGTAACCCTGAAAATTTCATTCAGTTGTAAGATCGGGAAGTTGGAGTAATGTCCCCTTGAAGTAGGTCCAGTTTATCAAGTCGCCCAACTTTGAAAGGTCACTGTGCAAAAAGTATTACGATTACCCTTCTACAAAATTCAAATTCTATTCACCAATGCTTCAGCTACATACACAATAAATGTCAAATTCTTGGTCCAAGAATCTTCAGAGAAGAAGATTGTCAAAGGTACATGGGGCCGGAAACTTTTAAAAAGTGACAAAAAACAAAATTGCGGCTAAACCACGTGACCTAGGGATTCGCTGTGATTTTCTTTTTTGCTCGCTTTGTCATTGCGCATCTTTTAAAAAAAGTTTCAAGTCTCTAGCTGCATTTTAAAAAAATTTCCCATGTTAAAAATCGAAATTTAGAATCGAACTGGACCTTTAATAAGGCAAAAATTCAAAATTCCGCTTCGACACTTTTCCAGATCTCATTGAATTGTACCATCCCTGAAAGTTTCATGAAAATTTGTTAAGCGGTTAATTCAGGAATGTCCGGACAAAAAGTTCCGGAAATAATAATAATAATAATAACTAGGATTGCCACAGGCAATACTTAGGTCTTCAAGACTTCTGCTTGACCTTGAACTCCATGTTGGACTCTCGGTCAATCGTCAGTTTCTCTGCTTTAAAATGAGCTATGAAACATGTCTCTATCTTCAGTAGTTTTTTTTACAAAAATTCTCCAAAGAAGGTACCCCTCTGAAAACGGGAAAATCACATATTAATGAACCCCTACATTACATTTCTCACGATTAAGACAAAATGGTTAATATTTCCATACTAAGGTGTAACATAGAAAATGTTGCGCTTTAATTTCCACTTAAGAAGATGTAATCATCATTTAGATTGCATACATAATTAATGCGTTATGCTGTTCTGAATATTCAAGAAAATACTCAAAAATGCTTAAATTTGGACCCCTAGACATCGCTTGCGATGTTCGAGGCTTAACTATCAATTTTTTATGAAAGCAGTCAACATAAAAGTTGTTCTTCTTTGAAATTGTGCATACGTAGGTGTATGCACACTTTCAATAGCCTTAGAAGTTAAGCAGTAATGATCCTTTAAACATAGCTGAAAATGTCGAGTTCTGAAAAATGGCAATCTTCTATGACTTGTCACACATAAACTATGACAGAAAAATGTTTGAAATTTATTCCCCTTAATAAAGGACATCTCTATTTAATTCAAACAACTGCAGATACGTATTAAGACTTCTGCTTGACCTTCAGCTCCTTGTTTGATTGACAAATGTCACCAATAATGAATCTATCAAACATTCTATGTGTAACATCTCATAATGTACTGAGAAAAAACCTCAAAAGATCATAAATTTCACTTTAAATAGAAATGGCGGGAAAACCACGTGACCTACAAATTCGTCATGATTGACTTTTTTGCTTGCATTGTCATTACCTATCTTTTAAAAAAAGGTTTGAAGTCTCCATGTCAATTTTGAAAATTTTCCCCATGTTAAAATTCGAAAATGTGATTTTCTGTCATATTTCAGCCTTAATTGTGACCGGAAATGACTGTTCGCGAGCGATTTTATTATTGATTCCTAAAGACACTATATTGATCTCGTAACCCTGAAAATTTCATGTAATTGTGAGATCGGGAAGTTGGATTAATGTCCACTTGAAGTAGGTCCCGCGGGACAAAATGGTCAACTTTGAAAGGTCATTGTGCAAAAAGTATTATGATAACCCTTCTACAAAATTCAAATTCTATTCACCAATGCTTTAGCTACATACACAATAAATGTCAGAGTTGTGGTGCAAGTATCTTCAGAGAAGAAGATTGTCAAAGGTACATGGGGTCGGACACTTTTAAAAAGTGACAAAAATCAAAATGGCGGCTAAACCACGTGACCTACAGATTCGCCATGATTTACTTTTTTGCTCGCATTGTCATTGCACATCTTTTAAAAAAAGTTTCAAGTCTCTAGGTGCATTTTGAAAAAATTTCCAATGTTAAAAATTGAAACTTTAAATCGAACTGGACCTTTAATGGATCAAGCAATCGAAAATCCGTTCGACACATTTCTAAGTCTCATTGAATTCTACCATTCCTGAAAGTTTCATTAAAATCGCTTCAGCCGTTAGTTCAGGAATCTCTGGACAAAAATCGTGGAAATAATAATAATAATAATAATAATAATAATAATAAGGAATCGCATAATAACAATACGTCTTCCAGACTATGTCTTGAAGACCTAATAACGATTCGGATAAAAACAATAGGTCTTCCAGACTATGTCTTGAAGACCTAATAATAATCTCGACGATAACAATAGGTCTTCAGACATTCGTCTTGAAGACCTAATAATAATAACTAGGATTGACGCGTCAATACTTAGGTCTTCAAGACTTCTGCTTGACCTTGAACTCCATGTTGGACTCAGGGTTATTCGTCTGTTTTTCCGCTTTTAAATGAGCTATCAAACATGTCTCTATCTTCAGTAGTTTTTTTTACAAAAAATCTCCACAGAAGGTACCCCTCTGAAAACGGAAAAATCACATATTAATGGACCCCTACATTACATTTCTCACGATTAAGACAAAATGGTTAATATTTCCATATTAAGGTGTAACATAGAAAATGTTGTGCTTTAATTTCCACTTAAGAAGATGTAATCATCATTTAGATTGCATACATAATAAATGCGTTATGCTGTTCTGAATATTCAAGAAAATAGTCAAAAATGCTTAAATTTGGTCCCCAAGACATCGCTTGCGATGTTCGAGGCTTAACTATCAACTTTTTGATGAAAGCAGTCAACATAAAAGTTGTTCTTCCTGAAATTGTGCATACGTAGATGTATGTAAAATTTCAATAGCATAAACAGTTAAGTAGTTATGAACCTTTCAACTTTGTTGAAAATGGCGATTTTTAAAAAATGACAAACTTCTATGACTTGTCACAAAAAAATTAAGACAGATACGAGCTTGAAAAATATTGCCCTTAATAAATGACGTTTCTACATCACCATGATCTATTTAAAGTCTTCCTATCTTCAGTGGTTCATAATCAATAATTCCCCAAAGGATACACACCTCAAAAAGTCTCAAAATCAAAATATTTCACTGTTTTGGGAATATGCTCAAATTATGCCCAAACTAATAACTTTTATATGATAATGATATGTTATGGAATTGTTATACAGGTTATTATAAAGAGATTGAAATAAGTAACTTTGACATAAATTAATTTGTTACAGAGTTATGCCCCTTTGAACATGCATCCGAAAAATGAACATTTAAAAAAACACCATATTCAAGGGCAGATAATTAAAGTTCTAGGTGGAAATTTGAAAATCGGGCTTCTACAGGCCCTCTGAAATTTATTTGGCTTTCAAATGAGCTCTCGCATATAGTTGTATGTGTTGCCGTTAATTAGAAGAAGATTTTCAAAGACGCGTACCCTGAAACTCGCGAAAGTTCACGAAATTTTCAGTTTTTTCAAAATAGCAAAAAATCGATTATTACGGCCGAGAACCGCTATAGGCCAAATCGATGGAGAATGCTGTTGGTCACATTTTGGTGAAAGTTTTGTGAAATTATCTTGATTAGTTCTTGAGCTATTAAGGTTTGAAGTTTCAACTTCAAGGGGAAATAACTCAGGAAAGAAGTCGAAATTGAAAAATCGGGCTCCGTTATGAGCTAAGTTGGGTCACAGGCTATCACCCCTGAAATTTTCAGAAAAATCAGTCCAGCCGTTATTTCAGAACTCAACGGACAAAATCGGTACAAATAATAATAATAATAATAATAATAATCTCGACGATAACAATAGGTCTTCAGACATTCGTCTTGAAGACCTAATAATAATAATCTCGACGATAACAATAGGTCTTCAGACATTCGTCTTGAAGACCTAATAAGAAAAATCAGGATAATAACAATAGGTCTTCGAGACATACGTCTTGAAGACCTAATAACTAGGATTGACGCGTCAATACTTAGGTCTTCAAGACTTCTGCTTGACCTTGAACTCCATGTTGGACTCAGGGTTATTCGTCTTTTTCTCCGCTTTAAAATGAGCTATCAAACATGTCTCCATCTTCAGTAGTTTTTTTACAAAAAATCTCCAAAGAAGGTACCCCTCTGAAAACGGAAAAATCACATATTAATGGACCCCTACATTACATTTCTCACGATTAAAACAAAATGGTTAATATTTCCATACTAAGGTGTAACATAGAAACTCTTGTGCTTTAATTTCCACTTAAGTAGATGTAATCATCATTTAGTTTGCATACATAATTATTGCGTTATCTTTTTCTGAATATTCAAGAAAATACTCAAAATTGCTTAAATTGTGACCCCTTGAGAACGTTTGTGATGTTCGGAGCTTAAGTATCAACTTTTTGATGAAAGAGTTCAACTGAAAAATTGTTGTTCTTGAATTGGTGTATCCGAAGGTGTAAATAGAATGAAATTATCTTAATTAGTTAAGCAGTTATGATCCTTTGAACTTTGCTGAAAATGGCGATTTTCGAAAAATGACAAAGTTCTATGACTTGTCACACGAAAGGTATGACAATCAAATGCTTGAAAATTATTGTCCTTAATAAAATGATATCTCTCCTTTAACATAAGCTATTAAACATGTTGGTATCTTCAGTGGTTTAAGATCTAAAATTCTTCGAAAAATATGCCCCTCAAAAGTCCTCAAAATCACGAAATTCCATACATTTTGACAAATGCGACAATTGTGGTCTAACTATCAACTTTTACATGATATAGATCTGTTATAGAAATGTTAAGTAACGTTTTTTGGTCAGATAGCAATTAGTATCTTTGTCATATCTTCATTTCTTACAGAGTTATGCCCCTTTAAACATGAGGCCGAAATTCGGTCATTTTAAAAATGACCATGTTCAATGACGGATTATCAAAATTCTAGGATGAAATAAAAAAATCGACTTCTACAACCCTCTGAAGAATTCATTTATCTTTAAATTAAGCTATCATACGTATCTGTACTCATAAAAATGAAGGACGAGAAGGTTTTCTTAGACGCATACCCTAAAAACCGCGAAAGTTCACCAAAAATCAGTTTTTTCGAAATAGCAAAAAATCTATATATACGGCCGAAAAAATGTCATTAACTTTTTTTGTAGGGAATGTTGTTGCGCACGTTTTGGTGCAAGTTTTGAGAAAATATATTGATTAGTATTCGAGCTATGAAGGTTCAAAGTTTTGACTTCAAGGGGAGATAACTGAAGAAAGAAGTCGAAAATTCAAAATCTGTCTCTTCTATTTCCAGAGCTGGTCACATGCTATCATCCCTGAAAATTTCATACGAATCAGTCCAGTCGTTAATTCAGAATCTTCTGGACAAGAAAAGTACAAATAATAATAAAGAATAACTAGGATTGCCACAGGCAATACTTAGGTCTTCAAGACTTCTGCTTGACCTAGAACTCCATGTTGGACTCTCGGTTATTCATCAGTTTCTCTGCTTTAAAATGAGCTATCAAACATGTCTCTATCTTTAGTAGTTTTTTTACAAAAATTCTCCAAAGAAGGTACCCCTCTGAAAATGGAAAAATCATGTATTAATGTATAAACGTATTTACATGATCTTTCTCACGATTAAGACAAAACAGTCAACAATTTCATAATAAGGTGTAACATAGGAGATGTTATACTTTGATTTCCACATAAGTAGATGATATCATCATTAAGATTGCATACATATTTAATACGTTATGCAGTTCTGAATATTAAGAAAAAAATTCAAAAATGCTCATTTTCGTACTCCTAGACATCACTCGCGATGTTTGAGGCTTAACTATCAACTTTTTGATGAAAGCGGTCAACATAAAAGTTTTTCTTCTTGAATTTGTGCATACGTAGGTGTATCTACAATGTCAATAGCATAAGAAGTCAAGCAGTTATGAACCTTTCAACTTTGTTGAAAATGGCGATTTTCGAAAAATGACAATCTTCTATGACTTGTCACACGTAAACTATGACAGAAACATGCTTGAAAGTTATTGTTCTTAATAAAATGATATCTCTCCTTCATCATGAGCTACTAAACATGTTTGTATCTTCAGTGGTTTGCGATCGAAAATTCTTCTAAAAATATGCCCCTCAAAAGTTCTCAAAATCACGAAATTTCACATCTTTGGGCAAATGATGATTTTGTGATTAAACTATCAACTTTTACATGATAAAGATCTCAAACAGAAATGTTAGGTAATTTATCTGCATCCGATTGCAATAAGTAAATTTGACGTATCTTTATTTGTAACAGAGTTACGTCCCTTTGAACATGATGCCGAAATTCGAACTTTTAAAATAGGACCATGTTCAAGGGGAGATAACTGAAATTCCAAGATGAAATTCAAAATTCGGCCACAAGAGCCCTCTTGACAATTCATTTATCTTCATAATAAGCTATCATACATAGCTGTAAACATAAAACTGAAGGAGGAGTACATTTTCAAAGACGCATACCCTAAAAACCGCGAAATTTCGAAATAGCAAAAAATCTATATATACGGCCGAAAAAATGACATTAACCTTTTTGATAGGGAATGTTGTTGCGCACATTTTGGTGAAAGTTTTAAGAAAATATATTGATTAGTATTCGAGCTATGAAGGTTTAAAGTTTTGACTTCAAAGGGAGATAACTCGCGAAAGAAGTCGAAAATCCAAAAAGTGGCTCGTTAAAATCTAAGTTGGGTCACAGGCTATCATCCCTGAAACTTTCATGCGAATTGGCCCAGTGGTTACTTCAGAAAGCTCTGGACAAAAAAGTACAAAGAATAATAATAATAATAATAATAACTAGGATTGACGCGTCAATACTTAGGTCTTCAAGACTTCTGCTTGACCTAGAACTCCATGTTGGACTTAGGGTTATTCGTCTGTTTCTCCGCTTTAAAATGAGCTATCAAACATGTCTCTATCTTCAGTAGTTTTTTTACAAAAATTCTCCAAAGAAGGTACCCCTCTGAAAACGGAAAAATCACATATTAATGGACCCCTACATTACATTTCTCACGATTAAGACAAAATGGTTAATATTTCCATACTAAGGTGTTACATAGAAAATGTTGTGCTTTAATTTCCACTTAAGAAGATGCAATCATCATTTAGATTGCATACATAATTAATGCGTTATGCTGTTCTGAATATTCAAGAAAATACTCAAAAATGCTTAAATTTGGACCCCTAGACATCGTTTGCGATGTTCGAGGCTTAACTATCAACTTTTTGATGAAAGCGGTCAACATAAAAGTTGTTCTTCTTGAAATTGTGCATAAGTAGGTGTATGCCAAATTTCAATAGCGTAAGAAGTTAAGCAGTAATGATCCTTTAAACATGGCTGAAAATGGCGAGTTCTGAAAAATGGCAATCTTCTATGACTTGTCACACATAAACTATGACAGAAAAATGTTTGAAATTTATTTACCTTAATAAAGGACATCTCTACTTCAGGATGATATATTAAACATAATTGTATCTTCAGTGGTTTACAATGGAAAATTCTACAAAGAAAGTACCCCTCGAAAAGTCACAAAATCCCAAAAATTTATATTTTTGGAAATACGTCCAAATTGTGTCGATACTATCAACTTTTACATGATAATGATATGTTGTGGAATTGTATAACTAGTTATATGGAAGAGATAGCAATAAGTAACTTTGACATAAGTTCATTTATAACAGAGTTATGCCCCTTTGAACATATAGCCTAAAAACGATCTTTTAAAAAAAAGGTCCATATTCAAGGGCATATTCCTGAAATTTGAGGACAAAATTCAAAATTCGGAAAAGATCATGTTGTTGTACATTCATTTAGCTTTCGGATGAGCTATCACACATAGTTGTATGTATTGCCGTGATTTAAGAGAAGATTTTTGAAGACGCGTACCCTTAAAACCGCGAAAGTTGACAAAATTTTCAGTTTTTCCGAAATAGCAAAAAATCTATTATTACGGCCGAAAACCGCTATAGGCCTAATCAATGGGGAATGTTGTTGCCCACATTTTGGTGAAAGTTTTATGAAAATATCTTGATTAGATTTCGAGCTATTAAGGTTTAAAGTTTTGACTTCAAGGGGAGATAACTAAAGAAAGAAGTCGAAAATCAAAATTCGGCCGACGTACAAGGCTAGTTTTTGTTACAGGCTATTATCCCTGAAAATTTCGTGCAAATCGGTTCAGCCGTTACTTCAGAATCGCGATCACAAAAAACGTACAAATAATAATAAAGAAGAAAAAACCGGATAATAACAATAGGTCTTCCAGACATTCGTATTCGTCTTGAAGACCTAACTAGGATTGACGCGTCAATACTTAGGTCTTCAAGACTTCTGCTTGACCTAGAACTCCATGTTGGACTTAGGGTTATTCGTCTGTTTCTCCGCTTTAAAATGAGCTATCAAACATGTCTCTATCTTCAGTAGTTTTTTTACAAAAATTCTCCAAAGAAGGTACCCCTCTGAAAACGGAAAAATCACATATTAATGGACCCCTACATTACATTTCTCACGATTAAGACAAAATGGTTAATATTTCCATACTAAGGTGTAACATAGAAAATGTTGTGCTTTAATTTCCACTTAAGAAGATGCAATCATCATTTAGATTGCATACATAATTAATGCGTTATGCTGTTCTGAATATTCAAGAAAATACTCAAAAATGCTTAAATTTGGACCCCTAGACATCGTTTGCGATGTTCGAGGCTTAACTATCAACTTTTTGATGAAAGCGGTCAACATAAAAGTTGTTCTTCTTGAAATTGTGCATAAGTAGGTGTATGCAAAATTTCAATAGCGTAAGAAGTTAAGCAGTAATGATCCTTTAAACATGGCTGAAAATGGCGAGTTCTGAAAAATGGCAATCTTCTATGACTTGTCACACATAAACTATGACAGAAAAATGTTTGAAATTTATTTACCTTAATAAAAGACATCTCTACTTCACGATGGTATATTAAACATAATTGTATCTTCAGTGGTTTACAATGGAAAATTCTACAAAGAAAGTACCCCTCGAAAAGTCTCAAAATCCCAAATTTTTCCATTTTTGGAAATACGTCCAAATTGTGTCGATACTATCAACTTTTACATGATAATGATATATTGTGGAATTGTTTAACTAGTTATATGGAAGAGATAGCAATAAGTAACTTTGACATAAGTTCATTTGTAACAGAGTTATGCCCCTTTAAACATATAGCCTAAAAACGCTCTTTTTAAAAAAGGTCCATATTCAAGGGCATATTCCTGAAATTCGAGGACGAAATTCAAAATTCGGAAAAGATCATGTTCTTGTACATTCATTTAGCTTTCAGATGAGCTACCACACATAGCTGTATGTATTACCGTGATTTAGTAGAAGATTTTTGAAGACGCGTACCCTTAAAACCGCGAAAGTTGACAACATTTTCAGTTTTTTCGAAATAGCAAAAAATTTATTCACACGGCCGAAAACCGCTATAGGCCTGATCGATAGGGAATGTTGTTGCCCACATTTTGGTGAAAGTTTTATGAAAATATCTTGATTAGATTTCGAGCTATTAAGGTTTAAAGTTTTGACTTCAAGGGGAGATAACTCAAGACAGAAGTCGAAAATCAAAATTCGGCCGACGTACAAGGCTAGTTTTTGTTACAGGCTATCATTCCTGAAAATTTCATGCAAATCGGTTCAGCCGTTACTTCAGAATCTGTGCCACAAAAAACGTACAAATAATAATAAGAAAAAAAACCGGATAATAACAATAGGTCTTCTGACTTTCGTCTTGAAGACCTAATAATAAAAATCAGGATAATAACAATACGTCTTCGAGACATACGTCTTGAAGACCTAATAATAACTAGGATTGCCAAGGCAATACTTAGGTCTTCAAGACTTCTGCTTGACCTTGAACTCCATGTTGGACTCTCGATTATTCATCAGTTTATCTGCTTTAAAATGAGCTATCAAACATGTCTCTATCTTCAGTAGTTTTTTTACAAAAATTCTCCAAAGACAATACCCCTGAAAATTGAAGCATCGCTTATTAATGGACCCCTACATGATCTTTCTCATGATTACCACAAAATGAATAATTTTTTCATACTAGGGTTTAACAAAGAAAAAGTTGTGCTTTAATTTCCACTTAAGTAGATGTAACCATCATTTAGATTGCATACATGAGTAATGCGTTATATTTTTCTGAATATTCAAGAAAATACACAAAAATGCTGAAATTTTTACCCCTAGACAACGTTTGCGATGTTCGGAGCTTAACTATCAACTTTTTGATGAAAGGGTTCAACAAAAAAGTTGTTGTTCTTGCATTTGTGCACCCGAAGGTGTAAATACAATTTCATTATCTTAATTAGTAAGGCAGTTAAGATCCTTTAAACATGGCTGAAAATGGCGAGTTCTGAAAAATGGCAATCTTCTATGACTTGTCACACATAAACTATGACAGAAAAATCTTTGACATTTATTCAACTTAATAAAGGACATCTGTACATCACAGTGATATATTAAACATAATTGTATCTTCAGTGGTTTACAATCGAAAATTCTACAAAGAAAGTACCCCTTGAAAAGTCTCAAAATCACAAAATTTTACTTTTTTGGGAATATGTCCAAATTGTGCCAAAACTATCAGTTTTTACATGATAATGATATGTTATTGAAGTGTTGAGCTGGTTATTATAAAGAGATTGCAATATATAACTTTGACATAAGTTAATGTCTAACAGAGTTATGCCCCTTTGAACATGCAGTCGAAAAAGGAACATTTAAAAAAGGACCATATTCAAGGGCAGATAACTAAAATTACAGGCCAAAATTCAAAATTCGGCCCACAGCACGCTATGGAGCAGGTATTCAGCTTTCATATGAGCTATCATATATAGCTGTATGTATTTCCCTGATTTAGGAGAAGATTTTCAAAGACGCGTACCCTAAAAACTGTGAAAGTTCACACAAAATTCAGTTTTTTCGAAATAGCACAAAATCTATATATACGGCCGAAAAAATGGTGTTAACCTTTTCGATCGGGAATGTTATTGCCCACATTTTGGTGAAAGTTTCGAGAAAATATATTGATTAGTATTCGAGCTATGAAGGTTTAAAGTTTTGACTTCAAAGGGAGATAACTCACGAAAGAAGTCGAAAATCCAAAAAGTGACTCGTCTGTTTCCAGAGTTAGCCAAAGACTGTGATCCCTGAAAATTTCATGCGTATCGGCCCAGTGGTTACTTCGGAAACCTCTGGACAAGAAAAGTGCAAAAAATAATAATAATAATGAAGAACACGGATAATAACAAATGAAGAACACGGATAATAACAATAGGTCTTCCAGACGTAGTCTTGAAGACCTAATAATGAAGAACACGGATAATAACAATAGGTCTTCCAGACGTAGTCTTGAAGACCTAACTAGGATTGCCAAGGCAATACTTAGGTCTTCAAGACTTCTGCTTGACCTTGAACTCCATGTTGGACTCAGGGTTATACATCTGTTTCTCTGCTTTAAAATGAGCTATCAAACATGTCTCTATCTTCAAAGAAAAAGGAAAACGTTTGCGATGTTCGGAGCTTAACTATCAACTTTTTGATGAAAGGGTTCAACAAAAAAGTTGTTGTTCTTGCATTTGTGCACCCGAAGGTGTAAATACAATTTCATTATCTTAATTAGTAAGGCAGTTAAGATCCTTTAAACATGGCTGAAAATGGCGAGTTCTGAAAAATGGCAATCTTCTATGACTTGTCACACATAAACTATGACAGAAAAATCTTTGACATTTATTCAACTTAATAAAGGACATCTGTACATCACAGTGATATATTAAACATAATTGTATCTTCAGTGGTTTACAATCGAAAATTCTACAAAGAAAGTACCCCTTGAAAAGTCTCAAAATCACAAAATTTTACTTTTTTGGGAATATGTCCAAATTGTGCCAAAACTATCAGTTTTTACATGATAATGATATGTTATTGAAGTGTTGAGCTGGTTATTATAAAGGGACCATATTCAAGGGCAGATAACTAAAATTACAGGCCAAAATTCAAAATTCGGCCCACAGCACGCTATGGAGCAGGTATTCAGCTTTCATATGAGCTATCATATATAGCTGTATGTATTTCCCTGATTTAGGAGAAGATTTTCAAAGACGCGTACCCTAAAAACTGTGAAAGTTCACACAAAATTCAGTTTTTTCGAAATAGCACAAAATCTATATATACGGCCGAAAAAATGGTGTTAACCTTTTCGATCGGGAATGTTATTGCCCACATTTTGGTGAAAGTTTCGAGAAAATATATTGATTAGTATTCGAGCTATGAAGGTTTAAAGTTTTGACTTCAAAGGGAGATAACTCACGAAAGAAGTCGAAAATCCAAAAAGTGACTCGTCTGTTTCCAGAGTTAGCCAAAGACTGTGATCCCTGAAAATTTCATGCGTATCGGCCCAGTGGTTACTTCGGAAACCTCTGGACAAGAAAAGTGCAAAAAATAATAATAATAATGAAGAACACGGATAATAACAAATGAAGAACACGGATAATAACAATAGGTCTTCCAGACGTAGTCTTGAAGACCTAATAATGAAGAACACGGATAATAACAATAGGTCTTCCAGACGTAGTCTTGAAGACCTAACTAGGATTGCCAAGGCAATACTTAGGTCTTCAAGACTTCTGCTTGACCTTGAACTCCATGTTGGACTCAGGGTTATACATCTGTTTCTCTGCTTTAAAATGAGCTATCAAACATGTCTCTATCTTCAAAGAAAAAGGAAAACGTTTGCGATGTTCGGAGCTTAACTATCAACTTTTTGATGAAAGGGTTCAACAAAAAAGTTGTTGTTCTTGCATTTGTGCACCCGAAGGTGTAAATACAATTTCATTATCTTAATTAGTAAGGCAGTTAAGATCCTTTAAACATGGCTGAAAATGGCGAGTTCTGAAAAATGGCAATCTTCTATGACTTGTCACACATAAACTATGACAGAAAAATCTTTGACATTTATTCAACTTAATAAAGGACATCTGTACATCACAGTGATATATTAAACATAATTGTATCTTCAGTGGTTTACAATCGAAAATTCTACAAAGAAAGTACCCCTTGAAAAGTCTCAAAATCACAAAATTTTACTTTTTTGGGAATATGTCCAAATTGTGCCAAAACTATCAGTTTTTACATGATAATGATATGTTATTGAAGTGTTGAGCTGGTTATTATAAAGAGATTGCAATATATAACTTTGACATAAGTTAATGTCTAACAGAGTTATGCCCCTTTGAACATGCAGTCGAAAAAGGAACATTTAAAAAAGGACCATATTCAAGGGCAGATAACTAAAATTACAGGCCAAAATTCAAAATTCGGCCCACAGCACGCTATGGAGCAGGTATTCAGCTTTCATATGAGCTATCATATATAGCTGTATGTATTTCCCTGATTTAGGAGAAGATTTTCAAAGACGCGTACCCTAAAAACTGTGAAAGTTCACACAAAATTCAGTTTTTTCGAAATAGCACAAAATCTATATATACGGCCGAAAAAATGGTGTTAACCTTTTCGATCGGGAATGTTATTGCCCACATTTTGGTGAAAGTTTCGAGAAAATATATTGATTAGTATTCGAGCTATGAAGGTTTAAAGTTTTGACTTCAAAGGGAGATAACTCACGAAAGAAGTCGAAAATCCAAAAAGTGACTCGTCTGTTTCCAGAGTTAGCCAAAGACTGTGATCCCTGAAAATTTCATGCGTATCGGCCCAGTGGTTACTTCGGAAACCTCTGGACAAGAAAAGTGCAAAAAATAATAATAATAATGAAGAACACGGATAATAACAAATGAAGAACACGGATAATAACAATAGGTCTTCCAGACGTAGTCTTGAAGACCTAATAATGAAGAACACGGATAATAACAATAGGTCTTCCAGAGGTAGTCTTGAAGACCTAACTAGGATTGCCAAGGCAATACTTAGGTCTTCAAGACTTCTGCTTGACCTTGAACTCCATGTTGGACTCAGGGTTATACATCTGTTTCTCTGCTTTAAAATGAGCTATCAAACATGTCTCTATCTTCAAAGAAAAAGGAAAACGTTTGCGATGTTCGGAGCTTAACTATCAACTTTTTGATGAAAGGGTTCAACAAAAAAGTTGTTGTTCTTGCATTTGTGCACCCGAAGGTGTAAATACAATTTCATTATCTTAATTAGTAAGGCAGTTAAGATCCTTTAAACATGGCTGAAAATGGCGAGTTCTGAAAAATGGCAATCTTCTATGACTTGTCACACATAAACTATGACAGAAAAATCTTTGACATTTATTCAACTTAATAAAGGACATCTGTACATCACAGTGATATATTAAACATAATTGTATCTTCAGTGGTTTACAATCGAAAATTCTACAAAGAAAGTACCCCTTGAAAAGTCTCAAAATCACAAAATTTTACTTTTTTGGGAATATGTCCAAATTGTGCCAAAACTATCAGTTTTTACATGATAATGATATGTTATTGAAGTGTTGAGCTGGTTATTATAAAGGGACCATATTCAAGGGCAGATAACTAAAATTACAGGCCAAAATTCAAAATTCGGCCCACAGCACGCTATGGAGCAGGTATTCAGCTTTCATATGAGCTATCATATATAGCTGTATGTATTTCCCTGATTTAGGAGAAGATTTTCAAAGACGCGTACCCTAAAAACTGTGAAAGTTCACACAAAATTCAGTTTTTTCGAAATAGCACAAAATCTATATATACGGCCGAAAAAATGGTGTTAACCTTTTCGATCGGGAATGTTATTGCCCACATTTTGGTGAAAGTTTCGAGAAAATATATTGATTAGTATTCGAGCTATGAAGGTGTTAAGTTTTGACTTCAAAGGGAGATAACTCACGAAAGAAGTCGAAAATCCAAAAAGTGACTCGTCTGTTTCCAGAGTTAGCCAAAGACTGTGATCCCTGAAAATTTCATGCGTATCGGCCCAGTGGTTACTTCGGAAACCTCTGGACAAGAAAAGTGCAAAAAATAATAATAATAATGAAGAACACGGATAATAACAAATGAAGAACACGGATAATAACAATAGGTCTTCCAGACGTAGTCTTGAAGACCTAATAATGAAGAACACGGATAATAACAATAGGTCTTCCAGACGTAGTCTTGAAGACCTAACTAGGATTGCCAAGGCAATACTTAGGTCTTCAAGACTTCTGCTTGACCTTGAACTCCATGTTGGACTCAGGGTTATACATCTGTTTCTCTGCTTTAAAATGAGCTATCAAACATGTCTCTATCTTCAGTAGTTTTTTTACAAAAAATCTTCAAAGAAGGTACCCCTCTGAAAACGGAAAAATCACATATTAATGGACCCCTACATTACATTTCTCACGATTAAGACAAAATGGTTAATATTTCCATACTAAGGTGTAACATAGAAAATGTTGTGCTTTAATTTCCACTTAAGAAGATGTAATCATCATTTAGATTGCATACATAATTAATGCGTTATGCTGTTCTGAATAGTCAAGAAAATACTCAAAAATGCTTAAATTTGGACCCCTAGACATCGTTTGCGATGTTCGAGGCTTAACTATCAACTTTTTGATGAAAGCGGTCAACATGAAAGTTGTTCTTCTTGAAATTGTGCATAAGTAGGTGTATGCAAAATTTCAATAGCGTAAGAAGTTAAGCAGTAATGATCCTTTAAACATGGCTGAAAATGGCGAGTTCTGAAAAATGGCAATCTTCTATGACTTGTCACACATAAACTATGACAGAAAAATGTTTGAAATTTATTCCCCTTAATAAAGGACATCTCTACTTCACGATGATATATTAAACATAATTGTATCTTCAGTGGTTTACAATGGAAAATTCTACAAAGAAAGTACCCCTCGAAAAGTCTCAAAATCCCAAAATTTTTCATTTTTGGGAATATGTCCAAATTGTGCCTAAACTATCAATTTTTACATGATAATGATATGTTATGGAAGTGTTAAGCTGGTTATTATGAAGAGATTGCAATATATAACTTTGACATAAGTTAATTTCTAACAGAGTAATGCCCCTTTGAACATGCAGTCGAAAAAGGAACATTTAAAAAAGGACCATATTCAAGGGCAGATAACTCAAATTACAGGACAAAATTCAAAATTCGGCTCACAGCAAGCTATGGAGCAGGTATTCAGCTTTCAAATGAGCTATCATATATAGCTGTATGTTTTTCCCTGATTTAGGAGAAGATTTTCAAAGACACGTACCCTAAAAACTGCGAAAGTTCACACACAATTCAGTTTTTTCGAAATAGCACAAAATCTATATATACGGCCGAAAAAATGACATTAACCTTTTTGATGGGGAATGTTGTTGCGCACATTTTGGTGAAAGTTTTAAGAAAATATATTGATTAGTATTCGAGCTATGAAGGTTTAAAGTTTTGACTTCAAAGGGAGATAACTCACGACAGAAGTCGATAATCCAAAAAGTGACTCGTTAAAATCTAAGTTGAGTCACAAGCTATCATCCCTGAAATTTTCATGTGAATCGTCCAAGTGGTTACTTCAGAAAGCTCTGGACAAAAAAAGTACAAAAAATAATAATAATAACTAGGATTGCCAAGGCAATACTTAGGTCTTCAAGACTTCTGCTTGACCTTGAACTCCATGTTGGACTCTCGATTATTCATCAGTTTATCTGCTTTAAAATGAGCTATCAAACATGTCTCTATCTTCAGTAGTTTTTTTACAAAAATTCTCCAAAGACAATACCCCTGAAAATTGAAGCATCGCTTATTAATGGACCCCTACATGATCTGTCTCATGATTACCACAAAATGAATAATTTTTTCATACTAGGGTTTAACAAAGAAAAAGTTGTGCTTTAATTTCCACTTAAGTAGATGTAACCATCATTTAGATTGCATACATGAGTAATGCGTTATATTTTTCTGAATATTCAAGAAAATACACAAAAATGCTGAAATTTTTACCCCTAGACAACGTTTGCGATGTTCGGAGCTTAACTATCAACTTTTTGATGAAAGGGTTCAACAAAAAAGTTGTTGTTCTTGCATTTGTGCACCCGAAGGTGTAAATACAATTTCATTATCTTAATTAGTAAGGCAGTTAAGATCCTTTAAACATGGCTGAAAATGGCGAGTTCTGAAAAATGGCAATCTTCTATGACTTGTCACACATAAACTATGACAGAAAAATCTTTGACATTTATTCAACTTAATAAAGGACATCTGTACATCACAGTGATATATTAAACATAATTGTATCTTCAGTGGTTTACAATCGAAAATTCTACAAAGAAAGTACCCCTTGAAAAGTCTCAAAATCACAAAATTTTACTTTTTTGGGAATATGTCCAAATTGTGCCAAAACTATCAGTTTTTACATGATAATGATATGTTATTGAAGTGTTGAGCTGGTTATTATAAAGAGATTGCAATATATAACTTTGACATAAGTTAATGTCTAACAGAGTTATGCCCCTTTGAACATGCAGTCGAAAAAGGAACATTTAAAAAAGGACCATATTCAAGGGCAGATAACTAAAATTACAGGCCAAAATTCAAAATTCGGCCCACAGCACGCTATGGAGCAGGTATTCAGCTTTCATATGAGCTATCATATATAGCTGTATGTATTTCCCTGATTTAGGAGAAGATTTTCAAAGACGCGTACCCTAAAAACTGTGAAAGTTCACACAAAATTCAGTTTTTTCGAAATAGCACAAAATCTATATATACGGCCGAAAAAATGGTGTTAACCTTTTCGATCGGGAATGTTATTGCCCACATTTTGGTGAAAGTTTCGAGAAAATATATTGATTAGTATTCGAGCTATGAAGGTTTAAAGTTTTGACTTCAAAGGGAGATAACTCACGACAGAAGTCGAAAATCCAAAAAGTGACTCGTTAAAATCTAAGTTGAGTCACAAGCTATCATCCCTGAAATTTTCATGTGAATCGTCCAAGTGGTTACTTCAGAAAGCTCTGGACAAAAAAAGTACAAAAAATAATAATAATAATAATGAAGAACACGGATAATAACAATAGGTCTTCCAGACGTAGTCTTGAAGACCTAATAACTAGGATTGCCAAGGCAATACTTAGGTCTTCAAGACTTCTGCTTGACCTTGAACTCCATGCTGGACTCCCGGTTATTCGACAGTTAGTATGCTTTAAAATGAGCTATCAAACATGTCTCTATCTTCAGTAGTTATTTTACAAAAATTCTCCAAAGACAATGACCCTCTTAAAATGTAACAATTGATTATTAATGGACCCCTACATGATCTTTCTCACTATTAAGACAAAATGGTTAATATTTTCATACTAAGGTGTCACATAGAAAAACTTGTGCTTTAATTTCCACTTAATTAGATGTAACCAACTCTCCCTTTGAAGATACAGTAGAAGAACACACTTTTAAAAAATGACCATGTTCAAGGACATATTTTTAAAATTTTAGGAAGAAATTCAAAATTCGGCCAAAACAGTCCTCTCAGGAGTTCATTTATCTTCAAAATGAGCTATCACACATAGCTGTATGTATTGCCGTGAATTAGGAGAAGACTTTTAAAGACGCGTACCCTTAAAAACGCGAAAGTTCACAAAATTTTCAGTTTTATCGAAATAGCAAAAAATCTATTATTACGGCCGAAAACAGCTATAGACCTAATCGATGGAGAATGTTGTTGCCCACATAGTGGTGAAAGTTTTGTGCAAATATATTGATTAGTTCTCGAGATATTAAGGTACAAAGTGTTGACTTCAAGGGGAGATAACTCGCGAAAGAAGTCGAAAATCAAAAATCGGCCAAAACAGTCCTCTCAGGAATTCATTTATCTTTAAAATGAGCTATCACACATAGCTGTATGTATTGCCGTGAATTAGGAGAAGATTTTCAAAGACGCGTACCCTCAAAACCGCGAAAGTTCACAAAATTTTCAGTTTTTGTGAAATAGCAAAAAATCTATTATTACGGCCGAAAACCGCTATAGGCTTAATCGATGAGGAATGTTGTTGCCCACATAGTGGTGCAAGTTTTGAGCAAATATATTGATTAGTTCTCGAGATATTAAGGTATAAAGTTTTGACTTCAAGGGGAGATAACTCGCGAAAGAAGTCGAAAATCCAAAATCGGGCTTCGTAGTGCACCAATTCAGGTAACAGGCTATCGTCACTGAAAATTTCATGAAAATCGGTCAAAGGGTTAAGCGGGAATCTTCTGGACAAAAAAAGGGTCAAATAATAATAAAAAACTAGGATTGCCAAGGCAATACTTAGGTCTTCAAGACTTCTGCTTGACCTTGAACTCCATGTTGGACTCTCGGTTATTCGCCAGTTATTCTGCTTTAAAATGAGCTATCAAACATGTCTCTATCTTCAGTAGTTATTTTACAAAAAATCCCCAAAGACAATGACCCTTTGAAAATGGAAAAATTAAATGACCGTCTTCAATGAAGGATTATTAAAATTGAAGGATGAAATTAAAAAATCGACTTCTACAACTCTCTGAAGAATTCATTTATCTTTAAAATAAGCTATCATATGTATATGTACTCATAAAATTGAAGGACGAGTAGGGTTTCATAGACGCATACCCTAAAAACTGCGAAAGTTAACACAAAATTCAGTTTTTTCGAAATAGCACAAAATCTATATATACGGCCGAAAAAATGACATTAACCTTTTTGATAGGGAATGTTGTTGCGCACATTTTGGTGAAAGTTTTAAGAAAATATATTGATTAGTATTCGAGCTATGAAGGTTTAAAGTTTTTACTTCAAAGGGAGATAACTCACGAAAGAAGTCGAAAATCCAAAAAGTGACTCGTTATTATCTAAGTTGAGTCACAGGCTATCAGCCCTGAAAGTTTCAAGCGAATCGGCCCAGTGGTTACTTCAGAACGCTCTGGACAAAAAAAGTACAAAGAATAATAATAAGAAAAAGAAACAGGATAATAACAATACGTCTTCATGACTTACGTCTTGAAGACCTAAAAACTAGGATTGACACAGGCAATACTTAGGTCTTCAAGACTTCTGCTTGACCTTGAACTCCATGTTTGACTCTCGCTTATGCACCAGTTTCTCTGCTTTAAAATGAGCTATCAAACATGTCTCTATCTTCAGTAGTTATTTTACAAAAATTCTCCAAAGACAATGACCCTCTGAAAATGGAAAAATTACATATTAATGGACCCCTACATGATCTTTCTCACGATTAAGACAAAACTGTCAACATTTTCATAATAGGGTGTAACATAGGAGATGTTATACTTTGATTTCCACGTTAGTAGATGATATCATCATTAAGATTGCATACATAATTAATACAATATGTTCTTCTGAATATTCAGGAAAATACTCAAATATGCTCATTTTCGTACCCCTAGACATCGTTCGCGATGTTCGAGGCTTAACTATCAACTTTTTGATGAAAGCAGTCAACATAAAGGTTTTTCTTCTTGAAATTGTGCATACGTAGGTGTATGTAAAATGTCAATAGCATAAGAAGTTAAGCAGTTATGAACCTTTCAATTTTGTTGAAAATGGCGATTTTCGAAAAATTACAATCTTCTATGACTTGTCAGACGTAAACTATGAAAGACACATGCTTGAAAGTTATTGTCCTTAATGACATGATAACTCTCCTTCAAAATGAGCTATTAAACATGTTTGTATCTTCAGTTGTTTGCGATCGAAAATTCTTCTAAAAATATGCCCCTCAAAAGTTCTCAAAATCGCGAAATATCATACATTTTGACAAATGCGATAATTGTGGCCTAAATATCGACTTTTACATGATATAGATCTGTTATGGAAATGTTAAGTAACGCATTGTGATCACATGGAAATACGTATATTTGAAATATCTTCATTTCTTACAGAGTTATTCCCCTTTGAACATGAGCCCGAAATTCGGTCTTTTTAAAAATGACCATGTTCAATGACGGATTTATAAAATTCTAGGATGAAATTAAAAAATCGACAACTACAACCCTCTGAAGAATTCATTTATCTTTAAAATAAGCTATCATATGTAGCTGTACTAAAAAAATTGAAGGACGAGAAGGTTTTCTTAGACGCATACCCTAAAAACCGCGAAAGTTCACCAAAAATTCAGTTTTTTCGATATAGCAAAAAATCTATTCTGCCGGCCGAAAAAATGTCATTAACCTTTTTGATGGGGAATGTTCTTGCCCACATTTTGGTGAAAGTTTTGAGAAAATATATTGATTAGTATTCGAGCTATGAAGGTTTAAAGTTTTTACTTCAAGGGGAGATAACTCAAGAAAGAAGTCGAAAATGCAAAAAGTGACTCGTTAAAATCTAAGTTGGGTCACAGGCTATCATCCCTGAAAATGTCATGTGAATCGGCCCAGTGGTTACTTCAGAAAGCTCTGGACAAAAAAAGTACAAAGAATAATAATAATGAAGAACCAGGATAATAACAATAGGTCTTCCAGACGTAGTCTTGAAGACCTAAAAAAACAAAAAAAAACACGATAATAACAATAGGTCTTCCAGACATAGTCTTGAAGACCTAATGAAGAACACGGATAATAACAATAGGTCTTCCAGACGTAGTCTTGAAGACCTAATAATAATAATGAAGAACACGGATAATAACAATAGGTCTTCCAGACGTAGTCTTGAAGACCTAATGAAGAACACGGATAATAACAATAGGTCTTCCAGACGTAGTCTTGAAGACCTAACTAGGATTGCCAAGGCAATACTTAGGTCTTCAAGACTTCTGCTTGACCTTGAACTCCAAGTTGGACTTTCGGTTATTCGCCAGTTATTCTGCTTTTAAATGAACTATCAAACATGTCTCTATCTTCATTACTTTTTTTACAAAAATTATCCAAAGACAATGACCCTTTGAAATTGGAACAATCGCTTATTAATGGACACCTACATGATCTTTCTCAGGATAACAACAAAATGGTTAATATTTTCATACTAAGGTGTAACAAAGAAAAAGTTGTGCATTTATTTCCACTTAAGTAGATGTAATCAACATTAAGATTGCATACATTAGTAATGCGTTATGTTTTTCTGATTATTCAAGAAAATCCACAAAAATGCTTAAATTTTGATCCCTACACAACCTTTACGATGTTGGGAGCTTAACTATCAACTTTTTTATGAAAGGGTTCAACAGAAACGTTGTTGTTCTTTGAATTGTGCATCCGAAGATGTAAATACAATTTCAATATCTTAATTAGTTAAGCAGTTATGATCCTTTGAACTTTGCTGAAAATGGCGATTTCTGAAAAATGTCAATCTTCTATGACTTGTCAGATGTAGAGCATGACAGATACATGATTGAAGGTTATTGTACTTGATAAATGGCACCTCTTCTTCAAATTAAGGTATTACACATAAGTGTATCTTTCGTGGTTTAAGATAAACAATTCTACAAAGAAAGAACCACTCGAAAAGATTCAAAATCATAAAATTTTACTTTTTTTGGAATATGTCCAAATTGTGCAGAAACTATCAACTTTTAGATGATAATGATATGTTATGGAATTGTTAAGTATGTTATAATATAAAGATTGCATTAAATAACATTGTCATAACTTAATTCCAGACTGAGTTATGTCACCCTGAACAAGGAGCCGAAAAATGAAAAGTTAAAAAAGGACCATTTTCAAGGGCAGATAATTTTAGTTTTCGGACGAAATTCAAAATTCGGGCTAGAGCATTTCATGGAGCAGTTATTCAGCTTTAAAATGAGCTATCACACATAGCTGTATGTATTGTCGTGAATTAGAAGAAGATTTTGAAAGACGCGTACCCTCAAAACCGCGAAAGTTCACAAAATTTTCAGTTTTATCGAAATAGCAAAAAATCTATTGTTACGGCCGAAAACCGCTATAGGCTCAATCGATGGGGATTGTTGTTGCCCACATAGTGGTGAAAGTTTTGTGCAAATATATTGATTAGTTCTCGAGCTATAAAGGTTTAAAGTTTCAACTTCAAGGGGCGATAACTCGCGAAAGAAGTCGAAAATCCAAAATCGGGCTTCGTAGTGCACTAGGTAAGGTCATAGACTATATTCACTGAAAATTTCATGAAAATCGGTCAAGCGGTTAAGCAGGAATCCTTCTCACAAAAATGGTCAAATAATAATAAAAAAAAAATATAGTCACAAGTGACGATAAAAGGATTCAGCGCATATTTGATTAATTTCCTAGTAAGTATACCATATCAGCAGTCATTCCTGAAAGTTACAGGAAGATCTCTATAAGCATTAAGCTACAGCAGCCTCTACCTGTCCATCATGTAAAAGGAAAGTCGGATTTATCAACAACAATCAAAATGGCGGCTAAACCACGTGACTTTCGAATTCGTTGTGATTAACTTTTCTGCGTACATTGTCATTGCGCATCTTTTAAAAAAAGTTGCAAGTCTCTAGGTGAACTTTGAAAAAATGTCCCATGTTAAAAATCGAACTTTAGAATCGTACTGGACCTTTAATGGTTTGATTGATTGGGCCCAAAAGCTCCGCTGCAAAACTACATGGTAAGGGCTATCAGCCTACAAAGTTTGGCTGCAATAGTCGCATTCCTTCCGGCAAAAGTCGTGTATACAAGATCCGTGGTAGAAGAACAAAGGAATTGCGACTTTTACACAGTCTATGGGCGTGACCTGCATCCTTAGTTTCTGTTGTTCAAATTGTGTCAATAGTTTCGCATGAATAGCGACGAAACCGTACATCTTACAAAATTGTTATGATTGACTTTTTTGTCTGTAGTGTTCCTGTCTATCATATGAAAAAAAAATTAACTCTCTAAGTGCATTTTAAAAATCCCCCCCATGTTAAAATTGTCAGTGTTATTTATCTATAATTAAGTACCCGTCCTCAAAAACCGGAAATGACTGTTCAGCGTCGATGTTATTGTTGACTCGTATAGACAATAGTACTGTCTTACATTTCTTGGAAAAATCTTGAAATTTTCGATTAAATCTTATGAGTAATCTCCCTTTGAAGTTTGCGATTTTCAAAAATTGTCGGACTTTGAAAGATCACTGTGCAAAAAGTATTTCGAATTTGCAAAATCCGTGAGGTCATTTTTGTTAGCCATATATCAGCTACATTATGTGAAAATATGAGCTTTGTAATGCTTGTATCTTCAGAGAAGAAGATTGTCAAAGGTGCATGGGTTTCGGAAATTTTGAAAAGTGTCTAAAATTAAAATGGCGGCGAAACCACGTGACCAACGCAATCGTCATGATTTACTTTTCTGCTCGCATTGTCAATGCGCATCTTTTAAAACAAGTTGCAAGTCTCTAGCTGCATTTTTAAAATTTTGCCCATGTTAAAAATCGAAACTTTGAATCGAACTGGACCTTTAACGTTTGTGCCGATTGGGCCCAAAAGTTTCGGCATAAAACTAGACAGTAAGGGCTATGATCCTGCAAAGTTTGGTTGCATTAGCTGCATTCCTTCTGGTAGAAGTGCTGCGGACAAAATCCGTGGAAGAATAATAATAATAAATATAGTCACAAGTGACGATAAAAGGATTCAGCGCATATTTGATTAATATCCTAGTAATTATATCATATCAGCAGTCATTCCTGAAAGTTACAGGAAGATCTCTATAAGCATTAAGCTACAGCAGCCTCTACCTGTCCATCATGTAAAACGAAAGTCGGATTTATCAACAACAATCAAAATGGCGGCTAAACCACGTGACTTTCGAATTCGTTGTGATTAACTTTTCTGCGTGCATTGTCATTGCGCATCTTTTAAAAAAAGTTGCAAGTCTCTAGGTGAACTTTGAAAAAAATTCCCATGTTAAAAATCGAAATTTAGAATCGTACTGGACCTTTAATGGTTTGATTGATTGGGCCCAAAAGCTCCGCTGCAAAACTACATGGTAAGGGCTATCAGCCTACAAAGTTTGGCTGCAATAGTCGCATTCCTTCCGGCAAAAGTCGTGTTTACAAGATCCCTGGTAGAAGAACGAAGGAATTGCGACTTTTACACAGTCTATGGGCGTGACCTGCATCCTTAGTTTCTGTTGTTCAAATTGTGTAAATAGTTTCGCATGAATAGCGACGAAACCGTACATCTTACAAAATTGTTATGATTGACTTTTTTGTCTGTAGTGTTCCTGTCTATCATATGAAAAAAAAATTAACTCTCTAAGTGCATTTTGAAAATTCCCCCCATGTTAAAATTTTCAGTGTTATTTATCTATAATTAAGTACCCGTCCTCAAAAACCGGAAATGACTGTTCAGCGTCGATGTTATTGTTGATTCGTATAAACCATAGTACTGTCTTACATTTCCTGGAAAAATCTTGAAATTATTGGTTAAACCTTATGAGTTATCTCCCTTTGAAGTTTTCGATTTTCAAAAATTGTCGAACTTTGAAAGGTCACTGTGCAAAGAGTATTGCGAATTTGCAAAATCCATGAGGTCATTTTTGTTAGCAATATATCTGCTACATTATGTGAAAATTTGAGCTTTCTAATGCTTGTATCTTCAGAGGAGAAGATTGTCAAAGGTGCATGGGGTCGGGAAATTTTGAAAAGTGTCTAAAATTAAAATGGCGGCGAAACCACGTGACCAACGCAATCGTCATGATTTAATTTTCTGCTCGCAATGCCATTGCGCATCTTTTAAAACAAGTTGCAAGTCTCTAGCTGCATTTTTCAGTTTTTTCCCATGTTAAAAATCGAAACTTTGAATCGAACTGGACCTTTAACGTTTGTGCCGATTGGGCCCAAAAGTTTCGGCATAAAACTAGACAGTAAGGGCTATGATCCTGCAAAGTTTGGTTGCATTAGCTGCATTCCTTCTGGTAGAAGTGCTGCGGACAAAATCCGTGGAAGAATAATAATAATAAATATAGTCACAAGTGACGATAAAAGGATTCAGCGCATATTTGATTAATTTCCTAGTAAGTATATCATATCAGCAGTCATTCCTGAAAGTTACAGGAAGATCTCTATAAGCATTAAGCTACAGCAGCCTCTACCTGTCCATCATGTAAAACGAAAGTTGGATTTATCAACAACAATCAAAATGGCGGTTAAACCACGTGACTTTCGAATTCGTTGTGATTAACTTTTCTGCGTACATTGTCATAGGCATCTTTTAAAAAAAGTTGCAAGTCTCTAGGTGAACTTTGAAAAAATTTCCCATGTTAAAAATCGAACTTTAGAATCGTACTGGACCTTTAATGGTTTGATTGATTGGGCCCAAAAGCTCCGCTGCAAAACTACATGGTAAGTGCTATCAGCCTACAAAGTTTGGCTGCAATAGTCGCATTTTCCGGCAAAAGTCGTGTATACAAGATCCGTGGTAGAAGAACAAAGGAATGGCGACTTTTACACAGTCTATGGGCGTGACCTGCATCCTTAGTTTCTGTTGTTCAAATTGTGTAAATAGTTTCGCATGAATAGCGACGAAACCGTACATCTTACAAAATTGTTATGATTGACTTTTTTGTCTGTAGTGTTCCTGTCTATCATATGAACAAAAAATTAACTCTCTAAGTGCATTTTAAAAATTCCCCCCATGTTAAAATTTTCAGTGTTATTTATCTATAATTAAGTACCCGTCCTCAAAAACCGGAAATGACTGTTCAGCGTCGATGTTATTGTTGATTCGTATAGACAATAGTACTGTCTTACATTTCTTTGAAAAATCTTGAAATTTTCGATTAAATCTTATGAGTAATCTCCCTTTGAAGTTTGCGATTTTCAAAAATTGTCGGACTTTGAAAGATCACTGTGCAAAAAGTATTTCGAATTTGCAAAATCCGTGAGGTCATTTTTGTTAGCCATATATCAGCTACATTATGTGAAAATATGAGCTTTGTAATGCTTGTATCTTCAGAGAAGAAGATTGTCAAAGGTGCATGGGTTTCGGAAATTTTCAAAAGTGTCTAAAATTAAAATGGCGGCGAAACCACGTGACCAACGCAATCGTCATGATTTACTTTTCTGCTCGCAATACCATTGCGCATCTTTTAAAACAAGTTGCAAGTCTCTAGCTGCATTTTTCAGTTTTTTCCCATGTTAAAAATCGAAACTTTGAATCGAACTGGACCTTTAACGTTTGTGCCGATTGGGCCCAAAAGTTTCGGCATAAAACTAGACAGTAAGGGCTATGATCCTGCAAAGTTTGGTTGCATTAGCTGCATTCCTTCTGGTAGAAGTGCTGCGGACAAAATCCGTGGAAGAATAATAATAATAATAATAATAATAAAACACGCCAATAACAATAAGGATTCAGAACTTTAGTTCTGAATCCTTAATAATAATAAATATAGTCGCCAGCGACAATAAAATGATTCAGCCCGTGATTTCGTGTCTGTAGTCCTTGGAAGCAATATCCTTAACATTGTGAAATCAACAATAGGTGAGAAAAGTTGTCAGTGAGGGTGTGAGTGAGGCCTTAGAAGGCAATATGTAGTTAGTTTGCAGTCAAAAACGTAGGTGAAACGTTGATGGTGACATGTGTTTTGGGCAGCAAAAGGTGTTTGTGAACTTTTCCTTTGCGATTTTGCGACACAATTAAATACCACAATGTCTGAACTATCCAGATGAGAGGGAGTGCATGTTTGAAAGTTGAAATAGGCGACAGTTGAATTAAAAAAATGCCTTAAAGAGATTTTCACACCCACGCCAGTAAAATCTGCTGCATGGTCAGGACTCACTTTCTCCTTTCCATATTTACATAATCAAAGACTCGACTCGACTCGACGAAGACAAGCAAGCAAGCTTTATTTGCTCGTCACCTTGTCGTGGTTGATTGTGAATGTGCCTTTTGCATGTACATGTGCGTGTACGTGTACTCACTTACAGGCATTCGGTCTTGTTATATCTTGACCAAATCTTCATTCTGAAGACAGCTGCTACAGAAGACACATGCCACCTCCCTGTTAATATGTCTTAGTTGCAGTTCAGAGGGGAGGGTGGGGGGGTTGGGTAAAGTTTTTGTACTACGTTCCTTTGAAAATGACGCCAAAATACAAACATTGAAAAAAGGACCATATTCAAGTGCCGATAACTTTTGTTCTAGAACTAAATTCAAAATTCTGTGAGATCATTTTGTTGACTATTCTTTCAGCTTTAAAATGAGCTGTCACACATGTCTGTACGTGTTGCCGTATGTGAGAAGAAGATTTTTTAAGAGGGTAGGGTCAGCAATCACGGCAAAAACGCTAAAATCAAAATGGCCGCTCAGTCACGTGACGTACGAATTCGTCATGATTTACTTTTCTGTGCGCACTATCATTCCATATCTTTTTGAAAAAGTTGCAAGTCTCTAGCTGTATTTTGAAGAATTTGCCCATGTTAAAAATCGAAATTTAGATTCGAACTAGACCTTTAATTGTTTGGACGATTGGGCCCAAAAGCTTCGGCATGAAACTAGGCAGTGAGGGTGATCCTCTTGCAAAGTTTGGTAGTATTAGCTACATTCCTTCTGGTAGAAGTCGTGTTCACAAAATCCGTGGAATAATAATAATAAATATAGTCGCCAGCGACAATAAAATGATTCAGCCCGTCGTTTTCTATCTGTAGTCCATGGAAGCAATATCCTTAACATTGTGGAATCAAACTGAAGTGAGAAACGTTGTCAGATTGACGGATTTTAAAGCAATTTGTAAAAGCAGTAAAAAAAAAAAAAAATTGGGGCTAAAATTTATTTGGCCTGAAAGCATGTTTTTTCGGCGTTACATGGTGGCAGAAACATGGCAAGACAGGAAAACACACTTTTGGAGTTTGCACCTCTCAATAAGAACTAAGGACACTGATTTGAATTTTTTTTTAACACCAGGAAAAAAAAAAACGCGTTTTGCTCCGATTTGAGTCAAACCTTGATTTTTCTGATCCTTGCGGGATTAGAAAGTTGAGAAATCCAGGTTGCGCTTTGGACTCTAAAAAAAAAAAAAAAAAAAAAAAAAAGTAAAAAGACCTCCATATATGTATGGCATTGATGTAGACAGGCAGGCTTTACTTGGTTGTTTTCGTGTGTCTATTGATTGAATCAGTTCGTCAGCATTTATATGAGCTATCAAAGGTGATTCTATCTTCAGTAGTTTTCGAACCAAAATTCTCCAAAGAAAATCCCGGAAAAATCGTCAAATGTGTTCATGTCGCCGTTGTGATTAAACGGTCAACTTTTACATGATCACATTCTGAAGTGGAATTGTTAAACCACAAATGATGAACAGATTGAAAAAAAACAGAATTCGAATCAGAGTTTTCGTTAGCGAGTTATGTCCCTTTGAACATAGAGCAAAAAAACCGATCATTTAATAAAAGACCGTATTCAAGGGCAGATAATTCAAGTTCTAGGACGAAACTCAAAATGTTGGCTCGTCACTGTCTTACCAATTTATTCAGCTTTAAAATGAGCTATCACGCATGTCTGCATGTATTGCCGTTAGTGAGAAGAAGATTTTTAAAGAAGCACACCCTCAAAATCGTGAAATTTCAGTACACTTTCAGTTTTTATGAAATTGTGACAAGGAATGACTGTTCGCGAGCGATTTTATTTTTTATATATAACGACCATAGTATTGTCTTACTATCCTGAAAAAATGATGAAAATCGATGGTTAGGGTTGGGACTTATATGTCCCGTTGAAGTTTGCGCGTTTTTCAAAATTGACCAACTTTGAGTGCTCACTGTTCAAAAAGTATTGGGAGTACACTCTTGGAAAAACACACCATGCATTCACCAACGCCGCAGCTACATACGTATATAAGTTTCGGGGTCGTGGTGCAAGTATCTTCAGAGAAGAAGATTGTCAAAGATGCGTGGGGTGGGGAAATTTTACAGAAACGCTAAAAACAATATGGCGCCGAAACCACGTGATCTACGATTTCGCCGTGATTTCCTTTTTTGCTCGCATTGACAATGCGCATCTTTTAGAAAAAGTTGCAAGTCTCTAGCTGCATTTTTAAGAATTTGCCCATGTTAAAAATCGAACTTTAGATTCGAACTCGACCTTTAATGGTTTGACCGATTGGTCTCAAAAGCTTCGGCATGAAACTAGGCAGTAAGGGCGATCATCTTGCAAAGTTTGGCAGTATTAGCTGCAATCCTTCTGGTAGAAGTCGTGTTCACAAAATCCCTGGAATAATAATAATAATAATAATAAAACACGCCAATCTCAATAAGGATTCTGCCCCAAAGGGGCTGAATCCTTAATAATAAAACACGCCAATAACAATAAGGATTCAGCACTTTAGTGCTGAATCCTTAAATATAGTCGCCAGCGACAATAAAATGATTCAGCCCGTGATTTTCTATCTGTAGTCCTTGGAAGCAATATCCTTAACATTGTGAAATCAGACATAGACGAGAAACGTTGTCAGTAAGGGTGTGAGTGAGGCCTTAGAAGGCAATATGTAGCTAGTTTGGAGTCAAAAACGTAGGTGAAACGTTGATGGTGACAGGTGTTTTTTGCAGCAAAAGGTGTTTGTGAACTTTTCCTTTGCAATTTTGGAACAAAATTGAATATCACAATGTCTGACCTATCCAGATGAGAGGGAGTGCTTGTTTAAAAGTTGAAATAGTGCGACAGTTGAAGTAGAAATTGCGTTAAAGGCGCTTTCACACCCAGCCGAGTGAAATCAGCTGCATGGTACATGACTAAATGTCCGTTTTTTACTAATAAATATGAATCAACTCAACTCAACTCATCTCAGCGAAGCAAGCAAGCTTTATTTGCTCGTCATGCTGTCTTGGTTGATTGGGAACATACAGGCATTCGGTCTTGTTATATCTTGACCAAATCTTCATTTTGAAGACATCTGCTACAGAGGACACATGCTCTCTTCCTGTAAATCTGTCTTAGTTGCAGTTTTTAGGGGGGAAGGGGGGGGGGGGGGGGGTAGTTTACTGAAGAATATTAACACAACATGATATCTTACAGGTATATCTAAATTTTCACACCTATTTGTGGCGAGGAATGACTTTTCATAGCTCATCTAACCATGAATTCCTACACACCCTATATTTGGCTTGCAGTTCTGATAAAGTCACGAATGTTTACGAACAAGTTTTTTGTACTACGTCCCTTTGACAATGACGCCAAAGTACAAAAACTGAAAAAATGACCTTATTCAAGTACAGATAACTTTTGTTCTAGGACTAAATTCAAAATTCTGTGAGGTCATTTTGTTGATGATTTATTCAGCTTTAAAATGAGCTGTCACACATGTCTGTATGTGTTGCCGTAAGTGAGAAGAAGATTTTTAAAGAGGGTAGGGTCAGAAATCACGGCAAAAACGCTAAAAACAAAATGGCCGCTCAGTCACGTGACCTTCGAATTCGTCATGATTTGCTTTTCTGCTCGCACTGTCAATGCGCATCTTTTAAAAAAAGTTGCAAGTCTCTAGCTGCATTTTGACGATTTTTCCCATGTTAAAAATCGACATTTAGAATCGAACTGGACCTTTAATGGCTGGTCCGATTGGGCCCAAAAGAATCGGCATGAAACTACTCAGTAAGGGCTATCATTCTGCAAAGTTTGGTTGCATTAGCTGCATTCCTTCTGGTAGAAGTGCTGCGGACAAAATCGCTGGAAGAATAATAATAATAAATATAGTCGCAAGCGACAATAAAATGATTCAGCCCGTGATTTTCTATCTGTAGTCCTTGGAAGCAATATCCTTAACATTGTGAAATCAAAAAAATATGAGAAACCTTGTCAGTGAGGGTGTGAGTGAGGCCTTAGAAGGCAATATGTAGTTAGTTTGCAGTCAAAAACGTAGGTGAAACGTTGATGGCGACAGGTGTTTTTTGCAGAAAAAGGTGTTTGTGAACTTTTCCTTTGCAATTCTGCAACACAATTGAATATCACAATGTCTGACCTATCCAGATGAGAGGGGGTGCTTGTTTAAAAGTTGAAATAGTGCGACAGTTGAAGTAGAAATTGCGTTAAAGGCGCTTTCACACCCAGCCGAGTAAAATCTGCTGAATGGTGAGAACTAACTTTCTGTTTTTTACTATTCTATATAAATCAACTCAACTCAACTCATCTCAGCGAAGCAAGCAAGCTTTATTTGCTCGTCATGCTGTCTTGGTTGATTGGGAATATGCCTTTTGCATGTATATTTGCGTATACGTGTACTCACATACAGGCATTCGGTCTTGCCATATCTTGACCAAATCTTCATTCAGAAGACATCTGCTACAGAGGACACATGCTCTCTCCCTGTAAATCTGTCTTAGTTGCAGTTTTGAGGGGGGGGGGGGGGGGGGGGGGGGGGGGTAGTTTACTAAAGAATATTAACACATCATGATATCTTACAGGTATATCTAAATTGTCACACCTATTTGTGGCGAGGAATGACTTTTCAGAACTCATCTAACCATGAATTCCTACACACCCATATATTTGGCTAGCAGTTCTGATAAAGTCACAAATGTTAACGACCAAGATTTTTGTACTTCGTCCCTTTGAAAATGACGCCAAAATACAAAAACTGAAAAAGGACCATATTCAAGTGCAGATAACTTTTGTTCTAGGACTAAATTCAAAATTATGTGAGGTCATTTTGTTAACGATTTATTCAGCTATAAAATGAGCTGTCACACATGTCTGTGCGTGTTGCCGTAAGTGAGAAGAAGATTTTTAAAGAGGGTAGGGTCAGAAAACACGGCAAAAACGCTAAAATCAAAATGGCCACTCAGTCACGTGACGTACGATTTCATCATGATTTACTTTTCTGTGCGCACCATCATTCCATATCTTTTTTAAAAAGTTGCAAGTCTCTAGCTGCATTTTGAAGATTTTTCCCATGTTAAAAATCGAAGTTTAGAATCGAACTGGACCTTTAATGGCTGTTCCGATTGGGCCCAAAAGAAGCGGCATGAAACTACCCAGTAAGGGCTGTCATCCTGCAAAGTTTAGTTGCATTAGCTGCATTCCTTCTGGTAGAAGTGCTGTCCACAAAATCCGTGGAAGAATAATAATAATAATAATAATAATAATAATAAAACACGCCAATCTCAATAAGGATTCTGCCCCAAAGGGCTGAATCCTTAATTAGGTTCCGAAATATTGAGTTTTTCGTTTTGGATTCGTCAAAACTTAGTCAATTAAGACTCAAGAAAGTTATTTGGAGTGTTCAAGTGCCATTTTGGAAGTTTTAGGCCACTTACCTGTATGGTTTAGGCCACCTATCTGTATACCAATTGGTGTTGAGGGATGTTGTAATATAGTCGCAAGCGACAATAAAATGATTCAGCCCGTGATTTTCTATCTGTAGTCCTTGGAAGCAATATCCTTAACATTGTGAAATCAAAAAAATATGAGAAACCTTGTCAGTGAGGGTGTGAGTGAGGCCTTAGAAGGCAATATGTAGTTAGTTTGCAGTCAAAAACGTAGGTGAAACGTTGATGGCGACAGGTGTTTTTTGCAGAAAAAGGTGTTTGTGAACTTTTCCTTTGCAATTCTGCAACACAATTGAATATCACAATGTCTGACCTATCCAGATGAGAGGGGGTGCTTGTTTAAAAGTTGAAATAGTGCGACAGTTGAAGTAGAAATTGCGTTAAAGGCGCTTTCACACCCAGCCGAGTAAAATCTGCTGAATGGTGAGAACTAACTTTCTGTTTTTTACTATTCTATATAAATCAACTCAACTCAACTCATCTCAGCGAAGCAAGCAAGCTTTATTTGCTCGTCATGCTGTCTTGGTTGATTGGGAATATGCCTTTTGCATGTATATTTGCGTATACGTGTACTCACATACAGGCATTCGGTCTTGCCATATCTTGACCAAATCTTCATTCAGAAGACATCTGCTACAGAGGACACATGCTCTCTCCCTGTAAATCTGTCTTAGTTGCAGTTTTGAGGGGGGGGGGGGGGGGGGGGGGGGGGGGTAGTTTACTAAAGAATATTAACACATCATGATATCTTACAGGTATATCTAAATTGTCACACCTATTTGTGGCGAGGAATGACTTTTCAGAACTCATCTAACCATGAATTCCTACACACCCATATATTTGGCTAGCAGTTCTGATAAAGTCACAAATGTTAACGACCAAGATTTTTGTACTTCGTCCCTTTGAAAATGACGCCAAAATACAAAAACTGAAAAAGGACCATATTCAAGTGCAGATAACTTTTGTTCTAGGACTAAATTCAAAATTATGTGAGGTCATTTTGTTAACGATTTATTCAGCTATAAAATGAGCTGTCACACATGTCTGTGCGTGTTGCCGTAAGTGAGAAGAAGATTTTTAAAGAGGGTAGGGTCAGAAAACACGGCAAAAACGCTAAAATCAAAATGGCCACTCAGTCACGTGACGTACGATTTCATCATGATTTACTTTTCTGTGCGCACCATCATTCCATATCTTTTTTAAAAAGTTGCAAGTCTCTAGCTGCATTTTGAAGATTTTTCCCATGTTAAAAATCGAAGTTTAGAATCGAACTGGACCTTTAATGGCTGTTCCGATTGGGCCCAAAAGAAGCGGCATGAAACTACCCAGTAAGGGCTGTCATCCTGCAAAGTTTAGTTGCATTAGCTGCATTCCTTCTGGTAGAAGTGCTGTCCACAAAATCCGTGGAAGAATAATAATAATAATAATAATAATAATAATAAAACACGCCAATCTCAATAAGGATTCTGCCCCAAAGGGCTGAATCCTTAATTAGGTTCCGAAATATTGAGTTTTTCGTTTTGGATTCGTCAAAACTTAGTCAATTAAGACTCAAGAAAGTTATTTGGAGTGTTCAAGTGCCATTTTGGAAGTTTTAGGCCACTTACCTGTATGGTTTAGGCCACCTATCTGTATACCAATTGGTGTTGAGGGATGTTGTAATATAGTCGCAAGCGACAATAAAATGATTCAGCCCGTGATTTTCTATCTGTAGTCCTTGGAAGCAATATCCTTAACATTGTGAAATCAAAAAAATATGAGAAACCTTGTCAGTGAGGGTGTGAGTGAGGCCTTAGAAGGCAATATGTAGTTAGTTTGCAGTCAAAAACGTAGGTGAAACGTTGATGGCGACAGGTGTTTTTTGCAGAAAAAGGTGTTTGTGAACTTTTCCTTTGCAATTCTGCAACACAATTGAATATCACAATGTCTGACCTATCCAGATGAGAGGGGGTGCTTGTTTAAAAGTTGAAATAGTGCGACAGTTGAAGTAGAAATTGCGTTAAAGGCGCTTTCACACCCAGCCGAGTAAAATCTGCTGAATGGTGAGAACTAACTTTCTGTTTTTTACTATTCTATATAAATCAACTCAACTCAACTCATCTCAGCGAAGCAAGCAAGCTTTATTTGCTCGTCATGCTGTCTTGGTTGATTGGGAATATGCCTTTTGCATGTATATTTGCGTATACGTGTACTCACATACAGGCATTCGGTCTTGCCATATCTTGACCAAATCTTCATTCAGAAGACATCTGCTACAGAGGACACATGCTCTCTCCCTGTAAATCTGCCTTAGTTGCAGTTTTGAGGGGGGGGGGGGGGGGGGGGGGGTAGTTTACTAAAGAATATTAACACATCATGATATCTTACAGGTATATCTAAATTGTCACACCTATTTGTGGCGAGGAATGACTTTTCAGAACTCATCTAACCATGAATTCCTACACACCCATACCCATATATTTGGCTAGCAGTTCTGATAAAGTCACAAATGTTAACGACCAAGATTTTTGTACTTCGTCCCTTTGAAAATGACGCCAAAATACAAAAACTGAAAAAGGACCATATTCAAGTGCAGATAACTTTTGTTCTAGGACTAAATTCAAAATTATGTGAGGTCATTTTGTTAACGATTTATTCAGCTATAAAATGAGCTGTCACACATGTCTGTGCGTGTTGCCGTAAGTGAGAAGAAGATTTTTAAAGAGGGTAGGGTCAGAAAACACGGCAAAAACGCTAAAATCAAAATGGCCACTCAGTCACGTGACGTACGATTTCATCATGATTTACTTTTCTGTGCGCACCATCATTCCATATCTTTTTTAAAAAGTTGCAAGTCTCTAGCTGCATTTTGAAGATTTTTCCCATGTTAAAAATCGAAGTTTAGAATCGAACTGGACCTTTAATGGCTGTTCCGATTGGGCCCAAAAGAAGCGGCATGAAACTACCCAGTAAGGGCTGTCATCCTGCAAAGTTTAGTTGCATTAGCTGCATTCCTTCTGGTAGAAGTGCTGTCCACAAAATCCGTGGAAGAATAATAATAATAATAATAATAATAATAATAAAACACGCCAATCTCAATAAGGATTCTGCCCCAAAGGGCTGAATCCTTAATAATAAAACACGCCAATCTCAATAAGGATTCTGCCCCAAAGGGCTGAATCCTTAATAATAAATATAGTCACAAGTGACGATAAAAGGATTCAGCGCATATTTGATTAATTTCCTAGTAAGTATATCATATCAGCAGTCATTCCTGAAAGTTACAGGAAGATCTCTATAAGCATTAAGCTACAGCAGCCTCTACCTGTCCATCATTGAAACGAAAGTCGGATTTATCAACAACAATCAAAATGGCGGCTAAACCACGTGACTTTCGAATTCGTTGTGATTATCTTTTCTGCGTGCATTGTCATTGCGCATCTTTTAAAAAAAGTTGCAAGTCTCTAGGTGAACTTTGAAAAAATGTCCCATGTTAAAAATCGAACTTTAGAATCGTACTGGACCTTTAATGGTTTGATTGATTGGGCCCAAACGCTCCGCTGCAAAACTACATGGTAAGGGCTATCAGCCTACAAAGTTTGGCTGCAATAGTCGCATTCCTTCCGGCAAAAGTCGTGTTTACAAGATCCCTGGTAGAAGAACAAAGGAATTGCGACTTTTACACAGTCTATGGGCGTGACCTGCATCCTTAAATTCTGTTGTTCAAATTGTGTAAATAGTTTCGCATGAATAGCGACTAAACCGTACATCTTACAAAATTGTTATGATTGACTTTTTTGTCTGTAGTGTTCCTCTCTATCATATGAAAAAAAATTAACTCTCTAAGTGCATTTTGAAAATTCCCCCCATGTTAAAATTTTCAGTGTTATTTATCTATAATTAAGTACCCGTCCTCAAAAACCGGAAATGACTGTTCAGCGTCGATTTTATTGTTGATTCGTATAGACCATAGTACTGTCTTACATTTCCTGGAAAAATCTTGAAATTATTGGTTAAACCTTATGAGTTATGTCCCTTTGAAGTTTGCGATTTTCAAAAAGTGTCGAAATTTGAAAGGTCACTGTGCAAAGTGTATTGGGAATTTGCAAAATCCATGAGGTCATTTTTGTTAGCAATATATCTGCTACATTATGTGAAAATTTGAGCTTTCTAATGCTTGTATCTTCAGAGGAGAAGATTGTCAAAGGTGCATGGGGTCGGGAAATTTTGAAAAGTGTCTAAAATTAAAATGGCGGCGAAACCACGTGACCAACGAAATCGTCATGATTTACTTTTCTGCTCGCAGTATCAATGCGCATCTTTTGAAAAAGGTTGCAAGTCTCTAGCTGCATTTTGAATAATTTTCCCATGTTAAAAATCGCAACTTTGAATCGGACTGGACCTTTAACGTTTGTGCCGATTGGGCCCAAAAGTTTCGGCATAAAACTAGACAGTAAGGGCTATGATCCTGCAAAGTTTGGTTGCATTAGCTGCATTCCTTCTGGTAGAAGTGCTGCGGACAAAATCCGTGGAAGAATAATAATAAATATAGTCACAAGTGACGATAAAAGGATTCAGCGCATATTTGATTAATTTCCTAGTAAGTATATCATATCAGCAGTCATTCCTGAAAGTTACAGGAAGATCTCTATAAGCATTAAGCTATAGCAGCCTCTACTTGTCCATCATGTAAAACGAAAGTCGGATTTATCAACAACAATCAAAATGGCGGCTAAACCACGTGACTTTCGAATTCGTTGTGATTAACTTTTCTGCGTGCATTGTCATTGCGCATCTTTTAAAAAAAGTTGCAAGTCTCTAGGTGAACTTTGAAAAAAATTCCCATGTTAAAAAATGGAACTTTAGAATCGTACTGGACCTTTAATGGTTTGATTGATTGGGCCCAAAAGCTCCGCTGCAAAACTACATGGTAAGGGCTATCAGCCTACAAAGTTTGGCTGCAATAGTCGCATTCCTTCCAGCAAAAGTCGTGTTTACAAGATCCCTGGTAGAAGAACGAAGGAATTGCGACTTTTACACAGTCTATGGGCGTGACCTGCATCCTTAGTTTCTGTTGTTCAAATTGTGTAAATAGTTTCGCATGAATAGCGACGAAACCGTACATCTTACAAAATTGTTATGATTGACTTTTTTGTCTGTAGTGTTCCTGTCTATCATATTAAAAAAAAATTAACTCTCTAAGTGCATTTTGAAAATTCCCCCCATGTTAAAATTTTCAGTGATATTTATCTATAATTAAGTACCCGTCCTCAAAAACCGGAAATGACTGTTCAGCGTCGATTTGATTGTTGATTCGTATAGACCATAGTACTGTCTTACATTTCCTGGAAAAATCTTGAAATTATTGGTTAAACCTTATGAGTTATCTCCCTTTGAAGTTTTCGATTTTCAAAAATTGTCGAACTTTGAAAGGTCACTGTGCAAAGAGTATTGCGAATTTGCAAAATCCATGAGGTCATTTTTGTTAGCAATATATCTGCTACATTATGTGAAAATTTGAGCCTTCTAATGCTTGGATCTTCAGAGGAGAAGATTGTCAAAGGTGCATGGGGTCGGGAAATTTTGAAAAGTGTCTAAAATTAAAATGGCGGCGAAACCACGTGACCAACGCAATCGTCATGATTTACTTTTCTGCTCGCAGTATCAATGCGCATCTTTTGAAAAAGGTTGCAAGTCTCTAGCTGCATTTTGAATAATTTTCCCATGTTAAAAATCGCAACTTTGAATCGGACTGGCCCTTTAACGTTTGTGCCGATTGGGCTCAAAAGAAGCGGCATCAAACTAGACAGTAAGAGCTATCATTCTGCAAAGTTTGGTTGCATTAGCTGCATTCCTTCTGGTAGAAGTGCTGGGGACAAAATCCGTGGAAGAATAATAATAATAATAATAATAATAAAACACGCCAATAACAATAAGGATTCAGAACTTTAGTTCTGAATCCTTAAATATAGTCACAAGTGACGATAAAAGGATTCAGCGCATAAATGAGACATTAATTTTGAATATTATTGACAGTGTCCATTGTAGGAAGGAAGTTGCAAGTCTGTAGAGCTATTTTGAAAGTTTTGCCAATGTCTCTAAGTGAAAATGGAAAAATCACACACTAATAGACCCTTACGTTATGTTTCTCATGATTAAGATAAAACGGTAAATATTTTCATACTAAAGTGTAACATAGAAGATGTTGTGCTTAAATTTCCACTGAAGTAGATGTAAGCATCATTTAGATTGCATACATAATTAATGTGTTATGTACTTTTGAGAAAAATACTAAAAAAATCCTCATTTTCGGACTCCTTGCGATGTTTGAAGCTTAACTATCAACTTTGTGATGAAAGGGTTTAACACAAAAGTTACAATTTTCACTGAAACGTAATTAAGAATGATTTTGGATGCTAAATGGAATGTCAAACTCTTGTCTTCTGACATCAAATATATCAATACTCGACACATTTCCTTTGGTAATAAACCCTGTCTTCAAGTTTTAGTTACATGCACACATCTTTTGAAAAAAAAAGAAGATGTTTTTTCAATGAAAATAAGTTTAATAACTTTTGTATCTGGCAACTAACGCAATGAGTTTGGACAGAAAAGTAAAATCTAACAAGAACATTTGTAAATAGGATGATATTTCTACTGCCTGAGGCTTGCGACAAAACATGTTGTATGACAATGTTAAACAAATACTTAAATTGAGAAGTTTAAGCAATTATAAACACAGGACAATGAGTGATATTTTAATGTTTGACTTGGAAATACTTACGATTAATCAATTATGAAATGTTAAAGAGAACATTACAATGAGAGTTGCATAATTTGATGGCAGTGGCTTCATAAATGCAACAGGTTATAGCATAGCATATTGCTTGATGCTTTCCAGTACATAACAATACAATATAGAAGTTAACAAACCTCGGATGACAGCCTACAGGTACAAGTCAATAGAACAAAGCCTTTTTTAAATTCTAGTTTTGGTAGATATTGGTATATAATTTAGAGTTTGAAATGAAAAAAATGATTGGCCATATTGTACATTGTTGTTGAAAGTATAAATTTCATTATTTTTTAATGAAAGCATAATGTTATAATGCATACCTTTGAAAGTTTGGTAATATTAAGATACATCTCAAGAGAAGTCATTTTAAAACGTGGTTAAGGCCACACTATTTCTGTACTTAATCACACATCATTGGGACCTGAATGTTTGTGTTTCCACTTACATCCAGATTCTCTTCAAATGCAACAGCATGTGTGAGATTTAAGTTTGCTTAAGTATCAAACAAGAATGTATTGCATTGCAAGTGCGGGATCTAAACCTTGGCGCTTCCACTTACATCTAGACCCACCCTACAAGCAAAATACTGAACATGGATGCTATGACTCTCTGCTCTTGTTTGCTTTGATTTCAAACAAGTATTCAATGGGTTGCAAGTGCGGGATCCAAACCTTGGTGCTTCCACTAACATCTAGACCCACCCTACAAGCAAAATAATGAACATGGATGCTATGACTCTCTGCTCTTGTTTGCTTTGATGTCAAACAAGTATTCAATGGGTTGGAAGTGCGGGATCCAAACCCTGGTGCTTCCACTAACATCTAGACCTACCCTATAAGCATTATAATGAACATGGATGCAATGACTCTCTGGTTCTGTTCACAAATAAAATTCAGTGACTACTTGAGATAGAGATTGTGAACTGAATGAACATTCAACATTCCATCCATAAATATTATTTTAAAAAACCTTGAATAGAAGCATTAAAGATATAAAAGTAATGATGGAATTCAACTTGAAGTATAGTTCTTCAAAGGAAATTGCACAATGCTCTAAACTATTGCTCTTGAATTGAATATGTCAATGTCATGTTGGATGGGTGTTTTTGAATACAAGATACAAAGTATCTATCTATATATATCTATATATATATATACAATGTAAATAGTATGTATCACATAGAGAAAGGTCACAGTTCGAAGTAATATTAACTATTTATATATGGATATGTGGGGAAATATATAAGTGGAAAAATATTTTATATATTCAAAATGATACTTGCACTGAGCATGTCTTATCAATAACTATTGCATTCGTTGCATTGGAACGATGGAAGTTCTTGGGGTTTTTTTCAGCTTCATTGTTAATTGTGACTATTAATTAAAATAGATAAATAATAATAGAGATATCAGTGTACATTAGAAAACTTCACCAGAAAAAGAATTCACCTCATCAGAAATAGATTATATTTTCATATCATTTCCATGCATCATTTAGGCACGAAAGTAATGAATGTTCTGTAATAGAAACGCCTTGTTAATAATGTTTTTCAATAGCTAAAGGTTTAAACGTTATCTCTGTTGCTTTTGTGGAGTACAAGATGAACAGTCACGGTTTGAAGACTTGGATATATAGTGATAAATTTGAAGGGTAACTAATTAAGCTTCATGGGTTGACACTGAGTATGAGTACGTGTTTCATTCTTCATGGTTCAGTAAAAGACGCCGTGGAGGTCGGGGATACAAGTTCCTCACTTACTGGATACTATCAGGCTGACACATTAGTCCACTCTTGTGACAACACCCCTTGATCTTCCAACTGCAAATTGCTTCAAACAGCTTTAGGGACGTATAGCTGCAACCAGTCATTGACTTACAAGCAAGGTCATTGAGTTAAGGTTCCAATGCACGTCTTATGCACAAGTGGGATCAGAACTGGGCCTCGGAAATGTCAGTTTATGCACTTTTTCTCATGTCACAATTGTTGGATAAGAGTCACGTCTTTGTTTAGCACATGTTCACAAACTGTCAAGAACACAACACCCACTGGACTTGTATACATCTTTGTAAGGAACTGAGAACACATTATTGCTTCAGAATATCCATTATCCATCAGCTGAATTGGCTTGCACATACACAAACACGACTGGAATTCACATCATATGCAAATACTATGGGATACGCAAAATGTTGCCAAGAAAAAACAGATATAACTTTAAATAAACATACATAGAATTGACCAAATAAATTGAATAAGTAGCATTTCATTCATTATGAAGGAGCTATGGCTTAAAACTTCTGAGAAGATGTACATTAGATAAAAGAAGATGCATACACATCCTAAAAACAAGTTATACTCAGTCAAATTAAAACCTTTACATCCGTATGTTTGCGTGATGTTAGGTCAGTTATTCTTTACATGTTTTACAACGGTTTGCAGAAACAAATCAAAGTCTATGCTAATCAATCTGTCCCACATACTATATATGTGTGTGCACACATTGGTTCTTCATGCCTTTCGTGCTGTCTGAGACACAGTAATGTAACAAGGCACAAAAACAATTTGAAATAGTTTTAAACACAGAATTCGAATGCCATGAGTTTCTAGTGTTGCATGTTAAGGAGCCTTAGCATTCTGCACACAGATATTATAATATGTTAGATGGCATATGTGCAACATATTTTATGATGACAACATTCATCACAAATGCAATGTTCAGTGGCTGTGTACCTGCACAAGCCATATGTTATCATCCACTCCTGCTCATCAGCATGTGTAGCGGTGATATTGTTGATTCACCGATTAACATGAAGAGCAGTTGTGGAAACAAAACATTGCTGGTAACAGATTGTTGCATTTATTGATGTGGAAACCACATCTACAGAATTATGTTTTAAAAAATCCTACTTGTTCAATGCCATTGTAGGTAATATTAGCAACTTGGTAAAATGATGACGGATGTAAACATTTTAATTTGACTAAGTATAATAATACTAACTAACTAAACTAACTATATCTAACTAATAGGGGGCCACCCATCATATCTGTCCCCCCCTCCATACGTTTGATAAGGTGTATATAACTCGGTGGGTGGAGATTGCGTACAGCATCGTCTGTTTAGAACAATATTTCGAGAGCTTCATGGAAGCTGAAATAGGTGGGCAACACATTTACTGTAGCATTGATAATACCTTTCACATACACATGGTCTGGGGCAGTACCAGCTTCTGTAGTGGATCTAGATGCAATCTGGGTGAAGCCGCGAGTCTGCATGAAAATCTCAATTGAACAAGGACCAAGAGCATTCTCGTTGAAATCTCCCAAAACTATTGCCTTTTCACTGAATTGTATGACTTCATCAACTAGTCTTCGTAGTTGTTTCTTGAACATGTTGAGTTTGTAGGATTGTGGTCTGTACACAACAGTCACTGTCATAGACTCTTCTGGGATAAAAGATGTGAGGTATTCAAGGTTCGTAGTTTGTAATTGTGGAAATTCACAATGTTCTTTCCAGTACACTCCAACACCACCGCGAGATTGAGTTTTGAGATTTGCAAACACTGTGTGTGACTCATCATATGCATTGACTCTCTGCTTGTGAGTGAACATGTATCCATCAAGAGGCGGATATTGTATGTCTGAAAGCCACGTTTCTGTTACAAAAATATAGTCTGCAGAATGGAAACGTTTGTCCTTTCTCAGATCATCAATGTGACAAGGCAAACCTTCAATGTTGTGAAGAACAACATGACATGAGTGGGTGTGGTTCTCAGTGACAACGGAGGGACAATATTGGGGCATGTTGGACATTGCTTGTGACACATCACTACTACAAAATATTGTCTTGGGGTCAAAGTTTTGTAGAATGAGTCCCTCTAGTGATGAAACACGAGAAAGAGCTACGTATGCTTGTCCTGGAGAAAATATTTTTTTCAGAGAAACAACGGCTTGTTTGACTGTTAATCCCTGAACTTTGTGAATTGTACAAGCCCATGCTAGTTTCAGTGGAAACTGACGTTTCATTTTCTTCGTATGTGCATTGTTTTCATCATGGCGAGAAATAGGAGTGCTGTTCAATGGAATGTCAATGGGGATGTTTTTTTGAGACCGAAGTTTTTTTCCAACATCTATATTATCAAAAACAACATATACTGTGCAAACTTTTCCATTTTTGGTTGACACGTGTGACACTTTGCCAAATGCACCATTGACCAAGCCATCTGATGTGTCAATGTTCTTTGTAAGGAGAACTCTTGTATCGATTCCAATTCTCTGTGATGTGGTAGAGAGCACTTCATATTCTCCAGTACGTTTGTTTCTCCCATATTCCTCAATCTCAATATCAAATATGTCATTGCAAACACTATCTAGCATATCTCTGTTGTACTTGTCAACCTCTGCATTTGTCGACAGTATGTGCAGACAATCTGGGTTTTCTCCAGTAACACGACTATTGAGCAATGTAACATCTTCAGTTTCAATGTTGACTTCATCATCCTTTCCATCAACTTTTGGTGCTTTTCTGAGTCTGTTTAACAAAGCTGCAAATTCTGGATCTCTTTGTCTCATAATTTCTGTAAGTTCAACCACAGAAAAACAATCATTCCACAAATCATATCCAAGACCTGACTTGTAAAGTGGTACTCCTTTAACAGGGGGAAGCTGATAGAAATCTCCCACAGCAAGAATCGAAATATTTCCAAAAGGTGAATCCTTCTGTTTGATCTGCTTCAGTCTCCCATGTACATAAGCAAGAAGCTTTTGATCCACCATTGAAATTTCATCAATAATTAGAATCTGAACTCCTCCACATTTTGACCTCAGTGTGTTCAATGTATCTTCACAAAGGTATTGGTACTGGTTTGGGACTGCTATTCCAATTTTCAAACCTGAATGGATTGTGGATCCTTTGATGTTGAATGCAGCATTTGCAGTTGGTGCCATTAGTAGAACAGAAGTGTCATCAGGGCGATCCAAAGTTGGTGCAAGTAAGCGTGTAGCTTCATAGTAGAATGCTTTTACCAAATGTGATTTTCCTGTACCTGCTCCACCAGTCAAGAACACGTGAAATGATTCAGGGTCTTTACCATTTCGTTTGTCAAGGCACCATTGTCTTAGCTTGTAGAATACTTCCTTTTGCTTTGTATTCAATGATTTGAGGATAGTATGTGCTTCTTCCTTTGACACATTACTTTGAATTGCTTCAGTTTGTGAAACACGTTCCTCATGAGGAAGCAGATCTGGAATATTCTGTTCAGTATCTGAGTCATGTTGGTCATTATCCTGATCATTGTCTCTGAGATCTTGGCACTCAAGTCTATCGACTTCAGCTTGTGGGCATATTTGAGACCAGGCATCTTCGAGACTACCAGAAGCTTCAAGAGTTTCCTGTGCAAGATCCATGTCTGAAGCATTGCTCTCAAACTTTAGTCTGTTCCTTTCAACAATTGTTTTGACAGGTTCAATTTCATTGGAAGCAGTAGCGATTGCACCATCATTGTAAAAATGTTCAAATGATTGAAACTGTGGTGGCAACAACTGATTTTCATTTGTGTGAGGTAGGAACAATTCCAAACTAGATTGGTAGTACTTTTCTTGGTCTTTTTCCTTTGAAAATTTAGCATATCTGACAACTGCTGGATCAGTGTTTGTTCTCTTTTTGATATGGCCAAGATTGTTCAACAAAGCAATGACAGGTGTGCGTCTGTTTTCATCTGCCACATTTGATACCTCAGACTTGGAAAGGACTCTGTACTCAGATACGAATGTGGCTTGGCACATGTCTTGAAATTCAGGTGTATTAGGTCTGGCTCTATATTTGTCAAGGGTACTAGGCAACCACACATCATCTTGATCAATTTCCCCTTTTGACACTTTTTCACGCAGTTGTTTGAGAGGCATACTCATTCTGATTCTATTCACTGTGGGGATCAGTTCAACCTTTCGTGAACATCCTTTGAGGTCAAGCGTGCATACACGGAAAATTGCTTCTTGAGCACTGACTTCACGACTGTTCAAGTACTTTGTGCCAATTTGTCTCATTGCATTTTTTGCATCAACATTTCCTTGTTTCCTTATTTCATTCTGTGCATGATTGAGTAGCAAACCCATTTCTTTTTCAGCTTTGGATATGTAGGAAACAATGTACACAACACAGGAATAAGCATCAAGTACAAACTGAATGTCCATGTTGGCACCCCAACAGCGCAAAAGATCTGGGTTGTACTGATTGACCCACACATCAGATGCCTTTCTCTGGAGAACAATACTGTTTTTGTTTGTGAGTGTCTTTGATGCAGTTTCATACACTTCTTGAGTAATACCAATACTTGTAAACAGACTGTCTACTGAATCAAAACTGTGATTGTCATCCTGTAAAGCTTCCCAGATTTTCCCCAGTATCTCTTTCGCTTTTTCCTTTTTCATGATTTGACTGTTATGTTTAATGGCCTCTTGTACTTTCAGTTTGAAGACTCTGCGTTCATCTTCACTCATATTTTCACAGTCACCAACTGGAACTTCAACTGTCTTAGTTTCTGAACGACACACAAACGTTTTTTGAGATGGTGGTCGTGGAAAATTGAAGCGACATTCCTTTCCATTCTTTTTGCATGTCTTTGAATGTCTCTTGCTATGTCTCTGGACACTGGTCACAATTTCATGCAGTTCATAGTCATCTTCCTCATTTGGCAAGTCACAGGTAACATAGTTGTTCACAAAGTCAACTACTTCATCATCTTTATTTTCATCAATCTTTGGGGAATCCTCGACCCAAAACAAACAATGAACATGGGGAGAACCACGTTGTTGGAATTCAACTCTGAAGAAATAGTCCTTGATTTTTCCAATTGGTTCTGCCGGAGACATGATGACATCTCTTAGAAATGTGTGAAACCTCTGATCAAACATTCTTGCAGTTGTGACAGGATTCTTTCTCAATATTGCACATTTTTCATTCCAGTCAAGTTCATTTGCTTTACGTGGATCACCATCTTCTCTTAATATGCTCTCAATTATTTCAGGCCATCTTGTTTCAGCAGATGAAAAGGAACAAAACCATGTTGGAATACCAAGCTGGCGAATCATAGCAAAGATATCTTTTTGAGCTGTTGCCCAGTATGGAGGAGTTCCTCGGATTGGTGTCAAGAATTTGTACCCTTCATCATTTTTCAAGAAATTTTGCAGGGCCTCATTATCTGCCAATGTATCAGCATTGATCTTTCGTTTTGATTGATCAGCTTTGCCTTTTCTCAGAGCAATTGATGCCTTTGAGATCACTTGATCAAGCTCAGATCTGTACTGTGCATGAAATATGTAGGGAATGCTTTGTGCACATCGTGTATCTGCATTCATCAATCTGCAGTGTAGATAGCGGGAAAGAGTCAGTTTTTCTTCACGGTTGTCATGAAAAATTGGACCACCTCTAGGGAATAGACATGGAAAGGCTTTGGCTTCATCATCATCGTTTTGAAGCATTCGAATAGGACTATTTCCTTCAGCTGGTGCAATGTTAGTTATTCCGTCAAAATGTTGATCAAGTATTTCTTGGCCAATATCAATGGGCTGTAAACATGTGTCTAGCAGCATCCCATGATTGTCTGATTCTTCCCGGGTCAAATCAACATTGCTCTCACTTTCATGTTCAATGTCTGTTTCAGATTGGTCATCACTGTCAATAACCATTTCATTTTCTTCAGCAATTTGTGGCAGTGGATTCACCCATTTTTCATTCAACTTGACATGTCTGTAATATTGATTGTTTGTTTGGAGATACTCCAGACCCTTCAGAACCTTAGTTTTGTTCACATACTGATTCTTATAGTGCCCTTTGTAAGTTAGTTTCCGTTTCAATTTCACTTGAACAAGTTGATCCTCTGAATCAGACCTCGGCAATGCATTCACCGTTTGAACAATATTTGATGGAACACTGACAACTGGCCCATGGACTGAATTTTGTGCACCTTTTGGTAGAGCAACAACTTTCATAAATGGAATGTGTAGTGACACAAGATGTTCTTCAAGTTCATTCAGGTTTCCTAGCTCTGGTGGGATTGGTGCAAAATGCAGATTGTTGACAACAGATTCACCTGGAATTTTCCCTCGTTTGACTTTCTCATGACAAGAGTGACAAATCCATAACTTTGACCTTGATCCTTTGGCAAGGGTACATGAGTCATGACAATATTCAGTGCAAGTATGCAAGTAAGTTTCTGTAATGCATGTTTCAGCAGCACATGAAGCTTGGTCATTTTTTTCTGTGTAGAAATTCTTTTTGCATTCAAGCACCTGTTTACGGAACAATTTTCTATGGCAAACAGCACAGACATAATCAGGACCTTCTTGGACTGCAGATCTAAATGCTTCAGTAACGTGTTGGATACTTTGTTGTTGCTGTTTCTTTGAAAGTCTTTGCTTTTTAACAGATTTTGTAATGTTTGATCTATGTTTTGGATTTGTTGTATATTGCAGAGAACTAGCAGCTTTGACTTTGTCTCGATGGTCTGCATTTGTGGCATATCTTTCAATACTAGCATCTTTGACAGCATTGCGATGATTTTCATTTGTGTAATATTTGTCAATACTAGCATCTTTGACAGCATTGCGATGACTTTCATTTGTGGAATATTTGTCAATACTGGCATTTTTGACAGCATTGCGATGATCTGCATTTGTGGAATATTTGTCAATACTAGCATCTTTGACAGCATTGCGATGGCCTGCATTTGTGGCATATTTATCAATACTAGCATCTTTGACAGCATTGCGATGGCCTGCATTTGTGGCATATTTATCAATACTAGCATTTTTGACAGCATTGCGATGGTTTGCATTTGTGGCATATTTGTCAATGCTTGCAGACACTTTAGCTTTATGGTAAGGAGTGTCAGAATCATATTTCAGTTTGCTAGATTGTTTTTTGTGCTCTCTGTATTCAGCATCAATAGAATACTTGTTCACTTTTGATTGAGGCGGATTGCCTTCAATTGCGGAACTATTTGTTTGTCTTTTCTTAGCTCGGGAATTCTGCTTTGAAATTTTTTTTTGATGTTGCCTTTGAGTCACATTCATTCTCTGTTTTTGTTTCCTTACATTGGTCTTTGGTGACTCTGAGGAGTCTGCACTGTCGATGAAATGTTCATTTTGGTTGACAGATTGATCAAGAAAGTGGACATTTGTAATGGTAACTGGGGTAATTTCAAACTGAGAGTTCACTTGAGCATTCATGGATGTAGCAAGGCGCAAACAATGACAATGCACCTGTTCCAGCGAGTTGTATTGTGCTACTATACAGGTGCCATCACTTGAGACCTCCCCATCTTGATTGCGAGAGTGTGAATCAAAAACATGAAATGTGCCATTCATGAAAAGGACAGCAAAAGTAGCTTCACAAAATGTAACAAAAGCAAAGTGATGATCCTCTAAGGACTTCTCCAGGGCATTTTTCAAAGACATCATTGTGTTCATTTCATTGCCATTTGCCATGATAACCAGACCAAAGAGAGTTTCACTTAAGCTCAAATGGAATATTCTTCCGTTGATTTCCACATTTTCTGGAAGTTCTTCGACATTCAGATAGTCATTTGTTATTGCAGTAAACTGTTGCAGCGAAGCATACATTTCATTACCTCGAGTCATTATTGTATTGAGGTCATGTGTGGTCCAGTCAAGTGCATTTTTCATGTTGGAATATACCATTGCTGATAAGCTCATGGCGACACATTGTTTGCCTGCTGAAAGTCCAAATAAGGAATAACCCTGGTGATATGAGGCACGAATGATGAATGAGTTGGCTTCAGTATTGTCTACGTCATTGACATCTGACGTAATCATCATTTCATCAGTTTGCAGTTGATCATCACTGTCAACACAATTTTCCCCTGCATTGAGGTAGTAATCTATTTGACTGTCAGTAAGTTCAAATGCGGCATCCATTTGATCATCATGGTCATGACAATTTTCCCCTGCATTCAGGTAATAATCTATCTGACTGTCAGTAAGTTCATATTCGGCATCCATTTGTACATTCGATTGATCATCATGGTCATGAATGTTTTCAGCTTGTTTGAGGGTGTGTACTTGAGGCAAATCTAATTCAGGCAAAGTCGTATATGTATGCACTTTAGGCAGAGCCAGTTCAGGTAAAGCCAATTCAGGTAAAGCCAGTTCAGGCAAAGCCAATTCAGGTAGAGCCAATTCAGGTAAAGCCAGTTCAGGCAAAGCCAATTCAGGTAGAGCCAGTTCAGGCAAAGCCAATTCAGGTAAAGCCATTTCAGGCAAAGCCAATTCAGGTAAAGCCAGTTCAGGCAAAGCCAATTCAGGTAAAGCCAGTTCAGGCAAAGTCATAGTGGTAGGCAAATCTTGCAAAATCAGTGGAGGGTGCCAATTGGGCATAATCAGTGGGAGGTGCCAATCTGGCTGCAAATCTTGCAAAATCAGAGAGGGGTGCCAATTGGGCAAAATCAGTGGGGGGTGCCAATCTGGCTGCAAATCTTGCAAAATCAGTGGGGGGTGCCAATCTGGCTGCAAATCTTGCAAAATCAGTGGGGGGTGCCAATCTGGCTGCAAATCTTGCAAAATCAGTGGGGGGTGCCAATCTGGCTGCAAATCTTGCAAAATCAGTGGGGGGTGCCAATTGGGCGCAGCCCTGTTTTTAACGAGGACAGGTTCCTCAGTCCTGGTCTTCTTCAAGGCAGCAGCCCTCTTCCAGTTCTTCTTCCTCGGCATCTGAAAATAAACAAGCCCTTAACATTCCTCCCATCAAAACAAGAGCTACGGACTCTGAAGCTCACCAGAACTTCACTGTTCTATTATTTAAGATGGAATATCTAAAAAATAGAGCCATGGGCTCTTTAGCTCATCAGTATTTCATTGATTTATTATCTTAAGTTGAATATCTAAGTTACCTCAAGTAATACATTGTTAACAAGCAAACTAGATCATGACCCCTGTGACCCACATTTGGAGTCACAGGGTCACCAATGCTACAATCAAGAATCACCTTTGACCAAAGAATCTCTACACAACATTTCACCTATCTAGAGCTTAACATATAAACTGGAGAAGAAAATGAAAATAGGTTTTTGGGTCATGACCCGTGACCTCGATTGGGATCACAGGGTAACAAAATCTACAATTTAGAATCCCCATCGGCTAAGGAGTCTGCACACAACTTTTCAGCTCTCTAGACCTGTTGGAAATGGAGAAAATGAAAATAGGTTTTTAAGGATGTGATCCCTGTGACCTCATTGGGGGTCACGAAATCTACAATTTAGAATCCCCATTGGCCAAAGAGTCTGTACACAACATTTCAGCTCTCTAGACCTTTTGGAACTTGAAAGGTTGAAGATAGGTTTGTATGGTTGTGACCCCTGTGACACCCATTTGGGGTCACAGGGTCATAAAATCTACAATTTAGAATTCCCATTAGCCAAGGAGTCTGCACATAACATTTCAGCTCTCTAGTGTCATTGGTTCTGGAGAAGAAGTCGAAAATGTGAAAAGCTTACGGATGGATGGCATGCCATAAGCCCATCAGGCCTTTCAGGCCTGATGAGCTAAAAAGGCATATTGCAGTGGAAGCTTCAGTTGTGACCTCAGTGAACTTGACCATTGACAGATTTTAGCGAAAACCTTTTCAAATCTTGGCCTTTCTCCATACTTGATATATAGCAAACTAGATTAGCGTTTGCGGGACACCGCAAAAGCAGAGCAGCTCCGAAACTTAGGGTCTCGCCTTTCCCTGTTCCGCCTTCTCGTCAGCATCAATACAATGGGAATTCTTTTTAACAAAAATTTGTTCATTATTCGAGTTATACCTAATCATCACTGGGGTCACTTTTCACAAGTTTGTTCTTAAAACCTATTTCTTCTTTCAAAATGTTATCCAAGGATTAACGTGGCTTTAACCAATATCTCATGACCTTGACCATGACAATCAATGATCACTTTTCATCGCGTATAACAATCATGCAATGACTCAAAGTGTTCATAGTTAAAATATGGCATATTCACAACTTAAGTTTTGACCTCACTGTGACCTTGACCTTTGACAGATTTTAGCGAAAACGTTTACAAATCTTGGTCTTTCTCCATAGTTCATATATACCAAATAAGAGCCTAATAGCACAGAAAAAGTTTGAAGTTATCAAGTATACAAGGATTGTTGTAGTGATTTCAGAACTCATGACCTTGACTTTTGACCTTGAAAGTGAACATGTCAAAATCATTCACCAGGTGTATAAGAAAGAAATGAAGCTATATATATGAGGTGTTAATATCTTCATGGGGAAAAGTTACTTAGTGATTTCAGAACTGGTCAGCATGACCATATCTCGTGACCTTGACCTTTAAATTCAAGGTCACACAATCAGTGATCACTTTTCATTGTGTATCACAATCATGTAATGATTCAAAGTGTCAATAGTTGAAATAAGACATTTTCGCAAAAGCATGCTTAAGTTGTGACCTCGCTATGACCTTGACCTTAGACGGATGTTAGCGAAAACCTTTTCAAATCTTGGCCTTTCTCCATAGTTGATATACACCAAATAACAGCCTGATAGCACAAATATTTTTCAAGTTATCGTGTTTACAAGGATTTTTTTTAGGGATTTCAGAACTCGTGACCTTGACCTTTGACCTTGAATATGAACATGTCAAAATAATTCCCCAGGGACATAAGTAAGAAGTTATGTATATGAGGTGTTAATACCTCATTGGAAAGAAGTTATTTAGTGATTTCAGAACTGGTGACCATGACCCTATGTCGTGACCTTGACCTTAAAAATTCAAGGTCACACAATCAGTGATCACTTTTCATTGTGTATCACAATCATGTAATGATTCAAAGTGTTGATAGCACAAATATTTTTCAAGTTATCGTGTTTACAAGGATTTTTTTAGCGATTTCAGAACTCGTGACCTTGACCTTTGACCTTGAATGTGAACATGTCAAAAAAATTCCCCAGGGGTATAAGTAAGGAGTTATGTATATGAGTTCTCAAAATTATAGGAAAAAAGTTATAGCCAATACAAAACGCGGCGGCGGCGGCGGCGATGAAAACTGCACAAAAACTGATAGCAGCTCCGACTTAGTCGGAGCTGCTAATAAGAGGCTGATAGCACACAAAATTTGCAAGTAATTGTTTTTACAAGGATTTTTAAAGTGATTTCAGAACTCATGACCTTGACCTTCGAACTTGAATGTGAACATGTCAAAATAATTCCCAAGTGGTGTACGTAAGAATTTATGTATATGACTTCTTATAACCTTCTTGAAAAAAGTTAAGTGTTTACAATGATTTTTATTACCGGCAACAATTTCAGAACTGGTGACCTTGATCTTTGACTTTTAATGTGAACATGTTAAAAAAATGTCAAGTAATAAGTTATGTATATGAGTTCTCTAAACATTCTTGGGGAAAAAGTAGTAGCCAATGCAAAACGCACCGGCAGCGGAAACTGCAAAAAAACTGATAGCAGCCACGACTTACTTAATTAAGGAGGTTTCCATACCGATTCAAACACATCAAGATTATGCTAATAAATCACTATATAAACGAAAATCGTATTTCACTTATATCGCGGCTGCTAGTATTACACCAGGGAGAAAGCCTGCAACGCCATGTCACAGCCACTGTAATGTTTTTTTATATCAATATACCACAAACTACAAGCCTGATAGCACACAAACTTTTCTAGTTATTTAGAACACGTGACCTTGACTTTTGACCTTCAAGGTCACACAATGTTCACTTTTCATTGTGTATAACAATCATGTTGATTAAAAGTATTCATAGTTAAAATAAGGTATATTCGCTAATGCATATGTATTCGTGACCTCGTTGTAACCTTGACGTTCATGGATTTTAGCGAAAATCGTTTCAAATCATTGATTTTCTCTACATACATACATATCAAATACAAGGCAGGTAGCACAAGAACTTTTCAACTTTTGTAGTGATTTCATAACTCAAAATCTTGACCTTTGACCTTTAAGGGCACACAATCAAATATCACTTTTCATTGCATATAACAAACATGTAATGATTCAAAGTGTTATACGCTATACGGTATATTCGCCAATTCATGCTCAAACTGATGACCTTGACCATATCTCATGACCTTGAGCTTCAAGGTCATATAATCAGTGATCACTTATTATAGTGTATAACAATCATGTAATGATTAAAAGTGTTCATAGTTAAAATAAGGCAAATGCATACTTATTTGAGACCTCGCTGTGACCTTGACCTTTGACCGATTTTAGCAAAAACCTTTTCCCAATAGTTGATATTATAAATCATATATAAGGCTGATAGCACACAAAAAATGAATGTTATCGCATTAACAAGGATTTTTGTAGTGATTTCAGAACTCGAGACTTTGACCTTTGACCTTGAATGGTAAAGTGTCAAGAAATTCCCCTTTGGGTATAAGAATCAAGTTATGAATATAATGTTCTTATATCCTTATTTGAAAAATGTTACAGCGATAAAAAAAAATGTGGCAGTGGCAGAAACTGTACGAAAACTTACAGCAGCCCCTTATTAGAATATGTCAGAACTCTGGCTTAATTTGAATAAAAATAAAGCCAAGAGCTCTGTAGCTCATTAGGAATTGTATTGTTTGATTTTTAGAATGCCAAAATTGTTTTTAATCCCTTAATTCCTTGCCCTGAAGAAGTCTTCAAATTTGTCAGTGCATAAAACACAACTTGACATATAAAATTGGTTGTCAAAGTATCACAAAGCTTACAAAGATACTGAACAAAAGAGGATCCTCCCAATTAAAATAGAGCCATGAGCTCTGTAGATTTGTATTCTTCAAATTCCGCTTGGTACTAGAGATAAGATTTTTAAGGTTGTGACCCTTGTGACCATATTTAGGGTCATGGAGTCACCAAATCTCCAATTTAGAATCCATACACACTGTTCAGCTCTCTAGACATTTTGGTAAGTAAGAAGAAGATGAAAATAGGTTTTTAAGGTGGTGACCCCTGTGACCCTATTTGGGGTCATGGGGTGAGGGGATCATGAAAAAACAATTAAGAATCCCCAATTGCACTAATTCCAGCTCTCTATAGAGTTATTTTTGGAGAAGTGGAAAAAGCAAAAAGTTTATTGACGTTTTGGCGGATGGAAGGACTGACGCCAGACACCATGCCATATTATAAGCCAATAAGCTTTTTTATCAGGCCTTGTCAGCTAAAAATGGAATAAACCTTTTCATGAAAAATAAAAGGTATAAAATTTTGAGAGAAACAATACAAATCTCTTATGAGTATACCTTATTAATGAATCGCACAAGTAAAAAGTTATTCACAAAGACCTTACAAAAAACCAATGAACATTTTTTAACACACTTAGACCACCCCACTCCCTTATTTCACCAATGGAATGAAGATTGGTAGAGGAGAGAGAGAGAGGGGAGGAAGGGGTTGGTGGAGATGATGTGCACACTCGCCCAACACTCTCTCCAAGACAATAGACAATGCATAGGCTGCTGGTCTGTACTGACCAAAACATAACAGTTATAGCTCATATTACAAGTCAATCGTTTCCCATGTACCCAAATGACTCTGCATTCTCATCCATGCTATCAGGCAGAGTGATAAAAAACACTGAAATGATTTTGGGTTTCAATGTGTTTTGAAATTAATTCACAATTTCAGCTCCCTATGTCAATTGGTTTTGAAGAAAACATTTAAAGGTTTTCCTAATAATGTCTGCCATGCCCATATTTGACCGGGGTCAAGGTCTAAATGTACATACTAAGATCCCCTAGATGAAAATTTCTGCTTTGGAGGTGCAGAAGTAGAAGTCCAAAATGTGCCAAGTTTGCGATGGCGGACAATGGCGCGTGCAATAAGCCATTTGGCCTTTCAGGTCTGATGAGCTAAAAAGTTTATGGTTATGCATATATGCAAGAAGAAAATGCAAATTTAATAGTATTTTGAAACATTTCTAGTTTTCTGTTAAACATTCATATTAATGTCAGTTATTATGAAGATTTGCAGGAAGAAGTCACTTTTTGATGAAATACGGTACAATACAACAACATTAACAGTAACCAAGAAAAATAGAGGCATGAGCTTTATAGCTTTTCAGGGTTTACATTGTTTAATTAGGAAGACCGAAATATATTTTTGGTCATGGTCCATGAGGCCTTTATTTGGGGCATCAGGTCAACAAATCTACAATTAAGAATCTTCATTGGCTAAATAAAGAGTGTGTACACAATATTACAGGCTTCTAAGTCTCATCTTTACAGAGAAGAAGAAGAAAATAGGATTGTGGGTCATGGCCTATGAGGCATTTAGTTTGGGCCAGAGGGCCAACATCTACTACTTTGCTGAAGACTGTGCACACAGTATTACAGCCTTCAAGGTGCTTTTTGTTCTGGAGGTGAAAATAGGTTTTAATGTTATGGCCTGTGAGGCCTTTATTTGGGGCCCCAGGGTCACCAAATTTTCAATTTAGAATCCCCATTGGCTAAAGAGTCACCACACAATAATACAGCCTTCTAGGTCTTTTTGTTCTGGAGAAGATGAAAATAGGTTTTTAGGTTATGGCCTGTGAGGCCTTAATTTGGGGCCCAAGGGTCACCACATGAACAACTTAGAATCCCCATTGGCTAAATAGTCTACACACAATATTACAGCCTTCTAGGTGTATTTGTTCTGGAGAAGAAGATGAAAATAGGTTTTTAGGTTATGATCTGTAAGGCCCTTATTTGGGGTCAAAGGGTCACGAATTTTACAATTTAGAATCCCCATTGGCCAAAGAGTCTACACATAAAATGTCAGCTCTTTAGAGTTCTTGGTTCTGGAGAGGACGTCGAAAAACCAAAAAGTTTACGGACGGATGGACGGACGCAATGCCATAAGCCCATCGGGCCTTTCAGGCCTCATGAGCTAAAAAGGAAAATGTTTACAGACAGCCAGACGGACCGACAGAGAAATGGATAGCCGGATGCCGGACACCAAGCCTTGACATAAGCCTATCGGGCCTTTCCGCCTTGACGAGCTAAAATCACCTGTCAAGGGTAACTTGCAGGATAATTTGAACAAGCAAAAATGTGAGCGTGGCTCACTAATACCCCCGACTGTTACAGTTTGACATGTTTATTTTACTTATAGAGAGAGGTGTCTGCACATCTAAGGATTGATAAGCTATGAAATGTAATTGCTAAGATAAAATTGTTTGTGAAAAGGGCAGGACAAGTCTCTTAAAAGTAAAAGTAGGAATAATAGTAACTTGAAAAGGTAGGGGTAACATAACACAATTACTGCCATTACCACTGACTTCAACTTTATTTTGGAAATTAATTCATCATAATGATTCATTCGAGTGACTTGAAACAACAGGTACATGGAAGCACACCCCTGAGGGACATACAGCAGTTTATGGTTGACAGAAAAGAAAATTTAACTTTTTCCAAAATATAACCAGTGGAAATATAAAGTAGTAAAATCAACAAGAACACAGAAGTAGCTTTTGATGAAAGTTACATGAAAAAGAAAATGATAAAGTCAACAAATCACAACACAGAAGTAGCTTCATTCATTTTAGCTCTGAATATGACGAAGTAAAAAAAAAAATCACCAACATTTCAAAAATTCACCAAATCGTGTTACATTTTGCACTGCACCCCTCCTAGTGGTGAAGAAGACATGTGCCAAATTTGAAAAGGATGAATAGTTTTTCTGTAATCGATCGGACAAAAGTGCTCAGAATACGACTAAGTTAAAAAATCAAAGAAATCGCCAAAATTAAAAAAATTCACCAATTTGGTTTAAACTTCTCACTGCACCTCTCCTAGTGGTAAAGAAGACATGTGCTAAATTTGAAAAGGATGAGATGAATAGTTTTTCTGTAATCGATCAGACAAAAAATGCTCAGAATATGACTAAGTTAAAAAAATAAAAAAATTCGCCAACATTTTTACAATTCACCAATTTGATTTAAACTTCTCACTGCACCTCTCCTAGTGGTAAAGAAGACATATGCTAAATTTGAAAAGGATGACATGAATAGTTTTTCTGTAATCGATCAGACAAAAAATGCTCAGAATATGACTAAGTTAAAAAATTAAAAATTCGCCAAAATTTTAAAAATTCACCAATTTGGTTTTAACTTCACACTGCACCTCTCCTAGTGGTAAAGAAGACATGTGCCAAATTTGAAAAGGATGAGATAAATAGTTTTTCTGTAATCGATCGGACAAAAAATGTCTTCGGACGGACGGACGGAATCGTGGTATTACTATATACCCCCGACCTTTTTAGGTCGGGGGTATAAAAAAAACAACCTTGAGAAATTGTATTTTCAGTTGCAAGGGAGATAACGCTTATATGATATGCATGAGTCGACTTTTCCTCTTTAGATTATAGAGCAAAATAACAAATGTATTTGTTTATCATACAAACAAATACTATATTGCACAATTAAAATACAATGATTTTAATTATCATATTTCAGAACAGTTATTTTAATTTCTAATGTGTATGACTGACGCTGTTACTGAAAATGTACACAAAAGCTACGAGGCTATGAGACCTCTATGAATCTGACAATTGAGGATGCTCAAAAAGATGTTTTGACAACCTCCTTACATAATGCATTGCTATTATCTCTGTCTATTCTAAAACATATTTGTCTCAGTCAGGAAGGGAGAATTTAATTAAAATTAGGAGGTAAGAATATGAAATGAAATGGAATTAACACTGTCAAAATTGCTTCTACTTCTGCACTTCAACTCCTAGTAAAAAAAAACATTGGCTCTGTAGCTCAACAGCCTGTAAAATATATAAGTGTTATAATGTAAATTTTCCTGAAGTATTTATCACAGGTATAACAAATTTCATTAAAGTACTTTGTTAATTGGGAAGATGTCTGTTTATAACATTTGTTTTTTACAGCTTTCAAAAACAGATCTTTGGATCAACACCCCTGTGACCCATATTTTGGGTCAAACAGTCACTGAATCGTCAATGTAGAATCCTCATTGGCCAATTAGTGTGTACACAACATTTAATTTTCTTGAGAAGAAGATAAACATTTGTTTTAGGGTCATTACAATGTTTTAATTCTGATTTGCAAACAAAATGTTAAGTAATGTTTCCATGCTAACAGCTAAAAAGAATATTCCAAAAAATAGAGCCATGGGTACTGTAGCACATCAGGATTTGAATAATAAATTACACATCTGCACAGGATTTTAAGTATCACAGGGTAACTAAATCTACAATTTATAATCCCCATTGGCCAAGGAGTCTGTACACAAGATGTCAGCTTTCTAGAGCTTTTGGTACTGGAGAAGATGAAAATAGGTTTTTAGGTCATGACCCCTGTGACCAATAATTGGTGTCACAGGGTCACCAAATCTACAATTTATAATCCCCATAGGCCAAGAAGTCTGTAACACAACATTTCAGCTTTCTACAGCTTTTGGTAGTGGAGAGGAAGATAAAAATAGGTTAAATAGTCACATGTGTGACTCACATTTGGGTTCCAAATCTACAATTTACAACCCTTATTGACCAAGGAATCTGTACACAACATTTCAGCTCTCTAGTGACACTGGTTCTGGAAAAGAAGTCGAAAACGCGAAAAGTTTACAGACGGACGAACACAATTCCATAAACCAATTAGGCTTTTCAGGCCTGATGAAGTATTAAGTTGAAAACCCCCAAAGACACATCTACACATAATGACTGTTCCACATTCCAATTTTCATTAAGCTAGACCTTGCAGTCTTTGAATTCTCGTCCCGTAAGGAAACCTAGACGCACAGACTGACCGACGGAGGTCATTTCTATATCCGCCGACAACTTTGTTTTGGCAGGGGATAAAAATAGAGCCATGGATGACAGACTACGACCATGCAAGAAACTGATCTGGCGTTTCAGGCTTGGTAAGCTTAAAACTATTTATCCTATTCTCCTAAAATTGTGTACAAATTTTAACACCACTAGGAGAAATACACTGCAGAATTAGAAGAAATTTTAAAAATAGTTTCCACCTTTCAGTATTTTTCTGAAATCTAAATGTTTCAACCTCTGGCACCAAAATATTCATCAGAATCTTTGTACAAATGTGTTACACTACTAGGAGAGGTGTGAAGTGCTAAGTTGCAATTTTGTGAAGTAAACATTTTTTAATGACTTTCCATATGTTTAACTTTCTGTCATATTCTCAGCTCAAGTTATTGTCGGGTTGATTGCTCTAAAACTTTCAGTCCATTTCATTTAAGTTTTCCACAAATCTTGTAATATAATATAGTGGTGCAATACAGCAATTTTGAGTGGTTTTATCTTGCATTTCATTGCATACTGAGTGACAGGTAACTCTCAGTTCTTTATTTTTCTGAAATCCTCACTTTCTGAGGCAAATCTGTTTTAGATATGGCACTGATCATTACATAATACATGACATAAATGTATTTCACCTGATAGAGCTATATGTCAAAATTATTTTGTTATGATCCAAACAGACTCCACATGGTTTATATGATTAAGAGCATTTGTATTGTTTTTGTTTGATTTACACATTTTGATTTTGTTACCGGTAGTGACATTATAGCATGCCTTGATGTTCCCTTTTCATGCTTACTACTACAAAGATTAAATCTGCATTTGAAGATCACTTTCAAAGGGAAATAATGAGAGATGAAAGTAAAACAACAATAATTTCAATTGTAATGTTTAGGATTTCTGTGTTTGACAATTGCATAAAATTTCAGCTCTCTAGAGTTATTGGTTCTGGAGAAGAACACGAAAAAGCGAAAAGTTTACAGACAAATGTACAGACGGATGGATACCATGCCATGCCATAAGCCCATTGGGCCTTCAGGCCTGATGAGCTAAAAATAGATACCTTTACTCTGTAGCTCAACTGGCTATCAGGCTTAAACATTAAACGGGGTCACCAAATGTACAATTAAGAATCCCCATTGGCTTTTTGTACTTGAGATGGAAATAAAGTTCTTTTGGTCATGACCCCTGTGTGACCCCTATGTCACCAAATCTACAATTTAGAATCCCCATAGGCCAAGGAGTCTGTACATAACATTTTAGAGTCACTGGTTTAGGAGAGTAAGTAGAAAAATAGAGTCATGGGTTCTGTAACTCGTCAGAACTTCACTGATACATTATCTAAGGTTGGATACATAAGTTACTTCAAGTAATACATTGTCAATAGGCAAAAAAATAGTTATTTTAGATTGTGCCCCTGTGACCCACATTTGGGGTCACAGGTTCACCAAATCTACAATTCAGGTATGATGAGCTAAAAATAGAGCCATTGGCTCTGTTAAAGCCTTTTGCTTGCTTACTAGTTTAAAGAAGTTGATCATAACTTATCAAAATTTGATGACATGGAAGTTCATTAACTTAAATGCAGTTAGAATACTGTTAAAGGTGCTGTAGCACGTTTCTTGCATATTATTTTTCTCAAATTTGCCATTTATTATTAAATTCTCTACAAACATTATTACATTAGAGGGTAAAATATTTCATAACATGACCCAATAAGCTGTATGCCCAGTTATTAATATAGGGAAAAAATGGAGGGATGTATAAATTGATAATATTGTTAAACTCTTCAGCGTGATTTCAGATTTTCAGGTCTCATGTGATATTGAAAATTCAGACAGCTGAGAGTTCAGAAGAGAGTTCAAAATTCCATCATTGTACCATATCTAATCTGTACTTTAAGTTTAGGTGTAAACATCAATTAGATCACTTGACCTACCTTCTAGCAGCCATTTTAATGTGAACATGTTAAAATGACTACTTAATGGGAATGGGCGTTTTGGAGTTTTACTTAGCAAATAACAATGAAGCAAAATCAGTATGTTGCTATAAATGTCCTGGAGAAGTGTTATGTTTTTAGATGTGACCCCTGTAATCTATATTTGAGATCACAGCATCACCGTAACCGATGTATTTGTGTAAAATAAATCTCCTTTCTTTCTAATCTCACAGTGGTACATTATCCTGACATGGAAGAGCTGGAAAAAAGGTCCTTAGTCTTCTTTTAGGGATCATTAATTTGTTTTTATTTTAGATAATTCACAAATTGTCCAGACTGTTACCTGTCCAAACCGTTACCAGACTGCATAGTAACGACTTGGACACTTCTTGTAACGGTTAGAACAAAATGATTTGTGATTTCAGAAACTACTGAAGTTATTCATTAATTTTTAAAGAAAAACACTTAATTTAAATAACTTTTAAGAGTCAAGATATTTCAATTATGGAACTTTACTGTTTTGTGAAATTTTAACATAATAACTTTGAAAAAAAGAGTTTGAGGTAACGGTTTGGACATATGTAAAATAAATTTGTATTTTAAAATTTATTTGCTAATGTAATAGTGAAATTTTATTTACTTATATATCTTTCTTAAATGATTAAAACTAAAACATTTTTGTCAGGTTAAATTTTTATTTTGTATGACATAAATGCCTAGGAAATTCAGCATTTCATCAAAAGGTCAATAATCTTTGACCTCTGCATTTATTGATATGTAACCAAAACATGTGAGAAGAAAGTTTTCAACACCTATCACAATAACGCATTTCTAATAAAGTTATTTGTATCCAACCTGTATACATTTGTTTGCTGTGTTCAACTCAGTAAGAAGCTAATGGTAATTAAATAATACCTAATAACTAATAACGTTTTGAGTTTATATAATAGTGATATGTTGTAAAAAAAAGTTGTAATTGAAAAATACTTGTTGTCATCTCACTTTTGCTACTCAGCTGATAAATGCCATCTAGATATTTAATTTATGTAAAAAAGTTATGTCATAGAGACTTAGCATTGGATCTTCATATAAACAATTTATATCTATACAGTTGTTTGTGCAGTGTTATGAGGTGTACAGAGTCATAGTTGTTATATAACTTTTCAGAATGTTATTTCCTGCAAGTTTTTAGGCGCAAAATATTCATTTCTAACACTGATGTCCCAACCATTACCACTCATATTATGTTTATGCCTTTATTTCACTTTTTCCTCTATATTTGGTAACTTACTTCTCAAGACAGTACGTTTCATGTTCTTACGAAGCCGTAAAATGTCTTTACTGAAAAAAAACCTAAATTTATTCACAAATTTATATTGATTTTATATACAAATGTTTGTGCATTTATAAGGATCTAAAAACCCAACCAATTTTGAAAATGACCCATATACATGCATATTTATTTGTTATTTGAATCCCAAACAAACAGCATGTTAAAATGTCTTGACTAATCTCTATTTTCATCAGACAATCTATTATGACGGCTCTATTGTTGACATACGTGAAAACATCGGCAACGCGAAATAACTCTCTATTATCGCGATAAGTAAAAACACCGATAATGCAGAATACAGCAACCCCTATTGGCTGTTAACTTATTCAAATTAAATCAATGTCTAAGACAGACCCGGCAAAAAGTACCTTTCTTCGCTCTTGTTTATCAACTAATCAATTATTCAACTCTTTTAACATCATCCTCAAATAAGCAGACAACCGGTTTACTATTTTTCTTTATTTCTAGTTGCAATGAAAAATAATTGTGTCATCAGTAATTAAAAGTATATAACAAAACCGAACTTGACATTGATATTTCTTATTTTCAGGATCTTTTTGCTGGACACTCATTTACAGGCAATGGAGCGATGCAATTTCAGCGCATTGGTGAAACATCTCCAGCAACCTAGTTTTATGAAAATAAAAACATACATAAACTCACATGCAAAAGCAATGCTACCACCAAATAAAAAACATGATAATAATATTCACCATTGACGATACAAAATTTCAAAATTTCTGAAAAGTATAAAGTAAATATAATGAGGTGTGAAATAAGTTCATGTGTCTGAAAAAAAATGGCTTTTAATTAATTGTCGTTGTGGAATCTTCTTCAACCAAATGAGATACAAGAGGGAATTTGGCGTTGTACTTTATTGTGTCTTACAGCAACAATGTGTCATCAAATTCAACTCCAAAAAGGAAACATTATCTTCTTTGAAATAGCGATTTCAGCACATTATGTATATTAAGGCTGTGCAATGTTATTGCAATACCAATATATTGCAGTACAGAGTTGTGCAATACACATATTGCAATACGGTTTTCATATCGCAATATATTGCACCAACAAGTACTAAGTCAAATTTATTCATTTATCTTGTAAAAGGCACATTTACTGACTTAACTTACATTGATCCATTATTTTGAAGTGCTAGAATGTGTTGAACTGTATTACAAATAATATTTTAAAAGATCTGAAAGTCATTTTATCAAATGTGTCATGTTGTACTGCAAAAAGACATATAAAAGTTGAATGAAAGAGTTCATTTAGCATGTTGCAATATCATTGGCACCAGTTAAAATGGCTTCTAGAGTAATATCTCATTAGCATCATTATCATTATTTCTGAAAACAAAGAATGGCATGTGTTTATGTTTGTGAAGGTGTCTCATGTAAAGGTTTGTGTTATTCTAGAAATGTGTATATTGGAACCATCTCCCCTGTACAACTATCACTATTGTCACGCTGAAAGTGAAATTGCAACACTGGATCCAACAGCTGTGCCCCCTCCTGTCGATAAAGCAGTTGTCAATTGCAATTTAAATTCCTAGTTTTAAAACGAAACATGGGCCTGAAAAAGAAGAACACTATTCATATTCCTTCTCCGTGATAGCAGATCCACAATATGTCTTAGAAATAGAACCAAGATGATAGCGCCGACCGCGATAATAGAGAGTTTCCGGTCTAAACATTGTTATTGAAATAAACGACCAACAACATGAACATGTTGTCCCATTTGAAACGTGTTAATGGAGATAAAGTCCATTTCAATGTATACATACAAACTAATACATAGAAGTTCGCATACGATTTCCATGGCAAACTACTACGCCGCAATAACCGAGCACAAAGCAAACCGGGCGAATGCCGCGTATCTGGGTCAACAACGGACACAACGAAAATTCATTGATACGGATAGCCGCGATTGATAATAGGTTAAATATTATCGATATAGATAGTAAAGCAACTGATATTGTTGAACCAATGTGAAAGGAAGAAGCAAACTCTTTTTAAAATGTTGTTTTCTCCTAATTTGTGTGCCCATTTGAATTACGACTTCTTACCTCGGCTCAGGTCGGTCAACATTGGTGTTCACTTGATTAGGAACTGATAGTTTTAAACAGCGTACGCCTCGAAAGCTTCGAGACACGTGAGGGAATAAATGATGCGTCTAGTACTGTATACACATTTATTGTTATTGGATATATAGAATCCTCCCAAGAAAGTACATTTGCTTCATCTTATGATCCCCATCAAACTTCTTACGCCGGACATGTGACGTCTCTGTAAGCAACCGATGCTAATCAAGCAGGGGCATAATAATACTACTCCTCACAGGGCTGTCTCTTCCTGCATAAATCTGTTTGGCTATGCTTGATTCGGGACCCGGCGCACTACCAGGCGTACGCCGCCGGAAGCGGCGCAACCGGCAAATCACTTGATTGGAACCCGGCGTACGCCTTAGGCGTACTCCGAATGCGCCGGTTGGAAATGACCGGCGAAGGCGGCGTGTAATGGCGGACAAATGTTACCCTTGCGACATTCAATAACCCTTTTGTTTATGAAGTTGCGTTGTACAATTAAATAGTTGACTGATTTATTTTTAAATGTCACTGCTTATTTAAAACATTGCATTACACGCTAATAAAATATTAATCAATGTTTTGAAATAATTTTTAAAAAATAGTTATATAATATAAATGATATGTTTTTTTTAAGCTAGTTTGAGGGATGATGACGTATTCCCGCTGTACGCCGATACACTTGTTTCAACTGAGCCTAGTAGAGGAACGGCGTACGCCGGACATGTGACCGGTGTATACGCCGCCAAAACGAATCAAGCATAGCCAAAGCCTGATCGGCTATCCGTTGATGTGATGCAAAGAGAGACCGAACAGCACTGTGAAGAGTTTAGCCTTTGTCTTGTAAACTGTCCCCTCGCTGTAAAGCACATTGTACGAGAGTGTTATAACATAGCTCAAACCAGGAAAAATATTTTTGATGTTGCTAATGTTTTTTTGTCTTTTAAACCGTTCATATCACAATAAATTCAGTCTTTGAAATTTAAGCGATATGCTCTCTGCTGATTGGATAAAACAATGTGACCGGTATACATTCTCATAAACACAAGACTGACAGCTGAAAAGGATAACCAAGGAATTAGATGGAAGGAATAGCAACCCTGTTAAGTCTCTCAACTGATGGTCGCCTCGGGTGTAATAGATCGCACATGTTGTCGGCACCCCGCTAACATCTCTCGAGCAACGGTGAACCCACGGTGAACCCATCTGGCGCATGCGTTCTAGCTCCCCCAAACAACTTCCTTAGTGATATAAACACCCGGTTTAGGCTTTTACTTCGTGTGTCAGTTGTGTTTCGTCCTTATTGTTAAAAAACCCACGATAAATAAAATGTACATGGATAGCCATTTCGTTACTAGGTAGCAGGTTCCATGCAAGAAGGTGTCCTATCTTTGCCCTGTATGTGAGAAAACATACTCATCCGTGTCTGGTTTCAGTGGACATATAAAGACCCCTTTCAATTAAGTCTTCATTATCAAATCTATGTGACCGTTTTCATTCAAATTTTTAAAAGATATCGTAAGTTCTTTTCATCAGACATCAATAATATACTGGACAAATAATTTTAACAGTGTGTCGGTGAATAAATATATCATTATTTAAAATTGTAAAATTGAAGTTTATTTACCTATTATTGATGGTTGTTATGTGATGAATGCAGGTTCGACATTTTTTTATTTTTGATAGCAGATTTGCTTTCTCACAATATGTTTTTGCTACATGATATAATACATGACAATATGAACAGATAATGACATGTTCACAGTTCAATTATTTTATTACAATTTTAATAGACATTGCAGGATCAAATACTGACATGATGATTGTAACAAGATAAATAAGCACAGATCTAAATGATGAACATTAACTATTTGAAAAATGTACGTATGTAGGCCTAGCTATATATGTAAATAAATGAATTATGCCATATAAAATACACAGCTAAATGGAATTGAAGATTAGTTTTCATTTTTATTACTAAATAAGTTATTTGTGCAATCAGAGAAAATAGGGCGAAGACGAGACTTTCATATTCATCAAGGGTTTTTACAAGGCATTTTTTATTCCTGTTACGAGCAGGCATCTGAAATAAGACATTTATATATAATCACATAAGAAGAGTAAATATATATATATAATGAATATGATTATTCCAAATTAAACTATAAGCATAGACAGGCTTTATCCCGATTTTCATTTCTTTCTTTATACACTATCTTCAAGGAGGCAGAGACACAGAAACCAAAATGTGACTATTTTATACACGTTTTTGTTTTTAATATGAAAAGAACCACGACTTATAAAATTACAGGAGTACAATCACCATATACAGTAGTATGCATTGAAACAAGTAATTAGGCTGTGAAAATGGTTATAACCGATATTTTGTGTATAAATTGAAGACATATTGTTAAGATTATTTCGTGAGATATCTCGATCAGACGGAAAATTACACATTTTCAATGCCATTTTTATTGAATACACAGAACAAAGTTTCACAATGAATGGCAGAAGTACAATCCTTGGTTATGTATCTCTCATCTGACCTTTGTAACTAAGGACTTTCTACTAGACATTAGCCACGTCGGGAACTCAAGTAACCGTAATTTTCACAATTTTTCCTAAATCGAGCATCCGCCATCTTGTTTGAATATCGCGCCGATGTTGGCGACTGATGTCGAATGGAATTGGTCATTTATACTATTTCTAAACATTGTACCCTCAAATAATGGCAGATATGGATTCGTCACTAGTTTTTATTGAAAGTACATTAATATACATAACGTTATGAGTTAGGAATACTCGTCAATTGACCACGAAAAGTTGGCTTTCCATTTGCGGTTCTGCGGTCAGTGAACTTAGTGATTTCCCAGCATGCCCAGCGAATCGGGCACCGACGGCCCCCTACAGCGTACGTAAACACGAGGCGCGCATGAAATTAGGGTCCTGCTAGCGTTTCTTATCCTTGTGATATACGTCCTTGGGATAACCTTCATAACCTGACGTTTACAAAAAAAACCCTGTTGCGGTAGGCCTACTACTTTATCACTGTATCTTTGCGCAATTATTACACTGCTATCACACGCTCTTTTCTTGATTAAACTTTTTAAAAACCTTACAACGTGAATTCTTATTGTAGTTTGATTTGAAACTTTGATTAAAACAGCATATTAGAACCAAACATTAACAACTTTAATCATATTTCCTGTTAACTACGTTTTGCGGGTGATGATACATAAGTGATGCGGTATTATATAAGCGCATGATCTAACACAATACTTAACATTTGTTTCATCATGCACTGTACACTTTTTGCAGAGATTTTTTAAATTCAAAAGTTTATTTACTGATCACTAAAATTTCAAAGTTTGAATTTATAAGATATAGATTTCATAATGTGTTTGTTCACTGGCTTATAAACGGTTTGAAAGTTCAAGCTAAACTGTAGTATAAATGCCGTCGACAAGTCCCGGCATTTATACCAGTTTAACGTGCACCTTTTAAACACATTATGAAATATATTTCTTAATTTCAACTTAATTAGGTTATGTTCGGGCGTTCGTGTCGTTTTATGGTTTGTTTATTATGTTTTTGTTTTGTTAAAATTCGGTAATAAATATTAGGCCGCTACAATGGCTCCAATATGGCAACAACATCAAACAGTAGACTAGCTCATTCACTTCAGTCTGCACACACGACAGTAGCGACTTTGCTTACTTAATACTAACGGTGCTCTATAGGTAACATGTGAATTAAAGTGCAAATTCAAAGATTAAAATTTTGACATTGACAATTGTAAATAAAAAGAAATATCATCTCCAGTAATCTGAAAGTCAATTGTACGATATGAAAAATTATAACCGGATATTTTAAATCGGCAACTCGCTTGACTTATAACACCACGGCTGAATGTGGGAATATTACACATCTTTTACGTGCGCTTCATTTGCCAACATGATGTACATACTTTATTATTATGCAGGATTTGGCGCATAAGTATGTCATTGTACCTATTTTTATAATTGAAAATATTGGCAATATTTAACAACTGAACTCTATCATGTAAGCTATCCCCTGAAACATTTTATTAACCTGCTTCATCAAGTAAGTTTAATATAATATGTGCGACCTTTTATTGTGTCTATAAACCGATAACAGATTTTTGAGTGTGTATCCTGTTGGGATGATATTTTAAAAAACTTCAGTGTTCTAAACATCATCATATGTGTTAATAACATTGCGTAAAATGAAATAAATATTTTTTTGATATAATAAAAAGTGTAGCAACAAATGGCCTTTTACAACATTTTCATCTCAAGAGTTTCCCAGTCGACCCGTTACTAAAACATTATAGGTCATTCATTTCAGATAGTGCCATCTATAAACTGGAACAGGCGCCGCTGACAGTTACCATCGTGGAATATTACATCTTATTACCAAATTCCTCCTTTACATCTATAGCTTTCATTGCCTGTGCGAACTCGCCAGTTATGAAAACTATTATATTAATTTCAATGTTCGTATTTAGGAATTTTTTTGTCTCTCTGGTGAAGTATTAAACATCATTCTACAATACGTTATGAATTTACAAAAACTCACCAAAACGCGATTTGTGATATTTTTAGAAATTGTAAGCTTAATTGTAGCCGGGAATGACTGTACGCGAGCGATTTTATTATTGATTCATAAAGACCGTAGTCCAATCTTGCTCTCCTGAAAAAAAATCATCAAATTCGATTAATTTCCTAGTAAGTATATCATATCAGCAGTCATTCCTGAAAGTTACAGGAAGATCTCTATAAGCATTAAGCTACAGCAGCCTCTACCTGTCCATCATGTAAAACGAAAGTCGGATTTATCAACAACAATCAAAATGGCGGCTAAACCACGTGACTTTCGAATTCGTTGTGATTAACTTTTCTGCGTGCATTGTCATTGCGCATCTTTTAAAAAAAGTTGCAAGTCTCCAGGTGAACTTTGAAAAAATGTCCCATGTTAAAAATCGAACTTTAGAATCGTACTGGACCTTTAATGGTTTGATTGATTGGGCCCAAACGCTCCGCTGCAAAACTACATGGTAAGGGCTATCAGCCTACAAAGTTTGGCTGCAATAGTCGCATTCCTTCCGGCAAAAGTCGTGTTTACAAGATCCCTGGTAGAAGAACAAAGGAATTGCGACTTTTACACAGTCTATGGGCGTGACCTGCATCCTTAAATTCTGTTGTTCAAATTGTGTAAATAGTTTCGCATGAATAGCGACGAAACCGTACATCTTACAAAATTGTTATGATTGACTTTTTTGTCTGTAGTGTTCCTCTCTATCATATGAAAAAAATTTTAACTCTCTAAGTGCATTTTGAAAATTCCCCCCATGTTAAAATTTTCAGTGTTATTTATCTATAATTAAGTACCCGTCCTCAAAAACCGGAAATGACTGTTCAGCGTCGATTTTATTGTTGATTCGTATAGACCATAGTACTGCCTTACATTTCCTGGAAAAATCTTGAAATTATTGGTTAAACCTTATGAGTTATCTCCCTTTGAAGTTTGCGATTTTCAAAAATTGTCGAACTTTGAAAGGTCACTGTGAACAGAGTATTGCGAATTTGCAAAATCCATGAGGTCATTTTTGTGAGCAATATATCTGCTTCATTATGTGAAAATTTGAGCTTTCTAATGCTTGTATCTTCAGAGGAGAAGATTGTCAAAGGTGCATGGGGTCGGGAAATTTTGAAAAGTGTCTAAAATCAAAATGGCGGCGAAACCACGTGACCAACGAAATCGTCATGATTTACTTTTCTGCTCGCACTGTCAATGCGCATCTTTTAAAAAAAGTTGCAAGTCTCTAGCTGCATTTTTCAGTTTTTTCCCATGTTAAATTTCGAAGCTTAGATTCGAACTGCACCTTTAATGGCTGGGGCGATTGGGCCCAAAAGCTTATTTGTTCGATTCTAGGGCAAGGGCTATCAGCCTGTAAAATTTAGTTGCATTTGCTGTAGCCGTTTTTGCTAAAACTTGAGCCAAACTTTTTGAAATAAAAATAATAATAAATATAGTCGCAAGCGACTTTAAACGGATTCAGCATATATATGATTCATTTCCTATTAGGTACATTATATCAGCAGTCATTCCTGAAAGTTACACGATTATGTGGAAATGTGTTAAGCTACAGCAACCTATCCCTGTCCATCATGTAAAACGAAAGTAGGATTTACCCCCTTTGTTAACAGTTCAAAATAAAGTCGCAATTTATCAAGATAAAATGCTTATATCTCATTGGTTATGTTTATTATCAAACTAATAATGTTTTCCCCATATAGAGTAATCCTTTCCCATTCCAACGAGGTATCAAACAACGTGCTATGATTTTGCATTGTTGAACTATGCACTAACAAAGATACACTATAAACGTGGCGATTGTCAATTTAGAAAGAAGGCAGAAACTGTCCAACTTAAAATACCCGTAACTCATTGGTTATGAACACCATTACCGTACTTATTTTATTTTTCGTAATTTCCACTTAGGTTGATGTAGTCATAATTTAGATTGCATACATGGTTAATGCGTAATGTTCTTTTGAATATTCAGGAAAATACTAAAAAATGCTTATTTTCGGACCCCTATACCACTTTTCCGATGTTCAAAGCTAAACTATTAACATTTTGATGAAAGGGTTCAACATAAAAGTTTTTATGCTTGCAATTGTCTATTCGCAGGTGTGAATGAAAGTGCAATAGCATAATTGGTGAAGCAGTCATGATCCTGTGAACTTTGCTGAAAATGGCGATTTTTGAAAAATGACAATGTTCTGTGACTTGTCACACATAAAGTATGACAGATACGCAATTGAAATTTATTATTCTTCATGAGAGACATGTCTACTTCACAGTGATCCATAAAATATTATTGTATCTTGAGTGGTTTACGAAGGGAAATTCTCCAAAGTAGGTACCCCTCGAAAGGTCTCAAAATCACAAAATTTAACTTTTAAGGGATTACGTCTAAATTGTGCCCAATCGATCAACTTTTACATGATCATGATATGTTATGGAATTGTTAAACAAGTTATTATAAAGAGATTGAAATAAGTAACTTTGACATAAATTAATTTGTGACAGAGTTATGCCACTTTGAACATGCAACCGAAAAACGCACTTTTCGAAAAGGTTCAAATACAAGGGCAGATAACTCGAATTCTAAGCCAAAATTCAAAATTCTGTCTCGATAACTTTTTTACACGTTTATCCAGCTTTCAAATGAGCTATCACACATAGCTGTATGTGTTGCCGGGATTTAGAAGAAGATTTTTGAAGACGCGTACCCTCAAAACCGCGAAAGTACACAACAAATTCAGTTTTTTCGAAATAGCAAAAAATCTATTGTTACGGCCGAAAACCCCTATAGGCCTAATCGATGAGGAATGTTGTTGCGCACATTTTGGTGAAAGTTTTGTGCAAATATCTTGATAAATTTTCCAGTTATTAAGGTTTGAAGTTTTAACTTCCAGGGGGGATAACTCACGAAAGAAGTCGAAAATCCAAAAAGTAAAAAAAGTAGATCTAAGTTCGGTCACAGGCTACGATCCCTGAAAGTTTCAGAGAAATCGGTCATGCCGTTAGTTCAGTACCGCCGTCACAAAATCGGTGGAATAATAAAAAAAAAACAAAAAAACACGCCAATAACAATAAGGATTCAGCCTTATGGCTGAATCCTTAAATATAGTCACAAGTGACGATAAAAGGATTCAGCGCATATTTGATTAATTTCCTACTAAGTACATCATATCAGCAGTCATTCTTGAAAGTTACACGAAGATCTGTAAAAGCATTAAGCTACAACAGCCTCTGCCTGTCCATCATGTAAAACGAAAGTAGGATTTACCCCCTTTGTTGACAGTGCAAAGTGAAAGTCGCAATTGATCAAAAGAAAATGGTTATAAGTCATTGGTTATGTTTATTATCAAACTAATTATGCTTTTCCCATTTAGAGCAATATTTTCCCATTCTGAGGAGGTATTAAACAACGTGCTACGATTTTGCATTGTTGAACTATGAGAAAACAAAGACACACTACAAACGCGATTTTTGATATTTTAAGAAATTGAAAGCTTAATTGTGGCCGGAAATGACTGTACGCGAGCGATTTTATTATTGATTCTTAAAGACTTTAGTCCAATCTTGCTCTCCCGAAAAAATCATAAAATTCGACTAATAGGTTTTTGAGTTATGTCCCCTTGAAGACTGCGCTTTTTGAAAAATCGCCAGATTTCAAATACCAACTGTGCAAAGAGTATAGCGAATTTGCAAAAACCGTGAAGATGTTTTTGTGTCCAACACTTTAGCTACATTATGTGAAAATATTAGCTTTCTAATGCTTGTATCTTCAGAGGAGAAGATTGTCAAAGGTGCATGGGGTCGGTAAATTTTAAAAAGTGTCTAAAATCAAAATGGCGGCGAAACCACGTGACCAACAAAATCGTGATGATTTACTTTTCTGCTCGCACTGTCACTGCGCATCTTTTAAAAAAAGTTGCAAGTCTCTAGCTGCATTTTTCAGTTTTTTCCCATGTTAAATTTCGAAGCTTAGATTCGAACTGCACCTTTAATGGCTGTTCCGATTGTGCCCAAAAGCTTATTTGTTCGATTCCAGGGCAAGGGCTATCAGCCTGTAAAATTTGGTTGCATTTGCTTTAGCCGTTTTTGCTAAAAGCTGAGCCAAACTTTCTTGAAATAAAAATAATAATAATAATAAAACACGCCAATAACAATAAGGATTCAGAACTTTAGTTCTGAATCCTTAAATATAGTCACAAGTGACGATAAAAGGATTCAGCGCATATTTGATTAATTTTCTATTAAGTACATCATATTAGCAGTCATTCTTGAAAGTTACACGAAAATCTGTAAAAGCATTAAGCTACAGCAGCTTCTGCCTGTCCATCATGTAAAACGAAAGTAGGATTTACCCCCTTTGTTTACAGTGCAAAGTGAAAGTCGCAATTGATCAAAAGAAAATGGTTATAGGTCATTTGTTATGTTTATTATAAAACTAATTATGCTTTTTCCATTTAGAGCAATATTTTCCCATTCTGAGGAGGTATTAAACAACGTGCTACGATTTTGCATTGTTGAACTATGAGAAAACAAAGACACACTACAAACGCGATTTTTGATATTTTAAGAAATTGAAAGCTTAATTGTGGCCGGAAATGACTGTACGCGAGCGATTTTATTATTGATTCTTAAAGACTTTAGTCCAATCTTGCTCTCCCGAAAAAATCATAAAATTCGACTAATAGGTTTTTGAGTTATGTCCCCTTGAAGACTGCGCTTTTTGAAAAATCGCCAGATTTCAAATACCAACTGTGCAAAGAGTATAGCGAATTTGCAAAAACCGTGAAGATGTTTTTGTGTCCAACACTTTAGCTACATTATGTGAAAATATTAGCTTTCTAATGCTTGTATCTTCAGAGGAGAAGATTGTCAAAGGTGCATGGGGGTCGGTAAATTTTAAAAAGTGTCTAAAATCAAAATGGCGGCGAAACCACGTGACCAACAAAATCGTGATGATTTACTTTTCTGCTCGCACTGTCACTGCGCATCTTTTAAAAAACGTTGCAAGTCTCTAGCTGCATTTTTCAGTTTTTTCCCATGTTAAATTTCGAAGCTTAGATTCGAACTGCACCTTTAATGGCTGTTCCGATTGTGCCCAAAAGCTTATTTGTTCGATTCCAGGGCAAGGGCTATCAGCCTGTAAAATTTGGTTGCATTTGCTTTAGCCGTTTTTGCTAAAAGCTGAGCCAAACTTTCTTGAAATAAAAATAATAATAAATATAGTCACAAGTGACGATAAAAGGATTCAGCGCATATTTAATTAATTTCCTAGCAGGTACATCATATCAGCAGTCATTCCTGAAAGATACACGAAGATCTGTAAAAGCGTTAAGCCACAGGAGCCTCTACCTGTCCATCATGTAAAATGAAAGTAGGTTTTATCAACAACAATCAAAATGGCGGCTAAACCACGTGACTTTCGAATTCGTTGTGATTAACTTTTCTGCGTACATTGTCATTGCGGATCTTTTAAACAAAATTTCAAGTCTTTAGGTGCATTTTGAAAAAAATTGCCCATGTTAAAAATCGAACTTTAGAATCGAACTGGACCTTTAATGGCTTGATTGATTGGGCCCAAAAGCTGCGCCGCAAAACTACATGGTAAGGGCTATCAGCCTACAAAGTTTGGTTGCAATAGTCGCATTCCTTCTGGCAAAAGTCGTGTTTACAAGATCCGTGGTAGAAGAACAAAGGAATTGCGACTTTTACACAGTCTATGGGCGTGACCTGCATCCTTTGTCTGTTTTGTTCAAATTGTGTGAATAGTTTCGCATAAATAGCGACGAAACCGTACATCTTACAAAATTGTTATGATTGACTTTTTTGAATGTAGTGTTACTGTCTATCATATGAAAAAAAATTAACTCTCTAAGTGCATTTTGAAAATCCCCCCCATGTTAAAATTGTCAGTGTTATTTATCTATAATAATGTACCCGTTCTCAAAAACCGGAAATGACTGTTCAGCGTCGATTTTATTGTTGATTCGTATAGACAATAGTACTGTCTTACATTTCTTGGAAAAATCTTGAAATTTTTGATTAAACCTTATGAGTTATCTCCCTTTGAAGTTTGAAATTTTCAAAAATTGTCGAACTTTGAAAGGTCACTGTGCAAAAAGTATTGTGAATTTGCAAAATCCGTGAGGTCATTTTTGTTAGAAATACATCAGCTACATTATGTGAAAATATGAGCTTTGTAATGCTAGTATCTTCAGAGGAGAAGATTGTCAAAGGTGCATGGGGTCGGGACATTTTGAAAAGTGTCTAAAATCAAAATGGCGGCGAAACCACGTGACCAACGCAATCGTCATGATTTACTTTTCTGCTCGCACTGTCAATGCGCATCTTTTAAAAAAAGTTGCAAGTCTCTAGCTGCATTTTTCAGTTTTTTCCCATGTTAAATTTCGAAGCTTAGATTCGAACTGCACCTTTAATGGCTGGAGCGATTGGGCCCAAAAGCTTATTTGTTCGATTCCAGGGCAAGGGCTATCAGCCTGTAAAATTTGGTTGCATTTGCTGTAGCCGTTTTTGCTAAAACTTGAGCCAAACTTTTTGAAATAAAAATAATAATAAATATAGTCACAAGTGACGATAAAAGGATTCAGCGCATATTTGGTTAAATTCCTAGTAAGTATATCATATCAGCAGTCATTCCTGAAAGTTACAGGAAGATCTCTATAAGCATTAAGCTACAGCAGCCTCTACCTGTCCATCATGTACAATGAAAGTCGGATTTATCAACAACAATCAAAATGGCGGCTAAACCACGTGACTTTCGAATTCGTTGTGATTAACTTTTCTGCGTGCATTGTCATTGCGCATCTTTTAAAAAAAGTTGCAAGTCTTTAGGTGAACTTTGAAAAAATTTCCCATGTTAAAAATCGAACTTTAGAATCGTACTGGACCTTTAATGGTTTGATTGATTGGGCCCTAAAGCTCCGCTGCAAAACTACATGGTAAGGGCTATCAGCCTACAAAGTTTGGCTGCAATAGTCGCATTCCTTCCGGCAAAAGTCGTGTTTACAAGATCCCTGGTAGAAGAACAAAGGAATTGCGACTTTTACACAGTCTATGGGCGTGACCTGCATCTTTAGTTTCTGTTGTTCAAATTGTGTGAATAGTTTCGCATGAATACCGACGAAACCGTACATCTTACAAAATTGTTATGATTGACTTTTTTGTCTGTAGTGTTCCTGTCTATCATATGAAAAAGAAATTAACTCTCTAAGTGCATTTTGAAAATTCCCCCCATGTTAAAATGTTCAGTGTTATTTATCTATAATTAAGTACCCGTCCTCAAAAACCGGTAATGACTGTTCAGCGTCGATTTGATTGTTGATTCGTATAGACCATAGTACTGTCTTACACTTCCTGGAAAAATCTTGAAATTATTGGTTAAATCTTATGAGTTATCTCCCTTTGAAGTTTGCAATTTTCAAAAATTGTCGAACTTTGAAAGGTCACTGTGCAAAGAGTATTGCGAATTTGCAAAATCCATGAGGTCATTTTTGTTAGCAATATATCTGCTACATTATGTGAAAATTTGAGCCTTCTAATGCTTGTATCTTCAGAGGAGAAGATTGTCAAAGGTGCATGGGGTCGGGAAATTTTGAAAAGTGTTTAAAATTAAAATGGCGGCGAAACCACGTGACCAACGAAATCGTCATGATTTACTTTTCTGCTCGCAGTATCAATGCGCATCTTTTGAAAAAGTTTGCAAGTCTCTAGCTGCATTTTGAATAATTTTCCCATGTTAAAAATCGCAACTTTGAATCGGACTGGACCTTTAACGTTTGTGCCGATTGGGCTCAAAAGAAGCGGCATCAAACTAGACAGTAAGGGCTATCATTCTGCAAAGTTTGGTTGCATTAGCTGCATTCCTTCTGGTAGAAGTGCTGTCCACAAAATCCGTGGAAGAATAATAATAATAAATATAGTCACAAGTGACGATAAAAGAATTCAGCGCATATTTGATTAATTTTCCTAATAAGTATATCATATCAGCAGTCATTCCTGAAAGTTACAGGAAGATCTCTATAAGCATTAAGCTACAGCAGCCTCTACCTGTCCATCATGTAAAACGAAAGTCGGATTTATCAACAACAATCAAAATGGCGGCTAAACCACGTGACTTTCGAATTCGTTGTGATTAACTTTTCTGCGTGCATTGTCATTGCGCATCTTTTAAAAAAAGTTGCAAGTCTCTAGGTGAAATTTGAAAAAAATTCCCATGTTAAAAATCGAACTTTAGAATCGTACTGGGCCTTTAATGGTTTGATTGATTGGGCCCAAAAGCTGCGCTGCAAAACTACATGGTAAGGGCTATCAGCCTACAAAGTTTGGCTGCAATAGTCGCATTCCTTCCGGCAAAAGTCGTGTTTACAAGATCCCTGGTAGAAGAACAAAGGAATTGCGACTTTTACACAGTCTATGGGCGTGACCTGCATCCTTAGTTTCTGTTGTTCAAATTGTGTAAATAGTTTCGCATGAATAGCGACGAAACCGTACATCTTACAAAATTGTTATGATTGACTTTTTTGTCTGTAGTGTTCCTGTCTATCATATGGAAAAAAAAATAACTCTCTAAGTGCATTTTGAAAATTCCCCCCATGTTAAAATGTTCAGTGTTATTTATCTATAATTAAGTACCCGTCCTCAAAAACCGGAAATGACTGTTCAGCGTCGATTTTATTGTTGATTCGTATAGACCATAGTACTGTCTTACATTTCCTGGAAAAATCTTGAAATTATTGGTTAAACCTTATGAGTTATCTCCCTTTGAAGTTTGCGATTTTCAAAAATTGTCGAACTTTGAAAGGTCACTGTGCAAAGAGTATTGCGAATTTGCAAAATCCATGAGGTCATTTTTGTTAGCAATATATCTGCTACATTATGTGAAAATTTGAGCTTTCTAATGCTAGTATCTTCAGAGGAGAAGATTGTCAAAGGTGCATGGGGTCGGGAAATTTTGAAAAGTGTCTAAAATTAAAATGGCGGCGAAACCACGTGACCAACGCAATCGTCATGATTTACTTTTCTGCTCGCAATGCCATTGCGCATCTTTTAAAACAAGTTGCAAGTCTCTAGCTGCATTTTTCAGTTTTTTCACATGTTAAAAATCGAAACTTTGAATCGAACTGGACCTTTAACGTTTGTGCCGATTGGGCCCATAAGAAGCGGCATCAAACTAGACAGTAAGGGCTATCATTCTGCAAAGTTTGGTTGCATTAGCTGCATTCCTTCTGGTAGAAGTGCTGTCCACAAAATCCGTGGAAGAATAATAATAATAATAATAATAATAATAATAAAACACGCCAATAACAATAAGGATTCAGAACTTTAGTTCTGAATCCTTAATAATAATAATAAATATAGTCACAAGTGACGATAAAAGGATTCAGCGCATATTTGGTTAAATTCCTAGTAAGTATATCATATCAGCAGTCATTCCTGAAAGTTACAGGAAGATCTCTATAAGCATTAAGCTACAGCAGCCTCTACCTGTCCATCATGTACAATGAAAGTCGGATTTATCAACAACAATCAAAATGGCGGCTAAACCACGTGACTTTCGAATTCGTTGTGATTAACTTTTCTGCGTGCATTGTCATTGCGCATCTTTTAAAAAAAGTTGCAAGTCTCTAGGTGAACTTTGAAAAAATTTCCCATGTTAAAAATCGAACTTTAGAATCGTACTGGACCTTTAATGGTTTGATTGATTGGGCCCAAAAGCTCCACTGCAAAACTACATGATAAGGGCCATCAGCTTACAAAGTTTGGCTGCAATAGTCGCATTCCTTCCGGCAAAAGTCGTGTTTACAAGATCCCTGGTAGAAGAACAAAGGAATTGCGACTTTTACACAGTCTATGGGCGTGACCTGCATCCTTAGTTTCTGTTGTTCAAATTGTGTAAATAGTTTCGCATGAATAGCGACGAAACCGTACATCTTACAAAATTGTTATGATTGACTTTTTTGTCTGTAGTGTTCCTGTCTATCATATGAAAAAAAATTTAACTCTCTAAGTGCATTTTGAAAATTCCCCCCATGTTAAAATTTTCAGTGTTATTTATCTATAATTAAGTACCCGTCCTCAAAAACCGGAAATGACTGTTCAGCGTCGATTTTATTGTTGATTCGTATAGACCATAGTACTGTCTTACATTTCCTGGAAAAATCTTGAAATTATTGGTTAAATCTTATGAGTTATCTCCCTTTGAAGTTTGCAATTTTCAAAAATTGTCGAACTTTGAAAGGTCACCGTGCAAAGAGTATTGCGAATTTGCAAAATCCATGAGGTCATTTTTGTTAGCAATATATCTGCTACATTATGTGAAAATTTGAGCCTTCTAATGCTTGTATCTTCAGAGGAGAAGATTGTCAAAGGTGCATGGGGTCGGGAAATTCTGAAAAGTGTCTAAAATTAAAATGGCGGCGAAACCACGTGACCAACGAAATCGTCATGATTTACATTTCTGCTCGCAGTATCAATGCGCATCTTTTGAAAAAGGTTGCAAGTCTCTAGCTGCATTTTGAATAATTTTCCTATGTTAAAAATCGCAACTTTGAATCGAACTGGACCTTTAACGTTTGTGCCGATTGGGCTCAAAAGAAGCGGCATCAAACTAGACAGTAAGGGCTATCATTCTGCAAAGTTTGGTTGCATTAGCTGCATTCCTTCTGGTAGAAGTGCTGTCCACAAAATCCGTGGAAGAATAATAATAATAATAATAATAATAATAATAATAATAAAACACGCCAATAACAATAAGGATTCAGAACTTTAGTTCTGAATCCTTAATAATAATAATAAAACACGCCAATAACAATAAGGATTCAGAACTTTAGTTCTGAATCCTTAATAAAACACGCCAATCTCAATAAGGATTCAGCACTTTAGTGCTGAATCCTTAATAATAAAACACGCCAATAACAATAAGGATTCAGCACTTTAGTGCTGAATCCTTAATAAAACACGCCAATCTCAATAAGGATTCAGCACTAAAGTGCTGAATCCTTAATAAAACACGCCAATAACAATAAGGATTCAGCACTTTAGTGCTGAATCCTTAATAATAATAATAATAATAATAAATATAGTCGCAAGCGACGATAAAAGGATTCAGCTCATAAATGCTTCAATTATTTGAAATATAATACTCCATGTTGGACTCTCGGTTATTCATCAATTTCTCAGCTTTAAAATGAGTTATCAAACATGTCTCTATCTTCAGTAGTTGTTTTAAAAAAATTCTCCAAAGACAATGACCCTCTGAAAATGGAAAAATTGCTTATTATTGGACCCCTACATGATCTTTCTCACGATTAAGAAAAAATGGTTAATATTTTCATGCTAAGGTATAACATAGAAAAAATTGTGCTTTTATTTCCACTTAAGTAGATGTTATCATCATTAAGATTGCATACATAAGTAATGTGTTATATTGTTCTGAATATTCAAAAAAATACTTTAAAATGCTGAATTTTGGACCCCTAGACGACATTTCCTATGTTTGAAGCTTAACTATCAACTTTTTGATGAAAGGGTTCGACATAAAAGTTGTTATTCTTGAAATTGTGCATCTGCAGGTATGAATGAAATTTCAATAGCATAATTGGTTAGGCAGTCATGATCCTTTGAACTTTGTTGAAAATGGCAATTTTTGAAAAATGACAATGTTCTGTGGCTTGTCACACATAAAGTATGACAGATACGCGATTGAAATTTATTGCTCTTCATGAGAGACATGTTTACTTCACAATGAGCCATAAACAATTATTGTAACTTCAATGATTTACGAAGGAAAATTCTCCAAAGTAGGTACCCCTCGAAAGGTCTCAAAATCACAAAATTTAACTTTTTGGGGATTATGTCCAAATTGTGCCTAATCTATCCACTTTTACATGATCATGATATGTTATGGAATTGTTAAACAAGTTATTATAAAGAGATTGAAATAAGTAACTTTGACATCAATCAATTCGTTACAGAGTGATGCCACTTTGAACATGCAACCGAAAAACGCACTCTTCAAAAAGGTCCAAATACAAGGGCACATTTCTCGAATTCCAAGCCAAAATTCAAAATTCTGTCTCGATAACTTTTTTACAGGTTTATCCAGCTTTCAAATGAGCTATCACACATAGCTGTATGTGTTGCCGGGATTTAGAAGAAGATTTTTGAAGACGCGTACCATCAAAGCCGCGAAAGTACACACAAAATTCAGTTTTTTCGAAATAGCAAAAAATCTATTATTACGGCCGAAAACCGCTATAGAGCTTATCGATGGAGAATGTTGTTGCGCACATTTTGGTGAAAGTTTTGTGCAGATATCTTGATAAGTTTTCGAGCTATTGAGGTTTGAAGTTTCAACTTCCAGGGGGGATAACTCACGGAAGAAGTCGAAAATCCAAAATCGGGCTCCGTTATGCACCAATTCGGGTCACAGGCTATCTCTCCTGAAAATTTCATGAGCATCGGTCCAGCCGTTTCTTCTGAACCCGTTTCACAAAATTCTTGAAATAATAAAAATAAACACGCCAATAACAATAAGGATTCAGCCTAATGGCTGAATCCTTAACTAGGATTGACGCGTCAATACTTAGGTCTTCAAGACTTCTGCTTGACCTTGAACTCTATGTTTGACTCTCGGTTATTCATCAGGTTCTCTGCTTTAAAATGAGCTATCAAACATGTCTCTATCTTCAATAGTTATTTTACAAAAATTCTCCAAAGAAGGTACCCCTCTGAAAACGGAAAAATCGCTTATTAATGGATCCCTACATGACTTTTCTCACGATAAAGACAAAATGGTTAATATTTTCATACTAAGGTGCAACATAGAAAATATTGTGTTTCTCTGAAGTCATATGTAAAGTATGACACATACATGTTTGAAATTTATTGTTGTTAATAAAGGAGATCTCTGCTTCAATATGAGATATTAAACATAATTGTATCTTCAATGATTTACGATCGAAAATTCTAATAAGGAAGTACCCCTCGAAAATGCTCATAATCAGAAAAAAATATTTTTTGGGGACTATGTCCAAATAAGGCCGAAACCATCAACGTTTATACCATAATGATGTGGTATGGACTTAATCTAGTTATTAGAAAGAGATTCCAGTCAGTAACTTTGACATAACTTCATTTGTAACAGAGTTATGTCCCTTTCAGGGCGTAAGTTTTTCAAAAAGTTCAATTTTCAAATTGCTGTAGCTCACCAACCGTTAAAAATAGAGCAATGGTTTGGGGGATACGTTTAAAGTACATTTACTCAGCTTTCAAATGAGCTATAGCATGATGCTGTATGTATTGCCGTTATGTAGGAGAAGATTTTTGAAGACGCGTACCCTCAAACTCGCGAAAGTTCACAAAATTTTCAGTTTTTACGAAATAGCAAAAAATTTATCCTGCCGGCCGAAAACCGCTATAGGCCTAATCGATGAGGAATGTTTGTGCCCACATTTTGGTGAAGGTTTCATGAAATTATCTTGAATAGTTTTCGAGGTATTGAGGTTTGAAGTTTCAACTTTAAGGGGAGATAACTCAAGAACAAGGTCGAATTTCAAAATTCGGGCTTCGTACAGAGCGAGATCTCGACGATGTCTATCATCCCTGAAAATTTCAAGCAGATTGATTGAGCCGTTTTTCCTGAATCGTGTTAACAAGATACGACGGAATAATAATAATAAGAACTAGGATTGACGCGTCAATACTTAGGTCTTCAAGACTTCTGCTTGACCTTGAACTCCATGCTGGACTCTCGGTTATTCACCAGTTTTTCTGCTTTAAAACGAGCTATCAAACATGTCTCTATCTTCAACAGTTATTTTACAAAAATTCTCCAAAGAAAGTACCCCTCTGAAAATGGAAAATCACATAGTAATGGACCCCTACATGATCTTTCTCACGATTAAGACAAAATGGTTGATATTTTCATACTAAGGTGTTTCATATACAATGTTGTGTTTCGATTTCCACTTCAGGAGATGTTATCATCATTTGGATTGTATACATAAGTAATGCGTTATGTTATTCTGAATGTTAAAGAAAATACTCAAAAATGCTACAATTTGGACCCCTAGACAACCTTTGCGATGTTCGGAGCTTAACTATAAACTTTTTGATGAAAGAGTTCAACAGAAACATTGTTGTTCTTGAAATTGTGCATCCGACGGTGTAAATACAATTTTGATATCTTTAGTAGTTAAGCAGTTGTGATCCTTTCAACTATGCTAAAAATTGCGATTTTCGAAAAATGACAATGTTCTATGACTTGTCACATATAAACAATGACAGATACGTGCTCGAAAAATATTGTCCTTCATAAATGACGTTTTTACATCAACATGGCATATACAAATCCTTCCTATCTTCAGTGGTTCATCTTCAATAATTATCCAAAGGATATACCCCTCGAAAATGCTCAAAATCACAAAATTTTACTTTTTGGGGAATATGTCAAAATTGTGCCGAAACTATCAACTTTTATATCATATTGATGTATTATGGACTTGTTAAGCTCTTTATTAGCAAGAGATGGCTATCAATAACTTTGACATAGGTCAATTTGTTACAGAGTTATGCCCCTTTGAAATTGCAGCCGAAAAACGCCTTTTTTAAAAAGGAGCATATTCAAGGGCAGATTACTCGAATTCTAGGTCGAAATTCAAAATTCTGTTAGCAAATTATATTCTACGTTGTCTTGGCTTTCGAATGAGCCATCACACATATCTGTATGTGTTGCCGTTAGTGAGAAGAAGAAGTTTGAAGGCGCGTACCCAAAAAACTGCGAAAATGAACGAAATTTTCAGTTTTTTGGAAATAGCAAAAAATCTATTATTACGGCTAAAATCCGCACTAGGCCTAATCGATGGGGAATGTTGTTGCCCACATTTTGGTGAAAGTTTTTTGAAAATATATTGGTAAGTTTTCGAGCTATTGAGGTTTGAAGTTTCAACTTCAAGGGGAGATAACTCAAGAAAGAAGTCGAAAATCAAAAAAGTAAAAAAATGGCCCCTAAGTTTGGTTACAACCTACCTTTCCTGAAAATTTCATGCAAATCGGCTCAGCCGTTACTGAGAAAACTGCTGAACAAAATCTGGTACAAAGAATAATAATAATAATAATAAAATAATCCGGATAATAACAATACGTCTTCGAGACATACGTCTTGAAGACCTAACTAGGATTGACGCGTCAATACTTAGGTCTTCAAGACTTCTGCTTGACCTAGAACTCCATGTTGGACTTAGGGTTATTCGTCTGTTTCTCCGCTTTAAAATGAGCTATCAAACATGTCTCTATCTTCAGTAGTTTTTTTCCAAGAATTCTCCAAAGAAGGTACCCCTCTGAAAACGGAAAAATCACATATTAATGGACCCCTACATTACATTTCTCACGATTAAGACAAAATGGTTAATATTTCCATACTAAGGTGCAACATAGAAAATGTTGTGCTTTAATTTCCACTTAAGAAGATGTAATCATCAGTTGGATTGCATACATAATAAATGCGTTATGCTGTTCTGAATAGTCAAGAAAATAGTCAAAAATGCTTAAATTTGGACCCCTAGACATCGCCTGCGATCTTTGAGGCTTAACTATCAACTTTGTGATGAAAGCGGTCAACATAAAAGTTGTTCTTCTTGAAATTGTGCATACGTAGGTGTATGTAAAACTTCAATAGCAGAAGAAGTAAAGCAGTTATGATCCTTTGAAGTTTGATTAAAATTGCGATTTTTTAAAAATGACAAACTTCTATGACTTGTCACAAAAAAACTAAGACAGATACGAGCTTGAAAAATATTATCCTTAATAAATGACGTTTCTACATCACCATTATCTATTTAAAGTCTTCCTATCTTCAGTGGTTCATGATAAATAATTCCCCAAAGGATAAACACCTCAAAAAGTCTCAAAATCAAAATATTTCACTGTTTTGGGAATATGGTCAAATTATGCCCAGACTAATAACTTTTATATGATAATGATATGTTATGGAATTGTTAAAATAGCTATTAGAAATTTATTCCAGCCAGTAACTTTCACATAAGTTCATTTGTAACAGAGTTATGTCCCTTTCAGTGCGAGCCCTAAAAACAAGTTTTTAAAAAAGTTCAATTTTCAAACTGCTGTAGCTCACTAACCGTTAAAAATAGAGTAATGGTTTGGGGGATACGTTTAAACTACATTCATTCAGCTTTCCAATGAGCTTTAGCATGATGATATATGTATTGCCGTTATTTAGGAGAAGATTTTTGAAGACGCGTACCCTCAAAATCGCGAAAGTTCACAAAATTTTCAGTTTTTTCGAAATAGCAAAAAATCTATTGTTACGGCCGAAAACCGCTATAGGCCTAATCGATGGGGAATGTTGTTGCCCACATTATGGTGAAGGTTTTGTGAAATTATCTTGAATAGTTTTCGAGGTATTGAGGTTTGAAGTTTCAACTTTAAGGGGAGATAACTCTAGAACCAGATCGAATTTCAAAATTCGGGCTTCGTACAGAGCGAGATCTCGACAATGTCAATCATCCCTGAGAATTTCAAGCAGATTGATTCAGTCGTTTTTGCTGAATCGTGTTAACAAGATACGACGGAATAATAATAAGAATAAATATAGTCACAAGTGACGATAAAAGGATTCAGCGCATACATGAGACACTTATGTCGAATGTCATTGGCATTGTCCATCTTTCAAAACAAGTTGCAAGTCTGTAGAGTTATTTTGAAAGGTTTGCCCATGTCTCTAAGTGAAAATGGAAAAATCACACACTAATAAACCCCTACATTATGTTTCTCATGGTTATGATAAAACGGTTAATATTTTCATACTAAGGTGTAACATAGGAAATGTTGTGCTTGTATTTCCACTTAAGTAGATATAATCATCATATAGATTGAATACATAAATAATGAGTAATGTTGTTTTAAACATTCAAGAAAATACTAAAAAATGCTTATTTTTGGACCCCGATACGACATTTGCGATGTTTGAAGCTTTACTATCAACTTTTTGATGAAAGCGTTCAATACAAAAGTTGTTGTTCTTGAAATTGTCCATAGGCTCGTATAAATAATGTGTCACTTCTTCATATAGTTAAGCACTTGTGTACGTTTGAAGTTTGTTGAAAACTACGATTTTCGAAAAATGGCAATATTCAATGGACTGTAACATGGAAACCTTTATAGATCCACACTTGAAAAATATGCTGCTTAATATAATATCTTTTCGCTTTGAAATGATATAAGATTCGTGTTTGTATCCTTAGTGGTTGAAGAAAAATAATTCTCCAAAGAAAATGCACTTCAAAAAGTGGCAAAATCATCAAATTTCAAATGTTATTAAAACTGCTTATATTATGCCAAAACTATGAACTTTTATATGATAATATTCTGTAGTGGAGTTGTAAAGGTAACCATTTTAAGCAGATGGCAAGAAATAGATTACAAATTAAAAGATTTCTGACAGAGTTATGTCCCTTTAGAATCAAAGGCCGAAAATCCCTTTATTAAAAAGTTCAATTTTTAAAATGCTGTCACCCATAAACTATTAAATGTTAAGCTTTGGTTTATAGATTCATATAAACAACAATGATTCAGCTTAAAAATGAGCTATACTATGTATCTGTATGTATTGTCGTTATTTAGGAGAAGATTTTTGAAGATGCGTACCCTCAAATTTGCGCAAATTCACCTGTTTTTCAGTTTTTTGGAAATAGCAAAAAATCTATTATTACGGCCGAAAACCGCTATGGGCCTATTCGATGGGGAATGTTGTTGCCCACATTTTGGTGAAAGTTTTATGAAATTATCTTGTTAAGTTTTCGAGTTATTGAGTTTTGAAATTTACACTTTTTTCAAAAATGTCAGATTTCAAGTACTCACTGTGAAAAGAGTATTGCCAATAAGTGCCCGTGAGAGGATTCCCAATATATATAATGCTTCAGCTACATTATGTGCAAATAGCAGCTCTGTAGAGCTTATATCTTCAGAGGAGAAGATTGTCAAATGTGCATGGGGTCCGAATATTTTAAAAAGTTTTTAAAATCAAGATGGCGGCGAAACCACGTGACATACAGATTCGTCATGATCGACTTTTTTGCTCGCATGGTTATTGCGCATCTTTTAAAAAAAGTTGCAAGTCTCTAGCTGCATTTTTCAGTTTTTTCCCATGTTAAAAATTGACTTTTAGATTCGAACTGGACCCTACATGGCTGAACCAATTGGGCCCAAAAGCTTCGCTGCACAACTACATAGTAAGGGCTATCAGCCTGTAAAGTTTGGTTGCTGTAGCTGCAATCCTTCTTGTAGAAGTCGTGTTAACAAGATTCTTGAAATAATAAAAATAATAATAATAATAATAATAATAATAATAATAAACACGCCAATAACAATAAGGATTCAGCCTAATGGCTGAATCCTTAATAAGAAAAAACACGATAATAACAATAGGTCTTCAGACATTCGTCTTGAAGACCTAATAATAAGACTAGGATTGACACGTCAATACTTAGGTCTTCAAGACTTCTGCTTGACCTTGAACTCCATGTGTGACTCAGGGTTATTCGTCTGTTTCTCCGCTTTAAAATGAGCTATCAAACATGTCTCTATCTTCAGTAGTTTTTTTACAAAAATTCTCCAAAGAAGGTACCCCTCTGAAAACGGAAAAATCACATATTAATGAACCCCTACATTACATATCTCACGATTAAGACAAAATGGATTTTATTTCCATATTAAGGTGCAACATAGAAAATGTTGTGCTTTAATTTCCACTTGAGGAGATGTAATCATCATTTAGATTGCATACATAATTAATGCGTTATGCTGTTCTGAATATTCAAGAAAATAGTCAAAAATGCTTAAATGTGGACCCCTAGACATCGCTTGCGATGTTCGAGGCTTGACTATCAACTTTTTGATGAAAGCGGTCAACATAAAAGTTGTTCTTCTTGAAATTGTGCATACGTAGATGTATGTAAAATTTCAATAGCATAAACAGTTAAGCAGTTATGAACCTTTCAACTTTGTTGAAAATGGCGATTTTTACAAAATGACAAACTTCTATGACTTGTCAGAAAAAAACTAAGATAGATTTGAGCTTGAAAGATATTGTCCTCAATATATGACGTTTCTACATCACCATGATCTACTTAAAGTCTGCCTATCTTCAGTGGTTCATTATCAAGAATTCCCCAAAGGATAAACACCTCAAAAAATCTCAAAATCAAAATATTTCACTGTTTTGGGAACATACTCAAATTATGCCCAAACTAATAACTTTTATATAATAATGATGTGTTATGGAATTGTTAATCTAGTTATTAGAAAGAGATTCCAGTCAGTAACTTTGACATAACTTCATTTGTAACAGAGTTATGTCCCTTTCAAGGCGTAAGTTTTTCAAAAAGTTCAATTTTCAAATTGCTGTAGCTCAGCAACCGTTAAAAATAGAGCAATGGTTTGGGGGATACGTTTAAAGTACATTTACTCAGCTTTCAAATGAGCTATAGCATGATGCTGTATGTATTGCCGTTATGTAGGAGAAGATTTTTGAAGACGCGTACCCTCAAACTCGCGAAAGTTCACAAAATTTTCAGTTTTTACGAAATAGCAAAAAATTTATCCTGCCGGCCGAAAACCGCTATAGGCCTAATCGATGAGGAATGTTTGTGCCCACATTTTGGTGAAGGTTTCATGAAATTATCTTGAATAGTTTTCGAGGTATTGAGGTTTGAAGTTTCAACTTTAAGGGGAGATAACTCAAGAACAAGGTCGAATTTCAAAATTCGGGCTTCGTACAGAGCGAGATCTCGACGATGTCTATCATCCCTGAAAATTTCAAGCAGATTGATTGAGCCGTTTTTCCTGAATCGTGTTAACAAGATACGACGGAATAATAATAATAAGAAATATAGTCGCAAGCGACGACAAGCGGATTCTGCGGTTAAATGTTTTATTTAATTCAAAGATAATGAAATAGGACATCTTCCAAATGTAATTGCATATATTTTTAAATAAGTTTCAAGTCTCTAGGATGTCTCTAGGAGTTTTGAGATTTTACCGTCAAAATCGAACAACTTCAAAGAAAATCAAAATGGTGGCTAAACCACGTGACTGTTGCTTTTTTGTTTGTATTAGTATTGCCAGTGACATTATATAGAGGTCCCTGGTATTGCACATCTATTTAAAAAAAAGTTTGAAGTCTTTATGTTAATTTTTTTTAAATCTCTTTGTAAAAAATCCTTTTTCAGCCTGCTGTACAGTCGCCATGTCAACCTGTTTTTGCTGTACTTAGTTTGGTGAAGGTTTTGTGAAATTGTCTGATACAGTTTTCCAGAAATTGAGATGGAAATTTTAAATTATTTGACAGAAATCTTATTAAAGAAGTCGAAAATCCAAAATCGGCCGAGGTCATAGATTAATTTGGATATGGGCAAACGTACCAAAATGTTCCATGACAGCAGCTTATTGGTTAATATACAGTAACATAAAAAAGTAGCCAGTACACTAATCTGGACAGTGTTGCCAATATGAATTTTTGCATAAACAAAAGCGCTAAAACAAGTCAAAACAAGTTAACATACAAACAAAAATAAGTTTTGAACATTTGAAACTATATTTAAGTCAAAACAGTTTTTAACTGATGGACTTGAACTCAGTCCGCTGGAATACACACCCAACGATCATACCACTAAGCTATACGTTCTCTTATGTTTAGGCTGGGAAATTAGTGATTATATTTTATACATCTATAAGACACTGTTTTGTACCGATAATATTTTTCGAAATTAAGGGAATTTATGTAGCACCTGTTGATATTTTGTCCAAGATCATGTTTTTGCTCTTGGGAGTATCATTATGCATTGATGCACATTACGTCAACATACACTGTACAGCAAAGGTTATCTCAGCATGAGCAACAATTAACATCATTATAAATATTCAGAACCGAAACTACACGTCCCATTGACATGCACAGACCTTTAAAACAATATAAACCTACATTGTCGTGTTTGTGTGTGTGTTGTTAATGGGTTTCCCATATCAAATCCGATCGTCTAACAGATTTGCGTTAATCGTGGTGCAGTGTCCGGTTTTCGATCAGAACTACTTTTACATATTGGCCTATATTGTCATTATCCTGAGTCGATTATCTTCAAATTGGTAAGTTCAGGCAACAGTCAGTAATTCTCGATACAATAACACCATCTATATATAATGTTTAGCAGGACTGACTCCCCAGCAACACAATGTATGTCAAAACGAAAGTAGGAATTTCCTCTGTTTACACATCAAAATGAAATGGACTGCATTGTCTCTGAATTGCTTCCGGGTTGAAGTAAAAGTTCGTAGCTATGTCCGATGCCTCTACAATAGAAATTACTGAAAATCAAATTATGAGTGGTCTATTGTCTAGTGACGCTTCAATAAAATCTTCATCAAGTTAGTTCAAATCAAACTTATTAAAAAATTCAAAATTACCATACTTTGAAAGGTGATTGTGAAACAAGTATTAGGAGTTTACTCAAAATATAACAAACTTGTTATTCTCGAATGCTTCAGCTGCATATAAATCTAAGATTCAGCGCTTAGATGCAACTGTCTTCAAAGTGGTGTTTCCGCAAAAGTGCATGATCAAAAAAGGTTAAAATTCAATATGGCATCGAAACCACGTGACCTACGACTTCGCAATGGTAACATATTTTGCTTGTCAAGTTATTATGCATCTTTTGAAACAAGTTGTGCGTCTCTAGTATGTCACTGGGATTATTGAGACCCATGTTTAGCATGTCAAAATTAGACAAATTTTAAGAAAATGAAAATGGCGGCTTAACCACGTGACCTACGATTTGGTCATGATTTACTTTTTTGCTTGTATTGTTCCTGCGCATCTTTTGAAACAAGTTTCGAATCTCTATGTGGATTTTGAAGATTTTCCCCATGTTAAAGTTTTTCTTTATTATGATCGGAAATGACTGTTCGCGAGCGATTTTATTATTGATTCATAATGACCATAGTCCTGTCTTACTCTCCTGAAAAAATCATTCAATTCCATTCCTAGGTTTTTGAATTATGGCCCTTTGAAGTTTACGATTTTCAAAAATTGTCGGACTTTGAAAGGGCACTGTGAAAAAAGTATAAGAGGTACGCTAATGCTTTGGAGGATCGTTTAATCACCAACCCTTTAGCTACACATACATGCAAGTTTGAGCTCTTAGATGCTAGTATCTTCAGAGGAGAAGATTGCCAAAGGTGCATGGGGTCGGAAAATTGTAAAATGCGTCTAAAATCAAAATGGCGGAAAAACCACGTGACTTAAGAATTCGCCATGATTTACTTTTTTGCTCGCATGATCATTGCGCATCTTTTGCAAAAAGTTCCAAGACTCTAAGTGCATTTTGAAAATTTTTCCCATGTTAAAAATCGAAATTTGGAATCGAACTGGACCTTTAATGCGTGAAACGATTGGGTCCAAAAGCCAAATTTAATTAGTTCGCACTAAGGGCTGTCAGGCTGTAGAGTTTGGTTGAATTCTCTGTAGCCGTTTCTGCAGAATAGGTGTCACAAAATCGGTGCAGAGAAAAAAAAAAAACACGCCAATAACAATAAGGATTCTGCCCCAATGGGCAGAATCCTTAAATATAGTCGCAAGCGACGACAAGCGGATTCTGCGCATAAATAGATTAAATGTAATGAATGAAGCCATCCTTCTGATGTAATTGCGAAGCTTGTCTCTAGCTTGTCTGTGTGAGTATTGAGACCCAAAGTTTATATGTTAAAATCGAACAAGTGTGTGACAATATACAATGGTGTGAGCGTGTACATAAATGTACATTACGTAAATGAATTGACCGGAAGTGGTTGTTTCAGACCTATTTTCCAAATGGAGCAATTGGTGTACTGGTTAGGTAGAATATGATTTGATAATAATGTTTGAATAAAAAGAAAAGAGAAGGAATAGAATTGAAATAGTTTAGAAATGCAAGGACAATGAAGATGTAGAACAGGGCTTCATAAAGTGTTAGAAAAGGCAGAATAAATGTTTGTGGATAGGAGACAATGATGTCTGAAATCCGTTACCCATAGCTGTTTTAAGAATACGCATTCCATGGTTACAATAGGTATACTGTGTGAAAGACTTGCTTAAAACGTGCGTAGTTTCATTGATGAGTTTGTTAATCAATTGCCACATGCGTAATGTGTGAATGATGGAAGCGGGACTCTTTTGGCGGGCGCAGGAAAATATCATCTTGCCTTATTTGGATGTAGCTTACTATGACAATAGTAAAATCTTGTTTATGAATGAATGAAGTGTTAATTCGTTGACTCGTGCTACGTTCCTTAATAGTTCTCTCGTATGCAAAGATAACAAATTGCATACCAATGTCTGTGTGCATTACACTCAATGTGAATCATATTAACTATTTGAAGAACCAAAACTACAGTCCGATTTACGTGCACAGATCTGTCAAGCATAATCAACCTAGATTTGTCTTTTTCGTTGGCTGATAGAAGTGCGTTAATCGTGATGCAGTGTCCAGTTTTCGACCAGAACTACTTTTACATATATATCGTCACTATACTGAGTCGACTGTCTTCAAATTGGTCATTTTCGGCAACATTCAGTACTTCTACATACAATAGCACCATATATAACACACCTGACCCCAACAACACAATGTGAGCCAAAACGAAAGTGTGAAATTCCTGTTCACACATCAAAATAAAAGTCAAATTTGATGAACTTCTATTTAAAACTCATTAGTGATATAAATTATCGTGCTAATGGCCCTTTTCAAGTTAGGTAGTGTAGGTCAGTGTGCATGCTCACAGCATCGTAGGGTGGTCAAGGGGAAGTAACTCTTCCACATGACGCTTCAATAAAATCCTCATCATATCCAACTTGTTCAACGTTACCATACCATGAAAGGACATTATGAGTTATTTAATGTTACTTGTTATTCCCCAATGCTTCAGCGGCATATAGATCTAAGTTGTATCGCTTAGATGCAAATATCTTCAAAGTGGTGTAACGATTTGTTTAAGTATAGGCCTATATAAATGTACCATATTTTGTTATTTCCTTACATTCCACATGATGAATGAGTGAGTATGTACTCCGAAACGTCGTGTATTTTCACATTAAAGAAGTTGTTATCTAGAAATTCTTCCTGTTCTTAAGTATAGGCCGATTAGCGAAATAATTTTGATTCTCCCATTTATAATGAACCTTTGCCGGGAGTACAACAACTTCCCGTATGGAATGTACCGTTCACTCAACCAGTACAGACACATCCATTTGGCATACGAAGTCTGACTTGGAAGACATAAACCAACATGTACATGAAGACACTACATCCTCATCCCACCTGCCATCGGGAACCACCCCTATTGACAATGTGTAGTCTACAACGCAGACAAAACATTACTGTCTGATTTAACCCTTGCAGTATTTCCCTCGCTTTGTTTTGCCAAGATTGTGAATCGCTGTACCAAAAATGCATAGTGGGCCTGGGTTTCTAAACACAGATATCTTAAGTAAATACTGCAAGGCCTAAATCATCCAGTAATGAAGACTGGCAAGAGTTATGCCGTGCATTGGGAAGTTTATTTTGTATGTATTGATGTTATTTAGGGGAAGATTTATGAAGACACTTACCCTAAAAACTGAGAAAGTTCATTTTCTTTGAGATTTAAATTTTGAACTTATTGGACCCAAATCTCATTAAAGAAGTCGAAAATTCAAAATCGGTAAAACGACAAACGTACCAAAATATTTCATGACATCATCTTATTGGTTACATGTAAAGAACTTTTCAAAATTACAACCAAAAAAAGTAGCCACTACACTAATGTTGACAGTGTTGCCAATATGAATGTTTAGATGAATAAAAGTTCAAAAACAATTCATAACAATTTAACATACAAAATAAAATAAGTTTTGAACATTTGAAATTATATTTAAGTCAAAAAAGTTTTTTGCTGGTGGATTTGAACTCCACCAGTTACATATCGCTGGATTAGAAATCCGACATTCTACCATGAGACCACGAGTCCGGTTCGACTATCAATCGAAAATTAGTGATTATATTTTATACATCTATAAGACACTGTTTTGTTCCGATAAAATTTATCGAAATTAAGGGAATTTATATAGCTTTTGTTGATATTTTGTCTGAGATCATTGCTTGGCTCTTGGGAGAATCATTATGCATTGATGCAATTACGTCAACATACACTGTACAGCAGTACTGTATGATCACATTCGTCAAGTAGAATAGATTTGCGTTAATCGTGGTGCAGTGTCCGGTTTTCGATCAGAACTACTTTTACATATATATTGTCATTATCCTGAGTCGACTATCTTCAAATTGGTAATTTTCGGCAACAGTCAGTATATCTCGATACAATAACGCCATCTATAATCTTTAGCAGGACTGATCCCCCAGCAAAACAATGTAGCCTATGTCAAAACGAAAGTAGGAATTTCCTCTGTTTACACATCAAAATGAAATGAACTGCATTGTTACTGAATTGCTTCCGGGTTGAAGTAAAAGTTCGTAGCTATGTCCAATGCCTCTACTGTACAATAGAAATTAATGAAAATCGAATTAGGAGTGGTCTATTGTCTAGTGACGCTCCAATGAAATCTTCATCAAGTCAGTTCAAATAAAACTTATCAAATATTCAAAATTACCATACTTTGAAAGGTGATTGTGAAACAAGTATTAGGAGTTTACTCAAAATATAGCAAACTTGTTATTCTCGAATGTTTCAGCTGCATATAAATCTAAGATTCAGCGCTTAGATGTTCACAACTGTCTTCAAAGTGGTGTTTCCGCAAAAGTGCATGATCAAAAAAGGTTAAAATTAAATATGGCATCGAAACCACGTGACCTACGACTTCGCAATGGTAACATATTTTACTTGTCAAGTTATTATGCATCTTTTGAAACAAGTTGTGCGTCTCTAGTATGTCACTGGGATTATTGAGACCAATGTTTAGCATGTCAAAATTAGACAAATTTTAAGAAAATCAAAATGGCGGCTTAACCACGTGACCTACGATTTGGTCATGATTTACTTTTTTGCTTGTATTGTTCCTGCGCATCTTTTGTAACAAGTTTCGAATCTCTATGTGGATTTTGAAGATTTTCCCCATGTTAAAGTTTTTCTTTATTATGACCGGAAATGACTGTTCGCGAGCGATTTTATTATTGATTCATAATGACCATAGTCCTGTCTTACTCTCCTGAAAAAATCATTCAATTCCATTCCTAGGTTTTTGAATTATGGCCCTTTGAAGTTTACGATTTTCAAAAATTGTCGGACTTTGAAAGGTCACTGTGAAAAAAGTATAAGAGGTACGCTAATGCTTTGGAGGATCGTTTAATCACCAGCCCTTTAGCTACACATACATGCAAGTTTGAGCTCTTAGATGCTAGTATCTTCAGAGGAGAAGATTGCCAAAGGTGCATGGGGTCGGAAAATTGTAAAATGCGTCTAAAATCAAAATGGCGGAAAAACCACGTGACTTACGAATTCGCCATGATTTACTTTTTTGCTCGCATGATCATTGCGCATCTTTTGCAAAAAGTTCCAAGTCTCTAAGTGCATTTTCAAAAATTTTCCTATGTTAAAAATCGAAATTTGGAATCGAACTGGACCTTTAATGCGTGAAACGATTGGGTCCAAAAGCCAAATTTAATTAGTTCGCACTAAGGGCTGTCAGACTGTAGAGTTTGGTTGAATTCTCTGTAGCCGTTTCTGCAGAATAGGTGTCACAAAATCGGTGCAGAGAAAAAAAAAAAACAGGCCAATAACAATAAGGATTCTGCCCCAATGGGCAGAATCCTTAATAATAAGACTAGGATTGACACGTCAATACTTAGGTCTTCAAGACTTCTGCTTGACCTTGAACTCCATGTGTGACTCAGGGTTATTCGTCTGTTTCTCCGCTTTAAAATGAGCTATCAAACATGTCTCTATCTTCAGTAGTTTTTTTACAAAAATTCTCCAAAGAAGGTACCCCTCTGAAAACGGAAAAATCACATATTAATGAACCCCTACATTACATATCTCACGATTAAGACAAAATGGATTTTATTTCCATATTAAGGTGCAACATAGAAAATGTTGTGCTTTAATTTCCACTTGAGAAGATGTAATCATCATTTAGATTGCATACATAATTAATGCGTTATGCTGTTCTGAATATTCAAGAAAATAGTCAAAAATGCTTAAATTTGGACCCCTAGACATCGCTTGCGATGTTCGAGGCTTGACTATCAACTTTTTGATGAAAGCGGTCAACATAAAAGTTGTTCTTCTTGAAATTGTGCATACGTAGATGTATGTAAAATTTCAATAGCATAAACAGTTAAGCAGTTATGAACCTTTCAACTTTGTTGAAAATGGCGATTTTTACAAAATGACAAACTTCTATGACTTGTCAGAAAAAAACTAAGATAGATTTGAGCTTGAAAGATATTGTCCTCAATATATGACGTTTCTACATCACCATGATCTACTTAAAGTCTGCCTATCTTCAGTGGTTCATTATCAAGAATTCCCCAAAGGATAAACACCTCAAAAAATCTCAAAATCAAAATATTTCACTGTTTTGGGAACATACTCAAATTATGCCCAAACTAATAACTTTTATATAATAATGATGTGTTATGGAATTGTTAATCTAGTTATTAGAAAGAGATTCCAGTCAGTAACTTTGACATAACTTCATTTGTAACAGAGTTATGTCCCTTTCAAGGCGTAAGTTTTTCAAAAAGTTCAATTTTCAAATTGCTGTAGCTCAGCAACCGTTAAAAATAGAGCAATGGTTTGGGGGATACGTTTAAAGTACATTTACTCAGCTTTCAAATGAGCTATAGCATGATGTTGTATGTATTGCCGTTATGTAGGAGAAGATTTTTGAAGACGCGTACCCTCAAACTCGCGAAAGTTCACAAAATTTTCAGTTTTTACGAAATAGCAAAAAATTTATCCTGCCGGCCGAAAACCGCTATAGGCCTAATCGATGAGACATAGAAAATGTTGTGCTTTAATTTCCACTTGAGAAGATGTAATCATCATTTAGATTGCATACATAATTAATGCGTTATGCTGTTCTGAATATTCAAGAAAATAGTCAAAAATGCTTAAATTTGGACCCCTAGACATCGCTTGCGATGTTCGAGGCTTGACTATCAACTTTTTGATGAAAGCGGTCAACATAAAAGTTGTTCTTCTTGAAATTGTGCATACGTAGATGTATGTAAAATTTCAATAGCATAAACAGTTAAGCAGTTATGAACCTTTCAACTTTGTTGAAAATGGCGATTTTTACAAAATGACAAACTTCTATGACTTGTCAGAAAAAAACTAAGATAGATTTGAGCTTGAAAGATATTGTCCTCAATATATGACGTTTCTACATCACCATGATCTACTTAAAGTCTGCCTATCTTCAGTGGTTCATTATCAAGAATTCCCCAAAGGATAAACACCTCAAAAAATCTCAAAATCAAAATATTTCACTGTTTTGGGAACATACTCAAATTATGCCCAAACTAATAACTTTTATATAATAATGATGTGTTATGGAATTGTTAATCTAGTTATTAGAAAGAGATTCCAGTCAGTAACTTTGACATAACTTCATTTGTAACAGAGTTATGTCCCTTTCAAGGCGTAAGTTTTTCAAAAAGTTCAATTTTCAAATTGCTGTAGCTCAGCAACCGTTAAAAATAGAGCAATAGTTTGGGGGATACGTTTAAAGTACATTTACTCAGCTTTCAAATGAGCTATAGCATGATGCTGTATGTATTGCCGTTATGTAGGAGAAGATTTTTGAAGACGCGTACCCTCAAACTCGCGAAAGTTAAAAAAATTTTCAGTTTTTGCGAAATAGCAAAAAATTTATCCTGCCGGCCGAAAACCGCTATAGGCCTAATCGATGAGGAATGTTTGTGCCCAGATTTTGGTGAAAGTTTAATGAAAATATCTTGAATAGTTTTCGAGCTATTGAGGTTTGAAATTTCAACTTCAAGGGGAGATAACTCAAGAACAAGGTCGAATTTCAAAATTCGGGCTTCGTACAGAGCGAGATCTCGACAATGTCTATCATCCCTGAAAATTTCAAGCAGATTGATTGAGCCGTTTTTCCTGAATCGTGTTAACAAGATACGACGGAATAATAATAATAAGAATAATAAGAAAAAACACGATAATAACAATAGGTCTTCAGACTTTCGTCTTGAAGACCTAAAAAAACACGATAATAACAATAGGTCTTCAGACATTCGTCTTGAAGACCTAATAAAAAAAATAACACGATAATAACAATAGGTCTTCACGACTTAGTCTTGAAGACCTAAAAAAACACGATAATAACAATAGGTCTTCCAGACTTAGTCTTGAAGACCTAAAAAATAAAAAAATAAAAAACACGATAATAACAATAGGTCTTCCAGACTTAGTCTTGAAGACCTAAATAATAATGAAGAACCAGGATAATAACAATAGGTCTTCCAGACGTAGTCTTGAAGACCTAAAAAAAAAACAACACGATAATAACAATAGGTCTTCCAGACGTAGTCTTGAAGACCTAATAAAAAAAACCACGATAATAACAATAGGTCTTCCAGATGTAGTCTTGAAGACCTAATAATAATAGTGCATATACACTGGCCCAAAAAAAGAAACGCATAACAGAAAAATCAGAGTTTATTGTCATGTGTTTACAGCATAATTGCACACTAAATATGGAATGTACAACAACCAAATTTTTCACAGCATTAAATGCATGTCTCCTCCACTAAATGCAGTCATTTAATCCTCCTGTGGACGTCTGTGATTGTGACATCACTGTGACGAAGTCAGTCCCGGGTGCTACCACCACGAGCATGGATCACTGCTCTGCATCGCCTGGGCATGGATTGAATGAGTCGTCGAATCTGGCGTTGTGGAATTCTTCCCCACTCATCCAGCAGTGCGTGGGTCAGTTCTTGAAGCGTCTGCGGTGGATGTTGTCGACGTCGTACCCGTCTATCCAACAAATCCCACAAATGCTCGATTGGGTTCAAGTCTGGAGATTTGGAGGGCCATGGCAGTACATTCACATTGCTGTTGGCAAGATAATCCATGGTAACACGCGCAGTATGCGGTCTCGCATTGTCCTGTTGAAAAATTTCATGTCTGACGTCAATTGCGGGAAGAAGGTGACGTTGCAGGATTTCGTCTCGATAGCGTACAGCAGTTAAATTTCCTTGCACGTGAACCAAATTTGTCCTACCATTAAAGGATATGCTTGCCCACATCATTACACTCCCTCCACCGTATGCATCGATTGCACGGTTACAGTGTTGAGCGTAACATTCATTTCTCCGTCTATAGACCCTCATCCTACCATCGTGGCGATAGAGCATGAACTGCGACTCATCGCTGAACCAGATTCTTCTCCAATGCACTAGAGTCCATGGGCGAACGTTTCTGCTCCATCGCAGACGTGCACGACGATGATGGCGTTGCAAAGATGGCGCTGTATATGGTCGCATAGGACGTATCCCATGTTGACGAAGGCGATTGATGATGGTCTGCACTGATACTCTACGAAGTCCAGGAATGTTGTTGGCTGTGTAGGTGGCACTGACTGTCCTGTTGCGAAGATGCATCACCCGGATGTATCGGTCCTGCGTCGGAGTTGTCACCCTTGGCCTGCCGGATCTCGGTCGATCTCTCGTGGAGTTGTGGACTGTGTAGCGGTGCAAGAGACGAGATATGGTACTCTGAGTAACGTTGAAGTGCCTGGCTACTGCTGACTGACTTTCGCCAGTTTCTAGACGTCCAATGGCCTGGTTTCTGCACTATTCATTAAGTCTTGGCATCTTTAGAGTCGTGTATACGGAGCATCTGAGAGTGATTCGCAATGGGACTACCCATTCGGTATCAAGCCTAAGTACCCGTATTTGCACGTGCAACATGCTTTAGGATTTTTCTCCATGCACATTTTTTCAGGTTGGATTCAAGCTGCTGCGTTTTGGCGGCAATTCACAAATTTTTGTGTCCAAGTGCATGAAATTGTTGTAAAAACTATAGTCTAACTTTAGCAGTAACTTTTACAAAATTTCAAGCCTTAATTTTAAAAATATCATACTTTGAAAAACACATTTTCGCTATGCGTTTCTTTTTTGGGCCAGTATATATTTATAAAGCGCACATATCCACGCTCGAAAGCATGCTCAAGGCGCTAAACATAATGCTAATAAATAATAGTCATGCACATTTGTATGTGCTCAGTTCACACAAGTCCATGTATATAACTACTGCGACAATGAAAGTCATTACAAACCATAGAACTGAACAAAAAGATAGGTTTTTATACTTGATTTGAATGACTCAAATGTTGGAGATAGTTTCAGATTTTTGGGAAGAGAGTTCCACGCGTTAGGAGCAAAATGTTCAAAACATCTCTGACCAAAGCACTTGAGATTATACTTAGACACTGTCAGTAGATTCTGATGTTGTGATCTAAGTTCCCGTGCTGGGACATAAGCTAACATCAACTATATATACAGATATATAGGCAGGCGATTGATAAGCCAACACAGATATTTAAGGACAGGAGCATTATGGATTGTAGCCCGTGACCAAACTTAGTGCACCTTGAAGCCCGATTTCTTATTGTTTGCCTCAAAAAGGGGGGATAACCCAAAATGTGAAATTTTCAAACCTCAATAACTCGATAACCATTCAAACTATTTTTACAAAACCTTCACCATAATGTCCGCAACATTATTCACCATCGATACTGCCGATTTAAGCTATAGCAAAAGAAACTTGGCTATTTTGAAAAAAAAAATGAACATTTTATGTGAACTTTAGAGATCTTGATACTCATATTCATACCCAATACTCATGGTGTATGCTTATATGGAAGCTGAAATAATGCTTTTTATATGAATCTATCTGCCTCAGCTCTATATCGAACCGTTTCCGGGTTACAGCATTTTACAAATTTAACTTTTTGAAAAAATGATTCTCAGCCTTATTTAAAGGGAAATAACTCTCTCAGAAACCGTATCATTTGAAGTATGTTTTTTTGCAATATTTTCTACATTTTTAGCTCTACAAATCCACTATAGAACATCATTTTTTTTATAAAAGGTGATGGTTCACGTCGAAAAATTACTATCATTCGTTCATGATTTTCCAACTTTTTGAGGGAATGTTTGTTCCAAAATTACTGATGATAAAGATATGATTGACAGCTCATTTTAAAGCAGAAAAAGGAATTAAGTCAAGCACGGAGTTTTGAAGACCTAAAGTACTGATGCGTCAATCCCAGTTTTACCTGTTTCTACCTACAGTTTACTTACGATATCGATATCGAGATCCTGTTACTGGGCTGTATGTGAAGAACAGATAGACTTCGCAATGTGACAACAGGTTAAAATTGCAAAAATAGATAATATTAATTGAACATTCGAAACAGAGGCAATACATTTTTACAGATATACATGTGTTATCATTGTTACCTCAATAACCATGGGTGCTCTTTCAAAATAAATGATAAAGGAATATCAACTAGATGTTTATTTAATCATATAAACAGGAGAAATTGAGGGAGATACATAAACTGACAATAAACTATGTATATTTTATTAAAAATGTGGGATACCCTCTCATCGACAAATTGTCCTTCCACTAGTAATGAAATTTAATAACTGCATGCCTAATTTGTAAAAATATAAATCATACTTGAATTGTATAAACAATGAACTAAATAAAACAAAAACAACTATGAACTCGGTTTGAAAATGTCAGCGTTTTCACTGAATTTACCCACTTCAAATACATAATCATTTGGATATAAGTAGAAAGCAGGGATTATATAAGAATATTTTGACTAATGAGAGGTGGAAGGTACAGATCATTAAAGGTTAGATGTCATGATGTATGGTCAAAATTTGACAATTGCTCGATTATAAATTTCTGAAATCGGCCCATTAATTACTTATATACGGCTTTTGAAAAAATGCCTTAATTAGCCCCGGCGACCAAAATGAAAATTGCCGGGGGTGTGGTCCATAAAGCGATGACTCCTGTGACGTCACTGGAGTAATCTCATTATCGGTGATAGTCTTAATTCAACGTAATTTCGCCACATTTTGATTGTTTATTTCACTAACAAATCTTCAATAAGACTTAAATCAACTTAAATTTTCCATATATCGAATGTTTATGCAATTCCGCAAATGACAATATATAACTATAACATAAACATGTGTTTTTGGCGATTTAAAGGGGCAGTAGCACGTTTTTTGCAAAATTTAGTTTTTCAAATTTCCCATTTATAATGATAGTTTATGTCATTTAAATTAACTTTAGAGGGTAAAACATCTTATAACACAAACCAACAAGACAAAAGTTAGCATGGCTCACATACCCCCGCCATCCGCTATCCGTCCATTGAGAATTATAGATGTGAAGGTTACTATGTTTAAAAAACAGCTTCAAGCATCATATCATTGTCCAAAATAATTTTAGGAACTGACTGTTATTACAAATTTCATTCACCCAGATGTAATATTTTTCAGGTAACTTAATTTTTCCCATTAGGGCATCACACCAGTAATTTGTACCAAGTTCAATTACAGATTCAAGGGCTTCATAACTCCGTAAAAAATAATATTTCGGAACTGGACTGTGAACTCGATGAAGAGTATCATCTGGAATACCTACATGTAAAATTTCATTCACCTAGATGTAATAGTTTCCGAGAAAACTTGTCCCAATTGAGCATCACAGTTTTTTTGGTACTAAGTTCAATTTCGGATTCAATGGCCATAACTCCGTAAAAAATAATATTTCGGAACTGGTTTTCGAGCTCGATAAAGAGTATCATATGGACTACCTCCATATTAAATGTCATTCACCTAGATGTAATAGTTTCTGAGAAAACTTGTCCCCATTGGAGCATCACAGTTCTTCTGGTACGAAGTTCAATTTCGGTTTCAAGGGCCATAACTCCGTAAAAAATAATATTTCGGAACTGGTTTTCGAACTCGATAAAGAGTTTGGTCATGAGTACTCACAACCAAAATTTCATTCACCTAGGTTGAACAGTATCCGAGAAAACTTGTCCCCATTGAACACAATAAAACTAAGTCCAAAAAGTGACGTTTCCATGGAAACGACAAAAAATGTCAATCTCAGAAAATTGAAAACTGTCTGTGCCCGATCGGAAGAACATGGTTAACATCTGTACAAAGTTTGGTTGATGTACCTTTGACGGTTTTTGAGAAAATTGACCGGACGGAAGGACGGACGGAAGGACGGACGGAAGTCCGGAAGGACGGACGGAAGGACGGACGGAATGACCGCTATATACCCCCGCTTACTTCGTAACGGGGGTATAATTATCTGTAGTGGTAAAAACTATGTTGTAAAGCAAAAAATGCATGGCGGCCATTTTATTGTGAACACAATTTATTATTTTGTATTACAAAAACGATTCCCATGGCTTTACCGAAACATGTACACTCATTTTAAACTTTATTTTCCAAAGAGAGAAGGATGTTTTAATATTGGTGAAATTATTTTTAAGATACATTTCATCAACTTATTTGAGCGAAAAAACGTGCTACTGCCCCTTTGATAAACCTCATAAATGCATCTGGCGGCAGTGATAATCATCATTAATTAGTTAATGAGGCTCAACTGAGCGGAAATGTAAACTTGGATCAGTCTACGTATGTTTCCGGTCCTATGCCAGGATTCAAGATGGCTGACAGTATCATACCTTCTTTATAATTATGTTACATAGGTAGGTAGATATATGTACGTAGGTGTATATTTAGGGTCAGGCGCCTGTGCAAGGATTGTATTCAAAGCCGATCGCCGTTGCTGATTGCGGTATTGTTCAAATGGGTAATGTAAATCGTCTTAATAATCAATTGCAATTGTATATTGTCTCGATTGTATGCTCATTTGATTCCGATATATTATGTACGTAGAGATAATAATATGTCATTCTTGAGAAATATACATTACACGAGATCTTTAAACCACCGCTTAACCAGTATCTAAACTTTATCAGCTCCCTGATTCAAGCAGTTACACTGTGTGTGTATGTCAACTAGCGTGCCCAATGCTAAAGAGGTGTAAACAAAACTTTAATCAACCAAGTGTGGCTAATTCAGAAAGTAAAGTAACGGGCACGACCCTGGCATAAGATTCGCACGAATGAGTACTTTCGGACTGCGTTCGTTTTAACTCACTCGAGTCTAATCTTGTGGTGCATGTATGTAGCCTAAGTCGGAGAGTACGGATATGGAATATAGACGAACATCCCTGGCTAGGTTTTTGAAAACGCTGCGTCAAATGACGTACTTCCGTTACTCTCACGACCTCCCTCCTCGATTAAGCAGGAGGGACCTTGAGTGACTCTAGCGTGCACACCAGAGTGACACTAGGGTCGTTCTGTTAGGAATTCCACTGCACGTGCGACACACTTAGTGCAAAACGAACGCACCCAAAGTGTGCAATGTTTCTTGCTCTACTCCAGTGTGTATTGATACGGGGGAAATCTGCATTTAGCCAATGGACAATGCTTTAAGCAGTTACATAAAATATGATGACGGAAAATCATTCAAAAGAAGATTCCTCCATTAAGGTAAAAGACATTGTAATGATGATATGAGAAAGATAGAGGGAAGGAATAAGATGTATACGGCATGAAGAAGTAGGTACATGATGTATTTATTGAAAACGTTTATATTTTTTATTTAATTTTATTTTATATTTAAATATGACCAACGAGTTTGAACATATATATGACCATTGCGGGAATGTTGGGAAAACAATCGGTTTTCGTGGAAACATGACTGAAACATTCGGTCACACACAAAGTTGTTCCTTCAAATTGTATGAAAGACTACCGAGCACTATGTTTTCTCTTACTGATTTCAACACACTTTGAACATTGGTCACTTTGGTTTGTCAAATTAAAACGTCATTTTTGCGCATTTAATTTTGTTTATACATATTAAATATTAAATTATATAATATATCACTCAATCAAAAACATTTCCAGGTAATCTCTGATCATCCTCTTAGAAAGGGACGCTACAGGTACGTCGCCCTCGCCGCCTCCTTCCTCACCACCTCTTCAACGGCAGCATCCCCTATGCTACGGGCGTGCTGAACGTGGCCATGCGGGACACGTATGACTCGGACGTCGACGTCACTTTGTGGCTGGGGTCTCTTTTCTTCTGCATGTTTGGTTTGGCAGGTAATGGATTTAAAGGGGCAGTAGCACTTTTTTTAGTCCAATAAGTTGATTAAATGTATTTGAAAAATAATTTCACTAATATTAAAACACCCTTCCCTCTTCGGAAAATAGTTAAAAATGAGTGAACATGGCTCAGTTAAACCATGGGAATCGGTTTTGTCATTAGAAATAATAAAATGTGTTCACAATAAAATGGCCGCCATGCAATATTTGCTTTATACGCAACACCGTTATTATTACTACGGATAATTGGTTCGTGTAGTAAGATGTTTTAGCCTCTAAAGTTAATATAAATGACATAAACTATCATAATAAATGGAAAATTTGAAAAAATAAAATTTGCGAAAAAACGTGCTACTTCCCCTTTAACATGTAGTCATTGTATTGAATATATTTATTGGCCGTTGCTCGATTATGATGTACAGTACATTGTAACACAATAGTGATTGCAACGTTTTGTACCCCATAGTCGAGTCAACTTACTTTACACCGCCTTTAAGACAGCGTTTGTACTCTGTTAGGGTCACATGAGCCAAACGTTATGAATGGTGTTATTCTATCGAGAAGTACTTACTATTACCGAAACCTACAATTTTGTTGATAGTCGAATCTGTATAGAAACATAAAAGTATCAATTTCTGATCGAACGATCGGAACGTAATTTTCGAAACTACAATCGAAACGTAATTTTGGAAACTTATCTACAACAGACACAAATATAACGTTGGGCTGATAATATTTAATAGGTCTTATTACTAATGTGCATGTAAATGGGATTTGTAGTTTCGGTTTCTGCGCGTAGATAATGATGTTGCTCGATTTTAATTGAAAACTAGTAATTGTGATTTATTTGGCGATTGGAGATGGATATTTAAGTTAAGTGAACTGATTTAAACTGAAATCATCACATATCGTACATTGGCACGTATCAAGACCAAATACAATTTAATGAAACGCAATGGGTGCATCTCTAAGTCGAGATAAAGTATTGTAGCTGATTGTGGAGACCACGTAGTGTACATCACTATTGAGACAACTTACAGTACACTTGAGTCGAGACAACATATTATAGTCTCACCCAAGCGGGCAAAGATATTCCGGGTATTAAAGTTTTCATAAAGGTCATGGAAATAACATACTTTTAAAAATATAACTTGCAATTGATTGGTTGACGGAACTACTCTACGCCCATTCATGAATTAGTTAGCTGTCCTAATTTAGTTAAATCACTTTGATGAACAATTTCTAGTGTACCTAGTATTTATTATTAGCTATAAATAATAGCTGTTCAGGCGATGAAGTTTTTACTGCTTACTGCTTTAATTCCTCAAATTGTTCCGGTGTGATCTGGGAGATTATATTATACGTTGTCTGAATTATATAATTATATATAGAAAAGAACGTTATTAGTTACTCAAAAGCAAGGGCTGATCACTTGTATTCCCAAGAGAGATAAACCAAAATAATATGTAATATTGACGCCCAATGTCAGTATTCTATAAAGTTGCCTCTATGGCTATCTCAAAACGAATCAAGTCTGTTCTCGACCCTCTGATAAACGAAGATCATAAAGGCTTCATGTCTGGAAGATATGTAGGGGATATTGGTAGGCAAATTTATGGTTTAATTAATTACGCTGAAACATACCAAATTCCTTGACCTTTACTATTCATAGGCTTTGAAAAAGCCTTCGACACATTAGACTGGACATTTGAACATCGACTGCCCAATTTTGTGCTAGAGTTTCCAAAAAAGGCCGGAATAATTAAAGTCAGGATAATAACAGTAGATCTTCCAGACTTTCGTATTTCTAAAAAATACATTGTCTCAACTACGGTGAACAGCCCGTTGTCTAAACTGAAGTGTACAGTACGCTGTCTCACTATTTGGTACAGTACAATACACTGTTTTCAAAGAGATATATAAGCCTGGCGTTTGCGGTGCAATGTGAATGACCATGCTTAATGTTCCCTCTTCATATATGGCTCGGCATATTGGTTATATTGTAATATACTTAAGCAAAATTAATAATGTTCAGGTAAAACTTCATATTCTAAAAAACATATCATATTCTTGCAGCACCTATCTCAAGTTTCATCATCAACATGAGTGACTGTCGTACCTGTGTGTTCATCTCCGGTCTCCTCGGGTTGGTCGGCTTCTCTGTCAACGTCTTCATCACAGACATCAGATGGCTCTTCCTGACATTTTCATTCATAGCAGGTATTAAATATCCTTATATATTGAAGGTTGTTAACTAAGTATTTCCGCATTGGCCCCGTTACATGGGAGAGACAAAGACGAGTGTAAAAGCAATGAGGACCCTGTAACTCGGCCAACAAGGGAATCACTGTTAATTTTATTAAGTATAACCCATTTTCATTTCATTTCCATTGAACAATTTAATTGGATCATAAAATATATTTGTGAACAGATACCACTGGTCAAAGTTTTAAGGAGAGAGCTTCATACTCATATTGGCCAGGTATGTCTCGTATTCATCCTGTTTTTCCTGTTTTGGCCAAGTTTTACCATATTGGCCGTAGCTACTCTTAAAGTGCTATTACATATTATTACCCATATTAACCCAGTAAATATATACTGATGTGAACGTACTCGACTCAAGTTTGTCCACGTTACCTATGCTACACGCTATTGCCAATAGTCAATATGTAAAGTCAACTGTGCATAAATAGTGGATATCTGTCTTTTCTTGACTAATACCATGTTTATCTCATCGAGTCATGTAGAAAGGTTATATTTTTACGAGTGGCGCAGCAACGAGTGAACTTTTCTAACTCACGAGAAGAGATACACGTGGTATTGACTATACCGTGACTATACTGGTATTTGTTAAGAATTGACGGGTATTCTATTTATTATATGATGTTATCCTTGTAATTACGCTCGAAAAGGGTCGTTTTCACGCCGAGCGGCCGCTAGAAACAGCCCGTCACCACAGTAACACTGTGACGTCATAAGCCAATTCGCCACGTCAGACCATTGTTTTATGATGTCAAATTATATCAGTCACTGGTCACAGTGAAAATATAAGTTATTTTCACTGTAGCTTGATAGACAGTTTATGACAACTATGACAATCTTTCCTTTAACAATGCATCCTCGGTTACCCAGGGTTTCATATATGCTCCGTTTCTCTCCACTATATCACCCCTTGGAAACTCTATCAGAGAAATCTGTACTAAAATTATCCGCCATTGACCGGCGTGACGAAGTCAGTAACCAAAGAAAATGTTCAATAGGATAAGACGCAAATGGTCAAGGGAGATAACCGGTGACGGATGCCTAACAAAATGACCGGGTTATTTGAGTACATATTTCTCTGATGAAATTTCCCAGGGGTGATATAGTGGAGAGTAACGGAGCATATATAAAACCCTGGGTAACCGAGAATGTTTACAATGTAGCTACAAGTATCTTAAACAAGTTCTGTTTTAGGTTCGGGGGTATCTCTAGCTGGCACGGGAGCGATGGTAGTGATTGGATATTACTTCGAGGATAACATCAGTCTTGCAAGTGGAATCAGCGTCTTGGGTGTCGCAACTGGACTTTTCGTGCATCCGCCATTGAGTCAGCTGCTCATCAACATGTACGGATTGAGGGAAGCCTTCATTTTAATTGGATCTATTGCTTTCCATTCCTGTATATTTGGACTTCTCATGACCCCGACAAAATTTGAAATTGAACGGCGAAATAAGGTGTTCAGTGGACATACAAGACGCTCGGCGTTGCTGAGGTCATTTTGTGGGGACTTTAGAGGGTACTCGAAGGTCTTCACGAACAAGGCATTCGTGTTCTACCTCCTGAGTGGCATGGCCTTTGGGATGGGACTCTCAGCGCAATACCTCTTCCTTCCTGACTTCCTCCAGAAACGAGGTCTCTCCCTGTATGAAGCCTCTTTCACAGTGTCACTTTCAGGACTCGGTGGTGTGCTGTCCCGTGTTATGACAGGTTTTGCTGCCCAGGACTCTGCTATAGGAAGTGGACTCATCTACGCATCAATCAACGGACTCATGGGCGTTGTGACGTTGCTGGTGCCCCTCCTGACTACAAGTGCTCATGCAGCCTATGTGTACGGGTTTCTTATAGGGCTATATACGGGTGGAACATGGGCCCTCTTCAACCCAATTACGTTCGAGATTCTTGGGCTGGAACTTGTGGCCACCGGTCTTGGTGCCTTAATGTTTGCAGTTGGAGTTGGCTGTCTGCTTGGAGCACCTTTAGGAGGTAACCCTATCACACTGGAAAGTAATGCGATAAAATATCAAACCTTTACAAAAAGAGATTGTTTGATGTGCAAATTCTTACGATTACTATGTTTCTACAAGCAACAAGATCTTTGGTCACTATGATTAGAACCAATTTTTTATGTACAGCTCCTAAAACTCCTAAAGCTCATAAAATGTTTAGACAGGTACTAAAACATTTTCAGATACCCATAAATGAATATATAAATTCCAGTTAATGCAGAGCTGGCCTGGTGATTCTACATATTCAAGTGGCCTACATGGCTTGGCCTCCAATTGTAAAGGTGGCCCCTGAACATGAAGCAGGCATTACATGTAGCATATACCATTTTCATATGATCTCAAAGTCACCCTAGAATTTATAATTAGAATCGATAAAGACGATGATGAGGTTTAAGTAAAATCAGTATACAGTCAGACCTCGATAATCCGAACGCTCCCGTGTTTCATCAAAAACGTTCGGATAGTGAAATGTTCGGATTACTGAGTACTGAGGACTACTAAAGAGATTAGTTTGGTTACATCTTCCTACCGTTCGGAAACTGAGAGATTCGGATTATCGGTGGCCGGATTATCGCGGCTTGACTGTACTTAGTTTTGCCAGGTGCAATATTGAATGGTTTTCAAAGAAAAGTGTCCAGCAAAGATTTCTTCACGGTCTCGGTACCTGTCGAAGATGTACTGCACACTCATGTTATACTACCAACACTAAATATTCCTTTCTTGTCTTATTTTCAGGATATGCCTATGAACTGTCAGGTACATACTATGGTGCTTTTGTCTTTGCAGGTGAGTTTTGGTCACTCATTTCAATCTTGATATTAAATATCTATATATATGGCTCATGGGCACTTTGTTTTTATAAATGTATCAGCGTTGGGAAGATATCAAATGTGAATGAAGTCTAACTGTATCTATATCTTCCCCTCTGACACTTTTGTCAGTGACTATTGTCGATAATGGGTATGGCTTAACGCATACATATTAACTCAGACTTGTTACAGTTGTAAAGTAATACAATCCTCGCTAGTTCTGTTTAATTGAACGGGTTGTCATTTTTTTCCTTATATGAGTCTGGCACATCGTGACTTTACATATAAGTATAGATGCCAATCAATGTAAGAAATGAAAATGGTCAGATACAATCCGTTATCTTTGCATATCCTAGGTGCAAAGAAATGAAAACTGGGATCTGTCCATTTCATATTAAGTGCTATTGAGCTAGGGAACCAACTTGACAGTGTCTTTTAATATCTTTATATGCTCCAGAGATATAGGCATGTACATCTATCTGCATATTTAGGGTCTGGCGGCTGTGATCTGGCATCGTTCTACTAACTGGCCATCGTGGGGTTTTAAAAACAATACAAACTGCAGACCCACAGTAAATTAGTTTAGGCTGCATACAAAAACATACATTTTTCCTTTCCTTCCAGCTGCCATGTTCTTCTCATGCACGATGTGCGGGTTTCTCTCTACTGCATTCCGGAAGTCTCAAACAGAAACCGACAACTTCCGGGTTAAAGGTCATCAAGTCGATGAAGTTAGCCAAGAGGCAGAAACAGAAGTAATGCTTGTGAAGGAGAAGCCATAACGGAATGTTTATCTGCTCAAATAAACAAAAAGAGTTTTTATCTGAATTGAGTGTTGGTATTATTAAGACGTTGAAGTCATTATACATGCAAAAGAAAAGAAATGCCTGTCAAAATGGAACTAGCTTGACAGGTCATTTACCGAGATAAAACGTCTTCTGCATCTGAATGAATTGAATGTTTGCGAGGCAGTCATGTAACTTGTAATGTCCAGTTCATGATAGAGAAGATACTAAATGACGTCCTTTTTTAATACCATTTTTGTTTTTTTTAACTTTTTATTTTTAAAACTCAACCTATGACATTCCAGTATTCAGTATAGACATTACCCAACACAAATAAACTTCACATGAACATGATATGACATGTTGACCAGAATTTATAGAGAAAAGGCCAATATTACACTCAATGATTGCTGAACATTTAGTAAGGATGTAATATTCCTTTTTCCATTCTTAAAAGTTCGGAATGGTGGCATTCTTTTGTTCAGTTTGCTTTAAAATATAAGATATTTTATTATCATGACTATGACATTCAGAGGATCATTGTTCCTATCCGGATAACCAATCATTACATGTTTCTTTGTAATGCTAACTTGGATAAGAGCCTTTTGATGTAGCCAGGTTTCTAGTTGTTGCCAGATTTGGTTGACCATGTTACCACCGGTGTCTCGATATCATTGAAACAGAAACTACAATTTGGACTGTCAACATAACCTTATACAGGAAGCAATTGGTTGGCAGTATATGCTGCAAAATTTTATATTGAAACCATTGAAGTCTTGTGTCTTTGTGCATCGAGAAGGTATGGTATTGTAATGTGACCAGTTATCGAATGGGTAATCATTAAAGACGTTTTGTTCCCATTTGGTTTTATTTAAATTTTTCTGTCGTGATGGGTGTAATAAGTATGTCATAAAATACTTAGATCCTTTTACATATTTTAGAATATTTTTGAGTGTTTGAGGCAAAAACGTTTTTTCCAATTTTTTCCAATTTTTAAGATTCACATTGTTATCGAAATGGTTTTTAATGCTTGCGATAAGGCCATTATAGGTAAGAAAGTTTGTTTTTATTTTATATTTTATTTAAGAAAAATTGTCAGACCTCATGAAACGTCCGTCTGTATCAACAAGATCATTAATGGGACGTACTCCCTTTTGATTCCAACTATTTAAAAAAAAGAAGATTTATGTCCAATACATATATTACTGTTAACGATTTTAAGACAGCATTTCTTCCAAAAGGAGTAAGGTCGTGCATTGACCATATAGACATTAAGCGTTCACACGAACGTAACTTATCGTTGTAGTTTATTTCTATCATATCTTCAAGGTCCTGAGTGAACGTTATACCTAAGAGGTCAAACTTATTTTGATCCAAGTCAAGATTAAACTGAGGACAAACTTTGGAGACGCGATTTTTTTAAGCAGTGAGAATCTGGCAAAAACATCCAGTACACTAAACACAGCAAAAAGGCATCGTTCAGACCCATCTAAGATGCATGTCTGCAAATTGGTTATGTAGAAATTCTACATTGCCTATTGTTATTCCTTTGATGTTCTTATTATTTGTTATCATTAAAGCAAGGATTTCAGCACATAAAATGAATATATAAGGAGAGAGTGGATCCCTTTGGCGGCATCCTCTTTGTATATCGAACATATAACCATTCACCAGTACATTTGATTCTATCCCGTGATATAATGTCTTGAACCAGAGGCGTATTGATTGCCCAAAATTAAAGAAAGCAAGTGTCTTATCTATAAATGACCAGTCGATTGTACCAAATGCTTTTTCGAAATCTATATGGAGGAGTCCAGGAATTTGGTGAGATTCAGTATTCCATAAGGTCATTTAAAAGTTGTGTTAACATTAGTTTTATCACGTCATTGTATGCTTTTATGCATCCCCCCAATAAGTCAAATATTGTCTCCCCATCCTCCATTAGTTTCTAACTAATGTCCAACCTCCAATAGTGTTACATTGTAGCAACGAGACCGGAAGTGAGGTATAATTAATGCCACAAAACATATTATAACTTGATTGCAAAGCAGAGGGAACAAAATAAGCTGTAGGTACATCTGTCAATTTTTAGCTCATCTGGCCTGAAAGGCCGGATGGGCTTCTTGCATGGCATGGTGTCCGACGTCCGTCCGCATTTCGTATTCTTCTCCAGAACCACTTGGTCTGCGTAGCTGAAATTTTGTCTCCAGAACCACTTGGTCTAGGGAGCTGAAATTGTGTGTGCAGACTCCATGGCTAATGGGTATTCTGAATTGTAGATTTCATGACCCCGTGACCTCAATTGGGGTCACAGGTGTCACAACATTTAAAACCTATTTTCATCCTCTTCTCCAGTTCCAAAATGTCTAGAGAGCTGAAAAGTTGTGTGCAGACTTTTTGACCAATGGGGATTTTTGTAGATTTTCCGTCCCCGTGACCCCAAATGGGAAAGTGACGTGAAAAGCTATTTTCATCTTAAGATTGTATGTACTCTTCAAAGGGAGGATAGGAAAAAACAGTGATGAATTAAATGTTCAAGTTAGTCTTTATTTGAAGGGGATTTTATATCTGGCCTCAGAGATAGGTCAGAGGGGTAAGGACCCGTAAGACTTATTTCATCTTCTCCATCTAAAGTGCTTCCTATTTGTTGTACCTCTCACCTTGAAGTTGACATTTTGAATTAATTAATGAATATAAAGCAGTGGCTCTATTTACATTATCCTCCAAACGTTAACGTCTCAGAGAGATGTTAAGTAAGATTAAATGCTTTCCAACAATAGCGAAACAGGTATTTATTTGGACCAGAGCTTGATTAAAACAGTAGAAGACTTGTAAATGTTCGACATTATATATTCGTCGAAGAAAAAAAAGAAAAACTTCACTGGTAATTAGGGTTGATATCAGAGAAAAGTTTATTGAGTGATATATATACAAACACGGTGTGGAATTTTGCTAAACACCAAGACCAAGAATTGTAAAAGCCACTTTGAATTTGCAAACTATTCCATTTGTATATAACTAATACCTGCAGTAGTATGGTTAGACATGTTCATTTGAACTTTACATTATATGTGTGGTCGGGTTCAACCTGAGCTGTCTGATCATTTGCGGTTTATCTATTCTTAATGGTGTTACAAAATTGACAACAAGTAAGCCTTTCATATCACGATCCAGGTCATTTCTGACTGAAATTGCTTTACAGGTATCATTGCCAAAATAGAAATGAGTGGTAGTATACAGACTGATCCTGTTGCGATCAGGAACATACAGAGGAGTTTCTTCCTGCCCAGTCTGTCCATGAGGAAGAAGCACATGACATAGGCCAACACATCTAGGAAGATGACGAATACACTGTCTCCAGAGTGATGAATGTTCATATTGCTTTAACAGGAAACATTTGACTATTTTGGGTACTATAGAGCAAAAGAAATGAGACAAATTTCAAAAGAAGTTTTTGCGTTGCCGCTCAATGTTTTCGAACATGGTTTGTTAATACTCTGCATTTCTGACATAGATATGCTGTTCTCAGCATTACCTCCCCTGTTGTTTGGTAGGGTCACGTGACGACGCTGTAGCAGACGACTTGATAGTTACCAACGTGATGTGGAAAACGACGCAAAATATGAAAAAGGGTTGAAATCAGTTAGAAAGTTACAGAAAACATCGGAGTTATCTTGGAGAATAATCATATAGACTTATTGTCACATTTCAAGTTGCAGTGAGTTTCCAGCGCAGACCGGAATAAAAAAATTTCGCTGTCTCAGATGGCGTGGATGAGATTGGAAAATTAGGTTTAATCCTGTTCTTTATAATTACAGGTCACATTGATTAGAGGAAGTACTATATACTTTTACAAGTGGGTGTGCCGGATTTAAAGAGCCATCAAGGATGTTGATGAACACATCGAAAATTTTCCAAAAATCTATCTCCGTGAATACACTTAATTTTTCTAATTTTTTCAACCTGAAATAAGCCGAGAAATTGCATTAATTAGTAAAGGTGTTTTCCAGTCTAAATATAGACCCAGTCTATTATTTTCAAGCGCAAAGCATTATGGTCTAATTCACACACAGTAAACAAAGACATGAAAGAATAACAACAATTATGAGCAATGAAAGAAATCGAAATATATAATTATTGGCGGTTATTTATTACCATTTCATTTAATTATGTATTTGCTACAGATATTGGAATAATTGTTTTACCCAACTAGTTTTTTTTCTTGAATTTTATAATTTATTAGAGTAAAAATTTGTGATAATTTGCTGGTCTTATCTAAAAAAAAGTACATTAAAAAGGCAATAATGTGTATATTCTCAGGACATTTAGAAACATTGTTTGTAAAGCAATCGTCACATTCAGTAATGTGTGACAAGGATAACTTGCAAGAGAGACACGTGCAGCACGTGTAGCACATGGGTTGTTATGGCGACTTGCGCTAGAGACGAGCCTTAACGCTTCAGAAGCGCTAACTGTTTGTGTAGTACGTTTGACGCAAAAAAGGGGATTCTGTTTATATGACGTAAGATACCCTTAGCGCGCGCTACTCGAAGTGGTACTTCTCTTTGAAACCAAATTGCATTACATTGTCGTGATATGAAAATTATTTAACATATGCCATGTTGTAGATACAATTTCTCTGGCGTCATAAGTATTTTTTCCAAATTTAAAAAAAATGTGAAACTCTAACATCCGTGATGGCTCTTTAAATACTGAATAAAGTGGGCATTTGTTTGTTGTACAACAAGACTATGACTGTGTTTGCACTTATGCGCACACCAAAACTTGAATTTCCTGAAATGACACGCAAAGTATAATTTCTTGCCGCTTCACTAGATTTGAACGCCATTGCATTGTCAAATCTTTGAGGACACATTTGAATAATTAAAACAAAAATATAGTGCAGATTAGAAACGAGTGAGTCATAACAAGTCGATCAAGCCATCTGAGGAACTCAAAGACGATCTGATTTATTCCATGTCTCGGCAGATAAAATAGTGTTTGGAGCGAAACAGTGGCCTGACTGGCTATTGTCCTATTTTAAAAAAAATGTAAATTGTTTATCTACATATGTGCCAATTTTCATAAATCTATGTCAAAATTTGGTTAAGGAGTTGAAATCAAAGTTGTCTCATTTTTTGGCCCGATACTATATATGCCAGTTGTGCTTAAACACATAGAAAAAAGAAGTAACCATTATCAGTCCATAACATCTGTTGGTGGAGAGAGAAAAATACATCCAAATAGTAGAACATCATAATATATACATGACATGCAGATAGGAAATTCGTATGTCATTATAAAGGGCAGCTATATAACGAGTTGATAGGTGGATACATAAATCAAACTTTAAAAAGTATAATATCCAAATATTGCAGGATAGACACATACACCAACGAATGATATTCATCAACAAGTTGAAGTGATCGGTTTTTCTGGCATATCAGTCACAACTTCTCCTTCTTCAGGAACGCCTCCATCATAGGTGTCTCTGAAAATTAAACTAACCAATACAAATATTAAGAAAGGTCATTTAAAGTCTTTGCTTAATTTCATGTTCTAACGAATTAAGATTTCTGAACTGTAAAAGGATTTACATTTTATCGGCAAGATTGCAATCAAGTGGTGTTGCATTATTGACATGCCCATTAAATGTTCGCCATAATGCACAATATAATAATCTAATGAGTTTGAAGGGGAAGACATTATTCTTAAACATTGTTTTTCATAAGCCATTCAGAGTCATCTCCATCATTAGTGGCTCTGAAATGCAACGATTAATATATTGTTCATGAAAAAATATTTCATGTTATAATTGGTGAATGTTTTATCAGGGAGATTAATACCTAACAGGGGTGATGAAGAGCCGTTTGAACAATTCTTCAAGTGTATAGCAAATGGAAGGTGCATGAGTGATTATGTTGTCTAAACCTGTGACCTATTGCGTGGCGTGTGATATAAGAATGGCGGCACTCCATTGCTCAATCGACATAAGGCACGAGACGCGGCCGCCCTCCCAACCTAACATGACTGTATATGTATACTTTGATAGGCACTTACTTTCCCAGTTTCTCTGCTTCTTTGATACTTTCTGGTAGGCGTTTGTTCAAAGTTTCAGGAAGATAGAGCGTCAGAAATCCAGCCAGTGCGCATATTCCTCCAAAAATCATCATGGGAAGAATTTGTCCGTATCGCCCTTTTATATAAAGTGTCTGGAATTAACAAGTCGCAAAGCAATACATTTTTAAATGTATCCAATATATACTGAGGAACTTTGAAAACGCTTAGCCGTGTTGGTAATGAGATGACATAAATCAAGACATTGGATGAAACCAATTGTTATTATTTGTGAAAATCATATGGACAAATGCATCATGTTATTGAAAACGTGATACATAATATTAAATGATATAATACCCCGTAGGAAGGTGTAGGCCTGGAAATTGTTACTCAACAGAAGTTAATGAATTTCTATGCGAGAGGTCAGTTTAGTTGTGTGCATTTGGTGTAGGATTTTGTTGGATTAATCGGTTTTGAGGTATTTATGAGAAAAAAAGTCTCACGTTGTACAATTGTAGACACCGGTGAAGCCATAGACGAAAGATAATGTCATTATGTGCCCTCAGTCGACTGTTACATCACAATTTAGGAGTCGAATTTCGCAAGTGGAACTTACGAGTGTTTGAGATTGCCTTGCTTTCAGACAATCAATAAAAATACTCATATATGTTTTACCATGTTGTGAAACATCCATAAATGGACATATATGTCAAATATTGAGACTTATTATTGACAAATAACAAAAGAATAACCCCCGAACCACACGTGGTGTCAAAACAAAGTGAACGAGTTACTAAACAGGGGTGGTGAACGAGTTACTTATTCTTATTCTTCAGGAACGTGTTCACCACGATATCATACCAGTAGTCATTGAATGTAAATATCTCAGTAGCTATTCGTTGGATTTTGACTTAATTTTCTAGTTTTGATAAATATGCATCAGCCTTTTTGGAAATATACTTGAAAAAATCGTATGTTTGTTTTAAAACAATATTAGGACCGCGTTTATGTGCAAATATATTCGCATGCAGCCTCACATAAAGCTGTCTCTTTTAAGCTAGTTCTGCTCAGCTTCTCATTTCTAAAACCAACTTGGTGTTTACTTATGTCTAGGATTTTACAGCCTGAAATATCTTTTGTCATAAGTACCTGATAACTGATTTATTAAACAAATTCCTACACCAAATACACAAAAACAAACTGGACTCTCGCAGAGAAATTCGTTCACTTCCGTTGAGTAAGAGTTTCCAGGCGTACACGTTCCTACGGTGGGTATTGTTTACGTCTGAACTGTTTACGTCAGCTTTTGATAGTGTGGTGTTCTTACCAGATCTACGATGTAAGGAGCAATCAGGTTGCCTGTTCGTCCTGACAGGGATCCTAAAGACATGGCTGAGTTCCGTGTTGATGTGGGCATCAGTTCAGAAGTAAAGGTGTACACCACAGCAAAGTTTATTGAGGCGAACGTATTGCCGGTGATAGCGAGGCTATTAATCACCCATGGGTTGGCTGAGCACAGATTTTCAAATTGACAAACTTGATTCATGATAAATGATTTATTGTATGATATGTTCCTCCTATGATACAGGTACTTTTATTATACTTATAATAAACAGTATATATTAATTCCAAGAAGATAGCGTTGGTAATACATTTGACATGGGTTTATTGGGATTTGAAAGTCACAGTGTTGTTATTAGTGTATTTTCATAGTTTTCATCTTCGAAATCCGACTAAAACTGACTCAATAAACTAATGTCAGTTTTAAGTACGTATTGAATCCAAATACAATTTTTTGTGAAAAACACTTGATGTCACTTTTAATAACATCTTGTAACAAATGTGAACGTTATTCTGCTGTCTCATAGATTTTATAATTTTGAAACGATCCTGTTGCTGTAAATCTGCGTAAATTGTCACTGGTACATATGTAATGACTGTTGGACATTTCGTTTTAAAAAGATACCTACTTTTTGAAAGGTTTGTAAGCCCATGAGATTGCGACTGGATGGGATACTCAAGGTGAGCATCTGACATTTATTTGTTTGAGAGTTAATTATTTTTTTTCAAACATGGTATCCCATTCAGTCGCAATCAGCACCTTGAGCATGAGCAAAAAGCCTGAATACCAAATCCTATTAAAATTGACTCAACGTCCTTATAATGGGCCTTTTTTTAATAACCTATCACGACATCGTCTTATCTGTAACAAGCTAAACAAATATACTCCCACGGCGTCACTGTGTAGCGTTTATAAACCTATATAAAACTGAAATGCCCAAGCCATTTTCGTTTAGAAAAAAACAGTGATGGATTTGCATTTTTATTTTCACAATAGCTGTTTTCTTTACAATCTTTACTGAGCAAAGTGGTCCCATTACAAGTAGCAATGTTCAAGTGCTAGGTTCAGTAATTCCATTTGTATCGTAAAACTTATGTTGCCAATGCTTCTGACATCGTTAATTGATTCGATGCTATCCAGGAATGACTTTGTAAAACAATGGAGATAAGTCAGAGTGACTGAGCATATTATATACAGCAAACATGATTGTCAGTAAGAGGAAGTCTGTAATCCCAAGGAAAGTGTCTAAAGACATGTATCCACGATTGTTAAAGATTGATAAATTATGCAAAAAAAACATATACGTACGTGTATCTGATGTTAGTACCGGGATGAGTGGTAAGATGCAAGCAACACCTGTAGCCAGGAGAAAGGTACAGAGGAGTTTCTTCCTGCCCAGTCTGTCCATGAGGAAGTAACACAGGATGTAGGCCAACACTTCCAGCACGAGAAAGAGGAATAAGTTGAAGTAGATGTCTCCGGAGAGATTCGTCACGTTCATGCTCAGACCGTAAGAACTCATAGTGATGGCGAACCTGTAATTCACAATCCGACCTTGGACTATACACAAAGGTCACAAAATTCAATGACCCTCTATAAGTTCAAACAGGCTTGATACAAAGACATGAAGAAATCACATCGTTACACAAGCCCTTAATCGTTACCTATTTTACGGAGCTAGCTTGCATGGATAACAAGACAGGATGGATTTTTTTTATTAAACATTAAAATAATTGATGAGGAGTATAGATATACATTTCATTTAACATTGTGTATTACATTTAACATCATCTGAAAGTTTACAACATCTGAGTCAGTACACACCAGCAGTAACATATAACAAGCATTCTACGTAGAAGTATCTTGGATTTGCACAGATTCCAGAGAGGTTCTTTCTTAACCTGTTCCTCGGTTGCAGTGAGACCCTCAAGCAAGTCGGGGTCCATTTCCTTTTTATTTCCCTTGGCAATTCTCATCAAAATCAGTTTCGCTTCCTTAACCTTTCCATTATCCAAAAGCCATCGAGGAGATTCCGGCAGAAGGCTGAAATGAAAGAAGAAAGTTACCATTAAAGTATCAAAGTATGAGTTGGAGTAACAATATGACACACATTGTTGGAGAGGTATTTACAAAGGCGTTATGCCTGTTTAACAATTAAAATATTGCACATATTGTTCTTTTCGTAAGTCATTACCAGTGACAATTTAGTGAGATTTGCAACAACAGGGTTGTTTCAAGATTATACAACATGTGAGACATCAGAATAACGTTCACGTTGTTTAAATGATTACAGGAAGTTATTAAAAGTGACATCGTGTGTTTTTGCACAATAGTAATTAATACGTGCTAAACTGTATGTGCTGATTGTCCACACAATGTCACTTAAATTGTCTCGTCGTCGCCAATTGCCAAATATATGATAATTATTATTTTCTAATGAACATATTACTCATTATATATGTGCAAAAACTGAAACTCAGCGTCCCATTTACATAATGATAGTAATTATATGCCCGATTAAACAATTCCAACCCAAATGCATTGTGCAGTTTTCTATAAAAAAATTAAATCACCTTTATGTCGTTTCTATTCTGTGTCGATTAGCTTTATTTTGCAACAGTCAGTACTTAGCGATAAAATAACACCATTTATAACGTTGGGCATGTGACTCCCAACAACACAGGGGATGTCGCTTCAAAACAATGATGCCTCAACATTTGAATACTTTCTCTGATGGAATTTAAATTTTTGATAATTTTAAAACATGGAAAATCGCTTTCATTTATGAAATGAGTTAGCTAATCATACTATGATCTACGTACTAGACATAAGCATAGAGGATACCAGGAATGCTGGCAATTAGCTGCCTTGTCCTCCAGTCTCTCCAGAGGTACGCTTCAAGCGCAATGATGAAGTTTCCAGCACTCCAGAATATATTCATTGTTATCCCAGTCCACATCCGTTTACTTGGTGCAACTAGTTCCATGCCTGGAAGGAGAATGTTCCAGCTTTAATTGCTGGCACGTTTAGGCAAACTATTAATGTCTCAATAAGAGTAACTAAAATTCACCTTTAATCAACACGTAGAAAACAACTAGTTAAAACACAGGAACCTTTGTTAGCTTTAACAGTACATGTAGTGATTTTTCGTTTCGAATAGTAGGATAACGGCGCATATCACAGTTTTGTTCTCAACGTTTTGGCAAAGAGGTTTTGAGTTGTCTACGGAAGGTGTCAATGGTTTCTGAACATCTCAAATGGAATAGAGTTCCACAGGATTGGGCCACAGACAGAGAAGGTATGAGTAGCTTGTTTTGTTCTAGTATTCGGGACAATAAGTTGTAGTTTCTTCTCCGACCGTAGTGGTCGTGCAGGGGTGTAGATCAAGTCTTTCAGATACATTGGAGAGTCAGGATCATTAACAGCTGCGTTGGTGAGAGTCAGAGTCTTAAACTTCACCCTTTGCTCGACAGGCTTGATTCGGGTGACCATTCTGCTCTGTTCTGGATCTTTTGCAAATGTTGGAGCCATAGTTTCAGTAAACATCACTCCCGAGATTCTTCACCATGCGGTAGGGTGTATAGTTCAGTCACCAATAGTAAGTGGCGATATTGCCACTTCATTCAGCACTGCCCTTGTACCAATGATCATGTACTCTTCTCATTGTTCAATCTGAGGAAGTTTAATGACATCCACCATTGAATACCATCAAGGCATGCCTCGATTTGATGTTGGCAAACCCGCATAGATATTGGTACAGCACTTAAATACAGCTGATTGTCATCAGCGTAGCCGTGGAAGTGTAGGTCTTGTCTTCTGATGATATCCCCAATTGGTGAGTTGTACAATGAGAACAGCACCTGTCCCAAAACTGATCCCTGAGGCACACCAGATTCTAAGTGACAGTCGTCAGATGTGAAACCGGCCGTCAGATGTTAAACCGTCCACCGATACCTTGATCACTCTGTCTGACAGGTATGATGTGAACCAGTCCAGAGCTGTTCCATTGATGCCAATGGTTCCTGGTCGATTGTGTCGAAGGCCGTCGATAATTCGAGGAGCACTAGTAGTACAACCACCTGTCGATCTATGCTCCTCAGAATGACTCTGGTCATTGCTGTCTCTGTACTGTGGACTTGTAAGCCAACTGGTACACTTCCATCAAGCTGTGGTTGACGAAAGTGCTTGTCAAAACAAGCTTTTCCAAGGGCTTGGACAGAAACTGCAAATTAGAAACAGGACGATAGTTTTTTAGCACACCTGTATCGAGACCCGGTTTCTTCAAGAGAGGTCTGATCAATGCTTTCTTGAAGTCTGTAGGCACCACTCCTTGTGTTAATGGCATATTGAAGTGACGTCACAGCTGGTGAAAGAGTGTCAAAACAACGAAACAGTAGCCATGTTGGTATTTGGTCCAGTTGACAGGATTTCCCAGGTGAATATTTGATTACCGTCTCAACATTTTGGTCAGTTGCCCGAAGCAGGTCCATTCGAGTGCTCACAAAGGTTCTGTCCTCACTGAGAGGAGATCCATACACAGGTGATGTCAGTGCTTCAGATGTTGGTGAGAGTAATTTCAGAATAAGTACTCCGTTCATAGTTTCTAGTTTGAGACCAATTCCATAATTCATTAAATTAACCAGTTTAGACAGATTATACAGTAGATAGATATGTTTTGATTACACCATACGATCAACAATCATGTCATTTCACCAATCGCAATATATGAAAATGATCTCTTTATAATTGTGCATATGAATGTCGGAGAGGTTAATTTATAAACTTGTCATTAATGAAGTTTTTCCGTATTGGAACAGTTACAGTTGTATTTTATGTGTGCCTCCTATCAATAATATCATAATAACATCTCGGAGCTGTAACTAGCCCAATACGGAACAACTTATATATAAATTTTAGTTTGAGAATATACGAACTCACCATAAACAAAACATGACATGTATTGTCCCATTGCAAACTGAAAGTAGAATATCTTCAGAACGAACATCAATGCGACAGAATCTACCCAAGTCATTGCAATGCTTGTCAAAACCATGAAGAAAATGTTGACAATGATTACAGGTCGTCGGCCAAATCTAAAACAAAAAGTGATGAGTGTTGAATGTGTTAATTCTTCAAAAGATAGCAACAGACAATAAAGATTTAAGTTAAAAGAGTAAACTAAAATTTAACATTGTCGAATTCTCACATAAAGAGTTGTTTGTATGTTTGTGTCTCCGACAGATCCTAGAATTCGAACTTGTCTTTGTTTGAGGTACAGAAGATTGAGTTTAAATAAAGTTAATGCTCAACCGCAAAAGCGTCGCCAGATGGTCAACAGTATAAAAAAAACGAAATACTGTTGCCAGATCAAGTAGACCTTAAATGTATTTCATAGACACATGTTTTGTAAATACACCATATTTGTATGTGTATGTTTGTTCAACTACAGTAATGTGCTGGAATCTCTTTTACAAATGTTGTTTTGTCCAGAATGATTAGCATTTAACTTAGAAATTCTTAAATGTAAGAATTTAATCACTAAACATGTTGTCGGCCTATATTAAATACTTTACAGACTTTACAGTAGGACGTCAAGAAACAAGCCAAAAAAGCCCTTTTGATTCTCCTATTTCGCCTAGTTAAGGAGATTCGAAAAAAATAGTTTTTAAAACCTTTATTTCTCAGAAATATGAATAGATAATGTTTTCAAATTTCAAGTTTGGTTTAGTAGGCTTCTGAAGGCGAATCTGTGCATCAGTCGTGTTTATCACTCGTGGTTTGAATTATCTTGTCTATTTTATGGTGACGTTTCTTTTGCGGTTGAGTGTATGTGGTAGTAGTTACGATAATTTGATTACCAACCAAACATTTTGGCATTGCAATTTAAATTATTTACTGACAATGCAATATATTTCCCGCAAGACTTCAAGTGGATTGGGCATGCATGAGAGGCAATATCAAAGCTCTTACGTCCTCAGCGTTGCACAAATTAAAAAGAAAATCGTATACATTTAAATCAACATATAGAAAGACGAAACTGTAGTGTCAGTACTCGCACGTTGAAGATAGGTATAAGAGTACAATTAAGTTAACGTTTTAGATGCGGCATAATTGTTTCACTCGTGCCAAGTTAACTTTTTAGATGCGGCATAATTGTTTCACTCATCCCAAGTTAACTTTTTAGATGCGGCATAATTGTTTCACTCGTCCCTAGTTTACTTTTTAGATGTGGCATAATTGTTTCACTTGTCCCAAGTTTACTTTTTAGATGCGGCATAATTGTTTCACTCGTCTCTGAATATCGGTATATCCCTCTCTCATGAAATACTAATTTTCAGGCATTTGCAGTATGATAATAGGCATTCATATAACATCCCCTCTGTATATACTTATATTGCGATATAAGCTAGTGTAATACTCGCTCGTGTTCGTTTCATACCAAGTCATTAGCTCGTTAAATTTAAATGGTATATAATTGCAGGTTGTTTAGTGCCCTCTATTCACTACACTATGATCCAATAAAATATTGCAGTAACTTGTTCCTGTTAAAGGTACATCCATTGTGTTGTTTGGGGTCACATGTTCCAAACTTTATAAATGGTGTTATTTTATGAAGAAGTACCGACTGTTACCGGAAAATATAATTTTGATGATAGGAGACTTTGCATATTGACGATATGAAGGTAAAAGTAGTGATTTAGTGTGGCGCGCGTCAATGAGTCAAACGTTATTTTGGATTCTTATTTATAACAGACAAAAAGACACATTTGAGTTGATAATGTTTAATAGGTCACATAACTACTGTGCATGTAAATGGGCCGTGAAGTTTCGGTTTCTGCACATGCATAATGATGTTACTCAATTGTAATTGGAAACTAGTAATCATGATATATTTGGCGATTGGGGATAGATATGCAAGCTGAGTGAATTCAGTTGTATTGTAGACAGCACATGTGGTGAGATGGAACGTATTAAAGCGAAATAACAAATTTATGAAAAACAATGGATGCACCTTTAAGCGTTGTTCTCTTTGTGACAGTGACAGGAATAACACTTACGTATCTGAGAGTGGTCCGTTGTAGAAGGAGGAGATGAACTGGCCCAACATCATCATCATCTTACCCACACTGACTAACGGCCTCCTCTCGCATACAAGGTTAAACTGAAACAGGGGGAGAGGGGTTCAAATTGTGGATATCAACGAAATGAACAATCTGAATAAAGGAGTATGTTATAATTGTAATGAATATCCGTTTATACTACATATTGTGTAAGTGCAACATCGACAAAACAAACATTATTTAAAAGATTCCACTCACATATGCGATTTATATGCTTTAAAGCAAGGAAGTATATAATTTCATTTATTGAGTTTGTTGAACATAGGCATTTTATTATATTTCAAATTTCCGTTAGCATTAAAAAACAATTACTTCCATCAATAGAAGGGATCCCTCTTCTTATCATACTAATCGATGTAAACTATATTTCTAACAAGCTAACTATGAAACTGCATAACAGTAAACATTACCAATGTTTCTGTTTAATGATCAATTGGATACATGGTTTTTAGTCAACATACTATTAATATTGTCCCCTTAGGAAATAAGAAACATATTCGAGTTGTTACCGACTGCGCCGCAGTAGAAGTGAACTGCGACCTGTCGTACACCCATTTAGTGCAGGACAGAGTTGTGTTGGAGACATCAGCAGACCAGACATCAGAGGTGTTGGTCGAGGAATAGATCTCACAGGAGGAGTATTCCTCTTCTCCGTACCTTCCACTCACTCGAGGGATTGTCAGGTTTACCAGCACCTCGTGAGCAGCGTTCTGGATCTCATACGTGTCATTCTCCAGACCGGGGATGCTGCAGCTTTGGGATAGACCTTACTTGTTATAGTTGCAGTCTTTATCATTAACAATACAATTAAATTTAGAGCTATAACAATTCCGGTATATGCCGTTAACTTTCGCCGTTTCAGATCTCATTTTGATCGATTTCAGATTTAATATCCAACTTTTTAATTACAAAAAAGGTTCATTTAAAACATATTATTGCATGCAATTATTACGAGAATTAACTCTTTCGCTATCGTTGTTTGGCAACAAGTGTATTATTGCGTATTAAGTAAACAGAGCACTGTATAACCAAATTATGCTGTCTCTGATTTTTCAAAGTAGCATATCAGATGCGACTATTTCACAAAGTTATGGTAGAATTCATCTTTGAGGAAAAGAAGTATTTACAGGTGTTCGAGAAGCATTCAGAATGTGTTTGTGACGAATGAAAGTTATTCATACATACATTAACAAGAAAAGCCTCAGTTGACCGCTATCAGTGACGTTCAGTAACAATTGGCGCGGCTCATGGGTGGGTGGGTTACCTGCTACATTGCTGGATAAACTGAGAGTTTGAAGGGTCATTCCCTGCCCCACACTGAGACATAAGTTGAGAGACTTGTGGTGTCACCCTGGGTAAGTGACTTCGTTCGAAGTGTGCCTCTGTCCACCCAGCAATAAATGGGTATCTGGTATGATACGATGGTAATCTGAATTTGAACTTTGAGCGCCTGACAGGCGACCGGTTGTATTCTCCCCAGGGAGTGTTCTGTACTCGTTGACCAGGGGTAATATGTCGGTCGCGCCATGAGCAGGTATTAGTACCTGGAGGTTGCGCCTTATAAATATCCATATTATTATTATTATTATTATTATTATTATGTCTTGTTTCCCGGGGAGATGTGATATTTGGTTTCTCGGGGCGCCCTTCTGAAGCGATTTGTACTTTCACACTTGGCATTACTTGCGTTAGGCCTTTCTCGATACTTATAATGAAAACGTCGGTGTTGAGTCAATGAAGGGTTGCGGCAAACCTAAGACATTTGGCTAAGGCACTGGTTTGAAAATGAAAATGACTCACCAACCAAATATATTGTGACAACTATAATTACAATCAACTACAGGTGTTGACAAACATAATGTGTTTGATTATGCATTATAGGTGTAGACTTATTAAATATCTCACTTCAAAGCCGAAGGTATTAACTACAGATCACTCACCTGTGTTTAGGGACAGAGAACAAGAAGGCAAGAGTGTTGAGCCCATGGACACCACAGAATATTCCAGGAAGACAGAGCAGGAAGTACAGAAGCTTCTGGTAGCGTCCAAACTCTCCGATTTGTTTCAATAGATCATCAAAATTCTTCATCGTTTCTCTCTTCATACACCCAACAAATACCCAAAGAATAGTGAGTACATAAGCATACAGTTATGAACAAATAGTCATTGCTACACATACACAATGAGTGACAATCAAAATATACGGATCAATCATAAACCAAGTCCCTAGCCATAAACCTTTAGGAAAAGATAGAGCCATGGACTCTATAGTTCAACAGGACTTCATTTATCTATTTTCTAAGGTTGAATATCAAATTTATTTTAAGTAATACATTATTAACAAACATAAAATAGGTTTTTTATCCTGACCCCTGTGACCCCAAATGTGGGGTCACAGGGTCACAATATCTACAATTAAGAATTACCTTTGACCAAAGAGTCTCGACACAACATTACAGATTTCTAGAGCGTTACATACTTGAAAGAAGATAACAATTGTTGTTTAGGTCATGACCCCTGTGAGCTAGATTGGGGTCACAGGGTCACCAAATCTACAATTTCGAATCCCCAATGAGTCTGTACACAACATTTCAGCTCTATGGAGTCATTAGTTAAGGAGGAGAAGTGGAAAAAGTGAAACGTTTATAGCCGGATGGATAGACAGACCGGATCTTTGAGGCCTGAAGAGCTACTGTGAATGGAATAAACACAATGATGATATACGAAAAGTTCATCCTACGATCAGTTATCTGAGTTTCAGATATCGAGTAACATGTACAACCTTTGATACGTGTTTTTTGCCGATATTTGACTATTTTTCGCATATTTCGGAAAACTGTTTGAACAAAAGTGAATATCCGAAAATCTGCACCCTGATGCAATCAGAACGTGTCGTTCGTGGCACGAGACACAAAATGTATAATGAAACTAAATCAGACCCTGTATGAAAGAAGATTCTGTCAGAAACTAACCATCATCTTTAACATGTACAAGGGTCAACTCCAAGATTATCTTTGTTTCTAATTCTATTTACGAAACTACAAAATATAATTTAAGAAACAGCTCTGAATTACAAGGAATTTACCGAACATCATTTTTACCCGACACAATAAATGTATAGAATGCTCTTCCAAATTCAAAAGAGTCATGTCTAAAATCAAGATTTATTGTACCTAACCTACGGCACACGATTTTGTCTAATTGCGACAGTGTGCGATTGCCGCGATCAAGTCGGTCACAGCTGTCCCAGACATTTAGTCGATAAATTTTGAGTTTGCGCGTCCATCAAGCTGGCTGTACGATCCAACAGCGATCAAAAGTGATCACTTGTGCCTTTCTTTTGGCAAGCAAGTTGAGACAGAGTTGAGACTGATATGATTGGTGGGTAATCCGTCTCCAAAGGACAAACTTTTGTACGACCGAATTGGCCATTTTCCATGGTCCTAACTAGGATCATGCAAAGACCACTGCAACAATTTCTGCGACCGGGCTGCAACCAACTTGCAATCAGTGTAATGGCTTGTGCAATCCAGTTACGACAATTGCGAGTATTGTACAACTCCAATTTTGATCATAGCAATGTTTCACACGACCGCATTCAGACATATGCAAACTCATCAAAACTTTTTGTACTACCAGTCGGGTCCAAATGACATTGACTGGCTCCATACATATAGTTCCTAGATATGATGGAAAATGAAATGACCTTGTTAGTTACTTTGCTTTGGGAAACCCAACAAGAACTGCAGTATATCAGCGACTGCACCTTATTTATGATGAGACACCATCATACGCATGCAATGTTGGTACGACAAAACAATCATCTTGAAGAAGAAACAAGAAAATCCAAATTTGTTTAAGAACTACATGAGGATGCCACTTCAGCTGTTTGATGACATTTTGTAAAGAGTAGGACCCGATATAGTTGAAGTCAGCAACTATAGAGCCTCTTTGGATGGAGGGTTGAAATTCGAACTGACATTGAGACACCTAGCCACCAGTGACCAGTATGCAAATCAACAAATAGCTAAACAGTTTGAACAAATAGCCAAACCGTTTGAAGACGATGGCAAGTATCTCATTCCCAAAGTGCTCACTTTGGGAAACAAATCGAAATCCTTGCACCTGAAATAAATTAAAGCTATAACTGGTGTGTCTACAAAAGTACTACAGGTTCAAGAACCTTATTCAGACGATAAACTATGCAAGCTACCCTACTTCTATTTGGCCGATGCTGCATCCGAATATGACCAAACAAGAACTGATCTGCGATTACCTTATATGAAGTGGTTAACAAAGTGTATACAATGCCTCGACGATCGCATGTCGATCTAAATCGGTCGTTGTGCGCTCATGGTGAGGTACATCCTGTCTCAGGGTATAGCTTACGCTAATGCAACTTTCATACCCTGGGTGCAAAGGCAGCTTATAACTTAGCGAGGTGATGTATGATTGTTGAACAATTTCCGCCTGCGTTCTTTGTGGTTTATCACTGCGGAAATCATAATGATCTCTCAAAACCAAGTCAAACGTTTACCCCACCTTTCTGGATGAACTGCGTGTCCCATTCCATGGTCTGCGTCTGAGACAATATGACGGGGAAATAACTCTTCGATTTCAGCTCGCTTATCTAAGGAAGTCGCCATTTTGCAGAAGTGCAAAAGCCAACTGCATTTTGAAAAGCTCTCTGTGATTGGCTAAATTTTATTGCTAGGCTGGAACATACGCAAAGGTATAAGCTGCCTTTGCACCCAGGGTATGAACGTTTCATTAGCGTACGTTATATCCTGAGACAGGTAGATGAGGTATCAGTGCGGTCGTGGTCCGCTCATGGAAGTTGTGCGACTTTTGTCAACAGACAATCGAAATCGCAAACCCCTCTGCGACAATATGCGACTCTTGGCGAGTGAGGGAGATATTCTCTGTGAGCATGCGGATTTTCCCAAGACTTGAGGACGATGTCGATGGTAGTGAGTGACTGTGCACAACCACGAGACCAACATAGATCGCAGCGGGGTCGTATGCTCGGTAGAATGGGGCTATCACCTGCTATAGCTTGGATACAAAATAGAGAAAAACAATAGAGAAGTCATTTGCTTGTTTACTTATTGTACACAGCAAAGAAATCATCTCTCCTTTTCAAACGAAATTACCTTTTATCTTTTCGTTGATTAGTTTTTGAATGACAAATGAGTAAGCATGTACAACTTTTGATACCACTGCTCCATTGACCGCCATGTTGAACATGATAAATAAGCTGTTATTTTCTGACCTTATTTGTCTAAAAAGCTGCAATTTCCATTATAATCATCCAAATATATAATGGAAATTGTGGATAAAGTGTAGCTGAGATGAGTTCTCAACTCGTTAGATACCTTTTTGTAAGCAATTCAGCCAATAATCAATTAATGAAAATTAAGTTTCCAACGATTAATTAACATGAAAGTCTATGGGAATTTCAGGTTTGATGACTCACTTTTTGCCAGGTACTGTACATCTATCTATTCAGACTTGCATTCATACATGTACATACATTTGTACAAAGATGCCAGTTTTACATACTTACATACCAACATTTGTACATACATACAACAGGGCCTATACGTAAAACGTGTACATACATACATAGGCATACATACATACCATCCTCGATAATCCAGCGCTATTGTTCCGATAAATCTACACACAAGCGCTGGAAAACAGTAAGGGTATTTATCCCTCACCTAGTTACCTCCTCTTGGGTCCATGTTATCCAATCAGAAACGAAACGCAGACACTATCTGCGTAAACAACTCGACCAATCAAAACGCATCACTACCGTTGTTTATAGAAACAAACATGGCGGCGGCCGACTCACTCGATTACGATAAAGTTTGTAACAAATTCAGCGTAGAAAACCTGACAGAAACTCAAAAGAAGGTTTTAAGAAGTCTGTACGAGAAGAAGGGTGTATTCATTTCCATCAAAACGGGTGGAGGAAAATGATTAAAATCCCTGTGCTACCAAGCCAAGATCCTGACACGAGAGTGCTTGTTATTTCACCCTTGATTTCAAGTGATCTCATTGGTTGTTAGAAAGCAAGCGTTTCGCTGAGTCATTGCGAAGGTAGGTAACTAGGTGAGGGATAAATACCCTTACTGTTTTCCAGCGCTTGTGTGTAGATTTATCGGAACAGTAGCGCTGGATTATCGAGGATGACATACATACATACATACATACATACATACATACATACATACATACATATTACATACATACATACATACATACATTTTGTACATATCTTTCCTTACAGTGAAATACTCGCTTTTGATTGGCTGACGGTCTTTCCATTTTTGTTATGTACCCCACGAGTCTCACGGTGTACAAATTTCATGTACCCTGCTGCCATAGTAACAACTCTTATCCAAGAGTAGGTGTCGCATAATGGTCAGATGACGTTACATAATGACGGAGTACGGATAACGGAATTTTAAACAGTTCTATCAGTTCTATCTATTCTATTTATTTTTGGTTTGGAAACAATCTTATTTTGCATTGCTTGCACACTCAATTTAACTTAGAATAACTCGTGTTAACGCAGTTAAAGCTTTTAGTAATACGTAATATGACATTTCAGTCGAGATGGATGACGCCATTTTGTTAACGTTTAGGTTCAAGGTGATTCAAGCGATATCAGCTGATCAGTCATCGGCAGTCAAAACGCAATAAGTATAATAATACTATTATTGACAGGATGGAAAGATAATTACGCTGTATATTTCTCCCTCAGATAATACGGTCTCATGTACCATCTTTGTACCAGTTTCTCCCGAGCCAACATAAACATATCACATATGGAACAAAAATAATCACAATTATGATATTCGCATTCAAATCGCATTCGTCAACACAATGCAAATTACTCGGACGTAGTGTTAACTTTGATAGAGGCACAAAACATGTAAAATAATCCTTAAATATTACTGTTAATTATTATATTATGATACAACGTATTTGAATTTGATTTGGATTTTGAATCAGCAGTTTGTGGACGTGAAACGTTTATGTAAAACCTATGGAAGATCTCCCAATATTTGGTTTAGAATCAGTATTGGTAAATATCAGACATAATCAAGACCACGAGATGCATCAGGTCATTTTAATATTGACTGTCTAAATTTCAAAAACAGAGCTCAGATGATTTTCTAGGAAAATATGGACTGTAAGATTGTACGTGAACATACAAGAATAACCGTGAACATACAAGAATAACCGTGCATCGATTTGATATTTGTTTCTAATTTTGCATGTCAAGCTCCCATGTGTAGTGATTATTGTCCAGTTTATGTTCGCATCATATAGAAGGAAACTATATAATCTGTGAAAAAGATATTCAGATACAGAAGTACACAGTGTGCGTAGTACACATCTCCATACTGTTGCACTTCCAACGCAAAATAGGTAACTGATACTTCAGTTTTCAGGACTAGATGCTAGTAAATACACTGTAGATCTACTAGTTCTCTGAACAGTGATGGAGTGTAGATAGTATCAGGTAAAATGGTCGTAATTTTCCACGTAGTACATAGACTATTCTCTTATCTTGTTTACGTTCCACTGTTCCTCACTAAGGTTCCCTATGAGAATGGGATTCAACCACATCCGAGAATATGTTTCCAACCTCTCATTTCTGTGAGTTGAGGGCACGACAACTTTGTCTGCAGTAGAGAATTGTGCTACACGCAGTAAGGTTTTAGTGCATTGCTACACTGAATTGCACTACCACCCATGGTTAGCTCGTTCCAGTCGTTGCTCGCAGGTTTTAGAACAATGCATAGCCACATGGCCATGATATACTCTTGAAAGCGGTGTTAAACAACAAATCACTTCTACCCATCTGTGTGAATTGACAAACCAAACACAATCTTTCGTGGCTTCTGAACTGTTTACTTATCGTGAGTTCTCATTAAAATGACGTTTACACTGTAGGAAAATCAGTTATATTTAATGGTCCTTTAATTTCAATGGAACTTGACGTAGGTGTAAATATTCTTATTGGAGTAAAGTGTCCATGTAACAAGGGCACAGATGCTGGTCAGTTGTCAACCACGGAAAACAAACTGTCGTCCTAAGGTTCAAGACTACTTTCTCATACATTGTCTACATTTTAGAATCATGGTCAAAGAGGCCCTGGTGTTTGATCTCATTAAAATGTAATTAAATCTTACCTTTCACTGTAACAGACACCTGTCATTTTACAAACAAACCTCAAGTCAGAGCTGATGACAAACGTATTTGTCGGATATTAAGCAGCGTGTAAATCTAAAATCAAACTAGGACTGCCGCGGCAGTACTTAGGTCTTCAGACTTTCACTTTGAATTTCGACGTTTGATCAAAGAATGTCAGTGTGCAATGTACCTAGTGCCCCGGTACTTAGTTTTACTGAACTTTTGAATTTTTCGTTCAAGGGTTTTTTGCATAATTGGTTGCGAAGAAGTGTTATTTTCTGAAAATCAAAATGGCGGCTAATCACCTATCATTTGGAACAAGAGTCAAGACTCTAACTGCATTTTGACTAAATTGTCCTATGTCAAAATCGCCTTATTGTAAAGAAAATAAAAATGGTGGCTAAACTTAAAAAAATCATAAAGTTCCCGATCTAGGTTTTTTATTTATTTGCCTTTGATCTTTGAAGTTTTGGCATTTTGCTTCAATTTTGAAAGCTCACTTTGAAAATAATACAAAGAGTTGACACTTCCCATGAAAAAGTCAGATACTACGATTCATCTGCTTCAAGAGTTATCCAAAGGGCAAAATTAACAAACCGGAAGCGGAAGTCGGGATTTGTTTATACCCCGACCTAAAAAGGTCGGGGGTATATAGTAATATCAACGATTCCGTCCTTCCTTCCGTCCGTCCATCCGTACTTCCGTCCGAAGAAAAAAAAATTCCGATCAATTAAAAAAAACCTATTCATTTCATCCTTTTCAAATTGGTACATGTCTTCTTCACCACTAGGAGAGGTGCAGTGCGAAGTTTAAACCGAATTGGTGAATGTCTTATTTTTTGGCGATTTTTTATATTTTTTAACTTAGTCATATTCTAACAATATTTGTCCGATCGATTACAGAAAAACTATTCATCTCATCCTTTTCAAAATTTGCTCATGTCTTCTTCACCACTTGGAGAGGTGCATTGCGATTTGGTGATTTTTTAAATTTTTGCTGAATTTTTTGTATTTTTTTACTTCATCATATTCAGAGCTAGAATGAATGAAGCTACTTTTGTGTTGTGATTTGTTGACTTTATCATTTTCATTTTCATGTAACTTTCCTCAAAAGACTCGGAATAGGTTTCAGCCTACTACTACTACTACTACTACTGTATATCCCTCACTGTGCTTACAGGGGTGTGCTTCCATGTACCTGTTGTTTCAAGTCACTCGAATGAATCATTATGATGAATTAATTTCCAAACTATAATTGAAATCAGTGGTAATGGCAGTAGTGTTTTATGTTACCTCTACCTTTTCAAGTTACTATTATTCCTACTTTTCCTTAAACCAGTTTTTTTACATGAACAGACTTGTCCTACCCTTTTCACAAACAGTTTAATCTTAGCAATTACATTTTATAGCTTATCAATCCTAGGTGTGCAGACACCTCTCTCTATAAGTAAAATAAACATGACAAACTTTAACAATCGGGGGTATTAGTGAGCCACGCTCACTTTTTTGTGTCATATGAAAATAGGCTGAGCTAATCATTTACTACAAATTCAACAAAATTATATGGAATAATAATGTATTATAATAATCAGGATAATAACAGTAGGTCTTCCAGACTTTCGTCTGAGGACCTAATTAGGCATGGCAATATATTTACATTTATATTGCTAATTTTTAAGTATCTGTTTGGTTACAAAATGCAGATAGTCAGTATCAATGTTGTTTTTATAACATTTTCTTCGATAAAGGGCGTTGTTGATTGCAATTATTATTAAATTATTCAGACATAAATATGACGCATAAAAGCATTTTAAACATATGTTTAAAAAACATTGAATACTATTCGGATTACCGATTGCAACATATTTGGAATAAGAAACAAATAGTCAATATAGATTAGACCGTATCAATTGTTCATGTCGAGGATAGAAGTGATTCAGAATTGTTTTCTAAATTGTTAAGGCATGTGAGGTGCAGTATAATTCGTGTAACATATTGTAGAATATATTTCACGCACTAAATGTTAAGGATTAAACATAAAGAGTAGGTAATCATTAATATATTAAAAGTTTAATCATGTATGTTAAGTTGGTGTCATGTTGCTTAATCAGCCTATCAAACTAAATAATTGCCTGTTTTTCAATTGGTTTTCAGGCAATTATATTTTGGTGTGTATTTTCTTTTTGCAATAATCGGTAAGTAACCATTTTGTTACAGGTTGGAAACGAATAATGCAGTTGATACTTCACAGTTAGATTGCTAAAATGGCTATCTGACATGTGTCCATGATGACGGTATCATTGTCTGAACAGTTGAACCCTTTTCGATTGATTCCTTCAGGAGTGGTGTCACGTTGGATCCATCCGACGCACATTTACCGCGAAGCGGGGGATACAGTATTTGGCACCATACATCCGTTCGTACTAAGAACTGGAATAACTAAGTTACTATTCACTAGATTGTTTTCATATTAAGGTTAACCATAATGAGAGTAATATTCCTACAGAGTTTGTCACCTTGCCCTTTATTTTAAGGTCACAACGAGACTTCACCGTTTTACCCTTTTCTGTAGGATATCTCAAGAACCGTTCGTAGACGGAACTGTGCATATGATCTGGTATATCAAGCTTGTCAAAAGGATATCTCAAGAACACTTCACTGGATTCTCATCATATCTTACACAAAGCTTTTCATATATATCAACATGAGTTGATAGAAGTGGCACATATCCGAGGCTTGTTGAGGAAAGTTTTACTTTAATTTGTTAACGCATCTGTACTGTAGGACGTCATAAAGCAAGCCAAAAACCTCTTTTTGATTCTCGTTAAGCATATTCTATACTTTGATTTCTTTAAACTTGTGTTTTACAGAAAACTGAACAGATAATGTTTAATTTGAATTTAGTTTTGTTTGCTGTTGAATACATGGAGGTTATCATGCTCGTGTCTTTTTGGATGGTCAATATCCTGCATTAGGAATAAACATTGTAATTTGCGAGCCTTGGCGAGCTAAATACATAGCGTTTATTCCAATGCAGGATATTTACCACCCCATAAAACGCGAGCATGATAACGTCTTTATCATACAATGCCATTCTTCATTTATTTTGCGCAAAACAGCTTGACAAAATTAACTTCAAAGTTGAACTTTTCTTTAAATACACGTATTGAAAAATGCAAATGAACAGCGTGCTATTCTTATGGAAAAATGACACAAAATAATACCTCCTAAATTATGCTTTCAGTTAAAATAATTGTTATTTTGGCATGATCTTAATTTTCAATGTTATAATACGTTTCAAAATGCCTTTCTCAAATGAAAAATATTTAATGTAAGGACAGCGAATTCGAACTCGCATCCTGTTTGCTTTCGTGTAGGCCTAATCGTGACTCCATCTCGCGAAGAGAGAGTTGCTTCCCTTCCGCTAAGTTGCAAATGGCGACTCGCATATCACACCTGGAGCTCTTAATATTAAGCACCTTTATCGAGATTATGGAACAGTGAAGATTGACGTTCGGTAAATGAATATGTGACTCATACTGCCCATGTTACATGTGAGTATTTATAAAGAGTTTGCTCGGTAGATTTCAACTCGCGATGAACATGTTTCACTGCTTGATCCTAATACATTTTGCCGCATTGCACAATGTTTGTTTTGTCATTTCTCAAATTAATGTATATGAAATGAAGAATGTATATTTACATGAAGCTGTTACGTTGTTACAACTGTTACGGCAATTTTCCGTTATTACAAGCGGTCGAAATGTTGATGTGACGTCATTTCAAAAGAAGTTCCGTCACATGACCTCTGTAATTTGCATTTTTATCCTTATATGACCCCAACGGATATCGAAAATATCCATTGCCTTTATCCTGCCGAGAACACCATCCATTGTATGATAAATGATGTTATTAGTTACAGTCGTATTTATTACTCGTTGATTGAAAAATATTTTGTTTGTTTCTTTTGCATGTGAGTTTACAAAGAAAGTGAAATGAAGCGATTATTTAAGATTCTGATAAGCTGTTTGCAGTGTAGCAAACTCGCGAAAATCCAAGCCAGACAACCGGACTGGTAACTGAAATAAATTACCAGTCCGGAAGAAAACCTACTTGTCCGATGTCACATAGTCACGTACAGTCACATAGAACTTACTGCAAGTACCAAACATGTGTTATACATCTGGTTGAACATGTTTCTCGTATTTACGATAAGATAAGATAAGATAATACTTTAATACCCTTTGAGGGAATTTGTCTTAAAATTTTAAAGTACATCTCACAAAAGTGACAAATACATAAATTAAAAGCAGAAGACAACATAAAAAGATATGACAAAATACATGATTAAGACAAGTGCATTGATAATACATAAAAAGCAAGGACACTCATAAAAATGAATATGTTAAAACTATCACAGCATTGCGTATTTTTACGGGCACGGGCAGTACTGTACAGGGGGAGTCTATAACGGCGGCCTGATGGTAGTAGAGCGTACTCGCTGTGGAGAAAGTGGCAAGTGTATGAACACTGATTATAAATTGTCACTCTGAGATGAGGCGATTTTGGAAGCTATGTTCACAACTTTTTGCAGGCAAGTCCTGTTTTTAACGGAGAGGTTTCCAAACCATACCTGTATTGAAAAAGATAAAATAAAATAAGGACATAATCTTTTTATTAACATTAAAAGATCTAAATTTTCATAATTTCACTAATCAACAGCTGGCCACTTTACTAAATTTCAGTCAAATTTTCATTTGATCATATATCATCATGTTGAATCATCAGTCCTTCTTTGGAAAAAGGTTGTATTCGGTATTATATCGGCTAACATGACAGGTCATAAGAATCATAAAATAATTACACCAGTAGTCGACCATCGACGCAATTAATTATTTATTGACATTGACGAGCCATTTTAAAAATATACTGATATAACTAACAATTGATAGTATCCTGATATATCCAACTTAACAACTTTATTTGTAACGTCATATTTACTGAAATGGATTTACAAACACGACAAATTTTACAAACATTGCCCATATATGCCTTTCAAACATGACTTTGGTTTTTAATACATTGTTCATGGATTTGTCAGGATAATAAAGAACATAAAGTATGCATTCAGCAAAGTGCCTTTGAGTAAGTTAGGATTACGATCTAGAATGTTGAAACGAACTAAATGTTTATATTTTGCGACAGACACTTCATTTTACAAGCAAGCTAGACATTCGCTGTCTGCTATAGATATCGCTTTGTAATCAGTACATAAAAGGCAGTGCAAAGAGTTTATATAAAGAGTTCAGTTACGCTGGTTATCGTAATTTGGACTTAGTGTTTTACAATACCATTACACCTCAGACTGACGAAATATTACCCTGTCCGTTATTGTGGTAAACTATGTAGTAAAAGAAAGTAAGTGAATTTTCACCACCCGACTGGAAGACTCGGGCGGTGGGGTAGGCGGGAGTTTTTTTACGCTGATGTTTGTTTTCAGACATGATACAAAATTTAATGGACGCCTTCCAGAAATGTAATAGTTTTCAGTGTCTGATAAATTATCACCAGAAAGTGGTCCCCTTATCACTTAGTCAGTGCCACATTTCTCTGTAGCTAGATTGGTCAGTGCGTTAAACTTTCTTGTAATGTATCAACCAATTTCAACTTTTGCTACCGTTATTTCAACGTAATTGGCTACACATCCTTTGGTTATTTTACATGGATAATAATATTTAACACGTATATAAAAAAAAATGCCGATTTATGTCAGATAAGTCGTATTTATTGGCTTATAAAGCAAAAGATCATGGAAGATAATACACCCCACTGCTGAAGATTAAATAGGCTTGAAACTCTAAACGTAGGGTGCGCAGTCATCCCACATACACCGACGTTAAGATTATCTGAACTAACGCACAAACATATTTTCTCCTCTGTTCGAGTTTGACAAACTTGCTCGTGGATAACTATCGTGTGTGATCGTTTGCCAATTTTGTTTTGTTTACAAGGAACACGTGGGGAATTCTTACACATATAATGGTTACGTCACGGATTGTGGGATTAATAATAGCTGCAGCCCGTTTTGGAGGGTACTATGATTCGATCGTTATGGTTTATTTGAAATTTTAAGTCTGATGTCATAATTTTGTTGAATGATTTTCCAAGATTTGTATCATGTCATATTCATATCGTTCAATGCTACACTGAATTTCAACTTAGTTCCACCCATGGTTTGCTAGTTCCAGTCGATGCCCAGATGATACATCAATAAATGTCATAATAGATGACCACATTGCAGCAGCCGCAATTATAAACAACAATTTAGCAAACCTTGCAGATTGGGCAAGTAAGTGGCAAGTAAATGTTAATCCCAGTAAGACCGAAAGTAGAACATTTACACGAAAAACACACAACTATTTGAAACCAAATTTGTATATGAATTGTGAAATTATCAAAGAGGTTTAAAGTCACAAATTTAAACACCTAGGTATAACACTTCAAAGCGACTGTTCATGGAACGCACATATCAATGACATGCTTAAGAAAATTAGTCCAATGATCAATTGTCTGAAGTCTGAAATATCGTTTATCTAGAAAAACACTAAATACATTGTGTAACTCAGTTATCTTGCCTCTTTTGGATTATTGCTGTCATGTATGGGATAACTGTACGATCGAACGGGACATGTTATTAGAACATTTACATTTAGACGCATTAAGAACTATTAGCGGTGCGGTACGTGGCACAAGTCATGATAAGATATATGAAGAAACAAATTACAGCACGCTAAAAGATAGAAGATACCGATTTAAACTCTTAATTTCTATGAAATGTGCCATAAGCTGACTCCAGACTATCTGAGCGTTCTTGTACCAAGAAGGGTATTTGAACAAAGTAATTATAATCGTAGAAACCGTTCTTCAATTCAAACAATTAACCGTAGAAATAAGAGATATTCTTAGTCTTTCTTGCCAAACACCATTATGCTGTGGAATTCTTTACCAGACGAAGCCATCAACGCTTCTACACTTAATTCAAAACTATGATAAACCCAACAGAAACTCGGAGCTCTTTCAACTTGAATTTAGGAGCTAGATTTTGTCAAATCATCCTGTGTCGCCTTAAGCTCGGCTATAGTGATCTAAATGCCCACCATTATAATATACACATATCGGAAACGTCCAGACGTTCATGCGGTTAAAACAACGAAGATGTAGTTCACTATCTGTTTACTTGCCGAAACTATCATCATTTAAGGATGTTCGCTCCTCAAATTTATAGCATTAAACTTTTTTTCTAACATATTTTTTAAAAGATCAAAGTATATGATTGGAAAATCAGCATTAAAAAAGGGGGTAGTGTGGGTTTTTTCGAAATATGACGCCTGTAAGATAGTGGGGTGAAGTACAATTTTAACATTGGAGTCTATGGGAAAATGAGATATAAACTGATAAAAACTTTTTTCTTTTTTGATATGTTACAAAGTTCATGTTTCCTTACCGAAATCGATGAAAAATATATATGGTAGTGTTTTTTTTTAAAGCTTTGACACAAAATGTACCTGAAAAAAAAACCTTTTTAGTCAAATTTAGGCCATTTATGCTGTTTAAGCACTTTTTGGAGGTTCTAAAGTCACATTTTCTTTATTTCATTTGTTTTTTAAAAGTATGTAGATGATGTAGAATATCATGAAGTAAATAAAGATGTTAAAAAATCTTTACTTAATCATATTTCTGGAGCGGACATCCTTAAGAACAAATATGTATGTTTACAATGAAGGCTATGACATAACGACAGTATTATATGGTAACAACTCCTAGAATGACACCACTAACAACAATATCTTGAACTCATTACATCAGTTTATTAGTAAAAGGAACCGGTTCCTTTGAACGTGTCTTGCAGTTAATGATTCATTTTTGAGCTTCAGCCCACTTCATTATTAGGAAACATGACAGTATTCATGTCTGATGTCATACAAATGTTATTTTTCATCTTTTTATCTCATTGATCTTGTATCCAGCTTTTTAAAAAATATATAAGTACAGAAGCGGCGTTGAAATAAGCCTTTGGTTTGTTTGCCAATCTTTTGTTCATGTTTATGAAATAAAATACGTTTAAACCATGCTCGCAGGTTTCACCACAATGCATAGCCACATGGCATTGCGGGCTTTCTCCCTGGCATGTTACTAGCGGCCCCGATATAAGGGAAATACTCCTAAAAGCGACGTTAAACCCCAACTAACCACACCTCACCAGATGCATACATAACATAATATATTAAGAAAAAGCATAAATTTATCAGTAACGGGCTTGTCAGATATATACGGTCGCTAGATACATGGAGTAATTTGTGGTACCGTTGCTTACTTCCGTCTGTACCGTAGAACAGAGCAGTGGTTTGAAAATGGTACAATGATGGAATGGTCGCCTTAGACGTCGAAACTTTTTCTTCCAATAGGGATAACCGTTTTCTATGGATAAAGCTTATATTGTGTTCATGGCCTTGTTTAATGTCCTGATCAATTCCATAAACGAGTACACACCCGCTTGTATATGGACAGGGGCATGATTGACCTACACGAATTTGCTGGTCTGTCAACTGCACCATCTATGTTGTAGGTCGTGGTGTTTTCTCATCGAATTGCCAGTTGGAACCAGTTGAAAGGATGTATGATATTGTACCAATAGATGGGTAAATGCAGGTCACTCAGGGCAACTTCCCATCTTCAAAGAATCGATTTCAAAAGAATGGGAAATTTGACTGTGCAGTAGTTGGTCTTTTTACCTTTTTTTGGGAACGTCGCCATGGAGGCATTGTTGGTAAGCGAGATGAAGAAATCACGTTCCATGTTGTTCAGGGTAATAAGGTGCTGGTAGCCGAAGGTGGGATCATGATGGTCAATTGTTGTTGTTGCTGTTGGTGGTCCACAATTGTTTGTCTTCCGTAACCCAGATTCAAATGGACCATGTTCATAATGATGAATACATGTACATAAATATGACTTGTGAAAAGTACACTACCTCACCTTTGGGCAGCTTCATACCACAACAACACCAGGAGGGGGAAGAAGAACGTTGTGGTTCATAGTTGTTGGTAATGGTGGTCGTGGTATCATTGTTGCTGTTATGGGTATGTGGCGTTTCCATGGTCCAATGTAATAATAATACTATATTTAATATATCATATACTCATAGCATCTGATTGACTGGTGTCCAACTGACCGATAAGTTCATTTAAAATACAATGGATGGTGTTCTTGACAGGATAAAGGCAACGGATATTTTCAATATCCGTTGGGATCATATACGGATACAAATGGAAATTACAGAGGTCAAGTCACGGAACTACTTTTGAAAATGACGTCACACGCATTAACATTTCGATCGCCTGTAATAACCGTAACAGCGTAATAGCGTAACACCTTCATGTAAATATACATGCTTCATTTCATATAGATCTATATTAATTTCAGAAATGACAAACCTAACATTGTGCAATGTATAGTGTGGGAAAAGTTATTATGATCAAGCAGTGCCAAAACATGTTCATCGAGAGTTGAAAACTACCGAGCAAACACTTTAAAATACTATCGGGTAACAAGGGCAATTTGAGTCATATATTAATTTACCGCACGTCAATCTTCACTGTTCCATAATGTGACTTTCGTAAAGGGGGTTTTAGAATTCGCTGCCTAACATTCAGTTCAGCTCTTCTTGTGATATGTGAGTCGCCATTTGCATCCGGGAGGAAGGAAAGCAACCCTCGCCCCTTCGAAATGGAGTCATGATTACACGAGATAGGGCGTGAGTTTGAATTCGCTGCACCCACGTTAAATAGTTTTCATATGAAAAACGTATCTTAAAACGTATTAAAACATTGGAAATCAAGATCATGCTAAAATTAACAATTACTGAAAGCATACTTTAGTGGAAGTTATTTTGTGTCATTTTGCCACGAGAATAGCACGCAGTTCAATACGCGTAGTTAAAGAAAAGTTTAACTTTGAAATTAATGTTGTCATGCTGTTTTGCCCAAAATGAATAAAGAATGACATTGTGTGATAAAGAAGTTATCATGCTTGTGTGTTTTGGGATGGTAAATATCCTGCATTAGGAATAAACACAATGTAATTATCTCGCCAAGGCTCGCAAAATACAATGTTTATTCTTAATGCATGATTTTCACAATACCAAAACACACTCTCATGATTACCTCTATGTCTTGTTGGGTACCCTGACCGGCGCACCTACGCGCCCTTTTTGTTCATCCGTGCATGTATATATAAATGTGCATTTACGTCATGGAATATGTGATAATATTGATTCACAAGATGTGTTAAACGATATATCCCGTTGGTTTACGAGGAATGCAGACAAAACGAATGCAGTCAAGGTTTACATGCTCATTGACAATATGTATATGATAAACGGAGACGACATTAAATAGATGGCTAACTCCAAACTTTCTGAGTGGACATTGTGCTGTTAGTGTACTAAAATTCAGTAAATGGTGTGGTCAGATTTATCACTTTTTATTACAGGATAAAAGAAACGAACATGAATTTTGAAGAAGCTTTGAAACAAGTCGGGGAGTTTGGACGTTATCAGAAGCTGCTGTACCTATTGCTGTGTCTGCCTGGGCTGTTTACTTCTATGCAGGTCATTCAGACTCTAATCTTTCATTTTGCTGTCCCTAAACACAGGTGAGATGTCACAGTTTCTTTCTAATCCTGTTGTCTACAACATTGAATCTCAAATTGTTTTTGCTACATCATTAATGCACCAGTATTTATTAATAAACATAGAAAATGATGATGAAGTCACATGTGTCAAACGTTATCAATGTTATCAGTTTCCGTCGCCGCTGCCGTCGCGTTTTGTTGTGGCTATAACGTTTTTTCCAATAAGGTTTATGAACGCATATAGATAACTTCCTAACTACAGCCCTGAAGACCTTGTTTGATATTTTCACACTCAAGGTCAAGAGGCATGATCAAGCTCACGAGTTCTGAAATCACCATCTGTTCACGATTTTAATGTTTCTTATTGATTATATTGTTCGTATTTACATTTGCAGGTGCAAAATACCGGGCTGGGATAATGATTCATACGAATTTCAGGACGAGATTCATCAGCACATGATGAATGTCACAATTCCAAGAACATCAAGTTCCTATGGTAACATTGCATATTCCCCGTGTCTGCTGTATGCTCGACACAACTCAACAGTTTATTCTGAAGTGAGCAACATGACAGCTCCATGCAACGAATGGGTTTACGACCAAACTCAGTACACGTCAACTATTGCACAGACGGTAAGATAATACAAACGCACCTCAAGGAGACATCTTATAAACATCAATTCAAGAATATATACATCGAAATGGAATTCTTCAAGGTTTTTCACTTCAATTCATTTAGTAATGTTTGAATTACACAATTTGCAGACATTTCATTATACCAGGAGGTTAGGCCCAAATATTCATTCAAACATTAAGCATAATTGTAAATGTTCAAATTATTAGTAACTATTAATTTGAGATAACGAAATGTATTCATTCTATGTTAACGTTATGAATTTAAAAAATACAAGTTTTTGGATTTCATTTCATTATTATATTTCTGAACACATGTGGTGTTGAGATTACCACATTTGGTTTAAACCGTTAATGAAACAATGATAACATCACAATCTAATATGTCCCAAAACAGTCCAAAACGAAGCTTAATCAATAATGAAAAACGGGAATGTCATTCTGAGTGAAAAGTAGGAGCCCCCAGTCATTCACAAAATGTGCCAGATGTGTTTTCACCTGACAATACAACTAAGGCATGGATCTCCCTGAAGAATGGAGTGCATGCTCGAATACATGAGAACAAATGAAGCATGTAGCGTTTTGTTGATATCACTGCTAACATTATGGACGTGTCGAAAACGATGATTAAAATGAAAAACGGTAGATATCTTAATTAATCAATATTAAATAAAAAGTATATGTTTCCCAGTATGTTTTCTACAAGCGTTCTTGTTCATATTACTGTCCTTATGAGTTTTAAAAGTTGTTTTATTATATCGATATGTGTCCACATTTAGCTGATGGTTTGCTCAAGTGACATATAACAATCAGATATGTCACTATCTTTTTCTTTTTCATACATGTCCTTACATACGCTTGTTATCGTTTCTATTGGACTATTGTCCGTGCTTTCATCGCCAGGGGCTCGACAACTTTGTCTGCTGTGGAGAACTGCAGTAAGGTTTTGGTGCAATTCTACTGTGAATTTCAGCGCAGTCCCACCCATAGTTCGCTAGTTGCAACCAGGTGTCATAGGATTCACTGCAATGCATAGCCACCCTGGCGTTTTATAATATGCAATAATAATGCAATACTGCAATAATACTAGCAGCAGTGATAGAAATGAGAAATACTCTTGAAAGCGGCGTAAAACCCCAACTCACCTAACCCCACCTTCTTTTAAATGGACTTTGAACTTGAAAGAGGGATATACAATGTCATTCTCATTGTAAATTATCATATTTGAATATGAATGAATTTATATATTTGATATTTGTATATATTTGTGCATATTATGTATTGTCAATGAGCCATTTACCCTTCAGCTGGACATGGTGTGTGAGAAGAAGTCGCTAGTCAGTATAGGGAAGATGATGGTCATGATGGGACAACTCTTCTCCTCCTTGTATGTCGGCCCACTCTCAGATACGTAAGCACTTAATTATTGAACAAACTCTTATAGAAGAATATTATATCGTACAATCTCATATATAATTGATAAAGGTATATTGTACCGAGAGCTAAACGTCTCGATTACCCTTTAGCAATTAACATGATTCCGTTGGTTTCATACTTTACATTAAGGTTATAATAAATCGGATACTGTTTTTATCAAATATCCTGAAACAAATTGAACATTGTGGGTGTGTACTTTCATTTAATAACTTATGGGAACCGATGAGGGGAAATGGTTGCCTCGCCATAGATGTTGTATCTCTTTGAACAGATTTGGACGCCGCCCTGTGATTATCGTCAACGTGTTTCTCTTGGTTCTGATGAGCATTATCCTGACTTGGATAGAGTCCATACCTGTCATGATGATCGTGCTCTTCTTCATCTTCTCAACCGCCAATGGTCAATACCAAACTTGTTTTGTTTTTGGTAAGTATAATCCAATTAGGAGAATAAGGGATGCAAGGTTTTCTAAAAAAGAATCCTAACCAAACAGACTGTCATAACAGGATAATTTGTTGGAGTAAATTGTGTGAAAAAGAAATGATCACAATGCCTATATTTTCACCTTCAGGTATGGAAATAGTGTCTCCGTCGAAGCGCATGTGGACTGGGATCACAATGAATCTGTTCTGGAGTGGAGGCAACATGGTTGTAGCTCTCTCTGCCTATCTGCTCAGGGACTGGACAACGCGGCAACTCGTCATCAGTGTTCCCGGGATCCTGTTTGCATATGTTTTGTGAGTGTCAACATTAATCAATGCACTGACAAATAACCAAGTATTATGTATTAGGTATTTTGTGTCACAGAAGTGTCCATTTTTGATAAATACATAGCAGTTGCTTTGCTTTGCGTGGACTCGTTGAACACTGTCACAGAAATTTACTTCATATCATAGTTCTCAACGCCCCTACAACGTAAGACTTATCAATAATATTGTGTATAAAGCTCGACAACTGGCTAAAAATAACCTGAATAGCCTGATCATTAATTGTTTGTATATAATCTGTAGGTAATAGACATTATACTGTTTGACAGCATACATTTAACAATTAAGCCCAATTCAAAACAAAGGCGTATCTGCCTCCTCGTACAAATTATCGTAACAATCCTTATCGGACACAAGAAGCTTACACCAATATATAATCATATCATAGTGCCTTTTAAGTAAAAGTGGATAACGACCTAAGTCTGCATATACCAATGAGTTACATGTTCATTTCGTAACACCCAAGAACTCTTTACAAATATCCAAAATATAGTCTTTCAATGTTTAGTCCTTTATCATATTCCCATATTTCAGAAGCATGAGATAGTATACTGCCGACATAACAATCAAAACCGACAAGAGGGATCCCGAGTTAAGAGAAAGAGACCTGATACTGTTGTAAATAGAAAAGAGTGCCTTCCTATCCTGATCAGATAACTGCAACTGTGCCTTGGAGAATCGGTTGTTCAAATTAAAAACTATTCCTAAATAAGCAAAGCAAATAAGCAAGATTTAAACTAGTAAGGTATACATTTATCTATAGCCCCACTCTGACGTGTGGCAGATAACATCCTGTTACATCGAGATCAACTCTGGCGTGTTCTTTTAACAGCTACATGTATGTTACTTTAAAATTACATCAGATACGTTAACTTGTTTTCAGTATTCATGTTAATTATCAGATAGATACATGATTAAGAGATCTGCAATAATAATGATTGGAACAAAACACATACGCTGGATGGCATGGGGTATGTGTACGTTATACTTGCTATTGAAGAGCCTCAAATGTTGTTTACATGTATCATATATCCGTTTTTGTCAGATATGTAAAGTAATGTGACATCATTCATGTTGTATGCGACGGCTATGATTATCTCTATACCACCCAATTGATTTTTTCTGCAAGACAATGTTACTTTCGTACTTACATACATGGCGGGAATAACGACTTGTTGAAGTCAATGAACTATACAAAGAGAAACGTGATAATTATGCTTACAATTCATAATTATTCGATGGCATAGCTTTGAAAGGAATCAGTGACGACATTCTGCATATAACGTTTTGGATGGAGTGTTAACGCAACTGATGTTATTAAACTGAAATTAACAAACCTTCCTAGGGACTTTTGCACAATTATTCCTACTAGGCCATGGGAGAAGACCGCACAGATCTATTGATGTGGAACTGGCCAGATTACTTGATGCTGACAGATTACTATTCCAGATACATTGATATTGCAAGATTGGAGAATACACTCAGCAAGAATGTCATAACTCACATGACGTCACGACATGGAATACCTAAAGGAGTATGTAGTGACAAGGGTAGTAATTTAAAGCGCAACTCCCGGATAAAATTGACCAAAATTCGTTTGACTAAACCAAGCTAAATTGTACACTAATGTTAATCTGTATGCATAGTTTTGTGCTCATTATGATTTTCCGTTAGGTCATACAAATTTTAAAACAATAGATTATTTTATTATTTGCGATTATAAATAATAGCGTCATTTACTTGCCGCGATCGTTTTGTTCCGGTGATGTAACCGGATGTGACGTCAACTGGGGCAAACAAACGTGACGTAACAGCCACGTGACAATGTAAACAACACAGCGCTTCACTTCGGTGATCGCTTTTTGACGATTTGGGTCACAAATAAATTTAAACTGAGAGTGACATTCGAATATCTGCTGTATGAAAGTATAATGGCAACGAGGAAATAGCTAAATATTTGTTTTGGTACATAATTATGAGAAGAATTCACGATCCGAAAGGACATGTCAAATTCTGCAGCCTACAGTATAGGAGTCGTTGTACTCTGTCGACACGGAATGATTTCGGTAAGTGGGTCTCTGATTTCTTTCTTATAACGATGCATAATTTGTTATATGTATGGACATGTTCTTTCGAAAACATAAATATTACTTGAATTTTCAATCTGAGTCGAGGAAAACAACATTATCAGTCTCTCAAATCGTGGCTCTCGTCGAGTGTGTTTTGCAGATCCATTTTTCGATACGCGCTCAATATCTTCCTAGGTGATTTTTTAAAGAAATTTATCTGGCCAACAGAGATAGGAGTATCCAAATTTTGATAACCATAGTAATTTTTTTGAATGACTGGTGTTAATTTTAGCCTAGAGATTCATTAACATGTCAATTATGAGAACTTCTAATTAATTTGCACTATTTCTTTGGTAAAATGTGAATGTGTGCATGACTCGCCTTTTTAAAAAAACGTTTATTATTGATTTGTCTTCAACTTCAGGAAATTATGTTTTAAATATCGACATTTGCTTTCAATGAAATATATTAGACAGATATCCAAATTCAAATCTATATAACACTGTAGTAGAAATTACTACTGGTATTATACAAAATACAAATTAGAAGCCATGAGTTAGTGATCATGAATGTATATGCATATTTAAATTTTCATAGAAATGGCTTTCCATAAATGATTTCAATATTGTGTTTGATAACTATTTATTTGTTTGTAATGAAATTAGACTGAGGTTGTAGATGTTTAGAATTATTTCACTTGGCTGACATAAAAATATCAAAGGTCCTTTACCAAATACAAAAAAAATAATTTATGCCTATTGAACTAATCATGTGTAAACATATGCAGCATCAAGAAAGATTTATTATTGTTGTTACAGGTGACGGGAGTCCCTTATACAAGAGAACACAACAACAACAAAAAAACCATTAGGAATGGACTGTATGTGAAGTAAAATATGAATTTTATGATGAAAATTGATTTCATGTGCACTGTTTCTATGTAATTCCTTAAATGCAAACACTTACACAAAATAATGTTCAATACATGTATACTTAGTTGAATAAATTTGGCTCTTATATTTGTTGTTTGTTTTATTCATGATTCAAAAGTGGAAATGCAATATTGCATCTTAAGTGACTTTAATGTCACAATAAAAATAGAAAACTTGAACATAATTTTTTTTCAGAATTCTTAGGTCTGTTTCAAGGTAAGTTTGTTTGATATGCAGGTAGGTGTAGGCAAATGTAACAAACACAAGTCATGCTTACATAGGTATGTATACACTGTTACAAATCTTATTTTATAGAAATAAATATATTTATCCCTTTGGATAATGCTATTTACAACATTAATCATATGCATTGTGATGAAGTATATTTTTTATATATCTGTAACTGAAAATACAGGTTAGTTAGTTGCAAATGTTATTAATAAATGTCTGAATTTTCCATTTGATCAGATATATATACTTGACAAAATATACTCAAAAATATTATCATTTAAATAAGATATCAATCACCAAAAATTCCATTATTATTTTATCCACTAAATACAGATCAGTTAGATACAATATTTTCATTCTTTCTTTCAATGTCTTTCAAAGTTTATGAAACAATATCACTACAATTAAATTATTTCTATTGCAATACACTATTCATCATAAAACAAAATTGGGTACGACTTCAGCGAAACGTGTGGATATGCATAGGAGTTCACTGCATCCCGAGAAGACATCACGTGACCATGCAGGCACGGTAAAGTTATTTCGCCAAACATGAAATAACCTATGTACTATAGTCACCAAATTACAAAATATTTAACTACATGCATACACTATTAATTATGTATCTAAAATACGTAAGTTTGCCAGATATGTCAGCACTTAAACACGTATGATATCAGCTGTTCGGTTAATTATTTGGGATTTACTTCCGGGTTAGTAAGAATCATTTTTAATACTTTATCGCTGATATTGAGTATATTCCTTTTCTGTTTCTCTTCAAGTTGTCATATGCAAATATCTTGCAAGTGTTGACATTAAATGGTCGACTGGTATGATTCCTATTGCCTGCGCAGTTTACTCGTCTGACAGTGTTATTACTACGGCGATCGCCATTTGAATTGGTTTGTTTTCTCCAGTTGACGTCATACATTCCTTCGGGGAAAATCAAGATTTTTCCGGTGTTCTCCGTAAAACAAGATGGCCGGCACGTCAAAAAGCGACGTAAACAGACAGTTTTCTGACTTTTTTTACGATTTGCTAAAGTCACACATAATTTCAATGGTAATGGGATGCGAGAATTTGTTGTTTATAAACCTATTCACATAATTTCCATGTCTTTGCAATGTGCATGTAAACCATAGGCAGTTACTTGAAAGAAACTGGAGCAAAATCATCCAGGAGTTGCTCTTTAACATAACAGGATTGACGTTAATGTATAACAAAACGTTTAAACAGCATAAAGTGTGTGACGATAATGGAAAGTGATAGGTCCTATTCAACTTCATGAATAATTTAAACGAAAGCTCTTGTGGGTGCACTAATAATGAAATAATGAATAATGAAAATCAAACACAGATACAGATGCAGATAAGTTATTGTTGTAATTAAAGATAATATAATCTCTCTGTTTTCTTCTATGTTAATTCCTGTATTAATATAGACAAAGCAGAACAAAACACAAAATATTATTTAGAAGCGTCCCTTGCTTACTAAGATATAGCCGTTCAAAGTGAGTAAAATTCGCCTGCAAATTATCTTATTCTTGAAAAACTTTCGCCAGGCCAATCAAGTGGGTTAATCGTTCGTTAGCTATGTGACGACATTTACAGGAGTTGCTGCAATGAAATCCTTAGATGATTTGTCGATTTTCTTAGATAATTCGTTTTAAACATAATAACAACTTTTGACATTTCAAGTTTCCGATAGAATTGGTATGTGTGCGTCTGTATGTGTACTTTCGGGAGTTTTTGAACCATTTTTCGATATTTGATCGCTGATTTTAGATATATTCTTTTACCAATCGAGCTGGAGCACAGTGGTGTAGTGGTTGTAGCGGTTAGCGTGATGGCTTCCCACGCAGAGACCCGGGTTCGAATCCCGGTGGAGACACCAAAAATTTGTGACCTGGGTCTCACGCTGTGTTGTGTCCCTGGGCAAGACACTTCATCCACATTGCACTCAGTCCACCCAGCTGTTTAAATGGGTACCTGAACACGGGAAGTACGGACCTATATGGTCTCGCGGAGCGCTTAGAAGCAGCACCGAAAGTACAATTTCCTTCAGGGTAATAATATGTGTAGCGCCTTGAGCAAGCATTCAATGCATGGAAAAGTGCGCGATATAAATAACCACTATTATTATTAGTGTATGTTATAGGCTACAATATTTTTTGAATGAATAACTGACAATTTAAAAATAAAAACGATCATGCATTTTCAATTATACACGTCATTATTATTTATATTTTTGCTGTGCATGATTTTGTATTTGAACAGGCTTATATAGTTTGAGGTCTACTGCATCAATTTTTCTCATGGATAATAGAATAATTGCATTATAATTATAATCTACAACATTGTTTCTGGTTTACAGTTTTAAAAGAACAAAACCGGGCTATTGTTAAATGTATAGTCTTGTACATTTACAATTGATTAGATTCAGACAGTTATGTTATGCAGTGTAATACCACTGTAGAAAATTGTGACGGTGAAAATGTTTTAAATATTTTAAAGCCTACAATGATATATCTATGATAAGGAACCATGATTGAGTTAATATCGAAATGAAAAGGGCGTTTTCTTTTTCAGTACATTTTTCGGTATATTGTTGAGAAATTGACATGAAGTCAACAGTCTCAAATTATGCTTAATGCATTAAAACCTGTGATTTGATGCCAGATATCTGTCCCTGGACTGGTTTAATTATATAAGAGGTGGCGCGTCAAGATATTGCCAACGTCTTGTCATATGATGTAACTGGTGATACTAAACTGGCTATTACTTACTTAAAGATACACATTTAAGCGACATTCACTGGACATAGTTATTTTAATCAATGAGGACATTGTAAAGTGTTTTATATACATGCGAAGTAGGACAATCATGACAATGTAGTCCAACAATTGTTGATATGTATTTTTTTTTAATTTGTAAAATAATATAGATATAGGTTGCAAAGTCTCATTTTTCGTTGAGTAGGATTCGCATAAATTATTGGTTTGTTTGCCGATCCAATTTTGTATAATAATGGAAACACATTGTTTAATGAATTGTTTTAATGAATCAAAATACTTTGAGATAGTATCATACATATGTGCTTTTATTTCATTTCAACTGTTAACTAATTGAAAAGATAAACGTGAGACATAGAAACAAGATGTGTTTGTGCTAGAAAAATGTTCCCGATCATTTGGTACATCAATCTTCATACAAATCTTCGTTATCGCTTGACTTAAGTTGTGCAAAGCGAGATCTCATGCTGGAATCAGAGTCTGACATAGCGGAAATGGTCAGTGATGGACATACACGCAGTTACGCTATAGAACTGACGCAAAGAAAAGACAATGGCGGTATATTTACGCTGAAAGGTCCATTCGGCTTTATTGGAGACTAAACAATCTAAACACACGTGTACAACAACCAAAGTTAATTAATGACTAAATAGAATATGCCGACATTGTTTCTAATAGTACTGATCACTTTGAGGCTGTTATGACAAGTGATATCAGTGAAAAATACGTGACGGCTATACGAGTGTATAATGTAAACAATAACAAAAGCCAGATACTCGTTAGGGCATGACTCCTGAGTAACACGTCACACTTCTCGCTAGTAGTTGATTGGCTAATAAACCGTTTATGAAGTATTTTCTAAATACATTTTTTCCTACTAATTTGAGGTGGATTATAAACCAAATTTGTTCTCTACTCTTTGTCAGAATCATTTCCGCGAAACTTCCCCCCCCCCCCCCCCCCCCCCCCCCCCCCCCCCCCCCCCCCCCGTGATTACACGTGCTTTAACCAATGTGTTACTGTTTATTCACATAAATTGTAATTTCTTTAAAAGCGAACTCGGCAATTGCTAATATTATATGAGAATCAGTGCTCTGCATTCCAATCAGTAAGCAAAAGAAGTGTGCTAGATATATTCGTGTGTTTGACTGTATACTTATTCCAAATGCATATTCACATGTATCGTTCCAGCTTTCTTCCTGAATCTCCCCGATGGCTCCTGAAGCGTGGACAAGTAAAGCAAGCAAAATCTGTTTTGATGAAAATGGCTGCAGTAAATAAAACAACACTTGCCTGTGGAGATCTGAATGATATCATTGATAACGAAGCAACCGGAGATAGAGAGCCTTTCTGGAATATTGTGAAATCTCCTATTTTACTGCGCCGAATGTGCATCATTTGTTTTAACTGGTAAAGAACAAGATAAGGGCAAAATATTATTGACCAAGTATTAAGCACGTTAGAAACAAACTCTCAATTTTACATATATGAGCTGCTTATAAGTGCTTATAACTGTCAAATGTATATAACCTTTCCTCAAATATGTTTATTCAACATTATTTATTTTGATGTGAACGGACTGACTGACTGTATATATCTGTTCTTCATTTCCAAAAGGTTTGCCATCAGTATGAGTTTTTACGGTCTGAGCATGAACGTGACGAATCTCTCTGGAGACATTTACCTCAACTTCTTCCTCTTCGTCGTGCTTGAAGCGTGTTCCTTCATCCTGTGTTACTTCCTCATGGACAGACTTGGCAGGAAGAAACTCCTCTGTATGTCCCTGATCGCAACTGGAACAGCCTGTATACTACCACTCATTCCTGTACTGATATCAGACACACGTAAGCCATAAAAGAGCAACACTTTATATCATAAGCCTGGAGAAATAATGATAAAACGTTATTAGTGTGCAATGTTTGTGATGAAAAAAGTAAAAGTCTCAAAAAGTAAAAACATAACAGTATTTACCCACTCAAACAAACTTTCAATAAACATTTTAATTCACTTGTTTAATTAATAATTCACCTTTAGTTGTACATGAAATGCGACACAGGATACTTCGACAAATATAAAATGGCTATTTCAGCAAACCAATGGGCAATAAACGTCCTTGCTATCATCGGCAATACCGGCGCTTCAGTCAACTTTGCTGTGGTCTATACATTTACTTCGGAACTAATGCCAACAACAACGAGAAGCTCCTGTATAGGTTTCGGATCCTTTTCTGCAAGAATAGGGGGTTTAATGGCACCTTACATAGTAGATCTGGTAATTTTTTTCATTGTAAATATATCTTGCATACTAAAGGCGCTGTAGCACGCCGAGTTCCGAAATGAATGTACATGGTTCTGTTAAGTCATGCGAGTCCATTTTCCTTCGGGCAGCCATTTAAAGGCGTTCACATTAAAAATGGGCGCTCGAGGGTAGTTCAAGTGATATGACTGATGAAGCGATACCTAGAGCTTAAATTATGATACCATGTTGGAATGGCCAATCTCTAATTTAACAATATAGTCTACTACCTTTAAAAATAGATGGCAAATTCGAGAAAAATGCTAAAAACGTGTTACAGCGCCTTTTAATATCGTTATGGAAAGTTTGAACAATTAAAGTTTGAAAAGCAAGACTAAATTCAATATACTTATTATTACTTATACTTATATACAATTTCGAAAAAGAGACATCAACAATATAAAAGCTAATCAAAAGTTTTCACTTACCAATATTGCATTGACATTTGAAAAACAAATACGTTCAATATTTAAATCTATCTGATTGAAATCAAGGTGTTAGAGATCTGAAATGAACTTTAATTTGAAAGTACGAATCAGGTTGGTGCTTTCTGATTACTTACGTTAAATCAACTGTGCGATCTTTAGACAAATGGTGTATAACCGGATAAAACCATGATGTAATTGCATCATATTCGAATCTGCGAAAAGCCCTAATTAAATAATTTATTTCATGCAGTTCTTTGATATTTGTTTATTATTTCAAATTATATTTTATTCCAGACACTCTATGTCACGGGTAGATATGGACAAATTCTCCCCATGATGATTTGTGGAGGAACGAGTGCGTTGGCTGGATTTCTCTCCTTGTTACTTCCTGAGACGTTAAACAAACGGTTACCAGAAACCATCAAAGAAGCAGAAATTTTAGGAACGTAAGTATATTTATTTTGATAATTGACAGATATACACGTCAGATATTCTTGCAGAAGAGATTTTGAACTTACTGCACACTAAAAAATCATTTGATCTAAAACACACTAATATGTCTATAGACCTTGTGCACGTGACGTCATCAGTGTTTACGACGCCATATTGGTGATCAACCGACCGCCCGCCTCGGGGGTGGCTCTCGCTTATTTTTGGCAATGACTTTAGCCCCGGCTTGTAACAGTGTTGTCCTCACCCTGTATGCATCTAGTCTACACTCTTACGCAAAAACATGAAAAGTGACTGTGATTTGTGGCCTATCTGACACGAACTAGCTGTTGTCAACAGAGCCTACAAGGTCAGGTGAGGTGAGTTGGGGTTTAACGCCGTTTTCAAGAGTATTTCACATATATCGCGGCTGCTAGTATTATGGCGAGAAAGGGAGAAAGCCCGCAATGTCATGTGGCCATGCACTGCCGTGAAACCTGCGAGCAGCGGCTGGAACTAGCGAACCATGGGTGGTACTGCACTGAAATTCAGTGTATATATTTCGTTTTCCTACTTATGTTGTTGTTCAGATTGACAGAACTTCTCGAAATATTTCTCCCTCACTCACTTTTTTCGAAAAAAATATGGTTGGGACCTCAATCAATTTCAGCACAGGATTACAAACAGTGAAATGTAAGAGTATAAGATGTTGTTGGGTATTCACGGTGAAAGAATAAAATTTGCTACACGAAATCAAGTCATACTAATCTGCAAATGTGCACATATTCACACTGATTTAAGCAATTTTCAGAGACATGGTTGCAGTGTGAAACATCTATAATAAAATTTACAAATTGCATAATAACATTGACGGGGTAGATGTAGGATTCAGGTTGTTTTTTTTAATTTTATAATAAAGTCAACTTCCCAATGCAAGGCATAACTCTTGCCAGTTTCCATTACTGGCTGATTTAGGCCTTGCAGTATTTCCTTAAGAAATCTGTGTTTAGAAATCCAGGCCCGCTATGCATTTCCAGTGCAGCAATTCACTGCCTCAACACAAGAAAGCGAGGGAAATACCGCAAGGGTTAAATCAGCCAGTAATGCAGACTGGCAAGAGTTATGCCTTGCGTTTGGAAGTTGTAATAAAGTTCGGACACTGGTTAACGAAAATGTGGCCATTTTAGCAACGCATGTATTCGTTTAAGGTAACACTATGGTGAATTCGTCTATCTGGGCTCTTCTCCCGACATGTCGATAGCATTTGGTTAGAGGTTTAAAAGCCAGAAAACATGTTGTGGGGAAAGAATAATTATTCCGGTACATGAACAACTTTATTTCATCATAATCGGTTGAAAAATAAAGCATATGCATTTGTTACAGTATCGGACGTACGTATTGACCCTTCACGCTCCATTTGCGGTTATTCCGCCTCGTATGCTCACTAAGAAGCCCATCTTCTCTCTTTATCGCACTGACAATAGTTATCTACGTTCCTGATTAGCGGGAAATTGATAGAAAGATAAACCTTTCATTGATTTTTGGTTTGAAAAATCCAAAGTGACATTACACGTCATGAAACACGGCAGTGTTGCCGAGTGAGACCCCTGACGCTTGATCACCAATATAGCGGATAAACAAGCCGTGACGTCAGATCACGTGACTTCGTGCACAAGGTCTATATGTACTTAAAACGTTCTCCAAATGTCAAAGTAATTCTTTTTTTCTAAACTAAAACAGTCGTCAATCACAGTCGTTTCAAAAGTACAAACTGTTCGCATCATTTAGCTTTTTTCTTTTCACTGTTGGTACTCTGAAGTTAGTTAGTGTCTTGTCCATTAAAGCTCTGTACATAAAGTTATAACACACTTTATATTAAATTGATTGGCTGACTAAAAAACACAAAAAAGTGAGCATGGCTCACATACCCCCGCCATCTGCTATCCGTCCATTGAGAATTAAAAATGTGAAGGGTACTATGTTTAAAAAACAGCTTCAAGCATCATAATATTGTCAAAAATAACGCAACAAGGACCTATTGTGAACTATTAGTGCTGGGTAGGAACGTAGTAGCACATTCTTAAGAACAATTAATGTTATGTGGAACACATTTACATGACATAGCAACTGAGGGCCGTACTGTGGTCAAGTTACATCTGTGTGTGGACGATTGCACAACGACCTCACTCGTCCTTAGGAAGATCGAAGTACGGTAATTCTGTTTTTAGTACGTTTGTACTCTGTCCAGTTTCAGAACGGGAAGATGGTTGGACATGTCCCACGTTCTGGAGCACTCTTCCATTTTAAGTACATCAGAGCCAGTTCATAAAGTTCGCAAACAGTTGAAACTACATGTACGTCCTTACCGTTTTCGGACCGTTCAATCCCGGTGTAAAGGGGTATTAGGACATCGTAGCACATACACATTGTACGTACGGCCTCCGTATGATAATTTTTCAATAAGCACTTATAACTGACTTACCATGTGCGGAACGTACAATGCACGAAGATCACGACCATACATGTCGTGCGGGCAACGTACTTACACCTTGCGTGTTACGTGTTACGTGCGTTGATTTACTCCCTCCCTGCGTTTCCCACTTCCTCTCAACGTTTTCTGGCCTTGGCTCCCCGTACGGACGAAAATAACATTTGGTTGTGACCGAGGTTTAAAGTGAAATAATTGTCTCTTTGAGGATATGTATTTGTTGTTTTGACCTACCAAGAGCTTGTTTATATTTCACAGTTCTGTAGCTGTTAATGTGAACATATTTGAAGCAATATAAGATGGTATACATAAGATATATAATTATATAAGATAATACAACACAAAATCTACACACAACTGTTTCTTAGACTATTGTGTAACATTAGACCATTTTGGACAGTTGTGAAAAGGACAAATTGATAATCAAAAGTGTACTGACTGACATACACACTGCCGTTGAGGAAGGGAAAAGCAGAAAACAGCATTACTTAGGAGCATCGTACATTTTTGTACTTGTATCCCTGCCATTAATTTATTGTGATATTCTTTTTAATTAAGGATTCAGTCATAAGGCTGAATCCTTATTGTTATTGGCGTGTTTTTGTTTTTGTTTTTTTAAATTATTATTTGCACCGATTTTGTGACAGCCATTCAGCAAAAACGATCGTTTTAGTATTTTAAAAAAATCACAAAGACATACAATTAAGTTAATATGCAAGTTTAGTGGAGAATGAACCTTAGGTTGATGAGTGCACTGATCTACTAGATTTAGCTAAACATTAAATAACCCTGATGTTTTTAAATGAACAAAATCTTTTCAGAAAAGAACAAAACAATGTACACATGGCTGGCTCGAACGTTCGATATTGAAAACTCTATTTGATATTTTAATGAACACATTATACTTTCCCTGCAAAGCCATCTATGACGAAGATCTTTATGAGTCAATGATCATTGCCAGAATAAAGGAAACATGTGTTTAAAATATGCAACGTTATGACCTGATGCCACTGAGTTTTGATCTTTTAAGACTGTTTGAGTTCTAATGTTAACATTTCAGAGCCGCCTATGATGAAGACGCCTATCTCGAGGACAATACGCCACCCCCAACCGAAGGAACCAATCACATTACAGAGAACACTCTGATGAACACGACGCCCTGTTGACTTTATTTCTTAGCGACCCCAGCGAAGGCGGCTAAGTTTCCGTCAGATTTGGTTTTTGGCGTAGATGTGCTTTTTGAGGGATTAAGCTATTTTTTCATTTCTTTTAGTTTCTGTTTCAATAGCAACTGGACTTTGTCTTTTTGAAGGGTAGGGATTGTTTCCGGTCTAGAAATGTAAAACTACTTGATCATTCCTGAACAAATTTGGCATTTACCTCTGATACCATATAAACTGAAGCACAAAAGAAACGTCACCATATTAGTGTTTATCCCCCGCCGCGCGTTTAGTGCGAAGCGGGGGATATAGTATTCGGCTGCGTCCGTCCGTCCGTACGAAATGGAATAACTCAAATACTATTCACTGGATTCTTTTCATATTTTGCATATGGGTTCATCATGGGAAGAGTAATGTTCTTACATAGGTTTGTGACCTTGACCTTCATTTCAAGGTCACAACAAGACTTTGTTATTTTACCCTTGTCAGCGGGATATCTCATTAACCATTCTCTAGATTCTCTTCATATTTTACACATAGCTTCTCCAAGAAAAGACGACGGGCTGATTAGATTTTGGTGACCGTGACACTATTTTCAAGGTCACAACGGATCTTTGAATTTTTTGACATGTTAATGTACATGTAAAGCTTGTCAGCAGGATATCTCAAGAACCATTCACCGGAATTCCATCATTTCTTACACAAAGCAAAAGGACTGATTAGATTATGGTGACCTTGACATTATTCTCAAGGTCACAGTGGAATTTTAAATTGTTCGACATGTTAATGTACATGTAAAGGTTGTCAGCGGGATATCTCAAGAACCATTCACCGGAATTCCATCATATCTTACATAATGCACCTCCTAGGAAAGACAAAGGGCTGATTAGATTTGATGACCTTGACATTTTTGTCAAGGTCACAGTGGAGCTTTGACTTTTTCGACATGTTTGACAGTCGATTTTGCTGATCTTGACATTATTTTTAAATTTTGAAGTATTTATTTTCGGCGGGGGATCATGTCGTGACAACTACTTGTTTTAAATGGCATAGAGTCATGCTTACCGACGAAGTCGATTCAGAATACATCACACTGATGGAAGAATTCGGATGGCAAGATGGGAGAGCACGACGTTGTTGGGTCCAAGAAACAGTTTGGTATTGGAGGAGTTATGATTCGGGGAAATTTGTGGGAATTTGAAGACGGATTTGATTCTATTAAATTGTAACCTCACTGCTCAACGCTATGTCGATGAGGTTTTAACACCTGTCGTAGTGCCATTTAGTCAACGTAAAGCAGGAACTCAACAGGACAATGCCACGCCACACTATGCACGTCTAACCAGGGACATCCTAAGCACCCATAATGTGAACGTTCTCCCATGATCATCACAATCACCTGATCTGTCCCCTATAGCACTATGTGGGACTGACTACCTGGGACGCCAAATTCACAACCGCCAGAAACCTCCACAAACCAGGGCGGAGTTGCGCTTTCTATTAAAAAGTACTCTAATAGAGTAATCATTTTCCAAAATATGTCTTTGTTTAATTGTTATTGTGAAAAGAAATGAGATGACGTTTAGTGCTTCAGTTTATATGTTCCTATCGGATGATAAAGCTTTTAATAAATTCTATTTTGTTTTCTGTTTCCATGACAACACTTGAACATTTTGAAGGTTAGTTTTGGTTTTCGGTGCACATGTGATGTCCATTTTGGGGTTCGACTTTTTTCACTTTTTATATTTGCAACAATGTAATATAAACGATGCGACATGGATCGACATGTTTGAATCCAGTTATGAATACACAAAAGTACCACATTTAAAGTTGCAATTGGTCATGGCTGCAAAGGTTTCTTTTTAAAGCACATGTAACAGACAATGCAGGTGTGATTACTTGCCAGACCAAAGTTCATTTCATTCATTTCTTTCATGTTTCTGAATACATTAATAGTTATTTCCTTTCATCATTAAGTGTAATTGCTAAATAAGTAGTATTTTTCTCTAAATGGTAATAAAAACTATGACAAATTGTCAGTGTAGTCCAAAAGAGGGATTACACTCAGTCTGCTATACAATTGTATGCCTTACGCTGAAGCTTAACATATTACAAAAATGGTGTGAAAATGTACCAAAATATTACTTTAAGGGTAAGTTTTTATAAAGACCGATGGGCTCACTACTGCAAAGGAATGAAGATCAACAGTATCCATATCTTTATCATTGGTTACAATAGATGGCAAGCGTTTTGTGGAAGGGCTTGATCTATCGTTATATTTATTCGTACATGTAAAGTAAATGATTGACAGTGTTATACATGGATATTAAAGCAGCGTGACAATAATGTGAATTTGTAACTGAAAACCGACAATTAAGTATGATCAAGCACTCTGTGCATAGAATCAATATCCGATTATATACGATTGTCGTTACAAAAGTTCTGACCGTTCACAACGAAAGCCGATAATACATGTTAATTATTTACTGACCTTTTTCCTCACGAGGCTTGAACGGAAAGTATAATATGCGTCATTTAACGCAAACGTAGTTAAGTTAAGGTTATTGTCTTCTCTTTTTAAGCTAACTACAGGGAAACAAAGGTCTCCCCTTAGTGTGAGTGAATATTTTTACAAAATCAGCTAGTTACTTTTTTTTATAAGACTTCCCATGGAAATCTTTGACGGTTGTGAGTTAAAACTATTGCATATTGTAAATGTATGTTTGTATACACCTCGTACCACCAATTGGAAGTCGAGTATATGATAAGTTGATAGGATATGCGTGTCCGTTTATTTCAAATCGTAATACTGGCAAACTCGAATCTGCATCTCCGATATTGGCGATCACAGAATCGAACATCTGATTATCTACTTTCTCTTTCTTATGAAGTCTTGGAATTTATCAAACTGTATACCTATGTACTTTGCATTCGGGAAGAATACCATATATTATTGTATGCCAGATGTCACAAATTTTGCAAAATGATCCTGAAAGTACTGTTGTTTGCAATTCAATGTTCGGGATTATATATAATTGACACGTCAATACTCTGGGTAATCAATTGTTTCAACGTCGGTTCAACGTCGAATTGCCTGCTGGGAAGCCTTCTGTTTTACCATGTCTCCTATCACAGCAAAATTGAGCTGGCTTCCAGATCACTGAAACTAACAGGATACCCAATGGAAACCAGTATTTCCAATTGGTATCCAGACAGTTTTTAACAGTTTCCATGTGGTTTCCATCAACATTGAAACTGACTTTTGCACCAGTATCCGGATGGTATCCAGTGCGAATAATTACCCACTCCTCCAAGTGGTATCCATCAGGTTTCCATGAATATCTTTCTTGTAGGTTTCAACTCAGTTTCCATATGATAGTTTCCACTTGGTTTCGACTTGGTTTCCATATTTCTTAGTTTACACTTGGTTTCAATTGGTGTCCATGTTCAGGTTTACTGTATGTTTCAGTCTGGTTTCCATGTTAAGGTTTACTGTTGGTTTCAACCTAGTTTCCATTTTTGAGGTTTACTGTAGGTTTCAGTGTGGTTTTAGTATTATGGTTTACTGTAGTTTTCAGTGTAATGGTTTACTTTAGGTTTCAGTCTGGTTTCAGTGTAATGGTTTACTGTAGGTTTCAGTCTGGTTTCAGTGTAATGGTTTACTGTAGGTTTCAGTCTGGTTTCCATGTTAAGGTTTACTGTAGGTTTCAGTCTGGCTTCAGTGTAATGGTTTACTGTAGGTTTCAGTCTGGTTTCCATGGTTGACATTTGCATGTTGTGCTAAACACGCATATCAAGCATGTTATGATTTACATGAATACAGTGTCAACACCTACAGCATCAACTGCTACCATCATCAAGAGCAATAATGCTTCGGAGAACATATTTCTAGTAATGACACAAATAATTGTACTTTGTTATAAGGTTTATTACATAAAGTGCCAATAGCAGAGTAATTCTTGGAATATTATTTAACTAATTGCGAAAAGGAAAAGACATCTGACAATCAAATCTATAAAATGTATTTAAACACACAAGACTATGTGGTGAAAGTAATTATGATCATCATAGATACACATTGAAACATTGCATTATTTATAATAATTACTTCATACATGATCCAGCAAAATAACATCAATTGAAGTTGATGTTATTAACAGGACATTGCTGCTGATCAAGAAAAGATGATCACTGATAAAGCCACAGTTACGGGTTTTATTCTGGGTTATTACTGTCCAGCCGGCCAGTCACTATGTATTTGAGGAACAGGCCATATATATGTTTAATGGACATCCTTTCTTAATCGGTTCTCGCTCAATCATGTCTATATCGTCATAAGAACAAAACATCTCCAATGAAAACCCTTCGAGAAAAAGCATGTCTTTGTACCATAGACAGTGTTGTCAATGTTTCACCTATGTGAACTATGAAACTTTCATTTATAATAATGGTCAAAGTAAGAATTGTGCATACACTATGTCAACAAGATTCATCAGAAGATAACATATCCGTCCGCCCCACATAATTTGTAATCTGTTAAAAGTATATCTTTACAGAAATGACCACTTCAGTAGGTGGGTAATGCATACGCAGAGGTTAAAGTTACATCCATTGTGTTTTTGGGGATCACATATTCAAATGTTATGAATGATGTTACTTTATCGAGAAGTACCAATTGTTACCGAAAGCTACCATTTTGATGATAGTTGACTCAGTATATTGATATGGAGGTAAAAGGGGTGATTTCTGATCGAGAACCTGAAAATGCATCGCCATTGACGCGCGCCAATGAGACAAACGTAATTTTGGAATCTTATTTATAACAGACAAAATGACAAATTTGGGTTAAAGTGTTTAATAGGTCATATATCCACTGTGCATGTAAATGGGACGTGCAGTTTAGGTTTCTACACATGCATAATGATGTTACTCGATTTTAATTGAAAACTAGTAATTATGATATATTTTGCGATTGGGGATAATTATGCAAGCTGAGTGAATTTATTTGTACTGTTAACATCACATATGGTGTGTTGGAATGTATTAAAGCGACATCAAATTTGATCAAACACAATGGATGCACCTTTAAGTACCGGGGATGTAGCTCAGTTGGTAGAGTGTCCACTCATCACCCGGAAGGTCGGGGTTTGATTCCCAGCCGCGTCATACCAAAAGACGTTAAAAGATGGGAGCTGTAGCTTCCTTGCTTGGCACTCAGCATTATATATATAAATATATATATCTTTATTATGCACGAAGGCCTCGGGCCCATATACATGAAACAGTATATACAATCAACATATATTGGATACATTGATAAGCACATTTAGGAGTTTAACAAAGTCTGTCTCTTATAGGCAGAATATATATATTTACATAGATTAAGTAATGATTCATTTGAAGAAGCAGTTAACAAATTTCTAAATGTGGATTCATTTGGAGTAAAATAATAAACATGTGGAAAATAATGTAGTCTTTCAGCAGAATAAGACTGACATACTAATAGAAAATGAAATTCGTCTTCTATGCCATATTTACATACCGGGCATGTACGTAGAGATATATCAATATTTATCAATCTTCCTTCATTTATCTTCAATCTAAGTAGTCCTGCTCGGAATTTTACAAGAATATTACGATATTTATTTTCATTTATAACGCTTAAGTATTTTTCAGGTTCTAACAAACTTTTGTATTCTCTATATAATTTGTATCGTGAACTGTTATCAAGAGTACAATGCCAGGATTGGTAAAACATATTAACACATACATCTTTAAAACATCTGATAAAATGCAATTTATCACCAACACCCTGTGCCAGCCAAACAAATCCAAATCCATGTGAAAATAATATATTTCGGATATGAGAGGCGTAATTATTTTGTCCAATGTTGTCTAGAAATAAATACATGTCATATGATTTTTTGGGTATTCTTCCAGAATTCATCTCAGTTAGTTTTAACTATTATAAGGATAGAACAACGCTTGAACTGGCGCTGCACTGTCGCTGCCGGGGGCCAGGGGCACACAAAGAATTTCCAAATTTACATTGTAATGAGGACAGTAAAGTGTTATTGTTATTATTAAGGGAGATATGATGAAGGGTCTTGGAGTTCTGCTCCACCAACGAACTTTTTCCTGAACAAAGTCCAATTTTATACCAGTGAGATAACAATACTTTAAATGATTGTTTCGTTCTTTGAACATTAATGCTTGAAAGTGTTCATTCGTATAAAACAAATATATAAGCTTTTAAATAAGCTATCGATCATGTTTGCATCTATAACGTTAAACACTGGAGTAACGACCGTTCTTTCCACTTGTGGAAAGGCGTTCTTTTGGCGTGGAAAGAGGCATCTTTCCAATCTTTCCACCCATGGAAAGAGGCATCTTTCCATGTCTTTCCAAAGACGGAAAGAACGACCTTTCCAAACCCCTTTTGGAAATATAGGCCAAAAGGCGGTCTTTCCACAGCCATCACGCTAATGAGATTATGGAGTTATGTCCCCTTGTCAAGCGCTACCTGTCAACAATATCTATAGAAATATCGTTTATGACTAGATTGTTTTTGATTTATGTACCATATTAAATATCATTTTGATTTAGGAAATTTTTAGACTTTGATAACTATTTTGACATTAAAAGAATAAGTTGATAAATATATTTTTGTTTTCATTATTTTGACTTAATTAAACATTATTTGTAAACTAAATTCAAACTTTGATTTTAGATGTATTCTAACAAGAAAGTGACTTTAAAATAAAATGAGATAGCATAATATGTTGACTTTGTTAAAAGGATGAAATTAATGAAAATATTTGTTCATATATTTTGATAACCAAAATGATCTTGTTGAAAAGTAGATGTTATATTTAAGTTTTAAAACATAAAGATGTACAAGTTTTTGACAATAATTAGATAAAATTTATTTTATTTTGAATAAAAAAAAACCCATTTTGGTTGAATGATTTTAATTTTTTTTTATTTAATCCGTAAGTATGACTTTAATTGGAATGTAATCAGTCTATGAACGAACTCCAGAAACAGGCTTTCTAGAACTTTTTTACAAATCCTACTTTAGGTGGAAAAACTTAATGTAAAATGTACTGGAGGTTAGTTGTTCTGGAAATTCTTCTTGATAAGCATTTTTAATTTATGCTGTCCAACTACCCTATGCCGCAGACATCCCTGATTATGCACCTTGTGACCTGTTAATATAGGATTAATTACAACATGGATAACCTTCATGATACCAAAACAATTGAACATTGATACATTGAACTATTTATTTCTTCCTGTTATTAATGCAGTTTGCTTACTTAGTTTTTATGAAGAATATATTATGTATTTCAATGTCACTAACGCTCATATACTGAAACTGGGTCTCTAATTCGATAATATTTCATGTTAAATGGACATAATCATGTTGTTGAAGTCACATATATATCCAGTGGTATAATTTGTGTTATTTAATTGTTATTTGATATCAACTTTAACCGAAAATAGCCAGTTTACGGCCAGTCAGTTGATTATAACGAACATACAACCATTTAAAGTCGTATTATGATCGAAAACCGGACAATGAACCTTGGCACGCAGCAGCCAAGAAGTCAAACGTAATTTTGAAAACTTTCATAAAGTTGATAGGAAGACAGTTTGCTTCCATAGCCATTAATAGGTCTTATAACGAGTAAATTCGTGAAATAGAGCCATAATTGTCGGCTACTACACATGTATGAAACTGTTTTTGGTTTTTAGTTTTCATTTATATATTTATTATACTAAGCATTTGGGGGTAAGAATATAGGTCGATTAAGAAGATATAACTTACACCAGCACCTATTGTTATATGTACATTTTAGAACCAAATAAAATATCATGCAAAAACTGATCATGCAGCTTTAAAAGAATAGGTTTGCATATGACCAAAGAATCACGGATGTGTCCAAAGATAAAACCAATAACCATCCCGGCATGATGCCATCATAAGAAAAGATAACTATGAATAATGTTACCACTATGATCATGTCTAAACACTACATGATCCTACAGGGTGAGACAAATACTCCCCGACGTAATGTGCTCATCTTTTAAATGAAACTAATCACTGAAAGAAGAGAGGAGGCTGACAAAATGTTTATTCCACTCCTTGATATCATTAGCTAACCAGTAATTAATCAGTTAAAAAGTAGGTCCTTCATATATAATGATTGACTAACGATGGAACGAAAGAGAAAATGAATGAGAGATTGGCATGTTCATTCATATCATCTAATTTATATCCAGAAAACTGTGAATGCTCACCTAGAGCGCTTTTCAACAACATTGAGTACATTAAATGAATACACACAAGATATCAAGATAAATAGGAGGTTTTGTTTCATGAGAGCAAATTACCCTATTTGGATGTTCTTTCTGATGTGAATAATGGCCGATTTTCAAATTAGTCAGTGTATGCTTTATCCAAGCAATAGTGATCTAAATTATCATAAATTTGATAGACCTATCCAGAAAGCTCATCTTATTCATTCGACCGGAATCACAAAAATACATAACTTAACAACTGTGAGTTACAGTAAGAACTAGGGCAAAGTATGTTCTGTCATATTGATGATTAACCCATCTCACAGTCTGTTTACTGCTCCACCACTGCTTATTAACTTGCAGTTTCGATATCAATTAATATCAATCACTGGTAGATTTTAAAAACATGTCTAAGTGTTTATCATGGGACTGAATTTTACATTTATATTATCAATGACATTAGAATGTTCACTAAACCTGTTAATTAGCCATGTTATTTATATGCGGGGTAATATCGGTTTCCTCACCATTAACCATTTCGTTTTTACTCCAAGTTATGTATAAACGATCGTATTAACCATATGTACATTTCAAAGAAGAAATGTTTCAAAGAGTGTGTACATTTCTTTGATTGACATTCTAGAAGTTGGTGACGAAGAAGAGAGAAACGATCATGTACATTAGCATATGTTTGTTATGTCAAAGTTCTCAACTGTTCAGATCGACATTCACAGCAATGAGAAACTTGCAGTCATACGTCATATGCTTCATATGCTGTCTGACATTTACGTTTTCCTACGTTATCCCTCTGTCATGCCCTCTGCATAAACGTTGTGTCCCTCCTAATGAATTACGTAATGGTTTCATCAAAGACGGCCGAGTTTCACAGATATCACGCTTCAAAGTATTTCAAGGGTCAATGTGCGTACGTAAGCTCGTAGTACGCTCGTTAACACAGAGAGAGAGAGAGAGAGAGAGAGAGAGAGAGAGAGAGAGAGAGAGAGAGAGAGAGAGAGAGAGAGAGAGAGAGAGAGAGAGAGAGAGAGAGAGAGAGAGAGAGAGACTAACAATCTGAAGTATGTTATATTAATATTTCAACTATATATTAAACATTTGCTGACTTTATCATTTAAAAGAATTATTGATTATGATTTTAATGAATTATGTACTCCCCTTTCCATAAGGCCATAGAACGTTCTTGTTAACGTTTTAGTTCTTAATACCCCGAAAACAAAGGCAGTGATTATAGATTATAGAGTGAAGAAAAACAACTGTAAACCCGTTCTCATTGACAATTCCAGCATAAAAGTTGTCCCAGAGTACAAATATCTCGGCACTATTTTTTATGAAAAATTTAACTTTAAAGCAAACACAGAGCATCTACAAGAAATGCCAACAAAGACTGTGTTTTACGTAAAGCTTTTAATGTCAATACCTTTCCACTTGTTCTTTATGACAAAACTTGTATTAAAAACTAGCTCTGTTTGAGTCTGTTTGAGCATGGCAAGTTGGTTTGGAGGTATTTCATTGCAAAACGAAAACAAGCATCAAAACAGTATCGAGCTGACCAGTAAAATATGAGGTGTTGCTTTAAATTTTCGAACACTATTAGGCACGCATAACATATGCTGCATAAAAAATCCACTTTCAGAACAAACAGAGCATGAAGACATTCATTCCAACAAACAGTGTTGTTTTAAAACAGTTACGTGTATAGGTAAAGATCTGTCTGCCTGTTTTCACGATCTTTCATCCGGTTATTTTGATATGATTTATTATTTTTACAGTCTTATATTTAATGAACAGAAGAAATTCTAATTTATATTTATGAGTTAAACAATTTATCATAGACTCCTTACAACTATCACACGACTTACTCTTATGAAAGTGTATATTTTTTAATATGAATGATTAATGATAAAAAAAACAACACATGTTGTTTAAGTGTATTGAATGAAAGTACTTATACGTGTTGGTTCACCTGTTCTTTATTTTTAAGATTGTATGCGGAAGAGTTTCTGCCATAATACAAATTAAATTTTTGATTGTTATGTCGCAAGCTTAAGCAAAATATGAGTGATTATCATGACAATAATGTTGTCAATTTGTTACATTATATACAACTGTATTTTATTATGCAATGACTCTTTTTGTCAATCTCATTTTTGGTAAACTTCGCTGACGGTGGGCAGCCAGGGATTATATAATCAGATGGAGTCCCTGGCTATACCTGTTAAACGCTGCGTTCCGGTCGGTGTTATGTAACATGTGTATTCGCTCTTAAACAAGTCTTCCTGATGGACTGTAACACTTGACTCGGTTTTCTTGTACTGCAGCCACATTGAGCTATCTATCAACAATCGCTATATACACTTTCATATCGGTATTTAAATCTAACAGTTGTGATGACAAAGAGGTACCAGTATGTGCATTTGCTTCAATTATACTGTATACTAGCCTATAAACGATAAACGTCTCATTATCTGTCGAAACAACATTTTAATGTAATATTGTAAAATTGCAATGACTTTAACATGTTATAGAGTTGAACGGATATTACTATTTATAACGGATATTACTACTATAACTACAACTAATTACATTATAAAATTAAACATCTAGACAGTATAGACCTAGATAAAAGGTCACAGTTGTGTAAGCAATGATACTATAAGGTATTTATAGAAGTTTAACATGTATTACTACAAATCATAAAATCCAATTAAAACATAAAATAAGCACACATCATTTCACCACAGACCCATGTTTCTGTTTAGCACAGTTTGGATGGGGTGATTTTTCATATTAGTTCTGCTCAAATAATTCCATAGAAGGCGATTTATATAAACATGTTCATTATTGCAGACTCGAATACCTACGCTAGATATCTAGATATTACATTTCCCTCTAGTTATGTCACTTCTTTGTGTATGTGTGTGTATGTGTATTAGTATTTAAAGATAACCCTCTCATCAGAATTGACGAATATACATCCGAATACACACCCACAGCTAGTCGCGAATACACGCCATTCCTCGCCCCAATAAGCCTAGCTTAATTGCCGGTCATAAACCAGGGGAGAAATTATGCGTTATACATTGAATATTTCGTAATTAGAAAATCGCTCTGTATGTATTACCTTACATAAATACTGACAATTATTTTAAATCTTGCGTTTTCTAGCTCTCTGGGATAATGTTGTTTATTTATACAATATTATTTGATGATGTCCGTTATTACTGTATTGCGATCTCTACTACAGACACCTCTATCTATTTTATCTTTGGAACTTCTGCGTGTATTGCAGTTTTTTGATTGACACGTATACAGTTCACCAACTCATACTAGATTGTTTTCAAACCTTGTGAAAACGTCTCATCGGTACTATTAGTATATTTGTAATATCATTTATAAAATGTCTATTAGGACAGACGGACGAACATAATTATTGCATGTTATATTGATGCATCGTTAAAACATATGCAATAGTTATTTGCGAAAGAATCACTGACAGACAGGTTTTTTCTATATATAGGGCCCAGTTTTAACATGACAGCTTGAGATGACGTGAGTTTTCATCAATCTTTTATAAACATGGCAAGGTATATTAAGATATATTATAAATATGTAGATTATACATTGTTTGTTGATTGCAAAAGCGTCACAAACTAACCATTTGTAAAATTCGTCTTCTATTTGACCAGAAGAATAATTAGAACATCATAGATCATCCAGTGTGTAACAGTCCTTTCTAAAATGTTGTATGTTTAAGGAGTGTAATGCGATTCTAAATTTACATAGATTTCGTAAGAGTGACTTATCACTAAGAAAACTTAAACTCTAGTCTGGCCCAAAACCCGATTTGAAATGATGTAATGACTTAAATAAATTGATGAATTATTTGTGTCGGACCAATTTGTATAAACATACCCTTTAAACATAAACAAAATTATTTGCCTGTCACCAACATTTTGATTCAACCTGATATAAGACAATCCACTTGACAATAAATATTTCTCCTATCAACTAACTAATGCGTGTTAACGGGACATAGTTAAGGATGCGTACACGTTATTGAAAATGTATCTTAAAACTAATGTTGTGCATTTGACATTTCATACGAACTTGCTAGCTTGCATCAGTATGATATATATATTAATTAAAACTATTAGTAGGCCGTATGCTGCGAACGTACTACATAGCACACGCATTCAGTTTTAATGTAATATGCTTCATAAACAAAGCATGCATTTATACATTTTATCATTTTCAAATACAAATACAAATTCCAAATTTCTGTCACATCTTCAGTCGGTTTCACTTTATTTCCACAAACGATACCTTTAATCGATATTTCCCGGGGTTTTTTTTAATTCTTAATATATAAATTCAGTAGACACTCTCTTGCGTCACATACAAGTAAATATTTGATTGATTCCACCAGTTTCAAGTTGTGTTCCGAAAAAAGTACGATGGACAGAACATGAGATAAATTTTATCATTTTTATTGAAGATTGTCCTATTGTTATACACAGCCATAAAATATTTACAAATCATACCCCGACACAATTGCAAAACAGACAGTATATACATATGGGACAACAATTAAACAGAAAACTTATGTTAGCTATCTTGATGATACAATTTAATTTGTTGAAGAATGAATGCTTGTATACACGTTGATGTGTAGTGGTCAAAGAAGAGGCCACTCTCGTCAGAGTTCACAAATACACAACCGAATATACATGTGTGCGAAGTCGCGAATACACGCTGTTGAGCCTATCTAAAGATAGCAATTGCGGGTCATAAAACAGTCTGTGCAATACACGAGAATGGTAATTGACAAACTTAATCTGTTCTTACTAACTGTAGTAACACTATCATATTTGTAAAATTTGTATGTTTATTGTGCTTTATGAGTGTTTTGGGCGCGTATTATTTTACGGCACTTTATCTCAACTTTATGAAATTCTTTTTTTGTATATGTTACTGTTTTACAAAATAGTCATGACACATTTAACGTTGTTTCCTTATTATCGGTGAAAACTCGTTATTCTGTGACTCAATAATTAAAGATAACACTATATTCAATCATTCTTGCTGTACTGTAATGGAGTGCGGAAGCAAATTTATTAAAATAATATAAATGTTAATCACATTATAATCACGTTATTGGTAATTGAGTGTCACATATGTCAAACCTGACGGGTTAGAATATGTTACATGTTTATTCATATCCGTTTGTATATATATATATATATATATATATATATATATATATATATATATATATATATATATATATATATATATATATATATATATATATAATATATATATATATATATATATACATTTATATATCCGTTTGTATATATATATATATACCGGTACTGATTGCAGTCGACTGCAGTCTGGGCGCACTCTGGTATTCAACCATTACCAAAACTCACAAAAAGGGGTACTCTTTGAAACTGAACTGATGTCTTATGATAATTGTAATTATAGTGCAAGTTGCCTGGCTGTCCAATTTGTTTTAATTGAGAACTATGAATTGAAACCAAGTGTTAGTTATTATTTGTTTTGTCAGTAATTAAATATGGGATGATTTATTGACACTGAATGGTAATTTTGACATTTTTTAAGGTCAGCGAAAAACAGAATGTTAACATTTAATGAATGAATTTCTTTATATTATAGAATAGCTTGTATTATGTTGATGAGTGTATCAACCTGCTATTTAGACATTTATGTACATGAATGCGAGACATATTTGTTAATTAACAGAATTCACAACTATGTTTATTAGCACGCACTGTGATTGGGTATCTACCCACCGCGTCAGTGGTTGTCGCCGTTCCAATTGATTAATTGATTCGCAACAAAGCATGTGAGACATGAAAGACTCTGTCTTAAGAACGTACTTCTCCCAACAAATTGACAGCTTTTGTGGTATGCTATTGTTGCATTTAAAACATCACAATTCATCATCAATGTAATAAAATTGTTATTTTGAATATAATTTAAATATGGCATTAAATAACGATTTACTGATATCTTAACAAATGATTGAAATCAAACTCAAAACGTAATTGTAATTTTACTTTCATCTGATGTGTTCGCATGTAGCTACAGCCAGCTGTTGTTAAACCGTAAGCTCTACGAGGAATTTAACATGGAAATTGTGAAAATAAACATATATTGTTTGGTAATCATTAACAATGTTGCAGTAGATTAATTACATTAACTTAAGATTTTGTATGTACAAATACACACTTATTCCAATATTTTGTTATTTACTTCTGAATTTTTGTTTTAAATATCAAAACCAAAACTTAATTTCAAAACTTGTCTTATCAAACAAAAATTGCAACATTTGTTACAGAATGGGTCGGTAATTAAATGCAGGATGTAGTATAACCATAGACCATAGCGGGTACCATTACTGATTAGTTTTATTTATTCCGAATTAAGGTCTTGCACAAGTTGAGCGCAGAGATTGTCGTAGCTAGTAGTTATGCAACTCAGTGTAACAACTGCACATGTGTATCTCAGCAGGTATTATGACTAAATACACTATCAGTACTTAACGACTCAAATATACAATCATTTGATTGCGTTGTTGTGGAATGTATTGAGAGAGAATATTATGGCTCATTTCGTACACTTAAATACATGTTGATAAACTATAAATTTAACGACATACGATGGTATGACGTAAAATATTGCAAGATATCTGTGAAATTAAAATACATGCGTGATTTTGCTACATTGCATAAATGCTCATATAACCAATTTTGTCATTTTACCGAGATGATGTATTTATCGAAATAACATTGTACAACACTGTGAAATGAGAGATGGACGGACAGAGAGGGAGAGAGAGACGGGAGGAGAGAGAGGGAGGGCGAGAGGGAAAGAGAACGGAGACAGAGAGACGGAGAGAGAGAGAGAGAGAGAGAGAGAGAGAGAGAGAGAGAGACGGAGAGAGGGAGAGACGGAGAGAGAGAGAGACGGAGAGAGAGAGGGAGAGAGAGACGGACAGAGAGAGAGAGACGGACGGACAGAGAGGGAGAGAGATAGGCGGACGGAAAGAGAGGGAGGGCGAGAGGGAAAGAGAACGGAAACAGAGAGACGGAGAGAGAGACGGACGGAGAGAGGGAGAGAGAGACGGACGGAGAGAGAGGGAGGGCGAGAGGCAAATAGATTAGACTATGCAAGTTGTCTATAATTGTAAAACGTTATACAGTTATATCTTCTCAGAGATACAGGGAGTGGGGAGAGAGAGAGAGAGAGAGAGAGAGAGAGAGAGAGAGAGAGAGAGAGAGAGAGAAAGAGAGAGAGAGAGAGAGAGACAGAGAGAGAGAGAGAGAGAGAGAGAGAGAGAGAGAGAGAGAGAGAGAGAGAGAGAGAGAGAGAGAGAGAGAGATAGACGGAGGGACAGAGAGACGGAGAGAGAGACGGACAGAGAGGGAGAGAGAGACGAACAGAGAGAGGGAGAGAGAGAGGGAGAGAGAGACGGACAGAGAAAGGGAGAGAGGGACGGACGGACGGAGAGAGAGGGAGGGCGAGAGGGAAAGGAATTAGACTATGCAAGTTGTCTATAATTGTAAAACATTATATAGTTATATTTTCCTAACTGAAGAATTGTAGCCAGTCGGGAAAATTCGCTACCACACAACAAAATGTTGGCGTTGTGTAACAAGTTTCAGGTTTTTTAATTATCTTTCTGTCAGTCAGTCCGACATATGTTTACCTTTTTATATGTGGTTACATTAGCTTGGAAAGTCACGAGGTGGGCCAGGTAGATTCCTTTGACAGGGGAGAGAGGGAGAGAGGGTAAAGAGAGAAAAAAGAGAAAGAGACAGAGAGGGAGAGAGACGGACAGAGAGAGAGAGGGAGAGAGAGAGAGAGAGAGACGGACGGAGAGAGAGAGGGAAGGCAAGAGGGCAATATATTAGACTATGCAAGTTTTCTATAATTGTAGAACGTTATATAGTTATATTTTCCGAACTGAAAAATTGTAGCCAGTCGGGAAAATTCACTACCACACAACAAAATGTTGGCGTTGTGTAACAAGTTTCAGGTTTTTAAATTATTTTTCTGTCAGTCCGACATTTGTTTACCTTTTTATATGTGGTTACATTAGCTTGGTAAGTCACGAGGTGGGCCAGGTAGATTCCTTTGACGGGGGAGAGAGCGAGAGAGGGTAAAGAGTGAGAAAGAGAAAGAGACAGAGAGGGAGAGCAGGAAAGAGGGGAAAGAGAGAGAAAGAGATTAGACTATGCAAGTTGTCTATAATTGTAAAACGTTATACAGTTATATCTTCCTAACTGAAGAACTGTAGCAAGTCAGGCAAATTAGCACAACAAACTGTTGGCGTTGTGTAACAAGTTTATATTTTCGGCAGCACCTTTCAGATGATTCTAATAACAAAATGACATGACAAAACTGTTTACATCATTGATTTGATGATCAATTGTAACTTTATGTAGGTATTTGACACATATTATTTACATAATTTAAAATAAGGATATTCATGATATTCAAATGTTATAGTTTAACCAAATGCAATATTTTCTCTTGTGAGATGTCTCCCATTGGTATTTGTTTGTAACTTGGTGCAATATTCGATAATGTACAAGATCAATTAAACTATGATGTATGGACAAAAGTAAGTTTATATGCGTGTCATTTCCCTGTGTAATCACTTAATGTACATTTTGCCTCAGTGATTGAACTGTATAATACAAATTTGTAATCATTGTGTGGTTAATGAGTTATACATACATGAAGGATTAGTAATTCAGTTTTCATTGAAAAAGAAATATTCTGTGATTAGGTGAATAAAATATGAATGGTTGGTTAAAAGTGGGAACAATCTAATTAGATTCATAACGTAAAATTGTATAAATTTGCATAGTTTCGAATACCTCGTATGTATTACATAATGGCAATTGAAAAATTAGTAAAAAAAAATAGAAATGTAAGTGTCAACGTACAGACTATTTTTAGAATTGACACGTTTTATAAATTATTTGATGAAGTAGAGTGTATTTGCAGGACCACTATGAAAAATAATAATATTGCTGATAATGTTATCTCAACTATACCAAAGGCAAAACACACGAACTATGATTTTTAAACATGCTTCTTTTTATGATCTTTTCAAATAATAGTAGTTTTTAATTGTGTCGTATACATTCCAACATAACTAATTAATACTTATAACCCTTAAAAAAAAAAAAACTACATCCATTGCAATGTATGACTCGTATTTCCTGATTAATTTGCTATTGAAACGAAATTTCACTCACTCAATGTCATACAGAAATGCCACTCGCGCTTTGTTAATATTTGTTTGCAAAATCTGTGGATATGTCTTCGTTTGGTTGAGAAAACAGATTCACCATAGGTTGTATGTAAGGATGGTCTTAATCTCATTTCCTTTTAATTTCCTATTCAACTATTATTTCTGGTGATCTGAATGTTGATAATTTAGTCATGTAAAATACAATGATCTCATCTATCACATGTTCAGGATATTATAGGAAAATATCATTATTTATGGTACTGGTAATAAAACTATTCCAAAATGTTTTCGTTGCTTCAGAAAACTGAACAACGATTTTATGAACGCTTCACATAATGATAAGAATAAATTAAATACTACATTAAATGATTAATATATAATTTCTCACTTAAATGTAATTGCATTAAAATAAATTAAGATAAATAGGTTGAAAGGGAGTTTTGAAGAGTGATTATTAATTTAGTTTTAGAAGTAAGGAGATGAAAAAAGATAATGTGATTTTATTCACGCTTCAATGGAAATCCACAGTTTGGAAAGGTGGGCTGTGGAAATGTGATCATTCCACAGTGTGGAAAGGACGCCTTTCGGTTTTGGAAAGATCGTTATTTCCAAGTGTGGAAAGTTTTGGAATGGACGGACGTTTCTCCAGTGAAAAGAACAACAATTCATTAAAGAAAATACCCAAATGTCCCAAACAAGTCATTTGGTTATCCAAAGTGTGCCTAAACTATGAAATTTTACATGATAATATTCCGTTCTGAATTTGTAACGTTACTTTTTCAAATGCCGAAATTCGCTTTTTTAAGAAAAACTCAACTTGCAGATTGCTGTAACTTGATAAGGGTTTCATATAGAGCACACCAATGGTTCGCTAGTTCCGGCCGATTCTCGCAGGTTTCACCGCAATACATAGCTACATGACGTTGCGAACTTTCTCCCTCCAAAGTGAAATACTCTTGAAAGCGGCGTTAAACCCCAACTCACCTCACTTCATATAGAGCACTGGTTGATAGATTCATATAAACAACAGTCTTAGTCTCCATCGATCGGTGATATTGTGGCCCATATGTTATTGAAGGTTTTGTTATCTTGATTAGTTTTAAAGTTGTTCGCATTTTGAGTTATCTCCCTTTATTGAGGTCGAAAATCACAATTCGGTCATCAAGGTGTGCTATAAGTTTGGTCATAGGCTATCATTTTCATGAAAATCGGGCCAGCCGTTCCTTCTTTCCACGATCCACAAAAAGTGCAAGTGACAAAATGTCTTTATCACTTTCATCATAAAGACAACATATTGCAAACGTTTGAGGAAATGTAACTGATGAAATATTTGCATGGCATATACGGAATATTTTCCTCGCCAAAGATAACAATTGCTGTAAGTTATTCTCTTTTAGGCATGTTTCATTGTCAAAAAAAACATATGCAGAATTGGACAAGTATAATGCTGCTGTAAGACAATCTGTAATGATAACCCTTCCTTGGTATTTTGGAGAAATAAAATCGGCTGTATTAAATTTCTGAGCGACTTGACTTTTATTTTTTTAATAAACATATGACCTATGTGACCATCAGGGAATTGAAATGTTGCTATATACATTCTTATAAACACAAGAGAGTAACGTATATATATATATATATATATATATATATATATATATATATAGTAAAGATATTTTAATCAACGAGTGATGAAGACTAGAAATACTTGCCATTTAGATAGTGAAGACATATAAGAGTGATGAACACGACTGAAACATCGTAATACTTGTATCCAAACGCCAACTCCCCTTAATTACGCCATCGAAATTATATTTATTACATTTATTCTGTTGAAGATGAGTCCTAAATATTTCTTCCCACTTTAATTAACCATTTGATTTGATAATTAACTTAGCAAAGTGCTTTATAAAAATAATATTTTTTCAGAAACATCGTATGGCAAGATCGGATATCCATATGATTTTTCCTAATTATTGAAAATTAAATTTCTCTGTTTTAATAGAGTCAAAGCTCTTTTAACACCTTCAATGGGGGCTGGTAAAATATCAACCATACAAGCCCGGTGGTCGGGCTTATATTTAACTTGTAATCATTAAATTTGATCTGTGTCAAATTCAGGTCTGCTATTGAAATAAACAATTTAGGTGAATATGGTTGAGAGTGTATTAATTTTGTTCAATTTTGTTCAAATTTGGTGGCAATAATACTGGTCAAAATAATAAGGTGTGCGGCTTCATTAACGGCTCAATAATAATGGCTAAACCATATTGGTTGTATTGTCATCGCACATCTTCAAAAATATGTTCAAGTCTCTATGTGGATTTTGAATATTTCCCCCATGTTATTCGGAAACCTTATGGCTTGCTTATGACTGTGAGAAATCGATTTCATTTCTGATTCTTATACAAAATATGAAATTATATAAATAAATATTGTCTAGTACTCCAAGTTGTTTTTAGTTATTCGCCTTAAAATTGATAAAATGTTCAATGTTACCAGAATTTGAAAGGTCACTGTGAAAATAGTACATGTATTAGAATGTCGCTAATATAAATACAATTTCTAAAAGCTTCAACAAATGATGTATATAGATACACATGTCTTGAGAGTAGTGTTTCCTGAAAAGTGGGTGGGGTAGGAAAACTTAAAAAGTTTTAAAATATGGTGTTGAATACATGTGACTTATGACTTTGCTGTGATTTATATTTTCACCCATTGTTATTGCGTATCTTTTTAAAAATTGCAAAAGTTTTCTCCAATAAAACAATCGAGCTGGACCTTTAATATCTGGGGCGATTGGACTCAAAGACGTGTTGTCGCTATTTCATAGTAAGAGCTATCACAATGTAAAGTTTGGAATTTGCTTCAGCTGTTGTTGCTAAATGTGGATGACTATATATCCGTGGAATTACAATAACAAAACTTGATTCAGCCATAAGGGACTGTTAAATACACATGAAAGCAAACAGGGGTGCATTGCAATTCTGACTTCAGTTTCTAGGAAAGAACCTTCCACTTATACTGTGTTCTCAATATTGCATTCCTTCAGAAATTATGTAAGTAAAGCCACAAGTTTACTTTCATTGAGCCATATTTATCGAAATTTGGCAAACTAATAATTAAGGATGCATTTGATATGAAAACCTTACCAAATGAAACACGAATAATACAAATATTCAATGTTATGTGTATACCATGGTATTTTATTGTAAATACAAAATACATTTCACTTATTGATGTGGTAATAGAAGACAAATATTGCAGAATGTATACCTTTAAGTTGGTATATATAATTTCAATTAAAAAAGGAAGTTGTGAAGACATTTATATTTTGACCATGCATTGGTAATGGAGGGTAATCAATATCTATAAGTATATATACAATGTAGAGATAAGGATATATTCCGTCCAATATTTATTTCATATGTATATGGGAGGGGATGTCTTTGATCTACATAGCATGTACGTTTAGATAATGATCATTCTAAAGCCCTGTTTAAACGGCGAACTTTGCACATATGCAATATTGCTTATGGTAGTAATATACACACGTGAGTAAAAGTAAATTTACTATGCGTTCATATGTGTTTAATTTCTGCCTAAGCAAATGGGCTTCCAACTCTTTTAATACATGAATGGATAATTCCTAAAACATGCCAATTAATATGTATTAGATGTAAACTAAATAAATGACATTAATTTATATTTGTCAACATTGGTTTGACTATATCGCCCTAATTATAATGAAAATCGGATAGTCAGATGGATTTCGAAGGTCATCGCGTGCAATAAGGAGATTATCCTACATAGAGAATTTGAAAAAACAATTTTAAAAGTTTCTAAAGTTCTCAAATATATTTTCTCAACCTGTGTGAAGTCACTATGTCTGTATACGACGAACTGTTACTAGAATAGTGAAAATACCATATTTACTCACGGTAGTAAACATTTGCACCTGCAACTGACTAGGTGCAAATTTGCTTACGGTAGTGAAAAATGTGCTTACGGTAGTAAAATATACATATGTGTAAAAGCGTCCATACGGCGAATTATGTTCATATGAGCAAATTTGCATATATGTAATGATTTGCAAACGCTCGCCGTATAAACAGGGCTTAAGTTACCTGTCTATCGACATGGAATTATTGACTTGATAGTTTCGAGTGTTCACTACAAGTTGTGATAATGAAATGCACAGTGAGTATGTGACGTTACTCCCGTGGGTACTAGTGTTAATTTGACTTGATTAAGAAAAGTCAGTTTTCTCTAAAATTGTCTTCATCAATTGATATACAAATGACATGGATCTGTTTGCCATGAGTTATTTGAGTTTTACAATTATTATCTTATTTTCACATAAGATTTCAACTTTCAAAAACCGAAAAATAAAGAATTGTTTTATGTATTATTATTGTTGAGCTGAAATGTGACCGCACGAAGGACTGGCAACTTTTGAGGAGGGCTGGTAAGTTTGCAAAGTTGCCAGCCAGAGTGTCTGGTCATGTTTTCAGGTACGTTTCCTACACTCCTTTTGTACGTAAGTATATGTTTATATTGTTGTTTTAAATGTGTTACTTGGTTAATTACTGTTATTGCATTATGTTTAATACACCTGTGGTGAATTTATAAGTCTTTGTCTTCATTTCTTTAATTGCATGTTTAGTTTCATCTCCGCGTGGTGAGGATTCTCCTTAAATCATATATCTACAATTTGTAGTAAAGGTATGTTTTAAATTTGAAATATTTATGCACAAACATAAGTAAGTTAAGGAGGGGTCTCATGTCTGGCTGGTTCATGCTTGACGAACTCTAAAGTCGATGTTCAGATTTCAACTTGTGAACTTTTTCAAGTGACAATAATATTCTTCAAGTGACAGGATGTCGTCATTATTTCAACAAATTTATTCAAAAGAACCTGCTGTCATATGTTACCACTCTCTTAGTAAACTATATCGGTGCTAGTTCCGGAGTTACAGTATCATATGCACCAAAGTAGTTAAGTAAAGGGAAATTAACATGTCTTCACTATCCTTATATGTTGGAAACTATAAGATCAACTCCAAGAGTCTTAACTTGTGACCGAAATTTTCAGTTAAGTATGGTATGACATTTTGCTTAACCACGTCAGCGCTAACTGCGTTTATAATGGGATGTAATATACATAAATTAATAACAGAAATGTTAATAGGTTTACATCAACACGTTTCAGCAGTTTTGAAAATATCCAAGACATGTCTTTCAGCAATGCAATACTTTAGAGTCTCTGTTCAGGGAACACCATGTTGTCCTGCCAAGGAATAGATCCTGCAGGTGATGACTAGTAGTGGGACAGGTAATCACGTTGATCCTTGGCCTCTTTGTGACATCCTGCATGCTTCTCTAACTGTTCACTGTCCCTCCATGCACCTCGTCTCATGAGGTGTGTTATTGGGTCCTATGAGTCAACCTCGTTGATTGACAGTGGGTATCCTTGAAGCGTGCCCACGCGGGACCAAAAACATGTGCACGCTAGATACGCAAGGAATACTGCGGTTATGAGCGGTAGAGTGTGGTAGGAAGTTGTACCCGGTAACAGATAGAGGATTCTTTTTGGACGGAATACACTACCGGGCAAAAGAAACGACTAGCCTAAGTTTGTGTCGATTAATTCAATATTTAAAAGAAATCAGATGTATTTGACTATGGCATGATACAACAGCACCTCTCGGCAAACGTTTGAATGACTTAATTTGGTGACTATTTTATTTTTTAACTAAAATATCATTAGTTAAAGTAGACAGGGGTAAGAAATGAAATTTACACCAACATGACCCCTACCATGTTCAAAATGTTGTAAATGCGTGCAGGACGAAGCACATTTATTGATTTTCACACAGAGTATGTGTTATATGTCGATGAACAGTTGTGTTTTATCAAAATTAATTTGGGGGGATTTCAAAATTTAAGTTTTTAATTTTAATTTTTTAAAATTTAAACCGCTTAGAGGTATTATTTGACTGATTTAATGTTTTGGACTAATTTCCCAAACTAGCCCGTTTTTGAATACGACGTCGAAAACTCGAGATATTTGCAATTGAAAATCATAAATATGATAAAATCAACTGAGGTGAGTCGTTTCTTTTGCCCGGTAGTGTACGTTGCAAATTGGCGAATACGAGGCGTGCTAATGGCGACAGACTGTGGATAAAGGCGGAGCATTGGGTACGATTTGGCGGATAAAAAATGCGGACACTTGCGGAAGAGTGTTTAAATTGGTCATAATACTTTGTAAGCCGGATTACGCTCGTTCACGAAAAATTTGATTGACAGGCCAATTTGTTGATTTTACTGTACGATTCTTCCGTAATATGCGTAACAGATCGGAATGCGGCTTAGCCATTTTGCGGGCAAGTGTAAACGAGGCTTAAGAAAGTCAACTCTTGTATTATATTTGCTGTTCAATTGTTCCAAAGTCATGATATTACCATCATCATTAATAAGATTACTCAGGTATGTTATTCCCTGTCCCTCCAAGTTTCTAAATGATATTCTTTTCCCGGTCATAACATAGTGATATTGTGCCACAGATAGTGACTTAAAACTTCAACACTTTTGACCAGTTATTAGTACATCTAATCCGTATGCAAGCACATTGAAAACACGACAATATTCTTCATTGACACACGATTTACTGCACTGGGAATTAGTGTGTATGTTTTCTATTAAAGCGCAAGTAAAATATCTATTAAAGGGTTTCTGGATCCACCATGCATGTTTAGAGTTTGATTATTCATAATGACACTGCAATTGTGTAGTCTTGAAAAAATCGATGTCAAGATGTTTTGTATACAATTGGCCATTGGCTCCGTCGCTCAGCAGACTTTAGTTGTCAGAGAGTTAACAATATTACACAAAATTAATATAATTATAAGTTTTAGCTTTAGTTTTAGGCCTGAAATAAACCTTCATCATCTGATAACTCCCCACAAAATTTCATCTTTGTTGATGCAGTGGTTCTGAAGGAGAAGTGGAAAATGTGAAAAGGTTCCGGTTACCTCTATCGTCCACCAGATGACAGCCCGTGCCATAAGTCCACTGCCCTTTAAGGCCAATGGGCCCTTTACTTCAAGAATGCAAGGGAATGCAAGGGAATACAAGGGTTTTGGAGGGGGGGGGGGGGGTTCTTCGAGTAATTTTGTTTACCGTTTCCATGGAAATGTAACTTAGAATTTCGTTTCCGGATCAGAATTCGAAAACTATAAGACATATCTTAACGAAACTTGGTGTGTGGAACAATCATCGTCCATCCATCCGTGCATCCGTCTGTAAACTTTTCGCATTTTGTCTTCTTCAGAACCACTTGGTCTAAGGAGCTGAAAACTCCTTGGCTTTGCTCACAACCTAAAGAAACCTATTTTCATCTTGATCATCAGCAAACGATAACCATCAGTTGCAATAAACGTTATATTGGGTAGGCTGAGGTTTACTTTGATATGTTACAAACCTTACAGCCTGAGCCAACATATCATCATCCATCCTTCTACATCAGGCTATAAGGAGAAGATTCATATTCACTGTTATTCAACAACTATTCTTCAATAAATTTTCCCAAAGGCGGGGGATATGGCCGACTCTGTCTGCTTGTTCATCTTTGTTATCAGTAAACTCGTACATCACGTGCATAAAGTTTAAAATTACTGTATAATGGATCAGAGTATTGAAGATTTGATTCTTTCATTATATGCATATGGTACTGTTTTATCATTATTTTCATCGTGGGCCCACAACAATTAGATGTATTGTACGAGTATTGTGTGAAATGTGGATAATAATGGATTAGGTATCGATATAGATAATGAAAACCAATTACTTCAAGTCTTAACATATTGCAAGTACCTTGGTATCGTATTTTCATCAAGACTAAGGACAAAATCCCGTGACACCTGAGCTATGCTTTATTGAAAAGTTGTGTCAAGAAAAAAATTTAATCGACAGATTCGCCAAAATATACTTACCTACTTCCGCAAATTCTAAATCTCTAATACCTTTGTAACTTAATTAAAAAATTAAATGTTTTATTAGATTAAATAAATGTATCAGTAATTTATAAATGTATTTGTGAATAATTAAATACGTGTTCAAATCACTGCCGACGCTCCATGTTAGAGAGTGTGCATCTTTATAGTGATAAAAAATGATCTTTTGGAGTGATATTTTTAGCTGCAAAAAGCTACTAAGTATAGAATACATAATGCATGGTATGATGTGGTCAGGCTATGGCTTCTTTAGCCAATATATGTATTAGACATTCTTACAAATATCTATTTCACACTACATTGAAATAGTGTAAACCCAACTTGCATTACTGTGTATCATCATTTTCATTGGACAAGTCATTTCCCAAGTATTATATAAACAAAACTCATCGCCATTGTGGTTTTGGACATTAAAGTGAAAGCAAGGTTTAATTAATGACCTCATCAGCAATGGAAACTTATCACCTCATTTGATTTTATCAAATTTATGATTTTCAATTGCAAATATCTAAAGTTTCCGAAATGATAATCTAAAACTGAAAAGTACAGGTGTTTAGTCAGCAGTCAAAGAATACTTCTACATGTCTTTTTAATCTAAAAATAAATAAATTAATTCTAAACTACTTCAAAAATTATTTTTGATGATACGCAATTGTCCATTGACATATAATACATATTCTATGTAAAAATTGATAAATGTGCCTGATTCTGCACACATTTACAACATTTTAAACATTGTAGGGATCATGTTGGTGGAAATTTAATGTCTTACCCCTTCATTAAACAAAGAAACTTTAACTAAAATGTAACCACAGACACCAATTAATTCATCCAAACTACTGCAGATAAGTATTATTGTATCTTGTCACAGTAAAATGCATCTGATTTCTTTTAAATGTTGAATTAATCAAACCAACTGAGGTGATGCGTTTCTTTTGCCGATAAGTTTACGTTTCATCGATAAGAAGTGCAGCTAGTCACCCATTTGTTTCAACATGTTATCGACACATCTCATAACTGCTATTGAGGTCATTAATAATATATCATTTCAGAGGTTTGATCTTGCCGAGTTTAGGTTGTACTTTGCAAAGTTATTTACACTGTCGTGGTGTTGAAATGTTTCCAATCTTGTTGATATTTATTGTCAACAGTTATGATCTTATATGACATTTTAATTAAGTTGAAGTTGTTTAAAAGTCAAGCTATGCTTACTAATCAGTTGATAGGGTTTAAGTTCTTGTTTCATGGTGCTTTAGTGCTTTCCGTGTACACATTTAACAGTGGTTGCGCAGAAATGTATCTTATTGTCTTTAACATTATGTTGTCACAATTATTAATCATTGATTGAGTGACATGACTTTTTTTTTTAAGTTTTGCAGATTGATTATTAATACAGATAAACCACTTTTCCTGTTGAAAAATATCAATTTGATTGTGGTCACAAATGTACTTTATCACACAGAAGTGTTTTGAATATCCTCATTGGTGCAGCATGGCATCTCTCCCTCCTGACACTCATCTCCATCATATGCAGGTCTGCAATGGAGAAATACACGCACGTGTATCAACAGTCAATAGAGAAATGTACTGATTTTGATAGCCATGTAGTATTTGGAAGTGCTGGATATATTAAAACCTTAAGTCTCTCTGTCTGCACGTTATAACGTTTAGATAAGCCTACATTGACTAAGTTCAAAAACATGTTATTTATTTTATTTTCATTTAAGTCCTTATCGTATATTGTTCATGATATCTCCAGTGTTTATACAAGCGAAATATGTCTTAATTTCTAATATTGATTGAAGAATGGTTTTCACGAAACATTATCAGAAAGTGTTTCTATGAAAATAGACTGAAGGTAAATATATTTTCATGGGTTCATGACTTACGTTCCTAGTTTTTCTGCTTCTTTGATAGTTTCCGGTAACCGTCTGTTCAAGGTATCAGGGAGAAGCAAACACAGAAATCCCGCAAGTACAGACATTCCACCAAAAATAAGCATTGGAAGAATTTGTCCATATCGCCCCGTCACATGGAGAGTCTTAAATTATAAATCCTTATATTACAGTACACTTTCTTCCAGGAAGAATTTGGAAGATATTTCATCACTCTGCATATGCATTTCATCATTGTCTTTCAATCAGTTATCATTAATGTCATTACTACTTATTATTTTACAACAAATCAAATCTGAATCTGAATCACAGTGTATATTGTTAATTTTAATCAACATAATGTAATATTACCCATACGGGTGAGAAGACACAGGTGATTATTTTTGTGATATTTGCACATGTGCTTTCAAGTGATTCTCAACGTTGATTGGTCGATTATCCGGAGAAAGAATGACTATGACGTCATAAAACAATGGTCTGACGCGACGATTTATCTTATGACGTCACACTGTTACTGTGGCGAAGGGTCCTTCACAGCGGCCGCCCAACATGAAAATGTAATAACCAAGCGTAATTTGGTCAATTTAATTGCATAATGGGTAATATATAGAATAACCAACTCGGTACGAGTGATTACGGGAAATATCCACTCGTCTAAATAATGTTCAGAGCCACTCACTAAAGCTCGTGGCTGAACATTATTTAGACTCATGGATATTTCCTGTAATCACTTGTACCTCGTTGGTTATTCTCTTAGTATGTAACGTACAAGATCTACAATGTACGGAGCAATCAAACTTCCTACTCTTGCCCAGAAAGATCCGAGAGCAATGCAAGAGTTTCTGGCTGTCGTTGGAGTGAGTTCTGCAGTGAATGTGTACACCACAGCGAAGTTGATAGAAGCGAAGGTGTTGCCAGAGATAGCAAAAATATTTATTACCCATTTGTTAGCTGAAATATGAAAACATGTTTTAGAAGGTATGTTGAAAAATTGTTTTTAATTGTCTCTCGTCAGGAGATTATGAAAGAATCATACCTTAACACTAAATTTTAGATATAATGTTTTTCAATATGTTATTTCTATTCACTTTTTCATACATTTCTTACCATTCAATTAACTGCTTTATGCTTACGTTCATTGTTTATATTTACCACATAGTGAGAAATGTTATATGACACAAGATTAATAGTCAGACTGATTATGCACAATCTGCTTGTTGGTGTTATTGAACATTGAATTGATCTCTGTGAAACCCTCTGTGAAATGCCTGCGATACAACAGTACTTAAACAGTTAGTCACTCACTCACTCAATCTCTGTGAAACAGGCTTCTTATCTTCAACCCACACACACTAATAAACGTAAAACTAGAACCTACTGAAAAGGATATATAGGAGAAATAAATATCTATTGTGCATGCTTCACGTACGGGTATTGGAAACAAGAACAGGTATAACTGTAAGGACACAGACGAGTCCACTAGAAAGAAGAAAGGTGGAGAGGAGTTTCTTCCTGCCCAGTCTGTCCATGAGGAAGTAACACAGGATGAAGGAACACGCTTCAAGCACGACGAAGAGGAAGAAGTTAAGGTAGATGTCTCCAGAGAGATTCGTGACGTTCATGCTCAGACCGTAAAAACTCATACTGATGACAAACCTTTAGGAGATGAAAAACATGCACATTACTAACAAGATAACTTGTTATTAACTGCGTACATATTTAAATGATTTACATCGTTAGTGAGGATATGCACGATTATATACTTTTCTCACAACAAAATTTATAAAATACTTCAAAGATCAAAGATCAAAAATATGTATATACATAATTTTGATTTTCAAGAGACTTTAACATTATCATTTGTACGAACGAATGTCAACGAACAATCTTATGTGTGTATGTACTTCTTGTGTCTTCATGTGTGTACATGAAGGTAACTGCTAGGGTAATCACTTCAATGGCGAGTTGATAAATAAACATAATTACCAGTTGAAACAAAGTATGCACATGCGGCGTATTAATATGGTCGACTTGAATAGATGCCAGAATGGCTCTTCATTTTCATTATCTTCAGTATGACTAATATCATTAAGATCTTCAAGGTCAATTTTGCCGTTATTTCCCGATGAAAATTTCACCAAAACAGATTTTGCTTCGTCAATTCGTCCGTGCTTTAAAAGCCATCGAGGAGATTCAGGAAGAAAGCTGAAATCATGTAAATGTAACTATATACAATTGTGAGAATATATATGCGACATTATGTATATTATGTATTTCAAAATTCAGTGACAATCAAGCTATTAAATTATATGAATTTTTTTCCGGACACATGCGTTGAAAGATATGCAACACACAGCCTTTGAAACATTAGCAGAAAGTATGCAAATTAGGTGAGAACTGAAACAATCAAGTATGACATTCACAGCTCACTCATATACCCCCGCTTTTAAATTGGTTAAAGAAGAAGAGTTTCAAAATAGCAGATAGAAATCAATTTAGTCTTCTGTACAAACAAACCACAGCAGTACTATGAAAGCAGAGTATGTGTGTTTTCATAGTAAATAGATACACTTGTAAGAGTGCTTTAGGAGTAAAGGTTGAAAAATCGATAATATTTGCATAAATTAGCCAAATGAGGGTATGAAACATTCAAAAGGCAGATGTACACATAGTGATTATATGTACCAAGTTTCGAAACAATTGAACAAATAGTGTTGAGTTATGAGTGGAACAGAGCGTGTGAAAGACGAAGTCGAAATACTTAGAAAATTTGCATAAATTATGCAAATGAGGGTATGAAACATCGAAAGGCACATGTACACATCATGGTGATTGTACATATCAAGTTTCGTAAAATTTGAACAACTAGTGTCAGAGTTACATTCTGGACGGACGCACGGACGGATATACGTTGTAGCGGGGGTATAAAAATCCATAACTCGTATACCCTACATCTACCTTAACTGTCCTTGTCAGGACGTTGCTCACCACTCGGAAATCAGATTCACAATCAGGAATTTGGAATTCCCCCTTTTTACTACAAAGCTTACCCCTAATATCATGAGACTTTGTCATAGAGAAAGATGGGCAAGGAGCCACGTTCTGACAAGTCACTGACAAAACAAAAGGAGAGAGGTATTGTATTGCGAAGGAAAATATGCCAGCAGTGGTCATGCCGACCCAGGTAAGGTTGACCTGATCTTGCCCCCCACGCGGGTCAGCGTGACCTACCAGGAGTTGCCTACTACATCACAGCCTAATGAAGGTAGAGAAGGTAATTTTACTCACCATCGGCTTGTAATGTTTCAGGAAGGACACCTATCACTTCCACCCCGTGAATGGCAAGATATTATCAAGCCCCGTAAATGGCAGAGTTTCTATTGGTACTAGGGGCAAGGGTAGTTTACCCAACCAGCAGCCCATAACATTCTTTTAAACAAATTAAAGTACTATTGAGCAATACAAAAATATAGCTCAGAAAAACACTTCTCAGATCTAGCCAAATCAAAGCAGTTAGCAATGAGCAACATGAGAAGATTTTTACATCCGTAGAGTTGAGTGGCAACGTTTCTAATGTAAAATCAAGCAAAAGTGGAAGGTTGTTTCCAATATGCCGCCCTCATGATCGGAAGTTTACCGAGGAGGCGAAAGCCAGCGAGGCTGAGATAGCTCTCAATTTATGGGATTAAACACTACTGTTGGTCAGTAGGCTACTCTGACTGTGCCCGTGATCCACTTTGAAATCTCAACTGCCGCTATTTCTCAGCCTTCTCTGCGCTGTTCGTAGGTGTTTCACCCTATGAATATACATAACATTTTACTGACCGAACCGGGCAAAACAACCGGTTCGAATCCCCTTTCTCCAACATATTGGAGAGAGACTGGATAGTAATAGAACCTTAACACTCGTGAGGTTTCTGATTTTTAGCTCTATACTCTGGAAGAGTTTGCAAGCTGACCAAGTCATCTTGCCAGCTTTAGCTTTGCAAATCAACAGCGTGAAGCTCACTACGATGGCATGCTGTAGCCAAAGACAAGAAACAAGGTGTAACTCTGCTGTCTCCATTGGCTTGAAAAGGGCTTTTTTCAAAGCCTCGCGAACTAAATAAACATCAAATTTGGGAGTCAATTGTCTTGATAGCAGTCATTAGATGTCAGGCCCCCACTTTGTTGAATTGTAGTACAATTCGCGGACCGGTTATCATCGTACAAGCTTTTAAGTTTAAATCAACATGTAGGTGGTTGAGAAACTCTGCCAAGTCTTTCACCATTGGATGTAAGGAATCCACTTGTGGTGACTTTGTCCAACTCACATAGCACTGCAACACACTCTAAGTTGATGTGCATTTTGATTTAGTGTTAGTTTTTTTTAGTTCGGCAACTGATTTAGGAAAACCTCGCGTCTGGAGTGACTCTTCTCATGACAGATCCTCGACTGAACTGTACTAGCACATCGAACCAGTGTGGGCCACCAGCATCTGGAGTGGCATGGGAAACAACGGTTGAGTGGGGAATCTCGGGGCTATGAGGGTGAGATCCAAAATCTCTCTCCGCTCTTTTTTCACCAGCCAATCCATTATCAGGGTTTGGGGGAAAGGCATAAGCAACCAGACCTGTCCAATATTACGTGAGCGCATCGTGTGTCCACGCTAGGGTGTCAGGTACCTGGGATACAAACAGCGCGAGTCTGTGATGTCCTTGCAGTCGTGACAAATGAGACATCGCGGCCAAGGGTGACGTCCTCCATGCCTGCTAGGGAGGTGAGCCCGTCCACGAGTCCTGAGGTAGGGCCAGAAAGGTCCCACCAAGCAGCCAAAAGAGATGAGAAATCACCCCAAAGGAGTAACACATCTCTTCCCAGCTCTTCAAGTTGTCAACAGCTTAACTTAGATGCGGGAAACCGAGAGAGGAACTCTGCGGGCACCGCCAGTGAAAAACGGCTCCTAACCATATATACCATCCTATCCTATACCATATATATATACAAATTCGGAAATCTTAAAATATCAAAAGCACCACCTCAGTAAGTGGATAATAAACATGCAACAACAAAAAAACTAAGTCCAAATCCAAAATGTTTAAATAATCTGAAAATATATCAATGGGCGCCTCTTCAGTTGGTGTGTAATACACATGGAACGTTTCAGAATGATATCATGAACGCTTTTCGAGTTCTCCGGAAACAAAATGATTATGGACGGATAGACAGACGGACGGGGTGACGACTATATCCCACTGTATTGCATACTGGTGGGATAACAAAGTAGATGTCATGCTGTGAAAAATTATTCCTTCTCATAGTTCATACGGTATGATAGGGAGATAGGAGATATACAACTTTGACATCAGGGATATCTCTCACTGTGTATCAATAAAGTGAAACTGATATGCTGATGCCAACTTGGTTGGACGTTTTAGCTGTGGAGGGATAGTTATTTTTATTCTGGATTTATGGTACCAGTAAATCATTCATAGACCAGGCCTCATTAACTATGAGGTTGGAAGAAGATTTCTTCTAAAATACATGATGTGTGTAGGCAACTTCCTACACTCTGCAAAAAAAGAAACACACAGGTGTAAGAATGAATTTAAATTCACATATCTTTTCACAAAATATAATTTCGATAATGTAAATGTTTGGAGATGATTACCAGTGTCACGGGTTAAGTGTGAAGCATGAAAAATCGACGAACATTGCCTTTGTGAACTTTATATGTGAAACTTGAAAATAGTGCATAAATTGCGGTCCAGAAAATCATTCAAACGCAATGCACATGAATTGTGCAGGAAACATGATTAGAAACATTGACTATAAAAGTCAAACGAAAACTGCTCATTTCACTGCAGAATTTGACGACTTATACGACTTGTGAAAATGCCACGGTTGAATGCAAAAAATCAGAATATAATTATTGGTCGTTTAGAAGCAGGCGAATCACAATCTAGTGTTGTAAGACGATTCAACGTCCACCACAGCACCATATCTCGGCTATGAGACCGCTACAACCGCTTCAACACGGCGAAAGACCATCCTAGGAGTGGCAGGCCAAGGGTCACTACTCATGTGCAGGATCGCTTCATCCTCGTAGATCACCTACGTCATCGGTTTGCCCTTGCCTCTCACTTGTTCAACCAAGTGCCCGGACTACGTCGAATCACATATCAGACCATCAGGAATCGTCTCTGTGAAGCAGGTAATCGTCCTTATCGACCCAAAGTTGGACCAGTTTTGCGACGTCTGCACCGACGACGACATGTTCAGTGATATACCAGAGTGCGAGCATGGGACCTGTGGAACTCGTGACGTGTCTGATTTAGTGATGAGCCGAGGTTCCTTTTGCACAGAAGAGATGGGAGACAACGTGTTTACAGACGTGGAAATGAACGTTTCTCCCGAAATTGCGTCCGACCAGTTCGCCCGATTTGGTGGAGGCAGTGTTATGGTGTGGGGGGCCATGTCCTACGCTGGAATAAGTCAGCTGGTGATTGTCCAGGGCAACCTAACGGCGAATCATTACATCGACCAGATTCTGAGACCCCACGTCCTTCCACTTATTGACCGCCAGAGGAGGTTGTTCCAGCACGTCCGTCCTCAAACAGCACGTGTGACAAGTGTCTATATAGCGAATGAGAACGTCAGTGTTCTCCCATGGCCTTCTAAATCACCGGATCTCAGTCCTATAGAACACACACGGGATACGTTGCATTAACGTGTGCGACAACGTCGACAACCACCTTATACACTTGCACAGCTTTTCAACGCGTTGCAGGAGGAGTGCGAAAGAATTCCCAAAGCAAATATTCACAGACTTGTGGAATGAGTTCCTAGACGGTGCAGTGCTGTGGTTGCTGCAAGAGTTGGTGTAACTGGGTACTGACTTTAACGACCCCTTATGTCATTCAGGGAACAGTGAGTGACTTAGACATGACTCTTACTAACAAGTGTACATTAAATTGAATTTGTGCCGATTTTCAGTCACCCGTATTCATTTATAATCGATTTATGCAGGGTTTACTCTGTCCAATAAATATTGAAATATTTCACCTGTGCGTTTCTGTTTTTGCAGAGTGTATGTTCAGTAGTGTGTTTGTAGATATGAATTTGAGATAGACAAAGATACACCCACTACAGATATGCAAACAGGATCCCGGGAACGCTGATGACGAGTTGCCTCGTTGTCCAGTCTCTCAGCAGATAGGCAGAGAAAGCTACAACCATGTTGCCTCCACTCCAGAACAGATTTGCTGTAACACCAGCCAACATACGCTTCGAAGTCGGGACTATTTCCATACCTGAAATTAAAGTGAGTAAATATCTTGGAACAAGCAAACACACGTGAGCGCGGCTCAATAATACCTCGAACTGGTTTGTGAACTGAGCTTACTAACGCACCCGACCTTTCAATTGTGAGCGTAGCTTACTTATACCCCGATCTATCATGTGTGAGTATGGCTAACTAAATCCCCGACACATCATGTGCCATCGATTTAACTCTGTGAGCAGATGTCTGGAAAACATTTATTCTACCAATCAGTCCCGTGATGAAAAGTCAAATGAGATACCAATTAATGCCCATGCGTCAGTCAGAGCACGTGCAAAATGCCTAAGCAGTCAGACATACTTTTTATTTCTCTCACCATGACTCATGTTCATCGGTACGAGGTGCTGTCGAATACTTTGCGAAGAACAGCGAAGTTGGGAAATTCGACGAGTTCTATTGAAAGTTTTATCACATTGTTCGAGCAACTTCAATGCAAGGCATTCCTCTTGCAAGTCTCCATTACTGGCTGATAGTAATGCAGACTGGCAAGAGTTACAAATGTATGTCTTGCGGTTGGAAGTTGGTGTTCGAGACTAATTCTCTTGTAAGGGGGGACATCTTCTACTCGGAAAATTGGTCACAGAAATACAATGATTACTTTGAGAAAAGTGATGACAAATCCCAAGTGCACAAACAATGAATTCTCCCAGACAGAATATCGCCAGACGAGATGAGAGTTAAAATGGCGAGGATCGAACTGACACTCTACGAACTCCGTGTGTAAAAAGATGTTAAAAAATTTACAGAAGATTTTGCATTGAAATATGAAAAAGGGGAGATTGTTTGTTACTAATAAGCAGATATTTTTTAAACTTATTACAACGATGTACAAGCCTCAATGATAATTAAAATCGATGCCGCAGTGAACGAGTGCATAGACACAAAATGTATGGAAAATGTCCGAACTTGGATGTGTGGGAAAACATTCCAATACAGGCTCAGTCAACAGACTGTTAAGATGAGATGCAGAACATTCAGGGAGGTATTGTGAAATGAGCCACTACGGCACTGAATGAAGCTATCGCTAGGAAATCTGAATTTCCAAAGGAATTGTTGTGATACCATGCTGCTTTTGAGTGAACGGCAAAATAATTTTGGGAGCAGATTGCAACCTTAAAGGGGTCGTTCCATGCCATGTTTTATCCCAAGTACGTTTTGAAGACAAAAACAACGGGGTACGTCCAGAGGCATTCTGAATCTTGATATTCTTAAATGGATACATTGTACAAAGTCATTTTAAGGTGGATACTTTAGAAATGGCAACCAATCTTTCATCCCAAATTTGCTTCAGGGCTTCTCTACATTTAAAAGTACATAACAATTTACCTGCTTGCCAGATGATTTGTCTTTATTCCATGGGTATTTACTAAGTTGTTTATGTTGTATTGAGGCAAAATGGGATGTATCCATATGATATTGAAACATGTAGACAATATGTAGATAGGCTGTTTGAAAAATTAGCTTTTACAGTGAACGTGACGAAATCACAACTTAAACCTGCACGACGATTGACATTCTGGTTGGACTCTTAACTTAACTTAACTCTTAATATGATCATAACAATGGACACTGAATCATTGTAAAAATTGGGGAAACATTACTTGGAGCAAATTACATTATAATTGCCCGTTATATCTTTCCATTGGTAAGCTTTTCCAGCCAACCAATTGGGAATATGTTTTATCACAAAACATGGAAAATCAGAAAGTTAGAGCATTACAGTTGTCTAGTGGAATGTCGGATTAAATATGATTTTGAGTAGGGAATAAAAAAAATGAAATAAAATAGTGGATTCAAAGTATTGTTGATTCAGAAGAAGCTATGTTTAGACAACATATGAAGTTTTACTGCATACTGATGCCAGTCAAAACGGTTGGGGCAGTATGTTGTGCAGCAATGGTAGATGGACAGATAGTGAGGTAGATGCACACATTAATGTCTTGGAGCTAAACATCATTCACTTTGAAATAAGCAGAGAAACAAACATATCCACTAGGAATGTGATAAATCCAATGTCTCAAATGTAGGAGAGTAGTGGGGAATAATGTATCTGTTATGTAACACAGTAGCAAGTAACAATTTCGCATTTCGCAGGTGTAGACAGACAGATAATCTCGACCATTTTCAGATTGAACAGAATGAACAATAGACAAAAGTGTTGTAGAGGAAATACTGAAGTTGACAAATTTAGATTTAAATAAATCTTGATATGTTTGCATCGAAACTTAAATGTTATGTTTTCTCAAACTAGCCAGGTATTATTAAGATTTCTACAATTTATTGGTACATTAATGGGTAAAACATCTCATTACACGACCCGATAAGCTGTCATCGGCAGTTTTCTGTATTCGAAGAAAAATGTGTGACGAATAAGGCGACAATGGTGTGGAACTCTTTAGTGTGAGAGGTAGAATTGTAGGTCTCATGAAAATTTGAGAGTTCAGACAGCAAGATGGTTCCATCATTGTACCATATTTAAAACTCAACTCAAAAATTTTCTAATGTGATTGTTAAAGGATATGTTCCAGACAGGAGATTGTTTCCGTTGACTGTGTTGAACGAGCGTATCAAACGCACATAATCATTGAGAGGTGAAAAATCAAGATTGTTCATTTGTACAGTGAAACCACATTCAGGGATATCAAGGGTCAATCTCAGTAGATTAGTGGAACTTGGATTGAGTAAGTCTGGCATTGTCACAAGGTGTTACACCAGAGTTACAGCGGTGTCACTGCACTTCAAAACAATGTACCTATAGACAATCATGGCTAGAACGGGCTGGACAAATGTCAATCATTTTTTCAAAATATTACAACAAAATTATGGTGACAATTGAAATCCCAACCCATGATTAGCTAATAAATCAAGTTTGATTTAAAGCGGAATGACTCTTGGTATGTTTATTGGCTCGTATTTTGTGTAAACTGATTTAATCAATTATTCATGTCACACATACACTATTGTATTGGCAGTATTTCCAGTCAATTAGTATGCAGTTTGTTGCTCCACAATGCAGACAGTACATGTATTGTCTCGAGGCATAATTAATTTATGTGTTTTACATTCATTCGTAAAAAATATAGTATATGTACATTTTGTTTAGTGGTTGCACCTAAAGTGACTACTTTGAAGACCCATGTAATTTTTCTTCATGTGACTAGTTGGTAGAATAAGAGGGTTAACCGAAACTAGCTGTAAGGTTAAGGTTGACCTTGATTCTACCAACTAGAGTCGAGGGGTCACCCTCTTAAGGTTACCAGTCACCTGATCGTAGAAATGTTTTTACACATTGTTTTTCAGAACAAACCTATATGTTCAATGGGGTTTGTATCTGATGTCTGTGCTGGCCATGATAGCTGAGGATCGTTGCGATTGGTGTAGGATCGGCAGCCCAAATAATAATGTTGTCTCCGCCGAATCTGTCCACCTGCCGTACGCATTTAGGAGCATAATGTCAAAGCATCACATCTCTGTAGCAGTAATCTTCTCTGGTTGAAGCGAGCTACACATCGGTTTATGCTACTCCGACTGACAACAGCAGCCTGAGACTCTCCAAATTGAACTCGTCTGGTGGCAATGTTCCTAGTGGCAATGTGAAGACGTGGTATAATGATAAGGCAATGCAACTCATTCAAAACGAATGAAATTTCCGAAAGCAACCTGCATTTTTATAGCCATGGTAAGCATGTTGCACGTCCTGCAAGTTGCACGTGCGTAAGACATTCATATGCGTTGCGGTGATGTGATATTTCCTGGAAAATTCTTCTCAAGTCAAACTTTTGATTTTCAGGTTCTTTTGTATGGCAAAGGGTTCAATCGTGTTATCTACACTCTTGTATCTCAACAAAATAACCTACATGGGAGTTAAGAAATATAGCAATCGCCTGTGCCTTTTTTTGTTTTTGTGTAGTATATTTCCATCGATGAACGCCAAACCATAATATGTAATACAGCCCCACATCATCAGCTTCATATATCACTCTGTCCCCTAATATCAGAGGTACTCTACCCTAGCCAAGCTTTAACTCTTCCAACATATTCCACCATATTCCAACATATCCCAGTGGCTTTTAATGTATGTTAACAGATCACCATGAAACCCCCTGTGGCACACACTAGTTAAAAATATGAGTTATGTCCTCCAAAGATTTCAGGCATTTAACTTAAACGATCCACGAAAGTCTTGTGTCATTACTCATTTCTTTCCCAGACATGGTTGTTATTGCTCATGACACAGATGACAAATATACTTCCGTTATTACGTACGTGAAAAGGATGACCTGAAGTCATAATAAGCTTTAAAAGACGGAAAATACCAGACGCTACGACTTACGCGAGGCGAAATAACAACGTCCTCAAAATAAACCGCATTCGACCGGTAAAAAAAAACAACAGTGTAGTTCACTCAAGGGACCAGTCACACTAGACCACAAAATCTTGAATACTCACAAACCAGAAACATCAAAGTCTCCATACACACCGCCACCTACACTAACACTGACACTGACAGGTCACACCAAGTTCATATCCAAATTTGACTATTATGGCTGACCATTGAATGAGAAGGAATAAGCGATGTTTTGCTTAATTTATGTGCTTCATACATACAATTGGGTGAGTTTGAAAAGTCATGAAGATACAATGTACGTATACAATACAATACAATACAATACAATACAATACAATTTAACATCATATGAATTTAAATAGTAAACCGATATAAATTGCAAACATTCAAGCCATTATTTTTTTAAGTGGGGAAACTTAAGTTTTAAAATCTTATTTTCCATCCAACAAAGTTCATATTCCAAAAATGTGAGCTTTCTAGAGTTACTGTTTTTGGGAGGAAGTTGTTTTAAGATTTTAAGATGGTCTGATGTCAAACAGTTACGCCGAGGAAGTCTTTATGATTGTTTTCTAAATGGAAAGAATCGGGTGAATAGTTTCTGTAATTTGTCAGACAAATTTAGACCTCAGAAAATGACTAAGTACAAAATACAGGAATTTGTGAAAACATTTAGAAATTAATAAATCGCTTCCACTTACTTACTAGTGATTACTTACCAAAAACAAAACTGGTAAGGTATTGCCCGACGGCGGTTTGGTTAATACAGAACAGCATGACCATTAGCAATGTAGTTGATTTCACCCAAGACAGCAAAACACTCAACAGAACCAAAATAAATGTATTAGCTATTAATACTGGTCTGCGTCCAAATCTGCAAAAAGAAAATGTGTTTATAACAAATGCATGCCCGTTGAATGCGATATGTTGAGGAAATATTTAGAAAGATATAATGATTTGCCTATGAGCAAAATCGTTATTCTTATATCAATTAAATATCCTCATCAGGGTATGTTTAACAGCAACTGACCACAAATACCATTTTTGTCTGATATGATTTTGACTCGTTACGCTTAACCATCGCTATTTAAAGCATAATCTGGTCACAGTTTTAGCGTTAAAAGTAAAACGTGTATAATAAATGTAAAAATACCCTTTTGGGGCATGTTGGTAGGTAGTAAGTTAAAACAATCAATATGATTTATGCACAATATGCAATGCCTTTCAGGAGTTAAGATTTAAAGAAAAAACATGTTTACCGTAAAGGTTGCATATGGTTTATAAAGCAACAAACTGGGGTTAGGATATACAAATTAAATCATTCGCATAACGTATGAGAAAGTTGATAATTGTGATGGAATGAACACATTCGAAGTTCGTTCATTATCATATGTGCAAGACAATGAAAGCTTCCACAACACATTGTATTGCAATTAATGGAGATAATATCCGTTCTTTGGGTTGTTCTTACGTATCTGAAAGTGCGCCAACATAGAAGGAGGAAGTCAGATGTCCCAACATGACCATCATCTTTCCTATACTGACTAGGAACTTCTTCTCACACACCATGTCCAGCTGAAGAGATACAGGTCTTCATATATACAGATATACAGGTCTATATACTAAAATTACACCCGGAATTATACAATCCATATGCAAAAGTCTGATATTAATTCTCTGTTAAACACAGAATGATAATACCAATAAAATTAAAAGATAACAAGTTTGTACTTTGAATTATCAGCTTTACGATGCTTGTTTGACAGTTATTTTGTCTTCAAGTAAATTGACATGTTTAGTATAACAATGCAGACAATCTTTGACTCTACAGCTCAATATGCTTTTAAATAAATAACTTAGTCCAAAATGTTAATTAACCAGAGGTATTTATCACGCATATAACAAACTTCAAGTATTTCACGTTATGGGGAAGTAGATGAAATAGGTCTTCAGGTCATTGCACCTGTGACCAATATATGGGGTTACAGGGTCACCAAATCTACAATTTAGGTTCCGAATTGGCCAAGTAGTCTGTGCACAGCATTTCAGCTTGTGCTTTTTGTACTGGAGAAGAAGATGAACATCGGTTTTTAGGTCATGACCCCGATGACCAATATTTGGATTCAAAGGGTCACCAAAATCTACAATTTAGAAAACCCTTTGGCCAAGGAGTCTGTATATAACGTTTCAGCTCTATAAGGTCACTAGTTCCTGAGAAGAATTCGAAAAAGTCAACTTTTTGAAAAAGTCAACCGTTTACGGATGGACGGATGCCATGTCATGCCTTAAAAGGAGGGTTCTATCCGGTATTTGTTTTGGAAACGAAATTCAAGAGGATATTCCTGTTTACACATATGTTATTAATACATGATTGAAACACACTCAAATTGAAAAATAGTAATGAAGGTAATATTTTGATGACTTTATATTTCACAACTTGATAAACATAACCGTACATCTGTTGAAAATAAAAACAATGAGAACTGAAGCAATTCATCGGCGCTGCGAGAGGGGAAAACTTCGATACAGCATAACATCTAAGTGTTTATTAGTTTTATGACATGTTATGTGTTACTACGTGAATACTCTATCAATGTATGTCTTAAGTTATTAAAAAAGTTGCAAAATAAGGTACAATATAGCGTGTTTTCTTTTTTACGTAATGCAAAACAAATCCAAGATGGTGACAAAACTCTCCCTTTAAGTTCATAGGACGTTTCAGGCCATATGAGCAATAAACATTAAACATTGTTTTGCCATAGAATTTTAACGTGCATTTTGGCATACTAAAACCATACAAGGCAATTTAAATTAATCACTAGCTTGACATCTGCATGTGATCTCGTTCAGGCAATACAAAATGTCAAACTTGTTACGTAAAAGTCAAATGAAGCACTTCCTCGGGTTTAACCCATTCTATTCCATTTGTTTCGCGTAAAAATAATCAAAAACGGCCAGCTACATTCACGGACGGCAAAATACGTGAAGCCGCGGTGAAACAATCGTAATTAAGTAGAGATGGTACGATGAAACACAATATTGTTTAATTCGTTTATTTTTTCAAAATAGCAGTTTTATTGTGTCTTTTATCTAAAAATGTAAGAAAATTGAGGGGTCACCGAACGATTTAAAGAGTTATCGGCATTAATAATAATACTCCCGTCGGCAAATTACCCAATATTTGACTGATTTGATGTATTTAGATGAAGCGCTCGCTTTCAACGAATAAGCTCAGAATCCCTTTAAATACATTTTAGTTTCATACGGGGATGCATAGCAAGTCTATATTTTGAAAATTAATGACACTGGAAAGAGAAACAAAATTAAATTAAGCACTTTTTAATTAAAAACGGCATTTTTCTCATCGTTTTTCGCATATCCCACTGACAGACATATTTTAGATATTGCTAAAAATGCAATATAATGTGCACATTTGAATAAACAAATAAATTCAGAAATAAAAATAGGGGGTCACCGGAGGTTTTTCATCACTTTAACGCCATTTTTTAAATTACCTTTATAAACGTAAAAACCTAACGTCACGGCAATTTGGATGGTTTCAAGTGTAACTTTAACGGCCTACCGTGTAATCATTATCGAACATACTATCACTCTAGGAGTGCATGATGGAAGAATAACTATCAGTTGATTATACCAGGCAATTTAAATCGTCAGTAACTAAAGATACGTATGTAATTCGAATAACACACACAGTAACATATTTACCGCGAATATAGGTGACGATAACGTTATGCGGTATGTCGTAAAATGACCGTTAAAAAGGCGTTACGGAAAATTTAAGCACTTTCCGTTAGTGTATGGATAAGCGTATGCCCCTAAAAACGTAATCCATATATTTTTAGACTTATACACTACAATAATTTGTTGTCGCAAAATGTTACCGTAAGCGAGTTCGATTTCTTGGTCCCATCTCTCCTTAAGCAAACATGATGTGCACATGTGAACCTATAAAAATAATATTAATTCGGTTATTTTCAAACATTGGGTAATAAATTATTGTTTTACATACTACATTTGTGAGACAATCTGCTGATTGAATGACAACCATCGATACCATTAAACGCGTCAAAGGGAATCGCCGGACGGATACGAGGCCATACCAATCGAATACTAACTTTTGAAGTATCAACAAGTACATTATAAACACATATTTTCAACAGGGTCATATTCCATAGCAGCAGGAACTCCTGCTTACCGACTGTGCTATAGTTGATGTGTACTGAGTTTGGTCGTACACCCACTCGTAGCATTGGACTGTGTTGTTGCTCACTTCCGAATACACATCTGTAGAGTTGGTATGAGAGTACAGCTTACATGAAGAATATTCAACGTTACCATAGAAACCCGAGCCAGGCGGTATGGTTATATTTACTATGCTTTCATGAACATTGCTCTGTATTGCGTATGTATCATTATTCCATCCTGGGATTTTGCACCTGAAATTAGAAAGCAATACTTTTTACCTTTTTTTCATATTAACATATTATTTTCATATTATAACAGCTTTTTTTCTGTTGAATGACGAGGTATGTTTCCGGACTGACTTCTATCCGGGACGTCATAGGACGAAGAATATTACAAAACATTCTTTGAAATAAAGGTCAACTTTAGTTAGTTTAGTTTTTTAATCATTTGATGTCAATGTTCTTATTCTGTTAGAGATGGTTCATAATTTCTTCTTTAAGATAATCCAGAAAAATGGTTCATATATATGCCTTGTGTTAAATAAGATTATAACATGAAAAGTAGCATCAAAGTTCTCCACCAGAAGGACATCCAATATAGCTCTAGAGATCATGGTTGACACGCGCATACGTTTTGGAGACAAAAACGATTTATGTAAATTTAGATGACCCTTTAATAAATCTTTCATGTCCGCCCTGGATCCTGACTGTTACTTTACATAATTTTGGAATCTCATAAAAAAAACTTACATTTAATATATAGCAAACATGACAAAAGTATATTTCATAGGAAATGATCTTCCACAGACCTTACCTGTGTTTGGGTATTGCAAAGTGAAATATGAGGTTTTGGATGATCTGCATTCCACCAAACAATCCAGGTAGACATATCAGGAAGTACAGCAACTTCTGATAGCGTCCAAATCCCCCAATTAGTTGCAACGCAGCTTCAAAATCCATCTTCGTTGCTTCTATCCTGTAAAGAGAAGTTCATAACAGTATTCCTGTCTGTTATAATCGTCAAAATATATGTGTTGATTGTGACATATTTATTTACACAATATGCGTTGACTTGCATTTCAATATGCCAAAGACTAATATATCAAACAGAAAAGGCTTCAATGGGTTGGGAATGTTGTGAAAACTCCATAAGATAACTTGATCTAAAGTATTATTTACTGGATTCTTTTTATATTTTACATGTAGGTTCGCCATAGGGAGAGTAATGTTCCTGCAGAGATTTGTGAATTTGTGAAGAGTTTTGTGGAGAAAAAAGTTAAGCACCCCCTGATATTTTCATATAGCTGAATGGGGTTCGAGCCTGGAGTCGCCGCCCTAGAATATCCCACACATGCTCCAGAAGGTTCAGATCTGGGCTTACTGCTGGCCAGGGTAAAGTTGACACTGCGTTGGCTCACATGTAATCGACAACGGTACGTGAAGTTAAGTTAAGTTGCCCCTGATGGTGACCAAATCCAGCTTGCAGTCATGAGGCAGGCATCCCCATACCAGTTTGCCGGATGTCCATGGGGGTATAAGCTGTATTCTTCTGTCTCCAAACACGTGCACGTGCATCAGTAACATGGAGCAAGAATCAGTCAGACCAATGGATTTTCCGCCAGGTCCTCAGATTCCAGTGTTGTTTGTCCAAACACCATGCCAAACGTGCACCTTAATGATGGTCTCTCAACAAGGGACGTTTAATTCCCCTTCTTGCCTTTAGTCCTGCCGATTTTAGGTGATTTCTCACTGATCTGGTGCTGATGTTTCAGGAAGGGTTCTCGGCGTACATGTCGAAGAAGGTGCCGGTCCTCTCGAGGTGTAGTGACAGTAGGTCTTCCAGACCTTGGACGGTCCATTGCACTTCCTGTCTGCGCATGCTAAACGACTAACAACAGTGTAATGGTAGCCCAGATTTCGTCCTATCGCCTTAAAGGACATTCCTGCAGAGTGCATACCAATAATTTGATTTCTGAGATCCATTGACAGTCAGTGCCATGTTCAATAGATATGCTTGAATGACTATGGAAAGCAACGTTACATACCACCAAATGCAGTTGGGCCATACTGCGTAGCATGTTGCACGTGCATGCCCGGAACATGTAGGCGCGACTGTCACGTATCACTGGTTGGATCGCATAAACACTACTCTTCTCATAAATGAACCTTGTTTTACTATTTAAAATATTCTCTAAAAGATATCATCACAAATATCAGGGGTGTTTACTTACACAAGGCCATTCTCGATAATCCAGAGTATACGCTCTGATAAATCAGTATACTCTGGACCAATGCATGGCTCGGCCCAATGACTTTATTACCTCCCTTGGCCAATCAGCGGACTACACTGGGAAGTTGAGCGTACAAATCGAAAGACTGATAAAGTGACATACCTCCGTTAAACAGATGGAGCGAATTTGATGGTGCATTTTCTCGGTTTAGCGTAAAAAAGTTTATGTAATTACAGTTACACTGAAAGCTTTGATCCTTGTCGGCCGGAACTTTTATATTTACACTTGACTTACCGAACGTTTTTTTTTTACATGTGAGCTCATTCGACTGAATGGTATTTGCGAAGTGTCATTAGGCCAATGTCACAGAAAAACGGTCTCATTGCTCAGACTTTTTCATTATCCCTATCGGACCTTTGTACCTATTGTACCCGATGGGATTGTATCATGAACCCGGTCAGCTTCCAAGTGCGAGTTTCTTCCTGCATTGTAGTTAAGGATTCAGCCCTTTGGGGCAGAATCCTTTTTGTTATAGGCGTGTTTTTATTATTATTATTATTATTATTCCACGAATTTTGTGGCCAATCTACAGCAAAAACGACTAATTCAACCAAACTTTCCAGTCTGGTAGCCCTTACTATGAACTTGTCAATCGCAGCTTTTGGGCCGAATCGTTTAAAGGTTAAAGGTCCAGTTCGAATCCAAATTTCAATGTTTAACCTAGGAATTTTTTTTTAAATGCACTTAAAGACTTGGAACTTTTTTTACGCATTTTGCGCATTGAAAATCCGAGCAAAAAAGTAAATCATGTGGTTTAGCCGCCATTTTTGATTTTTTTAACTTTTTCAAATTTTCTGACCCTATGTAGCTTTGCGGAAACACCACTCCGAAGAGATTAACTATTAATTAACTATATATAGCTGAAACATTTTGAAATAACAAGTTTTTTTCTGTTTTGAGCGAACTCCTAATACTTTTTACACAGTGACCTTTCAAAGTTTGGTGACTTTGAACAATGTACCAACTTTAAAGGCGAATATTTTATTAACCTGGAGGTTTTGATGCATGATATTTTCAGGACTACCAGACAAAAGATAAGTGTATATGAATCAATAATAAAATCGATCGCGAACAGTCATTTCCGGTCGTGCAAAATGGTAGAAAATGATATAAAATAGACTCTGGAATGTTTAACCTATTTTTAAAAATTCAAAATGCACTTGAAACTTTTTTAAAAAGATACACATTAACAATGCACACAAAATAGTAAACATGACGAATTCGTAGGTCTCTTGGTTTAGCCGCCATTTTGATTTTCTTTAAATTTGTCTGATTTTGATATGTTAAACTTGGGTCTAAATAATCCCAGAGACATACTAGAGGCTCGCAACTAGTTTTAAAAGATGCTAAATAACGAGACAAGCAAAGTATGTTGCCGTTGACAGCCTGTGTACAGTTGAAACACTTTTGGCCCAAGCATGTTTATCTTGAACAAGACATCAAGAGTGATGGATGCAAGGGAAGATCTGAACTTACATTTCAAACGTTTTGTGCACTTGAAACGACCAAACACAATCCGATTATAGTAAGAATTGCACTGTTAGGTAGTTGAACATTTTAAAAGCATCTTATTCTCTTACACAGCTGACTGATAGTAAGTTTACTATAGACACCCTTGATCATAGAGTGAAGCCTCTTACAACAATTTCACTCGGTCAAGAAGTGGATTGACAGACTGCACATGTTCCTCAAAACCATCAATCATGCTTCCTCTAACAACACTCACTTCTTTTTGGTTACCATAGACTTCTGCTTGGTGGGCTAATGCATCAGCACACTGTTCATCTTCAGTATCATTGACTGTAATAGGTTCTAGTACCTTGCTGAAGCCATTAAAAATCTGCATGTTCCTTTCCTTGAACATATCTCATATGTTTTTACAAAGTGTTTTCAGATAGTCATTCCTCAGATTTGTGAATTCTCCATCCATGATTTTATTGTAAGCTACTTTTTCACCCAGTAGTTGACAATCAATTCACAGTCAATTTATAACTTTATAATCTTAGTCTTCACATTAGCCAGGGCCTGACCATCACTGCTTTCCATACACTCCAACTTGCTGACTATTCCATCAAGTAAAGGTTGCAATTCACTAAACAACATGTTTTGTTTCTGCAATTCACAACTTAAAACACTCAGTTCTGAATGAACATCCAACATGCAAGCAACTGTTAAAACAACTTTGTAGTCGTTGAAGTACTTATGCAGTCCCTTTGCAGTAGACACTTTGTCTTCAGCAAACTGAACGCCTGGTTCTTGAGGGTCCTAAACACTCATACTCCACCATAGTATCTTCAGCGAGTGTCACTAAATACTCTGTATCAACTCAAACAGACATTGAGTGGGTGAATGATCCACCGACTCATAAAACATTCCGCTTTTCAACATCTTCCACCATAGGTACCATGACATTCCCTCTTCTGTCACATTCAAATCCAATCAAGCAAGGTTCTCAAACCAAAAACCTAAAATCAAAGCAAAACTCAAACCAGAAATCAAACCAAAAAAAGTGAAAACAAAACTAAAAAAAAAACATTAAACCGCACTCCCAAAGGCAAAAGGAACGCAGTCGAGATCCACAACAAGTTTGGATCTCTCGATATTGGCTCTGATGATGTCCTTATGGACGCATCAGACACAGCGTCTCTTAACAACTCGCCCAAAAAGGGGCACAGGGTTCAGTCCTTGGACCGTCGCTTTTCCCCGGTAAAACATCCACCATGAGGCTTTTAATATTTTATTTTATCCTCGCATCTATGGCGATTCTCCAGTGGAATTGTCGAGGCTTTAGGGTCAATTTTAAAGAATTTAAGTACAATCCCCAAGCTATTTGCCTTCATGAAAACTCATTTTAAAGAATCTGATAAAGTTGCAATGAGACCATTCACTTTTTATAATTCTGTTTCCCCTTCTGCTGATAGGGCAAAGGGGGTAGCATCAATTTTAATACGTGATGGAATTATCCACAGAGTAATTCCATTAAAAACACAATTACAAGTTGTTGCTGTCAGCTTATCATTATTTAAAACTTAAACTCTCTGTTCTTTATATATTCCACCATCTCAAGATCTTACTATAAAAGATCTTGATCAACTTGTTACCCAATTATCTAAACCTTTTATTATCATGGGTGACTTCAATGGTCACAATCCCCTCTGGGGTAGTAATACCCTAGACTCTAGGGGTAAAATACTCGAAAGTTTCCTCACTCAAAATGACTTATGTCTATTTAATGATGGCACAAACACATATCTACATCCTGCTACAGGATCATATACAGCTATAGATTTCTCAGTAACTGATGCATCCCTTTTACATGACTTTTCATGGTCAGTCCATGAGGATACATGTGGAAGTGACCACTTCCCCATTGTATTAGAACCCTCATCACCTATTCCCGAGGAGCACAATCCTCGTTGGAAATTTTCCAAGGCTGATTGGAGTACATTTTCTACCCTCTGCCGTGAACATATTATATATGATGAAATAATCAATGCAACTGATCCTGTTGAGGCCTTTTCTAAAGGTCTCATTGATATAGCAACTGAAACTATCCCTAAAACCTCGGCAAATCAACGCATTCACAAGCCATGGTTTAATGAAACCTGCAATACTGCCATTAAGGCACGTAAAAGAGCTGAGCATAAGCTCAGTAAACGACCTACAAGAATTAACTTAGATAACTGTCGCAAGGCACGAGCTAAAGCTCGACGCACAGTCAACCAACAAAAACGCGAATCTTGGAGAGGCTATGTCTCTAAGATTAATTCCAGAACACCTATCAGCAAAGTCTGGAATATGATAAGTAGAATTAAAGGTAAAGGTTCCAAATCTTCAATAAAACATCTTAAGGTCAATGATGACCTTCTTACATCAAAATCTGACATTGCCAATAAGTTGGCTGAAACAATCTCTAAAAATTCTTCATCTGCAAATTATGTCCGTGCTTTCCAAAAGTACCAAAAGGTATAGGAAAAACGACCACTTAATTTCAAATCTGACAATGGAGAATATTTTATGATTGATTGTTTATTTCCATAGGGTACATGTAGGCCATCGGCCCATGGTATACATTTCAATGGTCCACAGACTTAATGCGATATTGGGTAGCGTAGAAAATATACATTGCAACACGCTTCATTAATTCAACATTCGTATTGGATAACAGCAAATTGAATTTGTGGATAGAAGGATTAACAAAGTACTTCGGCGGTATAAATTGTTTCCTAATATTAGAGTAGGCAGTACATACAAGCATGAAGTGGTATTCACTTTCAATATTACCATTGTTGCAAACATTACAGACTCTTAGGTTTCTAGGAATATTACAGTACCTTCCCGTTTCGATGTTTAAACTGTGGGAACTACATCGAAAACGAGCCAAAGCTTTTCTAAACTTATCAAGATCTAACGATAGGAGATATGGTTCAATGGTGAACACAGTTTTAAACTGAGAGTACGAAAACATTTTAGAACTATTCCTCAAGGCGGAGTGCCAATTCTGTTCATAAGTGGCCTTCAACCTAAATTCAAATTCTGCCAGAAAGTATGTTGGGAAATCGACATTTTGGGCTTCCCAGATATAGCCAAAACCATAGGAATACAATAAAGATTTAATTTTAAATGCCCAGTTATTCTTCCCACGTGAGGCTTCCAAATACAGCATATTATAACCTTTCCTTGGAAACCTGGAGTTTGGCATATTCAGCAATTTGCACCAATACTGTAAGCAACGTTTGAACACTTAAATATAGAGAGGATATCTGCCACACTCACCGCGAACGCAGTGATCGGCGGTGGAAGATTTAACACCCAAAAATAGCTTACATGCCAATAAATGAACTGACTCTATTTCGTTAATATTATCAAGTCCCCATATTTCAGATCCATATAACAGAATAGGAAGAACTTTAGAATCAAATATCTTAAAAAACACCTTATAATCTATTGGTTTAACATTATTGAGAGACCTTAAAACACAAAATAAAACCTTCTTAGCCTGCAGAGAAATATTAGCAAGATGTTTACTCCAACTTAAACTCGAAAAGGTAACCCCTAGATACTTATAAGACGGAACACATTCAATAATCTTATTACCATAATACCATTTTTCAAAACTTGATAGAATTCCACCATTTTTGAAAACAACCACTTTAGTTTTCTCTAGATTTACAGATAAAGAGTATTTTTGACAAAAATCATATAAAAAATTAATCTTCTTCTGAAGGCCAAAACCGTATCTGCAACAAGAGTAACATCATCCGCAAAAAGCATGAGGAACAACTGAACCAATTCTGGATGGAACTGAACACCTGGATAACATCCTGCTTCTATTTCTTTAGCCAACTTATTAAATAAATTAAACAAAAGTGGACTTAATATGCAACCTTGACGGACCCAAATTTTACACTCGAAGCTATCGGAAAATTTCTCATCAAATTTCAAAACAAGAGGAGACACGATTATAGATAGAACGAATGCAATTGAACATTTTGGGCGAAATTCCATTTTCCTTCAAAATCATCCAGAGACGAGATCTATCAATACTATCAAACGCTTTGGCAAAATCTACATATAAAATATAGATCTTACCTCTCTTCCTACCCAAGTACCTCTGGATGAATGCGTGTAGAGTAAACATATTGTCTGTAGTAGAGTATCCTGAACGAAACCCTGCCTGAGATTCCAATATCTTATTAAAAGCTTCAGACCAAAATCGCAATCTAGTATTAATGATAGATATATAAACCTTACTAAAAATGCTAAGAACAGTTACACCTCGATAATTGGATGGAGAGTTTATGTCACCCTTTTTGTGTATTGGAACAATAACGCCTTGAGACCACTGAGGGGGGAAATATGCCGAGTCAAACAAATCATTAAACAGTAGCGTCATAATTGGTGCTAAAAAATCCTGCCCACTTTTAAACATCTCGGACAGTAGGCCATCGTTCCCTGCTGCCTTCCCAATCTTAAGCCCATGTATAGCATCTATCACCTCATCCTGTTGAATCGGAGAATCAAGTACAGACCTGCATATTGGATCACAACTATCTGTAGGGACAAGAACAGCGTCAGAATCGCCACACGAGCTAAGCATTTCCATAAAGTAACTATACCACTGCTGAATACTAATGTTAGGCTTTAACACAGAACCCTTGTTCGATAGACGTTTCAAAGAATTCCAAAATTATTTACTATTATCAATTCTGTCAATAATAGCCCTGCGTAATTCCTGTTGAAAGAGAAGTTTTTTCTCTCTAATTATAGATTTATAAACATTCCTTGCCTTTAAATACATGTTTAGGTTAACAGAATTTTTACAATGTCTGAAAACTTTCAATAAACGTAATCTTTCACTTTTATAATATCTACATGTTCTATCAAACCATGGTTGCCTGCAAACATTCAAGGAATGAGATTTCTTCCTCATACACTTGGCAGCATTACATAGCAAAGCTGTTATCATTTCCACGGCAGAATCAATAGAACCTGCGTGAATAAATTCAATGCATTTTTCAAGCACAGATGTAGAGTCAAATGATAACAACAAGTCTCTGAAAATAGTCTCTTTGTTTACATTCCACACGAAGCATGGACTGCTACTGTGTGCACGGAAATCACGCTCGTCCTGACCGTGATCGAAGGAGTCACGTGACTGTAATCGACAAGTGATTGGCAGGTGCTCAGAGTCCGATCTGGATACGACATCGAAGTTAGTACACAATGTAAACAGACTTGTTGATGATATTATATAATCAACAACGCTAGTGCTGTAAACATTAATAAATGTAAAGTCACCTTTCCCTTCATCAGTACCGCAACGGCCGTTCATTATGTTAAGATTCAGGGTACAACAAAAGTTCAAAAGAGTATTTCCGAAATTATTTACTGTCTCATCACATGAGCGTCTGGTGATGTTCACATTATCCCCAAGATCGGAGAAATCGTTGATTCCAAGTCTCTCTGCAATATCATCGTTTATTGAGTCAACATCTGTCCCAGTCCTTGCAAATCACCATATGAATGTAAAACATCTAACAGTGACTCAAAAAGTAAACTTATTCCACAGTTCGATGGTTTAGTTATATACCACGTTGAACCACGTGGTTGTATGTAAACACTTGCAAATAGAATATCTTTATCTACACCAAACATGGATTTATCAAATATAATAAACACAACATTTTCACCAAATACATTTCCCTTGACATAATTAATAAGAGTGTTTCTGATGAGAACAATTACACCACCTGAAAGCCTTCCGTAGTTAGCAATCTTCTCGGCGGGCAGTGTATAGCTTGTAAAGGATCCTGACAAAGCCCAAGGATCTTTTATCTCACGGCACCAAGTTTCGCTAAAGCTAATCACATCGAATTTAGTTACATAATTCAGGAAGTCATTATCATCGGTTTTGCTTATAAATCCAGACACGTTCCAAAAGAGGAACGACACAGAACTGTGGGGCCTGGGTATCAGAGTGTGGGTCTTCAGGTTGGTGAGACTCAATCTGTGGGTGGTCAGCGCTGGGTCCATCGGTCACTCTCGGTCTCGATGACAGGGGCGGTAGGTGTTCAACGATCAGTCGACCGTTTTTGAAATATCCTCTTTTGTTTTCTTTCTTCAGGTTTTGAAGCATTTGTATCTGAGGTATAGTAAGGTCATTTGAAATGCCTATTCGTGATTCTTTCAAACGAGACCGACATGCTAAGGCACGGATTTTGCAGGTTATATTGGTGAAGCTCACAATCATAGGGCCTGGCTGTTGGGGTTTCTTACTTTGACTTTGAGGCATTTGACGAATGTAATGTCAGTCAGATAAAATGGAGGGTTATCACTGGAATCACAGTCAGTATGCATATTCAGAGTTTCACACACTTGCTCCTTCAAAGAGTCTTGGTCTCTCACACCCTTGTCTGATATGCCAAATAAAACTATGTTCGTTTTTCTGTTTTGTTGTTCATATGGAGAATATTATAATAATTATAACACTTCTCCTTGTCAGACCTCAAAACTGAACTTTCTAAAGCTCATGATACAGCAACCGGCCCTGATGAAATCCATTATCAGCTTCTAAAACATTTACCGGAACCTTGCCTTGAGGTTCTACTTCAGGTATTTAATCATATATGGGAAACGGGTGAATTTCCATCTTGTTGGCACAATGCTACTATGGATCATACAGACCCTTCCAACTACTGTCCTATAGCCTTAACAAGTTGCGTATGTAAAACTATGGAACGGATGATCAATGATCGTCTAGTTTGGTACTTGGAAACTAAAAAAATTACTAACTGATATTCAATGTGGTTTCCGCAAACAACGTAGTACCACTGATCATCCTGTTCGTTTAGAATAATTTATTCGTGATGCATTTATTAACAAACAACATGCTGTGTCTATCTTTTTCGACTTAGAAAAAGCTTACGACACTACATGGAAGCATGGCATCCTAAAAGAATTTTCTGAATTTGGCTTGCGAGGTCGTATGCGTCATTTTATTTCCAATTTTTTAAATGATCGCCAATTTAAAGTGCGCGTGGTCTCCACCCTTTCTGATTTCTTTGATCAAGAAATGGGTGTCCCACAAGGTAGCATTTTATCTGTCACATTATTTAGCATTAAAATTAACAGCTTGGCTAAAGTCTTAAATGACCATACAGATGGTTCACTTTTTGTGGACGATTTTGGAGTTTCCTGCAGAGGCAAAAATATGCCATCAATCGAGCGCCAATTGCAGCTCTGCCTCAATAAAATACACAAATGGTCCAAAGCCAAAACATCTTGTGTGCATTTTTGCAATATGCGCAAAATGCACAAAGATCCAGAACTATTTCTGGGTAAAAGTCGTTCCTGAGGCCAAGTTTCTTGGTCTCACTTTTGACAGCAAATTATCATTTATCCCGCATATTAAAAACCTAAAGGCTAAATGCTTAAAAGCAGTAGACCTTTTAAAGGTCGTATCAAACAATAAAATGGGGTGGAGATGAAGAAACTCTTCTTCATCTCTATAGATCACTCATCCGCTCCAAACTGGATTATGGATCCATAATCTATGGATCTGCCCGCCCCTCTTATATCAAAATGCTAGATACAATCCACCACCAGGGTCTCAGGCTTTGGGGCCTTCAGAACTTCACCTGTTGAAAGCCTTTACGTTGAAGCTGATGTGCCATCTCTTAAAGATCGGCGCATCAAGCTAGCACTAAATATATAACCAATTTAAAATCCAACCCTTCTAATCCTGCATACAACTGCGTATTCTATACAGAATACAAGCAAGTGTATAACTCAAAACCAAAAGCAATTCAACCATTTGGTATCAGACTTCAACAACATGTTGAAGATTCTGATATCGACCTAACAACAATAGCAGAGAACGGTCTGCTTGCCACTCCGCCATGGCAGGTGGTCAGGCCCCGTGTCAACCTCTCTTTATCTACTCATAAAAAAGCAAATACACCAATTAATATTTCAACAGGCATTTTTTGAACTACGTGATTTTTTCGCAGATTATAAACCAATTTACACTGACGGTTCTAAGGATGGACCCACAGTTGCAGCGGCAACTGTGACTCCTTCAACAACATATGCATGATGGCAGAAGCTAAGGCCATCCTTAAGGCCGTCCATCACATTAAAACCTCAACTCCAAATAATTACATTATTTTTTCTGATTCACTTTCTTGCCTACAAGCAATTTAAAACTGTAAGAGTGATCACCCAATTATCAGGGATATTTTATTACTTCATAATTCTTGTCTCCAATGCGACATTGTCTTCTGCTGGCTTCCTAGCCATATGGGTATAAGAGGTAATAACAAAGCTGACTCGGTAGCTAAATCAGCATTAAACCTCAAACATATTTCTCCCACTAAAGTTCCATATACGGTTTTTAAACCTGCTATTAAATCTTACATTAAACAACGTTGGAAGTCCCAATGGGACCAACAACATCATAACAAACTTCACACTATTCAACCTCATTTAGGTTACAAATCTCTATCCTCTATTACCCGGCAGGAAGCTTGTGTCCTATGACGATATTGGACACTCTCATCTTACACACTCATATCTTTTAAAGGGGGAAGATCCCCCGGTATGTATACCCTGTCAGTGTCCTCTCACAATCAAACACATTCTATGTGAGTGTTGGGACACTGCACATATCAGGGAAACTTTTTATCCTTCTATTTCAATCAATCAAGTTTTTACTCATTTCGGTGAGCATCGTGTTTTAGATTTTTTAAAGGCTATACACCTTATTGACAAATTATAAATTTTAACTTTTCATTATCAGCTTTTATTCAACTTGTGATAATACGCTGATGTTTTTGCGGCCTTCGTGTCGTGTTCTGTTTTTTAATTGCAATTTTCCTTTTTAAATTAGGCAAATAAATTAAATATCTCGCCGCCAATGGCTGCAATACTGCCGAAGCGGCGTTAAACAATAACTCACTCACTCACTCACTTCAGCAAACTGAGAAAGTGTTGTGAGAATGGATGAGTAACATTCATACATGCTTCAACAGCATATATCAGATCAAGCCATCGGATGGAAAATGGCTCTTTAATAATGGAAAGTTTTGGTTCATCTAATAATTTCTATAAAATTATATTTACCATTGCAAAACAGGTAAATACTTTGTCTCTGAATTTAACCAAATAACAAATCTTCTTCAGTGAATCCACACATGCTAGATTTAATTTTTGTGCCACACAGTGAGTCTGGGTACAAAACGGGGAATATGTTGCCTTCATTAGTAATAAGGTTGCATACTACTAATCCTGACATTGCCGGAGCGGGGGACTTATGAAGCCAAAGTACAACCTCTCGGCACTACAAAATCGCAAAACAAAGTAGGGTTGACCATGCCATTTTTGAGATATGAGTGGAAAATGTAAACATACACTGGTGCGCCACAGAAAACAGATAAAAGTGCACAAAATCAACATACTTTATACCCACCACCCACTAAAAAACACTGACACTAAAAATCTAGCAAAATTTCAGTTGATAGTATACCCTCACCTGTATAATATGTCTTCACACAGCCATTGTGCGACATCACACCTATGAGTAATGTTATTGATTAAGTCTTGTGCATAACCATTGGCCTCACTGTGTTTACGTAGAAGGTAATGTCCGAATAACTCTCCATTCCTTAAAAGTATTGGAGCCGAGGAGTTACGAGGATATTACCCTACTTAAATTACACTCAAAGTATTGCTCGTTTATCAAAATTGCTTTAAAAAGTTAAAGAAATTAAATTTCTACTTCAAAAATATGATGTGATGTGTAACTCTCCATTACTGAAAAATAATGGAGTGAAAGTGAAAGAACAATAGAATGACATCACAAGTGTAATTTAATTGCCTTGAAGTAGTCAAAGATTTTAGTTTTTTATTAGAATGGGTCAATTTCTACCACGAACAGCCATTTCGACTTAGTTTGATTTAGCAGCTCTTGATTCGAGTTGACGGATGCGCAAATACGTTTCTAATCAAACACCAGGTATAATTTGCTAGGCGATTATTAACTCGACTATAGAATTGGCAAATCAAACGACGCGTTAGAGGCCACGTGTCTACAAACTCCGTACAGTGGTTATGGTTTAGATAAATATGTTTGTTATAGACATCGCTTTCACTTATACTGTTGTGGAGTTTGCAATGCCGAATATTGCGATACGCAAGCCAATTTCATTCATAGAGTAAAGTACGCAAGGCTAGTTCGCTCAATCCAAAAAAAATTCAGAAGTTCTAACACTTCATGCCAATTGCCAATCTGTCTACACGATTCCCTTCCAAAATGCTTCTCGCACACCGAGTAGAGTTGACAAACTGTAACTCACTTTAAATGACGCATTACGCTGATAAAAAAAAAAGGCAGGCGAGCCAAGGGAGGTAATAAAGTTATCAGGCCGAGCCATACACTGGTTCAGAATATACGGAGTAGATTTATTAGATTTATCAGAGCGTATACCCTGGATTATCGAGAATGAAACAAGGCTTCTCCTGGGGAAAACAAAGGGTTGATAAGATTTTGATGACCTTAATATTATTCTCAAGGTGACAGTGGAACTTAAAATTGTTCGTCATGTGAACGTGCATGTAATCTTGTCATCGAAATTTCTCAAGAAGTAAAAGGATATCTAAAGAACCCTTCACTGGGATCTCTTTATATCGTACACTAGGATTCTCCAAGAAAAGACAGATTTTAGTGATCTTGGCTAAATTCTCAAGGTCACAACGGAAGTTTGACTCTTTCGGCGTGATATCTCAAGAACCGTTCACCGAAATCTCATAATATCTTACACAAAGTCGCGTTGCTCCATGAGATCAGAGGCGAATGGTCGGAAGATTTGAAATCTTTCATGTCGTGCGTCAGTCGCCATTTGTTCGAGTCCGGTTTTGGATCTGACAAACATATGCGAGTTAAACCCCGGAGTCAGATCTGCGGGGATATTCCCGTCACCGCCTCCTGGAGAGTGGGATGCGGAACCACAACACCAAGATCTGACACACATAAAGGTTAGCAACAGCCGTCTCCAGTTAGCGACGAACCCCTACAGTCGACCCCCTACTGGGCTTTTGGTGGGCGGAGGATGAAACTTCGGGGTGACCAATTGTCACTTGTTGCCGCGATTGCCCTTCTTTCACTTCTTGGGGGTCGAATGCTGGTAATCCGCATGGAGATATATGCGACTGACCTGATGACCTCAGCAACACGTTTGGCCACGACACTTCGATGGAGAGCTGCTGTAACCTCCTCAATACTCACCTCCCTGGCAAATGTGGTCATCGGCTGAGAGGCATAGGCCAATTGCAAGTAATTGCTTACGACTAAGATAGAACAGCCTCGTTGTCAAGACTCACTGCATCGTCAAACGGGGGAGGATGGGAGACATCATCCACTGTCTGTTCGTAAGGACAGGGGGCGAGTGATATCTTCAGAAATGGCAAGCCTTGCGACTGCATCTAGTGCCAAACCTATGTCAGAGTCGTAGCCCCTGAGAAGTGGTGAGTAATGAGCTGGTGTTATAACCATTCTGTGAGAGGAGGACGAGGACCCGAGGGCGGAAGGTCCACGAGGGGAACCGGACTCTTTAGGCCCAAGCCATATTTCCATAGAGACAGTCTCCTTATCCAACAGAATGTCTTCGAGACGTCAATGCTTTTAAGCTTCTTCTGGAGCAAGATACGCTCCACGGCAGGCTGCCTTTATTACAGATGCTCGCAAGGCAGAAGACGCTAGCATAGCCTGTGTACCAACCTGTCGCCATATCGAGACCCTTAGCCCGCAAGGTTAGTAGACTGCAAGCTCCACAACAACAACCCGTCATCAACCCTTCAGGATATTAGCTGAAGGTTAGGAAACTGCAAGGAGAAGGTTAACAAGGGCCAACGCTCACTTCCAAGCGAGCAGAGAAGCGGAACACATGCAACCCGGCTGTCTCAACTTGAATGAGAGTTCGATCAATCTTTTGAGCTTTTTTTCTTTAAAAAGGTATATCAGATAAAATATTTTTCTTGTGCTCCTTTATAGAATAATATGACAATGAACGTTATGTAAATTCTTCATTAACAAATTGCATTCACTTTCGAAATAACAGAAAGAGGAAAACACATCGAACTAAAACATCTTTATTTATTTCGTTCCGATTTTGTTTAGATGTGAAATATGATTAAATCATTAAGCACGTTTTTTTGCAAACAAAATTTCTCAAATGGTCCATTTTTTCCAAATTATACAATATATTGTTACGTTAGAACATATATAAAACATTTCATTACACGACCGACCGGAAACCGTATCCATAGAAAATAGTTTAAAGGCGCTGTAGCACGTTTTTTGCAAATTTTATTTTTTCAAATTTCCCATTTATAATGATAGTTTATGTCATATATATTTACTTTAGAGGGTAAAACATCTTATTACACAAACCAATTATCTGTAGTGGTAATAACGGTGTTGCATATAAAGCAAAAATTGCATGGCGGCCATTTTATTGTGAACACATTTTATTATTTCGAATGACAAAAACGATAGCCGTGGCTTTACGGAACAATGTACACTCATTTGTAACTTTACTTTCCGAAGAGAGAAGGATGTTTTACTATTGGTGGCATTATTTTTCAAATACATTTCATCGACTTATTTGAGCGAAAAAACGTGCTACAGCGCCTTTAAACGACGTATAAATTGACAGTGGTGTGGCCCTATTCAATCTACGAGGTAGATTTGTAGGTTTGATGCGAATTTGAGAGTTCAGACAGCAGGATGAATGGCTACTCGAAAGGAAATGGACTCATGGCTAAACCGAACGTTGTACATTCCTTATTATTGATTCAAGAGTTTAATCTAGCCATTAGTAGTAACACGTATTTACCTTTTCGGGACATCACTTTATTTCAGTAAGCAGAACGTGCTACAGCGCCTTTAAACTTATTTTCATAATGCTTGATGAGGAATGCTAAACAAATGTAAATACACATTTGATAAAAACATGGATGCGTCTGAATTCTTTCATCGCAGCTTGCCACTGTATTTTTAATTTCGTATTACCGATATTGAATGTTCAGTTATGCCAACCTGCATATAAAGTCATCCAGAGAGATAAAATACAAAACTTGCATATCATGACGAAAATAAATTAAGCTCTTGACTTTTAACAAACTCTTCATTCTGGCACAAGTCACGAAAACGTTTTCATATAAAGCGTTTTATTAAGTAATGTTAATAAGAAAACCAAACTAGTCACTTATTGTATGTATCTTAACAGATTAAAAACCTTACCGTTCACCGACACTAAACCCGATCAACAGTCACAGTCAGAGCTGACAGCAAACATTATCATTTTACATTTAAATTGCTAATTTGTACTTATCTTAATAATAACTTAGCAAGCACTGTCATTGTTATTCAAAGATAATATTTGACAATGTAATGAAAGCGTTATTAATTTGATCAGTCAAACATTCACACATGATCGGTGCCGCGTTCAAGATAGGTTTAAAAGTAATCGGCCAATGAGTGATTACTTTTAAACCTCTCTTGAACGCGATTGCTCAATGTAGCGCTACGTAGCAAGGCGAGCAAACTTCGAGGAATTTGCACCGTGTCGTTCAAGAGAGAATGAGCGCTACTTGGGCGCTACATTGAGCGATCTATGAGCGATTATAAGCGCTCACTGTTATGGAACGGAGCCCGGGTTTTAATCTTACGTTTAGAAACATTAAATGAATCTCGAAGGGTGATGGGTGTATGGTGATTTCATCTTGATTAGATTTTTAGGCTGTGTTTCCATACCATTCCGGACAATTAGGTGTGTGCCTTTTTATTAACATGGTCGATAAATAACCATTCGTAACAGATGGGAAATAAATAATGCATTGGAAAAATTCAGATAGATTGCTGAATATATTGAACGAAAATATTATTTTGATGACTTTTTGATCAAACGAAATTTATTTTTTCTGCCGGTTTTGATTATGTTTACGACATTTATTATGAAAAACTAATTTTACTTAGAATAAATTTAAACTAATATATGCATTAAGTATACAATGAACGTTTATTCTAATATAATTAATAAGAGATTTGAATCGCGTTTTAACTCAAATAGCCATTATGACTTTGATTACTTTGGATTATGAACTTTTTATGACAATGTTTTATTCTATTGTAATTAGAACCAATAAAATAATTGATTTTGATAAAGTAACATTCATAAGGATATTGACAAATGTTTATACTTTTGGGTTTGATATGATACAAATGTTATGTTGTTGGAATTAAAACTTTGTAAATCTTTTTAATTTGATAACAATTTTAACTTAGATGAAATAAAATTGAAAATTATTTTTGGACTTAGAACGTTCATTTTTCTAACAATTTTGAGACTGCTGAAAGTAAGATCTTTTACAATTTTTATTTTATTTTAGAGCCAATTTTCAAAATAACTCTGTTCAGCATATGTCTATACACATTTATTGTTATAACTTTGAATTCAAAAGATTTTTTCTAGGTTTTATTATTGAAAGTTGAATATCAATATCGGTATGGATTATATTGATTGTGAAGTCATTGATGCCAGCCCAGACATCCGGGTTCAAATCCTGGTAAAAGCACCTTAAGTTAGAGACCTTGATCTCTTACTGTGTCCCTGGTAAAGGAACTTCACCCACATGGAACTTAGTCTACCCAGTTGTACACATAGATGCCTGACATAACCGTTCAACATTGCTTCGTCGCGTGTATAACTTATAACAGCTCCTGAATTATGTCCAGTTATGGAACTTTCCATTATCATTGTCATGTTTACATCTGATTTTTTAACTGTTGTTGTATCCATCGAAACAGTGAATATAATATTTTTCTCGACTTTTGCACAAGTATCAAGTAAGAAGTGTAGATGTCCTTATTTGTTATTAAGAAATTCCTCATTTGTATGTGTTTATCTTTCCTTGACAAGAAGTACAAACATATCATTTAAAACAGATCAAATGTAACTAGCCCTTCTACCTCGCTGCGTTTTTCATCAGAGTACTGCACTATAGAGGCAATGTCAGGTGTCATTTTACTCCAGGTAATAGGCAGTGAAAATAGAAAGCCATCGGACCGACTTGAGTCATGAAATACCTTATTAAACAATCACATCTGAGAAGGTGGCTGATTGGCTTAATTCATTTGAATTTCAAAGTTCACAGTGAAGTTCAACTGACATTGCCGCTGCGGGGTAGTACTCAGATCAAGGAACGAGTTAATTACGAGTACGAGTATAAGGTTCAATCAAATTTAAATGAGATTGAAGCATATTCACTTATTCATTAGATTTTTTTGTATAAATCACACAAGCAATGAAAATAAATTTTATTTTTTAAATTATTCCATGGAAGCAAAATCTATTTAAATTCAAAGATGAGGGTGTAAGTTCCATTCCCCGGCCAGAAATTAAACTAATATAACCAACATTTGTGCCATTCTTATTGGGATTTCTTTTTTTGTGCTGTTTTGATTTTCATCATACAAATCACACATCAAAAACAGGATTGTATGTACAATATTTAGAACGTAAATTTGTTCTGAACTTCAATATCTTCAACTCTCATAAACTGTTAATGAATGTATAGATTAATCTTTAAAAACATTAGGTATTTTATTCCTCAAGTTTGACATGAATGTCGTTAAGGGGTCAATTAACGAGGGCTGTCCCATAAGTTGCAGGCCTTACTATGTTCACCTTTTGTCCATTGTTTCAAAAGTGTTCATATCTTTTAAAAGAATCATTTGCAAAGCCACACGCACATATTTTTACACATCTGGGTAACATTTTCCTGGATAGAGTAGTCATCCTTACACATTGGGGTATAATATCTGTAAAATATGGCGTAAAACGTTACTTAACAACGCCCATGATGCATTCCGGTGAACGTCTAACTAATATGTCTTTAATACCTACTTGAATATTTTGTTTCCAAACATTGTTATACATGTATATCTATTGCTGATTTAGACGTATTTGATGGTACCAATATAAGAGGTCAACCAAAATTGGGATGATGATGCTGAAATATCACAGAAACAATTTCCTGAATGTTGAACGTTACTAAGAGTAACATTTAAACATACAAACAGCTGCAGTTGTATCGTGCTCTACTTGAGGTTAACTACTAATGGGACAACTCTTGTATACACAACATGTTATTTATTCTGTATACTTAATCGAATACATGACATGCAATTATAGATGGGTCTCTTTCCCATAGTATTGCATTGTTCACACTCAAAGGTCATCTGTAATGTGCAATACATGTTCAAAAACATTCTAAACCTGGATTAGTTTGGATATTAATTATCGTAATGATCTCCGGTTTATCTTTGGAAATCCGGTCGAGTCCGAAGTTCGTTGTTTCCAATGGAATTCTTTTTCCATTGACATTTTTCCAATGGAAATATGTGGAAGTGGGTGGTAGGATTAGTCAATGAAGGCAGTTTTGCTTATAATCAATTAAGATATTTTGAATTTTGTGAAATGTTGACTTTGATCAAGTATTAATTTTGGTGAAATGTTGATTTTGAAAAATATATTTTTAATTAAGTGAAATGTTGACTTTGATCAAGGATTGATTTTGGTGATATGTTGACTTTGGACATATTTATTGACTTTGGTGAAAGTTTATCTTAATGATATGTTGACTTTTGTGACCGGTTGACTTTTAAAAGATATTTTGAGTTAAGTGAATTGTTGACTAGTATTACGGCAGGGAGAAAACCCACAACGCCATGTGGCTATGCATTGCGGTGAAACCTGCGAGCGACGGCTGGAACTAGCGAACCATGGGTGGTACTACGCTGAAAAGTTTGAAATATTGACTTTGATAATATATATTGAGTTTGGTGACATTTTCATTTTGAAATATTTATTGACTTTGGTTGAAGTTTTACTTATTTAAACTTATTTAAACTTGGCGACATGTTGACTTTGAAAAGATATCTCGAGTTTGACGACATGTTGACTTTGGAAATATTGGTTGACTTTGGTGAAAGTTTATCTTTAATGATATGTTGACTTTGGCTATTTTATTGGCTTAGGTGAAGTTCGAAATATTGACTTTGATAATATATATTGAGTTTGGTGAAATTTTAATATTGAAATATTTATGTGTTGGAAGTTTTACTTTGACTTTGGCGACATGTTGACTTTGAAATATTTATTTGCGTTGTTGAAGTTTGAATGTAATGACATTTTGAAAACACTAATGTCTGGATAAAGGAGCGTGTTTCAAACAGTCACCAAGACTGATGATTTATACACAACTGATTGCAGGTTATAGATAAATGATATATCAGACTTGTGTATTTTCAATCAGAACATCCTGTCTGTTAAACGAGCATATCGTGGTATTACGTAACATGTCAACTAACCCATCACAGAAGTTTCAATTCATTAAAGGAAGGCCGAAATATATTTTTTTTTATTGAATTCTTAACTGCAATTGGTTCATTAGACTATTTTGTGAAAAACGAGACCCGAAAAAAATCCATATCTTGTTCCTATATTAAACTAGTGCAACTTAAACTTTGCCCAAAAAATCGTCTGCTTTTCACCCGCGAACAACACACGAAACATTGGGCGGGGCTAAGAGAGTTGGAAGACACCGGAAATGACGTACATGAAGGGACGAGGTGTAAACATTCGTTTACTATTTACAATTTCAAACACTTGGGAATCGGTCAGTTAATCTGTTATATCTACCCTTTGCAATAATGCCTAATCGCTGTTCTGCTGTAAACTGTTCGAGTAATGTTAGTTATCAAGTTTCACTTTACAAATGTCCCAAAACATCAGTATATATATCAAATATAATTGATATGAATAGTGAAAGACGGTGGATTTATAGACGTTCGTAGACATAGGATAAATCAATACTAATGAGATATACGATGACAAAATGAAATCAAGATATGATAATATGAACGAAGTAAAGTTGAGACAACAAAATCAGATATTCGGTGTTGTTGTTATTTTTTGTTGGAGAATATGTGTGTATAAAATAAAACAACAAACGTGAGATTAGCAGACGCCGGCAAAGTAGGCCCTACGGTAAGCCAGGGACAATCAAAGCACATCACAACTTCCTGATTTTTTAACGTTGTAATCTACCGACAACCTAATTTACTAACAGTACATTACAACAATCAAAGCAACTCACGTCATATTTTAAAACACCGCATCCAAATGTTACATTTTACGATTTAGTTATCACTTATTAACACATCAAGAATCTAATAGATAATAAAATAATGTTTTCAATAACATTTGTAGTTAATCAAATCAAATAAACATCGTATTAAATTGACATTTCAGCAAAAGTGTCAATTAATGTAAGAAACTTACCTTATAAACGTATCCAAACGGACAATATGAATATCTAAATGCACATTAGACACAAATTGTAAACCTATAAATCCATCAATGACAGTACTTGGAAACAGAAGATGGTCAAATACTAACCCTCTTTCAGCAAACGTCTTTTCGCAAATGGCAAGATAAAAAAAAACAAATAGTAATGATGATTTTATACTAAAAATAATTTCATTGGTACATTTGTATTTAATCCAGAGTTTGAATTGGATAACTTGATGAAGATGTGTTCTTTACTTTACTGGCAATATCTAGACTGAATGTCGCGAAAATGTTTATTTCGTATTTCCTTTGTGTCACCAAGACAGGACATTTGACAATAAACATATATGACACCGACATGCGAGTAGTGATTATTATGTATAAAGGGATTCACCTGTGTATTGTGCTTTCCTGGACAATGAAAAAGCATTTGACAGAGTTTGGTTAAATGGCCTTTTCTATAAGCTTTACAATTTTGGCATTTGTGGTAAACTGTGGCGTCTTATATACACCATGTACACGTCAATGAAATCATGTGTCAGCATTGGTGGATGTACTTCTAATGTTTTTTATGTAAAACAGGGCGTAGGTCAGGGTCGAGTCTTATCAGCCTGGCTATTCACTCTATATATTAATGACTTACTACACTGTATCGTTGACTCCGGTCATGGCCTCTGTCTACCATGGGGTAAAACACCAGGGGTACTATTAGCTGATGACTTATCTCTGTTGAGTACATACCCTGTGGGACTCCAAAGTTTGCTAGATCGAGTAAACAACTATGCCAACACATGGCATTTGCGTTTTAATGCTTCAAAGAGTTTGTTTCTCGTATTTGGAGATTCAAAAAGAAATGTCCATCCCAATATGTTCATTGATTAGAAGGAAATACCTTCATCTACGCATGTAAAATTTGCTGGTCTACACATGTATTCTACTGGTAGAACCTTAGAACGCACCCAATCTGTATGTGAAAGACAAAGGCTAGGATTCTCTTTAATGTCAATAAGAACCACGGCCTGTTGTTTGGTGGTCTTAACCCATTAAGTTGTATACACATTTGGGAAAGAGTAATTCTACCATGTGGTTTATATTCATGTAATGTCTAGGGCTGCCTACCAGAAAAGGAATATGATATGCTTGAAAATGTTCAAAGCTATTTCTGTAAGAGTATCCAGGGCCTTTCAAAACGTGGATCATCCACAATCGCCAGAGATACTCTCGGTATCGTCACATTACGTAGATATATACACCAAAAGTCCCTTATATTTCTGGGAAAACTGTTTAATAGCGATATAAAGCTTGTTTTTAAGCAAATACTTGTCCATAGGTTGTGTCAGTACAGACATACACCATTATTGGAGAGGAATCGTTATTGCAAGTCATCGGCAGTATTCCACATGTTAAATCTTGTAACTATGTATGATTTAGATCTGCAAATACATGATTATGTAAACAAATCCTCATTCATCACGACGTCTGAGTGGTCTGTACTAGTAAAAGAGAGAATACTTAAAGCTGAAGATTCATATGTATCATCTGTGATGAATTTGAGACTAAATCTCGAAAGATATAGTACCATAAGATATCCCAGAAACGTTCACAGATTGTGGTTTGCTTGCTATAAAATGCTTGAAAGCTTTAATGATATTGCTGCTCTTGTACGTATTAGTACACTTTGTATTCAGTCTCATATGTGTGAATGTGGCACTGTTGCCTATGATATTGTAAAACATGTATTACTTCATTGTTCACTCACACAAAACGGTAGAAACCATTTGATTGACTCACTTGTTGACATGCTTAATGTTGATACATTTGTAAATCTATGGAATGATGAAGACCAATTTGTGTCATTTATGCTTGGTGGTCAATCAAATGTATATGTTCAACGGCTTGATCAAGAAACGTGGTTTCGTTTTATCAAACTGATAGCAAAACCTGAAAAAACCTGGCTGCCTCCTGTGAAATATATGTTGTAACTTAGCCACTCTGTAACCTGTATATACGTGTTTGCCATGATGGCATAACTTATTGTATCTTCGATTTCGGAGGAAATAAAGAATATCTATCTATCATTCCTTCCTTCTCAGCTTCTTAATTGCGTAAACTAATTTGCTGTAACAACACTTCTCCCCTTTGATCTGGAAGAAACATCTATATGGTCCGCTAAACTGATGAGAATTGTGTGTTGGTTTGCTGAAGTGACACATAAAGGCTATCAGACTATATTTTAAACCATTTCGTTTTCATTTAAGATGCTACTGGTAACATAATTCTTTCATTCGATAATGTTCGTTGTCTATATCAATCTGTGTAATCATAATGTATATGTTTGCGAGTACAATAGAGCAAACTTCATGTAAATTTCATTGAGATTGTTGACCAATCCAGTTCATGTATTTATTCATTAAAGTGAAGTGAAAATGGTTTGCATTGCATTACATCATATATAGAATATTTTTATTGACAAACTTCAAATACAGTAATCTTTTATATTAAATACGCACTGTTATTTATAAATATGCAATGTTTTCTCACTTGTTTGAACAGCTAATCGTTCAGTGTATATGAAATTATACCTACCATATATCTTGATTTATTAAAACATACAAAACAAAATTAACATGCCGATTATTTAACATAATTTGATCAATTGATGCTACTTAATCACTCTTCACCCGATTCGCGCGCGAGTCTTCTTCCCTTGTTTCAATGTCACTTGAACTTTCATTTGGTTCATACAGGTAAGACAATGCATCGGTCACTTCACTTGAAATGATGGAATTTAAGCTTGAAGACAAACACTCCATGGAAAGTGATATGTCATTTTCTGAATCGCTGAAAGACATACTTCGTGTAAATGAATGTACCTTCCCTTCTAGTTCCGCGGTTATAATTGCTACAAACATACTATACATAAGCGCAGAATGCATCCTAAAGCAGGCCTCAGTCGTTGTAACCATGTTAAATCGCTAGTTGAATAGTTAAGTAATCCGTTTATCGAAAATTTGGGTTATTTTGATGAAGTTTTCTGTCTTATATAAGCAGTTTAAAAGTAGGGAAGACGCGTTAAATTTATATTAGCGGCCATAATGAAACTCCTCCACGTACGTCACAGCATCACGTTCACTCATCCATGTAATAAAGGCTTTTAATGTCTACATATTGGGGCGTCTGGCTATATTGGCGTTCTCGTCCCACCCAGGTGCTAGCTAAGTCAGAGGCTTAGAACCGATAATTAATTACCTGTCGGCCTTAATGAATTGAGACTTCTGTGATGGGTTAGTTGACATGTTACGTAATACCACGATATGCTCGTTTAACATACAGGATGATCAGATTGGAAATACACAAGTCTGATATATCGTATATCTGTAACCTGAAATCAGTTGTGTATAAATCATAATATTAGTCTTGGTGACTGGTGTATTGTGGGCAATATCGTAGTCAAATGATCTAACACTTGCTGTCTGGAACGCGCTCCTTTAGCCAGACATTAGTGTTTTCAAAATGTCATTAAATTCAAACTTCAACAACGCCAATAAATATTTCAAAGTCAACATGTCTACAAAGTCAATCTTTTAAAAGTCAACAATTCACTAAACATATCTTCTCAGGGTCAATATGTTACCAAGGTTAACATATCATTTAAGATAAACTTTCACCAAAGTCAACTAATATTTCCAAAGTCAACATGTCGCCAAAGTCAACATTTTAAAAAGTAAAACTTCCACCAAAGTCAATAAATATTTCAAAATGAAAATTTCACCAAACTCTATATATATTATCAAAGTCAATATTTCAAACTTCACCTTTTCAGCGTAGACCCACCCATGGTTCGCTAGTTCCAGCCGTCGCTCGCAGGTTTCACCGCAATGCATAGCCACATGGCATTGCGGGCTTTCTCCCTGCCATAATACTAGCAGCCGCAATATAAGTGAAATACACTTGAAAGCGGTGTTAAGCTCCAACTCACCTCACCTCACCTCAAACTTCACTTAAGTCAATAAAATTAAAATATTATTATTTCATGATATAAGCAAACCTCTCCAATGTCAATAAATATTTCCGAAGTCAACATAAGTCAACAATTCACTTAACTCCAAATATCTTTTTAAAGTCAACATGTCACCAAAGTCAACATTTTATTTAAGTAAAACTTGCACAAAAGTCAATAAATATTTCCAAAGTCAACATTTCACCAAAGTCAACATTTTATTTAAGTAAAACTTGCATAAAAGTCAATAAATATTTCCGAAGTCAACATAAGTCAACAATTCACTTAACTCCAAATATCTTTTTAAAGTCAACATGTCACCAAAGTCAACATTTTATTTAAGTAAAACTTGCACAAAAGTCAATAAATATTTCCGAAGTCATTATTTCACCAAAGTCACTTTGTGATCAAAGTCAATATTTCAATAAATTCAACATATCTTTCAAAAGTTAACATGTCACCAAAGTCAACATTTTATTTAAATAAAACTTGCATAAAAGTCAATAACCATTTCCAAAGTCAACATTTCACCAGAGTCAATACGCGATTAAAGTCAATATTTCAAAATAATTATCTTTTTTAAAATCAACATGTCACCAAAGCTGACATTTCATTTAAGTTGAACTTTCACAAAGGTCAATAAATATTGTTTAAGTCAACAATTCACCAAAGTCAAAACTTGATCAAAGTCAACATTTCACTAAATTCAAAAGATCTGTTTCAAAACCAACATATCACCAAAGACAACACTTCACCATTGTCAACATTGTATTTCAGTTAAACTTGCACAGAAGTCCAAAGTCAACATTTCACCAAAGTCAATTCGTGATCAAAGTCAATATTATTTCGTGATCAAAGTCAATATTTAACTGAATTCAAAATATATTTTAAAAGTCAACATTTCACCAAAGACACTACTCTTAATAAAGTTAAATGTTCACAAAAGTTAATAAATATTTCAAGAGTCAACATTTCACATAACTCAATATATATTGAACATGTCACCAAAGTCAATATTTTATCAAAGTAAAACTTCCGCCACAGTCAATAAATATTTCCAGAGTCTACATTTCACAAACATTATATTTTTTTCCAAAGTGAACATTTCACAAACGTTTTAATTTTTCAAGTCAACATTTCAAACTCAATATATATATTATCAAAATCAACATTTCATTGAAAACTTCACCAAAGTCAATAGATAGAAATGTTAATATTTTATAAATTGATTATAAGCCAAACTTTGGAAAAAAAACCATTCCATTGGAAAAAAATAATTCCATTGAAAACAATCCATTTCAAAAATTGAAAAAAATAATTTTAACCTAAAATTTTCCAAAGAACTTATGTAAGGCATTTAAATAATGAAATGAAATGAAATGTTTGTCGCGACACTTTGGACTCGACCAGATTTCCAAAGATAAACCGGAGTACATTTTCTGTATTTCAAAAGTTGATTTAAAAACAAGTAAAGTCAGTTTCTATCGTTCTCCTCTTACTAATTGTCTGTTGAAGATATCTTGAAGACCTTACCTTGGCCGGTGTATCAGCCTCAGATGACTCTAGTACAAAAATGACTCTAGAGTCATTTGAGCCTGGCCTCAGATAACTCTAGAGTCATTTGAGCCTGGCCTCAGATAACTCTAGAGTCACTTGAGCCTGGCCTCAGATAACTCTAGAGTCATTTGAGGCTAGAATTTTCCTTAGGCTCAGATGACTCTATTCAGGCTCAAATGACTCTACCTCAACCTCGATATGTTTCAGTCTTTTTAAAATCAACGCTGGTAGAGTCATTTCGGGCTAGCCTCAAATAACTCTAGCTTATGTGTTCACTTTATTTTTACACTGCCAAGAACTGGAAGGCGATAGGTTTGAGTGATAATTCGTCCATCCGCCCGTGTGTCCGTACGTGCGTATGCGCGTCCTAGTGTCTGTCCGAGTGTAACATGCGCGAGGGCTTAAAGGGGCAGTAGCACGTTTTTTGCCAAATTTATTTTTTCAAATTTCCCATTTATAATGATAGTTTATGTCATTTAAACTAACTTTTGAGGGTAAAACATCTTATTACACAAACCGATTATCTGTAGTGGTAAAAACTATGTTGCGTATAAAGAAAAAAATGCATGGCGGCCATTTTATTGTGAACACAATTTATTATTTTGTATTACAAAAACGTTTCCGATGGATTTACCGAAACATGTACACTCATTTTAAACTTATTTTCTTGAAGAGAGAAGGTTGTTTTACCATTGGTGAAATTATTTTTCAAATACATTTCATCAACTTATTTGAGCGAAAAAACGTGCTACTGCCCCTTTAATATATTGATTGAGTTCGACATTGATAAGTGGTGTTTATATATGTTCGGGAGTCTTTGTTCATTTTGTGGTGTTCATGGTAGCTCATAAGATGCATCGTTTCTCAATACTGTCAGAGATGGTATGAACCAATTTGGTATATGGCTTGATGTCCTAGGATTTCAAAAATGTTTTTTCAGAGGTCTTGTATGTTTCTTCAGTGCACGTTGTATGTAGTGATTTTATGTGTGTACTTACATGTATGCATAAAACTTTTTAGATGAAGGACGTTTTTTTGAGTGTTAGTGAGAATCAAAATGGCGAATGTCTTTATCCTGTTAGTCCTTAAATATTAGCGCTTTGAGTATGCCTCAGTGTAAAATAAATATCTACGTATGAACCTGCGAACTTGCGTACATAGGAAACTTGTGTTAAACTGATAAATCAAGAAAGAATTTCGTATCAAGTAATCACGTTTGTGGATAAAAATTATAACACATGTATTTTAAAGCAACGTATAAAAAATACCGAACTAATTCGCAAAAGGGCAGACAGGGGTGATTGAACCACTCTGTAGGTTGAGCCATCATGCCATTCTGGAAAACTAATACAGCATATTTGGAAGGTCGTTCCAGTTTCTTTACTGTTGAGGCTGATGCTATTCCTGCACTGTAAAAAAGTAAGAGATAAAAAGCATATGTCCTTATCAATACCTTAATGGGGCTCGAAAATAAGAAGCGCACGGTTATTTTTTCTGTAGTATTTGCCCGTGTTTAGTTTGGACTCTGTTCATGGTAACTCTAGGTTTTCTCAGAAACTGTTAAGACAGGATTACTACTGAAGCGTATTAGTGTCACGATGAAAAACCAATCCGTGATAATATCTCCTACGTAGGACTTAGTATCTTCTACGTTGGAGATAGTAGATAGTAGACGCCACATAATCTTTTGCTTGTATATATTTAACTTCTTCACTGTTGTCATATTGTTTTATTCCCAAGCCACACGCCAATTTCGGTAATCTATGGAAGCGTATTGGTGTCACGATGAAAAAAATCTTTAGAAAGTATACTATTCATAGTATCTCCTACGCAGACTTAGTATCTCCTACGTAGGAGATACTATGTCCTACGTAGGAGATATTATGTCCTATGTAGGAGATACTATGTCCTAAGTAGGAAATACTACGTCCTACGTAGGAGATACTATGTCCTACGTAGGAAATACTAAGTCTGCGTAGGAGATACTGTGAATAGTATACTTTCTAAAGATTTTTTTCATCGTGACACCAATACGCTTCCATAGATTACCGAAATTGGCGTGTGGCTTGGGAATAAAACAATATGACAACAGTGAAGAAGTTAAATATATACAAGCAAAAGATTATGTGGCGTCTAGCCAAACAAATGTATCACGATGGTCTACAGTGAGTTAGCAGATTCCAATTATTTACATATTCTGCCATTAGAGCAATGTATTATTGGGTACAACTGATGAATATGCCATTTCACAGATTCCCGAAAAATATTATGTTGTGATGAAACCGATGACTGATGTACAAAACTACAAAACTACCTCTCACACTGAAGAGTTCCACACCACTGTCGCTTTATACGTTACCAACATTCAATTATTACAGAGCGTTGCCATGTATACTTATTTCATTCAGAAATAAGTTTATAACGTCAATAAAGTGACCTCCCCATGAATGAATGTACCACAGGAATGTGGCCTTTTAAGTACCGAATAAAAAGATTGATTGATGGGTAGAGTTCGTAAATGAGAAGCGGTCAATTATCTTTTCATGAGAACCAATATGGAGGGGAATGTTGATGACCATGTCTTGTTGTTATATATACTTTCTGAATACTTCTATATCTTTATTTTTATTATGTAAAGGCATTTATGCATTTTTGGTGCAGTTTATTATACACCCCGCTACGAAGAACTCGGGGGTATATAGTGGTCATCGTGTGTGCCCGTCACACTTTGTTCCACTCATAACTCTGATACGTATTGTTCAAAAGTTACGGATCTTGATACACATAAACACTGTGATGTGTACATCTGCCTTTAGTAAATTTCATCCACAATGTTATAAGCGGGGGTATATGAGTGAGCTGTGTTCACTAATTATTTCGTATTAAGAAAGTGAACGATTAGGTAAGTTGTGCCAGCCACGGATCATCTTACAATCCTGTTGTATAATATAATAAACTTACCTTTAACAATACAGTATGCGGATATGAGATAGGGAAATTATTGTTTTGCATGACTTGTTAAATTGTTGTATTTGTATGTGTCTGTCAGAAACTGTTGGATGGTATTAATGTGATTGTGTTTCACTTCGGAGTTTAAGGATCTAGCCATTGTTGAAGTAATTAGTATTTCAATGAGCATTTCGTTTGAAAAACATTAATATTTCGTGTTACGTTACGAGATATTGTATTTCGTATATTGATGTTTCTTTTATATAAAATAAGGTAAGGCATCAACTTACTACTTGCATATGATCAACTTACTCCGAAAGCCTGTAACAATACAAATATGCATCCTATCATGATGTATGCAGCATTATATTTTTCATGTCTTTGCCAAAACATATTGATATTGACCAACATATTTTAAGAGTCACACAGCTTTAATAAAATATTGGCTCAACTTATCACGCCCTCCACTATATAAGGATTTGAATTTGTCCTTATTTAAATTTTAAGGATGTGATATTGTGTTTAGACATATCTTGAGCATTGAGTATTATAAAACTATTATCTATCGGTGTTCTTGTGATGCAATAGTTTGTTGAATCAGAGACGATGATCAAGAAATACTTCGAAGATTGTCTTGAATATTATGCCAATGTCACCAAAATCAAAATCAGCCCCCTGTCTTTCAGAGGAGAAAGTATGTGTAATGTATAAAGACAATTCAGTCAACGTGTACTTTGATATCCCGCTGCAAATGGTAAAGTTTCGTTGTGACCATGAAATGATATTCGAGTTATTCCATTTCTCGCGCGGCGGGGTATAATAATGCAACTGAAGTGTAAAGAAAAAAAAAACATTTCGGGTTTTTTTTCATGAAAGTTGTATTTACATTTAACTACCCGACATAAATAGAATCGTACTGTAACAATGCAAATTTCAGTGTATATAGTTAGTTATTGTGTTTAGTCTTAGTTTAGTCTATTTGTGTTTTGGGTTAATCAAAATTGAAACTTTTCTTATGCGAATACAGGAGACTTATATGATAACAACAAGCAGAAAAGTTTAGTTATCTCCCCGAATATCCTTACAGGACCATCATGATTTATTCATCGTTATATATTATTAACTTTCGGTTTCTATTAAAATTTAAGTTAACTACAGCAGTTCAGCTTCAGTTTGACGAAAATTCTATCGTACTTATCTATAGCCTGGTCCCCATTGACCTCTTTCCAAAGCACGTGAAAGTATTGGTATTATTAATTATTTAAGGAGAATGAGACATTAATAGCAATAATATTCAAAGTGAGGTGTACAGCCATGAAAGAACTGATTGCAACTTTTAACTTTACAAATAAGTCGACTAAAGATCTTTTTATATTTTATATTCGAAATAAAGTCGAATAAATCCAACAAATCAGAATTAGTTAAGCATCAGGCATTCTTCATAACTCAAAGAAGAATTCACATAAAATACATTAAAAAAACGTAAAACTCTTCCGGTGATGCACTTTCAACTTCAGTGAACAGCCTATGAATCATGAGCAAAACAGAGCAATGCCATGTACAATGAAATGAGAAACTCCACCATTTTAAACATATAAAGGAGTACCGCTTAAACTAAATCAGTGGAAAAAAAGATTGTGTATATTTTACCAAAATTACTATAACGTCTATGGACAGTCGATGGATAGTCAACAGTGATAAAGTAGTTACAAATAGATGCATACACATATGACTTGTTGATATAAACTTGTCATAACCTCGTTGACTTCGAACTTTGCAATGGTTATAACATTGTGTTCACCAAAACAATAAAATGACATAGACACTTTTTACGTATCATTTGTTTGATAACTTTATTAATATCCACAATAAAGAAATGACTTTCCATAGACATTGTTCATCTGCAATAGTAAAGCGAAATATATGATTGGATAATGAATAGATTTGAAATGATTGGCATTTACGATTTCCATATTTCTTAGAGTTGAAGTTCTTTGATAAGCCTGAAGATAGAATTGTTTAAAAAATTATCATTGTAAAACCTTTTTCTAATTTTAACTGAAATGATAATGCACATATATTAAATGCCTCAATGAACAAATGTACGTGTTTAGAGTTGTCCTCCCTATTAGTTATTTTAGAGTTGTCTGCCCTTTCACCTTTGCGTATAGCGTATCAATGGTACACAGTTGAAACTCTAGAGTGTTTTGAGCCTAGGCTCATTTAACTCTAGAGTGTTTTGGGCCTAGGCTCATTTAACTCTAGAGTGTTTTGGGCCTAGGCTCATTTAACTCTAGAGTGTTTTGGGCCTAGGCTCATTTAACTCTAGAGTGTTTTGGGCCTAGGCTCATTTAACTCTAGAGTGTTTTGGGCCTAGGCTCATTTAACTCTAGAGTGTTTTGGGCCTAGGCTCATTTAACTCTAGAGTGTTTTGGGCCTAGGCTCATTTAACTCTAGAGTGTTTTGAGCCTAGGCTCATTTGACTCTAGTACCTTTTTCTAAGATACTTCAATTCAGACTATTCCAAGGTCGAGTGCAACGAACCACGGTCTCTGAAAATGAATGAAGACCAGACAAAATGTGAAATCATGTTTTTCGTAAATCTTCTTTCACAGATTATTTGGTAGAGTCATTTGAGCCTGAATAGAGTCATTTGAGGCTGGACTCATTTCAGCAATTTGCTAGCCCCATATGACTCTAGAGTCATATGGGGCTAGCCTCAAATAACTCTAGAGTCATATGGGGCGGTAGAGTCATTTGAGACTGTTACACCGGGACAACTAACATCAATACACTTGACCAATAGTGCCTGACAGCTCATATTTTGTCATAGTCTATTACCGCTATTGCAGTTGCATCCACTGCATATCAATCACGTGTTAAAAAATATGGTCATGTCTCCCACGCATTCCTCTACGTTGATGTACATGTACCTATATGTTACTGTTGTTGCGTATGTATGTGAGCGGTATTTTTTTTATTCATTAATAAAATAACTACCTAAAGATAACTGCCCTGTAGCACTAAAAGCGCACACTTACACTTTGAAATTGATCAAATCATTTAAATATTTACATAACATAGGTTTTTTTTTAAACTGATAACAGTCGTTAAAATGCATTTAACATCCATGACCAGTATATGAAGCAGTTTATAGTTTATAGAAGTGCCAAATATTGTTTACATTTAGTCATCTGTCATTTCCGTCTTTTACATGTGTTAGAACGAACAGTTATGGTAAAGTCGTATTGTTAATGTGTTTAAGGTGTATTCGCTTAAATAAAAGTATTTTAATACATTAACATTTAGGAAACTACAATATATTAGTTAGTTGGTTTATTTCGAAAATCATGAGTATACAGTGAAAATAGTAAAAAGAACTAGGATTGCTTCAGGGCAATGCATTGGTCTTTAAGACTTCTGTTTGACCTTGAACTCCAAGTTTGATTTATGTATACGATCTCCTTAATTTACCAGTTTATCTTCTCTATTCAATCATGCATGTATATTCAGTGGAGATGTAATTGTTGTTTAGATTGATTTCATAGTTAAAGAGTAGCCGTCCTCCCAATATTCAAGAAAATACTTGAATATGCATAATTTTGGACCCCTAGACGTCGATTATTCAAATTCAGGGACAAAATTGAAAAATCGGCGTTCATAGGTTTTTCACAAATTCATTAAGCTTCAGAATTACGTACTGTCGTTAGTGAGGAGAAGATTTGCAAAGACACGCACACGCAAAACTGCAAAAGTGAAAAAGTTTAAGTAAAGTAAACAATGTACTATTATTATGTCCGAAAAGGATGGGGAATGTTTGAACCCACATATTGGTAAACGTTTTGTGAATTTATCGTCCTTAGTTCTCGAGATATTAAGGTTTGAAGTTTTGACTTCAAGGGCAGATAACTTAAAAAGAAGTCGAAAGGACCTAAATACTAATTATGTTATTGAAACTAATGTTGTTGCCCATATGTTGGTGAAAGTTTTGTGAAACTATGTTGAATAGTTTTAGAGGATATTAAGGTTTGAAGTTTTGACTTAAAGGGCAGATAACTAATAAAAAAGTGGCTCGAAACAAATTCAGTTTAGGTTACAAGCTACACACTCTGAAAAGATGGTTAAGCAGTTACAGAAATCCTTCGGACAAATATGGTCAAAAAACTTTTAAAATCACAACACAACAAAAAACCACGATTAAAACAATAGGTCTTCATGACTTTGTCTTGAAGACCTGATTATTGTTTTTGTTAAATTGCAGTCAAAAACAAAAGTTCCATCTTCTAGAACAACCAACACGAAATTAGATAACTATTTTCCGTTTTTTTGGGGCATACTTTTGAAACAGTTGAATGAAAGCGTCTGACATTGCAAGCAAATACGGCATTACTTCTACTGAATCAAGATGTGCCAATCGTTGAACAATGTCCGACAATGCCCATGCATCCACACCTGAACACTGTGTACAGCCCGATGACCGTAAGATATGTAACGGACATCCCAAGATGGCGGCAACAGATCACGGTTGGAGTTTTCATCTCTTGTTTTCAGCAATACGCCTGTATATATACTCGTAAGTTAAAAACTATCGCGGGTATTTAGATAATGGTGGTGTTGTGCCACCTGTCTCACATATAAAGTACGAATTAACTGAAATAATTTATATCAGGTGTGTGAAAATATACGCGATGATGACCGTAAATAACTTTTAAGATTACCGTAAATTTTCAATATCACGCTGATATGATGACCGTAAATTGAACAAGGATGTCCTTAAAACATGTTAATCGTGTGCAACAACCTGTACAATAACTGATACATTTACTGTAATGAGCATTTAAAATCATTTCGAATCTATTACAGGAACTGCCATCTACTACGTTTGTCCACGATGAGACAACGATAGAAATGTCATCCTTGTACACACCTTTGTTAAGCATACAAATCAACAAAATGTATCAAACAATTAGTGTATTTTTACCTCCAGTACTCGAATTTCCCTTAATTTGTTTTTGCGCCTCGAGTAATTGAGGGAATTAAATAGTCCCATCGAGAACGCGCAGGGTTCGAGCCATGTACATTATCTAATATGAGATTGAGAGTGATTAGAAGGCAGGTGAATGCTTATTCAATAAATGCGCTTGTACATGAAATGGATCAGGTAGAAACTTAAACTCTCAGTTCTGCTTACATGAGTTATCAATAGAGGTTGTTGTACAGTAGCATTATGCTTTTTACAATTCTGCTTATGCTTTTATCGCATATTTATAATGAACCTAGATGTGAGAATGGTCGTGTGGTAAGCTGCTGGTACGGTCAGTGCTGGCGATAGTTGCCTTACTGTGAGGGTATGGGTTCGCATCCCGCATGGGACTCGGCTCGGAAAAGTACACGAATTTGTACTATTGAAGGTTTCATCACAAAGGATGCCAATACCAAGTATCAAAGGCCTATAACTATCAAATCAAAACTTATGGTCATCGTTAACATATTTTTTTAAAGTATCCCTCCCCCCAAAGTCAAGGTCATGAGGTCAACATATTTGACCTATACCGAAAGATCTCATCACAAAGGATGCAAATGTGAAGTATCAAATGCCTATTACTGACAGACAGACGGACGGGTGAAACCAGTTTTGACCGGAATCTCCTATTCATGGGTATACAAAGGCTCAATAAATTAGGGAAAACGAGAACTTAAAGATATTCTAACCTCAGGGGGTAGGCTTCGCGGAAATGATTCTGACAACAGTAAAGAATAACGACACAAAAGTGTTGGATTACAAATCCACCCCAAAATAGTAGAAAAAACGTTTTTAAAAAATACTTCATTTTTACAGCCGCCAAACGTTTCATAAGCCAATCATCTGCTAGCAGAGGTGTGACGTGTTACTCAGAAGTCCTGCTCAACGAGTAGCTGGCTTATGTTATTGTTTACATTATACACTCGTATAGCCGTCACGTATTTTTCACTGATCTCACTTGTCTAAACAGCATAAACGTGATCAAAGCTATTAGAAACAATGTCGGCATATTCTGTTCAGTCGTTAATTAACTTTGGTTGTTGTACACATGTGTTTAGATTGTTTAGTCTCCGATAATGCCGAGTAAATCTACTGCCATTGTCTTTTCTTTGTGTCATTTTTAAGTGTCAGTTCTATAGAGTTACTGCGTGAATGACCATCACTGACCATTTCCGTTGTGTCAGACTCTTATTCTAGCAATGAGATCTCGCTTTGAACAAAGTCAAAGTCAAGCGATAACAAAGATTTGAATGAAGAACAAGCCAGTGTACCAAAATGATCGGGATACATGACACGTTACTATGTCTCACTTTTATCTATTCCATTATTTAACAGTTGAAATCAAATAACAACACATATGTAGGATACTATCTCAAAGTATTTTGATTCAATAAAACAATTCACCAAACAATGTGTTTCCACAATTATACAAACTTGGATCGGCAAACAAACCAGAATTCATGCTAATCCTACTCAACGAAAAACGAGACTTATGCGACGCATAATATCTATATCATTTTATAAATTAAAAGAAATACATATCAATTGTTGCACTACATTGTGATGATTTTCTAACTAGTTCGCATGTAAACAACACTTTACGATGTCCTTATTGATTTAAATAACTAACCTGTTGTCACCATATGATTGCTAATCAATGTATATCGGTGTGCATCATACATAATAGTCATCACCGACGAAACACCAGAACATAATATTATTATATTTCGTTGGCTGAATATAACATTCCTAATTTTGATTGGCTCACTATGTCCAGACTGAATGTCGCCTATATGTGTATCTTTATTTTAACTAATGACCAGTTAAGTATCACCAGTTACGTCATATGACAGGACGTTGGCAATATCTTGACGCCCCACCTCTTGTATAATTGAACCGGTCCAGTGACCGATATCTGGCATCAAAGCAAAGGTGTTAATGCATTAAGCGCAATTAGTGAGTGTTGATTACATGACTAACTTCTGATCAATATAGAATTAATATAGAAATTAAAAGCTAGATTTTCAGCATTCTACATTAACATTAATCGATTTTACCCAAATAACATGATATTGATGGAACAGAATGTGAAAGAAAATGTGTATGGAAAAAGAAAACGCCCTTTTCATTTCGATTTGAAATTAATCATGATTCCTTATCATAGATACATCATTGTAGGCTTAAAAATCTTTTGACATTTTCACCCGCAACATTTCTCTACAGTTGTATTACACTGAATAAATCAATGTAAGTAATTGTAAATGTACAAGATTATAAATTTAACGATAGCTCTATTTTTTTCCCTCTATAAACTTTTAACCAGTAACAATGTTGAAAATGTCTAAGTTATAATGCAATTATTCTATCATGAATAACAAGTCACCATGAGAATATTGACTCAGTAGACCTCAAACTATACAGGCCTCTTGAAACCAAGCACAACAACAAAATAAACAAGCAGACAGAGTCGGTCATATCCCCCGCCATGTAGGAATTTTGAATATATTTATGCATTTTGAATATATAACGATTTTCTTTCTTGAAAATTGTTATAACTCATAACTCATAAGTGACAGTTCTAACCTAAACACGTTGATAAATGTATATGTATTGTATCGCTACCGCTCTGTATCTTTTCACCTCTAGACGTCGTTTAGGAAAAATATTGAATAATTTTGAAGTTTGAGGCCGGAATATAGAACCATGAAGAGGGGAAACTAAGTCCAGACTGTTTGCATTCGTAAAATAAAAAATATATTCTCAAATTTCTATATAGCAAAAGGCACATCTAGACTACTTGGTTGATACCTGTACAAAGTTTCAGCAAAATATATTGAATATTTTTGAAGTTTGAGGCCGGAATATAGTTTTCCCTCTTCTTGGGGCAAGTCCAGACTGTTTGCATTCGTACAAACAAACAAAATTCTCAAAATTCTATATAGCAAAAGGCACATAAACTTCTTGGTTGATACCTGTTCAAACTTTCAGCAAAATATATTGAATAGTTTTGAAGTTTGAGGCCGGAATGGAAAAGCCCGGACGCACAGACGGACAGACAGACAGACGGACGGACGGACGGAGCTCATTTCTATATCCCCCGCCAACTTCGTTGTGGCGGGGGATAATAATAGTGACGTTTACAATTGAGATTATTCATTTCAAAGCATATTGTAGCCTATAAAATAACCCAACGCTCCGCTCGATTGGTAAAAGAACGAAACTAAAACCAGCAACTGAATATCGAAAAATCCTTCAAAAACTCCGAACTTACTCTCTACAGACGAACAAATACCCATTCTATCGAAAACTTACAATGTCAAAAGTTGCTATTGGGTTTTAAACGAATCATCGACGAAAATCGAGAAATTGCCTAAGGATTTCATTGTAGCAACTCCGGTGTATAACGTCACATCGCTTACGAAGGTTATGCTACATTGATTGGCCGCGGAAAACTGTTTGAAGAATGAGATAATGAGCAGGCCAAATTTACTCACTTTAAACCGCGATATCTGGCTAAGTAGGTGCCACTTCGAAATAATAGTTAGTGTTTTGTTTACTTGAAAGTATTGTCTATATGAATAAACGAATGAACATCGAAAAAAACTGAGAGGTTCTATTATCTTTAAGTGTGTAAACACGTGGAATTCATATATTCATATAACAGTTAAAGGAAGAAAACACATATTCGTACTGACAGATTATAACCTTTATATTTCACTTTGTAAAATTTGATGAAAACTGACGCAATCACATGAGTCATCAGGAGATTGCGCATCTCACCGGTGCCACATTTTTTATAAAACACATTTTGAAAGATAAGTGTATATCTTTAAAGTAAGTTTAATAATATTATATGTTTGGATGCTCTTTAGTTTTTTTTATATTGTTTCAGGCGCTGTGATCATATTCTGTTCATGTTACAAGCACTCAATGCGCGGGAGCAGACCACACGGACTGTCGCTGTTACATTGATGTTTAATATTTAACAGCAGCAACACATTCAAATTCAAGCCAATTCAAATACTCCTAAATGAAATATTACAATAGATATGTCATCATTGATAATAAAATAACTTCTGCTCCAGAAATATGTGAAAATATCAAAAAGAAACACTTCTGTTGAGTTTCCTGATATAATGATTTTTGGTGTTTTGGAGTGCTCCGAACAAATTCCAAATCCAACACGTTTCTATGGAAACGGAAAAAACCCAAAATTTACAGAAACCTTAAAATATCAAAGGCACCACATCAGTTAGTGTATAATACACATGCAAGTTGCAGACAGATATGATGACGGGTTTTTAAGTTCTGTCCCGGGAACGAATCTACCCATGAACAAAATTGAAATTCAAATCCAAATCTAAATCCAATTTTCTGATTCGAAACGAAAACAAAATCAGAAATACATGCAATGTTTCAGTTATTTTATGTCGCATGGTGTGCTCAGATTGCTAAATGTGCTTTATATATATATATATATATATATATATATATATATATATATGTGTGTGTGTGTGTGTGTGTGTGTGTGTGTGTGTGTGTGTGTGTGTGTGTGTGATTGAAGAGATGATGTCTGTTGTTTTAATCAATTGATTTAATGAAAGCGGTGTTGACAAAAGTGTACGGCTGCAGATGTTTTGGTTTCGATTGGAGCATTATGGCTGTAGTTATGATTTAAGTTATAACAGACAGGGCATGGGGAGTTCAAGGGACATAAATCCATAAACAATATAAACAATATTTCAAAATATGTTGGTATCGTGGAATTTAAATTCTTAAAAACACCAGAATATAGATTACTTTCATACTACATGTGATATTTCTGAGTGATATAGGTTCCGAAATGATTCAGGACGGATCGTAAGAAAAGCGGAGCACTGTATACCCCATCTACAGTGAACAGGGATATCATTAACCAAAATATTACAGTATCAAAAATATGATTCAGTAGTTTGAGAAAAAATTTTTCACTTGGAGCATCACAGCTGTTATGTGTACCATATCAATTTCAGATACCCCTAACTACTAATACAAAGACCATATACACATTGTAAGGGCTCCTTTCCCTCCGCTCATTGGTGTTGATTGGCTGCAGTGTGCTCTAGTTTGGTCAGTCCAATTCCGGCAGGGTTTAAAGAGCCATTGAGTATTTTTCAGAACTTTTATTTCGATTTCATACATGTACATGACTTAAGGACACTTGTTCTGATTTAATTTCAAATTCACTTGTATCTTCATACCTTATCAACAAATACATTATAATTACTTGTTTGTTATCGAGCAACAGCATTTTCCGTGTGCAGAAATATATATGCACAGTAGTTATACATGTATGACCTACTGAACATTACCAGCCGACATCTGTATTTTTGTCTGTTGTAGGTAAGTTATAAATCGCGACTTTATATTGTCACTAAATAAACCAGCATTAAATTGATAATGTTCACCAGCAGTCAGAACTTCTCGATAAAATAAAACCATTTAAGACGTTTGACATAACGTGACCCCAGCAACATATTCTTTAATGGCTCTCACAGCTTGATCATCGGTTTTTAGTTTTACTTAACTGTGCAGATTCACGTTTTTCTAAGTTATTTCTATTTTAACGTTAGTTGAAAGCATCTAAAACAAAATATAACATTTATGAGAACGACCCATTCTACAAAACGCTTACAATTGATAGTAACTATGACTAGGCTACAACTCATCGTGATTGCTTTTAGGTAGAGAAAACAGATACTTTTTAGCATTATTCTAATAATCTACGATTCAACTTATGATGTATGATGTATCTATCTATATGAATAAGTGCAATCCCTCGTTTTTCTACTGCTACACAAGGAAAGTGTGCTAGATATAATGTTAATGTATTGTCATAATTATTATATCATTTAGAATAAGCATTATGCTTATCTAGCAATGACAATTAACGATGAAAGAAATAACTATTTTAAGTATTCAGAACACAGGAAAAAAATGAATGAACTGAACTTTTGTCTGTCAAGTAAACACAAGTGCATTGTCTGTGTTACATGTTATTTAAGAAAGAACCTTCATAATCATGACCTTTTATTACTTTGGACCTTTTCCTAAAATTGTCATGTGTGCCCATATATAACTTGATCGAAAAAAAACTTACATCGTGCACTTCAAGGCAAATATCATATGTCTACATTTACAAACTATGTTTTCGGACTACAGTAAAGAGTAATGGTATGTCAACAGGATGTCGTGTTCATCAGGGTTGTCTCTGTAACACAATTGGTTTCCACGGTGAGGGATGGAGTATTGTCCTCGAGATGGGTGTCTTCATCATAGGCAGCTCTGAAATGGAAACATCAGAACTCATATTCGCCTTTATTCGGATAAAAAAGTTAGTGGAATTGGGCCAGAGCTTTTCTCGATTAATTAATTTGGACATTTGTGAGATTCACAGGCAGTCTGATTGACAGCGACAGTTTTCCGAGAAATAGAGAGTTGCAAAATATAGCATCAACAGGGATACGAACTCATATATACCCCTGCTCAAAAGAAAGTATACCAAGAAAAAAATTGAATATATTTTTTAATATCTACATTTTATATATGAAATGATTCTGAAACACGTCGCAGGAACACAACACACTGGTTTCATTGACAATAAGCGGAGAATGGCGAGAACTTTCATGCAACACGGGATTTTACCAATGATGACGTTGAGTCGGATCCCATGTAATGCACGTGCAAAATCACTGTATAAAACACATGATACTGTACATCAAGACAGTAGCAACAAAAAACACATGAAAGAAATGCCGAGGTTAACGGCAATACAGAGAGAGAGAGCCATTGAATGGCAGCGACTGACACCCAACGTCATCCGGCGTTTGACGTCATCGATGCGGCGGCGAGCTCAGGCATGCATTGATGCCCATGGTGGACATACTCGGTATTGAAGACGTGTTGAAGGACTATTCCTTTGCTTACGAACTCATTTTCAGCATATACAACTTGACAGTCATATTGAGAATTGTGAATTTTTGACCCCATGTGTCTTTGTACCTCTGTTGGGCATTCAGTTTTTGTTTTATTGACATGAACGTTTCCATTAGTTATGTTAAAATACCACTCTACTGATATATAAAAAAGTTTATTCTATATCTTCATCTGTTTTTCTTCCATGCTTCTTCAAATCCTTGGTATACTTTCTTTTGAGCAGGGGTTAGTTTGGAACTTTCTTCATCAAACTGTCTCATAATAGCCCGTAGGTTCTCATTTTCTGATGCTATTCAGGTAGCCAATCATAAAACCGTCCAAAAATATATTTCGGTGCGAGGAGGTAGGGGCAATTAACTCCCAACTGCTATACTTTCTTCGGTTTTCGTTAAATGAGGCACGTGTTTACGAAATGACTACGAATGCTTTCAAACGGCGACTGTTATAAAACATGATGGCATTGGTCAGCTATGTGACTGGGTTTTGTCTGCACTAAACTGCACTAAACTGGAGAGGAATCTACAGAGCATGGTCGTACCTCGAGTAATGCATATCTTATTCAAAATAACAAAGTCGGTTTTTAATCAGACTGGATTCACAAGAATCGTAGGTTGGATCAACAACTGTGTGGAATGTTAACAACTTGTTTCATATATTTGGACATAGATATGTTCTCAAAAGATTGTGTTCATTTTGTGAAATCGGTGTAAAATAATGATATAACAAGACGGACAATGTATTCAACTTTAGGAGAAGACCATCAACATTAATTTTCTAAAGTTTTTTAAAGTTTACTCTAAGAATACATATACATGTATGTATGCCAAGAACCATAATAAAATCTTACGTTCCCAATTTTTCTGCTTCTTTGATAGTTTCTGGTAACCGTTTGTTTAACGTCTCAGGAAGTAACAACGAGAGAAATCCAGCTAATGCAGCAGTTCCTCCAAAAATCATCATGGGGAGAATTTGGCCATATCTACCCGTAATATAGAGTGTCTGAAAATTAAAAAAATGTTTAAATATTGAAAACTAAAATCCCAGAGAAATGCATATAATAGATGTTAAATTTTAGCATTTCGGTAATTTAATTACAATCTGATTAATCAGGGTTCAAGTCTATTGTACAACGTATGGCTGTCTATCGATGGTTGAGGAGGTAAATGTGCAAAGAACTTATTTTTTCTTTCAATCATCTGAAAAGCAGACCAACTCACATAAGCGATGTATTGAGTTAGCGAGTTAGCGCCAGAATGATTGGTAAGATTCAAAAGTAAGTTCATTACCTTTCGACATGAGCCATGACCCCTCTAAAGTCACTTTCAGATCGTCCAGATCTTTATATTAATAAGAATTATATAAATATTGGATGGTTTTTTTTCAATGTCAAGGTAAATGTGGTAATTGTAAAATCCCATTAGCTTTCATATCATTAATGTTTGTTTTCTGATGACGTTTTGGTATCATCCGTATTCAGAGCTCTTTCAATTTAGTTTGCAAACATAACATCCATAATTTGCAAGTAACATTTTCAAAGAAATTATGAAAGAACTGAAACCTACCAGATCTACTATGTAAGGCGCCGTTAAGCTTCCTATTCTTGCTGAAAAGGACCCGAAACCTATGCAGGAGTTTCTCGTTGTTGTTGGCGTGAGTTCCGAAGTAAATGTATAGACCACAGCAAAGTTGACCGAGGCGCAGGTATTTCCAATGATAGCAAGGACGTTTATTGCCCATTGATTTGCTGAAATAACCATTGTACATTTTTGTGGAAGCATCATGGGAAGTGGCATCTACCTGTATCACAGAAGTGGAATAATTAATTCAAACATATTATTTCAATGTAAAACATAATAGATTTTAATTAAGGGGGTAAAGGGTTTCATGATTCTAACTTTTGATAGTTTTCCCCTTTGCATTACCTACACAACACTCCATAATATAAATTATATAATAATTTTTCAGGTCTAACTTTTTCTATTATGACTTACGTGTATCTGATATCAGTACAGGAATGAGTGGTAGTATACAGGCTGTTCCAGTTGCGATCAGGAACATACAGAGCAGTTTCTTCCTACCCAGTCTGTCCATGAGGAAGTAACACAGGATGTAGGCCAACACTTCCAGGACAACAAAGAGGAAGAAGTTGAGGTAGATGTCTCCAGAGAGATTCGTCACATTCATGCTCAGACCGTAAAAACTCATACTGATGGCGAACCTTTTGAAAATTAAGAATGGATATGTGTTGATCCACACATAAAACATCTTGAAATCAAATTATGTTTACCTCATTAGTATACATTATGGAAGGCTTAGCGTCCAGACTTCTTCTTCAGGACCAGAAACTATAGAGAACTGAAATTTTGTGTACAGACTCCCTGGCCAAAAGGGATTCTCAGGTGTAGATTTGATGACTCTGTGACCCCACAGGGGGTCATGCTCTAAAAACCTATTTTGATCTTCCTCTAAAATTTGCTATACCTCTGGTTAATACTTCTGGAAAATTTACTTTTGATTCTTATTTCGTTTATTGTTTTAAGCCTGATGAGCTAGACAGCCAATTTCTCTATATTTTAAAAGTATAGTTGTTTGAGGAAATGAAAATTGGAAAGATGCACTTATAACAAACCCATACATGTAAAATTGCGAGTTTGTGCCTCACGTGGTTAGCACTCGATAAATATTTTGGTCTTTATCTTGTTCCTTACCAGTTGAAACAAATGATGAACATTCGGCGCAGTAAAATAGGAGATTTCACAATGTCCCAGAAGGGCTCTCTATGTTTGGTTACTTCGTTATCATTATTGTCATTCAAATCACTACAGTCTAGTGTTGTTTTATTTCCTGCAGCCATTTTCATCAAAACAGATTTTGCTTCGTCAACTTTTCCATTCTTCAGGAGCCATCGTGGAGATTCAGGGAGAAAGCTGGAACCATACATGTGGATATACATTGGTTTTCATTATGCAGTCAAAATGTCACAAACACATCAGTCACACTCCTCTATCCATTATTTATTGGGCTGCTAATGCGATGTCTGGATGGAACTAAATGCAAATTGTCGTGAACATGACACGCCAGAGTGGATCTAAGTGTAACTGATTGCTTACATTACACCCGACAGAACGGAGCTTGTTGTTTCTGCTCAATTGCATGAAAAACACAATGTGGAGACAAATGCAACTGACCATTTTCGTGACACACGACAGAGTGGATCAAGACGCAACTGAACATTTACGTGCCACACGACAGTTGATCTTGATGCAACAGATCATTTACGTGCCACACAACAGAGTGGATCTGGACACAACTGATAATTTTCTTACCACACGACAGAGTGGATTTAGACGCATCTGATCATTAACTTGCCAAACGACAGAGTGGATCTAGACGCAACTGACTATTTATGTACCACACGACAGAGTAGATTTAGACGCATCTGATCAATTATGTACCACACGACAGAGTGGATCTAGACGCATCTGATCATTTATGTACCACAGGACAGAGTAGATCTAGACACATCTGATCATTTATGTACCACACGACAGAGTGGATCTAGACGCATCTGATAATTTACGTACTACATGACATAGCGGATCTAGACGCATCTGATCATTTATGTACCACACGACAGAGTGGATTTATATGCATCTGATAATTTACGTACCACATGACATAGTGGATCTAGACGCATCTGATCATTTATGTACCACACGACAGAGTGGATTTATATGCATCTGATAATTTACGTACCACATGACATAGTGGATCTAGACGCATCTGATCATTTATGTACCACACTACAATGTGGATTTATATGCATCTGATAATTTATGTACCACACGACAGAGTGGATCTAGACGCATCGGATCAATTATGTACCACACGACAGAGTAGATTTAGACGCATCGGATCAATTATGTACCACACGACAGAGTGGATCTAGACACATCTGACCATTTATGTACCACACGACAGAGTAGATTTAGACGCATCGGATCAATTATGTACCACACGACAGAGTGGATCTAGACACATCTGATCATTAATGTACCACACTACAATCTGGATTTATATGTATCTGATAATTTACGTACCACATGATAGAGTGGATCTAGACGCATCTGATCATTTATGTACCACACTACAATGTGGATTTATATGCATCTGACCATTTAAGTACCACACGACAGAGTGGATCTAGATGCATCTGACCATTTATGTACCACACGACAGAGTATATTTAGACGCATCGGATCATTTATGTACCACACGACAGAGTGGATCTAGACGCATCGGATCAATTATGTACCACACAACAGAGTGGATCTAGACGCATCTGATCATTTATGTACCACAGGACAGAGTAGATCTAGACACATCTGACCATTTATGTACTACACTACAATGTGGATTTATATGCATCTGATAATTTACGTACCACATGACAGAGTGGATCTAGACACAACTGAACGTTTACGTACCACACGACAGAGTGGATCTAGACACAACTGAACGTTTACGTACCACACGACAGAGTGGATCTAGACACAACTGACCATTTACGTATCACACGGCAGAGTGTAGCAGGTGTAACTGATTATCTATGTACCACACGACAAAGTGGATATAGACAAACTGACCATTTACGTGGCACATGACAAGAGTTGAGTGCAGCTAGATGTAACTAATCGTTTAACTGACATGCGCCAGATTGGAGTCATAAGCAAAACTTTAATTTGAGACACGTCAGAACAGAGCTAGATGCAAATGATTGTTTACAGATCACGCGCTAGTGATAGTTAAGATATATTAAATGCATATAATCTTTCCCGAATGAGTGAGTATATTGATGTCCATTGATTTAATTGACACAAAACGTCATGTGTAAAAGCGTTTGTGCATTTTGTATCCACATTTAGTACATAATGAGCACTAAAAGATCAATATAAGGGACCGTGTGCATGATAATTAGCACAACCATTTTCCAATATATCTGAAAATTTATTTGCAAATTGAGGTTAAAAGAGTAATTTAAACAAACTTTAAACAAAAAATTCAAGAATTGGTACATCTATGACACGTAAAAGAGCAAATTTGGTTTAATGTCATTCCATTGAGTAATGTTGACACTTACTAAACATAGGCAAACAGGATCCCAGGTAGACTGATGACGAGTTGCCTCGTTGTCCAGTCCCTCAGCAGATAGGCAGAGAGAGCTACAACCATGTTGCCTCCACTCCAGAAAAGATTCATTGTGATCCCAGTCCACATGCGTTTCGATGGAGACACTATTTCCATACCTGAAGGTGCAATAAATGCATTGTGACCATTGGTTATAAAATTTTGTTTCAAAAACGCTGATATGAAGGCTATTTAGTTAAGAAGATTTTCAGAAAACTTGCACCCTTAGTATACGTACCAAAAACAAAACAGGTTAGGTATTGTCCATTGGAGCTTTGGAAGATAAAGAAGAGTACGATCATCAAGACAGGTATGGACTCGATCCATGTCAGGATAATGCTCATCAAAACCAAGAGAAACACGTTGACGATAATCACAGGACGGCGTCCAAATCTGTAGTAAGAGATATAGGTAACAATTTGTGATGCAGTTTCCCTTTACTGATTCCAATAAGGTAGTGTATGGACTTGTGGATTTCCAGATCATAGGTTACATAATTTGAGTACATTTGGTCATAGATATAGGCTATTAACAAGCATTGTATTTTCACCTTCACTCACAAAATGATAAGAAGATCACTGGTGTAACAGCGCAACTAATCATAATTAGAGCATTTAATAGGGGATATTATATGTCATACTATAAGTTTACCACACGAGTGCCTGAATATTAGTATTTCCCGAGAGCGAGGGATATACCGATATTCAGGCACGAAGTGTCGCACATATAGTATGACATAAATACGAATATACGAAAGTCGATAAATTAATGGAAATAAACTTAAATCCCCGTTCAACCATAGGCTGGCGCCCATTGACCACATTTAGAACGCAACGTCATAGACGAAGCGTGACGTCTAAGCATTGTTTATGACGTCATGTTACCATGACAAAGTGAAATTTTGCCCTAGGACATCTTTTGAAAAATATGAACCTCCATATGATTGCCCGAGTAGGTAATAAAGATGTTTATATTTTTTCATAAGATTTTCTCCTATATTAGAGTATGCCATACTTACGTATCTGAGAGTGGACCGACAAACAAGGAGGAGACGAGTTGTCCCAACATGACCATCATCTTCCCTATACTGACAAGCGACTTCTTTTCACACACCATGTCCAGCTGAAGGGTAAATGGCTCATTAACAATAACTTAAATGTACAAAGTTTTAGATATATATCAACTATTTAGCTCTGTAATCTTTTACACCCGATGTGTCAATAGGTTCATACAGATATCAAACTAAATCATCATTATTAACAATGTTATACAGTAACATTTTAAACGTTAACTGGTTTCTTGATTATTTAGTTCGTTAATGTAAGCTGTAACTGGTCTGGGCTGTAATGTACACTCAACCGCAAAAGAAACATCACCATACAAAATACAAAATAATTCAAATCAATCTCCACAACCCAACTCAACTAAATTTGTTTATATATCTGTAAAAAGGCGTTTTAAGATATCGCCATTGGGAGTATCCTTAAGCAGACGAGATAGGGATCTTACACATGTATTTTTGACTTTTTTATGGCGTCCTCCACCAATGATTCGTCCACAAATTTTAGTCCAAGGGGATTATTTTTGTTAAAATCTTTTATTAGTGAAAGTTTTACATTTTATGAATTCGTTAGTTAAATGTCAAACATTCTGACCAAAAACCTTTTGATAAAGCGATTTCAATATCCCAAGTGTACTTTAACTGAAATAAAAATAAAAGTATTATACTCGGATGTTTGAAATTGCGGGTACCTCTTTACATATTATGTACCTATAAAAAGCTAAATCGACACTCTCCGGCAGCAGTATTTCCTATTTTACGACTTGTTTTGCGCTTGAACGTATGTCTGTGGAAAATGCAATTTGTGTCACTTGATTTATATATTTCTATTATGAGCAGTAAGTGTGGTAAACGCCAAGTTGTTACTTCACTACTTAATATGTGCATGATTTGATCGAGGGCTCTCCGCTGTTATTCGAAATGTGCATGAATCAAGCACAAACACCACATTTGTTGGTGTATTAGCTCTCGAATGCAGTGTAAATCAGTGCAACGCGGGCGGAAAGTTTAATATGCTCTTCGAAGGCCATTATGTCGTCACCGATTTAGAATGTACCTCGAAGGTTCTGAACTCCTCGAACATGTCATTGACCAGAACAAATGTGTTTGACTTTCGAATTCCACAATTCCTAGGCAACGGATCCTGGAGGTTCTATATCTGTAGCTCAACAAGAAGTACTTTAAAGGATACATGATAATGACGCTTAGATAGAATAAATACATTTCATCATTATAAATTAACATTTATTCTGAACATTCAACATTCTGAACCCCCTGTATAAAATGATATTCGTTTTAACTAAATGAAAATATACAGCTTGGGCTAATGCAAATAATAATAAGTTGCAGATGTTACATAATTTAATAAGTAAAACTTGGCAAATCTACATTTCCATTTATTTTTCCTGAATTATCTTACCGTCTGTGCAATAGTTGAGGTGTACTGAGTTTGGTCGTAAACCCACTCGTTGCATGGAGCTGTCATGTTGCTCACTTCAGAATAAACATCTGTTGAGTTGTGTCGAACATACAGCATACACGGGGAATATTCAATGTTACCGTAGAAACCTGAGGTTTTTGGAATTGTGTCATTAATGATGTGCCGATGACCCTCGTCCTGAATTTCGTATGAATCATTATTCCAGCCCGGGATTTTACACCTGCAATTGTAAAATTAAAACAAGCAGACAGAGTCGGCCATATCCCCCGCCATGTAGGAATTTTGAATATATTTATGCATTTTGAATATATAATGCAATTACTTTCTATATAGCAAAAGGCACATCTAGACTACTTGGTTGATACCTGTACAAAGTTTCAGCAAAATATATTGAATAGTTTTGAAGTTTGAGGCCGGAATACAGTTTTCCCTCTTCTTGGTTCTAAGTCCAGACTGTTTGCATAATAAACACAAAAAAATATTCCTAAATTTCTATATAGCAAAAGGCACATCTAGACTACTTGGTTGATACCTCTACAAAGTTTCAGCAAAATATATTGAATAGTTTTGAAGTTTGAGGCCGGAATATAGTTGTCCCTCTTCTTGGTTCTAAGTCCAGACTGTTTGCGTTCATAAAAAAAACATAATAATATTCTCAAATTTCTATATAGCAAAAGGCACATCTAGACTACTTGGTTGATACCTGTACAAAGTTTCAGCAAAATATATTGAATAGTTTTGAAGTTTGAGGCCGGAATGGAAAAGCCCGGACGCACAGACAGATAGACGGACAGACGGACGGAGCTCATTTCTATATCCCCCGCCAACTTCGTTGTGGCGGGGGATAATAAAACCTACAATCAGCCATGTTTTACCAGCCTCCATTTTCGGAGTGGGTAACTGCAGTTACCCTTCTGAGTGTAGTAGGGGTGTTAATCGACTGTGCGGTCAATAGTGGTTATACAAAGGCCTGACTTTGACGCCTCCTTTTGAACTCAAGAAAACAGTACCGCAACGATAAATTAATGTTATTGTATTTACAAACTCATTTTCAATAGACATGTGGATATTTAGCTTATTATCATTGACATTATGCGATATAAATGCTCTTATAAAATGGCTGTTGTGTTTGTGTTTACAGATAATACACATATTTCAGCACCTTAGTTAGTTAGGAGATGCGTTTGTTCAACACTGCTTCCCCCGGATTAACCATAGTTTCGATTAAAATATTAAAGTGTTCAGAAGGTAGAATACTGCTGCTACTACAACTGCCTCATTTGAATGAGTCACGATGATTTAACATCCAAGAAACATCCTGACAATCTTAATGATAAATGAAAATAGGCACATATCCATCAAAAAAATAACACACTGTGTCCATTGTGTAAAGAAACTATTTATGTCAATATTACGAAGATTAACGCAAAGGGTATATCCAGGAGTGTATATTTCCAAGCCCCCAACTTCAACATGTAAGCAAATCCGTTCTTCTGATACCGCTAGAAACATTTTAAACTTTCATTATATGTTACTTATGTCATATTTCATCGAGATGATATGTTCCAATCAATCACCTCTGTGTCCGATTAATTTATGCTCTTCCTTGTCTGCAGCAATACCTTGGATAGGTGTACGTCGACTGCATATTGATTATAATTGCCTGCGTGCGTAGCATAAACATCCACAACAGTCTGTATGTACAATAGGACAGACCGTAGGACAGACTCATGTGTTGCTCCATACGTGTGATGGACTGGAGTAGAGTGGCCTTTGTCTTTGAGGTCAATCTGATTTCGTTTAGTTAGTAGGATTTGGAACAACAGAGGGCAGTGCCGTCGATGATAAAGTCCTACATACATGCATGTATTCAATCGCACGTATTTATGACTTCTATAGCTAATTTTCCCAATTAACGTTTGACTAATTGGCGCACGCGCACTATCTGGTTTTCGATATTCTAGGAGTCAGGACTTTAAACGTTTCCTTTGTCACTATACTGAACTAGCATTACATTTTACATTTTAAGCAGACGTTAGCACGTCTTAATAAAATATCACCATTTACAACGCTAGACACATGTGACTTCAATAACATTCTCGCTGACACTTTGACGATATCAGTACAGTATTGATCTGAAGTGGTTAGCAAAATCAATGTGAGTTACAAATTTTTCAACAACAAGAATATATGAAATCTCACCTGTGTTTAGGGACAGCAAAATGAAAGATTAGAGTCTGAATGATCTGCATAGAACCAAACAGTCCAGGCAGACACAGCAATAGGTACAGCAGCTTCTGATAACGTCCAAACTCCCCGATTTGTTTCAAAGCACCTTCAAAATTCATCTTCGTTGTTGTTAGCCTGTTCAACAATGAACAAACTGACACCAGGATTGTTAAATCTCATTACACTGAGAGCACGAAGTAAACTCCAGTAATTAACCTATGTATTTATTATTGCCTCCTGTTATTATTCGCACAGTGTAAGTGGGGCAATTACACAGATTAATTTTGTTCATGGATAGAATAATATTGATACTTACAAATCTATAACACCTAGCCAATTACAATAGCTTATTATCCGACTGTATACGTTTAAATTAGAATAGATGATAGAACATATAAATATGTTTAATGATGTCACAAGGACAACATCTTTAAATATAAACATTTCCCAAACCTCTGGTCTTGTCGCTATTGTTTCCTTAGTGCATTGTATTAAAGCCCGTTCGCGCTGTACGAATTGTTCATCCTCAGCAACAAAGTTGATTAACCTGAAGTTTTGTATCTTGTGAAGTAAAATTTACTTTGAACACTAACACGCAAAACACAAATTGTAAGTATCAATCAATCTTTATTTCTGTACTTAGAAGGCCACAGGCCTGTAGTACAATCAATGGTAGATCACATGATAAAATCAGTTGCATTCATAATATTCTTTCTAAATAACATTGCATAATAGATATACATTGCAAGGTTCTGTAATGACTGGGTATTGGTATTTGTTAACAATGACAATAGTTTTGTTCTATCTGGGTGGTTTAAATAGTAAGGTTTAAGATATTTTATCCGTATATTCTTATAGACAGGGCAGGTTAATAAGAAGTGTAGCTCGTCTTCCAAAGCGTTCATATTACAAACTTTACATATTCTATTTTTTCTTTCAAAACCTTTATATCTTCCAGTTTCAACAAACAATTAATGTGATGAGCAACGAAAACGGACTAAGGCATTACGGAATTTTTTAACATCAACTTTTGAAAGATAGCTTTCAAGAAATATTTCAGATTTCCATTCTCTATAATATATACATTTTGTTGATAATGTCATGGATTCTGCCCAGGATTGTAAATATATATCTTTCATTCTTTGAGTTATTGAGATGATAAATTCTGATTGTGCCTGAATACTTTGATTGTACCAAATATGACCATATCCTATTTTGTTGAGAAGCTCTCAAATATCCGTCACCCAATTTCTTTTACCATTTTTATCATACAGTTTCATAATATTATAACATTTTTTGGATATCTGTGAAGCGGCATATTCAACAACCTTATCCAGTATTTAACAGCTCTAATTGAATAATAAATGAACAGATGGAATCTGCCTAATTATCCATAGACCATTGTGCTACAAGTGCTTGGTTTGACGCCTAGGAACTCTTTGCATGCATATAAATGAACCTTTTCTATGTTGTCATGTTGTGCCAATCCCCATATTTCAGATCCATATAACAGTATTGGGCTTATCTTCATATCAAATATTTTAAAATAGGTATTAAAGGACATCTCACCTAAAAGTCGCATATTTCTGTATATACCTATTAAGACTTTCATGGCTTGTGTTGAGGCCTGTTTGGTATGAAAAGACCAAGATAGATTATTAGAGAAACATACACCTAAGTACTTATAAGCGCTGGTAGTTTGAATACGTTCTCCCTTATAAAACCATTTTTCATTTTTGGATAGTTTTCCACCCCTTTTAAAAACAATTATTTTGGTTTTCTCTCTATTGACATTCAATTTATATTGATCAGAGAACGTACCTAATTCATTTATTTGTTTCTGAAGCCTGTTTATGGTACTAGAGAATAGTGCAATGTCATCGGCGAAAAGTAACAGGAATAGTTGAACTGTATCCGGGTGTAATTGGATTCCATTCGTACAAGTATTACATATTTGCTCTGCTAATTCGTTAATGAAAAAACTAAACAAAAAGGGGCTTAAGATACAACCTGGTCTAACGTCAAATTGACTAATAAAGGGTTCAGACATTTCATGATTATTTCTCACACGTACCCTAATTTTGATAAATACTTTCCAACATTTTACTCATTTTACTACTTATTCCATGCGTTTGCAAGAGATTCCAAAGTTTATTTCTCTGTACAGAGTCAAATGCCTTCGGAAAATCTACAAATAGTGCATAAAACTTTCCTCCTTTCGAACTAAGATATTTTTGTATAAGAGAATGAAGAATGAAAATATTATCTGTAGTAGTGTAACATTCCCGGAAACCTGCTTGTCCTTCATATATCTTGACCATAGCATCCGCCCACTTAACCAATCTTTTGTTGATAATATAAGTGAATGATTTACCGAAGACACTAAGTTCAGTAATTCCACGGTAATTATTAGAGTCGTTTCGATGACCTTGTTTATAAATTGGGACAAGTAATCCAACTGACCAGGATTCTGGGAAATCCCCACTTTCAAGTATAACATTGAATATTAATTCCAGATATGGAACTAGTAGATCCGATGAGTGTTTGAAAAATTCTGGGATAATTTTGTCAATACCTGGAGATTTATTACACTTGAGATGTTGTATACTATTCAGGATTTCCTCCCTACTTATCGGGGCATATGTCAGAGGCAATATCTGATACTGGTGTATGTTCTGTGCTGTCTTGTCTTAGTGTATCTTGGTCATTGTGGGAAGTTGAAAATAAAGGCTCGAAATAATTGTACCATTCGTCAATTTCGATGTTGTTATTTTGACTGTTTTTTCCATTTAGTGTTTTCAATTCGTACCAAAATGTTTTTGAATCATTGATATTGTCTTCTAATATTTTTCTCTTTTGTTGGATGTATGTCTTTCTTTTTTCAGAGCAGGTATTATTATATTTATTTCTGGCGTTATGATAATTTTCTAAGGAGCCTTCTGTTTTATGTTTTCGGAAAATGTTCAGTAATTTGCACCTTTCCTTTTTCAGATGATCACATTCACTATTGTACCACTTTTCTGTATTTCTGTGTTTTGCAACAGTACATATCCGCTTTTTCATATCTGAAGCAGCTAGACACAATGCCTCTACAATAAAATGTACACTTTGGTTTTTATTTGTCAATACTATATCAACAGATTTGTCAAATAAATCTTGAGCATGTTCAGATAATAAATTATTCCGGAATTGAGACAGATTATCATTATTCCATACATATTTGGTTGGTTTGCTGTCTATGATTACCTTGGTAAAGTGAATGATGCGCACGTAAATCTAAAGTCAATGGGAGTTGTGATGATTCTGCTCTAGTTGGTATATCAAAATCTATGACTTGTTTAAACATATCTGCTGAGGTTAGGATGTAATCTATCACACTTGTGCCATTCCTGCTTATAAATGTAAACTCTCCTAATCTAGTATCCTTACCGCATCTGCCATTTAAGATATGAATATTTAAAATACTACAAAGGTCTAATAGACATCTACCAAAATGGTTAACAACTTTGTCGCAGGAGAACCGTTCAAGATCGAAGTGGTCTAATATAAAGTCCCACATAGAATGATTCTTACTTTCAGTGTAATCAATTATGTTATCTTCAACAAAGTCTGGTAGAGTTGCAGTGCGAGCATTAAAGTCACCTCCACAAAGCAAATAGATATCTGGTAGAACTGATATTATGTCCAACAGTTTCTCCTGGAAAAGTGTAACACCATTTTTACAGTTTACACTGGATTTATTATACCACGAAGATCCCTCTGGTTGTATATAGACACAGCTATACACAATTTCTCTATCGATATCAAATAGTGATTTATCAAAAAGTATGAAGATTACATTTTCTGTAATTTTGTGCCATTTTATGTGTCTAGATATTGATTTTTTTATCATAACAATTATACCTCCAGAGAGTCTTCCTGTTGAGGCTAACTTATCTCTATTTTTATACAAACAATCAAAATCTGGAAACTTATCATCTGTACAATTATTATTACTCCAATTCTCTGTTAATCCAATAATATCAAAAGATTTTATGAAAGTAATAAAGTCATTGTCATTTAGTTTCTGTAAAACACCAGATATATTCGAAAATATTAACTTTAACCTTTGACCTGTTGTGTTGTTAATAATGTCACTCTCATCCTCGTGAATCGTCCTACAATCAGTATCGTCAGATCGCGCACATGATGGATTGTTTAGACGGCCCGTGCCCCACCCCTAACGGTGCTGACCTCGTCCCCCGGTACGGGAGGTAGATCGAGTTCTGTCTTCGATCCTCGGGAGGGTCAACACGCTCCTGGGTCCTGTTCTCCTTTGCCTCATGTACAAGTTTATTGCCTTAAAAGTAGTAGCGTGTGTCAGGGTTTTCAGATCTTAGCCTATATAATTCATTCCTTTGGAGCTTGGTGAGATCATTTATTATTCCATAGCCTTGGTCTTTTAGCACTTCTCTCAGTTTTACTGAGTGCCACTTGTCCTCCCAATGACACATTCTAATAATTATCGGCCTTGTCTTACTTGAATTTCCACTGGGGAGTCGGTGGGCTCTTTCAATATCCCTAGCTACTAAAGGCGGCAAATCAGTTTTTGTTTCACGAGCACTGTTAAGAATCTCCAGAACTTTCCTCTTACTTTCCGTGTGTGTCTCATTCCTGCTCTCCGGTACTCCATATACTACCATATTGTTCCTCCTATTCCTCCTCTCTTGATCTTCTATCTTATCTTCAATAGCACCTAAGTAATCTTCTATATCGTCAGTCTTTTTCCGTATACTAAGGATGTCTTTCTTCAGAACCTCCTGCTCTTCTTTATTTAGCAATAGCTCCTTTCTAAGATCTGATATCTCGACTTTGAGTGATTGTATGTCCTCTCTAGTGGCATTCATCACCTTAGAAATGCGTTCCTCTGTGTCCTGCATCTGCTTTATTATGCTATCCTTGAGATCATCAAAGTCTTTAGTAGGAGGTCCAGGGTTTGACTCGACGTCTTATGATAGATCTAAGGTAGATTTAAGGACGTACTCACTTGTTGGATTCCAATTGTCAAGTTTTCGATCTGTAAGCAAAACGTGTGACGTCACATACATCGATCTCACATCGCAAATCTCTCCAAGTGCACATAATGAAGCCGGCGGAGTCGTGTCTAAGTTCATATCCATAAGGAAAACCTCCAATAATACACTAGAAGACAGGATTGTGATGAGGAGGCATCCACACAACAGTAGCCTGTTAGAAATGTCCAACCCGGTGTCCATTTACATGTCGGCTGGTAGGGTTGCACCTTTTCTATCTGTTTCACTCCTCTTGGTGGTACAAATTTCCCAATTCGTGCTCGCCAGGCATCCAGAGATATCCCCATATTGTTAGATGTATATTTCGGGGTACTTTATGGACTTTGTCAGTGAAATAACTCAATTTTTACTTCGATCGAACAGCCAGTGATTCTACTACACAGGGGAGATAACAACCAGGATCCAATAGTAAGTAATTTGTGTATAAACATGAAATAATTGTTTTCGTTGAGCACTTATGATCGTTCTATAAGAGCAGCAGATGGAAGGATTGGTATGATGTATGTAGGACATACACACGGTAATCAAATATCGATTGTGCAAAATGTATCCATGTCAGAAACGGCCACAAACCTCAGACAAAACTAACAGGGCATCAGTGAGGCCAGGGAAAGACATACAAGATTCACCAACTAACAAAGAAGATGGCGCTTGACTGGGGATTCTTCTTAACGGGCTCTGGAAAATGGCATTAAAGAAAACGTCAAATCGTCAGTCTGAGAAAACGACCACAGCAAGCGCTAGAGAACATGGTCGAATCATTTGAGAAAACGGCCACAATGTTAGAGAAAACGGCCATGGTGTAAGAGAAAACGGCCATGGTGTAAGAGAAAACGGCCACAATGTTAGAGAAAACCGTCACAACCTTGGCGAAAAAGGTCACAATGTTAGTGAAAACAGTCATAACGCAGTGGAGAAAACTCACGAAAATCCAAGCCAGACAACCGGACTGGTAACTGAAATAAATTAACACTCCGGAAGAAAACCTACCTGCCCGATGTTCAACACTCATATAGAACTTACTGCAAGTACCAAACATCTGTTATACATTCTGGTTAAACATGTTTTTCGTCAACAGGTAGCCAATTTACTAAATGTCAGGCGCATTTTCGTTTGATTAGTACATATAATCATGTTGACTCATCAGTCCGTTATGCATAACGTATTATATCAGCTAACAAGACATGACATCTGGTCGACAATTATAACATTTTCTGATTGCATTAATTACACCAGTAGTTGACGCAATAAATTATTTCTTGACATTGACGAGCCATTTTAAAAATATCCTAATATAACTTACAATTGATAGTATGCTGATATATCCAAATCCATGACGATATTAACAAAACTTTAGCCTGCTTTATTGACATGTTCAGACATTGTTTTCTGTAACTGACACACGAACACGCACGCGCACAACACCCACAGACCACGGGCTAAGCACAAACAGACACAACCGCAGTGGTTTGACAAGGAATGCGAGGTATTCAAACGTAAAAAGTATTCGTTTCTCGATAGATTCAGAGTAACAAATGTTCCTATACATTGTACTGAATAGCTGGCTGCCAAACGAGAATTTAAAAAGCTGTGTAACCAATTAAAAAAAACATGTCTGAGAGAGTTATTGAAAACGAAATTTTAAATGCAACAAAGAGTAACTCATGTAAAGACTTTTTGAAGGCTATTAAAAAAACACATATATCAGCTGATCACTGGTATGATTATTTCAGTTCACTACTTTACCCAACTAATGACATCAAATCCCAATTAGATGATGATGTAAAATCCTTTACTGATAACCATGATGTTACAAATTGCAAAGAGTGTAGATATTGTGACTATATGCTATGCGATGAAGCCACAGATGAAGAAATTAGAAAATCAATTTAAAATGTGAAAAAAGTAAGTCCCCAGGGGCAGATGGTATCCCAACAGAGGCCATAAAAGCTAATGTCATGTATTGTTACCATTCTAAAAACGTCTATTCAATGAAATCCTTATTTCTGGAAGAATGCCAGACGCTTGGCACCTAGGCCTTATTGTCCCACTACACAAGACAGGAAATAAAGATGATCAAAATAAGTATAGGGGTATAACCCTTGACATTATCAGTAAAGTTTTTACATCAATACTTGACATGAGAATAAAATTCTGTGTAGAAGAATGTCCGAAAACTGGCCATAAGTTTTGCACGTGGACCATGTTTGAGGCCGTTAGGCGTGTAAAACTAATAGCCAGTTTTGGACATTCTCCTGCTTAAAACAAAGTTTAAGTAAACATTTCTTGCTACTGAAATGCACGCCACAACGCTTCTTATGCTCTATATGTATTTCAAGATCTTCTACGAATTGTCAGTTGCATACCCTCTGCTGTCTGTCTCGACGATATGACACTCACTAATCTCATAAGATTTTATTTGCATTCAAAAGATTAAAGGCGCTCTATAACTTTGTTTTCATATTTAGTTTTCTCAAATTTGCTAATAATTATTAAAGTTTATGCAATATGGTGTTACGACATCACAGGACCCGATAAGCCGTATCCATCGAAAACGGTTGCCGGTATTGAAAGAAAATGTTGCGACGTACAAAGCGACAGTGATGTAGAGTTCTTCAGTGATAGAAGTAGATTTGTTGGTCTCATGCGAATTTGAGAGTTCAGAGAGCAAGATAATTGACCATTCTGTCATGGTACCATATTCAAAACTCTACCTGGAGTGTTTAGGTATCGCTACCTTCGTCCGAGCGACTATTTAATGTGAAGGGAAATGGACTCGCATGGCTTAACCAAATAATTTACATTCGTATTATTTAGCCATTGGTAGCATTTACTTACCTTTTCATAAGATCAATTTATCTCTCTTCACAGATTTGTCGAAATACTTAGGTCAACTAGCTGTTATTCCACAAGAGGTCTTGATAAGTGGGGATTTAAATTTTCATCTCAATGATCCATTGAACAGAGACACTCGTCAGTTCCTCGGAATACTTGAAGCTCATGGCTTTACCCAGCATGTTCAAGGACCAACTCATGTTCATGGACATACACTAGATGTGTTGATTACAAGATAAGACAGTTGTATCCTGGATGGTTCACCCTCCATTGTTGATCCATGTTTTACTGACCATAAAGGCAATCCATCAGGGGATCACTTTGCTGTACAGTGTGCAATACAATACAACGTGAGGTCAGTTTTCGGAGGTACAAGGCCATATCTGTACCTGACTTCATTGCTGATATTAAAGCACCACCTGACCTGCAGCACACGAACGGCACACTTGATGAACATGTTCAGGCCTATGACACTGGTTTTAAGACTCCTATCAACAAACACGCTCCTCTGACCACAAGCTCCATGGTATATAGATGAGCTTAGTGAGGCCAAACATGCTCGACGTAAAGAGGAGAGAAGATGGCGCAGGACTAAACTGTGTGTTCATCATCAGCTGTTCAAACAACAGTGTAATCTTGTAGGCAAACTCCTTATCAAAACTAAAAAAGATTATTTCAGTGATAAAATCAATGACAGTGGAACGGACTACAAGCAGCTGTTCAGATTGACCAAAACGCTATTGGGACAAAGTGGGGAAGTGATCTTACCCAGTTGTGTTTCTGATCATTCATTGGCTGACAGACTTAGTGACTTTTTCGTCACAAAAGTTTCGACAATTAGGGACAGTATTCCTTCCACAAGTGTTGGATCTACCAGTAGTTCTATGATGAGAGCTGATGTGGAGTTCAAAGGTGAACATCTGACAGATTTTTCCCCTGCTTCACAGGATGAAGTTCAGAAGATAATCATGAAAGGGCCTGTCAAGTCTTGTGACCTTGACCCACTTCCCACACATCTTTTGAAAAGGTGCCTGGAAAGCGTTCTGCCGTTAATAACTGCCATAATCAATAAATCGCTCTTACAAGCACATGTCCCTGTCAGTTTCAAGAAAGATTTGGTTAGACCATTGATCAAGAAGACTGGTTTGGACAAGGAGTTACTGAAAAGTTACCGACCAGTATCAAACCTAATGTTTCTATCGAAGATCCTAGAAAAAGTTGTTTCATCCCGTCTTCAAGGTCATTTTGAAGCTCACCACCTCCAGGACAAGTTCCATTCGGCCTATCGCATCGGGCATTCAACAGAGACCGCTCTTATCTGCGTACATCATGATATTGCTGAAGCTTTGGACAACAGATGTTCAGTGGCGTTAATACTCCTTGATCAATGAGCAGCTTTTGATTTGATTGACCACGACATTCTCTTTGATCGCCTTCCGTTCAGCTATGGTGTTTCAGGAAGTGCTCTGTCATGGTTGATGTCATACATGTGCGGGCGAGCTCAGCGTGTCACCGTTGGATCCGCTGTGTCAAGTGAAAAGAGTCTGAGTTTTGGAGTACCCCAAGGATCTGTCTTAGGCCCAGTCCTATATTGTCTTTTCTCCAAGCCCTTGAGTGAAGTTTGTGTGCGGCATAATCCTCTACATCACGGATATGCAGACGACAAGCAAGTCTACAAGCCCTTGTGATGACCGAGTCAGTATAACTTAGAACCTCGACGACTGCTTGGCAGATATTGATGAATGGACCTCTGCTAACAAACTAAAATTAAATCAGGACAGAACAGAACTCATTCTGTTTGAACCCAAGAGCAACAATCATGCCCTCTGTGATCTGGAACTCCATATTGGTGCTCACAACATCAACACCACCAACGAAGCAAAAAAAACTTGGTGGATATTTCGACAGGTTCCTCACAATGGAGAAGCAAGTAAACGCAGTGTCAACATCCTGTTTCTTCCATCTTAGAAACATAGGCAGGATCCGAAAAAAAAACATTGATGACAACACCTGTAAAAAGCTGGTCCATTATCTGGTCACGTCCCGACAGGACTATAATATGGTAATGCTCTCCTCGTTGGACTGCCAGACTACATAGAGTCTAAAATGTTTCTGCAAGACTCAGCACACGTACACGGAAGCATGTGGATGTGACAGAAGGACGCAGGACTTTGCACTGGCTACCGGTACATCGACGATGCCAATACAAGGTTTTAACCTACACCTACAAGGCGCTGCATGGTACTGCTCCTAAGTATTTGCAAGAACTCATAACACCATATCGTCCAACTCGATCACTCCTGTCAGAGTCTGGTTCTCTGCTCACGGTACCTAGAACACGGACAGTTAGGTACGGTGACAGATGCTTCTCCAGCACAGCAGGATCCTTATGGAACAACCTTCCAATCAACATAAGATCATCAACACGACTTGAGAGCTTCAAAAAGAACATTAAGACCCATCTGTACAAATGTGAATATGTTCTGTAGACTCAGACTTTTTGTGAGACCCACCCTAATTTGAATGACAGCTGACAGGTGCGTGACCGATGTAAAACAAGCATATTCTTCGTAAAGTCCCGCCCCTGTCTGTAGTGTTTTATGCAATCATGTTTGAGCATCTAATGTCAATGATGTCTTGCGCATTTACTTCAAATACGATGTATGTTGAGTGCTGAAAGTAGTTTTATATATTTCAAATATATTCAAGTATATAAACATCAATTGTTCTAACCGCCAGTCATACCAGGCCTACATCGTTCAGTGTGCAATAAAACAATAGGGGTAGGTGGCGCTGTCCGTATGGTCACACGTTGTATTTTACTCTATCGCTAAACCAATAAAATAAAGAAAAATGTCCAGCACAAGGAAAGGAAAGAAAGGTAAACATATAACGGAACATCATGGTAACTCGTCCGGAGGTAAATCATTTGAGCCTTTGAATTCGGAGACTGTGCACCAAGCAGAAATCTCACCTAACATGACGAGCACGCCGGCGGGATTGGACGCCATTACGAATACGGACGACACCGATGACAAGGCTGATCTCAAACGTTTTATTGCCGGTGCACTGAAGAAACAGACCTCCAAACTATGAGTTAGATGGACAGCATGAATTCCGAAATAAAAAACCTCAATGAAAAAACCGCCAACATAATAGAATCAGTGCAGTACAACGCCGAACAGATCGAGCAAAACACAACGGAGATAGACAGAATGAAGAAGCAGATGGATGACATGAGAACAGAATTTGAGAAGCGTTTCCTTACACAGGAGTTATACTCTATGAAGTGTAACCTCCTTATCTACGGGGTGCCCGATGATAAGAACCCAGGGTCAGCTGTGAGGAATATAATTCGACGACTTGATGTGGAGGGGGCAGACCACTTGCTGTTTGTCAACATTCACCGATTACCACGCAAGAGCACAGACCCAGCTAATTTTCGGGCAACGATGCCCAAACCAATCTTGGTTAAATTTGTGAGGGCAGAAGATATAGACAGAAAGTCTTCAACGCTTCTGTCAGCGGAAGGGCTTCCCTCAAGGGAACAATAATTACAGTAAACACCGATCTTCCGGTTGTATTAAAAAAACAGAGGGGACGCCTTGCTAATCGGGCGTTTCAGCTACGGAACGCACATAAAGTCCAGACCAGGATCCAAGAACAGGGACTTGACATATTCCTACAGATCCGGAAAAATCCAAGTGACCCATGGAGAAGAATCGATATTGATGAGACCCCTTGATCACCGACCAGTGGCGATGTGACACTTCTGATCTTTATTTATCTATATTTATATTGACATTTTTCTTTGGATAAACTATCAGATCTGGAACGGTTTGATAACGCTAGTCTTAAAACATTCCATCTAACTAATTGTGAAACAGGATCTTCAAGTGTATGGAACCACACTTCAATGGGTGTAAACATCGCCACGTGTTATTCTATTTTTATGACTAATTCACTGCGGGATAACAAAACGGAATATTGAAACGGATATTGAAATGGGCTCCGACCGTCCGTTCGTCCGTTCGTCCGTCCGTCCGTCCCGATTTTGTTTCCGGAGCAGAACTCAAAAACTATAAGACATATCTCAACGAAACTTGGTGTGTGGAACAATCATCATGTGTGGATGTGCCTTTTGGGGTTTTCAACTTCTTCGAGTTATTTTTTTTGACCGTTTCCATGGAAATGTAACTTAGAATTTCGTTTCCGGAGCAGAACTCGAAAACCATAAGACATATCTCAACGAAACTTGGTGTGTGGAACAATCATCATGTGTGGATGTGCCTTTTGGGGTTTTCAACTTCTTCGAGTTATTTTTTTTTTGACCGTTCCCATGGAAATGAAACTTAGAATTTCGTTTCCGGAACAGAACTCGAAAACTATAAGACATATCTCAAAGAAACTTGGTGTGTGGAACAATCATTATGTGTAGATGTGCCTTTAGGGGTTTTCAACTTCTTCGAGTTATTTTTTTTACCGTTTCCATGGAAATGTAACTTAGAATTTCGTTTCCGGAACAGAACTCGAAAACTATAAGACATATCTCAAAGAAACTTGGTGTGTGGAACAATCATCATGTGTAGATGTGCCTGAAAGGCCCGATGGGCTTATGGCATTGCACGGTGCAACTTTTAGCATTTTGTCTTCTTCTCCAGAACCACTTTGTCTAAGGAGCTGAAATTTTGTGTGTTGTGTTTAGTTGAAAAAGGTTCATAGTCACCGTTATTCGACAATTATTCTTCAATAAATTTTCCCAAAGGCGGGGGATATGGCCGACTCTGTCTGCTTGTTAATAATTATTTTGATTTTACTATTCACAGAACATTGGAGGATGAAAATGGTAATTAAATAATTGCTGATATATCTGTAGAAGATTCACCCTTACTAAACTCTATTGACCAAATAATGATGATCCAAAATTTTATGTACAACTTTTTGAAAATATCTGCAACTTTGAAAATGAAGCCATACAATGTAGCTATTGTTGGAGATTGGAATTTGATTATTGATCCTACAATAGATTTTGAAAATTACAAAAATACTAACAATTCTCAGACCAGAAATATTGTCTTAGACAGAATTGAATCCCTTGATTTGATAGATATTTGGAGAGAATTAAATCCTGATCTTAGAACGTATACCTGGTGGAAGAAAAAGCCCAGACAACAAGCAAGACATGACTTCTTATTAAACTCACAGGACTTTTAATGTGAATTAGAAATTAAAATTAAAGACTGTGAAGACAATATTAGAACAGATTTTCAAAATATAGATGAAACCCTGATATCTAAACTTATAAAATTGAAGTTGGAATTACAACACATTAAAGAAGAAGAAATAAGAGGAATTCAACTCAGAAATAAAATATTATGATATGAAGAATGAGAAAAACCAAGAAAATATTTTTGCCATTTAGAGATTAGAATTTATATCAGCAAATCATAAAATAAACTTATTACTGATAACAATGATAAGATTACTGATGGTAAATTAATCCTTAATGAACTTAAAGATTTTTTATAAAAGACTATACTCTTCAAAAAACAAATTATGAGAATGATGATCACCTAAAGAAAGTTTTAACTCCGATCTTGAGTCACCAACTAAGAGACACATTGGAGAAAGAAATTACCATGAATGAAGTTTCAGATGCAGTAAAAAGCATGAAGAATAACAAAAGTCCTTGCATTGATGGATTTCCTATAGATTTCTTAAAGTTCTTTTAGAAGGAGCTAAAGGTTTGGATTTTTAGATTCATCAAAAATGTTTCTAAAAGTAATAAAATGTTTCTTACTATGAAGAGAGGAGTTATCACTTGCATCCCTAAAGCTAATAAATAAAAATAGGACTTTTAAAACAAAATTGGAGACCAATAACCTTATTATTAAATGCTTTGTATAAGATGAGAAGCGCATGTATCTCTAACCGGTTGAAAATCACCCTAGAGACTTTAATTCATAATAACCGGACTGGATTTATCCCTGGTAGAACACTAAGTGAAAACACAAGGCTATTATATGATCTTATGTTTGAAACTAAGAAAAGAGATATCCCAGGTTTGCTGATTTTAATTGACTTCGAAAAAGCCTTTGACACAGTTTCCAAAGATTTTATCAATTCTGTCTTACTCAAATTCGGTTTTGGTCCTGAGATTATACGCTGGATTAGTATATTAACTTATGACACATCTTCATGTGTCTTTCAGAATGGACATCTCTCTGATTTCTTTCCAAATGAGCGGGGTTGCAGGCAAGGTGATCCAATATCCCCTTATCTTTTCCTCTTTGTGGCTGAAATCCTTGGTTGTATGATAAGACAAAATGATAATATAACAGGTATTGTGAGTGATGACAAAGAATACAAATTGGGTCAATATGCTGATGATACTGAATTATTCCTAGATGGATCAGATGATAGTTTATATGCTGCTATTGATACCATTAATACTTTATACAATATGTCAGGTTTAAAGATAAATATAGAGAAGACTAAGGCAATTTGGATTGGTTAAAAAACAGGCAGCACAGATAATATATGTCAAGATATAGATATAAAATGGCAGAATGAATTTGAAGTTTTAAGAATTAAATTTACCTCAGATTTAAAAGATTTGTGGGTAATCAACACCAAAAAAAGACTTGAAGAAATTAATAGGTTACTAGCAACATGGAGAAAAAGACATCTAACATTGATAGGAAAAATAACAGTTATCAAAGCATTGGCTCTTTCAAAATTGGTTCACATTTTTAATTCTTTACCTAACCCACCTGATGAATTTATCACTTCCCTTGAGGGGATATTTTTCAGATTTATTTGGAATGACAAAAATGACAAAATTAAACAGACCATATTGAAAAGAGATTATGCAGAAGGGGGTTTACGTATGATTGATATTAAGACCTTTGTTAATGCCATGAAGTTGTCTACACTTAAATGGTATTTGAGAAAAAAGAATGTAAGTAACCCATGTAACTTTCCCTTCAGTGAAATTGTAAGATATGGGGCGAATTTTCAGAATATTGTTAAAATTGACAATCCTTTTTGGAAGGATGTCTTAAAGGCATGGAAATTATATTGTATCAAAGATACCATAGAAGACACAGAATTTTAGCACAGTCATTATGGCTGAAAACAAATTTTAAAAACCCAAATCATTGTATTAAACGCTGGGCAAATAATGGAATATTGACCATTAAGGATCTTTGTAATGAATATGGGTTTATGTCCTTTGAAGAATTGAAGCTTAATTTTGATGTAAGAGGTACATATATGGATCTTAGATATGTTATATATATTCTACCTGAAACTTGGAAGATGACTATACAACAACAAAGATATATACATACCAATGATTAAGATGTAAACCTTTTTCCTGAAGATTTTAGGAATTTGAAAAAAGGTTCAAGATTTTTCTACGATAAACTATTTTCCGACAAGATTAAACCTCATATCTACCAAAAATGGGAAAATGTATTTCATTACACTGATTTCAACTGGCATATGAGTTTTAACACTTGCAGAAGGAGTTTAAAAGATGTTAAACTCTTAGACTTTCATTTTAAATTTGTGCACAGAATTATTTATACAAAAAAAGAGCTTTTAAAAATGAAACGTGTTGATAATGACATATGTAACTTCTGTAATGTGAATAATGAAACTTTGTGTCATGTATACTGGGAATGTGATGTAACCCAAACATTCTGGAAAGAACTTGAATCCTGGATAAGCAAAACCATAAAGACTTTTGAAATAACAAAAACCTTATTTTGGTTTGGAATGTTAAAAAGCAACTCACTGCTAATTCATATATTATTTTCTGCTAAAAGATATATCTATACATGTTCCATAAAGAAAATAATTCCAAAAATTTCTAACTACTTAAAAATTTTGCAAGATATTTTTACTGTTGAAAAATTCATATCCAAAAGAAACGATAATTTTGAGAAATTCTCAGATAAATGGTTCCATTAATCCAATTATTTAACCTTTAATTTTTTTTGTTATTAAAAATATTTGACAATGACTTTGACATTCACCACCTTATGTAATCATTCTGTTGAACCATCTAACTGTTGAACCAGATATATGCTGATTGTAACAAATGTATGGGAACAATACAAATTATAATGAAAAAAAAAATTAAAATTAAAAATTAAAATAAGTATATAAACATCATTTATCTATTTCGTTAGTCCTCGCTGTCAGTACTTCCGTTTCATGCTGGCGACCATCGCAGATCACGTGTACCTCTCTGTGACAGAGATCAAAATCAAAATGTTTCACAATCAATCAATCAATCAATATTTTATTTCTGTCTCACTTGTGTACACGTTACAAATTCGTAAAATACATACATAAAACACACAAACATAAAATGCTATTAAAAATAATAAACGGTATATAAATGTAAATGAAAGATAAGTAAGATATATATATATATATATATATATATATATATATATATATATATATATATATATATATATATATATATATATACACAGCGCGATAAAAGTGAATATATCTTAAACATAAAATAGTTTGCAGCCAAAAAGGCTAAAATTATATATTCATTCTGTAACCAATGGGAACTAATAAAGAAATATAAAAAAGTTATTTTTACCTTATATTGTCAAATTCAAAACCATGATAATAACCATTGCATCGCGCGACAGTGAAGTCATGACAAATTATAACGTCAAAGACGACTAAATACGGTAACCCGCGCTCCTTTTGAAAATATTAAGTCGCTTATTTTCTACCATATGGGTGATCAGTTATAAATATCGTGGACTGTCACCTAACTAACATCACCGCACTGCATTTTGCCTTTAAATTCTTGCCTAATCATATTACATATACAACTGGTAACATCTGTCATGGACAACTGGTAACATCTGTCATGGACAACTGCCTCGAAGCAAAAACAACGCATGAGTAAACCATTACACATATGCAAATTTGCTCATATGAACAAAATTCGCCTTATGGACTCATTTGCACATATGTATATTTTACTACCGTAAGCAAATATTTCACTACCGTAAGCAAATTTGCACCTAGTCATGTGCAGGTGCAAATGTTTACTACCGTGAGTAAATATGGTATCTTCACTATTCTAGTAAAAGTTCGTCGTATACAGACACATAGTGACTTCACACAGGTTGGGAAAATATATTAGAGACCTTTAGAAACTCTTAATATTGTTTTTCAAATTCTCTCTATAGGATAATCTTCTTGCACGCGGTGACCTTCGAAATCCATCTGACTATCCGAGTTTCGTTATAATTTGGGCGATATAGTCAAACCAATGTTGACAGATAATACATTTATGTCATTTATTTAGTTTACATCTAAAACATATTAATTGGCATGTTTTAGAAATTCTCTATTCATATATTAGATTAGTTGGAAGCCACTTGCTTAGGCAGAAATTAAACACGTATGAACGCATAGTAATTTTACTTTTACTCACGTGTGTATATTACTACCATAAGCAATATTGCATATGTGCAAAGTTCGCCGTATAAACATGGCTTTATATCCAGGTACAAATATCTAACATAATTTAGAGCACAGTCAAATGCTTTCGTCCAATCATATGAGTGTATTGTGGTCACGTGGAGTACATTTATATCCCGATAGATGTACGGTTGTCTGGTAGCGTTCGGGTAGCATGCTCATAAACTGGTTCACAGACTTTCATAAAAACAACAAACAATGTCAACTGATTGTTTTATTTATGGAGATAACACACAATTAAACACGTATTACATTGACAAATGACCTGCTGTGTTCCCTTTCCGAAAGGAAATAGTCGCTTCCGTTGATGGGGGTCTTCTATATTAAGGAGCTTGATATTCCTAAAAGAAGAATAAAAGCATGTAAATAAAGCAAGTAATGTGAGGTCAATTGGGATTTTTCAAGTGTATTTCATTTATATCATGAGTAAGTGAAACAATGACAAGCATCAAACCATGTTACCAATGTTTTATATATTTTCAACCACGATATAAAAAATAATATCAAAAGTTATAGAACGACATAAAAATGAGAAATAAGAAAGTGATATAAAATTACCTTCTAGGAGTGTTAGAGGATGGAGACTGCATTGTCGTGTAACTGAAACTCCTGTATCGTCACACAGCGTCCGAGTGATGTCCAGTACGACGTTACATTCTTTCCTACAGACAGTTCGAATTTCTTTGCTGAAGTAACCTGAATTTATATGCAATATAGACGGGATGCACACTAGCATATGCAACAATAGATATAACAACTCGCATATTGATAAATACAGCTCAACAGACAACTTAACGTGTTGGTAAAAAAATTGAAATACAAAAAAACAATAACTGTTATTAAATAAACAAATTTAATGAAAATTAGTTTGAATTTTAAAATACAGAGTTTGGAAAGTAAGGAGTAAAAGAGTAAAGTTACCTTTCCTGAATGAATAGTGTACTTGTCCTTGGACTGTCCATGATGAAGCCATTGTGTGAACTGATTCATTCCACAAACCACTCAGTCTTTATAGGCAATGAAATGTATTACTGCTCAATGTTGCTGAATAAAAACGTGCTTAAATCATGCATGTGCGTGATTCAAGCACGACGCTTTTGCTGTAGCACGACTCGTACGCTTTATATAAAATGTACGCCTCATGCACATGACAATTTCAGAATTCAGTGCTCACAGTGCCGAAGATGACGTCAATGCCCCTAACATTTGCATATGAAAATGAGAGATGTCAATGTTTTGCATGTTGCGTTCGAGAGAATGTTTCCCAAATTTGTTGACAAAATATTTGAAATAAATTCATTTTAAGACATTTTCTTGACGACTCAAGCATTTGACTGTGCTCTAAGATAGATAGAGAACTCGCAGCAGTACATTATCGGGATATAAATGTACGGGTTTGAGACGGTTAGGCTCGGCTGACGCCTCGCCCAACCCTCTCAAACCCGTACATTTATATCCCGTTAATGTACTGCTACTCGTCCTCTATCTATTACGTATGACAACATGTATCCTTCCTTTTGCACTATTAATTTGAAGTATATAACCTCCATGCCATAACGTGCCATATCCATCACAATAATGCACTTTTATGTAGTCACTTATATAGTGTTATAGTTGATCTCTTATTGTCTTGACCATGTCGTTATCTGTGTTGCGTAAGAAAACCAATTTCGTCTCCACTGTGCTGAACAATACAGTGTTGCACAGCAACAGTAAAATTTTAAGGCTTTGGGAACAGTAGAAACACTTGATATCTACTTGAAATTTTAACATATCAATTAGTATTGAAGTGTGAACTCGGTTCACGGGAGGAATACCCTACTCGGTAAATAGCGGAACAGTACTGAACAAAATCGGAACATCTCATTAAAAAAAATTCGAATAACTTCAAAGAAGGTTATTAAATAATGTTGTTTTAAAAAAAATAACAATAATTAGGTGCAGTAAGTACATGTTGCACTCTCATTAACGACTGTTTAAGTAATGATAATGTATTTACATGAGTTTTCTTCAATGTATCATAATAATTCCGTATATTACTCGCTCAAACATATTAGCAGTCATTGCATGACATGTTGTATTTGCTACGACATGAATAATGTTGAAGGAATCGAGTTTAGTTTAGTAAAAAGCACTTCCATTCATCTTAGAATTCAGATATCGTGTACTGTGGGTATGTTTTAAACTCGCGAACAGATGTAGCATTACTAAATACAGTTACTGTAACAAAAACTCGGTAAAATTTCATTTTAGCTAGAACCAGCTTCCCGGGAGTGAGACAGTTCTTTCCGTTTTCATGTCGTTCTGATTCCGTTCCCATTGCGGGTTCATTGTAAAGAAATTCTATAAATACCCAGTACGTTCTTGTCCGTTCTCAGTAGCGTCTAAATTTCAAGGTGAAAACATCTTGGAAAAGTGCAGTCAAAGGAATATGGTTCAAAGTAAACCACACACAATATCCACAAGCCTTGTAGAAGCCATTCTAGCGGAGTCTTCGGTTCCCGAAAGAGCTGTATCCCTAGCAACTTCTTGATGTTCTGTCGCACACTCAGAGAGTACTATGTCTGAGACAGAACAGAGTCAGAGAGGCAAACAAAGAAAAGCCAAAACTCACATCCATCTCACCCCAGAACACAGGCTAGGGAGGAAATATAAATATAGGAAGATATAGGTAATACACCATATATATAACAAGGCTTATCAACCGGAATTTTGAACTCCGATATAAATGTTGTTTTTAACGTTATCATTAAATGACATCGGTAAGTATTGCCTAACACGTCTTCAATAATGCATTATCTATCTTCAAGATCGGTCTTATCTCTATGTCACCTCCTCAATTAGAGCTACATCACTATAATTACGCAAGGCAATAATTACGGCGTTTCGATAAGACGGCAGTGACATATCTAGGTCAACAGTTTCGCACGGAATGCGACCTCTTCTCACATTGGTCCATTTCACGAACACAACAAACGCACGTGTTACACGGAGGGAATTTCAAACTGTCGAAAACCCTCCGTGCGGTCGAGTGTATGTCGAAACGTCAGCTATGCAGTGTGTTTCGTCATTATGGTTTAGTTGGTGTACACTATACATTATACCAAGAGGTGAATGTGTTATCTACCTAGAAACGAGTTCGACCCAATTCAGTTTTGTTTACAAACTGATAGTACTTGTTCAAGACCTGTCCTGCCGAAACCTGTTTGTGACGCCAATGTCTTCCCGTTTAAGATATATATAAAGGTGAATCCTTATCACAGGTATTTTGGTCAAGAGTACAGTACAAACCAAACCCTAGGACAATATGACCTGATAATGATAATTGTAGGCTGGTAACTGAGGTTATTTTATAATGTAAACATTAAAAAGAGTATAGCAATATGGAGACCAAAATCCCATTTATGGTTGAAGGTTACCTCACTTGGATAAATTGTTCCTAATCCCTTTCTTCACTGAATAAAACATATTTAAATCAAATCAAATCCCATGTGAAGAACAATTGTAACGACATCTTATTGATAAAAGCATTGGACTCAGCATGCAACCATTTCTCAGACCAAGCGTGAAATTAAAAAAAGTTTGAATAAAATTACACAGTTGGTTCATGTGCATTTAATAGATATACGTCTACATTAATGCAAACAAGCAGATAGACATTAAGGCCCATCACGTATGGTTTCAACATTACGTAAATGCATACACCGAGGGGCAAAAAAACGTTACCAAATTTCCATCAAATACAACAATACTTCTGCCGGATAAAATCGATTTTGAATGTTTGATATGAGGATATGTCTCTAAAAAAGATTTCATTCATGAGAGTATGATACACAGCGTAAGGGTATTCCGGATCACGGGTATTCCGGATCACGGGTATTCCGGAACACTCGAACGTCTATTTAAAACTAGGGAGTGCAAACGTGGATGGATTTCTCACCCAATTTCTTATTTTAAAGCTGTGACAATGTTCTTGAGATATTTGTTTCAGATTATGGGAGCCGGGACTTTACTTGAGCGCTCTGTAATGAACATACCTAATAGTATCATTGTGGTCAGCTGTTGTTTGCGCGCGTCAGAAATATGTCACTCATTCAGGACGGCCAATTTTAAGAAACAATAGAATGAATTTGCTAAATTTTAACAATTCTTTGCTTACCTAAACACTTCACCTGTAAATTACAATGCAAATGATTTTATATTTGCCATATATTTTAAGAGATAAACAATTTATCAGACAACGTAATTCCGGTAATTCCGGATCACCATAATTTAGGAAGCGTCATTATTACTTCCGAGGGCCGAAAAAAGTTTATAACTGTTGAATTGACGAAATATTTTAACAATCTAGAATTGACTTCATGAACTTAATCAATTTTGAAATCAATTGTTATAAATAAGTATACTCATACCTGATGTTTTGAAAAGTTTACATTGCTCCAAATATACAAATTTGCAACAATTAAAGCTGTTATGCACATGAGGACACGATGTCAAATCAAAACGTCATTGGATTATTAGCCCCCCCCCCCCCCCCCCCCCCCTACAACACGTCCATCAACCAATGAAAATCCACAACGCAACAAGCCATGGGGGCGTGGCTAAATGTGATGAGACGTCACGAAATTAAGTTTATGCAGGTATGAACTGAATCTCTGTGACAGTGTTCAGCGAATCAGGTCCACTCAAAGCAATTGCTAAACAAAATTTATTTTCAAATATATACAAATAATAATGCACATGTGATCCGAGAACGTTATTTAGGTCTATACGATAGTAAATTTTAAGTTTGTATACGAGGAATATCCTGTTTCGATTGCAATAATTGTTATTCATAATTTATGCATTATAACTAATATTTCTCCCGCAATTAAACTTGTGTTTCAGTTTGACCCTTGTTGTCCTAAAAGGCACAATAGCCGGATGTTGTTATGTAATCATCCCCTTCCTGTTGTTAAAAAAACATGTACAAGGTAACAACTCATCGTATCGTACATGTAAAAGTGTAAAAGTAATGAACGCTCTTCAATTCATACACAACCCCACCCGTTAGCGTGGTTCATATGAACAATGCCAAGCACCTTTAGCCATAACTCTAGCAGAAAACATATTTTTATCTGTGCAGATTGTCGAAATAATAAATAACGGGAAAACAAAACTCGCTAAGAGAAATATCGAGTGGTTATATTAACAGAATTGTATCATTGCTATCTTTAGAATAAGTTGTGCAAAAACCCAAAACTGCATGGTAAACGAACATTAATTAATATTCACTGATTTAAAGGGGCAGTAGCACGTTTTTTTGCAAATTTTTTTTTCTTCAAATTTCCCATTTATAATGATAGTTTATATCCTTTATGTTTACTTTAGAGGGTAAAACATCTTATCATGCAAATCAATTATCCCTAGTGGTAATAACAGAGTTGCGTATAAAGCAAAAATTGCATGACGGCCATTTCATTGTGAACACATTTTATTATTTTTAATGACAAAAACGATTCCCATGGCTTTACGGAAGCATGTACACCCATCTTTTAACTTGATTTTCCGAAGAGAAAAGGGTGTTTTACTATTGGTGACATTATTTTTCACATTCATTTCATCGACTTATTTCAGCAAAAAAACGTGCTACTGCCCCTTTAACATTATATTCCATTGATGCAATTCTGTAGTTCCTTACATCCAAGGATTCGCAAGAGTGTGGTAGATATTTCAATGAATACATTCAGGAACATGTAGATATACGTGACGACTTACCCTACTTTACTCCTATGGAAAGCGGACATATATACATGTATGTTATCTGTCTCAGTGTACACATGTCGGGTCACATATAGAACTCACCTTGTCGATCCTGTACCGGGCCTTTTCTCGCTCTTCACTCAGATACTGAGTAACTCGCTTAATGGTGAGCATATCAGCAATGAATAGATCCTTCATCATAAAATGCATGTATGCACATTAAATTGGTGGAATATCACTTCAGGTTTTTATTGGCTTATGTGCGTTGTACAGCTGCATACCGAAAGTATGTTCACCTACGTTTGTATATTTGTGCACATATCATGTGATTAAAATTACATTACATAGAATGATAATGAATCATTTTATATCCATGAGTGAAATAGTCATTTTCAAACGTCTTCTGTGATCTGTGTCAGTTATGCATGTTTATGAAATTTGGCATAATGAAATACACAGAAGCGGTCAAATTTTGAAAATGCAAATTTCACAAATTTTCGAACAAAAGTTTTAATATCGACTAAATGAGAAGGAGTTCATACAAATACATTGAATGAGTATTAGAAGAAATATACGATGTATGTTTGACCCAATTGATGACTTACTCAAAATTTCACAGAAAACTTGTCACTTGAAAAATTGTAACTGTTTACTTTGAGGTAATAAATCTGATTATGTTATTGACATTCAACTATCTTCTTATAATGCAAAAATCCAAAGTTATCGGTCTAGTTTTCACATTAAGACGATGCTTCAAATACATGATATTTGCACTAAAATACACGAGTATATGAACAAACTTTCGGGAGGCAGCTGTATAAGCAACTCATAAACTCTGTTTTTCGATGTTTTACTTTACCGCTTGCAAATGTTCCCTGCAATGCGTAACCGAAGCGTGTCCGTGTTATTGCATGTATGCACAATGAATAAAGAACAACCTATGACAGTAAAAGATGTCTTTTCTTTGAATTCCTGATTGGAACAAACTTAATCCTGGTTAATTGAAAAGCCCGAACATTTCTAAATGTGCTAATGGGAAGCAGCTTTTGTGAAAAGGAAGCGTCTGATGTCATTTTGAAATCCGGCTATTGGAGCGATAGGTCATGTTAATACGTTATTCCTTTGACATTGAGTACATACGGTATTAATATATGACTGCAATTAAATACATGTATGTGTTGTATACTGAACTGAGCAATGTTATCAATTATACATCTTATATATATATAGTTTTTCCGTGCATGCTGCACGCGCATCACGTGACCTGTCACTTCAGAACATACCGGGTGACTTGACTCCGTAGCAGGTGGAATCGCTCCGCTGTTATCCATGTTAATAGGAAGTGAACCTATGAAGATACAATAATATTCATCGGTTAAAACGTGCAAGTCGAATGTTTAATTGTAATACACATATACTGTATAATCATTAAGTTACATGTTATCGTAGTGGTGATGTATTATACACAAAAGATATTAACACATGATATTTGCAAATAAACATTATACATTCAGGAATTCGTATTGAACAACGGAGTGATGTGTGTTTTGCATGTGTACATTATGAAAAAAGAACAATTTATGACATTTTTTTTTAATTTAAGAAACATATCGTTAAAGGCGCTGTAGCACGTTTTTTTACTGAAATAAGTCGATGAAATGTATTTAAAAAATAATGTCAACAATAGTAAAACACCCTTCTCTCTTCGGAAAATCAAGTTACAAATGAGTGTACATAGTTCCGTAAAGCCATGGGAATCGTTTTCGTCATTCGAGATAATAAAATGTGTTCACAATAAAATGGCCGCCATGCAATTTTGGCTTTATACACAACACCGTTATTACCACTACGGATAATTGGTTTGTGTAATAAGATATTTTACCCTCTAAAGTAAATATAAATGACATAAGCTATCATTATAAATGAGAAATTTGAAAAAATAAAATTTGCAAAAAACGTGCTACAGCGCCTTTAAAAAGTAAATCAAGCACGTTACAAAGACTTTAACATTCCAACATGGACAAATACATTTACGGGAAATAGAAACAGGTATCCGTCGTAAAAATGCTAATATAAACATGTCCTGCATGTCTGGTATAGATACTGTGACACGTCCCCTAAGAGGGGGGGGGGGGGTCATTGAGAAGACGAATATTTGTTGCACACGGCGTTCAAAAGAACATTGACATTGTACTTCCATAACAAGTGGAAAGTAGTTTTACTTCGCCTTGCCACTGATTCTCCATTCTACCGTCATCATCTCAACCACAAACTACGGAATATACTTAGCAGCAGCGAGTAACGGGATGTGTATATTGAAATACCTACATGTACGCATATCTTTATGTAAATGGCTTGATTTTTACCTTAAATTCACTTGGTAGAGGAGCAAGAATTGGAAAGGACATAGCAGTTATAGCGTACATCGACGACATTGTGTGTTTTAGCGGAGACAAAGGAAGATCTTCAGTGTTTACTAAACGCAGTTAATCTGTGGTGTGTGGCTAACAGAATGAGCATTAACCCGGATAAATCCACCATAGTTCATTTTAGGACTCCATCTATGTGTAGGATAAAACACGAGACGTAGGTTATGCTTGGGATTGTAAAACCTGAGGAATGAAAGCTGAGCGAGAAGTAAGACCGAAAGCGAAGCTTGAGGTCTTACTTCTCCGCGAAGCTTTCTTTCCGAGGGTTTTACAATCCCAAGCATAACCGACGTCGAGTGTTTTATCTAGCTTAGATACCGTAAGGAAGATTATGAAAGAAATACATGCAGGAATATCCTGTTCAAGCATTGAAACCACAGGGATTCGATGTCGTAATTAAAACGTAGGTAAAACTTAGTTAAAAAAGCCTCTACATCATATATACTACTCTATATAGTATAGGGTGTAGAGTTTAAACTAGGGTTTACCTACATTTAATTACGATATCGAATCCCTGTAATTGAAACTTGAGAAAGAACAACAATTTCACAATGTATGAGACGCGACTGGTCACGTGGCTGCAATTGACATCTCCGGAAAAGCACGTGCACATCAGTCAGAGGTTTTACAAATGACAATGGGCAAGTCACGTGGTAGGAATTTCGTTTGGATTTGGTTTTGGTTTTCACAGATACAAATATTTAATACTAAAAATATGCACTGTTTATAATTTAAAACATTTTAAGTTGTCATTTATATAACAAAAATGGAAGATCTGTGGAAAAACTTACGTAAGGCTGAACATTATTCAATAGATTTTAAAACAAACCCTACTGTTCTGTCTGACCCGTTAGAGGAGTGGTTAATTAGTGTGTTTGCTTACGGGTCAGAGGATTGCGGGTTCGGTTCCCACTTGGGAGATATTTTTCATTAGTAGTCTAATAACAAACATTTCAACAACATATAAAATTTAAAGTAAGTTAGCTGTCAAAGTATTACATTTGAATATAAAACCCAACTTGAGCAATGAAAAGGGCGTCTAGGGGGTTATTACGGGAAAACAAGATGCCTCCAAAACAATAGACAGAATCCCTGATAGGTTTCTAAGAGTAGATCTACTACAACATTCAAGGATTGAGAGGCGCCTTTATAAACTGAAGACAAGTACCACTATCTCCGTGTACTATTTAGCGACCACCATGATGGTCAAATCATCAGCAGTTGAAGAGCGTTGTTGGTATGCCCTACACTGTGTTTATTAAGCTTTACGACACCATGGTTTAAAGCTTTAAGCTGCTGAAAAGCAATATTGAGGACCACTGAACATTCTAGTATTAACGCTGTTCAACACAGAGCACAACGCTTCTTCCTCGGCCTTGGGAAATATGTGCAGAATATTGCAGTCAAGATGGGATGAATGCCGACCCAAATTCGAAATTGAATATCTGTTTTTAGACATTGGACAAGAGCTGTGATCACAAGTAGTAGTAATATTTCTATGGGCTAATGAATTCAAGAAGATCAATTGGAATTTTAAGATAAAGTATTTCATGAAGGATCTTGGATTCAAATACCTAATAGATGCCAGGTTTATCGAGTAGAAACATTTTCTAACCTCTATTCAAGAAATTCTACTAGATAAATATCAGCAGTCATGGAGAAAAAAGTTATTTCATGTTGAAGGAAGACACGGAAATACTAAACTAAGGAACTACAGTGGATCAAGTGGAAGACGAAATTCATGCTATATTTAAATGCCCCGTTCACACCTCTATAAGTACCCCTACTACACTGAGTTGGGTAACTGCTGTTACCCACTGGCGGCTGGTCAAACATGTCTGATCGCAGATTTTCTTATAAACCATTTCACATCTATACTAAGGTACTTTCCTACATATTATCAATGCGCATACCTTGGGCATTTACCAAGTCATCTGTAGATACCATGTTAACCTTTAGGGACTGTGTAAAAATTGAAGCGAGAGAAGGGTAACTGATTTCGTGGGAGATGGGTAAAATGTGTTAGAGAATGGAACACGGAGAAGGGTAACTTTTAAGTTTACTTTGTTCAAAGGCGATGGAATGGACAAACAGCTATTGTAATATATTATTTATACTTGCAGTGAGAATCAGCATAGAACTACGAATCCATACACACATTTATAACTCACAGATAATTATACATTCATCAAAATCAATGTCCCTTTGATGTCATACGTTTTTCTCTGGCGTTATTGAGGATTCAAAACAATGGTAAGCGTTTTCAACATCAAGTGTCACACATACACACGATATATAATCCCATACAGTGCAAACCGGATATAGTTCACTGTACGCCGTTCATCGGTTCATAGCTATATTGACACGGGCTGCTTTTTCTCGTTTTCTATTTGTGTGGGTATAATTCACGTACACACATTTGCCAAATACTTCTTCTTATACTTATACACAAGAATTCACTGCGATATTCAATCACGACCCTCTGAAAACTTTCTCATATCAAAACGCATTGCCGATCTTGCTCCTCAGCTAAACACACGTACCCCACATAATGTCGAAATGCTCTCATATTATGTACTTTTTGGATACAACTAGATAATATATGAAATATGTGATCATTAAACTATTAAATGGCCTTTAAGATTGTTAATAGAGAGCATTAGTTTGTTTACACGAGAGCAAAACGTCACCCACCTATGTGCCATTACCCTACGGTTTGATAGCCGCCAATACAGTTGGTTGATAGTACTTCCAACATAAATCACTGTATGGTTTATAGTTCAAGTATGTAAGTGCATGGTTGCTTTTTTCTTTTATAAATTGACACTCTTACTTAAATATGTTGGGTTATTTCGTTACAAGTGCATTCACTATATTTCACATTCTTTATTTGGCTTTAATTCGTACAAACATACCATATGTGATGTTTACAATTCAAATAATTTCCCTCAACTTGCACATTCATCCCCAATCGCCAAATATATCATTTTCCAATAAAAAAAATATAAAATGTACAGTAACCGAAACTACACGTCCCGTTTACATGCTAGGTAGTTATATCACACTATATTTAACATTATCCACCCAAATTTGTCTTTTTATCTGTTGTAAATATGTTCCTTAATTATGTTTGTCTGTTTGATACACGTCAGTCGCGGTGCACTGTCCGTTTTTCGATTAGAAATCACTACTTTTACAATTATATCGTCACTATACTGAGTCGACCAACATAAAAAAAATTAATTTTCGGCAACAGTCAGTAGTTTTCGATAAAATAACGTCATTCATAACGTTTGATATGTCAAACAGGGAATGAGAAAGTCTCCGCTTCCACACACATGATTTCAAAATCATCATTTACCATTGGACTTCTAGAACAGATGTTAGGATCTGAAGGTAGTAACCTCTATGGGAAGAGAATGACGAATCAGAGACTTCCCCGACAATTGTGATCCCTTTGTGAGAGCTTAGATAGGGGTACCATGACAGAACTGATGCTTCCAGATGTTTTACATATTAACTTAAAACAAGTCGGGCAGGATATATTTCTGAAATGTATAAGACTGGTCGCTTTCAATGCATTCCCCTTAGACAATATTGCTCACATGCTGTTTTCCAAAGTCATATATTGGTTTTCGCTTCACAATTGAAACACCGTCCAGATGAAATACAGTGATGTTAATTTTCGGAGAGCTGATTTGTTTCAATTCATATCGGGCATGAGGAACACTGCAGCCTGAGTATCAGAGGGAAACTGTCAAAGGTGAACGTTCCAAATGATTCTCAAATAATAATACTTTCTAAATTCTTTGAATTATGTTAGTATAAGAATAATCAAAGAGTTGCGAGTTACGGTTTATCTGCCCTGTACTTATAATTCTCATACACTCCCAAGTTTCATTGTGGAGTTTGACATAATAATACACGAGGTAAAATAATTCGTAATTGCTAGCATCGAGTTAGTTATTATTTTTCTTAGCCAAGATCAGTTTAATGCCTTAAAATCGAAAACCTAGAGGCAGATTCACGATCTTATAGATAAGAATAAATACAAATTGTACTCTTAGGCCATGCATAAACTTCTCACACCTTCAAGATGCGGGCATCTGAATAGTTTGCTACTTACGCTTTTTTTTAGTAAGATTCTTCAGAAGCGAATTAGTGTCACAATGAACAAAAAATTGTGATACTATCTCCTACGTAGGAGATACTAAGTAAAGTCCTACGTAGGAGAAAGTATCTACTACGTAGGACTTAGTATCTCCTACGTAGAAGAAAGTATCTCCTACGTAGTACATAGTATGTCCCTTATTCTTCATCACCCCACTTTCTAGAATGCCCATAAAAATATTGTGTATGTGATATGATGTATTGGTATATGATAGTATATATGACCGTTGAAAAGCTTTAAAGACGCTGTAGATGTATTTTGTTTTCTCAAATGTGCCATATACTTTATAGTTTAAACAATATATTATTATGTTAGAGGGTAAGACATCGCGTTACACGATCCGATAAGCCTGCATCCATAGAAAAAGGTTATCCCTATTGAAATAAAATAATGAAATACAAATAAAATAAAGCGACAGTGGTGTGGAACTATTCAGTGTGAGAGGTAGATTTGTAGGTCATTTGAGAGTTCAGACAATAAGATAATTGACCATTCTATCATGGTTCCAATTTTAAAACTCTACTTTGAGTGTTAAGGTATCGCTACAGCCGATGGCCACTCGCATGGCTTAACCGAAAAATGTACATTCGTTGTAGAACACTTTTTATTGGTTCGGGAGTATTATTTAGCCATTGGTAAGACTTCTTTACCTTTTCGTGAGATCAATTTTTTCATTAAGAAAAACGTGCAAGAGCGCCTTTAAGTACTTTATATATTGGTATATCTATAGAAGTAGAGTTGCCATCATGTGTTATGCAATCCAGTACAGTTTTGCACTGAACGATTATATTTAATAAACTGATATTAATTCAATAGTTCACGATAGATCTCTACATTGTTGCAAAACACGATATGATTGCGGTTCCCCTATTCATGTTTTGGAATATCAGTTTTAAACTCCTTCGATAATTCAAGTACTGTCAATATTTCCATGAAATGAAAATCCACGGTCATTGCCACTACTAGCGACCTAATTACCCTTTGAACGTGGTGTTGGACATTTGCTACACGACGTCACTCAAAACATTACTCAACAATAAAGGATCTCAGCTTCCGTAATTAATTACCGTTAATGAATTTCTGTACTCTTGAGTGAGTGAATGAGTGAGTGAGTTGGGGTTAACGCCGCTTTCAAGAGTATTTCACTTATATCGCGGCTGTTAGTATAATGGCAGGGAGAAAGCCCGCAACGCCATGTGGCTATGCATTGCGGTGAAACCTGCGAGCACTAGCAACTAGTGAACCATGGGTGGTACTGTTCTATACAATCTTGGAAGAAAAAATATCTTAAGATTTGGTCTATACCATCTTGGAATATTTTTATATTCCAAGATGGTATAACAAATCTTAAGATATGTACGGCTCTAAGGTGTCTAATTAGGCTCATGGTTGGCGTTCACACTGCACTATGTAGGCATAGCATTACTATAGATAATTACCGTGATGGCAAATATGAATTTTGCTGGAGCGCCCTTAATTAACTATCTGTGTGAAGAGACTGTCGGGTATAGCGTTTTAGAATTCAAGCAAGTGGGATAATTAATCAATCGTCATGCGTCTCGCCATTATTTCTCGGCGCGCTCTGTGTACTGCGCTGTGTCAACGGTATATGGTATTTCGGTTATGAAGCTTTCTTGTTCATGTTTAGCATGTACAGTGTGATACTTATCTTTTACGCAGCTTTTTGTCACATTACACAACCTACGGGAGAGTTAAAATAAGTCGCAATTTATCTAAAATGAAGTAAAGTTAGACGCAAGCCACCGTGCTTTAAAGGTTCTTAAGCGTTAGATGGAAAATATAAATGAACATTACGGCACCATTTTATAATTGAATCTCTCAACCTCTGATACTGCTGATTTCAAATTAAATTTCATTGAGACTGCATACTATATTCGTTAATGCCATATTACCGTAATTATAACACACAATGACATTTCGAATTTATCAGTTTATCACACGGATTAACCAAGCTTGGTATCAAGTGAAGACATCATTCAGACAGAAATACTTACTACTTACCATAATTTTATTACAAGCTAATTGAACAGCTAATCGCAGACAGACATACAGCCAGACTGATTGTTTAGTAACGTCTCACCATATGTACATAGAATGAATAAATATATAAAATTTGTACAAAATTGATAATAGTTGTCCCTCCTTTATGGTCCCCCTATGATATGTTTATGATGTTACCATGTCTGTTCTATACATTTTATTTTTGTATTTGAGATTAATGCCTTAAAACACATAGCACAATGGAGATGGTGTCTTTCCGGAATTAGAATCGGTAAAATACGTTTGATTTAGTTTGTTGTTATAATGTGTTGTCTTTATGGATTAACTTTTGGTTGTAGTTATAGTGGAACTGACCTGCGAAAAATGAACACCAGTAAATTATTAGAACAGATCACAATTTTTTAAGATTTGAACCCCTCATCTACATTACATTAATAGATAATTAACGTGTACATGAGTGAATGAGGCAGGACATGGATTATTTCCTATGCATACACTGTTTGTTAAATTAGGCAAAATACAGAACGGTATAATTGTCAGTAGGATGCAACAGTTTAATAAAAAATGTGTTCAGATTTATATTACCAAAAATACAATCTTGGAATATCCAGTGAATATCTGTCGCAAATGGTGTAATACTCAAATAAGATACTTATATTAACTCTTAAGAAATTCTTACACTGTATATAACATATTTTGAATATGTATGTTAAGATGACAACCTAGTATGTGAACTCTGTGTTATGTGAACAAAACTTCCTCGAAGACATGACCTATACAATCTTGGAAAAGCTAGTGAATACCTGTCGCGTATGAACTATATGTGAATCAACTTCCCGCCAAGAAATGGCCATACTATCTTGGAATATCTAGTGAATACCTGTAGCATATGAACTATATGCTATGATATATGAATAAACCTCCCTCCAAGAAATGACCTATACAATCTTGGAATATCTAGTGAATACCTGTCGCATATGAACTTTACTATATGTGAATACACTTCCCTCCAAGAAATGACCTATACAATCTTGGAATTTCTAGTGAATACCTGTCGCATATGAACTCTATGTTAAGATATATGAATAAACTTCCCTCCAAGAAAAGACCTATACAGCCTTGGAATATATTGTGAATATCTGTCGCATATGAACTCTATGCTATGATATATGAATAAACTTCCCTCCAAGAAATGACCTATACAAATCTTGGAATATCTGTCGCATATGGTGTTATAGTCAAATACGAAACTCATATAAAGTCTGCAGATATGTTTACACTACATGTTACATATTTTGAAAATGTATCTTAAGATCACAACCGAGTATATGACATGTTTGTTATGTGGACAAACCTCCCTCCAAGAAATGGCCATACAGTTTTGGAATATGCAGTGAATATCTGTCGCAAATGATGTAATAATCAAATAGGAATATTTTGGAAATAAATGTTAAAATCACAGCTTTGTTTGTAAAATACCATAACGAATCACTAAGTGATTACGCCAGGAAAATAGAATCCCGTCCCAATGCATATTGTTGTACATCCCATTGTTATCATAGTTGCCTCTTGTCAGACAGAATGGCAGTTTCATAAGTGTCGCTTTTCTCTGAAAAGGCCATTCAATCTTGGCATATCAAGTGCATCTAGTTTGTGAAAGGTTTAATCATCAAATGCCACATTTGAATCACCTCTTCCCACATTATAACGCTATGCCTCATTAGTTTATATGTATATGCTGAAATAACAGCTTTGTGAATTGCCATATTGAATCATGCAGTGATTACGTTGGGACAGTTTTGTCCTGTCACCACGCTAATTGTTGTAATCACAGTTGCATCCTGTTAGACAGGGTGACATTACATAGTTGTCGCCTTTCACTGATTGGCAAATCTTGACATATGAAGTACATGTATATATCTGTCGTCAGTGGTCTAATTTGCTCATAGCAACTTTAAATAAATTCGTTTCCTGCTCTTATTCTATCTGCCACATGAATGAAATAACGGAATCCTGAAGTATTTACGATTAAAAGACAGGACTGTCAAATGTGTCACAAATTATGATTGAAATGAATGTAAATATGACAGAATAATTTAAATATGCTAATAACCTGTTTGTCTTATGAAACACTGTTAAGAGATATCGGCATATAAACAACATAAAAAGTTATAAGTAAATGGGAAAAGAAGCAGAAGAAACTAGGTAAGGGACTGTCGACTAAAACACATACTTCTTGCAGTTAAAATAAAATTGCAACATGTGCTGCAGGGAGTCGCCCCGATATGCCAGTTTCTAATCCCTGGACAGTTAACGAATATCGGATTATAATTAACGACCCTGATAGGCTTGATCGAGTGGGCCAGTTTCATGGCTTAGTTGACAGACAGAAATATAGACAATTTTTGTTATTCAAGTATCGCTTCAACATGATACAAAATGCAAGAATTTAGCGTGTAGATGACATAACTTTTAGAATCAGGTCAAGGAAAGGAGAGACAAGTCCCTAGTGAATTTGAAGGATCTTGTGAAGACTGACCATAGACCAATATTTTGATGATGACTTGTACATTCTATGATAAAATGACTGAAAATGTTGTATATTTTATAGGAAAATGTTTAGTACAGCTTACAATAATTACTGATTCTGGTCGTATATAATGAAGAAATGTATTTTTGTGTTATGGTATGTGTCGATGTGAAACAGAATAAAATATTTAACCGAACTCTTTTTCAGTGAACTGTCTTAAACTATTTTAATCCCCTGGCAGTCCCTTGATTAATCCTAATTAATCCCTCTTGTTGTCTCGTTAATTGTTAATTAATCCCCTAACAAAGGAACTTGATAATCTAACTTTTTAAAACTTAATATGTATTTATATATCTGTTTAGCAATGTGTATCAATATGTATCAAGTGTTTATATTCACGTATTTGTATGTATTGTTTATATCTACATGTATGTGTTTAATAACCTGTCATTCCCAAAATTGTCCATACAAACTTGTGTTTCCAATGTAACTCTGCCCTTATGGCAATAATTTCTTCATCAAATGACAAACTCGTCCATAAACAAGTACTTATGTATCTATAGCAATATCTTCATCTTTATGTCTGTTAAATTCAAATTTACAGTTCATCAAGGTAATATATTTAAACTAAGGTCACAGTTTGTATTGAAAGTAATTTTCTTCATACAAATGACATGTTTATCAAAGTCATTATTTTAATCAAAGTAATTTTTTCTCCAAAGTCATTTTATTTCATCAAAATCACTTTTTTCAGCAAAGTCATTATTTTCATCAAAGTCAATATTTTCATTAAATCATTTTTTTACCAAAGTAATGTTTTTTCGATTAAAGTCACTTTCTCATCAAAGTCTTTATTTTCATCAAATAATTTTTTTACCAAAGTATTTCTTTTCGATTAAAGTCACTTTCTCATCAAAGTCTTTATTTTCATCAAATAATTTGTTCACCAAAAATCATTATTTTCATCAAAGTCGATATTTTCATTTAAGGCCTTTTTTTTAATTAGTCATTTTTTTCATCAAAGTAATTATTTTCATAAAAGTCACTTTTTTCAGCAAGTCATTATTTTAATCAAAGTCAATATTTCATTAAATCATTTTTTCACCAAATCACTTTTTTCATCAAAGTCAAGATTTTTTTTTTATCAAAGTTCAGATTTTCATCAAAGTTATTGTTTTCACCAAATCAATTTTTCATCAAAGACACTTTTTTAATCAAAGTCAATATCTTTATTAAAGAAATATTATTCATCAAATTTATTTGTTTTCTTCAAAGTAACTTTTTCCATCAAAGTCATTTCTTTTCACCAAATCACTTTTTTCATCAAAGTCAATATTTTCATCAGAGTAATTCTTTTCCATCAAAGTTATTTTTTTCATCAAAGTCAATATTTTCATCAAATAATTTATTCACCAAAATCACTTTTTAAAAATTAAATTCACCAAAGTCTTTTTTTTCCCCATCAAAGGCACTTTTTTTCAGGAAAGTCAATATTTTAATTAAAGTCAATATTTTCATCAAAGTCATTTTTCACCAAAGTCAATATTTTTTTAATCGAAGTCAAAACTTTCATTAAATCATTTTTTTCACCAAAAATCACTTTTTTCATCAAAGTCAATATTTTCATTTTTCACCAAACTCAATACTTTTTTAATCGAAGTCAAAACTTTCATTAAATAATTTTTTTCACCAAAATCACTTTTTTCATCAAAGTCGATATTTTCATTATTCTTTTTCATCAGAGTTATATTTTCATCAAATCCTTTTTTCACCAAATCACTTTTTTCATCAAAGTCAAGATTTTTTCAAAGTTATTTTCTTTCATCAAAGTTATTTTGTTACCAAATCCTTTTTTCAGCAAAGACACTTTTTTAATCAAAGTCAATATCATTATCAAAAAAATATTATTCATCAAATATATTTGTTTTCTTCAACATAACTTTTTCCATCAAAGTCATTTCTTTCATCAAAGGCAACATTTTCGTGAAAGTCATTTTTCCACCAAAGTCATTTTTTTAAAATCAAAGTCAATATTTCCATCAAAGTCATTTTATCATCAAAGACATTTTTTTCATCAAAGTCATTTTTTCACCAAAGACATTTTTTTTCTTATCAAAGACATTTTTCCCATTAAAGTAATTTTTTCATTAAAATAAATCTATGTAAACAATTTTCAAAGTCATTTTATTACAATATCTCAAGATTGAACAAAATAATCTTAAGATATTTAAATATTCCAAGATTGAACAGGAGGTTTCAGGTTTAGATCATATCTTAAGATTTCCGTACATATCTTAAGATTTGTTATACCATCTTGGAATATAAAAATATTCCAAGATGGTATAGGCCAAATCTTAAGATATTTTTTCTTCCAAGATTGTACAGAACAGTACTACGCTGAAAGTCATTGCACCCAAACCTTACTGCGTGTAGAACAGTTCTCTACTGCAGACAAAGTTGCCGTGCCCCTGGCGGGATTCGAACCCCGGACCTCTTGATCCGAAGCCGAACGCGCTAACCACCTCGCTATCCCGCCCCCTGTACTATACTTTTGATGTTATGAATAGTTAGCGATAAACGTAAATTTTGAAATTGTTATATTTTGATTTATTTGCACATTTACACACTGATTAAATATCAATAATAAACTTCCAATATACCTAACCTATTTTTCTCAAGTATATTTATCAAGTGGGTAAATTAACCATCTGAAGTGATGAATTTTAAAATCTACCTCAGTTGTTAAGTGTTCCTATTGTCATTTATAGCATGTCGTTATTAGAACGACAATAGAACTACTGCTGATTACATATAACTTATTTTAGTGGTATTTTGTAAATTTGAAGTAAAATAAGAACAATTAATTTTGAATAAATGAGGTTGTTTATCCATAGAAGAGTGTTCTTATTTGACTTTCATTTAATTACATATAATTCCAATAAATTGTTTTATGAAGTGAAATGAAGTAAGACTTCTAAATAAGAACTTCGTAAATGTGAACAGGAATGGCGACTCGACTCGTAGTATGTGCTTACTCCTTTTTTAGGTCTGAAATATATGCATATTCTATTTCAAAGCAAACTTTTTGTAAAACAATCTGAGACCAAGTACACAAGACAAATAAACATATCAACTAGATAAGAATTTGCCTCATTTAAGCAAAAAAATATAACTTTTGCCATATGTTCAATCCTATGCCAGGACCCCTTTCAATGCCTAACAAAGTTTTATGTTGTCAGTTGTCTCCAAATCCTAACCCTTTAAGGGCGTTGGAGCACGCTATTCCTAATGAATTGAAATAAAGTGTTCTCTCAAAAAAAAAGGTTAAAAGTGTAACCAATGGCTAAATAATACTCCTGAATCAATAAAACGAATGTAATGCTTTGGTTAAGCCACTTGAGCGCATTTCCCTACGAGCGGCCATTTTAAAGTGTTCACATGAAAATGGTCGCTCGAATGTGGTCCAAGTGTTCTGACTGAGGTAGCGAGAACTAATCACCCAATAAAATAGTTTTGAATATAACACTATGACGGAATGGTCAACAATTTGTCTGAACTCTATCTCTCACACTGAAGAGTTCCATAAAATGCTCCCTTTATACGTCGCCCCATTTTCTACCAATACGGATAACCGTTTTCTATACATGCGGCCTGTCGGGTCGTGTAATAGGATGTTTTACCCTTAAACGTAACACAATATTGGACAATATTTAATAATAAATGGCAAATCTAAGAAAAAAATAATCTGCAAATAATTATAATATTTTGAAACTAACGGTAACAGTATATTCGCAAACTATCACTAACGAAATGGACACTAAGGGATCAGTAACGGAAAGACAATTTTCCCTCCATAACATTTCAAGTGAACAATACTTTTTTTTTGAAAATCAAGACGAAAATACATTATTTAATCAGACAAACATAATTATGTTTATTATGAAAAAGACAAACGCAAGATGCTTAGGTGTCTCCACAACCCGTGGATAATTATGAAACGAAGATCAGTGCTTTATCACCTCCTACGTAGGAGATACTTATAGGATATCTAACGAGCTTCCCCTTTCATATCAAGTTTATGTCCCGAGTGAAATAAGTTTGCTTTGTCTCGAGACTTGGCGAGAGACAAACCCAAATTATTTCACGAGGGACATAAACTTGATATGAAAGGGGAACGAGTTATGTATCCTATTTATTACCAACATGTATTTCATATTACGATTTATTGTGTTTTAAAATGTATTGATGTTATCACTATAAAGGAACGGAACAACGGAGTAATATCAACCCTGTCACAGCATCTATAAGTTCATAATATTGCAATGTTAAATATTCACGCTTTTAAAATCAAACCGTTCTATAATCCGTGTTGTTCGGTATGGCTAAACCAGTTGCACTAGTCATGCTGAAGGAAGTGTACGCAATATAACATCTCCCTGCTCGAGGACATGAGATGAGAGTTATCCGTCCTTTGAATGACGTCATGTCATGGCGGCCGCCATTCGCATGTTTCTCGTCGTCGGAATGTGTAAACAAGCTAAAACAACCTCATTAAATGTCAGTTTTAGATTAACATCGCCGTTGAAATGGCTTTCCTTTCGGTTATTTGTGCCTTGTGAGTAAAAATTCACTGTGCACCGTTACGAACATGTTATTTTCACCGAGATACTGAGCGTTTGGTGCAATGTCATTCCCAACAGTACGATTGAGAGCAAAAACTCTTGCTGCTTTAAAACTTTGTGCTTATTAGCTCTGCTCTTGTCACGTAGTGTTTGTTAATTATTCCATTAAAATCAATCATTGCGATGACTACGAGTTCATGAATTAACTGCGAACAATAAGTGCTGTCGTAAAATACTTGTAATTTCATGAATGAATTCACGTTCGTTTTATGAATGAATAAAGTAGTCCAGGCAGTGTCAAAGTTCATCGTTAGCCAATCAAATCACTTGAAGGTGTTATGACACATATGTGTCATAACAGTTTGTTATGAAAGCCCTTTACGAAGTACCACGTGGGTAATAATAAGTCCTACGTAGGAGATAACCCTACTATGTCCTACGTAGGAGATACTAACTCCTACGTAGGATATACTAAGTCCTACATAGGAGATACTAACTCCTACGTAGGAAATACTATGTCCTACGTAGGACATACTAAGTCCTACGCATGAGATACTAAGTCCTAACTCCTATAGTTTTGAAAAGTGAAGCTTAACAGTTTCGGGTGAAATAACGATGTTGTCCCCATCTTTATTATATATTCTATCAAGCACAGCATCCCGTTCGCTGCTGAAGTCAGGAGTATCAAATCTGGCGTAGAAGTTGTTCAAATCTTCAGCATATCCCTGGTTGTCTGTTGTGTTGATGGGTGAACGTTTCTGAGAACAGTCGATCATTTTCTTTCAACATACAACTATTTCTCACGAACTTATTCACTGTACTTGTATGCATGTCACAAATTGTATGCATGTCACAAATTGATGAACCGTAGCCTATGTGCATACCTTATAATGCTGTATAATGACTTAAAATTGCCTATTTCATCCAACGAACCGGTTCCGGTATCCGGTTCGCACTGTATGGAATTATACACCGTGATACAGTTTGGATAAAATTTCGTTCCAAATTTGTTTAAATCAAAGTTTAATGTGCTCGCAACATATCGTAAAATTGAGTGCATGTTTAATTTTCTTTTACCACATGAACACTATTGTGGAGCAGAGAATGCTTATCAGTGGTGCATGCTTTAAAAACTGCGATACTTTCTGATTTGCGGACATTATTTGATAATTATTCTATGAACATATTGCAGATGGAATGAATGATTGTCTTGACTGTTTAAATTTCGAGCAAAGAGTCACAATATGTTGGGACTTACGTAAAGTGTACTTAAGTTTGGACCAACGCTTTTTGTTCAATAAGACATTGGGGAGCTATGTGATTTTGGATGTTGTACATTTAGTTGGATTTTCTTTTTCGCTTTCGTTTTCGTAATGGTTTCAAAGCAGTTTCAAAGTATAGAACATTACACCATAGTTACATACATTCATATGTTATGTACATTCACGACAGTAAAACACAGGTAGCACCAAATTAATTTCAATCTGGCCGCTTTCTCCACATAGAAATATCTTCCTCATAGGATAAAACCAATTGTAAACTTACAAACATTGACATATGAATTCAAATGTTACAATGCTAAAATGCTTAAATGTTGTGGAAAATCAATTCAAAAGTGGTAAACATAAAGTGTCATCAAACAAAAATAATATGTGGCTGTGTATAAACTCACGTGCAAGGGAAACGTCCCCATACAAAATACTAGATATTTCAATCCTCGTATCGCTTACACCCCCATATTATCTTTGTCTTCTTGAAGGTAATAAATAATTAATTGTTTGAGGTTTCTATGTGAGGTGAATTGGGGGAAAGGGGACATCTGTTTTTTAACGAGTATAAACATCTTTTAGTTAAATAACTGATCTATATATGAACGTTTAGTTCTAAATGACGCATTTTCAATATCTGATCATCGGTATAAAACGATAAAGTAGTGTCGCTCGTTGACAAAATCCCGACGTTAAAAACGATTTTGACTTCTTTGTGACGTCCAACAGTAATGATGCGTCAACAAATTTAAATAAAAAAAGGTTATTTAGGTCGCGATCGATGACATCTTATATTGATTAAATCTCTACTTTGTAATACCAAACATTGTTGCAAAAACACTTCTTAAAAAACATTTAGCACCCCAAGTGTATGTGATTAAACATGGAAATAAAGGTGTCATACTCTGATGTATGAAATTGTGAGTACTTCACTACAAAGCTTGTGTCTATTAAATATATTCAAAATCTACTTTTTCCTACACCAATGTATACTCTTTTAAGAATGTGGGGACGTTTCTTTTGCACGTGAGTATATATCTACTGTTAAATCACATATAAAAATATTGTTTAGATTTTTAAGGGGAAAATGACTACTACATTTTGACAACTGGAGCATATCCATGAGCATAACGTATTTGATGATAATATACGTAGTAGTAGAAACTTCTTACCCTTCTCATATCAGAAAATATTTCTCCAGTTACCCATCCCCCGCTTCATTTTTTCTAACGCAGCTTATGATGTATTTACACACTCCCTCAATCTTAAAATGACATCTACAGATTCATTGGTGAATGCCCAAGGTATGCACATTAATAATATGTAGGAAAGTACCCTAGTACAGATGTGAAATGGATTAAAAGAAAACCTGCAATCAGCCATGTTTTGACCCACCGCTAATTTTGGAGTGGGTAACTGCATTTACCCAACTCCTGCAGTTACCCAACTCAGTGTAGTAGGGGTGATAAGGGAAAAGCTTTTTAACTCATTTCGAAGAAGAATTACCTACCGTATTTCCTTAATTACACGTCTGCCTTGAATAGACGCCTGCCTCAAATAAACGCCCTGAAATAAACTTCCTGTAATAAATAAAAGCCTGCCTTAATTAAACGCCGGGTAAACCAAATTTAACTTCTTCCATTGCTGCTCCCTACTGTAGTCGTCTGTTTCTACGAGCCTTACTGCGAAATAGACGCCTGCCTTGAAAAGAAGCCTGCCTCAAATAGACGCCTATGATGTAGACCGTTTGAAAATACATGTAATAGACGCCCGGCATGTAAGTAAGGAAATACGTGTATTTTAGTTCACTTTTCTGTGAAGAAATGTTTACTTATATGTTTAAATCCCTTGATCTACTTTGCATCGTCTCCAACAACTGCAATGACATTTTTACCAAACGTCGTGATATTTCATAACTTTTTTTTAGAGCTGTTTAAATATCTTTTTTTATATTTTACGACACATAGTTTATTTATCTTTTATCCTGTGACAGCCATACAGGTGCTTCACACACAGTAAGCTATGTCATATAGGTAAGCTCTTTCAATAAGTTCAAACCAGTGGTTATAGTGCTGCTTCTCCCTGATGCAGCTGCAGCTTGCCCAATGACAACATCCTGGCGGCTATCAACAGAGCTGCCTTAGCTTTAGTAGCGACTAAAACCGACACACGTATCTCTGTTCATATCCACAATGACTACACTAACTGTTTTTTAAATGGTCCTTATCGCAACGGAAGCGCAATGAATTTCCAAATCTGTGACGTTGTTTTCATTGCCATTTCTGTATGACGCCGGGCGATATGTTAACGTTTAGTTTTGACATACTGTATCTTGCCCACCCATATGACGTGATAGTTCCAGGTTGTGATAAGTCGTTCACTTCATCAAATGCCATACAAATGTATGTGTGGTCGGAAACCAACATCAAACCAGTATACAGATACATGTACTTCACAATCTCGGTATGGCAACGGGATTGGCAATTCGTCATCGTTGTCTCAAGAGGGTCTATAGATCTGATACCTTAGCATCAAGAGCACCTCTCCAAACATGGTCAATCAGTTCATCGAAAGATCATGTTTGTATCAGGAATCAACTTGACCGGCAATGCCTCATCAATACTTTCCACATTGCCGTTTAGTGCTGGTGTAAATCTGGTTAGTAAACCTCTATAATACCAGATATACGTGCCAGCTTGATTTGGAGACAGGTCGGGTGCTCCCAATCCTGTATTTGGACCAGGAACACCACAAGCACGACCACAATGGGGATAAAGAATTCTACCCTATATTAATTGCAGGATATAAGCTGCACAAAATGTGTAAGTTGTGCATTTTTTTAAACTCTGTGTTAGTGGTTCTTGCAAAGGCTTATTGTTTTAACAATGATTATTTATCATGTCTGCTATTCAAAATCAAAATGTCACTTGTCTCTTATTAAATGGTTATACAATAAACATGCAGATGTGTAGTCAAACCACGGAATTGTTTTATGTTCGTGATCATGACAAGTTCAGTCTTGGAATCACAGTCATGAGGTTAGATACCAAACTAGTATAATCCTATAGTCATAGTCCTCTAGCTCGCATAGTGTTATGGAGTCGTTAAGCGTTTGTTCCTTCTGTCTATAGCGGATCAATCGTCGCAAGACCTCCTGGCACGGCCATTTATTCTTGCTATAAGGGTTTTCTATTTCCTCAAAATTCAACATTCCAGTCGCCCTTCTCGTTGCTTTTTGTAATAAACGCTCGTTCAGACATAACACAATTAATAAATATTCAGATGACATCGGTTTTGCACTCGAGTATATTGAATAACGTTTATTTCAAGAAGTCGCAACCTCTATAACAGTCATCAATTTATTTGTCAGAAATCACAATTGTCGATACGGAAGAACAGTTTCTATAGTTTCATCTGCTGCTAATATGTATATTTTCATCTATTTCAGAATACATTTATACTGGAATAACAGATGCTTCGGTAACAAAACCGTGGCACTTCAAAATGTTTCGCTTTTAACTGTTAGATTTCAAAATCCTAACAACCGCATTTCCTTCGACAAGAACAGTTCCTATGAAAAGGTTGGTGCAGAAGACGTTTTGTGATGAAGAAAAAATAAAACCAGCCCTTGTATGTACAGGGGGACGCTGTGTGGTCAGTGGATGTTCTGTTGGCGGACACCATATTCGCTCCTCAATTATAGGTTTGTATTGAGTTTTTCAATTCTCTTTGACAAGCCTACTGTAATGCGAGGTTTAAAGGGGCAGTAGCACGTTTTTTGGCTCCAATAAGTTGATGAAATGTATTTGAAAAATAATGTCACTAATAGTAAAACACCCTTCTCTCTCCGGAAAATCAAGTTAAAAAATGAGTGTACATGATTCCGTGAATCGTTTTTGTTATTTAAAATAATAAAATGTTTTCACATTAAAATGGCCGCCATGCAGTCTTTGCTATATACTCAAAACCGTATTTACCCCCACGGATAATTGGTTTGTGAAATAGGATGTTTTACCCTCCAAAGTTAATATAAATGACATAAACTATCATTATAAATGAGAAATTTGAAAAAAAGAAAATTTTCAAAAAAACGTGCTACAGCCCCTTTAACACCACTTTGAAGCGTATTTCACCTATATAAGGCTGCTAGTATTAATGCAAGGAGAAAGTCCACACTGTCATGGCGGCAAATGCAATATAAATAGGACACTGTACACATTACATGTTCTCACAGCGGTTTAACCGGGGCCGAGAGAAAGAAATGATGATTGAAATGAAGGTTAACAGGTTAATATGTTCATTATGAAGCGTGTATAAGTACATTGATACTGACAAATAGTACATGAACCATAGTGCAGTAGACCTGATATGACATGGGTACAGAATAACAATCAATTAATTTACAATAAAATAAATCAAGTGAAGAATAGGACATTCATATATGGATCGTTAAATAACATATATATTATATTGATCAAGAGATGCGGTTGGTTGGGTGGGGTTACAACATCTGGAGAACAATATTGATGACGTACTATTATGTATAAAATTATATATACGAATATTGAATTTGAAGCCTATCTAAACTTTTTCGAATACTCTGTTATTTGCCTTTTGAATGTTTGTATAAATCCATAAACCGTCTTTATAACTTTGTTCTATTATAATACTGACACACTAAATAGTTATATTTCATACAAACGACAAAAGTTCTCAAATAAGGTCCTGACACATCAAACTTCAACTATGAAATTGATATAAAAAAGTTTCTGAATGCTGTAGACTTTCAACCGTTTTCGATCGCTTTTAAAACGAAGAGGACGCTTTGAATTCTCACCTCCGTGCCATGACAGTGTCATTGAACAATTTACTTATTAGTTGGAGGCGCATGAGGCGCAAACGCCTCAAACCTGATATACTTTTGGGATTTCATCCTATACTACAGTTCAATTATTCAAATAAACTTTCAACCAAACATTCTTGGCGTCTTCATATCATGGAAAAATATATGACAAATGAACATAGCTGTAACAAATTTTTGACCACGTGACCTAGTGGGTAATCCGAAATAATTGTCCCCTTTTACTGCGAAAAAGGATCTTTATAAACCTTCCACGCGTTTATCAACTTTTTAAATCAGACTTAGATATGCTTAGATATACTTTAATCGGCAAAGTTTGAACAACTGGTTGACTGCTTGTCTTAATATATTTCTGGAATCTTGCAATGGCAAAACTCTCAACAACGTTTTGATTGAATTCATAATGTAAATTGATATCCTGTTAAAGTAAATCGGAAGTTGAACATTTTTATTTTCAAGTGATATATTATAAAATGGATTTTTATTTATAATTAAATAATGTATGTAATTTGTTATCAAATTGAACAACTAATTGTAATCGAGGCTCTAATCTTCACAATGCAGTCTCTATTTTTCTATGTGATACATACACATCTTTTAATAAAGAAAAAAGAAAGAGGATTTCAAAACATTAAGGAGGTAAGAGTATGAAATGAATTGAAAAAATCCTCAAATCAAATGAATTTCTGCAAAACTCCTCTCCTGGTATGTAATTATATTAATAATAATGCAAAACTTGAACAGAATTGGCTGAATAGCTTTTCTGCAATCGGTCGAACAATAATGTAGATCTGAGAATACGTCTGAAGCTGTACGTACAACATACATGAACATATATTTTTTAAAATCACAAAATTGGTTTTGCTTTAGCACCTCTTCTATAATTGTAGAAAGTTTGTGAAGTTTGAAAAGAATCGAAACATATTTAATTCAATAATTAAACATTGTCTTTAATCGAACATGTTGTCCTTGAGGGTTGTTTAGTTCAAGGCACTTGTTTTGTGTCGCATGGTGATATTTCTTCTACCTGATCGATTCAACGTAAGTGATGCATTCATTCATTGAAAACAAGTCCATGGTATTATAAATCCTGACACTCACTCATACAGTGCATAACACTATTGATATATCGAAGAAATCGAACCCTTTGCCCATGTAAAACTATAAGGAAAATTGTTTTCATTCAACCTTGAAGATAATCACAACGCTTTATGACTTTTGTAATTTAAAAAGGGTTCTTCATCCACGTTTTAAAAAGTTTTAGATTCATGAAGGATTGGTTGCACTGTATTTATTCCATCTAAAAATATTTTTAAAAACCAAAGTAAATGTCTTGTGTTAGAACGAGATATACACTATTATCTATATACCTGCAACATTGATCTCGATGAGTGCGTCTACTGGGAATAGTGTTATGGTCAGCATAATAGGAGACACTGTAATGTCTATCAGACTTAAATTGACACTGCGTTCTTCAATTGCGTTGTCAATTATTGGACCAAAGGTATTCACAGTTATATATGATATAAATGATACTTGTATGTCGATCATAAATTCGTCCGGAGTGTACGAAATGTACAAGGCACCATGGTAGTGTAATCCTTGTGAAAATTTCTTCAGATATGAAGTTCTTTAAAATCCCTTAGTCGTACACCGTACTTTACGACAAATACTGAATACGAAAAAAAATTAAGTTCACAATTCCGAATACACAGGATCGATTGTTACCTAAGAAACAGCTATAACACCTTTGAGGCTTATACTTCATGTTTTGCTTATTTTACATGACAATAACACCTGCCGGAAATTGTTAGATGGGAGTGAATCGAGTGACATTGTCTAATTGTTGATCCTAAAGCTATACCACATAAAATTCGATTATTATCAAAGACATCAAAGGATGACTATAACTACACTGTCGTGTTATCTATTAAAATAGTTTGGGTATATATTTATTCATGAGAGTAAAGTTGTGTTTTGTTGATTGTGAAGTCTCAAGATTAATATACTCATTCAATTATCTTTTTGTAATCACATTCCCAATAACTTTATGTTTGATCGCTCTAGGTAATGATGGTTAGAAATTATTGTGCAGGGATTATGGGGAGGAAGTATTTTACTGGTTGACCGAGGCAACATGCTCGCTCTACTCATTGCTGCCAATCAATCAATACTTACTATGTATTGTGTCAATAGCATAAGGACGGACCACCAGTGTATCTTCAAGCAGTTTTAATCCTGATGGCTGAACCGACCTAGTCAGTTTGGATTTCGCAAGGACTTCTCTACCTTAATAGATTAGGACTTAATTGTTAAGAAATATATAAGACAACGAAGCATACTGTTGAACTTTCTCTAATATCACATTCTACAATGGATTTATCATTGAGTTTAACAGTTATATTTTCATCATACCTTGAAGCTGGATTGTATTCGTCAAGTGCTACCTCGAGGGCGGATTGTATTATCAAGTGTTTCTATGCCAACTACTGTAACTCTGTATTTTACGAATCCACAACGTCAGTGTGTCACTTGTGCAGTTCAAACTACAATTCGCCAACAATCTCTATGGAGTCTGCACCAGGAGTTGTCTATATTGTGGTAAAATCAGGAAATCTAGCTGTTGTTGGTAAGTTGAGTGTTTACTCAATTTTGAAATACCTAAGTCATGAACATTAACAAATTGACTGCGAAAGAGAAGTAACATTTCCGGTGAAAACTTCTTTATTGTTAAAGACACAATGTCACAGACAAAAAAGTTTACTCCTTCAAAACATATACTCCGAAATTAATGGTATTCTCTCGTAATTATAGATGATATGTACAAAACTTGGACTTTTACGTTACGTTTTTTTCTTGTATGAGTAAATGAATCAATCAAAACCAAAGCTGAATTTGTTGATTATTGTTGAATATTGATGTTTTCCATACCAACACGGTAAAAGAAAGTTCAATATAAACCAATCAAGTTAAGATTTACGCAATTTTGATCTTCTTTATTGAGTTGTGGATGTTGTTTTAAGAAACACAATGTATAATACATTGAAAAGCTATGATGACTGTATTTATAATTGTATGAATTCTTGACATATTTCATTTTCACGACGATTCAAATATACAGATTTGAACCTAAGCCCTAGGATTTAGGTAAACTGTTAGACGAACAACCCTAATTCCATATTTAACTGCCTACTTAATACATCTGTATATATTTTAAATAGTTCTAGTTATTCTTTCGGTTATTAAAAATGGAAATGGTAAGTTGAAAATCATCTTTGACATTTCGGAGAACCCATGTCCTTGTTTTATTACATACTATTGATTAAAAACAGAAACACTATCGGTGCTAAGCGTTCCACCAGTCCATCATTCTCATGTATAATGATTGTGCAAGGCATTGACGAAGTGCCATAAAATGCCACATACGCATAATAAACAGTTGAGTGGGAATACCATCAACATGCGGTAAATACAGTCTGTGTTTACATTATCAGCATGGTCATTCATAGATGCGTTATTATTCATTTCATACACATACATGTAGGCATTAGCACTTACAGTGCTGGAACACTGAACGACTATTTTTAATTACTTTCACTTTTTGTAACACATTCCTTTCAAAATGGGGGCAGAAAGCATAGAATCAACAGTGAGTCGCACAAATGTTTTGTTTTGTTTCTTGACTATTTCATGATTTAAGGTTATGTATGAATGCATCAGTAATTCAGGTCTCTGCAGTGTTTTGTGTTATTTTTGGAAATCACGTAAAACATAATTGTTTCGGGCATATAATTCGAAACATATAACATGCCAATTTCTTGTTTGCAGGATATAATAATACGAATTTAAATGATTTCGTACAATTTTTCACTTTGAATTATTTTTTAACATGTAATGGATAAAGTACTGCACTAAGTAATATGTGTATATGTTTAATATTACAGTAACTGTGACTCTTTTAAGACAGGTACCCTCGCAAACAATTTAGCATATTCACTTATGGCCTATTGAATATAATATTGAATAGCTTTTCCGAAAACTTTACTGAACACAAAACATTCATATGAAAAGGAGAAAATCAATATTTTCAGTTGAAAATAGAACCAATGGCTCTGTAGGAGTCAGGCTTTTTCATGCTTTATAACCTAAAGTAATTATCATATTAATCAAAGGTCACAAAATTAGTTTGTAGCTATAAAATACACCCAATCCACACTGTTTGAAATTGGTTCAAGGTCTTCTGGTTCAAGGTCGGTCCTGCGTCTCCAACACTTTATGCGGAATGGAACAAAATATATATGAAATCACTATTATAATTTGTTTTTTCCTAAAACCTCGCCTAATGCAATTATAGAGACACATGATATGAGTAAAGCTGTTTTAACATGTTTCTTAGGACTTTCAATATTTAAATGACAATCCTGTAAATCCATGGTAAAATGTTGTTTTTTACTCAACGCGTCTCTGAATAAACATTAATGTGGAATTTATAATTTCATAATTTGTAATAACAACGGATGTGTATTTTTTCCTTAACATACATGACTTGATATGACTATTACACCATTATGGTTAGAGCGATTTGCTTATACATTGTTTAATAACTTCATTAACGTATATACAACCTAAACATGTATTTTTAAAATATACTTGTTCATGTATTTTGACTCGTTTTACACACGACAGCACGAAATGTTGGTCACTATTTGAAAGGAATGTGTTAAAAAAAAGTGGAAGTAATTCAAAATAGCCCGTCAGCGTTCCACCAGTGTAGAACTATGTCACAATGAATTTGTCATGATACGATATTTTGTCATGATGCAAATACACCCGCATGTTTTCTTTTCTTATCACGTGTCACGTTTAACGTTGGTATCTATATAAATGTTTAAAACATTTTATATTAATATGTACAAACTTTAAACTTACATACAGAGTGATAATCATTGATATAGTCCCATAAACGCTAGACAAAATCTAGGCTATTTCTTTCCTTGAAGATTTAGATTATCAGTGTTAATACAAACAAGACCAAGTATCTCATATTTACAAAAATGGTAACTAGATGGCAATAGAAAGCGTTTATATGATAAGGTACTATGATTCCTATTTTGCGGATTCGTTTTTTAAATGACTTCCATCCTAGAAAAGTTCCAGTGATGAAAGTGAAGATTTATCGCGGTATTACTCCTTGAGTAATCGAAAACTATATGATACTATGGATAAAAACGTCGTCATTGTAAGCATATTTTAAGCACAAAGTGACATGATGAAGGTGTAAGCATACACTATAAAACGTCGTGTATGTTCACTATAAAGAAGTTGTTATCACGAAAATAATGTCTTCTTATGGACTCTACTTCTAAATGCCCTTCAAAGACTTGAATGCAGGAATAAATGTAATACAGTAAGATGCAATACTGTATCAGGTCCCGAGGCCCAGTGTCCGGCTGACTTCACTTACAACAGGACCCTGACTCTGTGCTACAGGATACAGGACTCGTCAGGCACCAGTAACCAACATCGGCTGGAGTGTGAGGCTTTTGGCGGCCACCTCATTGCAGTGGCTTCCTCCGCAAGAGACAACTTCGTCGATTCATTAACAAACTCATATGGTAATTAAGTTCTCAGCTTTTCATTGGGATCTTGTACTGTTTATGTTATTATACGGTTAATCAAATTTAAACGAGAAAATAATCTTTAAGTGGAGGACTGTTGACGTCTACTATAGAGATAGGATTCTGGTTACAGTCGTGAAGCACAACGTAACATAATGATCGAAAATCTAAAGGAGCTTACTGTAGCGTCTATTAAAAAAACGTAAAGTTTTGATTATATATATTCAGACTTTGAAATTTAAGCGATATGCTCTCTGCTGATTGGATCAAACAAGGTCATGTGACCAGTATACATTTTAATAAACAGAAGATTGACATCTGAAAAGGATAACCTTCATACTCTGACGTTTACATAAAATAACCTGCGGTACTACTTGATCATTGTATCATTGCGCTACTATGACACTGCTATCAAATGCTATTTTCTTTATTAAACTTTTTAAAAACCTTACAACGTGAATTCACATTGTAGTTTGATTGAAAGTTTGATTAAAACAGCATGTTGTTGTGGGCGGAGCTTAGCGCCTGAACTAAGACAATAATACACATTTGTTTTACCATGCACTGTACGTTTTTTGCAGAGATATTTTATTTTCACAAGTTTATTTACTGTTTAGAAATCGCTTAAATTGCAAAGTTTGAATTTATAAGAAATAGATTAATAATGTGTTTGTTCACTGGCTTATAAAAGGTTTGAAAGTTCAATTTAAACTGGTATAAATGCCGTCGACAAGCTCCTGCATTTATACCAGTTTACCTTGCACCTTTCAAAGCGTTTATAAGCCAGTGAACAAACACATTATGAAATCTATTTCTTAAATATCTCACATATTTCACGTTACACAGGAAATGCATTCTTCATTGGAGCTTTCTTTGACGGAAGTAAGTGGAAATGGGCAAACGGTGTCACATACGGGGACTATTTGAACTGGGCGGACGGGTATCCAGCCATCTCGGACTCGTGTGCCAGGAAGAACAGGGGGGATCCACAATGGAAGTCTTTTGATTGTGATAAAGGAAGTTTACATAGCGTCTGTGAATATCCTACAACATTCTCACACGGAGGATTATTGACATTATGTGTCCCGTAATGACGTTGGTTTGAGTGGACTTCGTGAACAAATACATCATGTTGGTCTTATGCTCTTAACACTAACATCTAGTATTCTACCATGACATTGCTGGATACTCGATTCTGATTGGTTCTCCAGCAAAATCTAGCGTGATCAATTCTGGATTGAACCTCCTCTGATTTTAGCGCCGATTCACCGCGTATTGACAAATCTAAATTGTGACGTCACAATCTATCCGAACAAACGGCCGATTCTAAGGTGTGCTCTACTTGTGGAAATCAAAATAACTGATACAATCAAATTAATTTTTCCTGTAGCGTGTTTAGAGTTACATCAGATAGATAAGCAAGGCAAACTGCGTCAGTATCAAGATCAATCCAAATAGCGACACTTGATGCAGTTGAGAAGGCGAGCAAACGCAATGTCATTGACGCAATGGTCAGCCGGATCTGAAAACCGAGCGTAACGTTTTGATGCAAAATAAGAAATACATATGTCATATCATCTGCACACCTACGTCGATAACTAGAATGTGCATTCCTTACCCGAATGAGACAATTACCATCACCTGTAACGCTTCCTTTTAATAAATACAAGTCCGCAAGCTCGTCATTCACAGCGACCGGCAAACGGTAGCCGCCATTTTAAACGTCGCGTGATATGCTTAGCGGGTTATTCCAAAAATGCGAACTTCAGGAAATACGAATCTTGATTTTGTGAACGCGAATGTTGAGAAAACAAAATTTAAACTCCCGTTATAAATGACACATATATATATGATTTTTTTAAATGGTTAAAGAGAACTTGTAGGAGAAAACTCTGTGTATAACAACAATATTTTTGTACGAAATCGCTGCTGTTGTTACAAAGGATTTTTCGAACGTAATTCGGAGCTCGCGCCCTGCCGTTGTACGCACTGTCAGCATCCGACAAAAAGAGTTCCATGGTAAAACGGTCATGGTAGAATGGAGATAAACCTACTGTGTTTGAAAATCAGAGACATGTTATACTGGATTAATAGCGAGTAAATTTAAAATTGAAACCTCACTCTACGCGTTCGGTTTCAATTTTAAATTTACTCGCTATCAATCCAGTATAACATGTCTCTGATTTTCAAACACAGTAGGTTTATCTCCTAATTATGAAGCTGACAATCAAAGTTGAACAATATCCATGTAAGTTCTTTAGATAGCTTTAAATCCCTTACCGTGAACTGACAAAACGAGCTAAGATGATCATGTACATTATGTACATCGATTGTATCAAGCATTGGTGTGATTTTCATCAGTGACGGCCTCAATATTTCATTGTAACAAAGTCCTGAATTCAAAGATGTTGCGTCTTTATTATGTAAGTTTCTGTAAACTATATCGAAAAACTGTATGCCTAACATTTAAGTACGAATTTAGATTGGCATTGCACATCGAAATAACAGTTTTGGCAAGAAATGTTTTCGGTGTAACCATGTTAACTGATTCTATTTTGACTGCGGAAGCTCAAATTGACCTGACATTATCATCAGGATTTTCAGATCCGTTTGCTCTGTTTTGGTTGATTTCAACATAAAAGAAAGTCTCCTAATGTTATCTAAACTGATTCAATCAATTTCTCATCTTCTCACGGCGTAGGCGATTAATGTATACGAACTTTGCACATATCCCCGTTTAATAGTGCTAGATACTGTCTCATGTATAATGATTGGGACTGGGAGTTGTTGGCGTCAGAATACAATGAACCATTAACTCCCTCCAGGTTTACTATCTATGGTAGACACTCATATATCAAACTATGTATCACATATTTTAGCTTGATGCTTGATAAATACTATTATTATTCCTTTTTTTTCCTTACTTGTATTTTCCCTCTGTACCGCATTCCATATTTGTTATCAATTTCATCCAATTCTATTTATATCTTTAGATTTTTCTTTCCAGTTTTACATTCAATAGATTTATTTCCAAGAAAAAATAAGTTTTTGTTGTGACATAAGTTTGTTGCATTCTTGTTTTTTACTCAAACCGAGTATGTACCGAACTCGGGGTTATGTATTGCAATACGTATTGAATAGAGGCTCCAATGTACCGTGGCAGTCCATCTCATTGGATTAATGATTCATTCAAAGTTGTACTTGTTATTTTTTCACGTTGTATCCCTCGGGATCTGTTATAGAATACAGTCGATTTTCAACGGTTTGACTTAGTTCACGGATATCAGGTTAGTCGGTTGTCTTCAAGAGAAGATGGATTGAATGATGTGAACGGAAGAGCATCACAGTGAATATATATAGAGGATATGTGTCTGTTCTTGACTAATACCATGTTTATCTCATCGAGTGAGGTAGAAAGGTTATATTTAAATTATATATAAAACTTTTCTACCTCACGAGATGAGATAAACATGGTATTTGTCAAGAAAAGACAAATTTTCTATTTATTATATGACCACATCATTGCATATTCACCGAAATCGACTTGCATTTACGTTAAGTCGGCTCCAGAATGAGCCTGTCGCCTTAGCAACAATATGACGTCAGGAACGTGTCATGACGTCGGAGCATTGTTTTATGACGTCAGGTCATTGTTGTATAAGTCACTAGTGACTGATAACACGGTTTATTTTCATTGATAGATCCCGGTATTTTACCTGCATTAAGGATGTTCGCTCCTCAAATTTATAGAATTAAACTTTTTTCTAACTTATATTTTTAAAAAAATCAAAGTATATGATTGATAAACTAGCATTAAAAAATAGGGGGTAGTGTGGGTTTTTTCGGGATATGACGCCAGTAAGAACTACAATTTTAACATGGGAGTCTATGGGAAAAAAACTGCTAAAAACTTTAAAATACTACATTTCTAGAATTAAACTTTTTTTTCCTTTTTTGATATGTTACAAAGTTCATGTTACCCTACCGAAATCAATGAAAAAATATATATGGTAGTGTGGGTTTTTTTAAGCTTTGATACAAAATGTACCTGAAAACCACCTTTTTTAGTCAAATTTATGCCATTTATGCTGTTTAAGCACTTTTTAGAAGTCACATTTTCTTTATTTCGTTTGTTTTTGAAAAGTATGTAGATGATGTAGAATATCATGAAGTAAATAAAGATGAGAAAAAATCTTTACCTAATCATATTTCATTTTTGAAGTTTAACCGGAAGGAGCGGACATCCTTAATATAATAAATACATTATTTTGTTTTTATTTTACATTTTTATTGTGGAAGATCACATTTTCATATCACAACAATGTTACTACAAAATGGTACGAGATATTTTACAAGTGAGGAGTATCATCTATAAGCAGGCATATGATGGTTATTTTGTTACTCTTGCAGTAATGCCCTCAAATAATATAATATTTCAGCATATAATAATACAAAAACACAAACGATACAGACATGAAATACAATGGACACATCTCCGTAACAAATGCAAATGAGAAAGACTTATGGTGAACTTACAGCTTAGTTACATGAACAATATGCTTCATATATATCTCTTCACTTCATGATGACATATTTGAAGTAATTTTCTTAGTAATGTCACAACAGAGAAACACATGAAACACCAAATTGTGTTAGTGTTTTGTATGTACCAATGTTTAACTGGCATCGTGAAAAACTCTATGATCCCAATATCTAGTTAGCAAGTTGGTGTTCATTTGAATCTTAAATATACTGAGATCTGGTCATGTATATACATGTAGATAGTGTGTACATCAACACATGAAATGTCATGAAATAGCTCAAACAAAAGCACGTCATAAAATGAATGTCATCAAAGGCGCATCATGAAAGTGAGTCATTACAGGAGCATCTTCATAGCGAGTCATCACAGGCGCATCATGATGTATCTGTCCGAGTCATCAGGGGTCGCCACGCTTGTCTCTTGGTTTGACGAGGACTGGGGCGAGATTTTGAACTTCCGGGCCTGACCAATAGCGTCATAAGCTTCCTGCCATCGCTCTCGCGCCTTAGACTCCTCCTGTTGACAAATAATATTTGAAATAAAAAAATAGTCATTGACTCTGTAGCTCATCAGGTCTTAAATAATGATAAAATTACAAGTTACAAAAGGATGGTTTTACAAATTAAATTTTACATATAATTTTTGTTAGACCCTCAATTCAAAGTCTCAGCTTCTCTTTCTCAGCAACTGTTCTCAAAGCACTCAATCTTAGAACTCACATAGAAATAATGAGATTTCATGCTCTCGGGTCCTTTCTTTTGGATTACTTCTTTGTGTCTTTATATTGACTGAAGGGCACATGCAATCTCAAGAGTACTGTTCAAAGCTCACTACAATAGGTTTTAGATTGTGACCCCTGTGACCTAAATTTGGGGTCACATGATCACCAAATCTTCAATGTAGAATCCTCTTTGGCCAATATATGAGTCTGTACAGAACATTTCAGCTTTCTAAAGCTTTTCGTACTGGCAAAGAAGGTGAAAATAGATGCTCTAGTTCCCTGACTCACCAATTCTTTAATTTAGAATCCCCCATTGACCGAGGAGTCTGTACACAACATTCTAGTTTTCTAGAGCTTTTCGTACTTGAGAAGAACGTGCAAAATTAGCTTAAATGGGAATTGGGAATCACCATACACGTTCAAGAACATGTCAGCGTTACATACGATTTAGTTCGACAAGAGTTCGACCGAGAACGGACAGGCAGATTGCTCTTGCTCGGGACCCATTCATCAAGATATCCAGTCTGCGTGATGGAACTACAGCATACTCATTTAATAACATTCCTGGACTCTGTATTTTACAGTGGGTAAACATACTATATGAATCGTTTAACTCTCCATGGAAACAGGCTGATGATGTCCTGTATAAGACTTGTTCTAAGTCATGATCGATTGTGATGAAAGTTTTAGGCGTCACCTTCTAACACCAATCAACAATACAGAAGTGAGATATGACAAGACAGGACAGAGTACGGTCACATGACACTAGTGCTAGATTGTTTCTACCCTACCGATGAATTATGAGGCCATCTCGATAGACGTGTACAACTACGATGACCGAACCCTCAGACAGGGTGAAAAGGGTTCCATCGCGTCGAATAAGAAAACTAATACAATACAACCCCAGGGGTGCAGGTACGTAATACCTGCTGGTTGGGACATACGAGGGTGTGATTTAGTGAAGATTTTGTATCGGATATCATCAATGCTTGATACTACTTATGGCCCAGAAAAACATGCTGTTGTATTTCTGTAAATTTATATATTTGACATATGCTTTCAATATATATTTATCAGATTGATTTTGAATTATACATTGACAACACACTAGATCTACCCTGTTTCGTTGACTGTTTGGCCTAATGAATATAGTGTTGAGGACCGTAAACATCTCCACGGCGATCATTTACCTTTACTCTTCGGATCTCCGAAAAAACATTGGAAACTTCATACAGCTGGAGCTCCCGTCTACGTCGTCGCAAATGCCCCTGAAAGACATGTATAAGTGTGACTCAAGTGTAATGAAACGACGCGGTGATGTCGTGTGTGTTTTCAGTCATTAAGTCATTATCAGTACACAGTCAAAATGTTCTATTGATTTGATTCAATATTGACGTGTTAGTATTTCTCTTAAATCATGTACCACTGAAGGTAACACGTCACGTTGATGTGAGTTGATAGACGTTTAATTCTAGAGATTAATTCCACAATTGAATAAATAAATGGCAATTGCTTTGCGTGAATCTGATTCGCTGAACACTCTCACAGAGATTCAGTTCATACCTGCATGAACTTAATTTCGTGATGTCACATCACATTTAGCCACGCCCCCATGACGTCAGGTTCATGGATAGTTGCATTGTCCATTTTCATTGGCTGATGAACACGTTGTAGGCTGGGTTAATATTTGATGTCTTCATAAGCGTAAATAGTACAGCTCTAATTGTTGCAAATTTGCATATTTGTAGCAATGAAACCTTTTCAAAATATCAGGTACGAATATATATTTATTTTTACGCGGATTTACACAGTTTGCACAGCGTTTTTATAGTTTATACCTCCATGAAGTTAATAAATTTTGAAGTCAATTCTTAATTGTAGGTGAGATATGTGTGTATATGAAGGGATAAGGGGAAAGATATTCCTGTCACCTCGAGTTCGGTTTCCGGAGTCTCGTTCTTCGGCATAAAACTTATTGACCTCCTCCTGTTTTTCTCCGGCTCAATTGGTGTCTGAAGATTAAAAGAGTAATGGAATTCTTTCACAAAGCACAAAGATGATCGCAAGTGATCTTTAGGTAACTTTAGTGCAATATTAAAGAATGGAAGTTAAGGTTAACCATAGTAAAGGTTGCTTTGTGAAAGGAGCCCCAGACACTTTATTTTATTTTCTGGTCGCAAAGTGAACTGATCTTACCTCAGAATCAATAGTCATCACATATCACGTGTTTCATATATTAAATAATTGAGAAAACAACTATATATGCATCCCTAATGACAACGTATGTGTACCAGTTTTATTGAAAATGTCGCATTGATATAATATGTTTAAATTAATTTAAAAGAACATTCAATATTGACAGTACATTTATTTAAGAACATGCGTACTGTAAATGTTATTATATAGAGAAAAAAGCCTTCGGGCTAATTAATATTATTGATTTCAATTCCTTATTTGTTGAATACAAACACAGACATCCGTCTAAACATACCTCATTGCATTCACTGAAGGCGTGCTCTCCAGGATACTCCCCGGAGAATGCAACCCGTCTATGGATTGTATCAGCGAATCCAAGATTGTACTCCTGAAATATGAAAATAACATTTCTCTTGTAAATCTTATCAATAGCACTGTCAGGACAAACCAAGTTAAAAGCATAAGGTTACTTTAAAAATGAAATGAAATGCAGTGAGTTTACTTGTTTATGAGTGCATGAAGATAAAGTCGGCACACTCACAAACGAGTAACAAATGTAACATTTGTTATATTGGGATCGCACTAATTATTTTTCGTGACAATGTCGTTTTTGTCGATACCACGGTCAACAAATGGTTAAGCTGTTGGTCCGGTCAGTGTTGGCGATTGGTGCCCGTCATGTACACCATACAGTACAAGAGTGTGAACTTTAGCCGACTGTGTTATCCCAAATAAAACAATCTTACATTGATTACTTATCTAAATAGCATGGGTTTCTGATAGTTGTTCGTGTAACATGTTACGTTACTACTGTAAACAACATATTTTCACATCATAAAACCCTGTGATGACTTTCCGATTTCCAATAAAAATAATTAATTATTACTTTTAATCTAACACCAAAACAATACAAAATATGTTATTTCATGTATTTTAACAAAATCAAATCCAAATTAAATGCTTAACACAACGTTTCTTTTCTAAGGATTCCTTCATGCATCCTTCATTTAATAGTCCATATTGATATTGAAATAAAAGTCAAATTGATTAAACTGCAAACATAGACTTTTTCATATTAAACTAACCTGCAGAGATGTTGGGGACCGGTTAAGGGTAAAATTGTCTCCTTTCAGCAGGATCTGGTTGGGGATGTCAAGGTCATTGTCAAACAAACCGGGAAGTGCGATGAATCTCCCAATTTCATTTCCTGGTGGAATTAAAAAAAATAGTAAATGATTATTAAAGATAAATTACCACATGAAAGAACAGAAATGTGTTCTTTAGAATGAGAAAATGGTGTTTTTTATTCGCAAGCCCTATTACATAAAGACCAGCTGGGCCTTTATTCTCGAAATGTTCGTAGCCTTAAGAATTCTTAACTTTGATCGCAACCTATGTGTTAAGAATGGGCTTACACAGTTCATAGGGCTACGAACTTTTCGAGAATAAGGGTCCTGGGATATACCACTTTATACCGCTTCGACGGACCAAGCCCTTTTTTTGTCTTTGTGGTTGTCCACATTCATAAGAGGTGGTCATGTCATCTTTGATTATGCCTAATGTTGAGTAAGGAAATTAAGGTTAGATTAGTTATTTCATTTTATTGTCATGGTAGATGTACTCCTTTATTGATGCCTCCAAATTAACATGGCCATCATACTGTTTGGATATAAAGTGGCCTTAATGTAAATAAACATCAACACCTTTAGTCCCTAAAATGACAATATTAATCTCCTGGTTCACGCCCTAATGAAGATTAAGTGTATGCCATTACCCTGCTGTTCGAAGGGATCGCTTGAGTTTCTGGATGTAGTCTTGAGACTCTGTACATATAACATCATACTGTTTATATACTGTTTAAATGCTGTTTATACGTCGTGTTCTTTACTCTCAGAAGGTTTTATTTTGACAAAAATGGTATTAAAATCCTCATTATTTGTTTGTACATGTACTTATATACTCAATTTATGGTAAAGCCATGGTTGTATATGGAAATAATTAATACTTCAATGCAAATTTAAAATTAGCACGCGGTGGTCACAAACTTTGCTCAGTATCAGTACGTTCAATAATCACAAGGCGCAGATCAACAAGACATCCTGACAACATGCTTTCAGGTTGTATGTTGCCTTCATTCCGTTGATAAAAGTATTACATGCCAGGTTTTGGTGTTCACGATATTAAAGCTCACTCGACTCTCTCAGAAAGACCGGCAAAGGTCAGTGTTGATGACGTTATATGGTTACGGGCTGGAAACATGCCGTATATATCAAGCACAGTTAATAAAGTATTTCTATATAGCGATAATCAACATTCAAATGTTAACGTTCACTTAGATGATAAAGGATTTGTACTAAAGCGATGTCAGCACACTTTTTTCTGGTGACTGTATCGACTGCATCGAATGTTGATCAATGACATTTGAAGATCGCCTTTATCATTATATGGCGAGTGCCGATGTTTTCCATAAAGAATTCATCTGGTAGAAGTATTTACATATTCCCGTCAATGAAATAATCAATCTTCGATTTTAATAGAATCAAATGAAACAAAACATAACCATTTCGTAATAGGAATCAATCTCCCCTTTCACACATGTACATGGAGTGCATAATTCATAGCTAACTGACACCACATGCATATGTATACACTTATATTAAGTTTACCATCTGTGCTACATTGGCTATCATGAAAGTGTCATAACGACTAGGAAACATATTATACGACGGTAGCATACTACTACTAAATTCGATACTTCTGTATAAAGAATATTAACCACAATATTAAAATAAGAAACACAGTGTGCCGCTCATAATCTATAACATATATCATACATCATGTAATACATTTCGTATCGCTCTCTTTTTTCCCATATATTACCCAGTGATGCACGATAAACCTTTCTTTACTTTCCAACAAATATTTGTATAACAATGTAAAACACAATATACTGCTCTCTACCTTCCCACATATAACAATGAAATAAAACAGTCCCATCCTCTATCTCCAAAAATGTACATTATAACTTGTTCAATCTAACATGTAAATCACGTGTACCAGATGATAGTTGGAGTTGTTGAGTTGAGAGTTGACAGAATGATAAGAATCCTGAGATGACTTTGTTCTGTAGACTGATCCAGACTTCAGTGTTGACTTGGAGATCGATTGCCGACGAAATCGATTCCTCATTTCTCTAAACGCAGATCGAACCTGAATTAAAGGTATCATTGATTAAAATGAACATTACTTAATGATTTTTTTTGTTATTAGATCGTCTCATCGATTAATTGACGACCACTCTTGATGACAGTCACTTTATAAATTAAACATTCAGAACTACACATAAAGAACGTTTTTGTGTATGAATTGGTAAATAAAAGTTAATTTAATTAACAGGTGGCCGACTGTGTAAGGAGCTTGGAAACCATTTGTGTTGTCCAGATGCAGGGCCTGCTTAGTGTAATTGTACATACAGCGTAAGCATTTGTTGTTTCCTATACAGATTAAGGGTAATAGTATTTTTCAAGCAGAACTCAAAATCATTACATTTACTTAGTCAATTGCCCGATTGACTATATTTAGTATAACTTAAATATAGGTATTGGTAGATGAAGTGATATCACGATGGACAAATGACATCAATGTAATTGTGTTTTCAGTTTCATAAAGTCAACGAAGGAAGTTTTTATCTTTGCCTTATTATTGACTAAATTATTGACTTATTATTTTAAATAAATACCAAGATTTTGAAAATGTGATGGATATCAAATATTTTCATACCCACTTGAGAATGTAGATACCCAAAGAAGTTTTTTTTAAATATGACTATCGTAACATAAACAGCCTCATCTGTAGTTCTGAAATATCACTATCTGACCGAGTTAAACAATAAAAGATCACATCATCAAATAAATATTACAATATCAATAAATAAGTAGATTATGAAAAATATCATTGAATGATCTTCAGTTTTCATTCAGTACTACATTGTATCTATCAAACGAAGATCACGTTCAATATCACGTGATCAATCAAATATTCCCTGATCAATTAGATGTAACGTCATTGATTAAAAAAGCAATTAAAACTCCGTCAATCTATTATATTTCATAATAAAGATTAAATATATTTATTGAATAAAATCATGGTCATGATATCGATTATTGGTCACGTGAACAATGACGTTCCAGATGTTCTACTTACGTTTGAGGTGCAGCAGTGGAAGATAAAGATGAAAGCTCCCTTAAAGAAAAAAAGCCACAGATACATTCAAAAGTACAATGGCATATCAAAGTGTATGCAAATGAGTTGATGCCATTTTTTTTAAATATTGCTCAATTACCTAAAAAAACGGTGTTGTTGTGTTCCATGTATGGATCTATCCAATCTTAAGATGAGATGCGTATTCCAAATGTGAAAAAATCGCTATCTCAAGTTGGGCTATCCATTCTTAGGGTGGACTTTTGAAAAAAATTATGGTAAAAATGACTTTGAAGAAAAACTTTACGTTGATGAAGAAGAAAAAACTGACTTTGACGAAAAACATGACTTTGATAAAAAATAAAAAAAACTACGTTTATGAAAGAATGATGAGAAAAAAAATGACTTTGATGGAAATAATGAATTTCATGAAAAAATGCCTTTGACGAAAAAATAAAAGACTTTATCGGGAAAAATGACTTTGATGAAAAACACGACTTTGATGGCAAAATCATTTAACGAAATAGACTTTGATATTTAAAAAAAAAATTGATGAAAATTGACTTTGATGAAAAAGACGGATTTTTATGGGAAAAAACTGACTTTGATGAACAAAAAATGGCTTTGATGAAAAAACTACATCGATAAATTAAATATGACTTTGATGACACATAGGACCTTGATGAAAATGACTTTAATGGAAAGAAAACTTTGACGTAGATGTCACTCAGGTGATTATCAATTCAAATCAAAGAGAAACAATAGTAGAGATGATAGTTAAAAATGAAAATATACTTTTGAGATGAAACATGAATCTGTCAAGTGTTGTTCATATGTGTTGGTGTGGCTGTTGAAACTCCAGACATACAACTCCGATGACATACAAAGCTTTATAGGGACCTTACAGTGTGGTGCAAATATGTAAAGATTCCTGTAAAGCCCTTTTCCTTACGGCTGGACGGACGCTGCCATATAGTGTATCAATTACTTCGAAAGGCTATGTAATTGACCCCTGGTATCGTTTTCTATGTTAACGTATATCACCTTTCATAGAATGCATTTTGAATGTAAAATAAACATGTGACAATATCTTTAATTAAGGAAAGGTAGGTTTATAGCTGGTAATTTGTGATAGAAGATTTTGAAAGTAGCAGGTGTTTCATTTTGAAATACGAGACACAAACCTGAAGGGAGTTACAGATAGCGAAGAGGTACTGAAAGGCGATAAGATCTCTGTTGACAGCGAACACCCCGAACACCCATGTTATGCCAACAATCAGTAGGATAACACCAAGAGCCCGAGCGAGGTATCTGAAACAATATTCAAATAGTTGTTTTTGCATTACTCCAATCACCACATGCCTTTCACTCATACGTATTTGTTTAAGATTTGCATAAAGCAAAATAGAAAATGCCAGAACAAAATTTCAAACTAAATATAATCGTCATAGGCCGTGAATCAGTTTAAATTATCCGTGGTTGGTTCAGTTATTAGAGATTCGATAGAAAATAAAGAATATGTAATCCCCTGATAACTTGAGGCGCCAGGCCTTATGTCGGATTGGCGTGTTTAGACGCCATGACAAAGAAATGAAACATAAACGTGTAAATAATACAAAGAATGCTTACCTTCCCTGTTTGAGAAGTTAGTCCTCCCGTCTTTTCATCATCCTGCTCAGGGACACCAGCAGTATAACTGTATTTACCTGAAACATTTAGATTTTCAGATTTGATTCTTGGATGATGATTCTCATTTTTGCGTTTTCCATTTTTATCAAATAGTCTGATAAATAGGAAAATACTATGATACATAAGAACATAATAGGATGCAATACGATGTAATGATAGGTGACGGAGGAGGTACATGTTTACTTGGAAAATGTATGTTTTTATGTTATCTGATGACCTTTTAATATTGTAATTTAGAGAAGTGTGATCGCTATAATAGATATAGCCAAATCTGTTACTCTCAAATATGATAAGTAATGCTGGTGCAATAAAGGCCCATATCACACTGCTTTCTGTGGACAACCAGCAACTGAAACATACAAATAGAATATGATGTTGGAATTACGATTACGCTACGTGTGAAGGTAATATTGACTTGAAAAAAGACGATCGTTTACAACGACTTTTACTTAAGTTTGTTCCTTTATGATTTCTTGTTTGTTTCTCTCAGTAAAAGGAGTTAGATTTCATGATTTTAATTCAAAGTAATGAGACGTCTGACCGTATTTCAATCACTTGTTTTGTGTCGCGTGGTGATATTTCTTTTACCTGATCGATTGATCGTCATTGATGCATTTATTTCTTTGAAAACAAATCAATGGTATTATAAATCTTGACATTCACCCATACAGCACATAACAATATTTATATATTGAAGAAATCGAATCCTTTGCCCTTGTAAAAGTGTAAGGATAACTGTTTTCATTCAACATTGAAGAAATTCACAACGATGCATGACTTTTGTAATTTAAAAAGGGTTCTTCATGCACGTTTTAAAAAGTTTTAAATTCATGAAGGATTTCTTGCATGGATTTATTCCATCTAAAAATATTTAAAAACAACAAAGTAAATGTGTTGTGTTAGAACGAAATATACACTATCTGCTATATATAAACATTGATCTCGATGTGTGCGTCTACATGGAAAAGTTTTATGGTCAGTATAATAGGAGACACTGTAATGTCTATCAGACTTAAATTGCCACTGCGTTCTTCAATTGCATTGTCAATTATTTGATAAAAGGCATTCACAGTTATATGTGATATAAACGATACGCGTATGTCGATCATAAAAGTGTCCGGAGTGTACGAAATGTACAAGGCACCATGGTATTGCAATACTTGTGAAAATTTCTTCAGATATGAAGTTCTTTAAAATCCCTCAATCGTACACCGTACACCGTACACAATTACGACAAATACTGAATAAGACAAAACTTTAAGTTCACAATTCCAAATACACAGGATCTATTTTTACCTAAGAAACAGCGATTAAACCTTTGAGGCTCATACTTCATGTTTTGCTTATTTAAAATGACAATAACACCTGATGGAAATTGCTAGAAGCATGATGGGAGTGAGTCGAGTCACATTGTCTAATTGTTGATCCTAAAGCTTTACCGCTTGAAATGCGATTATTATCAAAGACATCAAAGGATGACTATAACTACACTGTCGTGTTATCTATTAAAATAGTTTAGGTATATATTTATTCATGAGAGTAAAGTGATGTTTTGTTGTCTGTGAAGTCTCAAGATTAATATACTCGTTCAATTATCTTTTGGTATTCACATTCCCAATAACGTTATGTTTGATCGCTCTAGGTAATGATGGTTAGAAATTATTGTGCAGGGATTATGAGGAGGAAGTATTTTACTGGTTGACCGAGGCAACATGCTCGCTCTACTCATTGCTGCTAATCAATCAATACTTACTATGTATTGTGTCAATAGCATAAGGACGGACCACCAGTGTATCTTCCACTAGTTTTAATCCACCCCGGATGGCTGAACCGACCTAGTCAGTTTGGATATCGTAAGGACTACTCAACCTTAATAGATTAGGACCAAATTGTTAAGAAATATATAAGACAAAGAAAGCATACTGTTAAACTGTCTCTGATATCAAACTCTACAATGGATTTATCATTGAGTTTAACAGTTATATTTTCATCATACCTTGAAGCTGGATTGTATTCGTCAAGTGCTACCTCGAGGGCGGATTGTATTATCAAGTGTTTCTATGCCAACTACTGTAACTCTGTATTTTACGAATCCACAACGTCAGTGTGTCACTTGTGCAGTTCAAACTACAATTCGCCAACAATCTCTATGGAGTCTGCACCAGGAGTTGTCTATATTGTGGTAAAATCAGGAAATCTAGCTGTTGTTGGTAAGTTGAGTGTTTACTCAATTTTGAAATACCTATAAGTCATGAACATTAACAAATTGACTGCGAAAGAGAAGTAAAATTTCCGGTGTAAACTTCTTTATTGTTAAAGACACAATGTCACAGACAAAAAAGTTTACTCCTTCAAAACATATACTCCGAAATTAAGTCTTGGTATTCTCTCGTAATTATAGATGATATGTACAAAACTTGGACTTTTACGTTACGTTTTTTTCTTGTATGAGTAAATGAATCAATCAAAACCAAAGCTGAATTTGTTGATTATTGTTGAATATTGATGTTTTCCATACCAACACGGTTAAAGAAAGTTCAATATAAACCAATCAAGTTAAGACTTACGCAATGTTGATCTTCTTTATTGAGTTTTGGATGTTGTTTTAAGAAACACAAGGTATAATACATTGAAAAGCTATGATGACTGTATTTATAATTGTATGAATTCTTGACATATTTTATTTTCACGACGATTCAAATATACAGATTTGAACCTAAGCCCTCGGATTTAGGTAAACTGTTAGACGAACAACCCTAATTCCATATTTAACTGCCTACTTAATACATCTGTATCTATTTTAAATAGTTCTAGTTATTCTTTCGGTTATTAAAAATCGAAATGGTAAGTTGAAAATCATCTTTGACATTTCGGAGAACCCATGTCCTTGTTTTATTACATACTATTGATTAAAAACAGAGACACTATCAGTGCTAAGCGTTCAACCAGTCCATCATTCTCATGTATAATGATTGTGCAAGGCATTGACGAAGTGCCATAAAATGCCACATACGCATAATAAACAGTTGAGTGTGAATACTATCAACATGCGGTAAATACAGTCTGTGTTTACATTATCAGTATATGGTCATTCATAGATAGGTCAAAGACTAGTTACCGAATATGCGTTATTATTCATTTCATACACATACATGTAGGCATTAGCACTTACAGTGATGGAACACTGAACGACTACTTTTAATTACTTTCACTATTTGTAACACATTCCTTTCAAAATGGGGGCAGAAACCATAGAATCAACAGTGAGTCGCACAAATGTTTTGTTTTGTTTCTTGACTATTTCATGATTTAAGGTTATGTATGAATGCATCAGTAATTCAGGTCTCTGCAGTGTTTTGTGTTATTTGGAAATCAAGTAAAAAATAATTGTTTCGGGCATATAATTCGAAACATATGACATGCCAATTTCGTGTTTGCAGGATATAATAATATGAATCTAAATGATTTCGTACAATTTTTCATTTTGAATTATTTTTTAACATGCATTGGATAAAGTACTGCACTAAGTAATATGTATATATTACAGTAACTGTGACTCTTTTAAGACAGGTACCCTCGCAAACAATTTGAGCGTATTCGCTTATGGCCTATTGAATATAATATTGAATAGCTTTTCCGAAAATTGTACTGAACATAAAACATTCATATGAAAAGGAGAAAATCAATATTTTCAGTTGAAAATAGAACCATTGGCTCTGTAGGAGTCAGGCTTTTTCATGCTTTATAACCTAAAGTAATTATGATATTAATCAAAGGTCACAAAATTTAACGACTATTAGTTTGTAGCTATAAAATACACCCAGTCCACGCTGTTTGAAATTGGTTCAAGGTCTTCTGGTTCGTCAGTCGGTCCTGCGTCTCCAACACTTTATGCGGAATGGAACAAAATATATATGAAATCACTATTATAATTTGTTTTTTTCCTAAAACCTCGCCTAATGCAATTATAGAGACACATGATATGAGTAAAGCTGCTTTAACATGTTTCTTAGGACTTTCAATATTTAAATGACAATCCTGTAAATCCATGGTAAAATGTCGTTTTTTAGTCTACTCTTCCATGAATAAACAATAATGTGGAATTTATAATTTCATAATTTGTCAATAAAAACTGATGTGTATATTTTCCTAAACATACATGACTTGATATGAGTATTACACCATTATGGTGAGAGCAATTTGCTTATACATTGTTTAATAACTTCATTAACGTATATACAACCTAAACATGGACTGATGTAGTCTAAAAATTTACTTGTTCATGTGATGTTTTACTCACGACAGTACGAAATGTTGGTCACTATTTGAAAGGAATGTGTTTTAATAAGGGGAAGTTATTCAAAATAGCCCGTCAGCGTTCCACCACTGTCGAACTACTTCATAATGAATTTGCCTTGATACAATATTTTGTCATGATGCAAATACACCCGCATGTTTTCTTTTCTTATCACGTGTCACGTTTAACGTTGGTAAGTATCTAGAAGTTTAAAACATTTAATATTCATATGTACAAACTTTAAACTTTCATACAGAGTGGTAATCGCTGATAGAGTCCAATAAACGCTAGACAAAATCTAGGCTATTTCTTTCCTTGAAGATTTAGATCATCAGTCTTAATACAAACAAGACCAAGTATCTCATATTTACAACAATGCTAACTAGATGGCAATAGAAAACGTTTATTTGCTAAGGTACTATGATTCCTATTTTGCGGATTGGTGTTAAATTACTTTCAACCTAGAAAAGTTCCAGTGACGAAAGTGAAGATTTATCGCGGTATTACTCCTTGAGTAATCGAAAACTATATGATACTATGGATAAGAACGTCTTCATTGTTAGCATATTTTAAGTACAATGTGACATGATGAAGGTGTAAGCATACACTATAAAACGTCGTGTATGTTCACTATAAAGAAGTTGTTATCACGAAAATAATGTCTTATTATGGACTCCTCTTCTAAATGCCCTTCAAAGACTTGAATGCAGGACTGTATGTAATACAGTAAGATGCTATACTGTTTCAGGTCCCGAGGCCCAGTGTCCGGCTGACTTCACTTACAACAGCACTCTGACTCTGTGCTACAGGATACAGGACTCGTCAGGCACCAGTAACCAACATCGGCTGGAGTGCGAGGCTTCTGGCGGCCACCTCATTGCAGTGACTTCCTCCGCAAGAGACACCTTCGTCGATTCATTAACAAACTCATATGGTAATTAAGTTCTCAGCTTTTCATCTTGTACTGTTTATGTAATTATACGGTTAATCAAATTTAAACGAGAAAATAATCTTTAAGTGGAGGACTGTTGACGTCTACTATAGATTGAGGTAGGATTCTGGTTACAGTCGTGAAGCACAACGTAACATAATGATCGAAAATCTAAAGGAGCTTACTGTAGCGTCTATTAAAACAAGAGTCATCAGAAGATGACATATCCCACCGGTTCCACAAAATTTTTAAAACACATCTTTGACAGATACTTGTGTATCAACTACCGTACTTCAGTTAGTGGGTATTACAGATGCTGAGTTTCAGGTATGTTAAGGGTTTTATACGTCTGCTTCAGAAGCAGTCAAAATTCAGAAATCTGAAAATATCAGTTAGTGGGTAATACACATGCAAAGTTTCAGAAAGATATCATGAACGGTTTTCGAGTTCTGCTCCGGAAACGAAATGATTACGGACGGACAGACGGACGGACGGACGGACAGACGGCCGGGGTGATGACTATATCCCACGGTATTACATACCGGTGGGATAAAAACGTACATGGTCATGTGACCAGTATACATTTTCATAAACACAAGATTGACAGCTGAAAAGGATAACCTTCATACTCTGACGTTCACATAAAATAACCTGCGGTACTATTGCGCTACTATGACACTGCTATCAAATGCTCTTTTATTTATTAAACTTTTTAAAAACCTTACAACGTGAATTCAAATTGTAGTTTGATTGGAAGTTTTATTAAAAAAGCATGTTGTTGTGGGCGGAGCTTAGCGCCTGATCTAAGACAATAATACACATTTGTTTTACCATGCACTGTACGTTTTTTGCAGAGATATTTTATTTTCACAAGTTTATTTACTGTTTAGAAATCGCTTAAATTGCAAAGTTTGAATTTATAAGAAATAGATTAATAATGTGTCGACAAGCTCCGGCATTTATACCAGTTTACCTTTCACCTTTCAAACCGTTTATAAGCCAGTGAACAAACACATTATGATATCTATTTCTTAATATCTAACATATCTGACGTTACACAGGAAATGCATTCTTCATTGGAGCTTTCTATGACGGAAGTGAGTGGAAATGGGCAAACGGTGTCACATACGGGGACTATTTCAACTGGGCGGACGGGTATCCAGCCATCTCGGACTCGTGTGCCAGGAAGAACAGGGGGGATCCACAATGGAAGTCCTTTGATTGTGATAAAGGAAGTTTACATAGCGTCTGTGAATATCCTACAACATTCTCACACGGAGGATTATTGACATTATGCGTCCCGTAATGACGTTGGTTTGAATGGACTTCGTGAACAAATACATCATGTTGGTCTTATGCTCTTAACACTAACATCTAGTATTATGAAGCTGACAATCAAAGTTGAACAATATCCATTTAAGTTCTTTAGATAGCTTTAAATCCCTTACCGTGAACTGACAAAACGAGCTAAGATGATCATGTACATTATGTACATCGATTGTATCAAGCATTGGTGTGATTTTCATCAATGACGGCCTCAATATTTCATTGTAACAAAGTCCTGAATTCAAAGATGTTGCGTCGTTATTTTATATACGTCGTGTAAGTTTCAGGAAAATATATCGAAAAACTGTATGCCTAACATTTAAGTACGAATTTAGATTGGCATTGCACATCGAAGTAAACAGTTTTGGCAAGAAATGTTTTCGGTGTAACCATGTTAACTGATTCTATTTTGACGGCGGAAGCTCAAATTGACCTGACATTATCATCAGGATTTTCAGATCCATTTGCTCTGTTTTGGTTGATTTCAACATAAAAGAACGTCTCCTATTGTTATCTAAACTGATTCAATCAATTTCTCATCTTCCCACGGCGTAGGCGTTTAACGTATACGAACTTTGCACATATCCCCGTTTAATAGTGCTAGATACTGTCTCATGTATGATGATTGGTACTGGGAGTTGTTGGCGTCAGAATACAATGAACCATCAACTCCCTCCAGGTTTACTATCTATGGTAGACACTCATATATCAAACTATGAATCACATAGTTTAGCTTGATGCTTGATAAATACTATTATTATTCCTTTTTTTCCTTACTTGTATTTTCCCTCTGTACCGCATTCCATATTTGTTATTAATTTCATCAAATTCTATTTATATCTTCAGATTTTTTTTTCCAGTTTTACATTCAATAGATTTATTTCCAAGAAAAAAGTAGGTTTTGTTGTGACATAAGTTTGTTGCAGTCTTGTTTTTTACTCAAACCGAGTATGTACCGAGCTGGGGGTTATGTATTGCAATACGTATTGAATAGAGGCTCCAATGTACCGTGGCAGTCCATCTCATTGGATTAATGATTCATTCAAAGTTGTACTTGTTATTTTTTCACGTTGTGTCCCTCAGGATCTGTTATAGAATATAGTCGATTTTCAACGGTTTGACTTAGTTCACGGATATCAGGTTAGTCGATTGTCTTCAAGAGAAGATGGACCGAATGATGTGAACGGTAGAGCATCACATTGAAAATATATAGAGGATATTTGTCTTTTCTTGACTTATACCATGTTTATCTCATCGAGTGAGGTAGAAAGGTTATATTTTCAAGAGTGGCGCAGCCATGAGTAAAAATATATAACTTTTCTACCTCACGAGAAAACACAAATTTTCTATTTATTATATTACCAAATTCTTGCATATTCACCGAATTCGACTTGCATTTACGTTAAGTCGGCTCCAGAATGAGCCTGTCGCCTTAGCAACAATGTGACGTCATGAACGTGTCATGACGTCGGAGCATTGTTTTATGACGTCAGGTCATTGTTATATCAGTCACTAGTGCCTGATAACACGTTCCATTGTTATTTTCACTAGTGACTGATAACACGGTTTATTTTCATTGATAGATCCCGGTATTTCACCTGCAATAGTATAATAAACACATTATTTTGTTTTTATTTTACATTTTTATTATGGAAGATCACATTTTCATATCACAACAATGTTACTACAAAATGGTACGAGATGTTTTACAAGTGAGGAGTATCATCTATTAGCAGGCATATGATGGTGTTATGTTACTCTTGCAGTAATGCCCTCAAATAATATAATATTTCAGCATATAATAATACAAAAACACAAACGATACAGACATGAAATACAATGGACACATCTCCGTAACAAATGCAAATGAGAAAGACTTATGGTGAACTTAGTTACATGAACAATATGCTTCATATATATCTCTTCACTTCATGATGACATATTTGAAGTAATTTTCTTAGTAATGCCACAACAGAGAAACACATGAAACACCAAAACAGTGTTAGTTTTTTGTATGTACCATATTTAACTGGAATCGTGAAAAACTCTATGATCCCAATATGTATGACCTAGTTAGTTAGTGTTCTTTTGAATCTTAAATATACTGAGATCTGGTCATTTATATACATGTAGATAATTTGTACATCAACACATGAAATGTCATGAAATAGCTCAAACAAAAGCACGTCATAAAATGAATGTCATCAAAGGCGCATCATGAAAGTGAGTCATTACAGGAGCATCTTCATAGCGAGTCATCACAGGCGCATCATGATGTATTTGTCCGAGTCATCAGGGGTCGCCACGCTTGTCTCTTGGTTTGACGAGGACTGGGGCGAGATTTTGAACTTCCGGGCCTGACCAATAGCGTCATAAGCTTCCTGCCATCGCTCTCGCGCTTTAGACTCCTCCTGTTGACAAATAATATTTGAAATCGAAAAATAGTCATTGATGTTCATTAGATGTATTTTTTCTCATATGTACTATTATATATATAATATATATTTATATAAATTGTTATTTGCTACTTTAATGTTCTGCATGCGCAATCGATTTTATTTTCTGTTTTTCTCTATGTAAAATTGCTCATGTACCACCGTGTGTGGTTTTAGAGAATAAAGAATCTTGACTCTGTTGCTAATCAGGTCTTATATAATGATAAAATTACAAGTTACAAACGGATGGTTTTACAAATTAAATTTTACATATAATTTTTGTTAGACCCTTAATTCAAAGTCTCAGCTTCTCTCTCTCAGCAAATGTTCTAAAAGCATTCAGTCTTAGAACTCACATAGAAAAGATGAGATTTAACTCTCTCGGGTCCTTTCTTTTGGATTACGTCTTTATATTGACTGAAGGGCACATGCAATCTAAAGAGTACTGTTCAAAGCTCACTACAATAGGTTTTAGATTGTGACCCCTGTGACCTAAATTTGGGGTCACATGATCACCAAATCTACAATGTAGAATCCTCTTTGGCCAATATATGAGTCTGTACAGAACATTTCAGCTTTCTAAAGCTTTTCGTTCTGGCAAAGAAGGTGAAAATAGATGCTCTAGTTCCCTGACTAACCAATACTTTAATTTAGAATCCCCCATTGACCGAGGAGTCTGTACACAACATTCTAGCTTTCTAGAGCTTTTCGTACTTGAAAAGAACGTGCAAAATTAGCTTAAATGGGAATTGGGAATCACCATACACGTTCAAGAACATGTCAGCGTTACATACGATTTAGTTCGACAAGAGTTCGACCGAGAACGGACAGGCAGATTGCTCTTGCTCGGGACCCAATCATCAAGATATCCAGTCTGCGTGATGGAACTACAGCATACTCATTTAATAACATTCCTGGACTCTGTATTTTACAGTGGGTAAACATACTATATGAATCGCTTAACTCTCCATGGAAACAGGCTGATGATGTCCTGTATAAGACTTGTTCTAAGTCATGGTCGATTGTGATGAAAGTTTTAGGCGTCACCTTCTAACTTCCTTCAACAAAATACAGAAGTATGAAATATGACAAGACAGGACAGAGTAATGTCACATGCCACTAGTGCTAGATTGTTTCTACCCTACCGATGAATTATGAGACCATCTCGATAGACGTGTACAACTACGATGACCGAACCCTCAGACAGGGTGAAAAGGGTTCAATCGCGTCGAATAAGAAAACTAATACAATACAACCCCAGGGGTGCAGGTACGTAATATCTGCTGGTTGGGACATACGTGGGTGTGATTTAGTGAAGGTTTTGTATCGGATATCAGCAATGCTTGATACTACTTATGGCCAAGAAAAACATGCTGTTGTATTCCTGTAAATTTATATATTTGGCATATGCTTTCAATTTATATTTATCAGATTGATTTTGAATTATACATTGACAACACACTAGATCTACCCTGTTTCGTTTACTGTTTGGCCTAATGAATATAGTGTTGAGGACCGTAAACATCTCCACGGCGATCATTTACCTTTACTCTTCGGATCTCCGAAAAAACATTGGAAACTTCATACAGCTGGAGCTCCCGTCTGCGTCGTCGCAAATGGCCCTGAAAGACATGTATAAGTGTGACTAAAATGTAATGAAACGACGCGGTGATGTCGTGTGTGTTTTCAGTCATTATCAGTACGCAGTCAAAATGTTCAATTGATTTGATTCAATATTGACGTGTAAGTATTTCTTTTAAATCATGTACCACTGAAGGTAACACGTCACGTTGATGTGAGTTGATAGACGTTTAATTCTAGAGATTAATTCAACAATTGATTGTAGGTGAGATATGTGTGTATATGAAGGGATAAGGGAAAATATATTCCTGTCACCTCGAGTTCAGTTTCAGGAGTCTCGTTCATCGGCATAAAACTTATTGACCTCCTCCTGTTTTTCTCCGGCTCAATTGGTGTCTGAAGATTAAAAGAGTAATTGAATAGGGCTCCTTTCACAAAGCAGAAAGGTGATCGTAAGTGATCGTAAGGTAACCTTAGTGAAATATTAAAGAATGGGAGTTAAGGTTAACCTTAGTAAAGGTTGATTCGTGAATGAGCCCCAGACACTTGATTTTATTTTCTGGTCGCACAGTGAACTGATCTTACCTCAGAATCAATAGTCATTACCATATCACGTGTTTCATATATTAAATACTACAGAAAACAACTATATATGCATCCCTAATGACAACGTATGTATACCAGTTTTATTAATAATGTCGCATTGATATAACATGTTTAAATTAATTTAAAAGAACATTCAATTTTGACAGTACATTTATTCAAGAACATGCGTACTGTAAATGTTATTATATAGAGATAAAAGCCTTCGGGCCAATTAATATTATTGATTTCAATTCCTTTTGTTGAATACAATCACAAACACCCGTCTTAACATACCTCATTGCATTCACTGAAGGCGTGCTCTCCAGGATACTCCCCGGAGAATGCAACCCGTCTATGGATTGTATCAGCGAATCCAAGATTGTACTCCTGAAATATGAAAATAACATTTCTCTTGTATATGAATCTTATCAATAGCACTGTCAGGACAAACCAAGTTAAAACCATAAGGTTACTTTAAAAATGAAATGAAATGCAGTGAGTTTACTTGTTTATGAGTGCATGAAGATAAAGTCAGCACACTCAGAAACGAGTAACAAATGTAACATTTGTTATATTGGGATCGCACTAATTATTTTTCGGGACAATGTCGTTTTTGTTGATACCACGGTCAACAAATGGTTAAGCTGTTGGTCCGGTCAGTGTTGGCGATTGGTGCCCGTCATGTACACCATACAGTACAAAAGTGTGAACTTTAGCCGACTGTGTTATCCCAAATAAAACAATCTTACATTGATTACTTATCTAAATAGCATGGGTTTCTGATATTTGTTCTTGTAACATGTTACGTTACTACTGTAAACAACATATTTTCACATCATAAAACCCTGTGATGACTTTCCGATTTCCAATAAAAATAATTAATTATTACTTTTAATCTAACACCAAAACAATACAAAATATGTTATTTCATGTATTTTTTAACAAAATCAAAGCCAAATTAAATGCTTAACACAATGTTTCTTTTCTAAGGGTTCCTTCATGCATCCTTCATTTAATAGTCTATATTGATATTGAAATAAAAGTCAAATTGATTAAACTGCAAACATAGACGTTTTTCATATTAAACTAACCTGCAGAGATGTTGGGGACCGGTTAAGGGTAAAATTGTCTCCTTTCAGCAGGATCTGGTTGGGGATGTCAAGGTCATTGTCAAACAAACCGGGAAGTGCGATGAATCTCCCAATTTCATTTCCTGGTGGAATTTAAAAAAAGATAGTAAATGATAATTAAAGATAAATTACCACATGAAAGAGCAAAAATGTGTTCTTTAGAATTTATTCGCGAGCCCTATTACATAAAGACCAGGGCCCTTATTCTCGAAACGTTCGTAGCCTTAAGGATTCTTAAATTTGATCGCAACCCATGTGTTAAGAATGGGCTTAAGCAGTTCGTAGGGCTACGAACTTTTCGAGAATAAGGGTCCTGGAATAAACCACTTTATACTGCTCCGACGGACCATGCACTTTTTTGTCTTTGTGGTTGTCCTTTGTATCCACATTCATAAGAGGTGGTCATGTCATCTTTGATTATGCCTAATGTTGAGTAAGGAAATTTAAACTTTGATTTAGGTTTGATTGGTTATTTCATCTTATTGTCATGGTAGATGTACTCTGAATCCTTTATTGATGCCTCCAAATTGACAAGGCTATCATACTGTTTGGATATAAAGTGGCCTTAATGTAAATAAACATCAACACCTTTAGTCCCTAAAATGACAATATTAATGTCCTGGCTCACGCCCTGATGAAGATTAAGTGTATGCCATTACCCTGCTGTTCAAAGGGATCGCTTGAGTTTCTGGATGTAGTCTTGAGACTCTGTAAATATAACATCATTCTGTTAATATACTGTTTATAAAATGTTTACATACTGTTTATATACTGTTTATACGTCGTGTTCTTTACTCTCAGAAGGTTTTATTTTGACAAAAATGGTATTAAAATCCTCATTATTTATTTGTACATGTACTTATATACTCAACTTATGGTAAAGCCATGGTTGTATATGGAAATAATTAATACTTCAATACAAATTTACTATTGGCACGCGGTGGTCACAAACTTTGCTCAGTATCAGTACGTTCAATAATCACAAGGCGCAGATCAACAAGACACCCTGACAACATGCTTTCAGGATGTATGTTGCCTTCATTCCGTTGATAAAAGTATTACATGCCAGGTTTGGGTGTTCACGATATTAAAGTGCACTCGACTCTCTCAGAAAGACCGGCAAAGGTCAGTGTTGATGACGTTATACGATTACGTGTTGGAAACATGCCGTATATATCAAACACAGTTAATAAAGTATTTCTATATAGCGATAATCAACATTCACATGTTAACGTTCACTTCGATGATAAAGGATTTGTACTAAAGCGATGTCAGCACACCTTTTTCTGCTGACTGTATCGACTGCATCGAATGTTGATCAATGACATTTGAAGATCGCCTTTATCATTACATGGCGATTGCACGAAGTTTTCCATAAAGAATTCATTTGGTAGAAGTATTTACATATTCCCTTCAATGAAATAATCAATCTTCGATTTTAATAGGATCAAATGAAACAAAACATAACCATTTCGTACTAGGAATCAATCTCCCCTTTCACACATGTACATGGAGTGCATAATTCATAGATAACTGACACCACATGCATATGCATATACTTATATTAAGTTTACCATCTGTGCTACATTGGCTATCATGAAAGCGTCATGACGACTAGGGAACATAATACGACGGTAGCATACTACTACTAAATTCGATACTTCTGTATAAAGAATATTAACCATAATATTAAAATAAGAAACACAGTGTGCCGCTCATAATCTAGTACATATATCATACATCATGTAATACATTTCGTATCGCTCTCTTTCTTCCCATATATTACACTGTGATGCACGATAAACTTTTCTTTACTTTCCCACAAATATTTGTATATCAATGTAAAACACAATATACTGCTCTCTACCTTCCCACATATAACAATGAAATAAACAGTCCCACCCTCTATCTCCAAACATATACATTATAACTTGTTCAATCTGACGTGTAAAGCACGTGTACCAGATGATAGTTGGAGTTGTTAGAGTCGACGGAATGATAAGATTCCTGAGATGACTTTGTTCTGTAGACTGATCCAGACTTGAGTGTTGACTTGGAGATCGATTGCCGACGAAATCGATTCCTCATTTCTCTAAACGCAGATCGAACCTGAATTAAAAGTATCATTGATTAAAATGAACATTACTTAATGATTTTTTTTTTGTTATTAGATCGTCTCATCGATTAATTGACGACCACTCTTGATGACAGTCACTTTATAAATTAAACATTCAGAACTACACATAAAGAACGTTTTTGTGTATGAATTGGTAAATAATAGTTAATTTAATTAACAGGTGGCCGACTGTGTAAGGAGCTTGGAAACCATTTGTGTTGTCCAGATGCAGGGCCTGCTTAGTGTAAGTGTACATACAACGTAAGCATTAGTTGTTTCCTATACAGATTTAGGGCAATAATAAGTTTCAAGCAGAACTCAAAATCATTACATTTACATAGTCAATTGCCCGATCGACTATATTTAGTATAACTTAAATATACGTATTGGTAGATGAAGTGATATCACGATGGACAAATGACACCAATGTAATTGTGTTTTCAGTTTCATAAAGTCAACGAAGGAAGTTTTTATCTTTGCCTTATTATTGACTTATTATTTTAAATAAATACCACGATTTTGAAAATGTGATGGATATCCAAAAGTATGCATACCCACTTGAGAATTTAGATACCCAAAGAAGTTTTTTTTAAATATGACTATCGTAAACATAAACAGCCTTATCTGTAGATCACTATCTGACCGAGTTATGGTACATAAACTTAAACAATAAAAGATCACATCATCAAATAAATATCACAATATCAATAAATAAGTAGATTAAGAAAAATATCATTGAATGATCTTCAGTTTACATTCAGTACTATCTTTCTAACGAAGATCAAGTTCAATATTATATAATCAATCAAATATTCTCTGATCATTTAGATATAACGTCATTGATTAAAAAAGCAATTAAAACTCCGTCAATCGATTATATTGCATAATAAAGAGTACATATATCTATTGAATAAAATCATAATTAATGGTCATGATATCGATTATTGGTCACGTGAACAATGCAGTTCCAGATGTTCTACTTACGTTTGAGGTGCAGCAGTGGAAGATAAAGATGAAAGCTCCCTTAAAGAAAAAAAGCCACAGATACATTCAAAAGTACAATGGCATATCAAAGTGTATGCAAATGAGTTGATGCCTTTTTTTAAAATATTGCTTAATTACATAACAAACATTGTTGTTGTGTTCCATGTATGGATCTATCTCATCTTAAGATGGGATAGCTCTGCGGGCTATTCCAAATGTGGATAAATCGCTATCTCAAGTTGGGGTATCCATTCTTAGATGAAAAAAATGACTTTGAAGAATACATTTACTTTGATGATGAAGAAAAAACTTACTTTGACGAAAAAAATGACTTTGATGTAAATAAACATAAATAAATTTTTAAAAAATGACGTTTATGAAGAATGACTTTGTTGGAAAAAAAATGACTTTGATGGAAATAATGACTTTAATGAAAAAATGCCTTTGACGAAAAAAAAGCTTTAATGGAAAAAAGGACTTTGATAACAACTGACTTTGATGAACAAATTACTTTGATGAAAGACACGACTTTGATGGCAAAATCATTTAATGAAAATAGACTTTGATATAGAAAAAATGAACTTTGATGGAAAAAAACGGATTTTGATGGAAAAAACTGACTTTGATAACAAAAATGACTGTAAAGACAAATAGGACCTTGATGAAAAAACTGACTTTAATGAAAAGAAAACTTTGACGTAGATGTCACTCAGGTGACATGATCCCGCAGCAGATTATCGATTCAAATCAAAGAGAAACAATATATAAGTAGAGATGATAGTTAAAAATGAAAATATACTTTTGAGATGAAACATGAATCTGTCAAGTGTTGTTCATATGTGTTGGTGTGGCTGTTGAAACTCCAGAGAATCACGATGACATACAAAGCTTTAAAGGGACCTTCAGTGTGGTGCAAATAAGAAAAGATTCCTGTAAAGATCTTACGGCTGGACGGACGCTGCCATCTGATCCATTACTTCGAAATAAACGCGTAGCGGGGTTAAAACAAATTTAATACACCGAAAGGCTCTGAAATTGACCCCTGGTATCGTTTTCGATGTTAACGTATAAAGCACCTTTCATAGAATGCATTTTGAATGTACAATAAACATGTGACAATATTTTTAAATAAGAAAATGTAGGTTTTTAGCTGATAATTTGCCATAGAACATTTTGAAAATAGCAGGTGTTTAATTTTGAAATACCAGACACCTACCTGAAGGGAGTTACAGATAGCGAAGAGGTACTGAAAAGCGATAAGATCTCTGTTGACAGCGAACACCCCGAACACCCATGTTATACCAACAATTGGTAGGATAACACCAAGAGCCCGAGCGAGGTATCTGAAACAATATTCAGATACGTGCTTTTGCATTACTCCAATCACCACATGCCTTTCATTCATACGTATTTGTTTAAGATTTGCATAAAGCAAAATAAAAAATGCCAGAACAAAATTTCAAACTAAATATAATCGTCATAGGCCGTGAATCAGTTTAAATTATCCGCGGTTGGTTCAGTTATAAGAGATTCGATAGCAAATAAAGAATATGTAAACCCCTGATAACTTGAGGCGCCAGGCCTTATGTCGGATTAGCGTGTATAGACGCCATGACAAAGACATGAAACATAAACGTGTAAATAATTCAAATAATGCTTACTTTCCCTGTTTGAGAACTTTATCGTCTCGTCTTCTCATCATCCTGCTCAGGGACACCAGCAATATAACTGTATTTACCTGAAACATTTAGATATTAGGGTGGATTCCTGTATGAAGATTATCATTTTTTTCATTTTCCCTTTTCAAAACTGCAGTTTTTATTTTTTTTCTGTGAACTATACAATAAGATATCAATTGGGTGTAACATACATCATATATGTCCTCGTTTACTCATTCAATGTATTTGTGTTGAATTTGTTCTCATTTAGTCAATATGACAACTTTTATTTGAAAATTAATGAAATTTGAATTTTCAAAATTTGACCCCTTCTGTCTATTTCAGTATGCCAAATTTCATAAACATGGACAATATATGTGTGAGAATGATTCTTTTACTAATGGATATATGATGATTCACTGTCATTGTTTGTTGTATCAGTTTATTAATGTTACAATGAACGGCAATTTACATGATATATGCACTCAGATACACTTGCATATGAACAAACTTTCGGTACGCAGCTGTATACGTGAGATTTTTGTTTCATGTTATGTGATGACCTTTAATATTGTAATTTAGAGAAGAGTGATCGCTATATATAACAAAATCTATTACTCACAAATATGATAAGTAATGCTGGTGCAACAAAGGCCCATATCACACTGCTTTCTGTGGACAACCAGCAACTGAAACATACAAATTGAACATGAAGTTGGAATTACGATTACGCTACGTGTGAAGGTAATATTGACTTGAAAAAAGACGATCGTTTACACAACTTAAACTAAGATTTGTTCCTTTATGATTTCTTGTTTGTTTCTCTTAAAAATAAAGTAAAATGATTTAGATTTCATGATTTTACTTCAAAGTAATGAGACGTCTGACTGTATGTCATTCAACAAACATGTTATCAAGTTGACGAAATTGATTTCTTTTATTTATCTTTACAACAGAAGTAGAATCAAATCAACATTAAGCGAACTCAATTCGGATGGTTGGATCCTTACAATCGCTGTCCGGTGTATCCGTCTATTTTCACTATACCAATTGTTATGCCAACAATAAGTGCCGGGGTAACTGAAACATGATAAAGAGACTGTCAATATAGTGTATTAAGACTTCAATTGTTCAAGCTGTCCCTCTTCTCCTGGCAGTTCGCAAATAAAATGTACAGACGGATATTGTTAGGAGATATTTTAACATAAGTAAAACCATATTTTATACATCCCAGAGATATACGACTTTGAGCAGGTGGACTTATTATCATATTATATTATTAGTATTATATAGATTATATTATATTGAAAGTACATAAGAATGTAAATCATTAGATACATTTACTTATTTCAATATCCTTGAACAGCCATTTCTCCAATACATTAGACACATACATAACATAAACACATTATGAGAGTCTGTATTCAATTGGACATGATAGACCAAGAACTTATAAAGGGCAGCCCCTGTCAGGCATTCTCGGTTTCCCATGGTTTTATATATGCTCCGTTACTCTCCACTATATGATATAGTGGAGAGTAATGGAGCATATATAAAACCATGGGAAACCGAGGATGCTGTCAGGTCAATGTATCGATTCGTCATACACGTTGACGTTTGCATCGAAGCTCATCAAGACCAAAAGAAAGCATTTGTGTTTAGACCATAAGCGGATCATCAACACTTCGACGGAGGAAGTACCTCCAATCTATGCAACACTCAAGTGTGTGATATGAGAGAAGCAATATCTACCAGTTTAACAAAGCAAACTTCATTCAGAACAACTTTTAGTCGGGTCAATATATGGAAAAAACACCCTCAACCCCGAAAAAATTGCTACAAAAGGTTTCTCAACTGATTCTGGTAGGGGTTAGTACTTTATGACATACTAAAAGTTTACCAAAGTTGGACCCCCGGAAAAGTGTTTTTTTTCAAGATGGCGTCCAAGATGGCCACCGAAACGTCTTATTGATCATAACTCTGTAACCCTAAACTCAAATTTGATGATCTTGGTGTCTATCCGTAGGTTTCTGGGGGCAACGAACATATTAAGATCATAATAAACGGTGTGTGTCTATTATGGAACACAAAACTCCAATAGGGCGTCAAAAAATGGCCGCCGACACCTCGATATAACCATTCACTCAAATTCGATGATCTAGAAGTTTATTTCAACGTTTTTGGGGGCAAGGGACACACTAGGGCCATTAAACATGAAATTGGACCATTGTATTACAAGTAAATCTAACTCTGTCCAAATACCATTTTACTTCCGTTTCATTCTAAATGTTGGTCTAGATCTATCCCCTGGTTTCGGGGGTCAAGAAGCACATTATAACCATTTGAAACTGTGAAGGCCTATAAATGCATTTCATGAGTACCCAGGTTGTACTTTGAACGCACATTTCACCATTTCTATGCACAACCTGGACATTCACCCATAGTGGATACAAATCGTCTTCTTTTGGTACCATTCAAAATCTTGAGGGCTAGGATAATTTTTCTCCGCAAATGTACACTCTTTGTCCAATAACTTGCTTGGTAGATGTCCCTATTTGTGTGCCAAATAGGGGCATCCTATGTTGGTGGAAACAGATGTTTGAGTTTTGTGTGCTCTCCTTGGCAGAATAAGTCTTGATTAACAACATTCACTCTGGTAAGTGAAGTGGTGTGGCCATATGTGATACACACAAATCGTTCTATGAAAGCCAATTGTTCCCCATCTCTGGGGAAAATAAAAGCTTCTGATACCTGTGGGTGGGATACCTGTATAGGCTTTACGTTTTGTTTCCCGGAAGTTGTGTCACGTCCTGTAAATGCATGGAGAAAAGGAAGAGCTAATGCACAGTTGTCTCCATACTCTTGATGAATGGCATTCACATTATATAACTACGAACATATCTGTATCCACTTTGCTGACAAGAATGCGCCTTGATAAAAGCATCTTGTACAATGAGAACAGTGTCATATTAGCATCCTTTTAATCTGACTAAAATGTTGATTCACGGCAATGGCATGGCAAAAACTGTTCTCCCTAATGCCACGTGCACTTCTTTTCCTGCCTGTTTTTGACAGTATTTGTTAGTATTTCAAAAGTTTTCGTTTGTTGTTTGAGTCTTTGAGAAACATGGGGATATTCTGTGGTTGTTTGTTTTGTCTGGTCATATTGCGTCTTGATCCTTTGTCTCTTTTGTCTCTGGTTGCAGACTTGAGAATTCTTTCTTGTAGTGGTCCCATACAATGTCTATCTTCGAACAGTCAGTTAGGTGCCTTGTTACCAAGGTTAGAAGTGTGTACACTGCACTCTCCAAAGGATGACTCTTGGCAGTGTGTGAACAATTGATGCTCCATCAAACACTTTAGCACCTACTTTAAGAGTATCCTTGATGTTTTCATGTATTCAAAAAGTTCAGATTTGCATGTTGGAAGTCTGAAGTTTCCATGATGTTACAGAGCTAGTGGCCATGGTGATTTTCGAAATAGAAAAGTGTGTCCAATCGATTTGGCTGAATGGCATTCGTTGAACATTTGAGCGAATACGTTGTCATCATCTTTGAGATTAATGAATTGTTACTTTTCCTTGGTCTTTACCTCACTGTGTAGTCTCTTGAAAAGTAATGCATGCTCTGGGACCTGCTTTGGTGTTGTAAGACAATGTTATTTTTGTGGAAACGACACTAGACGAGGTACATCATTTGGACCAAGAAGTCTTACAAAACAGAAGTAATACGTTTCAAATGGACTGTATCAAATTTTAATGACCTACATGTATAGATTCCCCACAATTTCACTTTATACTGTATATATACCATACATCATTAGCGACATCATTGATTACATCTGGCATTTAGGCTTTTTTTTATATATTTTGTCCTATGGCAGTGTTTTTTCTTGTAATGTGTGACAGCAAATTATACTATTGTTAAAACAAATGAACATGATTTACATAAAGACTGTTTACGTATTAGTATATAGTACAATTATTCCGAGCAGTGAAAGAGGTGTATGCCATTTTTGTAAGGCTTTATTATGCTGAAGAATGGAAAATATCCTGGGCTGTAAAACCTATATGACGATAACGTCATTGTTGAACATAATCGACTATTTTAATATACATTTCATTTTCCGAACAAATCAAGTATGTCACTCGTAATGGACAACTGAAGGTCATGGTTTCATAATGATTAAACAGCTCACTGATATTCAAATTTGTTATAATGTGTTCTTTGCCCCCCAAAACTGGAGATGGGCACCAAGATCATCAAATTTATGTGAATAGTTATGGAGTTATTTGGAGGTGTCAGCGGCCATTTGTGACGCCGAAACCAGGGATAGATCTAGACCCAAATTTAATCAAATTAGAATGAAACGTAGGACAAATGGTAGTGCCATAATGAATAAAGTTAGATTTACTTGTAATACAATGGCCCAATTTCATTTTTAAAGGTCCTAATGTGTTCCTTGTCCCAAAAAACGTTTAAATAGACATCTAGATCATCAATTTTGAGTGAATGGTTATACATTTGTGGTTATTTGGAGGTGTCGGCGGTCATTTTTGACGCCATATTGGAGTTTTGTGTTCCATTATAAACACACACCATTTTTTATGATCTCAATGTGTTCGTTGCCCCCAAAACCCTACGGGGATAGACACCAAGATCATCACATTTGAGTTTAGGGTTGTAGAGTTATGATCATTAAGAGATTTCGGCGGCCATCATGGACGCCACCTTGAAAAAACACTTTTCCGGGGGTCCAACTTTGGTAAACTTTTAGTATGTCATAAAGTCCAGTAAACCCTACCAGAATCAGTTGAGAAACCTTTTGAGAAAATTTTGGGGGGGTTCAACTGTATTTTGACCTGACTATTTGTGATATTTGCATTCATAAAATTCTGCTATATTGGTGTCCAGAAACAAGAACTGTTATACTGACAATTGAAAGTCAATATTGGTTGTGAGTAATTCCGATTCGTCTAAGAGAACTGAATAACTTACTTTTAACAAACAGTTACTCGTTCAACAGTATGAACATTTAAAATCAGATTGTATGGGAAAAGACAAATTTGAACAAAGTTGCTTACTGACGATTTTCGGTCTGTATTACTGTAATGTAATGATTAACGAAACGAACTCATACAGATCTCAGAATAATACCAAAATCGTAACCTTTTTATCCCTAATTGTCAAACATTTTTGAAAAAGGGGATGAGATTTTATGAACCAGTTACTTCCATATCTTGCTTTATAAAAATGTTTGATGTTTGAAAGTCACCTTGGTAACAACATTTGAACAACTCGTTAAATAAAAATGGTATTAAATAGAAAGTCGTTTAGTATCCTCTATATATATATACAAGAGTTAACAGGGAGAATTACGATGATGTAAACTGACATGTTAACATGTAAATATTAATGTTTGATGTTTAAAATACACCTTTCAAGATTGCGTGGAAAAGAGTAATAGTATAAATATTTACGTATGGGCGATATTAATTAATAACCTTACGAATGGTTTGTTCAACATCCATTTACTTTTTCAAACCAAGTAAGTGTTTATATTCAAGAAAAGACTTTTCGATTTTGTGGCATGCAAATGTTCGCTTGTAGTCCATATAATCTATTATTATATGATGGACGAGTTTTCTGCTTTCTGATTGGCCGAGACGGATGGTCATCGACAATGATCATAAACAATTATTGACTTCAAGTGAGGTTGATCCAATGATTTATCGACCTTGGACACGTGATATTCACCGAGGCGAAGCCGAGGTGAATATCACGTGTCCAAGGTCGATAAATCATTGGATCAACCGAGTCTGAAGTCTATAATTGTTTTATTATATGAACAATGTCTTAACTTGCTATTCTACTGTGAAATGTAACAGGTATGAGGTGAACGATTTCAGCATGATACATCAAGATTCAATGAAAACAAATCGAGCTTAAATTCAATTGTAACTCTAATTCAGCACAATCACAGAGACGAAGTGATGCCTATCGCTTGATTTACAGTACTACACGCGAAGTACGGAGTTCAAGACCGGGATCTCCCAAAGCTATTTTTAGCCACCGGAGGTGTCCGGATTGTTATATCAACCTCTCGCGCGTCACACAGGTTGACATCGCTTGGCGTCAGTGCTGTCATGTGACCAAGTAGACCAATCAGAAAGACGGAAATAATCCATTCATATAATAAAACGTTATGTTGACCGCGGGAAACGTCACGCGAGGTCGACATAACAATCCAATGACCTGGAGCTAAAAATAGATCACCCCTGCGAGGAGCGCTGTTAAATTTATGTTTTGTATTCTATTAATTATAAGTTATTTAAAAATAAAGTTTTTGTTTTCAATCGAAATCTATTTTGTAGGTTTACAAGTAAAAAAAATTAAAAATTAACTTTTTGTGAAAAAATTAATTTTTGAAAAATATTTAAAAATTGTTTACTGAATTTTCGGAAAATATTGAGACTTTCATGGATCATATAATAAAACAGTTATTGCCTTCAGTTATCGGTGAATAACTGTTCCGAGGTCGATAAACCATTTGATTCACCTCAACTAGAGTCTATTTAAGAAATAGAAGACGAGTTGGCGTGCTTTATCGTTGAATAAAACATAGCAAAGCTCCCTGCTATGTTTTATTCCACGATAAAGCACAACAACAAGTCTTCGATTTCTTATATGAGATGCCCTTAATTAGTTACTCACTTTTCTATAAAAGCCGTGGAGATATTATGTTGTTTGTATATACTATATTTTGAAAATATTAATGCCTCCCGTCGTAGAACACATTCTCTAGCAATCAAAGTGACGTAAACTATGACGTCATTTTCTAAGCGACGTTCTAACTAAGGTCTAAAATCACGAGCATATTTTATTGTCTCATAAAGCACGTTGTCGGTCCCATTGACCGCCTGTGTGTTATTGCCGTAGGTATCTTATATAATTGTATAATTATTCATTGTTAAAAGTATATTATAGCTTACTTACCCCAGATGAGAATACAGAGGGACTTTAGATAGGAGGTGAAGTTGATGACGATGACGATAGAGATGAAGAGGTGTATTCCTTCAGCTAACATCACACAGAAGACGGCCAGGAAGAAGTAGTGAAGGAGGGCAGCCACAACCGTGCACACGTACTGAAAGAGAATAATCATGCCAAATAGTGTCTCCCTCACTTGCTTGATAACGGTGCTTATTTTCAATTCAATTCTTTATTACTGAAGTGTAGGCCATCGGCCCATAACTACAAATGTTAATTAGATTGATATATTTTTTAAACAAAACATAACTTATTATTTATCATTTGATATATGATCAAATATATATATATATATATGCTACTTAGGAGATAAACCTACTGTGTTTTTAACTTTTTGTGAGTCTAACGTAGATTCGATACCGATTTTTATCAGTCGGAGCCGAAAGCGTCAGCGTGAGGCTTCGACTGATAAAAATCGGTATCGAATCTACGTTAGACTCACAAAAAGTTAAAAACACAGTAGGTTTATCTCCATTCTACCATGACGAGTTTTCAGCGTATTTTAAACGTGTTTCTTTGACACTGCGGAAGTGAACTGAGTGATGCGGTAATCGGTCGAACTCATTTTTCAGTTATGACGTATCACATTTCCGTTGTTTTCGATACGGTACAATTTACTAACTAGTGAAATTAACAATTTAATCTTATTAAAATATGATAATTAAGTGATAACATAGATTTTAATCAAATAGAAGATACAGGTTTATAAATTTTAGCGTTTCTTCGCCTTGAAAGCTTTCCTCCACCACTAGTCAAATTGACGCGACCATTCCTGTGACGTCATAACTGATTGAGCTTATGACGTCATTGTATCCGAACCGAAACCCTGTTCGTTCACGGCTTATCGCGGTCTTGATCGACTACTGTACTTTCACTGTTTAAAACATCGGTCCAATTTTGAATAATTTTCAAAAACAGATACGCAGATTAAATTGCGTAGAAGGAACACATGATGGAAACCGTAACGTGAAGATAACTGATTTACTCATGTTTATTTCAATGACATAGCTTGGTCTAGAATCTTACGTCACCATGTATCCAAACGCGGTAAATCGCCGTTCACAAAAATCGTGTTCGAACCTCCGTTCGACCATAAAATAAACCAATCAAAAACAAGGATTTTAAAATATCATGGTAGAATATCTGCATCGACACGTCGCACTCACAATAATATTAAAGAAGTTCACCACCCATAGAACTTTTCCTCATTCATCATACCATCTTCTAAATTGCCTCCCAAAGAAGATATTGACAATTAATGAAATAAGTATACAATTAAATGTTCTATCTATTGCAAATAGATACAATAAACCAAATTGAAATCATGACTGTGTATAAAGTTGTGGTATATATTCAACATACAGTCGTTTCCCACAGTCGTGGACATGTGCAAAAAGTAGAAATTGATTTTCAGATTGTGTATTTTTCCACTGTTCATTTCCATCAATAGGCATATGCCAGTGCACTTTATCACTGTACTCAATAATATCATTCTGTTGTTTCCATGGGATACATTGATAACTAATAGTTCCCTTCTATTGTAAAATACTGTACAGGATTTAGCAAATTAAAAGATTCTAAGTTCGGAAGATGTTTTCCAAAAGTGTGTTTTTACTTGTCATCTCTTCTTATGGATCAGAGGGTCATTAATTACGTAATGTATACTTCACGCTTCGAAGTCCCATAAAGTCTCAGTTTTCGAACGGTCGGATGGACGGATAGATTGATGGACACTGGACACTCTGTCGTGCCACATCCGTATTAGGTCTTTGTGGTGAAAACAACTTTAGAAACCTCATTAAAACTGTACGAACTATGTATTATATATTTGCTACCGATTGCACTGTTCTATTATGTTTAGGGAGTTTGCCCATACATCATAAATTCCACCTACTTTTTTTTCTTTCCGTGAGATTAATATGGATATCTCCCCGTCAGTGAAAGGCTTAATTTGTTAAAGCTGGCGTAAAACCAGTGTAACACACACATATCATCATCATCATCATCACTTTTCTATTCAAGACAGTACTAGTCATGAGGTAAGTATTGCAAGGAGTATTGTAACGAATGATTGAAGTAAACACACAAGTTAATAAACTAGACTGAAATATAACTTCTTCACTGCCTCATCGAATTGGACAGGCAAAAACACAGTTATATATAGTTTTTGTGATAAGTGCTATTAAATGTTCACAGTTTTATATAGTTTTTGTGACAAGTGCTATGAAATGTTCACAGTTTTATATATTTTTTGTGATAAGTGCTATAAAATGTTCAACAAATGCATTCAATCAAAAGCGTTTCAAATTGATTAGTTGCCACGGGGAAAAGGGTGCAAATATTCTGATAGACGCGTTCAATAAAAATTGTCAATAGATAACTAATAGATTATAATGCAGACCTCGGAGTATTATTAATCGATAGTAAGATTTCTCTTATATCACGATGTCACGAAACAAATATCAACAATGATAAGTTCAGTCTTTTACAACAAACATACACGTGTGTCAGAGCTTTTGCATTGGCGGGTCTAGGAATTTTACATATTGTCACTGATGTTCATGAGTTGTTGCCGCGATGTTACAACCGATGACAATCGAAAAGGGTAGATTACAGCTCCACTAGGCGATATATTGAATATATGGCTGAAAGCGCTAGTTAGTGATTATGAATGTAATGATGTTCTAAATTCTTTAATGTTATTCGACCTTAAATGTACACACATACTAATTGAAACAAGTACATCACTCGTAAATATAATGTACAACAGTATATATTATTAAAGGACATAATTTGATTTGGACATTAAGTTACCTTCACTGTCCAAAATATGTGTGCTTATCTATCAAGAACATTATCTGGCAAACCGAAAGTGACTCGTAAACGTTGTGATTTAGACTATATATATTCTAAACGTAAGGGAAGTGCCCTTGATATAAAAATTAACTGTCTCTGTGATATTGCACTATAATGAATGAATATCGCGTTCAAAGTGAATGCCTTTAAATTTAGATTCAGTCTTGACATAGTAATTAACATAAAATGCTTTGCAGTTCATAATTCAGTTCATAATTCAAAACAATACTGAAATGTATTAATTACATTTTATTGAAAGGTTGATGCTAAAAAGCTATTAGCAGTTGGACACCGCCAGCTACAGAAGGCAGTACACACAACTGAATACTGCATACAGCTATAGCTAGTACTATACAACGTGGTTAAGAAGTAAAACTAAGTATGTAGAACATCATACCTGTGCATTTGGATCGTTTGTATTATACGAGAAGATGTCATGGAAGCGGGGGAATAACGAGTTCGAAGAAAATAGAGAGAAAGTAGAAGCGTCAGTCGTGAATACGGAATTCACAGTGCAATACGGAATTCATCGTGCAATACGGAATCGACCACGGAAACCACATTGCACGCCTGTACTGCAATCTTAAGTTTGCATGGATATATACTAAATGTACCTACCCTATCCTGTGTGAGTCTGACCCCTGCCAGAAAGAGGGTGTAGCTGACGATGAGGGTCACACACAGATTCATCAGCAAGATCGCCTTCACCCGGGCTACGTGTGTCTTCACCATGTGTCTGTAAAATTGCCATTGTTTATAAATATACAGCATATCTTAACATTTGTTGAAGTACATGTCTATTCAGTTCAATAAATACAATGCTACAACAAAAGAAATGTAAGTATATAAATCAAAACTTTTTTTCTGCCACAATTAGGATGCAGTAAGGATGAATATAAGGTATGCAGGATGTTGAGCAAGAATTTGCATCTCTCCTGAGAAAATCGTTGTTCTTGTTAATTCAAAATGACTTTTAAAAATTCTATGAATGGTGAAGTTTTTCATATCTGACAGGTCTTTAAAAAGGATTCTCTGATTTAAACACTACTTCTCTTATTGAGGGTTGTGATGGAAGTGACCCACCTCCAGACCATGCAGTAGATGATGACGGTGGTGAGGAGGAAGAGGAGCGAGATGCCGCACCCCACTATAGAGATCACACCCAGGATGTAGTCGTGCTCGGTCTCCTACAAGTACATGCAGACGTCGTAATAAAACCAATTATTACCCATATGGTTAGAAATAACCGAGTTAACATTATTGATATGAGCACATGTGCACATATCACGTTTGCCTAGCAACGATTGTTTCACCGCGACTTCCCGTCTGTGACGTCATAAAACAATTGTTCGTGACGTCACTGTAGCTTGCCGTCGCAAAAGAAGTGGGTCGTTTCATGGCTAATTTTACGCAATTCAAATGGAATAAAATGGGTAATAAAGAAATTATTAAACTCGAAAGTGTGTCATATGACTTTTACGAAACTCGTGCAAATTTATGTATGACCCTCGCTCTCGCTCGGGCAATACAAAACTTCACACTCGTTTCGTAAAAGTCATATGACACACTTCCTCGGGTAATAATCTCTATATATCTGAACATAGACAACAGACATTGAGTAAGTTGAGTTCCACAAACAATGAGTGAACGTGACTGCTTCACTGTTGATCAGTGACATTTCAAGGTATTCCCTCAGACGGTGATGCCCTTACAGACTGATGTCAATTATAATAATATTTGGTGTTGGTAATTAGACTCAGATGGTCGTAGCGGAAGGGTGGGCATTTTAATGATGCTAGAAAATTATTTTTTTTAGCAGGAATGCGATAGTCATGTATAACAGAGCAGTTAAAAGGCAGGGGGTATTCCATATTGTACATGTATAACAGAGCAGTTTAAAGGCAGGGGATATTCCATATTGTACACATCTGCAACCTGCTATATGCAATCACATACCTCTGAGGTAAATGGATTCATGAGGATGGCGAAGTTAGTTGTATGGTTACAGGCACAGACAACTCGGCTGCCGTCTTGAGACTCCACCCAACATCCCGCAGCAGACCAGTTGCCCACGAACCCCGTTCTGAAATACCAGTCACGTGATAATCACCAGTACTAATCACATATTGGATTAAAAATTTATTACACTTTTTATTAGAGAGAAAATTTGAGAAAGACAAGATTAAATTACTTTAAAATAGGGTAAATGTTCGCATTATCAACTTAATGATATAGTGAGTACAACTTGAGTACGGGTAAACATACCTATACAATGTAGTCTTTTGGAGTGACATATTTAAAACATTTAAAGCCACACTATACTCACTTGAGCAAATCATCGTTTACACCAAAAGATAGATGTGAAATATTGATAGATGTGAAATATTACCAAAAGAAGTAGCCTTCATGTATATTTCTTAAAACACTTGAAATGAGAGATTTTACTCACGTTTCATTGTAATCAATAAAACTGCATACCGGTGCATCATTCTGCCTCTGAAACAATAGAAATCAGAAACAGGTAACCGGTAACTAGCATATCCAACTGGGCATCCTGTGATCATTACGGAGCTAAGAACTTACTAAAACAAATAAGGACGTATACCTTGATCTGGAATGTGACGTAGAGTGGAGGGTCGAGTCGCTCCATGTTGGGGACAGAGTTGAAGGACATGACGCCGGACACGATGTCCTTCACTGACACCTGGTTTAGTGCATTAGACGAGTCCACCATATCATCCCTGGGGTAACAACACATGGGCTCAAACGTTTAATACAAAACAGATCTAGTAAGCATTGTATGTTCAAATTCACACACACATATATATATATATATATAGAAAAGAGTAAACATCAGATGGTTTTGACTGGATCAATCTTCTTTAATACAATACTGTATTAAAGTATTGTATTAAAGAAGATTGATCCAGTCAAAACCATCTGATGTTTACTCTTTTCTATATATAACCTTACTTCACGTGAGAAGCAACTCATCTTATTATATATATATATATATATATATATATATATATATATATATATATATATATATATATATATATATATATATATATATATATAGGTTTTGTTAATATATTAGAAGCAGCAAAACATCTGATATGAAACGTATGTACGATATCCATTCAAGAGATTGTGGATTCGAGACTTTTAATTGTCAAGTTCATACATATTTCCATAGAGGATACTATTAGTTGATTGTGCAATGAGTTGTGTATCAACGCTTAGTTGAGAAGCCAAAGACATACCCCGTGTTTGTTCTGTATTTAATATAAACTTCTATGTGGACGCCTACCTGATCTGTGACGGGGCTCCAAGACGGATCTGTGTCAGGTACTGTTTGTCCAGGAGCGAAGCTGCTGTACTGTATATCACTCCACTGTACCATACACGCTCACCACCTGTACATGGAGGATGTCCGGAATTATATCCTATTTTAGTTTTTGTTATATGGTTCAGTGCCACTGGTGGTAAGGGATTTAATTTATTCCAAAACTGACATTCTCTGCAACTTGGAAGGTGAACATGTACACGGGGATGTAGCTCAGTTGGTAGAGTGTCCGCTCATCACCCGGAGGAACGGGGTTCGATTCCCGGTCGCGTCATACCAAGAGACGTTAAAAGATGGGAGTTGTTGCTTCCTTGCTTGACACTCAGCATTATAAGGACAGAACAACGCCGGGTGCGAAATGCACAAAACAAATTTACAATTTACAATAAAGTGTTATTATTATTACATGTAAACGATGTAGTAACTATCACAAAACATCGGCCGATGACGTTGCGCCATTGTTATTCTGACAGTGTACATACGGTGACTTACCTATTGAAAACTGGCTCCCAAGATATTGTGAGATTGAGAAATATCTACAAGCGATATCTAAATTTACTAATAATATATAAAACTGTCATTTAGGTTATACATAATTGTAACATTGTTATATTTGGGATCACACAATCTGCAGTAGTACAATGTATTGTACTTTTAGGGACGAGTCAGGCACCGACGACCTCGGCCCCACATATATATCAATGTTAGATATTTACAGTGTACATAATCATTACAGGACTTCGACTTTTAACATCAATGACACAGTTGACAATGATATTACAAGTCTGCAGACATTTAGAATTGAAAGACGTATGAAACGATATTTTATATAATAACTTCTTTATTGTGAACATATACGACCTTTTGGAATAAGTAGATAATCTCACCCAAGTGTCTTCTGATGTCAAATATATCAACACGAGTTGAAAAAAGTTACAGCTATTTGTACTTTTATCAACGAGTGTTGATATATTTGATATCAGGAGACACAAGGGTGAAATTCTATTTATCATCCAAAATCATTCTTATTATGTTTAAGTGAACATACAACACTGAACACATCTCATTTGACTGCCAGTGCGATGAGGTCATAGAATCGTGACGTCATCATGTTTATGACGTCATAGCATCGTGATGCAATTTTTCGATGATGTAAAAGCATTGTGATGTCATGTGGACGCTGACAGGGCATTGTGCAAAATCTACCGCCAAAAAGTTATCTCCAAGGAGATCTCGCTTGATCTCACACAATCTCCTGTTGAACACAGTTTCGAATGATAAATGCTTCCTCCTATATTGGGTTGAATGTCATGATAAAGGAGGAATACTAAAATAGGGAGTGGTAACCGTGAGTGTTTCCGGAAGTAGTCCCACCTGGCATTTCCGGGAAAGACTCCTTCATCACCCGCGTTGACGTGTTCATGTTCTTCACCCACTCGGGAATGTCCCCACTCAGATCTGGGCAGTCAATGTTCTTCTCTTTCGCGGAGCCGATCTCAAAAACTAATTGAAAAAGAAATTAACATTATAACAATAACAGTTGAAATCAACATAACTTTAAGGACATGTATGTGAATAATTAAAGTAAATGTAATTTTATTCCAAGATGTCAATCTGATATCAACGATTCATGACTTCACCTGTGTTTTCAAATAAAACCATTGTCTTCAATGACTTTTTACTCTTTTGTAATGAACAACTTTCAAACTATTTAATATTTAAAGATACCTAAACAACTAAATTAAATGTTTAATTCGAACTTACATATCGTCTTGGTGAAGAATGTCTGCTCGAACCTGTTCTCTCCACTAATGGCTTGTTTCGCTATCGCGTCGATATTTGTCAGAAGATTTTTCGGGCCTGTTTTTCCCTTTTTCAAGAAAATGATACACCTTCAACCTATTTCAATTCGTAATTAAATTTATCACATTATGGTTATAGATAAATTGCAGATTGTTCATTTCATTGAGAGATTTAATCTGTCATCTCCTGTATCCCGTTTACGACACCATTTTGCTATATACAAAATGATGAAATTTATTATATGACGAGCAATGAAATACTGGGATTTATCAGTGAAATAAACTGTCTATCCAGCTACAGTGAAAATAACTTATAGTTTCACTGCGAACAGTGACTGATATAATTTGACGTCATAAAACAATTGTCTCACGCGGAAAATTGGCTTATGACGTCACAGTGTTGCTATGGTGACGGGCTGTTCCTAGCGGCGGTTCGGCGAGACAACGACCCTTTTCGGACGTAATTACAAGGATAACATCATATTATAAATAGAATATCCGTCAATTCTTGACAAATACCATGTTTATCTCATCTCGTGAGGTAGAAAAGTTATATATATTCACTCGTGAAAATATAACATTTCTACCTCACTCGATGAGATAAACATGGTATTAGTCAAGACAAGGCAGATATCCTCTATATAACAAAGATTTTTATTGAATGATATGGCATTAAGATATCTATCCTTGAAAAAAATAAATCCATACCCAATTCTCAGAGTCGACATTCATCATATTGTCAGCCAAATTCATCAGTTTCTGAAAATTATTTCAAAATATGGTAACAATATGTTTCAAACTGTAAGAGAATTAGTGGTCAAAACATAATTGCTAAAATCACACCAAACAAGATATAATCAAATTAATAAGACATCCATTGACTGTTTACTATTTCAATGTCTTCACGTGGGGAACCTACACTGATTTACACACCTCTATATCCTCGCTTTGAACTTCAGTTTTCGTCAACTGTTCTGTCATCGTGGCTACCATATTCAGTATTTTATCCATATTGGACGGCGTCATTTTCTCTGGATCTACGGCATTATCCAACTCTTTAAATACTTCAGCAAAACTTCCCTCAAATGTTCCTTCCTGCATTTGTATGATCTGAAACACAGTATTGCAGTACGGATTTCCATCGTCATCATCAACTTAACAATATTAATTTCACGAAATAAAACATCTACATTTAAGGGAAATAGACGTTCATTATTGCTGATTAAAAGGGGTGATATTTTCGCCTTATTAGATTTAAAGGAATAAGATATGTGTTGTTACCTTCTCCGCAGTTGCATCTAAGGAACTTGTGCGACAATCATCGTCAAATTTAACAACGTCCCATATTCCATTCTCTAAGCAGATCCTGGTCGATTTACCTTTAAAATGGTTAAGAATGTTATGCACGTGTAACACAAGGTATATTTCAAACGTGTCCAGTACATTTCATAAATAGTAAACTACCTCTACAAGAACATGTTTTAGAGCCATTTCTAAGTTACATGGATAGTGAACTACTTAATTGGATGTACTGCATACCTCGCCTTCATTTCTATTCATTGCAATGCATTAATTTTCTATCCATGTACCATGGTTTTACTTCAGCCCTTCAGGTACATGTATGTATTGGAAGAAATAACATGTAGAGATTTAATTCCTAAACATTTCATTCGTCATGTGATAAGTATTTATTATCACAAATGTCCTGACCAAACTGAAAATATGTTATATACGCCTGTCAACAGAAATGCAGACACAAAATGAGAATACCTGGCAGACCGTTAGGGCAAGGGCGAACAACTGAAGAACCTATCTCAGCGGTGTTCCATACTTCTCCATTGTTATCTGTACTCTCCAGACAGGATGCCACACCTGCAATCATCTCAGCAAAATTAAAACTCAATTTCCCAAAACAACTGAATATCATTGATTCTAAACACTATTTGCAAACGTATTACGTGTTCATCTTTCAAATAAAATACTTTGGTACCAACTTCTGTAAAAAAAATTCTAAACATTCCTGTGCATGTGATTAAAAGGTAAAAACAAAACAAATACCATTGCTCGTTGTACCAGAAGTTGGTGAAATAACAGTTGTTGTGTCTGGCTGGACACTCATTGGACCCGTGCCTGTTGTGCTTGATGTTGGTGCAGAGGTCGTGTCAGATGTTACACTTTGTGTGCTTGAAGGTGAAGGTGGTGTTGTACCAGACGGTGTAGGTGCAGTAAAAGACGGTGAAGAATTTGTACTAGAATCTGTGACAGTAATAGCTGATTCACCTGTAGTCGTTGGTAAAGTGTTTGAAGTAGCATCCCCTGTTGTGGCAGATGTAGATGTAGTAGAAACTTCTGATGTAGCAGTCGTAGATGGGTTAGTAGTTTCATTCTCTGTCGTAGTAGTCGAGGGTTCGGTAGTTGTTTCATCTTCGGTTGTAGAAGTCGAGGGTATGGTAGTAGTTGCATCCTCTGCTGTAGTAGTGGTAGATGTAGCAGCAACTTCCGGTGTAGTAGTGGTAGATGTAGCAGCAACTTCCGGTGTAGTAGTGGCAGATGTAGCAGCAACTTCCGGTGTAGTAGTGGTAGGTGTAGCAGCAACTTCCGGTGTAGTAGTGGTAGATGTAGCAGCAACTTCCGGTGTAGTAGTGGTAGATGTAGCAGCAACTTCCGGTGTAGTAGTGTTAGATGAAGCAGCAACTTCCGGTGTAGTAGTGGTAGGTGGGTTAGTCGTTGCATCCTCTGTTGTAGAAGTCGTAGATGAAGTAGCTTCTTCTGTTGTTGCAATGGTAGGTTGTGTAGTAGTTGCATCCCCTGTTGCAGTAGTGGTAGATGTAGTAGCACCTTTCGTTGTAACATCAGTAGCATTTTGTGTAGATGGAGTAACATTTTCAGATGTCGAACTCTGAGTTGTAGTTGAGGTAGAATCAGCATTCATAGTTGTAGTCATTGTAGATGCTGACATACTGCCTTCAGTTGTGGACATTGTTTTCTCTGACGAGGATGATGGTGAAGACGTTGTCTCAGTTACTGTTTCAGTTGATGATGATGTTGTTGATTCCTTGGTCTCAGAGTGAGTGATATCAGTTGAAGTAACAATCGCAGATGTTGTGGTGTCATTTGTGGGTTTTGTTTCGGCTACAGTAGTGGAGGGGGTAGTATCATCTGATTTTGACTCGTTTGCAGATGAGGTAGAAGAGGTGTGAACAGATGATGTAACAGTCGTCGACCGTGTAGTTGTTGGAGGTGATGTAGCAGAAGAAGATACAGGCTTTTCAGAAGAGGATGTACTTTCTGGTGATGTATTGTCTGGTATTGTGAACTGGGTAGTAGTTGGGATGGTGGTAGCATTTACTGTAGATGTAGGTGATGTGGGTGTTGTGGTAGCAGTAGTGGCAGTGGTTGATGTCGTTGATTCCATTGTTGAATCATCACTATTGCTTTCTGTTGACGATGTATATGTAGTTGTAGTTATCGAACTCATTATCGTAGTCGTTGAAGTAGGATTATTGGATGTCGTTGTAGCTGTGTCATCTTGGGATGAGGTTGTTAGCTTGCTTGTACTTGTTGTAATTGATGAAGACTCTGGTTTGACTGTCGTTGTTACGTGTGTAGTTTCAGAAATGTATGTTGTTGTAGTTTGAACAGTTGTCGATGAGTCCGTTGTTGGAACTGTTGAGGATGTTGTAGATGGTGGTGCTGTTGACCACGTTGTAGTTGTTGTTGGTACTGTTGTAGAAGTTGTGGAAGTGGACGACGTTGTAGTTGAATCAACTGAAAATAAACAACAAATACTCAGTAAACGTAACATCACCACTTTGCTTACAGTGTAACTCTTTATGGCAATTCATGACGAGTCCCAGGTAGGTACATGTATATCAACTCACCTGTTGAGGTAACGTACACGGCTGCTTCATTACTTCTTATTCTCCTGGCACCATCTTCAGCCACACACACAAATGTAGCATTGTTCTTCACTCTACCAATGTATGTCAACGTTGCTACTGGCGCTGTAAGGAATGGATAGATTATGAAACATTTACAATTTTGAAACCAGCTATAAGAGATAATTACTATCAAGCAGATCACTGGACGATCTAAATAAAATCCAAGAGCTTACTAAAGCTACATTTATGCATATATTTACTAAAGGAGAGATAACATCGTAACGTTATTTGCAAAATAGTCGTAAGGCTTTTTCGGAGAATTGAACAATTATCCACAGGACAGAAAGTGGTGGAATCCGCTTGCCGGATCCTTCCGGATTCTTCAGGACCGCCAATATTTTGGGGAATCCGGAAGGATCCGGCAAATGGATTCCACCACTTTTCGTCCTGTGATCAAAGTTTAATTCCTACTTCATGCAAATAAAGTCAACCAACAATAAGAATGTTTCATTCGCAAAAGGTCTCATCCTTACTTGTACTATCTTGAAGCAGGACATCGGCGTCACCCACTGTGTACCACATCATTCTGACATTGCGAGCGGGTCGACTGCTGCATGTTAAAGTGAATGGATCTCCGGCTGCAGTAGTCACAGATTCTGGTGTGGCAACTACTACAACTGGGGAAGTTACCACGACGCCGACCACCTTGATCAAGGAGAACACTTGTCCATCAACAGACCACTGTGCTTCACACCTAACAATGTCTGAAGGAAACGAAGCAGATGTTAGTTTTCAGATTGTGTAAGTACAATGTACATGGCAATCATGCTGTCTGAAGGGCATCATAACTATAACAGGAACACCACATTACAAGTATTTCCTTAAACATGCATTATGTTTTTTTTTTAACAATTTAAAGTATGACACCAAGTTTCTTTGCTTAGCAACATTTATCAATTGCAACATATTGCAGAGTCTTGAAACATGTATCGAAAAGAAATATTTCAGCTCAATACTGCTGTTGATTTTACTGGCTATATAAGGGCTAAGGCTAGAGACTATCTAACGAGATCAGGTTTTATGTCCCTTGTGACATGATTTGATACAAGTTTGGTGTTTCATCCTGTTTATCTTCACTAAGCATTCGTATAAACAAGGTTTTTTGGGCGTTGTACCAATAAATGGGTTATATAAAACCTGGCACAGCCTCTGAATAAGTATCAGTGATACTTGAAATATTCACTATTTGAAGATTAAATCCAGCATGTATTGCAATACTATGCTTTATAGATCGTTATAAAATCTCCCCGATTTATGGAAAGAGTTATCTGTTCTTGGTAACCCCGTGTCGAGGTGGCCAGCATTTGCATTTCTCGATTCAACTTCTTCGCTATATGTAAATAAACCTCAAATATGTATTCATTAACGATGTTAAAATCCCTACTCTTGATTAACTGTGCATATCTAGCGAGTATGTGATTGTCGTCGTAGTTTTATGATATTCTACAGAATGAAATGAGTATCAAGCAAGTGACTGCCAATGAGGTTTCGATGTCATTGATTCACATCACTCCTACCGTCCATTGATTGTTTCATGGTGTTAGGTTATAAACACAGTAATAAGTAATCGGGCCCCGTGAAATAGTACGTTTACGCATAAGAATTAATTCACAATTGTTCATTTGATATCAATCGTTGACTAGCTAGACGCTTACTTCCATCTGTTATGAAAATAGGTTGGAACTGCAGAGTGGATGTCCAAGGACGTCCCTGGCTAGTTGGGGTGACCTGTATCCTATCGGAGGGTCCGGACGGTTCCCATATGAAGCGAGGTTGATCCTTTATCCCGTGAACTTCGCATGTGAAGTTAACATCCGTCCCCTCCTCGATGTGAGAGGGGTATCTCAGGAACAGTTCCGATTGTGGGACGAGCATTGTGGTCGGTGGCGATGTGGTTGTTGTCGTCGCCGTTGTTCCTAGATAGTGAAGATGTATGTATGTGACTAAAATTAGTATAAATGTAGTTATCAAGCCGACGCAAGTGATTAAATGCTTTCTCGTGCTCTGGTACACACTAGCATTGCATTATTTGGACCTCTACATATTTAAGCAAGATAATATACAAACATCAATTTTCAGACCAAACATAAAACAGTGATACAAAATGATAATTCCTTATAACTTGCCCGTGGAAGAAATTACAGTGTAATATTTATTCGGCGATATTAAACGAGTGTAATACCGCCCAAAGTATGACGTCGCAATAGTTAGCAGTTGTGACGTCACAATGGTCGTACCGCCATCACAATGGTATATATGTCTCGCGGCAGTCTTAGTTTCACCACACTGTCGGCAGTTTCGCTTTTTTGATTTTGACAAGTTATAAACAGAATACGAAACTTCCTTCCATAAAATACCATTTTTATTAAACTCATAAATGATTTCGTATCAAACTAATAAAAATAAATTAATTAATTAATAAAAATGGTATTAAATGGAATGTCGTTTTGCATCCTCTATATATGCATCAGTTGTAAATTAATTAAAGGTGGTAATAAATAAGAATAATAGAATGTATTTTCGACTAATGAATGTAAGTATATGGCAGTGGTCTTGTTGGTAAAGAAAATAGTTTTTACCTAGCACATACACCCTTGTGAAGCTTGTATTCGAGGCTGTTCCATCATAACCCTCACATTGAAACGTTGCGTTTTCAGTTACTGTCACAGTTGCAGTGAACCAGGAAACCACGCCTAGTGATAACAGACACATGGTCACATATACAGACAAAATCGTACTACTTTTACCAAATTTCAATGTATAAAAGATTTCATCAAATTTTTGCCCGTCTAGAATAGACTCAGGGACAAGAGGCTATATATATATATAGCTAAACCAACATTTCTTTGATGTTATCAAGGTTTAACCATGTATCAGATTAATATACAAATGTTCGTTTGACAGATGATTCATTTGACCATGTTTTGTTCACAATTCAACAAAAGTACGATGTACAGTATACAAAGTGTAATGTTACACATGGAACTGGGGGTAAAAGACAATTTGCATAAAAACAAAACAGGCTGTATTTTCCTGATTACATGTCTGGGAAACGTACATGATGTCCTATTGCATCCAGTGCTCCGATTAAACTCTTTTACAAGTCGATTTACAGAGTTTACTAGCCGCCATATGACGTTATTGAAGATATCTCGAATGAGTGCTTTAATATATGTTTTGTTGACTTGGCGATAGAGGATTATCTCCTCCTTATTTGTCAATGCAGATCGTTCACAAGTGCTCGACGTCGGACAATCTTGCAAGATAATGACATTATTCGCAGACAGAGAGTCTCTTGTGATCCAGGGTGTATTGGGGTTACACTGGCCTGGCAACGTCCTGAAGAAGGGCAGGTAGCATTGGATATTTTCTTCACAAACCCGCCTGGTAACTGTACTTCTGCTGCCCACAGATCAAAAAGGCAAAAGCCAGTTATGACGTCACAGTGACGAAATGTCTACGCAGATGTAATGTACGGCGGTGTAAGTTGGTTTTTTTTTGGCGTTGATGACCATTGTTTCCTATTTTAGGCATGTTATTGGTCTGGCCTGTTTGTATCCTTCGTTACTGAAGTCTAGGTAGTGTGGTTTAGGCACAGTCGAAGGGAACCGGGAACGTCGTGCTCCAAACTGCAGGGTACACATTTCGATCTCTCGTTTTTATGGGTGCAATATTGATATGCAAAATTTGTGGCCATTACGTCAGTGCTGCTTAACATGGTGATTGGTGGTTTTCACACCTTTTGGTTCTATCTTGTTCCTATTTAGGTGCATTGCATTTTTTATGAAAAGGTTCGTCAAAGTCAATATTTCGGAAGAAACATGATTTTTCACTGGGTACATTTACAGTTGTGTTCAAGTGATGTTGGTAAATTATAAAAATGCCAAACGGAAACCTTAATTTGATATTTTTGGAAAATAATTTTTTAGTATAGTTTCTTTTTCCCGTGAGTTTAGTAAGATCTTAAATTAGGTTTCGTAATTTTTCTCACATCCACGGGTACCATGACATTGTAACATTTCGAAATGTGATTAACAACATTTGAGCATTTGAAACAGATGTACTCTTTGAGGCAATAAAAACATTTTTTTTAAAGAAATACATTCGAACATGAACAATATATGAGAAACTGATAATCATTACACCAGCACTATGCATATCCCAGTAATCCCTCAACATTATTATGTAAAATAAGAGTTATCTACATGCGTGATTTGTCATCGTGACAAAGCCAGTGACAATACATACCTTCACCTTCTGCAATAATAGTACTGTTCATACTGAGTCTGTACCATCGCATCCGTATTGCTCCCCCAGCTGTCTGGTTGCAGTGAAGAGTTACCTCCCCTCCGTACTCAACAAAGGCGGGTACGGGATAAGCAACCACCCCGATCGGCTCACTGACGAGGGTGGTGATTGTGATAGTTTTCGTGAACTGTAGGTTGTCTCCTCGCACCGTGCACTCAATTGTCTCTGTGTATGGTAGCATTGTGGACCGTAAGTATTAGTTATAAACGCGCCTCTAAGGTTCAAATGTAGCACAGGGTGATGAAGAACACCAAATCAAGTAAGTGTATTTCATAAATTCATTATTATCAAAACTGCCTTCAATGACTAATCCTACCACCCTTTTCCACATATTTCCATTGGGAAAAAAAATTCCATTGGAATTTTATTTCAAAAATTGAAAAACAAAATTGTTACCTGAAAATTACCAGAGAACTCATGCAGGGCATTTAGATAATGAAATATGTTTGTAAAAAATGTTAGTCGCGACACTTTTATTGTCGAGATAAACTTCGGACTCGACAGGATTTCCAAAGATAAACCGGAGAGCATTCAATACATCCCTATCCCTCTCTGAGTACCATGCTACTGTATACAACCAATACCTGTGAATTTCTCTGAGCCAAGGATACAAACATACATAAACAGATGAGCTAATTGTTTTCCTATAATTACTTCATGTATAATATATATGAACATACTTGTTTTGGGATAACATGACATGTGTGATAATAGGGTTTAGATTCAGGAGTTATTTATGTTAGTAGGCTTGTTTTAAATGAGGTGATGGGAAACAACTCATGTTCAAGTCCCATACAGCTCAAAACGATATCAAGCGTTACACGTCCACTGTGATTCAAAATTATTCAAGTTATATTTGTAGAAAGGTCAGAGACACAATGATTACAAAGTATATCAACATTTTATAGAGTTAAATTCTTTTGTTTTATAATTTCAATACATGTTAATGAAATTACAATTATTTATTATTTAAAACATTCCACTGTGTGTTCAATGTATGTGTGTTTTCCAGATGTTTTCCAGATGTGAGAGTTACTTAAGTATGACGTTTTATCACCATTAACACATTTAAAGATACAAAAGTCTAACCATCGCAATCAAGAGAACCATTGAACCTGTCAGAGCAACTACCTATTCACATCTGTCAAAGCATGTACGCGTCGTCGTGTATATCAAGGATATAAGTATATAAGGAAACATGTCACCCCCGTAACACCTCCACACCGGACATACCTCCATCTCTCCTGCGTATAGGCTGGAACTTAAGTATTGAGGTCCACGTTTGCCCGCTGTTTGTCTCCTTCACAGTGATACGACCATTACGGGTGGGTCCAGGGGACCAGGAGAAGACGGGTTGAGTCTGGAACCCTGCTGCTGTACACAGGAACGTTGCAGGGGTCCCGTGTTTGACCGTGTCTGAACCATAAAGGTTCACCTGCTGAAGTGTAGAAGGAACTGGTTCTTCTTGTCCTTGATCAGTGTCGGTATCATCTACACAGGTGAAATAGTACAGTCAGTGAGATAATTTCAGAAACTAACAGGAAAAGAAGATTTAAGACTATATTTGTTCTACAGAAAAGTCATGTTTTATTTGTCCTATATTTCGTCTTACACAAGGCTAACAAAGAAAGGGTCGAATAATCATTAAGACTGCCCCACTTAACTTGTTTGATGTTATGTTCATCAATGATGCCACGTTGCTTCAAAAGTACCTTCTATCTACGTAAAGGTTAATGTCCGAGTAACTCGCTATTTCTTAACAGTAATTGAGCCGAGGCCTATTACTTTTAAATAATGGGGAGTTACGAGGACATTATCCTCCTAGCATTATACTCAAAGTATTGCTGTTTAAACCAATATAATTTTAAAAATTACAGGAATTGAATTTTAGTTAAAAGAACTAATGTGGTATGCAACTCTCCATTATTGAAAAATAATAACACACCAGAACAATAGGATGACGTCACAATTAATGTAACCATGAATAAAAGCTACCAAAGAAGAGGATGTTATTAGAAAGACCACGATCCAGAGAAAACATCATATGCTCATTCACAAACGTTTGTCTCATAGTTTGAGAATGATAAGAAGAACATTTTTCCTTACGATTGTGGCTTTCTAAAACAAGAGATAAGTTGTGTATCAGACAGGAAATGCCACATACCAGCTCATTGGAACCAATTTAAAATAACCATAAACAAACACAAAAAGGTAGTAATGATTGCTTGATTTAAAGGCTTATATTGTATTTAATATTCACTGTCCTGTACCTAGGTTTTCGAAGCTTTCTTATCTCTAAGATGGTCGTATGTTTAATACGGAAAAATCGACTTACGACTATATTAACACTTCCAAAGTTTCTAGAATATCTACCCTGATTGGTACGAACCTCTGATGATAAGGAAAGAGACGAATGTCTCCTCGGACAGTGCTGATACCACCACCAGGGTTAGTCTGTCTCCTGAAAATGTCTCTAGACTCTGGTTGAGGGTGAACACACCTCGCGTGTCATCTAGGGATATGTAGTCGGACGTATCTGAAACAACATACATATCATGACGTATACATTCGTTGTTGATTTTATAGCATTGTAGTTCAATGATGACGATCGTTTAAAGGTTACACAACAAATAATTACGTCTTATGTAAAGGGATAACTTTAAATGACGTCAGACACTTGATGTATGAGATTATATTGAGAGGTAATTTGAATCATAACACATACATATACACTTATTTATATGTGTTTTCAGAGAAATTTTCAAGAAAATGGCAGTGAATACACGTCTTATAAAAAGGACTTACGTATGAATCAAATGCAAACAGACATACTTTTGAGATTGTTACTGGGACTGCTCAGGGTGAAGAGGTCCGTGCCAGGTTTTGTCTTCTCGGGTACTGAGACAATGACCACGTTCCCACTCTGCAACAAATACGAGAAGTTGCATCCCACAGCTCTGTCTATCTATGTCATATCCCTTGTATAACCAAGCATTTATCATTTCTTCAGACAATTATCCTCTTTCTTAGCATTATAAGGCACATATTCTCAAATTAGCTAGGGCATATGAACTTCCTATTGATGCAATCAAATAATTATTATTCTTTATATATGATCTGCAATCAATTATGAAAAAGTTGAGATGGTCGGAGTCATATATTGACTATTTAAAACGGCTAACTCGGAATGAGTGCAGGTTTTTAGATACCTTAAGCTCTGAGCTTAAAAAAAGGATGAACTATTTTCCACTGATCTTTTAATATACAATATAAGCTTGCTGGTACAATAATCACAGCAGTTGCCGTTTGGCTCATCGCGTTATATTATATCACGAAAATCTAAATTTAGCCGATATCGTAGTTCAGGCAAGATTAATGCAACGTTGCATTAATTATTCCCAGTCTTTTGAAATTAATTTTATAATCTGAATTCGTACATATTTTCCGGATAAAATGTATGGCAATTACCTCTATGTCGTTTGTGTTATTTAGAGATATGCATTACCTGTGCATTATATATTATATATATAGAGTAATGGCGTGCAATTTGGTTCGATCATCGTAATAAAAACTCTCATGATATGATAAAGCCAGAAATGTGACTTACAGCGTCACGACAATGGCGAATCTTGCACCCTCCCTAAACGTATTTATTCGTTTTACAATTATATTTATATTTGACATTGTACTAGAAATATTGATCTCCAAAAGCAGTTACACAATGTAATACGAATCAATTACGTTTTTGAGTTGCAACACTACGTTTCGAAGACATCAACAACTGCCCGAAGGTGACGAAATATTCCTGGAATGCAGTTTTAAACAGGGTACATATCTATCTTTTCAAATTATAGGCCTACATGTTCACGGAGTTGCTCAGGGGCAGTACCTGGTGCTCCAATAAAAGTATGTCATCCATGCACAGATAACGACTGAGAGGGAGACTGAGGAAAATGTTACCCTGACAAAGCTGGGGATATGGATCTCGACATGCTCTATAAACCACTCATGATCAGGTCAACCTGTTTTGTGAAATGGTATAAAGCGCGAAGTAGAAATCTGTGTCATGGCAGCTGAAAAGACTTGTGACAAATTATAGCTATCATTTATGAAGTTATTGTCATCTGGGGAAGGTCTATTCTGGTTTTCCGAACACGATATTATGAACACGTTTAAGCAAACTACATAATTGAATGATCTTTGATGTTGTTTTATTGATATATGATGTGCTTTAAATCAACACTCTTTGGATGAGCATGTATACATTTCGTGTCACGCATGACGAAAAGTAATTCTACGTATATATCCAACGAATTATATGAATTTCGATATTATATGAATGTAATTCGAATGTATATGAAATGAAAGTTATTTGGGTTTATACTAGCATTGAATTAATACGTTTTCAGTCAGAGTGCAAGTTCGTCTCAAACACGTGTTAGATATTCACTAAATATCTTATACCCTTATATAAGCACGTTTTTTTACTGAAATAATTGAAATGAAATATGATGAAATGTATTTGAAAAATAATGTCACAAATAGTAAAACACCCTTCTCTCTTTGGAAAATCAAATTAGTGTACATGGTTCCGTAAAACCATGGGAATCATTTTTGTCATTCGAAATGATAAAATGTGTACACAATAAAATGGCCACCATGCAATTTTTGCGTTACACGCACCACCGTTATAATCACTACGGATAATTGGTTTCTGTAATAAAATGTTTTACCCTCTAAAGTAAATAAAAATGACTTAAACTATCATTATAAATGGAAAATTTGAAAACAATACATTTACCAAAAACATGCTACTGCCCCTTTAAAATTGAATAAATCAATGTTACTGGACATCCTAAATAAGACTATATTTATAGAATAGCGATGCATTTTAAAGCCATATGTTTCTATCTGTTGTAGATTATAATATGGAAGCATGGGAAAACTATTATCTCTTAAATTGGACATATCATCTCGTAAACAGGACTCTTTATTTCCTAATTAGGACATACTCTTTACTAGTTTCGACTTAAGGATCTTATAAATACGTTTTTGGGTTATTATAATCGTCGGAGTCGTGGATGAAGCTTATGAACGTATTTCGAGCATGCAATTTTCAGAATGTTTGGTTCACTAAAAGGGCATTTTTTAACATTATAAAACCTTAAATTGATATGTCGCTCAAATAAGTTGATGAAATGTATTTGAAAAATAATGTCACAAATAGTAAAACTCCCTTCTCTCTTCGGAAAATCAAGTTAAAAGTTGTGCTATGTCATCCTTATATGCTGTCATATCAATATATTCTTGTTTTTATCATTTAGGCAAAGGTAGAGTTGAAATGCAAAATGTCATATATTTCGACAACACCATCCCCGTATTTCATTGTACTTGGAAATAACTGAAGGCGTTGAATAACAGTGTACAATTTAGTGGCGCTAAAAAGTATTATGTAGCCATTGGTCATCGACTTGGACCGTCGATTGCCTCGCCATTTAGTGCCAGTTGATTCTACAAACAGGGTCGTTTTTAAACTTCTCCCTATTGAACGAATACTCGCGGTATCCACATTTCTTCAAAACATCAAATTTGAACGTTTCAGGCGATGTAGCATGACCTTCTTACTGAAATAAAGTGATCTCAAGAAAAGGTAAATAAGTGTTACCAATGGCTAGATAATACTCCTCAACCACGAAAGAGAGTTCTGAAACGAATGTACATGGTTCGGTCAAGCCATGCGTGTTTATATACAAATGTGAACACATTGTGAACACGCTCGAAGGTAGTTCTAGTGATATAACTGATGTAGCGATACCTAAACACTCAGAGTAAAATTTTAATTACGACTCCATGATAAAATGGTCATTCATCTTGCTGTCTGAACTCTCAAATTCGCATCAGATCTACAAATCTTCCTCTCACACTGACGAGTTCCACACCACTGTAGCTTTATACGTCGCACCATTTTCTTCTAGTACGGATAATCGTTGTCTATGGATATATGTTTGATCCGTTCGTGTAATGAAATGTTTTACCGTCTAACGTAACAATATATTGTATACACTTTAATAATAAATGGAAAAGTTGAGAAAATACAATTTGCAAAAGAAACGTGCTACAGCGCCTTTTAAAGATACTGTCCGCTAGAAACTTTAACAAAATTTTATAATTCTCAATCCGAATGATCTGCAGATAATTGTGAGTGACTACATTTCTTCAATTTTCGCAGTCATTAAGTTGACATACATTGTATAAAAAGTATATGTATTTTATGAATGTAAAATTAAAATGTGGCGAAACAAATAATACAAGAGTCGAGTTTACTGCTATTTTGTAGTGAGAAGATAGATTTTTCTGTTTTAAATATGTTAACTTAAACTATAAAATAATATATAAAATATTAAAATAAAAATGCAGACATAATAAGAGTAAGTTGGGTATTCTTGCGAGCTGTTCTCTGTCAGTCTTGGGCGTATTTTGTCCTCAGAATTATACGAAAGACGTTAACCATTTTAATGAGCCTCAACTTGTTCAGGTTCACAGGTGTTATGTACGTACAGTCCAGGTAAGACAGACTGCTAACGATGTTGACATACTCACCTGCTGACATGCGCATTCACTCAAACACTGAAGAAGGAAGATCCCGATGACAAACACTCTCATCGTGTGAATTCTATAGAGTCTTTGACGTCATGCTGACACGCTCCTAAAACAAACACAGTGACGTCACAGGTAAATGATGTCACACTATGGAAAGAGAGTCGAGGTCTTTTGATCTTTGCAATAGTTCTCAATTTTATTCACAAATTGCAAATGTAAATGAGAAACTGTTTCATAGTCGACACTTTGGCGACAGGGAACTTAATGGAAATTGAATTGAAAATAAAGAATCTAGTATAATAGATATATAGGTTCTAGATTTTTCCTATATTGATATATTGATCATCAGCACCTGGGAAGCACAAACGTTACAATATAAATATAGTTCGATTGATTTTAATTTTATTTTTGAAGATAAAAATCCTTTTGAAATAAATGTCTAATGTATTATGCTAAACACATACAATATATATATGATTTCCTCAAAAAATTGGTGGTATTAACATTTTCAAACCTTCAGAGCAATCAGTATTGTTTATTATTTGAATCAAGATGTTGATTATAAAAGAGGCAGTTTTAGTTTAATTAGTTTAAACATAAGATTTTGATTTTATCTATTAGATAGTATGAAGATAATCAAGAAACCTACAGAGTTTTAGCTGTGATTATGAAAAGAAATATGTACAAAGTAATAAAATTATATTTTTCGAAGTAGAAATACATTGTCATTTCGATAGTGAACAAATCTAACATTGTTACTTTTGGGATAGCACTACCTTTAATAGTGTGTCAAGCTGTTGCTACGGTCAGTATTTGCGTGCGGGCCCGAAAAAAAATACAAGAATTTGTACTATTGAAGGCAGTGATATACAAAATGTAACAATGTTAGATAAAATTTATATTAAGTAGTTGTTAAGATCGCACAAGTGTATTTCCATGAATTCTTCCCACCCCATGATTGTGCACAGTTCAAACACAGGTTGTCAACTACATAATACTTACAGCAAATAGAGAAATTCGATCATAATGCAAATAGTAAGTTTCATCAACTATAGTTCAGTCGTCGAGTACATGCAAGCTGCTAAACACGGAAAGATGATTTTTACTCTACTTTTTCTATGAAACAATATGTTAATTGAATGTTTCAAATGTCTTAAAGGCGCTGTAGCACGTTTTTTGCAAATTTTAATTTTTCAAATTTCCTATTTATAATGATAGTTTATGCCATTTATATTAACTTTAGAGGGTAAAACATGTTATTAAACAAACCAATTATCCGTAGTGATAATAACGGTGTTGCGTATAAAGCAAAAATTGCATGGCGGCCATTTTATTGTGAACACAATTTAATCATTTCGTATTACAAAAACGATCCCCGTGGCTTTACCGAACCATGTACACTCATTTTCAATTTGATTTTCCGGAGAGAGAATGGTGTTTTACTATTGGTGACATTATTTTTCAAATACATTTCATCGACTTATTTGAGCGAAAAAACGTGCTACAGCGCCTTTAATTCTAGTATATGTCATCAGAATACCTTAGAGGTGAATTGTAAATACATTGTTTTTCTTGAAAAGTCTACATTTACGTACGGTTTTCGTGAGTGAATGTGTTAATTTACCTTCAAACTTTTTGGGAAAATATCCAATGTTTACAACCATTGCCTTCAAGCACTCCATTCTAGATTAAATGTTTACCGCTATTGCACAAGTGTTTGATATTTACTTATGGAGCAAAGCAAATTAAGGTACCTTTCATGTCGCGAAATGTCAATATTCCTACTGGGTTGAAGTGCACCGGAGCATCATTCCTCTGCCCAAGCTACCCCTTTGCTTTATCATTCAAATATGTACTCGGATTTATCGTAACAGGTTCTATTCAGGGGTCTAAAGTTTCATAACAAATACATGTCTGTGAATTTTACAAACCTTGAATTCACACGAACTCAGGTAAGCGACGTGTAATGCATGATTCAGAATCAGGTTTATACTTGATGAAATATCGCGAACATAAGGTGATGAGCGATACATGAGCTCGGTAACACTATTAACAATACACAATGTCATCATATATGTCATATGTGTAAACGAGGTCACAATATGTAGGAATCATTGTCGTAGTGAATGCGTCGAAATGTAATGTCAAGTTCACAGCAATCGATTTGCGCATTACTGTGTTGAATATGGCTGTAAAATCATTATTTACAGGTTCGAGTTAAATAGTATTAAATGTCTAGGTAAACAAACATAATCTAGACATGTGGGTTTGATCTAAAACGTTTGACTTGAAGCTGATGTCAATAACTTTCTTCATTTGAATATTTGAGAGATATAACCTAATATACTGTATGAATATATGCAAACTAACCTCACCTGTATTTTTTCAAATTGTATTACTAAAAACTACGTTTTCACATAAACTAACGTCAAGTCTCTGTAATATGTTGTTAAATATTCAATGTTTGGAACAAAAAGTGAAAAAATAAATAAATATAAAAGTAGCCTCTGATCTCTCTTCATTTACATAACTGAGCTCTGTATACTTGTTCAATACCTAGACATATCTGGATGATAAGCTAAGCTTGTCACAACTGGAGAGAATATCAATCAATTGTATCTATATTTATTTTGAAACGTTATTGAAAAAGGTTATTTTAAATGAAAACTTGAAAATGACACAGTCAGGTTGACATTAATGCTCTTACTCAGGTACGATGTTGATTTGAATCCTGGTTACATATTTTGAAACCCCCTCAAATTCATGTCATTTGAAATTATCATTGATTGAAGACACACCGAGTTCGACATAGCCCGTCGTTTCTACCCGGGTTAGATGTCCGTCTGTGCAGACAACACTAGCGGGTGTGGCCATGTGGGGCGCTGATCTGTTTACACTCGAGCGGGACATGATTATTAGTGAGTGCTCGGCTTACTGAACATTATATTTATCTCGTAACGCTTGCTTGCTTGTACCTGCTGACATCCTTAGTGTATGTGACCAAGGTGTTCTCTTGTCAAGAGATTTACGAAATTTCAACATATGCTATAGATTTATATGATTGCCATGTATGTCCCTCTTAGTAAAGTTTATTGCCGAATAGACGCGCTGACGATAATTCTAATTAGCAAATCTTATCATTCCCTCATCACATTGATTCATATCCATGACATTCTTCATTGATTACTTAGCGACAGATGGACACCGTCTACCCTATTCGTTGGTCTAACATCGGTGAAATAATTACAATTGCCATCAAATCAAGAAAGCAATTTAAGTATTACTTACCCTTGCTCATATCAGGTCATTTTGTATAAACTCCACTTTCCGCAGTATATGTTATCCGACCTTGTGTAAAATGTCAGAATAAAGGAATAGACACTGAGAAAGTATAATCCCTTGCTGTATCCCAAGGTTTTTTTCTTTACTAATGTGTCCATACACCTTGTTCACCATTGCGCTTACATTCAGGGTAGGACATACCAGGCGACGAGGCAGCTTCTTTCACTCGACAGGTTTCTCAAACATCGCGTCAAAGAGAGTAAATCTACAAATAATAGAAGAAATCTCAACTTACCATACCTACTCAGTTATCTCCCTTGTCGAGGAAGACGAAACTTAGGATTAACCATTAGCCCTTTAACATAAATTTTACAATGGTTTGACTTAAAAGATTATTTTGCGAACTGTGACTTTTTAATGTGACATAGAAGTAGGTATTAATGAAACTGGTTTTAGATAGGTGAAAAAGAACTTGGTTCACGGGTGGATGGTCAGCGTATTGCAAAGCGTTGAGTTGGGCGCTACCCGTTTATAAGAGTGTTGTGAGTCAATGGTTGTTCTAGACTGGATGTGTTCCCTCTCTTCAAAAGCCTCATAATTATATGTAGTTTTGGATATGCTTTATGAAGCGTTTTAATGTAACTATTCATGCAAATTCGAGTGTCACTTTAACCTACTTTGCCTCTCAATGTATGTACAGAGTAGGTCAGTGAAAGTACGTATTAAATTAACTGTCAATTGATAAATAAACGTGAGGTTCATTTAAATATATTTGAAAATAGAGAACGACGTTATGGACTATATAAGTGCATTGTAGGATCTACAACCATGGATACATAATTATATACTGTAATGCTTAAGAAATATAACGCCTGAACAAATGAGGAAACGATAAATAAAATACGTGAATGTGTTATACAATTAGGATTTGCAATACAAACAAGAGTGGATAAATACTTACGAAATAAATGACATTTAGATAGTGAACAAATGTAACATTGTTTTATTTGGGACCGCGTTATTATCCACACAATGACTGTTCTTCTGTCAGGACGAACCCTATGCAGTTGCAAAACGAAAATTCAACTTTTCATGGATCATTTCTTTGGATTCCTGCTTTTCAAAAATATAAAATTAAATTTGTATTTTGCGATCGAAGGACAAGATGTGTTTGTCATGTGAGTAATTTCATTCGTTTATGCATGTAAACAGGTGAAATTTTAATAATTAACCTATAGATCATTAGTACAAGCAACGTGAATTCTCAACTTGTGAAATTCAATACAAGTTTGTGTCTGTCTAAGTCCGGTAAGGATTAGCAGGAACGGTCACTCTAAAGCAAAGAGAAGCGATAACGCATAGAACCAACTTTAAGTAACCCTATCTTTATTCCCAAATCATATAGTTACTAATGAAATAAGGACCAAAGTAACTGTTCTAACGCCTTCTCGTTTCGTTTGTTGCATGTTAGATACTTTTGCCTTAAGTCACCTGAGAACTGAAATGTATTATGTAGTGCCATTACAAGGACGATGGTTGTTACAGGTACCATCTTAAGTTCTTCAATTACTCACATGGACTGTTATTTTTATTTTGATATATTAGTCACACACAATTATGTCCTGGAAATTCATCTAGTACATGTAATGCATTTCATAACTTATTGAAAATAGGTTCATGTGTGTACACTTTCCTTATTGGAAGAATTCCAATCTAGTTTCACGCTACCTTCAATTAAAATATTGTAACAGATTGTACTGAGTCTCCAATAAACATTTATGTTGACTTCTTTGTGCATTATGAAAGTGCAATCTTCCCTAAATTTATATACTTTCATGTCTTATGAAGGAGTTTGCATGCATACATTGTGTATTGAGATATGTATTATATATATTCAGACTAAAGTACATATCCAATAACGTTTTCTCATTCTTGTGTAGCAGTATAAGCTTGATATGTCAACTTGGATTAAAATTTAGATGGGTTTTTTAATAGTTTTCAATCAAGTCTTTTTCCAACAAACAATTCTCAGATGTGCCTTCAGACACATAAACTAACGGGCAAAAGAAACGATACCACGTATAATTGACCAATAAATGACAAATACAAAATGATACAAATTTTATTTCATTTCTCATCTGTAAACAACTGAATAGTTTATCAAACAATCAAATATTGATGTCTTTCCGATCAATGTGTTAACAAGTACAGCTTGTTAAAGTACAGACATGAAATTGTCCTGAATTCGATCAGCACCTTCGAAAACAGAATCCACACCAACACGTCCTCAGTATCTTGCATGGCCACAACGGGCCTCGGTGCATGCCCCAACAAGTTCTCAGTATCGCGTATGGCCACCACGGGCCTCGATGCATGCATGAACTCGACGTCGTGCTGAGAATATGAGACGGATGATAACACGGTCTGGTATTCTCTGCCATTCCTCTCTCAGGGCTCGAGCGAGCTCTTGTCGGTTTCCTGGAACCACAGCTCTTTGGCGGATTTGACGTCCCAAATGGTCCCATAAATGTTCAATAGGTGAAAGGTCAGGTGATCTGGCAGGCCATGGCAACACATTGACGTTGTTTCTTTGGAGAAACTCCCTGGTTATACGGGCTGTATGGGGACGGGCGTTATCCTGCTGGAAGAGCGTTCTGTTGTTGTGCTGCTGCAGGAATGGTAGGAGAACTGGGCGGAGAATCTGATCAATGTACCTCTGTGCGTTGAGATTCCCATCCACGACAACAAGATCAGTCTTCCCTTGTCCGCTAATTCCTCCCCACACCATGACGCTGCCACCGCCAAATGGTACAACAGTCTGAATACAACAACGTCGAAAACGTTCACCCCGACGTCGATACACCCGCGTTCTTCCATCATTCTTGTACAGTTGGAACCGACTCTCATCCGAAAAGATTACCCTTCGCCAGTTCCGAGCCTGCCATTGCCGAACGTTACGTGCCCATTGGAGACGTTGACGTCGATGTTGACGCGTCAGGTGCACGCCCCGGTTGGGTCTGTAGGCGCGGATACCATGCTGTCTGAGACGTCTGGCCGCTGTTCTTCGACTGATAGCGTGTCCAAGCCCAGTCGTCGCTGATTCCGTCACTGTCAGGAACCGGTTCCTCAAATGCAGAATTCTTAAATGGCGGTCCTCGTTGGCGGTCGTTACACGGGGTCTTCCACTCCTTGGCATGTCCACTGTTCTCCCCGTCTGCCTGTAGCGTCTCATCAGTCTGGTGATGGTAATGCGTGCACAGCCCAGCGTCGTAGCCACGTGTGCATGCGTTGCACCCATCTGCACCATTCCGACGGCTCTCCATCTTTCTTCAGGTGATAATCTTGCCATGTTTCTCGATGCAGTTGAAGTAGTGGTATGTCGTTGAGTGATTCGACACATCTTTTATACGCAAATAATGCACGTGCAGCACGTGCTTTTGATGCAAAAAAATCACACTTTAATACAATTTGCCGGAAACGGATCGCCAAAACACAACAATTTTCGTGACACATATGACTACTGAAATAGGGAAATCATTTCAATGTCGTGCATTTAAAATTTTAACATTCTGCTAACAAAATATTAAATTTCAAAGTTTGGTATCGTTTCTTTTGCCCGTTAGTTTAGAAGTTCACATCTTGGTAACACGAAATCTGTATATGCATATGCGTGATACAATCCCGGTAACGACATACTCAGGTTGAGATACCTGTGTGTATTTCACCTATAACCTGACTGATCGGGGCTAAGGCTTGTATCAACAGTCCTATTGTGAGAGCGAACCCACGTATCTTCCTTGCCATGAGTTCTTCTCGACTAGAATATTGCTACAATTAGTAAGCAACACACCCACTAGATTATTTGAACCGTCCTTCGTAAACAAGTTGTATCAATGGACGCGATGTGGATTGAGCTTCGCCTTTATTAGTTGAGTAATGATTGAGTACTTCTTATTCCTAGAGGTACGCGGCAGTCTTTATCAAACAAGTTATTCAGCGAGTAACGCTGTGGACTTTCATTGTCCTATACAATGGTGTAAACATGCAACTACTGAAAGATGCTTTCGGATGGAACATCTTACATGTTTGGGATATGAACGAGAAACACGTTGTTTCTTTGAACTCTTTTTCATTACTTATTTTAACTTATCCGACCTTGTTTATTTATTTTAGTTCAGTATGTTGTATTTATTCTCGATTTCCTCTTGATAGTTGTGTGCCGTGTTCATAGTGAGATCATCTACTTCTGGTCCATCTTGGATGTTGATAATACATTATTGTTATAACTATAATATCCGTAATTAAGGAAGTGTTTAAAATTAATTTATGTTAATAAGAGTTGCTCGTTTTGCAATATGTGTAGCTTATATTTTGGTTCACAAAACTGCTTATGTCAAGCAGATCATCCATGTCATATTGAATGTACGATGAATTAAGAAATGCACGTTTGTGTTCCCGCACAAAGCTATAGAGGATTATGAATAACATATTACATTATGTGTTTACATATTTGAGACAGGCATTTAGTACCCCGATATGATGACTGAAAACACATCACATTAGTTATTGCAATATATTTTAGACAGGAGAAGTTCAATTTAGAGTTAGTTCATTATTTGACATACCAGGGTGTTCTTACATTGACAAAAACAATATAAAATGTGTATGCATTAAGTGCTTAAAGATTTAAAGGGGCAGTAACACGTTTTTTGAAAATTATATTTTTTTAAATTTCCCATTCATAATGATAACTTATATCATTTATGTTTACTTTAGAGGATAAAACATCATATTACACAAACCAATTATCCGTAGTGGTAATAACGGTGTTGCGTATGAAGCAAACATTGCATGGCGGCCATTTTATTGCGAACACATTTTATTATATTGAATGACAACAACTATTCCCATGGCTTTACGGAACCATGCACACTCATTTTTTACTTGATTTTCCGAAGAGAGAAGCTAAGGGTGTTTTTTCTATTGGTGACATTATTTTTCAAATACATTTAATCGACTTGTTTGACCGAAAAAACGGGCTACTGCCCTTTTAAGTTAACAAGTTTCATATCACAGGTGTATGATTATCAGATGCAGTAATCATGCGAAGCCGCCATAAAATCACTGACTAGCTCTCTATCACGATTGCATTGCAACAGATTTATTATATTTATTCTCTTCTGTTGATCGCATCTTAGACACCTAGTAGATAGCATTGTATAAACACGTTCATATACAGCATTATTAACATGATGTTATGTTTTCCAATAAGCTTAAATAGATAAAGAAGCTATCAATTTTAATTATAGTAAGTTATGAGTAATTTATAATAACAATACAGGACAACGTAAATTGCTAAGTACATCAATTTGACAATGTGATGTATATTTTGCAAGGTCGTCTTACATTTGTTTATAGAATCGAAGCAACTCCTACACAACTTCAACCAGGAAGCACAGTAAGTACTCAGTACACGATAAACCGTAGCATCCTCTATAGATATTGACTGGAACCAAACTAGTAGCGATTTACCGATGTAAAATGTGTACGCTGACAGGTGGATGCATAACCTTGATGTACATTTCAACCGGGAAATCTTTAATGCACTTCTCGCAGATTGCTAACATGGATTTGTAGTGCGCGTTCTTCCTGACAGTGTATTGAATGATAACTTGAACAAAGGGAAGAATTAAGTTATTGGTAATGAAAGCTTAAGAGAGTTCTTCCATAGTGTGCCAGGACGCATATTCTTTAAGGTTGGTTGCCTATAGTGGGTAGATGTGGAAGAGTTCTAACACGAACACAAGCGAAATATAAGTAATACTGTTTTACTTATTTTTATGCCCCCGAATCGGAGATTCCGGGGGTATATTGTTTTTCACCTGTCCGTCTGTCTGTCCGTCTGTGTGTTTGTCTACAAAAACTTTAACCTTGGCCATAACTTCTGATTGCTCAGAGCTAGGGCTTTCATACTTGGCATGTGCAAACCTTGTGATGAGACCTTTCAGATGAGGTCATCATAGTTGACCTTATGACCTTGACCTTGCCCAATTGACATTTTCAGAAAACTTTAACCTTGGCCTTAACTTTAGTTTTTTAAGAGCTAGGGCTTTCATACTTGGCATGTGCATACCTTGTGATGAGACCTTTCAGATGAGGTCATCATATTTGACCTTATGACCATGACCTTGCCGCAATTGACATTTTCAGAAAACTTTAACCTTGGCCTTAATTTTAGATTGCAAAGAGCTACGGCTTTCAAATTTGACATGTGCATACCTTGTGATGAGACCTTTCAGATGCGGTCATCATATTTGACCTTGTGACCTTGACCTTGCCGCAGTGGACAATATTCAGAAAACTTTAACCTTGGCCATAACGTTGGTATATCCGGTGGCATCCGTGTTGAATAAACACATCTTGTTACATTCCCGCATGGGACTCGTCCCAAAAAGTATTATAATAATAATAATAATAACTCTTTATTGTCCTGAATACAAAGTACATAAGAAATTCCTTTTCGTGCTTTCCACATCCGGCAGCCACTGTGCAGCGCCAGTTCAAGCGTTGTTCTGTCCTTACAATGCTGAGTGTCAAGCAAGGCAGCAGCAGCTACCATCTTTAAACGTTTTTTGGAATGAACCCCGGTCTTCCAGGTGATGAGCGGACACTCTACCAACTGAGCTACATCCCCGGTTTAGATTAGATGCAATACTGTATCTGGAAGGTACATGGAATGGTGAAATAGTGCATGTATAAGTGTGAGGTTATATCTAATTGTGCATTACTTTAATGCAAGATGCAGTTTTAGTAGCATTTGGTATCCAGGCAATTTTGCTTTTTTTAAGGCTGCCTATTACGGAAATGTAGGATATCAAGCTGAAAAAAGTGTCATTGAGTTTGTAATAAGTGTAAGACAGTCTTTAGAAATGGGATACAAAGACATGCATTTTGGGGTTTTATACCTTTTCTTGCTCTTGTCTAACTCTGTGAACCCAGGAATTGACGGAGAAGCTTCACAGATTTTATCAAAGATCATGATTTGGTTAAGACAAACTGATGTCGTTACATGGAACATCAATTCAACTTGCCTGGTTGGACAAACATATGACTTGTTCATGTGTTGGGCATGTATACCATGCACATACATTATTTTGTTAATTTAGATTTCGGTGTCCAAATGGTTCAGTAGATGATGACGGTTGGGAAAGACCTTCCTCGCTTATATCTTGGTTTTGTCACAGAAGTTGGATGTTGAATTGCAATCCCTTCGTGTGTGGAATGACAGAAACCATGAAACAACATAAATATGATGGCAGTTCATATTTCTTGTTACCGGTTCTTGTGAATTTTCTGAAAACTTGGAATCGCTTTGATCTCTTTTATCTCTTTAATGAGCAGTTCCAGTCTACATCATTTTGGAGATGCAAAAGGACACGTATGCATCTGTGGAAGTCCAGTCGCCATTCCAAAGGTGATGTTGTTGATATGTAACCGCCCAATGAGTTACTTTAGTTGATCAAGGTTTAAAGTGAAAAACTACAGCTATCTCTTTATCATTAGCCAGTAATTATTCACATAAGCAACAGGCAAGACCAGCTTTATTGTCCGGAAGAGCTATTACATGGTCCAATAATGTGGAGCTTGGGTATATTGACCTTCCATGACGCATCGTACTGACCTTGGGTTTTGGTGTGATCTTCGCTGTCCTATTTGATTTGATTGATTTAATTGATCCATCTTCCAAACACAATTTTCAAACACAATACCAGTGTAGTCATATACTGCACCTGATCTAACGATCTGGTGAACACACTGCTTATGCTGTATCTGCTGGCCTCGAGAGAACAAGTGTTTGTCTATCTATCATCTGAGAAGCGTCCCCTTAAATTATTCATTGGAGGATCAGCAATTATTTTTTATCGCCGTACTCACAGAGCATTTATTGCGACAATAGTTACAGGCTGTAATATAAGTTCAAGATTTTGTCAAAAACAAATTTAGCTACATCCTATCTGTCAGCAACCATTCAATTTTTGTCTGCATGTATTCCCTATTGTCTGCCTTCATACCATATGGTTCTGCCGTCATACAATGTAAGTCAAACCCATTACAGTTCCTATATTCTGGACGACACGCTGCTGATCTACATTACATTGATGTATTCTCCTTACCAACGGGCTGTGATTTTCTTCCAGGTAATTATGTTCTGTAAAGTAGAGCAAATCAGTACACCTGAGGTGAGTCCAATCTCCAACTACAAGCATTGCCTTATCCCACAATATCCAATGTGTCCATTACCAAGCCAGAACTTTGAATAAAGCCTGTTAAGCTTTTCCGTCACTTTCAACACAGATAGGTTTAACAAGCGCAAACAAGGTCTTCAATCTCTATCTTTATCTAGTCTTTAATGTCTAAATGTCAAACTTCAAATGAGTCAGAGATAAATCACAAGGATGATAATCTACTGAATCTTTTAGTGGTAGGATATAACGAATTTAAACCTCCTTTAGTTTATGGGTTAGTTGATGGAATTACTAAACATAAGCTCTGAAGTCTGTGTGAGATTTAAAAGTGATTAAATTATTTGATATTATTACCCTTTTCATTTACAGATTATCTTTGTTTTTTATTTAGTTGACTCCGTAATAAAAAAATAAAAATACTTATGAAAAGTATATGTATTGGTAAATGAATGAAGTCAAACAACGCAACATCCTTTTTTGCAATTTAACCATAATCAGCATCCTTTAATTGTCTTAAATGCCAAGTTTATCAATAGGGAGACAGTTGTTGACGAAAAAAACATGCAAATGTACCAGTTCAACCCAATATTGCGGCCATTTTATTGTTGAAGTTTTGGGGGTTTTGTCCGTTTAATATCCCACTATTTCATGATCTACATTCTATATACATGCATGTTATTTTTAAGTCAGTTTCCTAGAGTTCAACAACATAGGTTCAGTCACATGCATCAGTAGTCGAGGCGACTATGGCGGGGTTTATGTTTTCAATTTTTGGGATACAGATATCGTTTGTCAGCTTGGAATCGAATACTTTCATGATCTGCACCTTTTAAATGTCTAAATAGGTTTAATAATCTAGAAAAAGAGATTCGACCACAAATGGTGATATACCATGCACAGCCATCAATACTTGAGGCGACTATGGCGGCCATTTTGTTTTGTTTAATTTAGAGGGTCCAAATAACACTTTTTCAGTTTTTCTACGTTTTCGTAATCAGCAGCCTCAATAAATGTTATATAGTCTGGATATCAAATCCTACTAAAATGTCTTAGCATCGTATATTTGAGCACTCTACCAGAACCGGGCCTAGTCTGTGTTAATTCACAGATGGTGTCTATGATATTAGAAAACCCTCAAGCAAGATCAATGGTAATGCCAGACAGACCCTTCAGTTAAGATATAACTCAAATACGTTTTTACAATCATGTAACAAGGGTCCACATCGATATGTTTTGCTTTACGTACAGCACATGCTATGTCTTGAAATAACGTTATAATTTACGTTCATTGATAAAAGTTATGAATCTCATATGGCTGATTGAAATAATAACTTAAGCTTTTTGTTTACATCGTTTCACCAAGCATGCTGCAAATGGTTAACTAACATCAGTAAGTATATATCATGAGATGAAGTGGAATGTGGAGAAGATTAATGTATTACAGACATGAGTCATCTTTATTAACAATAGTCACAGGACCAACAGAGGTGGAATCTGTCTTGGGGTGGATCCGGAAGGTTCCCGGAAGCAGATTCCACCACGTTTTGTCCTGTGGGTCATCATCAAGCACATAACAAGTTTTGTTCTAATGATAAGAGATTTGCACCTTCGTTCAATTTCTACCCTTTGTCTAAAACAATTTCCAATGAATGTTACTTTGAATATTGGGTTTTCTTTTGGCATGTGTTAATATAAAAACATCAAGCTTTCAACAGTGTCAATTACAAAATACTGTATAGAGAAGTGAAGTTGTCAATATCTTTAATAAGCATGTTTTGTAAAAACGTACATGCACACTTTCATTCATCTGAATATGATACGTTGAATTATATGTTTAAATGGTCAGTGATTGAATGGTTGAATATTTATAAAACAGAATTACCGGCCCTGTACCGGGATAGTCACGACTTCACAACTGCTCCGTGGTCATCATCGTCATCAATATATAATAATAACATATGTAATCAATATATCTTCTATGGCTTCTTCTGTTATCTGATAATACCAATGGCTCTATAGTACCGAAAGCCAAAAGCTAGTGTAATAATTTAAAGGTTTAGGGAGTGGAATGAATGGATTTCGGCAATGACTTTATTATTTGCGTTGTTTGTTAATCAGTTATGAAATATCTACCTTTAGAGACAGGGTGCATTTATTGATCGAGAGTTTATGGAATCGTTTCTGTTACTGTATGAGGATGGTTTATGTTTGTTTGAAGATTCTGTCATTAGTCTTCAGAGAAGGATCAATGTGTTATAGAAATGGGTTTTGTCTGTTAAATTTCAGAAAACAGAGGTTTTAAGTCTTTAGAAATTATGGTAAATTGAGTCGGTGTAAATCATGGCACTTTGGTCACAGTTTGGTGATCATAAGTTCAACATTTCTTCATACTATAATTATTTCTAAATCCTAAATCCTAAATCCTAAATCCGTCCGAAATCTGGTAATTGAAGCTAAAATGCCTTTTCCTCAAATAAGGTTTTAGGTAGGACACTTATTTTGTTAAAGATCTTTTATACTCAGATAAGGCCTATCATGTTTTATCACACAAGCATATTTTTCCAGCGATCTGATTGGTCGAGAGGCGATCACGTGACCGTCGACAGAAAAGCATATTGACTCCGGCCCGAGTCCGACCAAAAGCCGTATTGACTTGAATCAAACGATTGTTGCATGACGTCAAACGATTGTTGCATGACGTTATGCTATTGTTATCATGACGTCATTTGACCGTAGTCCCAACTGTTGAAACCAAATTGCATTTTGACTGCATTTTATTGTTTTCCTATCGTTTCTGTATCAAATACATAATAAAACAATTATGGACTGGTGAAGTCGGTCAATACCTGTTTTTAAAAACAGGTATTGACCTCATCACCAGTCAATGAGTGTATAGTTTGTTTCAGGGTTAGGGTTTTTTCGGCAATGACATGCTTTTGAACAGATTCATATCAGATTTTGCAAGTATGTGTTGGGTGTAAGTTATAAATACTCTAACGCTGCAGTATTGGCTGAATGTGCTAGAAACTATTTGTTGATACCTTATTATCTGTTATTAAGTATTGGTTCATACTTTTAATTTTAGTAGGGAAAGATATCCCAAGTAGTGCTGCATAATTTTACATAACTTTGACAAAGTCTGTAGGATAATTTGGGTATATTTTATTCGAAAAATGCTGTTCAAGTATGATTTTGTTTTGAGTGGAAAGCTCAAGGTGTTGGTGGTAAGAAGCAGTTTGGGGACGAATTTCAGGTAAGAATCAGTGACTATATCACAAGCAATTAATATTTTCTGAAATGCACTTATGAACATGTATATCTCTTGTTCTTTATCAAGTATCATAACTTTATTTTGTATTATCATTATTAATCTAAAAAAGCTTAAGATGCAAGGCGTAGAATGACTGTTACGAATCGGTGCACTTCTAATATACAAAAATACCGTTAGATTTGATGGACTTCCAAGGCACCGATGTAATGATAACTTTGTAGAAACTGAATTTCAGTTTCTATTTGAATGTAAAGTTCAAATCATTACTTTATCCATTCTCTTCGTACAGAGGTTACTACCTTCAGATTTCCGATCCTAACCTCTGTTCTATATCCCTTAAAATCGTAGACACAAGCAAAATTCGTTAGCGAGGAAAACAGCATAATGTATCCCTGCTTTTTAACCAATGAAAACTCACCTTTCTTCAGTGACTTCACAGATCTATGTATTTGACTCCTGCTCATTAGCATATGTCCTTCGAGGTATATAACACTAATTACACCACTAGGGTATGTTATGTCCATTGTTCTGACAGGTTAATTTTCTATGTAACAACCTTGTTATCATACGTCAGAGGTTGATATGTGAATAACACCCGGGTATGCTATTTGGAGTCTGAATTTCGGATATTTACTAACCTAACCTTGGGTAGATAAGTCCGACCTCGGCTTCGCCTCGGTCTTTGACTTATCTCCCCACGGAACTTTGAACATCGGTAATTATCAAATATTGTTCCTCGGCTTCGCCTAGAAACAATATTTGAAAATTACCTCCGTAAATATGTCAAAAAAGGGACTGAAAATAAACTTACTCTCCAAATGTCAACGAATGTTCAATAAATAGGTCAAGTCAAATTCTCTTTATATCATGAATTTACAACGCAGTTTGCAATGCGAATCGTGTGGCCAGTATCTGGTGATGACAGCGTGACTGACGTTAGTAGATGCAGAGGTGTCTGTGTTGTCGATACAGTCTCCTGCTTCCCGGCTTGTCCTCATTCAATATGACGATGACCATGGCTTTCTGCTCTGTGTTTTTTCTTGTGTAACTGCACACACCTGTTTTTCAACATAAAATGGTTTTGGTAAACTTCTGTTGAATTAAGTATATATATACATTTATATATATACATAGAAGGAAAATTTGTATATTGTGCAACTTGAACTGGTCGCATTTTAAATGATAGAATGGGTCGGAATACATATATAGCGTGACGTCATAAGTTAGACGATAAGTAGTGCATTCTTGAATTATTAAATAATTTGCCGCACTGTATCTGTCTTTACGTACATCAACATGGTCTAATGTGTTTTTTTAATATTAGAAAGCAATAAGATTAAAAGGATGTTTGTAGGGTATACAACATACCTATGACGCTCCTGTGTCCAAAGTTCCATTATCAATGATAGAGTCTCGTTGCGTGAGTGGTTGTCTTGTAGCCCTTGACACCAGCTGCCTTCTGAACACATCGGGACCATCTTCTGGAGTGTGTTGTATCCCATCGTTTGTCTGCTGTTCCTAAGCTGTTCCTTCAAGACAATATTGAGTTTGTAGTTAAGGTTATGGGAAATGCAATACTAAATAAGATAAGCACAAGGCATATTTCTTAAAATTTACATTTAGTTTAATAATTTTTCACATTTTAAAATTTTGTTTTCTGAATCACTTACTGAAACAAGATGAAATGAGCTGCGTTATTTAGACCCGATAGATATGAACAAGATGTGTTTGTTAAACACGGATGCCCCCGAATATATGCTATTATCAGCCATCACAACAAGGTATGCACATGCCAAGTATGAAAGCCCTAGCTCTGAGCAATCCAAAGTTATGGCCATGGTTAAAGTTTTTGTGGACAAACACACGGACAGACAGACGGATAGGTGAAAAACAATATACCCCCGGAATCTCCGATACGGGGGCATAAAAACTGTAAGATATATTTGATGTTCTAAAGTATTAAATCACTATGGTTTCGAGCAGCGAACGAAGATCACAATACTATATATATGCTATATACGTACATAGATTTTGGGAAATGCAAAACTAAATCAATTCTAAACTTTGCTAAAATATATATTTAAAACCAACAATCTTTAACACTTACCAACATCTGTCTCGGTGTCTGTCACTTCTTGTAACGCCCGACAAAGTTCGTCGTCCGATTCCCTTGAAATCATCTCGCACAATGAATCACGTCTCCAAAACCGCGTGTAACCATGAAGATGCATGGGGTGCACGTGCTTGTTACGTTTTAAGTAGAAAACGCGTGCACCTGTTCCGAAAATAGAAGTGTCAACACGTGATGGACGAGTCCATTCCGTTCGGTGCCCACGTGGTGTAAGTAGGTTAGCACCCCCCTCTACGGCCGATATGGATTCAACGCTCTCGCCTTGACGGCTCGAGCGTTGAAATCCATATCGCCCTTGAGGAGGGTGCTAACGTATACTGAACTATTTTTGGTATTTGTCTCTGATATGGTCTTTTTTATTTATCACTATGTTTATGAACAATTGTTTTTACAGAATCAAATGGCATATTTCGAGAAAAACACATTAACGAGAAAAGTTTATCTTACGTTTATTTTATCATTATGATGTGTCTTGACAAATGTGACTTTTAAAACGACGTCGCTGATGATGATTGCACAACTAGATTCAATTACAACCAATCAGGACACTCCCTTTTTGTCCTCGTTTTCAAGCGATATAGAACAGAGGTTAGGATCGGAAATCTGAAGGGAGTTACCTCTCTGGGAAGAAAATGTACCTTATCATATTGATCAGAAATACTTTTTAAACATTTTTTTAACAACAACTTTTTCAAATTACATAAAGAAAACATTTTTACTGCGAACTCCATAAACATGACTGTCAATTTCTACTACCATGCAATCACCTGTTTGTTTATTTTGAATTGTACCTGGGGCTAAGGCCTTTTTACGAAATAAACTTGATTGATTGATGGAATGGTCTCCGGTTTATCTTTGGAAATCTGGTCGAGTCCTAAGTTTTTTGTGACAAAAGACCTATTACAACAAACATTTTTTTGCAAACAAATTTCCTTATTTACATGCCTTACATAAATTCTTTGGAAATGTTTAGGTTAAGATAATTTTCTCAATTTTTAAAAAAATTCCACTGGATTTTGTTTATTTTCAATGGAATTTTTCTACTGGAATTTTTTTTCCATTGGGATTTTTCCAATGGAAATTAATGGAAAAGGGAGAGATAAGAGATTAGATTAGATTTCTATTCTATTAACTTTGGTGACGTTTTCAATGAAATGTTGACTTTGATAATAATAAAGAAAGTTGACAATCAGAAATATATATTTTATTGAAAATCGAATGTTTTCTGTATTCAAAATGAAAACATTTACATATCATTATTATCAAAAAAATCAATCGACAAAACGCACTAGTTTGGTCAATAAAGTCGATTTTCACGAAAAGAATGTGCACAGAAGCATATAAAGTAACCCATGTGACACGTTCAGTACACAGCAGCAAAAAACACTCGAAAAAATGCCGAGATTATCTTCGGTTCAGAGAGAACGAGCCTTTGGAATGGCGCAACAAGGAACAACTAACGCTGCCATTGCTGCAACTTTTAATTGCAGCCGTTTTACTGTCTACAAGCTGATGGAACGTTTCAGGCTAACAGGTACGACGGCTGACAGACCTCGCAGAACCCGAGTAACCACGCCAACAGAAGACCGTCGTAGCCGTGTTATTCATCTTCGGACCCGCTTTGTCACAGCGCCATCTACGGCAGCAACGGCACTGGGACACCGCATCAGCAGACAAACGTTGTACAGACGTCTACGGGCCCACGGTATCCGAGCCTACAAACCCTACCGTGGAATTGTTTTGAGGCCGCAACATCGACGGTGGTATCATTTTCCAGCATGATAATGCAAGACCACACACAGCGGCAGTGACACGAACTTTCCTGACCAACAACATCCAGACTCTACCATGGCCAGCCTGTTCACAGGATATTAATCCAATCGAACATTTATGGGACCAGCTTAGGAGACAAATCAAACAACGACAAGTGGCACCAGTTAATCTTCGGGAACTGGAACAGTGTCTCCTTCAAGAATGGCAAAACATAACCCCAAACGTCATTCGACGTTGGACAACGTCGATGCGTCGTCGTACCCAGGCATGTATTGACGTCCAAGGAGGACACACTCGTTATTAACTCTTGCCGAAGAAACCACCATAATGTTGTGTGATTGTGATTTGTGATGTTTCTGTTGTTCCAACTTCTGAAAACACTTCGATTTTTGACCCCATGTGACTTTGTTGTATAACGGTACTTTCTTGTAAGTATGCATTGTAATGACATTTCAAAACATTGAAGAAACATCATTTTACTTGCGAAATAAACAATCCATTTTATACTGAATGTCTTAGTTTTTCTTCAGCGTTATTTTGAAGACGTTGTCAACTTTATTTTGGACAGCAGTATATATGGTGTCCTAACCTACCCCGTGTCCCAACCTGCGACGGTCTCCCCTACAACATAGCTGCCAATTAAGGCGTTGTTAAGGTTATATTTCACATTGCCTTCACATCCATACGAGGTAGTCAATTGTACTGCTGGGTGAACAGAAATACGCTTTGAATAAGGTAACACCACAAGTCTTCACAACTCATGTCTTTGTGCGGGACAGAGGATCAACCTTTCAAACGCTCGGTTTATTCAGCCATGAAACGGGTCAAACCACCCCACTGCGCCGGTTCTTGCTGAACTTCACTGATTCACGGTCAACTGAACTATGCACAGGACCACGTGCCACCACTCACATTAGATGTAACATATAATTCAGGACAAAAGTTATTAGAACCCTTCCTCCTTGTTTAAAATACATTTCCATTTTTAAATATGCTCCATACATTGACTATCTATTCCTGTACAAATAACTATCTTACTTGAGCTATATACGTAGGACATACCAAGAACGTAAAACTTATTCCTCTGGAACAAGCTCCCTGAAGATCTGAGATCTATTGAGAACCTAGAACATTTCAAAGGGAAATAAAAACATTCCTTTTCAAGAGAGCAAATGACTGAAGCGCCTCTGAGCAGAGTTCTGGATAAAGGCGCTGTTTTAATCACTAGTTTATTATTCTGAAATTACAATTTTTAATATTTAATCCCGCTTTTACCTCAGCCCATTTAAAGACAAAACTATTAAGTCTATGTGGCATGTGCTTAAAACGTACCCATTGCCCAGCAATACGTTTCCACTGTCGGACAATAGGAATGGTGATACCCAGCCCGGAACCCCATTTATAGCAACATTGGGGGCGTACTTCCCCAGACCAGGAACATATATAATTATTTTCATATAGCGATTTGACCGCCGTAAAGAATTTTCATTTACTCCCAATTTTATCAATTTACAAAATGTATACCAAAGACATCCCGATTGACGCGATCGAACGCTTTCATTGCATCGATATAACACACGTACACATGTACATTGTAAGTGAGAGATTTGCCGACTTCCGGTTTTTTAAGATAGAGAATAGAGTATAAATAGACAGACAGCTATACAATAATTGTTTATTCAAGTCTCACTTCTGTACATCAAAATATTAAATACATGCTGGCATAAAACACATATAAAAGTACAGAACAATCAATATGAGTTATGAGAGACTAACATATAAAATTCGTAAAAATTATACGCAGCCTTAATAAAAGCATAACATGAATAATAATATAAGAAAATAATAGGTGTTTCCTTCTTTGTAGAATTAAAAAGCGGGTTTTGGCAAAATGATAAAACAGGTGAGCACATATGTTCGGATGTACTACGTTTACTACGGAAAGCATTCTGCTCTTCGGCGAGCAAATCATTACGCTCGAGCCAATCAGAAAAGCGCGTGTTAAAGGTGCATCCATTGTGTTTGATACAATTTTATTAGGCTTTAATACGTTCCGACTCCCCATATGTGCTGTTTACGGTGCAAATAAATTCTCTCGGCTTGCATATTAATCCCGAATCACCTATGTATCATAATTACAAGTTTCCAATTAAAATAGAGTAACAGCATTATGCATGTGCAGAAAACGAAACTGCACGTCCCATTTACACAGTATTTGACCTATTAAACATGATCAACCCAAATTTATCAGTCTGTCTGTTATAAATAAGATTCGAAAATTACGTTGACTCACGCGCCACACGCGGTACATTGTCCGGTTTTCGTTCAGAAATCACTACTTTTACCTTCATATCGTCAATATACTAAGTCGACAAAGATCAAAATGGCAATTTTCGGCAACAGTCAGCACTTCCGGATAACATAACACAATTTATCACGATGAGCATATGTGACTCTAAACAACACAATGGATGTACCTTGAAGTATATCCGCGTAGATTTTACAGGGAATTGACAAAAGCGATATACCTCGGTAACCCATTGGATCGCATAGGTCTGTATCGGGCTTTTTGATAGGATATATAAGACTTTCTTTCCAATCACTAGGACAAGTATCATTATCAAAAAATAAGAAAAGATGCGTAATAAAAAAATTATGCAATGAGAATTCTTTAATATGTCGGCCGGGATAAGGATAGATAAGATAGACCTGCTGCTTTGCCACATTTTGCTTTATTAACCGCCTTTATTACCTCCGTACGTGAAATAGGAACATTCAACACACCGGAATCAAAGTTACCGTCAGGAAGGACTGTATTATTAGAAATACTGTCAACTATTTGTAGGAGATGATCATCAAACTGGTCGCTCTCATCGCCATTATATAATTTGCAATAATCGGGCTCCCATTTTTCCAAAACGTTTTCTTATCAGAGACAGCAGCCCCGTTTTCCGAAACCTCCCAGGTAATTGATGTATTCCTATCATTTACTATCACTGTCTTCACAATAGCCTTCCATAATTGTCGGGAATCCTTATCTTTATACTTATCAAGGAGTTTTTGCTGCTGTTGTCTCTGGTAAGACTTTTTCTTAGACCTAACAGTTTAGCAAAATATTTACGCTGAAAAATATATTCACGTATAAGTGATTTTTGTTCTAAATGGTGACTTACATTTCAACCATTCAGCTGCAGAGATTGTATCTAATTGCTTTATTCTTCACGCGAATGAACCTTCCATACAGAGGATGGGTTTTAAGGAAGGTTGTCCAATATTAACAGTACATTTGCATTGAATTGTGTACTTGTCACCTGTCATTCACTCAGGGCGGGTCTGCGGATCTGCTTTGATCCCGAGATTATTATTTCAAGGTTAAATATGTTATTTGTAATCTTTTATTGAAGGTATATTCAGATGAGTATCAATCTCTTGCTCTTATTGACGATGAATCCAGAGAAATCATTGGTTGATACACGTATACACCGGATGTATGATGTAAGATCAATGTGTTCCTGTTTGAGTACAATGTAGTTTTACCAGGAATCAACCTTTGTTCATGTTGTATACATCATGTTTTTTTATTGCAGTTGATATTAAGGCGGTGTATTCTCGGGACGTGGACACCCTGTGTCGTGTAAAAACAAAGTCCTGAAATAAGGGTGTTCACCCGTGAAAGCCAAATTTGAGAAAAATGGTCTGCTGCGAAAGCAACATTTCATGTAGAGTCCTCATTGCCTTGAAAGCCGTAATTAATTACTGACTAATTACCGTTTCTCAAATAAGCGTCACTTCACTGATGATTGGACAGTCAAAAGAGTAACTCTGTAAGTTTCAATAATGAATTCATGAAGGATATGAAGGGGACATGTGTAAATAAAGAATTTTTCAGAAACAGACTCATGTATGAGTCAAGAATTGGTTATGAAATGTCCGAAAAAGACTATACTTTAATCCCCTATTGTTCATGGATTATCCCGCCTCAATGAGTTTGAATAGGGAAGTCGGCTGTCCGGCAATCTGGGAACCCGCCATGCGAATGTGTCACTGAGCTAATTAACGCCAGACAATAGAGGGAGTTTGTGATTTCAAGACATCGGGTAATTCTGAAGTCTGAACATACAAGGAAACGAAAATAAGTGGGAAACGACCTATAACAAAATAGAATACAACATTCTGCACATGCGTATACAATACATGAATGGTGCTTATGGAATAAGAGTATTTCGGAATATCATTGCATGGTATATATACATAGACAACTTCCTAATGACTTCATCAAATCAATGAAGTGTTGTTTGGAGGTCGCTGTGACATTAATGTATTGTTTTCTGATGTCTGCAAGTGGTTTACAAATAAGTACAACAATATATATTCATCCTCTATCTCCCCAGTTTTACATACTCTGCATAATCTATCCTTACGTTCTATGCCATTCATCCTGTCAGTTTTTTTTATTTCTAAGTGGGAGTGTACCACATCGGAAATTATCATAAGTACATAAACTTTATTTGTTGTGAATTTATATAGAATTCTGTTTCGAATCTGTTCTTAAAACTTTTGCAGTCTTGGAGTTTAGATATCTTATCAATCTGATATAGATACATCTTTCATTCTTTGTTTGAATTTACTGATAAATAAGTTTATGTTCTCTACTCCCTGGTTTGCCCAATATGTACATAAATCCGTTTGAGCATAACATATGCCTAACTTTAATAACCCTGTTTACTTTACCATTTGAATCATAAAGTAAAGACATGTTGTAAGATTTCTTGACATATCTGTGCTCAGAAATTCTGGTTATCTTAAGCCAATATTTGACCACTCTCACATATGTGTTCACAAATAGTGGAAAGCGGCCACATTCTCCGAGGACAGCATAATTTAGCTGTTTTAATTGCTATAGTTGAAGAAACTTCTTGTATACTGTTATTTGAATTCTTTCTAATGCAGTGTAATTTTTATGTCCCCAAATGTCACCGCCATAGGTTAGAATCGGTAGTATTTTGCTGTCAAAGATTTTGAAGAATGTCTGACTATTTATGAATCAGTTTATATCCAACGCCTTAAGTTTTCTATTTATAGCTCGCTTGCCTTCCATAGCGTTTATGCTTATGGCATGATTTCACGACAACTGCGGAGTAAAATATATACCTATCTATAACGCACCGCTCTTTATGAATACCATTATATTTGATTTTGTCATGTTCACCTTCAAACCATATTTGATCGAAATTGATGAAAGAATGTTCAGCTGTTTTTGAAGATTCCTGCACATATAAGAAAACAGCACAATGTCAATGTAATCAGCAAACAAAAGCAGATCTACATGTACGAGATCTGACATGAGTAATAACCTATAGCAATCTGAACTTTCAATACTGGTTGCTAATTCATTGATGTATATGGAAAATATTAGTGGGCTCATGATGCAACCCTGTTTCAGTCCTATGGGACATGTGAATAATTCAGATTATACGTTATTGTTCCTTACACAGGCAGTGACATCGCTATAGATAGTATGCATGATTTGGAATAACTTGCCTTTAATTTCAATACTGTTATAGATGAATTCATCTAAAGCAGCATTTTTTATCATGTTACATGTTCAGTACCAGTTGTCTGTGTAGCCGTTTTCCAATTGTTCACTCAAGGTCAAGACCATAACTGTTATAATTCGATGTACGATACATATGTAACTATTTCTAAACCAAACAAACAAGCCTAATCAATTACCATGGGGATTTTATTATGTAGATCTAGGTGAGGTGAGTTGGGGTTTAACGCCGCTTTCAAGATTATTTCACTTATATCGCGGCTGCTAGTATTATGGCAGGGAGAAAGTCCGCAACGCCATGTGGCTATGCATTGCGGTGGAACCTGCGAGCATCGGCTGGAACTAGCGAACCATGGGTGGTACTACGCTGACATTCAGTGTAGCATTGCACCCAAACCTTACTGCGTGTCGAACAGTTCTCTACTGCAGACAAAGTTGCCGTGTAGATGTAGATCTAAACACTCCTACTCAATGAATAGCATTATACAGTATTAATAGGCTTATAAACCTTCTATCACTTTATAGCACATTATTTCAATCAATCAATCTTTATTCAGTTCGTAGTGGAGGCCATAGGCCCAGGCTACATTTTGGTTCAACAGAGCAATACATGTATGTGTATAAACGACAACGTAATGTATAATATAGGATATTGTACATAATAAATAATTAATAAATAAGCAGATAAGAAGTTATTATTGACAAAGGAGGGATCTCTAAGATTCATTGCACTGTACAGGTGTATATAAATGGCTATGTTTTGTACAACATCTTGATAGTCAATTGACATGAGCATATTGAATTTATGAACGGTTGGGTTTGAGTAAAATTTATATGGTATATAAAAGCATCTTAAATTTTTGTAACAATAACATTCCAGCATAAAATGAAATTCATTTTCAATAGCGTTATCTTTGCATAAAATACATAATCTATTTGATCTGGGTTGGTTAACATATCTACCGGTTTCAATTTGGAGACGGTGTGTGGAACACCTGAATTTAGCAAGTGCTGATCGAAATTTTGAAATTGATAATTTTTTAATGTAATCCTCAACACCAAATGTGACTTTAAAACAAGAATAAAATGAAAATTTTGAACTATTTACAAGAGATGTGTGCCATTCCTGTTCATAATTAACTCTTAGTCTATCAACATTATATAAATTTTGTTGCTGTTCCCAAATATAGCCAAATCCAAAAGAGTAGAGAATATTCTTATTTTTTTATGCCCAGTTTGTTTTACCATTGCAGGTGTCTAAAACTAACATGTCATAACATTTTTTTTACAAATCTAGAGTTTGTTACATATTTTATACCATAATTTAACAGTTTTTTTGTAAGTACAAATACACATTGGATAACGTCCACATTCTCCCCTAACTACATGGTTGGAAGTGGACCGTTTGACATTTAAAAACCGTTTACAACAAAACATATGTACAATTTCAACTTCTTTGAATATATAAACTCCCCATATCTAAGCTCCATACAAAAGAATGGGGTTGATTTTGGTATCAAATATTTTTTTTAATAAATCGTAAGGTAATGGATTAAGCATGTAAAGTGATTTTAGAATACCGTACTTACAATTTTCTTGCCTTGCAAGGCTGCGTTATTCACGTGAGGAGACCAAGATAAAGAGCGTGAAACTAAAATACCCAGATATTTATAAGAGCAAACAGTTTCCAAAAGATTTCCTTGAAAATACCATTTTTCATGTTTTGATAATTTAAAACCATTTTTGAATACAACGATCTTTGTTTTTTCCAAATTGACAGTTAGTTGGTGACTTTTCGAAAAGTTTTCTAAAATATGTATACGTTTTTGTAATCCAAACACAGAGTCTGCAAAAAGTACAATATCATCAGCAAAAAGTAATAAAAACATTTGTACAAGCTGAATAACAGGATAACATTTGGATTCAACTTCTAAAACTAATTCATTGATAAAAAACGAGAACAGTATTGGGCTTAAAACGCATCCATGTCGTAAACTCTGTGGACAATCAAATACTTGAGATAGAGAAGTATCACGTACCCGCCCCTCAACACAATTATAGATAGAAGTTAGCGCCTTTAGCATCTCAGGTAATACACCTTTAGATTTAAGAATTGGTTAAGAATTAATCCCTGTAAATGAAATCAAAAACTTTTTTAAAATCAACAAATATAGCACAAAGCTTCCCCTTTTTCTTACATAGATATCGTTGGATAACGAATTGTAAAATGAAAATATTATCGATTGTACTATACCCTTCCCTGAAGCTCGCTTGAGATTCTACAAACTTATCGTATGTATTTGCCCAAAATGCTAGTCTATTGTTAAGTATAGATGTATATAGTTTACTAAAAGTACTAAGTAGGGATATCCCCCTGTAATTATTTGGATCATTACGATCACCCTTCTTCAGTAAAGGTACTATAATGGCTGTGCTCCAGCTCTCTGGGAAGGTGGTTGACTCAAACATTACATAAAACAATAATTCCATGTATGGTAACAAAATATCTACTAAGTGTTTAAAAAATTCAGGCAATAAGTTATCTTCGCCAGGTGACTTTGCAGATTTAAGTCTAAGAAGAGCATCTGAGATGTCGTCCCTAGTAATGGGTGAATCCAATATAGAACATGTTATGTCATCAACATCGTAATCAAAATCAAAGGCATTTATATTGGGCCCAGCATGGTCCGGTACATTAATTTTATCTTGAAATAGATTCTCAAAATAAGAGAACAGTGGGGATCAGCGGTTCCCGGCAGCCAGCGGTGTCCGACGTCTTCCGAGTGCAGCTCCGATCAGCCGAGAGTTCCCGAACTGGGCCGACGTCGGATTCCGAACAACCCCGAGGACTGCCGATCTCCGCAGAGCAACGGGGAGTCTGTCGATAGCACTGTAAGTATCAGGACGTGTAATTCCCTGCTTGCGGTGCTGTTTGGCTCGCGCACTAGTATTAGTGCATATATATTAGATGCTTGTCTAATGCTTAGTATGCTCAATTAACACTATCAATTCCTAGTGAAACCCATATTCACTACAGAACCAAACATCAATACTGATATTGTTCCTTTGTGCTCTAGGAGCTGTATATTTCTTTAGAGTGTTCCAGAATATTTTGGCATTTGTGATATTCTGTAATAACATGTCTCTTATTGATGCGTTATAGAGTCTTTTCTTGTTCCGTAAGGTGTCAGATTCGCACGGAATCGGCTTACACAATCATCAGTCCACTTAAACCTACAGCTCTGTACTGGTGATGAAATATATGTGAAATCACCAATCAATTTGTCATTTCCTTTTCTTCCGTTGAATATTGTGATGTTCAAGCTTCCACAGAGTTCAAATAATTTTCTACCATAATTTGAAACAAAATTGTCACATGAATATCGTTTAGTTTGAATATTATCATGTAAGAATTCACAATAGTCCATCTTAAGAGTAGAAATTATATTTCTTCCACATAGTCCGGGTTAGTACCTGTTCTTGCATTAAAATCTCCACCAAGTAGAAGTGAGATATTGCCAAACTCCTGTAAAACATCAGTTAGAGAGTCTTGTAGTAAGGCTATACCACACTGTACATTATTAGTTCCGTACCATGTAGATGACTCTGGCTGAATATATACAGAACACAATAACACATCATTTTCTGAATTAAAAAACACTTTGTCAAACAACAAAAATACATAATTTTGAGTTATCTTGGACATTTTTATATACTGTACACATGACTTCTTTACAAGTACTAAAATTCCTCCTGATAGTCTGCCGTACGTAGAGATTCGAACTGCATCTAAACTGTAGCACATAAACTCGTCAGAGAACACAGAATGATCTTCGTTTGTATTCCAGGTTTCGCATATACAAACAACATCAAATAGTTCAAGAAAACTCACAAAGTCAATATCCGATGATTTAGAAGAGAGTCCATAAACATTCCAAATAGAAGTGAGTGTATATTTGATGGTGGTTACATCTGGGCCCTGACCACACCGCTATCTTCTCTTGTCCTGGTTGCCTCTAGGGCGGAGACTTGGTCCAGTCTTCTTGTTGTTGGAGGACTCGCGCCTTGTAGCAGACGACGCATCTTGCTGAGTGGGAGTGGGGTCGGTATTCCGCCTCTCGGTTATTAACAGTTTACCATTTTTAAAGTATCCGTATTTATTTGCAGCTTTCAATCTTTCAGCTTCTGTCGTTGGTTTCTCGTGAGGTCTGATGAAATCCCGTATCTGTCTTCTTTAAGTATGTCGCTTAGTTTTAAGGCCCAAACCTTATCCTCCGGGTAGAGAAACTTAACAATCATTGGTCTCGGTTTGCCTGGTTTACCCTTTAGCCTGTGAACGGCAACAATACAGTCGCAAGTGATATCATTATCATCGCCAATGTTATGTGTCACACACATACTTATTTCACACAGACACTGTCTCCAGTGCTTTTTCGGGTAGACCATACAAAATAACGTTGCATCGTCTACTGTATTGTTCTTGTTTCTCTAGCATACCCTCTATACTGTCTAGTTTATCTGTTACAGTGGTAACATCGCCGTTGACTGGTGACGTCTCTAGACGGTCTAGCCTCTCCGCAACTGCATCAACATCCATACGTATGGTGTCACCATTGTTTACATGGCGAAAACAGGAGACACTCGACTTGTGTACTGTGGCGGTCTTCCCTTCAGTGATCCATCTAGCAGGAGACGTCGAGCAAAACCCAGGGCCATCAGGCAGGGAACTAGAGGATATGAAATCGGCCATAATCAGACAAATAAAGGAATCGGAGGAACGACTTTCAAAAGATATCCACTTGATGAAAAAGGACATAGAATCACTGAAGACAGAAATGACAGACGAATGCGGCGGAACAAAATGTGTTTCGACAGGATATAGTCGCCCTCGGGGAAAGAGCTGAAAACATGGAAAAATGGGTTGGTGACCTGGAATTTCGTATAGAAGATCAGGAACGACGGGGACGACGTAATAACATGGTGTTATATGGAGTGCCGGAGGCCGAAGGACAAAAGGAGACCTACACAGAAAGTAAGCTCAAGGTACTGGAAATCCTGAACGAGGCGAGGGTAACAAAGGACTTCACCCCGCTTGTGCCAAGAGACATTAAAAGACCCAACCAAAAACTAAAAAAAAACAAATCCCATAATAGTGCGTATGTGCCATTGGGAGGACAAATGGCACGCAGTATTAAATCTGAAATAATCAAGGAAGATTACTTATCAAAGATTACTGTTAAAAAAATTCGAATTGCTCTTTCACGTTTTAGATGTTCATCTCATGACCTTTGTGTTGAGACAGGGCGCTATATAAAAATTACTCGCGAAGAAAGAATTTGTAAGCTTTTTCACTTAGATTTAATAGAAGACGAATATAATTTTTTACTTATATGCCCTGTGTATTCACATCTTAGAGAAAAATATCTACAAGCATATTATCATAAATACCCAAATATTATAAAGTTTTCTGCCCTGCTATCAAACACAAATAGTAATATTTTACAAAACCTTAAAAGTTTCTATGTTCATTTATTATGCCTCCTTGTACAGACATGATTTAATGAAATAATGTAATATGTGTTGGGTTGTGATATGATATGAAAATATAATACATGACGTCATTAGATGTGAAATGATATAATATATTTTATATGTAGCATGAAAAGATGTCAATAACAGAAATATGTGATGTAATGTGCTATGCTATGCTGTTACATGTATTGTATAAATGTGTAAATATTGTTCTCACTAAATGTACAATAGGCCTGGGGCCTCTAAGTATTGAATAAAGATTGATTGATTGATATCCTGTCTACTTCTCAAGTCTGTCAGCTCACAGTTAATGGTGTCTAGCGTTTTACTCATCTTCCCCATATCTACCTTCAGATCTCTGATTTCCGCGGTAATGTCTTTTCGCATGGATTTAAATGCTGAGAGTATTTCTTCACGGAATGAAACATCGTTATCAACGTGTCCGGGGTTAAGTTCAATATCACCCGACAGTATGAGGAGCGCACTTTGATAAACCAGAGTGAGAGTAGTGTTTACCTTTTCATCGTTAGATTCCAGATGTGAAATCCTCCATGTACATCCAATATGAGAATTAATCACGCAATCCCAATAGAGTGTACAGCCTACCATGACGACACAGAAGACCACAAACGTTACACTAACAATCCGGTAACTTGTGTCCATCCCGGGTGACCATCGGCTATTCGGTGTGTAGTGGTCGCTGTCATGGCTGTCACAGCGGCGGGAACCAAGCTTGGGTCGGTGATAAAAAGTCCCAATTCTAGATCGCCAGAGGTCGATCGAAATGCCCATATTCTCAGATTCTGTCGTTTATTCAATTCCCTGTCCAAAGCATATGTTTAGCAAACGTTAAGGGTACTTGTTTGTGAATTATCAACATGAAATTCTCAGACCGATGTTTAACACGACTGCTCTCTCAGGGGACATAACTCATCAATATTTCATTATTCCATTATCTTCAATATATGAATGAAGCAGAATTTATTACAACACGATCTAAATCTAATCTAAAAGGGCCATTCTATAAGATCACCAGCATCCAAAACGGACAATGCCGTCAATAAACACCACCAATAGATTATGTTTGCCTAACACTTCTTAGCAAACACTGATGAAGTTATATCTCTAGACAATCATTATAGCGTCCAAACAATAAACATGTATTCATTTATATAATCAGTATAACCTAATTATAACCTGTATGCATGTTGTCTTTAACGAAAGCCTGGCACGAGGCTGGGTTTCTTCTTGACATCTGATTTGACGAGTTTACAGCAGCATCAGCCAATCGCACATCAACAGTTAATGGGTTATTGATCATACGCTGACTTTTATACAGACTGGGCATATGATCTGTCTTCCTTCTCAACAAACAGTCATGTTACTATGTGATCGATATGCCTTTAAATCGTGTGTTTTGTGAAAACATTTATCAGGTGTTTGAGGTCAACTGTTGATGTCAGCGCTGACAAATTGACACAACCCTTACAAGGTTGTCTTCATGATTGTTTTCTGAAACGGAACAAAACCATAGAAATGTGTCACCAACTTTGTTCAAAATGCACTTGTTTTAAAACAAACAGTTGGCAAGTAATTAATTGCTAAATATTTGTATTTGTACGCAAGATATCAATTGGCTTCGACTGAATTAATCTTCGCAGAAGTCAGCAAGATTTCAGGAATCGCTACAAAAGGAAAGAAAACAAAAGTATGGCTTCTCCGGTCATGCTTACAGCGATGGTGTTGATGATGATGGTTCCTAGAGTATCTGCTCTGACAGATCTCTACATTGTGGGCTTGTTCCCCTTCGAAGGTGCTTGGTCGGGAGGATATGCACTTCTTAAGGCTGTGGAAATCGGAATGGGTGAAATTAACGATAGGGAGGACATTCTACCCGGCTATCAGCTCAATCTTATTTGGAACAATTCCAAGGTATCTTTTGTACACTTTCACTTTTATATGTATACAGACCTTGCAGAAATAATTACTAACTATGAAAATGCTGTCAATTTGACAACTGTTGACTTAAGTCAGACTGCCATTTGACAACTGATGGTAAAGATGTATTCAACTCCTGTATATGTCGAAAGTTGGTATGCTAGATGTCGTTCGGAATTGTTGTGCTAGGATTCAAACAGTTTTGATATTTGATACTGCAAGCAAAGGTATATGGCAGTATTAAACGAGGCTGTACATCTTGAATACTTGTACGTGCTGTCACTGATATCGTGTTCTTTGTGCTGGGAAAGCACAGGATGCAGATCAATGGGTGAAAGGAAAACAGAAGGTTTTTTTTTTAATTCTTCTTAAGACATAAATATGAATAATATATCATAGAATGACATGATAACATATAGTTCTCTTGGAAAACAAATATATTGGCAACAGAACCCCAAATACCATGTATTGTCACCAATAATGTTGCTTAACGACTGCTACAATGAGAATAAATCATTTAAAAGCGGTAATTTCATAATGTGCAACACAGTTTGCAATGAACAAGGCAAGATCATCAAAACATTGAATACAGCTGTGTCTTACAGTGGAGCCCTAATGTTCTAGAAAAATAGACACCATGGCCTAGCTAAACTGGTTGAGTTTTAATTACATTTATTAACGTTTATGCTACATCCCGAAAGTTTATTAACCTACAATGATTATCGAAAATACAAATATTATGAATTTCGGATTTCGTTACTAGGATGACAACAATTTTACTGTATACTTTAACTGCACTGAAAAACACCTCTGACATAGTGAAATAGAAAGAAAGGGTCAGACTTTGATTTTCCGCCTTAATCATGAAAAATACTTGTCCAAAATCATTTAATGGGGAACCCGTATTCACAAGCTAGTAGATTTAATTAGTTTAAAAGATAATAAAAGTCGCATGATTGATATTGTTGATCATTAATTAGATATAAACATGGATGTAAGCAGTTTGATGATCATCATGAAGGTATGTCATATTGTTGTTGCTAAAATTAGAATTCCTTCTGTAGTAAGAACGACATAAATTTAAAATAAATTTGATTTTTCTTCATTTTTAGTGTATCTTATTAATGATTTGAAGGCTTGTGGATGTATCACTGATGACGTGGGACTCATGTGTTAGTGAAGTCTCTACATGGCAATCATTGAACATTATACAGATAGGCACCTGCTCATAGTCCTTAAATGAATTAAATAAAGTAAATATATAATAAATGTCTTTGTTGTTTCATTGCCAGTTAAATCCGTATTTTATCAATGGAAAATCAGTGAAGAGAGCATGTGATCATTATCCAAAGCAACTTCATTACGCGAAGCAAAAGTCATGCCAGTCAACTACACTCAGGCTGATGTTAGCCTTACCGTACTTCATCATCCGACTGTACCAGCAAATCAGAGCCCTCTATGCCTTTGCTCCGCAATATCAGCACGGTAAAGTGAGTGAGATACTGCAATTCTTAAATCAGCCAGTGATGAATACTGGCAAGAGTTATGTCTTGCGTAGGAAAGTTGTGTTCAAAGATAAAAGTTCAAGATATACTATGGTATGACCTAATGTATTCTCTTATGACGTCGTCAGCTGCCATCAAGTCCCAAGACCGACAAACTTAAAAGCGTTCAATATAGTCCGGATCCTTATTCAGCAAAACTAGCCAAACTGAAAAAAAATATATATATTAAAAATCAAAGGGATAAAGTACAGTTATTTTTTAATTTCCATGGACTAACTTACTGCAGCTGGTCTACCACTCCATATTAAAAAACGTGTTTTATCACAATTACAACGATTACGTCATAGAATAAATAGCGTATTTCCGTCATTTATTTACAAATGTACTATGTATATCTAATCTCGTGCTCATTCACCCGCGAAAATACAAACGCTCTACCTGTCGATGAGACAAACATGGTGTATGTCAAGGGAAATAAATAATTTACAGATTACATTTCCAGAAGGGTTATATTAGCCTCCAGTCTTAATCTGTAAATTGTGTCAATACAAGTATACTTCTCCTTGAATGTGTCTACTGTATACAATGTGCAAATATGAAAAGCCGATGATCATTTATCTGACTAATAGTTTTTGATGTATGCTTTTAAAACAGAAATATGCATTTCCGATATCTAAAGGGTGTTACCTCTGTGGGAAGAGATGCATAAAAAATTGATATACTGATTTGTTTCAAATTGTCAACAGGAATGTAAAAGGCAAAAGGTGAAACATTGATTTAGAGATCTGAAAGAGATGTTGCATCATTCCTTAGCTTTTTGTACAACTTCATATAATCGTTGCTATGGTAAATGTAAGTATTATCTATGTATTTACAGTGCAACCCGGGTCTGGGAGTGGATATTCTGTACAAGCACCTGTACTCACCCCCCACCAAGATCCTCATCCTAGGGGGCGGGTGTTCTGGAGTCAGCGAGGCGACCGCTCAGTCTTCACATCTCTGGAATCTTGTTCAGGTACAGTCACTGGATATAAGTATTCGTCACTTGACGTTATTTCCATAGACTTGCATGTTATTTGTCATGGATTTGATTTTCTATCGTATACTATTTAAATTGTCTACACGTTTGAAGAATCATCTTGGCTACAATCTCATAATTAAAAGTTAATTTTCCAGTGTTTCGAAGGAATGACATCGATTTGATTAACATATCTACATAATAGTGATAGGCCGTCTATGGGAAACGTTTTTATTTTATGTACATAATTTGCCATATCCAATGCCATTTACTAAATATTAGTCCGGAAATTTAACGGAAATTATGTACTTCAAGCTGAGATGATTGCAATTCAACCTGAAAAGTTTTACAACGATACATTCAGAACTCATCTGAAGAAAAGTATCTAAGATACACTAAATTAACATGCAAGTCTATGAAAGTGGCGAATGATTATGTCCACTTACTGAAGTTCATCATTGGTTATAAAGAGACATTCAGCGCTATATATATTCTGGATAGAAACATATTGACATCATATAATATTCCTACATAGACACGGTGACACTGTTGAAGCTATAAATGAAATCCCTGATGATTGAAATCAGAAAATTGGAATCAGAGACTAAAGAAATAAGACTGGATGCTCCTGTTCCAGATGTCCCCGGTGTCTGTCTCCTCCATCCTGTCCGACAAGGGCCGCTTCCCCCGCTTCGCCCGCTCCAACTCCCCCGACGTGTACGTGAACCCCACTCGGATAGAGCTGTTCAAATATTTCGGCTGGAACAAGATAGCCACCATCCACCAGTCTCTGGAACTCTTCTCTTTCGTAAGGTTAAATTGTTTATATCCATATTGTAGTTTTAATTGTTAAGTCCCTTGATGTATATAGTCCATATGCCAGTATACACTATGTACATAATACATCTGCTACAGAGGTGGTTTTCGTAACTTTATAGCTTATAATAAAAGTTGCTAACTGCTTAATGGCATTAGGGTTACATGATTCCAAATATCACCATGAAGATTTAATCACTATTTATGGATTAGTTGTTCGCTTATAGAAGATAGTACCATGTAATGTCCAAACGGCAATATTACCAAAGTGTAATACAGTTGTAAGTATGTCGTCACCGTTTAAGCTATTGGCACGTGGTCCTGCGCAGAGCTAAAACAGAGAAACGTACCAATTAAGGGAGATTTCAATCAAACATCAGGGTTCATGAACACTGAGCTCAGGGTCAAGCAGCAGTCTTGACGAACTAAGTAGGGACTTGTCAATCCTAGTTAATCTTATATTTATGTTTACACTGAAGACGTCGTGGGGAGACCAGTAATGACTTGCGAACAATGTGCAGATTTAACGATACCTGCAAATCTACTTTTAAACTACATCATTCACGTTTTGTGGCCCAAGTATGACAATGAAGCCATGTTGTTGCAGCCTACCCAGGATCTGTTGGACCGCCTCAAGGCTAACAACATGACGATAGTCAGGTCCGAGATCATCACCAGAAACCCCAGTACTCCTGTCAAGGCTCTCAAGGTTGCCATACAATTTGTCATGGCCAATTATATGGCCAATTTGTACAATATATGATATGACTGCTTTGAAATACGTCATCCTGTCTTACTATTTGTGAGAAGGAAATTCAACAGAACATCCATCACTCTTTTCGTGGTAAAGGTGAAATGTTCATGTAAAGAATATAACTCAATTTCAAATATTGTTTCGTTCTTTCCACCAGGATATTTTGCGAGGTATTTTCATTTATGTGCATGCGACACAATGTAAGAGAGTACATTCATCACTTATAAGTAAAGGTGATAGGTTCATATGAAGAATATGATAGTTGTTGTTTGTTCTGTCCACCAGGATGCAGATGTTCGGATCATCGTGGGCAGTTTCTATTCTGACATGGGAAGACAGATATTTTGCGAGGTACGTTTTTGTGCAAGCGATACAAAGTCTGGAAATCATTTAAAAATCATATAAAAATATGGCAAAAATGATGTTTGTATCATAACTACATTCTGAATAAAAGACATTTAACATGACTGGGAGAAAAACTAGAATGAACCACAGAAACTGTCTCAGCTAAACACCTTGAAGGTTGCTCTTGGGCTTGAATGACTTCATAGTTGCAAAATAAAACCAAGTTGTAATAATTAACCTCAATCATGTCTCCTAATTCTAATCCTACCCCTGAGCAATAATCATACACGAAATGACTACATTTTTTTTACTTTAGATTGAATCATTACTTAGTCAAATTTCGATGTTTTTGATACCAGGCCTATAAGCAAGGTCTGTACGGCAAGAAGGTAGTGTGGGTCATTAACGGCTGGTTCGACGACTTCTGGTGGGAGGAGGACGACCCGGAAGTGACGTGTACCAAGGAGGAAATGCGACTAGCGGTGGAAGGTTACATAGCCGTTGACAGATTGTACATCAACCCCGAGGAGACTCCCGCCATATCCGGACTCCCTCCATGTACAAGGAGGAATACGCCAGAAGAAGCAACTACACCAACCCGCCCGGGTCTAAAGCTAGTTCCATGGGATATGATTCCATCTGGGCTCTCGCTTTGGCGCTGAATAACACGCTCACCGAACTCATTGAATCTGGTACTGATAACTAGACAAGAGCGGGATTGTTGATTTTAGGTTCATCGAAGAATATAAAGCTAAACTGAGGGGCAAAAGAAAGTATAACACTCACTTGTTTTCAATTAATTAATATTTTAAAGAAATGAGATGCATTTGATTATGGCACGATACAATAACACCTTTCGGTAGTAGTTTGAATGACTTAATTGGTGACTGTTTTATTTTTAACTAATATATCATTATTTAAAGTAGACAGGGGTAATTAATGAAATTTACATCAACATAAACCCCTACCATGTTTAAAATGTTGTAAATGTGTGCAGGACGAGGCACATGTATTAATTTTCACATAGAGTATGTGTTATATGTCGATGAACAGTTGTGTTTTATCCAAATTAATTTTGGGGAATTTAAAATTTTTAATTTTTTTTTGATTTTTTTTGGGAAAACTGTCTAGAGGTATTCTTTGACTGATTTAATGTTTTGGACTAATTTCCCAAACTAGTAAGTTTTTTAATACGACATAGCAAACTCGAGATATTTGACTTTGAACATTTTACATATGATAAATACAACTTTCTTTTGCCCGTCAGTGTAGTTAATACATAGCCCGTCAGATATCTTTGTTAAGAACAGAATAACGAGTTATTAAGCTTTCGCTCAATTAGATATAAGCAGTTATTTGCTGAAACAAATTGTAAGACTCATATTCTGGATTCCCATTTGAACATAGTAAGATTCCCAATGACACTTTTGAAACTGTTGCGTGGTGGCACATGTTGGAACTTACAGCCAGATCAGCTAAGTAATTCCGCAGATGACAATAACATAATTCTTGCATAAACATGTGTTTTTGGCGATTTAACACACCTCATAAATTCATCTAATAATATTAATTAATCTAATAATTAATTAACGAGGCTGCACGGAGCGTGTCGGTCCGCTGGTCACAGACGACCCGTCGTCTGTGGTTAATCAATCACTCCTCAAAACGTTTCCCGGCAGAAATCGCGGTATTGTTAAAATGGGTAAATTAAAATCGTCTTAATAATAATTTGCAAGTGTATATTGTGTCGATTTTAAGCTTAATTGATTCCGATATACAATATACGTAGAGATACTCATCTATCATTTTTGAGAAAAATGCATTTCACCAGATCTTTAACATTATTCCATACTCTTTGCTAGGTAGTTCAAAACGCCTGGAAGATTTCAGTTACGAAGACAGTGAAATGGGAGACATGATCTGGAAGCAGATGCTGCAGGTGACCTACCGAGGGGTCAGAGGGGAGGTGTCCTTCAACGACAAGGGTGACCCTGTTGCTATGTTCAAGATAGACCGAGTTCAGGGTGAGTTCAAAGTAAGAATATCATATTCAAATCACACTCATTGCATTTGATAGTTGTATGGCCTAAACAAATAAATTCTGGTCTTTACAGGCTGACAAAAATTATGCGATGACGCTACTTTTTTTACGACCTTTTTTTTGGAATGAAGAGGTAAAATTTATACAATTATTTATATAAATAAAGCACAAACCTTCTTAAATATGTGTTTCTATTCCAAATAGTCACTAATCTCACCCCTACATTTCTCAACAGAAACGAGTGACATTTTTTATGTCCAATGTTTTCTGAGGCTTAAAAATTATAGTTATATGCCCTTATTTTGTTAAAACCTAGAAAAAAAACCCCAAACCTAATGAAGAGTACAGAATTGGACTAGAAACATCGATGTAGATATTTCAAGTTGTACATTGATATCAGTATTTACTTTGTTATAGTGTTAAACCTCCATTACATAGTATATTTTCACCTTTTAGACGGGAGACTTCACATGGTTGCACTCTATGACCCAACGAAGGAAGGGACGGACACGTTGAACTGGAGAGAGGACACGCCGATAGTATGGAAAGGTGGTGAAACAGTTTCTGTTAGCAAATAATGTATTGGATTTAGAATGTTCAAAATACCATAACCATGATTTATGTTTGGAAATGAACATGTTTGAATTGTGTATATTACAAAGTCGAATAATCAATCATTTAGGCGTTATTATTAGCTATTCTACTAAAACTTATAGTATGACATTCCTTGTCATAACACATACCACTGACAGTAATATGTTGATGATTTTATATTTGATAAAAACAATCAGAAGTCAAGCCATGTTTTGGTGCTACGACATAACAAAACATCTAGCGACAAAATGATAAATTATGTGTTACTTTGTTGATAGTTTATCAATATGTATGTTTTATCATCAAACAGTTGTAAAAATTGTAAAGATACAGCCTTTTTCATTTCACGTAATGCCTAAAAATAATGGCGGCTATTCTGAAAGAACCGTCTCTTTAACGGCATGTTCTGTGCAGGTGGCGCTCCGCCCAAGGACTCCAAGACGATCTTCATCACGACGGCCCAGCTCGGGTTCTCCCTGTATGTTGCTATGTGCTGTATAGCAGGCATCGGGATACTCCTTAGTATCGCCTTCCTGACTTTCAACATACACTTCAGGAAGACACGGTATGCACACAAGTATCATTAGTAGTGTATCAGGGCTCCGTTCCATAACAGCGAGCGCTTATAATTGCTCATTGAACGCTCAATGGAGCGCTCAAGTAGCGCTCATGTAGTGCTCAAGTAGCGCTCAAGTAGCGCTCAAGTAGCGCTCAAGTAGCGCTCATTATCTCCTGAACGACATGGTGCAATTCCTCGATGTTTGATCGCCTTGCTACGTAGCGCTACATTGAGCAATCGCGTTCAAGAGAAGTTTAAAAGTAATCGCTAATTGAGCGATTACTTTGAAACCTGTCTTGAACATGGCCCTCTATGCACTGTTCACTTATATATGACGTTTTATGCAATCGTTGCATGTATTAGCATGTGAAATACATTTACAAAACTTTTTGTGATAAAAATAAAGATACTTCTATACCCATACTTTTAAACATCTTGTTAGAAATTAAAGTTGTCTTAGCTGTTTTCCTGACGTCCTGCTGAATCTTCATCCAATCTTCGTTTAATCTTCATTCAATCTTCATTCAATCTTAATTTCAATCTTCATCCAATCTGAAATTCAATCTTTTATGCAATATTGCCGTATCCTGTTCCACAGCAGACCAGGCAATTTGAAGTGTTAACGATTTATTTTAATTATTTAGCTTAATTAAAAAAGTTAATGATGTAAGTTTGTTCTTCCCAGGATAGTAAAAATGTCCTCGCCCCGTCTTAACAACATCATCCTGCTGGGCTGTGTGATCCTCTACATCACTGTCTTCCTCCAGGAGACGTCTTCGGAACTCGTCGCCCATCTCTGTCTGGTAAGTTCATCGTTCTGGAGAGAAGACTGACTGAATGTTTTTTTCATTGTCATGCGAAACGTCTCCAAAAGAAATGTTGAAGTGAAGCTTTGATTGTAGGAGTTGGCAATAATGTCGGTACGCCAATACTTGCCAGTGTAATAAAGCAGAGCTTTTTCCCCTTGTCATATTCTTGCTATGTGGGAAAAGCTGCAATATTACACCAGTAAACCATGATGCAATACGGATAATTGCATTGGTTTTACATGTAGCAGCCACCATATCATGAAATCTACATATAAAGATATGGTTTATGGGGCCATTTACAAAGTTGCCATTCACAAGCACATAAATCAATTATGTTTTCTTATTGTCGATGATGTTTTAAATAATGACTGATAAATATGTGTACAAACACTGATGATTCACATTTCTCGATAAATTATTTATGAAAATATTATTGCTATATGTATTGCAAAATATTCTCAAATAACGTTCCATAATCAAATGATTTTTTATTTTGAATAACTCAGCTGTAAAATTGTAAAATGTATGCACATAACTGTTTGTGGTGATTTATTTTACACACGCCATGTTTTGCGAGGAAATCCATTCAGAACACCAACCATCATATTTCAGTGTCATCTTGTCTATTTCATCTATCTTTTATATTGGACAAGAGATAGTGAACTGTAGGTTTGTTAGTGTAGCAATTTATTTTCAAAGTTAAGTCGGGAGAAGTTTCTTAAGTGTTACCTTCATCCCTTTTCCAACTCATGAAATGTATCATTCTGCCAGTTAATCATGAGTTGTATAGTTTATCAAGCAAGTTCTGCTTTTAAATTGCATATACACCATGTTATTATCGTATTCATCGTTTGTAAGATATGCCGAGTTTCGTGTGTGAACCGGAGCTATTTCTACATTTTATAAATCCCACTTCGGCATTTACCTCTGACCCCAATAACAAAACGTGTGACACAGCGGGAACTGCAAGTTGAGGTCGTGTGCTAATCTAGTGACCGAACACTTAACCAGTGATGGCGTGTAACACAGAAGTGCCACACAAGGGACACACAGAACGCTCCCATGCCACGCTGGAAATTGAGATCCAAACTAAGCAAAGTTTTCTCCGATTACATATGACTATATATACAACACATATATAATGAACATCATGCCTAAATACACTGACGGGCAAAAAAAAGTATATCACTCAGTTGTAATGATCATATGTAAATTTTCAAAGACAGATATCTCAAGTTTTAAAATAATCATAAAATAATTAATTTAAATAATTTCATCTAAAAAATAAAGCAGTCACCAATTAATTCATTCAAACTACTGCCGAAATGTGTTTTTGTATCGTGCCAACATCAAATGCATCTCATTTCCTTAACACATTGAATTAATCGAAAAAAGTGAGTATTATACTTTCTTTTACTCGTCGGTTTATCACTTTCGAGTGTCATGTTAAGGCTATAATGTTCATGTTTTATATACCTTTATGAACTTCATAAATGACATTTTGTCTTTCATACATCATCATTTGTTCCCTTAATCAGAAAATTGTTCATCTATAGTGTTCACTGTTGATGATACCCTGTGTGTTCAAGATCTAATATTGCTGTTCGTTTTTCAAAATAATCAGTATAACAGTTCTACACGATATTCATGATTCATTTCTGCTTTCATTATCTGAATAATTGTGTTGTTATTACAAATATGCACAATATCAATCAAACAATCAATCAATCAATCAATCAATCAATCATTTATTCCGTATAAATGGCCATGAGGCTAACAGTACAACACGTGTAAAATATAACAAGAACGTTGCTACGCCACTGACAATATACGTTAAGTTTAATACAATGCATACATTTGGTTCTTAGTTTAAACACCTTATCTAAGAGAATACAAAGTTTGAATAGGTTATCATAATCAATCATAGTTAAAAGGTAAATCAGTTTGTAAATACATGGATGGTGGTGGCAATATGATAGAAGATATTTAACTCGCAAATTTGTATATGCTGGACATACCAGGATGACATGTAGTTCATCTTCAAGCTGTGCTTTACAGTATGAACAAGAAGTGTCTGATTTTTTATAATATCTATAAGCATTCATCCTGAAACCATGTATATTAAAGCGTAATTTTGTCAGGCATCTCCGTAATCCTGCATTATTGATGGATAAATATTTTCCGGAAAGTAGTAATGTTTTATCAAAGAATACAATTTAAGAGCTTGATGTGGACATTTCATGGTTCCATTCTTTGAAGTATACATCTTTACATCTTTGCTTAAAATTTTCCAGGAATTTTTTTTATTTACAATGGTCTGAATCGTCCATACATAATTAAAACCGTATTTGCAAAGCAGTTTCCTTACTTTCCCGATTACTCGATTTACCCGATTCGTCAAATCTTTTAAACATTTCATAGCATTTTTTGGTGTATCAATATTGTGGTTGGTGGAGAAGTAGTCTGATATTGACATACAGATATAATGGATATCGCCCGCACTCGGCTAGGATAGCTTTGTTTGGGGATCTGGGGACCAACTTGTAGAACAGTTTTAAAAAGTTTGTGTGCAACTTTTCAATAGATTTTTGGGATTCCCAACCCCATAATTCAGCGCCATGTAACAATATAGGCTTAATTTTTACATCAAATATTCTGAAAGCAGCTTCAACTGGCAGATTGTTAAATTTATTTATAAAACGTTTGATTGGAAATAATGCCTTTTCAGCCTGTTGGGATACAGTTCTGAAAATAATGCAGTGCAAATATTGCAACATCATCCGCAAATAGCAGCAAAAATAGTGTTTTTAAAGATTCATCAACTCGTACCACTGGTATCGGATGTATATATATCGTTCACCAGTTCATCAATATACAATTTAAAAAGTGCCGGTGACAATAAGCATCCCTGTGGCACTCCACATGATGTGTTAAAAAACCCCATTAAAAATCATTGCCGATTTATTGTACCTTACCGAATTCAAGCTTTTACGTTTTGATATACACTGCTAAGTAAGGTATGTATTTTCCCATGTATGCCTCTTTGAAGTAATAAATAGATCAATTTATTTCTGTGGACAGAATCAAAAGCCTTTTTGGAAATCCACAAAGATACAATCAAATTTGCCCCTCTTCTTTAATATATATTTATGGATAACTGAATGTTGGATGAAAGCTTGGTTGCTCGTCGTATATTCTTCCCTAAAGCAGGCCTGGGATTCAGAAATAAGATCCTGTGTCTCAATCCAAAATTTAATTCTGTCATTAATAATAGTTTCCGGGGTCAGATTTTGGTCCGGCCTTATGAAGAGGTACGATTAAAGGTACATCCATTGTGTTGTTTTGGGTCACATATGCTAAACGTTATAAATTGTATTATGTTATCCGGAAGTACTTACTGTTGCCGAAAATTCCCATTTTGATCTTAGTCGACTTAGTATATTAACGATATGAAGATAAAAGTAGTGATTTCTGATCGAAAACCGGACAATGTACCGCGTGTGGCGCACGCCAATGAGTCAAACGTAATTTTGAAATCTTATTTATAACAGACAAACTGATAAATTTGGGTTGATCATGTTTAATAGGTCATATAACTACTGTGCATGTAAATGGGACGTGCAGTTTCGTTTTCTGCACATGCATAATGCTGTTACTCTATTTTAATTGGAAACTAGTAATTATGATATTTGGTGATTCGGGATGAATATGCAAGCCGAGTGAATTTATTTGCACCCTAGACAGCACATATGGTGAGCCGGAACGTATTAAAGCCTAATAAAAGTTTATGAAACACAATGGATGCACCTTTAACCCTACATTCCAAGATGATGGAAATGAACCAGTTTCTAATATAAGATTCTGTTAAACAACCTATTCAATAGAGGTAGAATAATGTTACATACTTCTTTAATGGCTTCCGCCGGTATACTTTCTTTCCCGGGAGCTTTACCATGTTTAAGTTTGTTTACGGCATGTAATATTTCTTGGTTTGTAATAAGTCGCCATTTCATTGTCGCTCTCACTACAATAATCACACTCCTCAATATTGTGATTTAACAGAAAGTTGGTTACATGGTCACTAAAATCATTATTGTTACCAAGTTCTGGGTTTAATAGTTGTTTGAAATAAACATACCACGATTTTGGTGTAATATCCTGATTCTGATCAAGAGTATTTTGACAGTAGCCTTTAATAGTTTTCCAAAATCTACTTCAGTTCTTTTCTTTAGCAGCATCAATAATGTCATTTAAAACGAAATGTTCATAATTCATATTATTCTGGCAAGTTCCTTGAAATTCTTTCTTTGCGTCAAGATATTGTTGGCAGTGTACAGATTTATTTGTGTTCCTGAATTTATTTAGCAGCTTATATCTATAATTCTTATGGTTTTGACAGCCCTGTCAAATATATGTATATCAATATATCAATTAATTTGGTCCGTATAATAACCGTTATTCACAACGTCAATTATCTTTTACGACGATTGAATGACGGGTTATCGGTTGTACACACCTCGCGTCACTGCTGTTCATCTTATCTATAATTGGACTCATGATTATCGCTCTGGAATCTGATTGGTTTTCTAAGACACTGATAGATAGAAAATTGATTTAATACCTGATATGTTCCTTTCTCCTATCAAAATGGTTTTAACAATCATACTGTGATGAACATGACGAGGAGTGGCAGTTTACCATAGTTGATTACAATATTTAGAGTCTCGGGTAGAGAATTGCATTATATAGAGTATACTTAACGACCTTCCATTTAATATTATTTTTATTAAACGAGTTAATTATTTGGTATTAATCCATGGTGATGACGTCACTCTATTGTGTTAATAGTGGATTAATTTTAAGAATCTACTGGTCATTGACTAATCCAGTCAGGAGGGGTGTCAGGTTTTGACATTTTCGTAATGGCTGACAAAGTAATTTGTTCAAGAATGATGTATTTTGTCTTAGTATATCTGATTAGAATCTTAAAATATCTGATTATTATGTAATGTCTGACCCGGGAATCGAATATGTAACCCTTCGTCTGTTACGCAGCTCCCTAACCTAAACTCACGGGCTAAAGAAACGTCACCACATTTTGAAAACAGTATAAAATGAAATATTGATGTCGGAGAAAATAGATTTTGTATGTATTTGGTAGCCACATGTTTTCTTAAGAAATATTCACAATTTCATACATCAGAGTATGCAATTTTTATTTTTACATCTGTTCAAATTGACATGGGGTGCAAAAAACGTTTTTTAAAGATGTTTTTGGCCCACAATATTTAGTATTTAAGTTTAAAACATTGAAAAAGTAGAAATTTAATTAACTTAAGATATCCTCGACATAAATAACCTTCTTAGATTTAAATTTGTTGACTGTAGGACGTCTCAAAACAAGCCAAAACTGGCTTTTTGAGGCTTCTATCTCGTCTAGTTAAGGAGATTCCAAAACGACCATTTCTTAAAACTTGTGTTTCTCAGAGTTATGAATAGATAATGTTTTGAAAATTCATATTTAGTATTGTTGGGTTCTGAAGACATGGTGTAACGCTGTTTCAGTCGCATTTATCGCCCGATGATTGAAATATCTTGTATTTTGTATGGGGACGTTTCTTTTGCCCGTGAGTTTATTAGACTACCAGGCCTGCTGGTAATCATTTGATTGTTTGTCAGTAAGATCCTTGCATTCTAAACAAGACTGGTAAAGTGTGAAACGCATGGGGATCGTGCTGAAACACATGACATGCAGTAGTTAGGCTGTCAGTCAAATTGCTTTGCGTGGAAGATTTGCTCCATGCACGTGCGTGGAAGAATCCATTTCATAAGGGTCAAAGCTACGTGTACCATATCCGATGAATGGGCACCGAAATTTGCAAAATAATAATTTTTTAGGTTACATAATTAAAATGTATTGTCTATAATGCAAGATAATCACATATGTATGTTTCGTGACGTCATACATGGATTAAGATGGAGAATGCATTCGGAGCCGTGGATTCGTTGTTTATTTTTAACGAATCCACGGTTCCTCATGCATTCTCCATTACTAAAACGAGCGAAAGCGAGTTCGATACCAAATCATTAACAGGTTTAATTTTAAAAAATGGTATTATGTGGAAGAAAGTTTAATAACTTGCCTAAATGTTTCAAGCGAACATGCCGACAGTGTACTGAAACTTACACTTCCACGAATCATGTACCATTGTGATGGCGACACGACCATTGTGACGTCACAACTGTACAACATGGTAACGTCATACTTGCAGAGATAATAAACTTTTTTAATATTGCCCTATGAATATTACAATTCAGTAACTTCCACGGACGAGTAATAATAAGTTAATATCACATATACATGTTGTATGTCCAAGTCAAACAAAATTATATCGTTGAAGTATTTGAAAATGAAGTGAATCTCCATATCAATAATACGAACCCTCAACCACTCCGCCCCCATACTTATCTTTTTTGTATTATTTTCTTAATTATTTACATTATTACATCAGTGACGCTCGTCGCTTTGTGGCGTCACAGCAGAACATTTATTTTGGATAGTTTTAAATTATCTTATAAGGTTTAACAAAGTGGACAAAGTGAATCATTATTTTGTATAAAAAAATAACGATACAAATTTAAATCATTATCATCTATGCAAATAAGATTATTTTCGTATTCATTAAGTCGATATATTTTGTTGCGGTATCTCAAAATGACTAGAATTATCTGACGGTTGCAGGTGAAGGTATATTTGCTAACGCTCGGCTTCTCCCTGGCGTTTGGTGCGTTGTTCGCCAAGACGTGGAGAGTTCATGTCATCTTCACGAATGCAACAAAACAGAAGAAGGTGAAAATAACTTTCCTATAAATAAAAACAACACCGAATGAATATTGCACTAACAAAACGGAATAAGCATAACAATGAAAGGTAATGTAAAATAATACGTCTATGTTTATGTTCATTGCTGCATATGTCTTTCTAGCAGAGTATAGATAAGTATAATAATAATAATTTAGTTATGGCTCAAAACTTTACCCCCTATTAGTCACTGCACGTTATTATCATGAACATTTTGAATTAACATAAATTCGTCAATATCTATTTACATTTTAAACATTTTAAATGGTAAGCATCCCAATAATAACTATTATAACCGGGGATGTTGCTCAGTTGGTAGAGCGTCCGCTCATCACCCGGAAGGTCGGGGTTCGATTCCCGGCCGGGTCATACCAAAAGACGTTAAAAGATGGGAGTTGTTGCTTCCTTGCTTGGCGCTCAGCATTATAAGGATAGAACAACGCTTGAACTGGCGCTGCACTGTTGATGCCCAGAGCACAAAATGAATTTCCAATTTACTTTGTATTGAGGACAATAAAGTGTTGTTGTTATTATTATTATTATTATTATTATTATTATTATTATTATATATTGAAATTACTCAAGGTTATCCTTAAAGCAGGTCCTGAAGGACAGCCAGCTGTTCATGATGGTGGGTGTGCTGGTGTGTATAAACACCGTGGTTCTCGTCATCTGGACCGTCCTCGACCCTCTCCACGTCGTCAAGAACGATCTCGATCCAGTTGTAAGTACTTTATATATCCAAAGGGTTATGTGTCGATCTTCAGGTCTCATCTCATCGCGTCTGTAGATTATCTGGCGCGTGTTCAGGTCACAGGAACTCGATATCGTAAGTAAAACATAGGTAAAACGTAGGTAAAACAAACCTACCCCTATATAATATAGAGTAAAGGAGCAAGGGCAGCCATGTTGCCGATCTAAGGTTCCATTCAACATTAGGTCAAAAGTTACACTAAACAATTGTGACATTCCCAAATGAACGTACGTACCTGTCACCTATACATTTCTCCGCAAATCCCGACTGGTTTCCACCATATGTCACCCCTACGATAAGTTTAATAGCTCTTCAAACTCGAAAATCCACCACAAAAACCTCTCCCGTGAACGTTAGACCGCAGTCGCTACCAATCGAACGATCTGATTGGTCTGTTGAGTTGAACTATTAATATAGTATCCGTAAACAAACACGACGGCATGGCGAGTCGACAGGATATTTCGAAATTTGCTTCACTATGAATTCAACACCTGATCAGAGGGAAGCTTGGAAATGTGAACAACAGAGCCAGCTCAACGGACCAATCAGATCGTACGAAGTGCTTCGACCGCGGTCTAACGTTCATGGGAGAGGTTTCTGTGGTGGATTTTCGAGTTGGAAGAGCTATTAAACTTATCGTAGGGGTGATGCGGGAAAGTGTTCAAAGAATTGTCACAATATTGTTAGATTTTGCGCTGAATTGTTTTACGAATATTGACCTTAAGAGTTAAATAGAATGACTCTTGATTGAATGATATCAGTATCATCTATATATGATAATATCAATATTAAATTATCTTAATTTTTATATTTATAACTTTTAAAGACAATCAGAAACATTTACATGAATAATATCAAATATAAAAATAGACAATAATTCTGCATTTAATATCCCTTCTCTCGACAATAACACAAATTGCTTTAAATCAATCAAAGTTAAGAGGGTATTCATAAAAGCATCTATCTATAGGCTATGAGATGCTAACCATCACCTGGACGTCTTGAGCCATTTTGGCTAACAAGGATTCATTCAATGTTCCCAATTCATTTTAGAATGTAACCTGATTGTTGTGCAAGTAAAAGTTTTCTAGATTCCGTTAGTAAAGTTAACACTCAGTATTCACATGGCAGGTGGATGAAGAACAGGACACAGAGATACGGAGTCACGTGGAGACGTGTGAATCGGACAATCAGATGTACTTCATGGGCACTCTGTTCGCTATCCAGGGCATCCTGCTGTTACTGGGCACCTTCCTGGCCTGGGAGACGCGCAAGGTGCGACACGTGGTCTCAGTGGTTGATGTCACCTGCTCTACCACTGTATTTGTATCCGCTAACCTACTACAATACCCTGTTCCTCGAGCCCAGTAACTCTCGTTTTAGAGTACGCTGGTTTCTCATCGCTGAAAAGAAAAGCTTACACTTTTCAGCCAATGAAACGTCTACATTTTAACATCGATGATCGTTCATCGGTGCCACAGGGTTCGAATCGTTGTTTTGACAATATTTTCAAAATTCAAAATCTAGATTTATAAGGTGACCATATCGGATATAAACAGTATATGATTGCAAAAATCTAGATTTTGAATTTTGAAAATATTCTCAAAACAGCGATTCGAACCCCTGTGATCGCTGCTCTCCTCCCGGTACCGCCTCTTTTGCTCGAAATGAAGTTCTGCCATTGATTGGTTATTTATATCAACATGCGAGAGTTATTGGGCTCATGGAATCAGAGTAATGTAGTAGCGTAGCGGGAAAAAATACTCTGATGGAACAGGATGGATTAATATCAGATGGATAAAAGTATCAGAAGCAAATATTTATATATTGCGGTGCCCGTTGATCTGGTCATTGATGATGGTGTGATTGTCTTATTATACCAGTAGGTTTCCGCTTTGATTCTCGACAATTTCATAACATTATATTATGACTTACATTCTGAAAATTGAAATGATGGAGAATGAATAGTAAAATTTGTAAAACCATTGCAACAGGGCGTGAATTAAGGTTCCAATTCTGTTGTACCTATTTTATTGGCTTCAGTGAAATGGCAAAATATCAATTCTAACAAATCTTTAACTGCCTTCGATCTACGTGACAGTGTACAAACTGATAATAAATTGCTCATCTTGTTATTAATATATGGCGGTGTCAATTCCAAACATATTTTAAATAAAAATCCGACATATTCAAAATGGAACGCATTACGCGAAACTGGTAGTTTCATTGCGTTCATAATTGATAGTTTATGTTTCTCTTTATTGACAATAGAAACCAAAACAACATTATAGCATATATTTGTGGTGTTGCTAGCATCTGTCTTAACATGTCTACTAACACAAATGCCATCCGATCAATACGTACGTGTAGCTGTTCCGCAGACAGTGTGCGGCACTTGTGGACACATTTGGGCAAATAATGCCATGGAAGTTGTCCATGCCTGAAGTGTTTTGTTTTTACTTTCTGTCAGAGAAACATTCTCCAAAGGATAAATACTAACTGAAGTTGTTATGGAAACATGAGAGCACAATGTCAATCGCTTCCTGGACGTGTAACCTGCAGTGTGTGTGTTGATGTAACTTCTTATTTCATTGTTGATCTTTTGCAAGGCGTCTATAAATAAATGGTCGACATTTTCAGAGACCTTATTATCTATTGTTTTTTGAAGAAACAGAAAGATTTAAAACAATATTTTACCCAACAAATTGTTATGTGGAAAGTTTATTCGGCGTTGTTTGGTTAGTTATTGACATGTTCGGTATTCCGTTTATTATATTATTATATCGCCAATCGTCTGTCACAGAAAAAATTGGGATGATGGTGATTTGGACGTTGTTGTTTTAATGTCCATTTAGTCATGTCGTTACATAAGAAATGGGTTTTTTTCGTGATGGTACTGCATCGCGTATTCAAATACCAGTGATCAAACATTCTAAAGTTTTAAGGAACCAAATGCTGCTCCTACAAGTAAGGGATGCACTCACTGGTTCCTATTATAATATTAGCAGTGATGATTTACAATAAGTAATTATTGTGTCCTGAATATATAGCTATAATACTTTCTGAAACAAAATTAATCATAATTATTGCAAACGCAAATATACAGTAACTAAGGTAGTCCAGTACATTGTGGTCGTTTATCACCAACATCACGTGCATTTGCTGCGCTGTTTCATTGAATGTCCTTACTCCATTGTAATGGAAACCTACAATAAACATTTGAAACTATCATCGTTTCTTCAATAACTTTTATACCAAGGTGAATAAAATTCTGAAATTTTAATGTTCAATAGGAGAGGTAAAATAATGAGAGTTTGTAGTCTTCGTTTCCCTGTATTTCAGGTATTTTGTTGTTTAAAGTGCAATCGTGGGTACGTTTACTACACAAACAAACTATAGTTTTAAATCAACAATTGTATGCCATCAAGTTTTTCCTAACTTCCTTATTCAAGCCTGTCTTTGCAGCTGAATCATATATTTTTTTTAAATATTGTACCTAAAGATGTATTAAGGTTAATTGTTAAATTGCGATGTCAGTCACATAACCTTTAACTACAGAATTTTATAATTAGACAAAGTAACAATATGAATTTCAATTTAATCAATTTAACTTGCACACGTTGTTGTTTACATGAGATACAAGATGAATACCATGTTATTCTCATATGTTCATTTTACATTAATAATCCTACAAGAATGAAACTCTGTAAGTTAATATCATGTGAGAACTTGCCATTAATTAAAAATGTTGCTATTTTTTTAAAAGAATATTTAAATGATGCAAATGTAACACTACGTCGCTATTATCGCTATTATGGTATAGTCTGGGCCATGAGGCCTTTAATTCTGAATAAAGGTTGTCTGTCTGTCTTAAGCAAATGTGGTTTGTGTTAAACCCAGGTGAAGATTGATGGACTGAACGACTCTAAGATGATCGGTCTCTGTATCTACAACGTCATCGTCCTCAGTTTCCTGGGAGTAACAGTGTCCATGACCCTGGGGTCACAGGTTGACCTCAACTACGCTCTTCTGTCAATGATCGTCATCATCGCCACTACCGTCACAATGTGCTTGATCTTTGTACCAAAGGTATACCCATTCACTCATGCCTCACCATCGTGTCAAAATAATACATTTACTTATTGTGATCATGTAGTGTTGATCGTTACATATGCGTTTAAATTCACTGGTTGTCATTATAAAACCTCTTTGTTTGCGTTAGATGACAGGTTAATGTGTATATTGTCTCGCTCAGACAATCACAGTTACTACGCGTTTATTGATGGTAATAACGAATATGATATTCGTTTACTTCGAATACATTCCTCCGTCTGTTGTGTTTATTTGCAGATAATGATCATTTATCTTTTCCAGATCATCGCGTTCAAGACGAACCAGGTAGAGGCGGAGGAGACGGCAGGGGTGGCTCAGACCACTGCGGGGGGAGGGACGATGCAGACAAATGTACACGCTGCTAAGATCAACATCCTGGAGCATCAACTCAGAGAGGTCAGTCTTCAAGTCCTTGTCTGTGTTTTACTATCACAAACACTGGTGCTCTAATTGTACGCGGAATGCGTTCATCAAGGTTATGCTACTTGTCATACCCGTATATATTGATTTAATCAGAGAGATTGGGCAAATGGATGTGGTACTTGCCACTTGTCATTGTACATATGTAGTCTGAGAAAGGGTTTGTGATATTATAATAGGGGCGTTCTGTAGTTGGTTCATACGAAACTGAGGTGCAAAAGAAACTTTACACCCCATTGTTTCACTCATACAGTGAAAATAACAAAACAAATTGATATGATAGAAGCGGGATATTATTTATTATTATGTGGACATATTTTCAAGCGATCTGATTGGTCGTGAGACGGCCACGTGACCGTCGACAGAAAAGCGAGTCCGACTCAAAGCCGTATTGACTTGAGTGACGTCAAACGATTGTTGCATGACGTCAAAAGATTGTTGCATGACGTCATATGACTGTAGTCCAAGCTGTCTAAAGCAAATTACATTTTTCACTGCATTTCATTGTTTTCCTTTCGTTTCTGTATTAGATACATAATAAAACAATTATGGACTGGTGATTCGGTCAATACCTGTTTTTATGGACCCGAGAAAACAATATTGACCAGTCTATAATTGTATAATGTTCAATGTTGACTGACTCGACAAACAATCATACTCGTTTTTTTTCAAACATGCAGAGTTAGAGTCACTGAAAGGACCAAGGGGTATATAATTATTTTTACACCAACATGACCCCCTACCATGTTTATAATGTTGTAAATGTGTGCAGAATGAGGCACATTTATTGATTTTCACTTAGCAGATGTCTTATATGTCGATGAACAGTTGTGTTTTATCCAAATTAATTTTGGAAGAATTTATTACTTTAAAATTTCATTTTTTCCCCAGAAAATTAAAACCATATAGAATTATTCCTTGGCTGATGACTAAACGCCTGCACTTTTCAGTTTTAGAGTCCGACTTCGATAACATAAGATATTTGTAATTGAACATAAAATATATGATAAAACCAACTGAGGTGTTAGGTTTCTTTTGCTAGTCAGTTTAGATAGGTTCGAAATATGGAAATGCAAATCTTCAGAGTACCTTTAGAACGGGTATACATAAGAACAGAAAGATTTTATGGATAACAACTTCTTTCATGTGAAAATACTCTACGTTTCGGAGTATATGCTCACTCCTTCATCAGGTGATAAAGAAGTGGGCATATACTCCGAAACGTCGTGTATTTTCGCACTAAAGAAGTTGTTATCCAGAAAGTTTTCCTGTTCTTCGGAGTACATCTTGAACTATGTATGTTTCAGAGGGATAAAGAAATTCAAAACTTGAAGGAAAAGGTTGACAAAAGCGACGAGCGAGTCTTTCATAAATGATTCACACAATAAGTATTCTAAACTCTCCACAAGACATTACACTACGGACAACGGGGACAAGACTGAGACATCAATATCAACTATAGATCTCCACACTTGAAACAGAGGAAATATACCAAGTATATATAATGTGTGTCACTCCATGTACTTAGTCATCACTTGTCGTTATACTGTGTCTCAAGGTACACATGACCTTGTGGTGAGACTGCAAGATTTGTTGGAAAGTGACGGATTGTTGTAGCTGTGAGGCATATGCTTTGCATGTGTAAATATGGACATGCGATCAGTTTCGAACACGCATAAGATGACAAATAAATGCAAATCATTTGTCGTATTCATTCTTCAGTCAAGAATATGTGACAGCTCCTTAACTGTAGGTTAACCGTAAATGTGTAGTTTGTGTTAGTTATCTAGTTTTATGACTGCAACAATAATATCGTGCTCGTTGGAATTGTAAAGCGAACATAGATTGCTACGAGATTTGTTTGTCATACATGGTTACTTGTTGTATTTTGAATAAATCAAAATTCTCTTCTAGATATATATCCTTTAGTACTTGAGTTCAACCACAACGGCTGCTGGCAGCTGCATGATACCTTGAAGACGCAATACAGCCATTGTTCTCTCGTGCTTAAGTATACACAAGGGCCAATGTAACACATTTCAAACAGCTTTGAAAACATTTGGTCACGCTCGATTTGATTGCATTGAAGCATTTGATTATATCTTATTAATCATGTACGATATAAATTAAGCGATTGACAAGTTGATGTGCATAATTAAAAAGATAAATGTCAGTTCCACCTTGAGTCCTTGCTCCTAATGAACCAATAATTAGGGGTCACTTTGTGTCTGTCACATCGCGCTAACAGAAGGTATGTCGAGAGACATTGAGGTATTACTAAATGTATGCTGTCTCCTCATTTTGGCATTATGATCCCATTAGTAGACCGACGGTGCTTATTATCAATACACACAATCCCAATAATGGAAGCTAGTGCTCGTGTACGATGGAGAGACTATCCCACTTTTTATCTACGTTGGTCAATACCAACCTTAATGTCAGAATGTCATCCATTGTTTGACGCCAAAAACATATATAGAGAGTTAACTTTTCTGCGCATTGATAAATAAAATAGCACTTTGGGAAAAAGAGATAGATTCATCAATATTTACATCAATGTAGTTATATATTTTCACTATTATAAGGTACTGATCCCAACAATATGTGTCAGCATTGTTCAACTGATGCAACTCATACACTCTGTGGGCAGTTCTCCAGAGTCTATTCAATCACAGCTATGACAAACTCGCCGACATTGGTTAAACAACTTTCCTTTTAATCGTCGAAGGTTACGAGAACACGTGGATTTAACATTGACACAGAGATTCTCCGCCCCCTCCGATATATACTTTAACAGATCTATATTTGTGTCACATGACTCGTGTTCTTGTTTAGAACATATACCCAACCTATAAAGAAACGTGTCGTTATATTTAAGATTACATACGTATTGCGTTGTAGTCTGTTTGAACATTTCCATTTAATTATATATACATAGCCAAAAAAGTGTTGCACCTCCCTTCATTCATACCTAAAATGTGATGCTGTGGCAATTTTAGGATACATGTATTGAATTAAACATTAAAGACATTAGATAGGATAGTTAATGACTAATGTCTTCGAAGAAAAATATTCATGTTGACATTTAAAGAAATTATGAATGAATTTGCAATGTATCGGTTTTTTTACTCAAATAACTATTGTTACTGTGTCGAAACTATTCGATAAACATTAGGTTTCAGAGGACGAAAACAAAAAAGTTGTTACCAAGTTGACTTTCACACATCAAAACATCTTTTTTCAAGCAAAATATGGAAGGAACTGGTTCTTAAAATTCCATCCCCTTTTTCAACATTTTTTTACAACTAGTGATAAAAAGGCCATAATCATACGATTTTTGGAATTATTCTGAGATCTTAATGAGTTTGAGTCGTTAATCAAACACATCTCTGTGATTTAGAGGTTTCATTACAGTAATACAGACCGAATGAAAATTGAAAGTCACCATTGGTTGTTCTAATGTAAGCAGTTCCATTCTTTCAAGTGAACTGATTAACCTTTAGTAACTTACTTTTAACCACACGTCACTCAGTTTTGGTTATAAAGAAATCAACCAGAACTTTTCAAATTATGACAGGCCCTGTAATGTTTAGACACTAAGTTTATTGTAAATCCAGGCTAGCCAGGCTGGTAAATACTGGCTCGTTTTTCAACAAATTAACCAGCAGTTAACTGCTCTTTCGGGTAACGACATACATGGTATATCCTATTTTTGGAGACCGTCTCAATGCATACAAACTAAATGTATACATACAGTTACTCATCATACACGTGTCATGTCCGTCATGCAGAACTTATGTATAAAGGTAAACAGTTCCCATTTTCTTGGATTTAATAATAATTTTTTAAAAACCACGAAGTTTATTGCTTATTAAGAAAAGTTATTAAACAAACGGCAACTTAGAACATTCATTATTACTAATTATTTGTTTCAGACTTCATAGCAAACTCAATATACATTAGGCAAAAATATTGAACATTTCTGGGAACATAAGATAATCATATAACTCAGAGGAACATTCGTGATAGAAACTCGATCAACACACAGTCACTGTGTAGCACATGAATAAAATGAACATTAACGTGTAAACACTGAAGCAAAGTTATCCACTAATATTTTCCTGTGGAAGTTGAAGCGTTATCGTGTAGTTTTTCTTCAAATCCAACATGTTTTCTGAATTTGTGTTCATCAGTTAACGTTTTCACAAGTTTCTGTAACTTCTCTATTTCGTCCTGTTGATCACATACTTCCTGCAAGGAAAATAGATAACCTAAGTCAAACACTCACAACGCATGCTGATCAAATATGAAGTCAAACACACGTCTGGTGATCACATATAACGTTATATACTCACAACTTTTAGTGATCAAGTACTTCCTACAAGTAAAAACTTAAACCAAAAGTCAATGCAAACACTCAAAACGCATGCTGATTACATATAAAATCCTGTAAGTAAAGTATACTCTATGTCAGAATAAAATCAAACGCTCACAACGCCTGTTGATTACACAATTCCTGAAAGTAAAAATGGTAACTTAAAGTCAAACGCTCACAACGCCTGTTGATCACACAATTCCTGCAAGTAAAAATGATAACTTAAAGTCAAACGCTCACAACGCCTGATGATCACACAATTCCTGCAAGTAAAAATGATAACTTAAAGTCAAACTCTCACAACGCCTGATGATCACACAATTCCTGCAAGTAAAAATGATAACTTAAAGTCAAACGCTCACAACGCCTGATGATCACACAATTCCTGCAAGTAAAAATGATAACTTAAAGTCAAACTCTCACAACGCCTGATGATCACACAATTCCTGCAAGTAAAAATGATAACTTAAAGTCAAACTCTCACAACGCCTGTTGATCACACAATTCCTGCAAGTAAAAATGATAACTTAAAGTCAAACGCTCACAACGCCTGATGATCACACAATTCCTGCAAGTAAAAATGATAACTTAAAGTCAAACTCTCACAACGCCTGATGATCACACAATTCCTGCAAGTAAAAATGATAACTTAAAGTCAAACTCTCACAACGCCTGATGATCACACAATTCCTGCAAGTAAAAATGATAACTTAAAGTCAAACGCTCACAACGCCTGATGATCACACAATTCCTGCAAGTAAAAATGATAACTTAAAGTCAAACGCTCACAACGCCTGATGATCACACAATTCCTGCAAGTAAAAATGATAACTTAAAGTCAAACTCTCACAACGCCTGATGATCACACAATTCCTGCAAGTAAAAATGATAACTTAAAGTCAAACGCTCACAACGCCTGTTGATCACACAATTCCTGCAAGTAAAAATGATAACTTAAAGACAAACAATCACATATTTCCAACTGCTATGTTATCTTTTATGTGCCAGTTCGTGCCCAAAGCATTCTGGTGTCCTCATACATGGGAAATGGGTGTACACAGCTTTGTAACCACAACAAGCTAACAGTGTACATAAATATTGTACCTGTCGAAGTCGTATAACGTCTGTAGGGCTCGAAGGACACTGGCTGATCATCGACGGGCATGTTTTCTTCTCCAGACCCATTGTCAGTCCACGGCTAATGCCCGGATGTAAACGGTGCTTCCGGTATTGGCGGACCTGAAGTGAACAAAAGCACAAGAGAAAAATCAAAACTTTACATAAGATTGATCGATTAGTATGTGAAATGTACTTGCTGTAGGGAGTTTCATTGAGTCCGAATAACAATTTGAAAGTAGCGTAGTTATATTTCACTGATGAGAAAACATTAAGTGGTTACTTTCGATTCGTAGAAAAATATTAAGGTTCTTTTCAAAATACATGATGAATGCTTTCCAATATGAATTTTACCAATAATGTATCAAAATAAAACGAGACGCGAAACAGGATCTGGATGAATATATTTTCAATATGTCAACATATGTCCTAACCAAATGGTGCAATTCCACATACATGTATAACCAACGCTAATTATTCATTTGGACGTTAACCCTGTTAACCTTCCGCAACGGATGACCCACCTTTGGAAGAAATATGATACACTGTACACATGTGGCGTCTACGATTATGATGGACGCCTTGATGCCAAAGTAGACGTCGGGTTTGAGTAATGAAGTGGCTGACACGATGATGTAGAGGAGCGCAAGGACAGCCGAGTTGTAGATACACACAGCGGTGTTGCGCGAGTCGTTCAGGGCGGCCACGTTTACCTGCAGATACACATTGCTAATGTATATATTTGGTGTACTTGGAGTCTAATATACCGACGAGTCACATTCATCTAACCTACATAAGAAATGCACATCTAATGCTTTCACAAGGGCTCCGTTCTATAACAGCGAGCGCTTATAATCGCTCGCTCAATGTAGCGCTCAAGTAGCGCTCATTCTCTTCTGAACGACACGGTGAAAAACCTCAAAGTTCGCTCGCTTTACTACGTAACGCTACATTTAGCAATCGCGTTCAAGAGAGGTTTAAAAGTAATCGCTAATTGAGACCTCTCTTGAACATGGCCCAGGCGTTTTATCCCTGCGAGGTAAAACCGAGTGAACTGCGACATGTAGTCAAAGAGCAGTTTCTTGAATTTTGTAAGGGACGGTATCATATCTACCACAGAATGAAAAACATTTACAAGTATATATATACACTTGAGTTAAAGAGCTTATATTAGCAAAACGGTGATAACCTCCTTAACACGTGAATATAACTGACCATGATTTTAACCCATTGGAAAAGTATAGGAAAGATTTTTACACTCTGGATTGTAGCTTTATATTCACAAAGCTCTCTTCATCTTAGTTATTAAATATCATAAGCATTGATTAATGATGCCAGTAAAACTAATGGAACTTTGTGACATTATGACCTTTAATTCAACACATGCCTCTCCGTTCTGTCCCACATATGCCTATGGTGTTCATATCTGGGCCCATATTTTCGAAGCTCTCTTAGCGCTAAGATAGCCGTAAGCCAATGTTAATATATGACACTTACGACTATCTTAGTGCTAACAGAGCTTCGAAAATATGGACCCTGGACTTTCGTTGGTTGACCCCCGTCAACGCCATATCTTATTACAAATTGTTTGCCAATGATGTTCAAGGATGATAATGAGTAATGTCACCTACAGAGGTTTGTATAACCAGTCTTCTGATACAGATTTCGTGCATGTATATTTCACGAGGTGTAATTTACGTGCTGATCGAGGAACATGTGGATATCCTAATTGACAAGAAGTGTTTTGACAATATGGTTGTTTTCTACTTTTCATAGTTTACGGACTTTCATTTCTACAAACAGCCAAAAATTCTATTTAAGTGCAGTGTTGACAACCTTTATGACCATGAGTATATAATTACCAATTCAAGGTGGGACCATGGAGGCAGAAGCAGAATACTATTAAGGAGAACAATACAGCAAATATCTGTAAATCACGTGTTACCTTCCGTGTCTCCCAGGCCAGGAATGCCCCGAGGAAGAGGATGATGCCCTGAGCTGAGAAGAGGACGCCCTGGAAGTAGTAGAGGTATTCCGAGTGACACGAGGGACTCAGGTAGTTGTACCGCGTCTCTCCTCCCTCCTCGTCCTGCACACAGACAGAGTCAATGTCAATCAAAGTTAGCAAACAATATTTCATTTTTTTCTTATAATTTTATTTCTTTTTCAGAAACACAGACATATATATGATATTACATTCATAGTAAAGACGTTTTCAATAGAAGTACAAACACATATTGGTACAGAACAACAGTACTGCAAAACAAAAATACAGGAATTCACTTAAAGTTCTCTCGTTTCTTTTTAAACCTGGCATTTAACATTCAAGAAGTTGCAGTGAGTTTTAAATGGTAAATATAGTATGGCATACGGACCAGAATTTAGTGAATTTCGAATAATTGCATTCTGAGTAACATACGAGTTTGTCAATTTTCATAATGCATACATATACCACTGACCTAGGTATCCTCCCATTTGTTACACAGACCAGTCCCCATACACCCAAATACACATGAGGTCATAGGCCACTGCACAAACATGTTCATACCTATTACCTATCAGTGAATAATTATAATGGAATGGTAAAACTCGTAACATAGAAAAAGAACGCAACAAGTTGATTAGCAATACTTATCATTTTATAACAGTCACTGAGCTATAGTTTACACGATTGATTTGAACCAACTATCTTCTCTGTAGGATCTACCCAATCGAATATCCACTAAGTTACATAGAATCAAGACATATTCTTTATGTTTTGCCGTTTATAGATACTCAGCAATGATGCAAACTTCAAATTATTAATATGTATTCCAGATCTGTTATCGTCGAGTGACGAGATCAAGACGATATTATCAATTTCCCTGTTATGCTTTGAGGGATAAGGAACATTACACAATACACATGCAAAACCTCATTGTTCATGCTTTAGTCTCAGAAAATGTTTTGCCTTAATTTCAACATTTGTCAACTTTGCAATTGCTGGTGACGGTGTATATTCATAGCATGGAGAATAGATATACTCTTCTGCTGACGATACTCTAATAACATATTTTCCAGTTTGAGATACAATGTATTTCGAAACATAGCACATATTATTTACCCACTTGTATCGTAACTTTATGATGCTACAATCATGACCCACCTCATAGTAGAGATGGACAAGTCGCACGGTGATGGGGTCGAAGATGGACCAACAGAGGAGGATGATCAAGTTGAACACCACCAGACCACCCACCATCAGGAACAGGTGTGTGTCCTTTATCAGCTGAAATACATTACACGATATAAACATATAGCAATATAGGATGTACAGGAACAGGTGCGTGTCCTTTATCAGTTGAAATACATTACACAATATATGTTTATAGGTTGTACAATAATAGGCGCGTGTTCTTTATCAACTGAAATTCAGGAACAACGGTAATTATTAGTTTGTAGCATTATCAGATATCAGTGTACATGTCACGTGACACACGGAAACTTAGATATATTTACGTGTGCATTGTGTATTTTTTAATAGAAATGCATGGATATTGTTAACGCACAACCAACTATCATCTTCTATACATAGGTAGAGCCAGGACATCCACGTGTTATCGATCTGCGTGGACGTGCATGGAGTAGGGGATGAGGCTATCAGTTTCACTAAAGAATAAACCCTTGGTCACGTTATTTTCTCTGTTTAACGATGTTGTGTGTTGTATATGAATATATCACAATATGAGTACCATGTTTACCGATTATTTCATAAATTGAGGGTCAAATATCAAGCTACGAGTAAACTGTAATTTTAAGTATGTTCGAAATCTCAATAAAATTAAAGTTGATGTTTCCCACGTCAGTAGTTCGAGGTACTGGATCCTAGAGGTACTTGAGAGTATTGTTCATTTAGCCTCAACTGATGGACTCCTTAGTGTATTTTCTTTGAATGTACATTAATGATATTTTCCATGTTAGTGACATTAGATAACACTTGAATTAATTGACACTGACAGAATTAGTTTTTCTTTAATTAACGTATTTCGCGTTAGAAAAGTAATATTTGCTATATATATATATCAAGTTATATATTGTGAAAATACCGATATGCTGGAGCTAAACTTAATTCCTTCATCAAGCGGGTAGTGAAAAACAGCGGTACATGTGTTACATGTTATATCATACTTGAATACATGTATGTATTTGTCAGCTTAAAGCCCTTAAAGACTTCATTTCATGCTGTGTAGACTATGTCTCTTGTAAAGTGTAAGAATTGAATCAGGGATATGTTTGGACTAAATCTAAATTATTTTGCTTTATTGATACTATTATTAATGACGCCGATAATAGAACCATTTTTTTATATTTTATATCAATATGTTTCTACGAGAAACCCGGTAATATTCAATTTCGTTATTAACTAAACTCTTCTGTCGACATTAGTGGTAAACTTACCGTTACAATAAAATACAAATGAAAACATCAGAAAGCAAAACAAATTGCATTGGCTAAAATTAAATTTGATATGTGTAAATTTATGTCCAAGTGACATCAACATTATCATAACTCATCACATACATACCTTTTGATGTAACTTTGGGTTGGTGAAAATCATATGTACTCTCCAGCTCTTGGAGAAGAGGGCGCCGAATGTAAGGGACCACCCAAGGAAGAACGTGTAGTGGGTGCTCTGTAAATACAGTGTTAAGCGCTTAGTTAATGACTTCAGTGCTTACTGCATGACTTGAGTGCTAAGTAATCATGAACTAAGCACTGAAGTCATGAACTAAACACTGAAGTCATGAACTAAGCACTGAAGTCATGAACTAAACACTGAAGTCGTGAACTAAGCACTGAAATGATGAACTAAGCACTAAAGTCATGAACTAAGCACTGAAGTCATGAACTAAGCACTGAAGTCATGAACTAAGCACTGAAGTCGTGAACTAAGCACTGAAATGATGAACTAAGCACTGAAGTCATGAACTAAGCACTGAAGTCATGAGCTAAGAACTGAAGTCATTAATTAAGCACTGAAGTCATTAACTAAGCACTGAAGTCATGAACTAAGCACTGAAGTCATGAACTAAGCACTGAAGTCATGGACTAAGCACTGAAGTCATGAACTAAGCACTGAAATCATGAACTAAGCCCTGAAGTCATGAGCTAAGCACTGAAGTCATGAACTAAGCACTGAAATCATGAACTAAGCACTGAAGTCATGAACTAAGCACTGAAGTCATGAATAGCACTGACGAGATGAACTAAGCACTGACGGGATAAACTAAGCACTGAAGTCATGAACTAATTACTGAAGTTATGAATAGCACTGACGGGATGAACTAAGCACTGAAATGATGAACTAAGCACTAAAGTCATGAACTAAGCACTGAAGTCATGAACTAAGCACTGAAGTCATGAACTAAGCACTGAAGTCGTGAACTAAGCACTGAAATGATGAACTAAGCACTGAAGTCATGAACTAAGCACTGAAGTCATGAGCTAAGCACTGAAGTCATTAATTAAGCACTGAAGTCATTAACTAAGCACTGAAGTCATGAACTAAGCACTGAAGTCATGAACTAAGCACTGAAGTCATGGACTAAGCACTGAAGTCATGAACTAAGCACTGAAATCATGAACTAAGCACTGAAGTCATGAGCTAAGCACTGAAGTCATGAACTAAGCACTGAAATCATGAACTAAGCACTGAAGTCATGAACTAAGCACTGAAGTCATGAATAGCACTGACGAGATGAACTAAGCACTGAAGTCATGAACTAAGCACTGAAGTTATGAATAGCACTGACGGGATGAACTAAGCACTGACGGGATAAACTAAGCACTGAAGACATGAATTAAGCACCGACGGGATGAACTAAGCACTGACGGGATGAACTAAGCACTGACGGGATGAACTAAGCACTGACGGGATGAACTTAGCACTGAAGTCATGAACTAAGCACTGACGGGTTGAACTAAGCACTGAAGTCATGAACTAAGCACGGAAGTCATAAACTAAGCACTGAAGTCATGGACTAAGCACTGAAGTCATGAACTAAGCACTGAAATCATGAACTAAGCACTGAAGTCATGAACTAAGCACTGAAGTCATGAATAGCACTGACGAGATGAACTAAGCACTGACGGGATAAACTAAGCACTGAAGTCATGACCTAAGCACTGAAGTTATGAATAGCACTGACGGGATGAACTAAGCACTGACGGGATAAACTAAGCACTGAAGACATGAATTAAGCACCGACGGGATGAACTAAGCACTGACGGGATGAACTAAGCACTGACGGGATGAACTTAGCACTGAAGTCATGAACTAAGCACTGACAGGTTGAACTAAGCACTGAAGTCATGGACTAAGCACTGAAGTCATGAACTAAGCACTGAAATCATGAACTAAGCACTGAAGTCATGAGCTAAGAACTGAAGTCATGAACTAAGCACTGAAATCATGAACTAAGCACTGAAGTCATGAACTAAGCACTGAAGTCATGAATAGCACTGACGAGATGAACTAAGCACTGACGGGATAAACTAAGCACTGAAGTCATGAACTAATCACTGAAGTTATGAATAGCACTGACGGGATGAACTAAGCACTGACGGGATAAACTAAGCACTGAAGACATGAATTAAGCACTGATGGGATGAACTAAGCACTGACGGGATGAACTAAGCACTGACGGGATGAACTAAGCACTGACGGGATGAACTAAGCACTGACGGGTTGAACTAAGCACTGAAGTCATGAACTAAGCACTGAAGACATAAACTAAGCACTGAAGTCATGGACTAAGCACTGAAGTCATGGACTAAGCACTGAAATCATGAACTAAGCACTGAAGTCATGAGCTAAGAACTGAAGTCATGAACTAAGCACTGAAATCATGAACTAAGCACTGAAGTCATGAATAGCACTGACGAGATGAACTAAGCACTGACGGGATAAACTAAGCACTGAAGTCATGAACTAATCACTGAAGTTATGAATAGCACTGACGGGATGAACTAAGCACTGACGGGATAAACTAAGCACTGAAGACATGAATTAAGCACTGACGGGATGAACTAAGCACTGACGGGTTGAACTAAGCACTGAAGTCATGAACTAAGCACTGAAGTCATAAACTAAGCACTGAAGTCATGGACTAAGCACTGAAGTCATGAACTAAGCACTGAAATCATGAACTAAGCACTGAAGTCATGAGCTAAGAACTGAAGTCATGAACTAAGCACTGAAATCATGAACTAAGCACTGAAGTCACGAATAGCACTGACGGGATGAACTAAGCACTAACGGGATAAACTAAGCACTGAAGTCATGAACTAAGCTCTGAAGTCATGAACTGAGCACTGACGGGTTGAACTAAGCACTGAAGTCATGAACTAAGCACTGAAGTCATAAACTAAGCACTGAAGTCATGGACTAAGCACTGAAGTCATGAACTAAGCACTGAAATCATGAACTAAGCACTGAAGTCATGAGCTAAGAACTGAAGTCATGAACTAAGCACTGAAATCATGAACTAAGCACTGAAGTCATGAACTAAGCACTGAAGTCATGAATAGCACTGACGAGATGAACTAAGCACTGACGGGATAAACTAAGCACTGAAGTCATGAACTAATCACTGAAGTTATGAATAGCACTGACGGGATGAACTAAGCACTGACGGGATAAACTAAGCACTGAAGACATGAATTAAGCACTGATGGGATGAACTAAGCACTGACGGGATGAACTAAGCACTGACGGGATGAACTAAGCACTGACGGGATGAACTAAGCACTGACGGGTTGAACTAAGCACTGAAGTCATGAACTAAGCACTGAAGTCATAAACTAAGCACTGAAGTCATGAACTAAGCACGGAAGTCATAAACTAAGCACTGAAGTCATGGACTAAGCACTGAAGTCATGAACTAAGAACTGAAGTCATGAACTAAGCACTGAAGTCATGAACTAAGCACTGAAGTCATGAATAGCACTGACGAGATGAACTAAGCACTGACGGGATAAACTAAGCACTGAAGTCATGAACTAATCACTGAAGTTATGAATAGCACTGACGGGATGAACTAAGCACTGACGGGATAAACTAAGCACTGAAGACATGAATTAAGCACTGACGGGATGAACTAAGCACTGACGGGATGAACTAAGCACTGACGGGATGAACTTAGCACTGAAGTCATGAACTAAGCACTGACGGGTTGAACTAAGCACTGAAGTCATGGACTAAGCACTGAAGTCATGAACTAAGCACTGAAATCATGAACTAAGCACTGAAGTCATGAGCTAAGAACTGAAGTCATGAACTAAGCACTGAAATCATGAACTAAGCACTGAAGTCATGAACTAAGCACTGAAGTCATGAATAGCACTGACGAGATGAACTAAGCACTGACGGGATAAACTAAGCACTGAAGTCATGAACTAATCACTGAAGTTATGAATAGCACTGACGGGATGAACTAAGCACTGACGGGATAAAGTAAGCACTGAAGACATGAATTAAGCACTGATGGGATGAACTAAGCACTGACGGGATGAACTAAGCACTGACGGGATGAACTAAGCACTGACGGGATGAACTAAGCACTGACGGGTTGAACTAAGCACTGAAGTCATGAACTAAGCACTGAAGTCATAAACTAAGCACTGAAGTCATGGACTAAGCACTGAAGTCATGGACTAAGCACTGAAATCATGAACTAAGCACTGAAGTCATGAGCTAAGAACTGAAGTCATGAACTAAGCACTGAAATCATGAACTAAGCACTGAAGTCATGAATAGCACTGATTAGATGAACTAAGCACTGACGGGATAAACTAAGCACTGAAGTCATGAACTAATCACTGAAGTTATGAATAGCACTGACGGGATGAACTAAGCACTGACGGGATAAACTAAGCACTGAAGACATGAATTAAGCACTGACAGGATGAACTAAGCACTGACGGGATGAACTAAGCACTGACGGGATGAACTAAGCACTGACGGGATGAACTTAGCACTGAAGTCATGAACTAAGCACTGACGGGTTGAACTAAGCACTGAAGTCATGAACTAAGCACTGAAGTCATGAACTAAGCACTGAAGTCATGAACTAATCACTGAAGTTATGAATAGCACTGACGGGATGAACTAAGCACTGACGGGATAAACTAAGCACTGAAGACATGAATTAAGCACTGACGGGATGAACTAAGCACTGACGGGATGAACTAAGCACTGACGGGATGAACTAAGCACTGACGGGATGAACTTAGCACTGAAGTCATGAACTAAGCACTGACGGGTTGAACTAAGCATTGAAGTCATGAACTAAGCACTGAAGTCATGAACTAAGCATTGAAGTCATTAATTAAGCACTGAAGTCATTAATTAAGCACTGAAGTCATGAACTAAGCATTGAAGTCATGAACTAAGCACTGAAGTCATGAACTAAGCACTGAAGTCATGAACTAAGCACTGAAATTATGAACTAAGCACTGAAGTCATGAGCTAAGAACTGAAGTCATGAACTAAGCACTGAAATCATGAACTAAGCACTGAAGTCATGAACTAAGCACTGAAGTCATGAATAGCACTGACGAGATGAACTAAGCACTGACGGGATAAACTAAGCACTGAAGTCATGAACTAATCACTGAAGTTATGAATAGCACTGACGGGATGAACTAAGCACTGACGGGATAAACTAAGCACTGAAGACATGAATTAAGCACTGATGGGATGAACTAAGCACTGACGGGATGAACTAAGCACTGACGGGATGAACTAAGCACTGACGGGATGAACTAAGCACTGACGGGTTGAACTAAGCACTGAAGTCATGAACTAAGCACTGAAGTCATAAACTAAGCACTGAAGTCATGAACTAAGCACTGAAGTCATGAACTAAGCACTGAAATCATGAACTAAGCACTGAAGTCATGAGCTAAGAACTGAAGTCATGAACTAAGCACTGAAATCATGAACTAAGCACTGAAGTCATGAATAGCACTGACGGGATGAACTAAGCACTAACGGGATAAACTAAGCACTGAAGTCATGAACTAAGCTCTGAAGTCATGAACTGAGCACTGACGGGTTGAACTAAGCACTGAAGTCATGAACTAAGCACTGAAGTCATAAACTAAGCACTGAAGTCATGGACTAAGCACTGAAGTCATGAACTAAGCACTGAAATCATGAACTAAGCACTGAAGTCATGAGCTAAGAACTGAAGTCATGAACTAAGCACTGAAATCATGAACTAAGCACTGAAGTCATGAACTAAGCACTGAAGTCATGAATAGCACTGACGAGATGAACTAAGCACTGACGGGATAAACTAAGCACTGAAGTCATGAACTAATCACTGAAGTTATGAATAGCACTGACGGGATGAACTAAGCACTGACGGGATAAACTAAGCACTGAAGACATGAATTAAGCACTGATGGGATGAACTAAGCACTGACGGGATGAACTAAGCACTGACGGGATGAACTAAGCACTGACGGGATGAACTAAGCACTGACGGGTTGAACTAAGCACTGAAGTCATGAACTAAGCACTGAAGTCATAAACTAAGCACTGAAGTCATGGACTAAGCACTGAAGTCATGGACTAAGCACTGAAATCATGAACTAAGCACTGAAGTCATGAGCTAAGAACTGAAGTCATGAACTAAGCACTGAAATCATGAACTAAGCACTGAAGTCATGAATAGCACTGACGAGATGAACTAAGCACTGACGGGATAAACTAAGCACTGAAGTCATGAACTAATCACTGAAGTTATGAATAGCACTGACGGGATGAACTAAGCACTGACGGGATAAACTAAGCACTGAAGACATGAATTAAGCACTGACGGGATGAACTAAGCACTGACGGGTTGAACTAAGCACTGAAGTCATGAACTAAGCACTGAAGTCATAAACTAAGCACTGAAGTCATGGACTAAGCACTGAAGTCATGAACTAAGCACTGAAATCATGAACTAAGCACTGAAGTCATGAGCTAAGAACTGAAGTCATGAACTAAGCACTGAAATCATGAACTAAGCACTGAAGTCATGAATAGCACTGACGGGATGAACTAAGCACTAACGGGATAAACTAAGCACTGAAGTCATGAACTAAGCTCTGAAGTCATGAACTGAGCACTGACGGGTTGAACTAAGCACTGAAGTCATGAACTAAGCACTGAAGTCATAAACTAAGCACTGAAGTCATGGACTAAGCACTGAAGTCATGAACTAAGCACTGAAATCATGAACTAAGCACTGAAGTCATGAGCTAAGAACTGAAGTCATGAACTAAGCACTGAAATCATGAACTAAGCACTGAAGTCATGAACTAAGCACTGAAGTCATGAATAGCACTGACGAGATGAACTAAGCACTGACGGGATAAACTAAGCACTGAAGTCATGAACTAATCACTGAAGTTATGAATAGCACTGACGGGATGAACTAAGCACTGACGGGATAAACTAAGCACTGAAGACATGAATTAAGCACTGATGGGATGAACTAAGCACTGACGGGATGAACTAAGCACTGACGGGATGAACTAAGCACTGACGGGATGAACTAAGCACTGACGGGTTGAACTAAGCACTGAAGTCATGAACTAAGCACTGAAGTCATAAACTAAGCACTGAAGTCATGGACTAAGCACTGAAGTCATGGACTAAGCACTGAAATCATGAACTAAGCACTGAAGTCATGAGCTAAGAACTGAAGTCATGAACTAAGCACTGAAATCATGAACTAAGCACTGAAGTCATGAATAGCACTGACGAGATGAACTAAGCACTGACGGGATAAACTAAGCACTGAAGTCATGAACTAATCACTGAAGTTATGAATAGCACTGACGGGATGAACTAAGCACTGACGGGATAAACTAAGCACTGAAGACATGAATTAAGCACTGACGGGATGAACTAAGCACTGACGGGATGAACTAAGCACTGACGGGATGAACTAAGCACTGAAGTCATGAACTAAGCACTGACGGGTTGAACTAAGCACTGAAGTCATGAACTAAGCACTGAAGTCATGAACTAAGCACTGAAGTCATGAACTAATCACTGAAGTTATGAATAGCACTGACGGGATGAACTAAGCACTGACGGGATAAACTAAGCACTGAAGACATAAATTAAGCACTGACGGGATGAACTAAGCACTGACGGGATGAACTAAGCACTGACGGGTTGAACTAAGCACTGACGGGATGAACTTAGCACTGAAGTCATGAACTAAGCACTGACGGGTTGAACTATGCATTGAAGTCATGAACTAAGCACTGAAGTCATGAACTAAGCATTGAAGTCATTAATTAAGCACTGAAGTCATTAATTAAGCACTGAAGTCATGAACTAAGCACTGAAGTCATGAACTAAGCATTGAAGTCATGAACTAAGCACTGAAGTCATGAACTAAGCACTGAAGTCATGAACTAAGCACTGACGGGATGAACTAAGCACTGAAGTCATGAGCTAAGAACTGAAGTCATGAACTAAGCACTGAAATCATGAACTAAGCACTGAAGTCATGAACTAAGCACTGAAGTCATGAATAGCACTGACGAGATGAACTAAGCACTGACGGGATAAACTAAGCACTGAAGTCATGAACTAATCACTGAAGTTATGAATAGCACTGACGGGATGAACTAAGCACTGACGGGATAAACTAAGCACTGAAGACATGAATTAAGCACTGATGGGATGAACTAAGCACTGACGGGATGAACTAAGCACTGACGGGATGAACTAAGCACTGACGGGATGAACTAAGCACTGACGGGTTGAACTAAGCACTGAAGTCATGAACTAAGCACTGAAGTCATAAACTAAGCACTGAAGTCATGGACTAAGCACTGAAGTCATGGACTAAGCACTGAAATCATGAACTAAGCACTGAAGTCATGAGCTAAGAACTGAAGTCATGAACTAAGCACTGAAATCATGAACTAAGCACTGAAGTCATGAATAGCACTGACGAGATGAACTAAGCACTGACGGGATAAACTAAGCACTGAAGTCATGAACTAATCACTGAAGTTATGAATAGCACTGACGGGATGAACTAAGCACTGACGGGATAAACTAAGCACTGAAGACATGAATTAAGCACTGACGGGATGAACTAAGCACTGACGGGATGAACTAAGCACTGACGGGATGAACTTAGCACTGAAGTCATGAACTAAGCACTGACGGGTTGAACTAAGCACTGAAGTCATGAACTAAGCACTGAAGTCATGAACTAAGCACTGAAGTCATGAACTAATCACTGAAGTTATGAATAGCACTGACGGGATGAACTAAGCACTGACGGGATAAACTAAGCACTGAAGACATAAATTAAGCACTGACGGGATGAACTAAGCACTGACGGGATGAACTAAGCACTGACGGGTTGAACTAAGCACTGACGGGATGAACTTAGCACTGAAGTCATGAACTAAGCACTGACGGGTTGAACTATGCATTGAAGTCATGAACTAAGCACTGAAGTCATGAACTAAGCATTGAAGTCATTAATTAAGCACTGAAGTCATTAATTAAGCACTGAAGTCATGAACTAAGCACTGAAGTCATGAACTAAGCATTGAAGTCATGAACTAAGCACTGAAGTCATGAACTAAGCACTGAAGTCATGAACTAAGCACTGACGGGATGAACTAAGCACTAAAGTCATGAACTAAGCACTGAAGTCATGAACTAATCACTGAAATCATGTACTAAGCACTGACGTGATGAACTAAGCACTGACGGGATAAACTGAGCACTGAAATCATGAACTAAGAACTGAAGTAATGAATAGCACTGACGGGATGAACTAAGCACTAACGGGATAAACTAAGCACTGAAGTCATGAACTAAGCACTGAAGTCATAAACTAAGCACTGAAGTCATGGACTAAGCACTGAAGTCATGAACTAAGCACTGAAATCATGAACTAAGCACTGAAGTCATGAGCTAAGAACTGAAGTCATGAACTAAGCACTGAAATCATGAACTAAGCACTGAAGTCATGAACTAAGCACTGAAGTCATGAATAGCACTGACGAGATGAACTAAGCACTGACGGGATAAACTAAGCACTGAAGTCATGAACTAATCACTGAAGTTATGAATAGCACTGACGGGATGAACTAAGCACTGACGGGATAAACTAAGCACTGAAGACATGAATTAAGCACTGATGGGATGAACTAAGCACTGACGGGATGAACTAAGCACTGACGGGATGAACTAAGCACTGACGGGATGAACTAAGCACTGACGGGTTGAACTAAGCACTGAAGTCATGAACTAAGCATTGAAGTCATGAACTAAGCACTGAAGTCATGAACTAAGCACTGAAGTCATGAACTAAGCACTGACGGGATGAACTAAGCACTAAAGTCATGAACTAAGCACTGAAGTCATGAACTAATCACTGAAATCATGAACTAAGCACTGACGTGATGAACTAAGCACTGACGGGATAAACTGAGCACTGAAATCATGAACTAAGAACTGAAGTAATGAATAGCACTGACGGGATGAACTAAGCACTAACGGGATAAACTAAGCACTGAAGTCATGAACTAAGCTCTGAAGTCATGAATAGCACTGACGGGATGAACTAAGCACTGACGGGATGACCTAAGCACTGAAGTCATGAACTAAGAACTGAAGTCATGAATAACACTGACGGGATGAACTAAGCACTGAAGTCATGAACTAAGCACTGAAGTCATGAACTAAGCACTGACGGGATGAACTAAGCACTGACGGGATGAACTAAGCACTAAGCACTAACTAAGCACATGACTTCATGATAATGTCACCAAAAGTAAAACACCCTTCCCTCTTAGGAAAATCAAGTTAAAAATGAGTGTACATGGTTTCGTAAAGTCGTGGGAATCGTTTTTGTCATTCGAAATAATAAAATGTGTTCACAATAAAATGGCCGCCATTCAATTTTTACTTTTTACGCAACGCGGTTATTACCACTATGAATACTTGGTTTGTGTAATAAGATGTTTAACCCTCTAAAGTGTTTATAAATTATATAAACTATCATTATAAATGGGAAATTTGCAAAAAACGTGCTACTGCCCCTTTAAAGGGAAATTCTAAATTATCTTTATGTTTACGATACATATGCATGATTATATTATTCAAATCCGTTCGTACCAAAATGCAGTTATAAAGCACGACATGCAATGATAAACATAATATCATATACCTGGCATGATATGTGCGGGTTCCGGGAGTCAATAAACACGGTCAAGTAGCCAACGATACACCCAACCAGAATCACGTTGTTCAGCCGAGGAGAAGAGAGTTTTATAAATCTGAATCAGATTGTTGCATGATAATGTACATCAAACATTTGGAAACATTTTGTAACTGACTCTATTGAAAAAAAAAACACTTTAAAGATTTTATGTATTGAATATTTCGGTTATAACAATGCAGTTTTAGCTGTTTAATGTCAATGAACGCAAGGGTATTTAAAGCATATTTATCTTCAACCTGAGAATCAGCTTGGTCTACCAACAGATGGGCATTTACTTGATGTCTCTGTTGACGATGTTGAAGGCGAGGAAGAAGAAACCGAGGAGGATGCCGAGGACAGCGAGCCCGTCCATACAGCCGTGCAGAACAGGAGAGACGGATAGTGTTACGTTATAGGTAACCACCCCATCTCTAGGAGTCCTCCCGTCTGGGATAAAAGGCATCGTCACAAATAATCTTTCGTGTTTTGATTACTTGAAAGTAATGTCTATATGAATAAACGTATTAACATCGATAAAAACAGAGATGTTTTATTATATCTTTAATGGTAATCTTAAACTTTACAACTTCAGTCATTATTTACAATTTTAAGGAAAACATAGCAAAGGTAGCACTAAAATAGACCGGCTTTTCACGACATAACATTATTTATTATGTCTGTCAAAACACACATGTGCTTCTTCAATCGTATTTTGTTGTCTTTTTTCACAAGGGACAGAATACAGAAATAAATTTTAAAATGATAAAATATGGAAATTAGGTTAATAGAATATGTTGTCGACACTATGCACCTTCTTGGACTTCGTTGTTGACGCATCATTGCTGAAGGACGTCATAACGCAAGCCCACAAATTCCTATTTCACTCTTCTATCTCATCTAGTATAAGATATTCCAAATTTATTGTTTGATATGTTTAGCCTTGTTTTTGTTTCAGAAAAATAAATAACAATATTACCAGAAGTTGTTTATAAATAGTTAAGTTGCAATTTCAGTCGCATTTATTTATAAATCGTGTTTATAATATCTTGCAGTTCTGTTGGTATCGTTTCTCTATTGCTTTCTTCTCTGTATAATCAGTGTTACATTTCTATTATAAACATTCAGCCACTTTTAAAAGTATTCATTTGAATAGATAATATTTTGCAAATACAACACAGAATCACCGCGTGTTAATGTTTTCATTGCATACATGAATGTACGAATTGCCACTGGGAGTGTGAAAGTGTGAAAGTCAGAAATATTTTATTTGGATGTCACAGGTCAGTTCCATAAAGATATACATACATTACAACATTATATAATTTTAAAACACTGACATTCAGCCATACATTGCCATTTTAACTTCGTAGCAGTAAGACATTAAATATTTATGGTAAAAGTACATGTTAAAACAGCGAAAAAAAAATAATTTTTTTTCAAAGCATTATAATATATAGAATAAAGTATTATATTGCATATGTAGGGATAGATGATATAAAATTGAATAAAACATTAAAAAGTTACCTTAATTTTTAAAAAAAATAATATCATATTTTAAATTTCTCACTACAATTTTAAAACTATGATATAAAATATATATTTTGAAATAAATATGTGTACAAACAATAAGTAAATGAGCATTTGCACCTCAATTTCAGTCTAATTCTCCACAAAATGTATCACTAAGGTACATGTAAATTGCTTCGTCGTGTTACAAAGATGGAACTCATTGTAACAAGTACTCACATTTCCAACGTATCAAAGAGAGGTTTAATGAGTTGACATCGGTCTCATGCAGGTAGCAGATGGTCCGACGTTCACCCTCTGAAATCAAACGGTAATTGTTGATATTTTGATATTCTGTATTCCTCCCTTTATTTGAGGGAGGATTTTTTTAGTGGGGAGAGAGGGGTGGTAAAAGGAGATATTCCGAATGTGCCGGTGGTAGGTGTCTGATACAGTATCCTTCTGTCTCATCGTGTACTGTCCTCTGTAAGTAGTTGTTATGTATTGGATAAAACATGCCAAACGGTGTTTATGAGATTTAAAACCCGCAACCCGAGGGATAAACACAAGGGGCGTTTGCCCCGAGTGTTTATCCCGTGGTTAAAATTTATGCTTAATCTATTCTAATTGATAGTGCGAAAAGGTAAAGGAGTCGTCCGTAAAATATCCCCTTCAGCTCAGTCCCTGTAGCACAGTGGTATGGTCGCTGCGCTTGGTGTGCAGGAGTATGGTGGTTTCGGGTTCGAGACGGGTTATTGCAAAAAACATTTGGAGATGATGTTTGATTTAACAGTTGTTTTCCAATTGAGTTAAACATACATGTAACATACACTAACTTTCATCTTCAACTTAACATCTCAGTGTTAATTACAAATATTTGAAGAGTGGCATTATTAAGATAATTGTCCTGGGTAGAGGGAAATTAGGTTAGAATCCCAGGGATTATGTGATAATACATCCACATAGGAACTATTGAGTATAATGTTATTGGCAGTATAGTGGTGTGACGTCACTGGAGGTTTGCAAGGTTGCTCCTCTCCCCACTGTGCTAGATATATTTTCGACTTTCTACAGTAATAACTGCCTTGTACCGTACTGCATCATAGATTCACTTTGATAAAGTTAAAATTAATGCAAATTAATTTTTTATCATTGCAATAAAAATTTTATACATGTCATGTCATTTTAGAGACACGTGTAAGATTTAAAGAGTGCTATAGTATTACAGAAAATGAATTCGAAAAAAATGTGCATAAATCATGCAAATGAGGGTATGAAACATACTAAAGGCGCCATAATGATTGTATGTATGAAGTTTTGTAACATTCGAAAAATTAGTTGAGCATGAGTTCTTATAATGTCACTGTTCACGTCATGTTGGCACGGAAACCGCAAACTATTAAATTCATAATGTTTATCTAACCGATAAAAGTCACATATGTAGGGAACAGGGTTGACATTTAAGACACGCTTTTTATCATACAATATAACGTTAGACAGTCACATAGGATAAGGATATACATCGATAATGTATACTTGCCATAAGGGTACTTTGAGGGTAAAAGGTACCCTTAAACATAACAAGAAGGTCATGAAAACTGGTAATCTATCAGTAGTAAATTTAGAATTTTACAAATAGATATCACACATCGGCGATGACAATCCATCATTCGTGTATATCCTATTATTTGAAGCGTTAATAAAATAACTGAAAATCACGAGATTTCATACAAGGCCATTGATATTGTCATTATAAAGATAAGCTTTGTTAAAACAACATCGTTTTACCTTGAATTTGCTCCACTTTCAAGTAACCAACGGGGTTGCCGTCAGGTTTGAAACTGACGCGCCCGACCAGACCTTGGAATGTAACATTCAGCATCTGCCGGTATAGCATGTCTCTCATCCCCTGGTGCTGGTAGGTGAAGTCCTCCAGTCTCCTCCCACTACCTGGGGACAGGGAACACCTCACAGTCAGTCATGCTTCACGTCACAATTAGATATTTTAATCCTGAAGACTACTTAATAACCTGATTGTATAAGACGGGTTATACACGCAAATCTTATTGGCTGGTTACGCGTCGGTATTTATAGCTTGTATTTTCAGCCAATGAAATGTGCTGCTTTTAAAACTTGATGATCGTCCACCCGTCTCCTCAACTGGGAACAGCCGATATCTAAATCTGGGCTCCGTTCCATAACAGCGAGCGCTTATAATCGCTCATTGATCGCGCAATGTAGCGCTCATTTAACGCTCAATGTAGCGCTCATTGAGCGCTCAATGCTTCGCTCATTGGGCGCTCAATGTAGGGCATTCTTTCCTGAACGACACGGTGCTCGCCTTGCTACGTAGCGCTACATTGAGCAAACGCAAACGCAAAAGCTAGTGCTAGCGCTACAATGAGCGATTACTTTTATACCTCTCTTGAACATGGCCCAGTTCATTGACTTGCTATTTTAGCCGTATACTTTTATCCAAGTATAGCCTGCTTTACACAATAAGTCTTATGGATTGAAAAACCCTGATAGAACAGAATTGATGTTAACAGTATCTAAAGACGTAATCACCAAAATGCAACTCATCAATACAAATTACCATGTTTGTACATATCGAAAGAATTGAAGCAGCATGGATAGAGATGATTTTCAATTGAAGTGTGTGCTGTGATCCTATATTTAAATTAATAAAGGAAGAATTACATCATACACTGTAGGTCAGGCCTGTAAATGTATTCACTGCATAAACCAAAGCTAAAGTCAACATTTATAACCACTTTCATACGGACACACATGATTTTGAATCATGTAAACTGGTTTTGTACATTGTAATCATATCACAAAGCCTTTCTGAACCCAATTGATTTTTTTAATAAATACATGTATTTCTTTATCAAAATTACAAATTAGATAAACTTGACATACTTCTACACAACATACGTGTAAGGTGTCGATTGGTACACCTCAAATGTTTGAAATAACATTTTTATCGGGAAAAGAATTACATATTTCAGTGTATATTCCGGTATACACTTAGCTCAAGGCAGTTGTGTTACACCCACCAGACTCCTCCAGCTTGGTCATTGTGGCATTCAAAGCCAAGGCCACCGTCCACATGACGTCATAGCCCTGTGACGCTATACCGTCCCCAGTGAGTGAAGTGTTGTTATTTCTAATTCGATGTTGCTGTAAGAACTCTGACGGTCGAAGCCCCGAGACAGTTTGTGTATCATCTGGGTCCAGGTCGAGTGTTCCTGTGTAGATCAGACCTTCCACTGCCTCGGCCATCTCCTCCTGGGTACAGTTTACTTTCGTGTCCGACTGCTTCCACCAGTAGGGGTCGAGCCAGCCTATCAGTATCCACACTACTCGGGGATAGACGAGATCCATCTTTAAACTCTGAAATAGTATGTTTGAAGTCACATCAATTGCATTCAAGATGGGCACATGTTCTATGCATATAACATGGCACATGTGCCCTTTTTGAACGCGCCCCTTCAATTTTAAGTACATATTTATGAATACTATATAAAAAAAGGAGATAATTTCGTTAAGCAGATATGGCCATGTCGTTATTATGAAAATCACACAAACTACGCTTATATGTGTACATATATTTGCAAGCTGTTTCATCTGAATGTTTGGGAAAAGCAACATTTCTTGACGATAAGTTTGAGGCTCTTAATAAATTTACATTATATAACTGCACCCAGGGCCAGCCAAGGTTGACTGTGCCAATCCTCTACACGCACCAGTCCTGGGTATTTCATCAAGAAAATTCGGAGTCAAATAAAGCACTGTCGTATCTTGTTATGAAATCATACAATATTGAAAATGTTTTGTGTAACCACCCCTTTCTGTATATATGTACAAGACCTGGGCCTTGTTCAAGAGAGGTTTCAAAGTAATCGCTCAATTTAGTGATTTAGATTGGACCAGGTTGTAAGCTGCCTTATGAGAGGCCCGCAAGTAATGTTGATGATTTGATTGGTTTGCGAGAGAACAAGTTGCCTTGATGATATATACCAAGGATGTTTACCATGGGAACAAATAGCCCTGGGTGATCGACGATGAATATTATGCTTTCAACTAACACTTGCTCTGAACTAAATTGCTGCAGCCCAAACCATGATTGTGGGGGGCTTTAGAAGTGGAATACATATGAAACCGAACTTTTATGGATAACAACTTCTATACTGTGTAGATGCATGATGTTTTGGAGTACTTTCTGCTGAGGGAGTGAGCATATACTCCAAAATATCATGTTTCTAGTCTACACAATACAGGAACCTTGGTTTCAAATGTGTAATGGTTATTTCTTTTCAATTTCGAAACTAGGATTAAGAATTGTCATGTTCAAACTTTAATGGCTGAAATAATGAATATTCAACATTGCATTTATATTCTAGAATAAAATCTGCGTTCGGTTCAGAAAAGTATCTGGTAACAGTTTATCAAGAAGCAAGACGTAGAATTACATTGTGAAGAATCTATAACAATATTGGCAGAGAGATGGTATTCCACGTGCATGTCCTTACTGTAAGATATGTAAATCCAATTATGTAGAGGATGAATTTCACTTTCTTTATAAATATCCTTTGTATAATGGTTTACGCGATAAGTATTTTGAAAATATACGTTTGTACATCAATGAAGAGATAAATTAAATGATCGATAACCCTCAAGATTATAACTTAAAACATTTGATAGTTAGATCTATCTCAAATAATGTGGAAGATGACATGATGGTAAGAAATTATTTTGTTTGACCACAAGCAACTCTGTTAATTATATATTTCATGTTTGTACCTTGTACGTGTACCGTAGGCCTTTCTACTGAACTAAAAGATTGATTGATTGATGATCAGCGATGTAAATTGGTTGAACGACACGAGTTGCAAAATTCTTTAAAAACATAAACTTGATACATCACATTTCCAAAAGGAATATGGTCTTTTTCAAACCTCGCAGAAAATCTGCCTTGCTTTTGTAGCATAGAATCCTCCAACAATGATACGGGCATCTCGCTCCTGGAATAAAAAAAATTTCACTTACTTTATTTTACTTCACATAACATGTTCACCTAAATACTATTCAAGTTGTTTCTCTATTCAGTTATATGGCGTTCGCAATATTGTTTTCTGATCGCATTCAAAGCTTTTGTTACAAAATATGTTACAAAAAATAAAAGGCACTGCTTCAAAATACAATTGTCGTTTTATGTTTATGCTGTTTTCATTTTGGTTAGTCGTAAAAGTGTCATTTTAGCTTTTATAATATGTACACAGCTGCATCCAAAAAGTTTGTTCACGTCTTTAAACATCGCATCAATTCGAAAATTAAATCGTTCATTTTGAATATTCGCTTCGGAACGAGTCAGTTGAATGCTCCATAAGATACTCTCATCTTATACCTCATAGTAAACATACAAGATTTGGGCATTTCTTTAAATTGTCCAAAACTAGAGTGTGTATTTTCTACTGTACAGTAGCAAGTAATTCGTAAACTGCATCAAACAAGGGTCATGTATTTCCCCTTAATATCAGTCAACGTACTTATTTTATCGCCAAACTTATATTTAAAAATATAAGCATAGAATTCAAATTTGGAACCCTTCCATCTATTTTATTATGCCAAACGATCACATGTTTACTTTGAGAATTATTCTTGTACACATTGATATTCGAGGATTATTTGTCCTTCAAATCGATAATATTTAATTGACGTCACAATGAAAGCCTGTTTACATGATATATGCACTATGATGTAGGTGAACAAACTTTCGGGACGCAGCTATACATACAATGAATTACTTCACACAATTACTTCTACTCCAAACAAATGACCCTAGATGATAAAGGGGTAGTAGCACGTTTTTTTTTAGTAGATGAAATGTATTTGAAAAATAATTTCACCAATCGTAAAACAACCTACTCTCTTCGGAAAATCAAGTTAAAAATGAGTGTACATGGCTAAGTAAAGCCATGGGAATCATTTTTGTCATTCGAAATAATAAAATGTGTTCACAATAAAATGGCCGCCATGCAATTTTTGCTTTATATGCAACACCGTTATTACTACTACGGATAATTGGTTTGTGTAATAAAATGTTTTACTCTCTTAAGTAAATTTAAATGGCACAAACTATCATTATAAATAGTAAATTTGAAAAAAATTAATTTTGCAAAAAAACGTGCTACTGCCCCTTTACATAGAGAAGAAACCTTTTGTTCTGCACAGTTAGTGTACCTTGAGTTTCCTGAGCTGGAGGGAGGCGCTGCCCCTGAACTCTAGTGTAGTGAGCACTGTGATGTTGGTGTTGTACAGGGCCGCTATGAAGTCACTGTTTACCTGGACAGTCAGCATGGGCGTTATGCAAGGTCATATATACACATATTATAAAGTTATGAGTATTTAAAAACGGGATTCCGTACCAAAAATAATATATCCATCAAACGGACAAATACTGACCGGCGTATAAAATATGTAAAACGTACATACCTGTAATAATGATATTACAAAGCATAAAATAGAGCCATGGGATATGTAGCTCATCAGGGATTATATAATTGTTGAAGACCAGATAAACTGTTCCCAATATAATATAGTCTGACATTTAGCCTCTGAAATGAATTTTTGTTTAAATTTCAAAATTTGAATAACATAAAATGGAAATGAGCCTCTGAGATGTGTTCATTATATACTGAGCTCTGTAAACTTTGGGGTTTGGATGACCATCTAAATAAATGCACAACCCCTATCCCTGACAAATTGCAGTCTTGAAATTGTCAGTGCAGAACAAAAACATGACTGGACACTGATTTTGTATTAAATGGGTTGTCCAAGTATCATAATTGAAAAGGTTATCCTCACAATTAAAATAGAATAAACATATTCCCCAAAGCATTAAATGGTATAGCCCTCAACCCACTGAGACCAAACACGCCCTTACCTTTTGGAGTAATTTAATGAAATTTACAGATTTTAGTCTCCATTCATCAATAATTATATTGTACAAAATTGGGAGTTCTAACATTACTGTTTCTTGGGGTAAAAAACACAACTTTAAATTGCACCCCTGCCACGCTTTTTTCTTTTAGAGTTGGCTAATGAAATTTACAAATCTGAGTCTCCAACTATCAAAGATCATATTTCCAAACTTTTAACTTCATAGCATTGCTGGTTCTTGAGGAGAAGTCGTTTAAAGATGTTAGGGTGGACCCCCTGCCACGTCTACATTTGACGGAGGGTCAAGTCAAAATGAATGAATTTGAAACTTCATGTTATAAAGACGTTATTCTAAAATTTTCAGCTTCAGCTTAGAGAAGTATTTTAAAGCCATAAAAGCATTGTCTCATCAACTGCAAGTATTCCAATCCTTCAAATGCTTCTATAGTTCTTCCTTCAAATAGTTCTCACTATGTTACATAAAGATAAACCTGAAATCCTCCCAAGCTCCTCCCTCCCACACACAAACACCTCCAATCACATCTGCTCTGACAGTACAAAGTAATATAGAGTGGAATTGCAAAAAATAAAATAAGTTTTATCTTGCTTAATTTCTATGATACAAATATAATGAAAGTTGCGTTAGAAAGCTCTCGAAAACACCTTACATTCAAATATAAATAGTGCTAACATTTTATGTTAGCTTAATGTTAGCAAAATGGTAAACCATTAAAATGTTTTCATTATAATTTTCTTACTTTTTATCCAAAAGACTTGCAATTAGGAATCTTGATATTCACTAAACATAGATGATATCCTCAAAAGTAGAGAGTTCTAGGGTAATTGGTTTCAGAGATGAAAATATACATTTAAAAGAACCCCTGTCACAATCAAAGTATCAAAGTTTTAGGAATGAAATTTACAAATTATAATCTACATGTTTTAAAGAAAACACTGCCCAGGCTTCTGTATATCTCCTATTGCTGGTTCATGAGAAGAGGTCGTTTGAAACTTTTAGGATGAACCCCCTGCAAAGTTCATATTTCATAGTTTATCTCAACCAAATTTACAAACTTGTATCTCCATACTACAAAGATGTTAGAAATACTTGCCATTTAGATAGTGGAGAAATATAACATGGTTATATTTGGGATAACACTAACTTCAATAGTACAAATTCTTGTACTTTTTTCGGGCCGAGTCCCATGCGGGATTCGAACCCACGCCCTCAGAGTAAGGCAACTATCGCCAGCATTGACTGTACCAACAGCTTACCACACGACCATTTCGCCTCGACAAAAATCGAGGTCCAACAATCGATAGTTAAGCTAATTTTACATTCAATACTCCTCTGATAAACGTTAATTTGGCACAGCTCCCAAGGCTGAATGCATTAGAAATAGTTGCCATTTAGATAGTGAAGAAATATAACATGGTTATATTTGGGATAACACTAACTTCAATAGTTCAAATTCTTGTACTTTTTTTCGGGCCGAGTCCCATGCGGGATTCGAACCCACGCCCATCTGAGGGCCCATGCCAGAAGCCCATCTTTACAGGCCTGATGAGCTAAAAAATGAGCACAGCTCACATACCCCCGTCTGTAGTTTAACCGCCTTCATACAGTATCAATAAAGTGGAAAACATAATTTGGTCAATCATGTCAATGATTATTTTAATACAAATCTTTTTTTAAATTATTAGAATCGTAGAGTTTAAACCAATAAATGGCATAACAATACCACATTGGTAACATCCAAATTTGAAGATTCTAAATTATTTAGTTATGCTCCGGAAAAGTTAAAACGTCAGACCAGTATAAATTTTAAAAGTTGAATTCCCTCAAAGGCATCATATAGGTCAGTTCCACAACAAATAACAACTTTCCTACTCGTATATATAGTTATTGAGAAATGCTCTGGAAGTCAGAAAATCTAATAGTTTTTGGTCACAATTTAAAAAAGTATTTGGACCTTGGAGTTGAGACCCCTGGAAGGCACAATAGCAGCATATAGGATTCTTCCATACTAAATTTGTCTTATACTTTTTAGATATGCTCCGAAAACGACTTCGGACGGACGCACGGACGGACACGCGGAGACTATGTCGAAGCGGGGGTATAATAATAAGAAATCTTACTAAGGTGAATAATTCGTCGGCTTGGCAGAGTGTTGCGATTTTTGTCCAACCAAATTCCTTGAAAATCTGGATTCGAACCGGAATGTGGGCAGTGTCTGGGGAGTAGAGGCGGACGAACCTGGGGTAGACCTTCGTGTTGGATAGGGAGGGCGAGGCGGACCCGTAGGAGACCTGGCAGGTGTAACATGCTTCAGTACATGGGGATTGTAGGAAAAAATAATATTTTACGAGTTGTCGATCACTTTTCTGGACTTCGTAGGCCTTAACTCTGTTACGTCGACAAATTTACTGTAAATGTACATAATCATGCATGCACACGTAGCTGATTAAAACACAGTAGTATATGAACATCAATCAATAGTTTAATTATCTATTGTGATATTTTGATTTTGATGACAAATAAATCGTACCATGTTAGTGCCAACATCAACGTTTCAATATTGTCATGTCAAGCAACCATAAATGGGACTAACTCTGTGATAGATAACAGATGTAAGGACTGCACCTGCACCAGATTCCAGAAGTGAGAAGCTTGAGCTGTGGCTTTAGACACACCGGAACAGGAACCGCCCAACAAAACCATCTTAGTTGTCTCCTGGGCCAGGCTGTCTGTCATCTGCTTGATTCCGTAGCCTCCGTTACACTAGCCAAATTAAAATTCATGTTATTTGTGTATTTTTTCGTTATGCTATTACGGAATATTAAAGATACTAACATTCCTTAATTTAGATTAAGGAACAAAGACCAGAACGAAATGCGACACGTATTTATAGAGTGGTTAGGTGTAATAACGCCTACAAGGAACAACGCCTACAGGGAATAATGCCTACGGGTAATAATAGCTACAGTTTGTGTTGTAACAGCGATATGCATACCTGCACACAAGTGATCTGTTCCCATTAGTGTGCACTATCGCCTACATTAGAGAAGTAATAACACAAGTCAATGGATTAGGGGAGCAAAGAGTTAGTAGACTCCACTGTTCGAGTGTTCTTTTAAAACCACTGTCCTTCTGGATTCTAGTGTTTTATACTTGTGAACGTTGTTTGGCAAATTATTCAAACAAAGGAATAGTTTCCATTTAAGTTTTAAGAGTTATTGTTAGATTCTCTATTTTGAAGTGCCATGTTTCGGTAACTCTACCTTCCGACTCCAGTAACTCTATCTCTAATCTGTATCGGATTTGAAATACGGAAATTTGATTGTGTGTTTGAGTCCATGCGGAGGAAGTGCTGACACATATAGCGAGGATTTATATGGCGAATATAACTCTTGTCTTATCGTCAATACCTGCATTAGTGCATATATCACTCCACGTATAAATGCAAGTTCCCTTCGGAAGATATAACTCGCGCCAGTCTCCATCACTGTATAATCTAAGTCGTTCAGATTGTCTTCACTTTTCCATGCTATAAGGGCGGAGCAATGCACCTGAATGCATAATGGGCTCTGATTTGCTAGCATAGAAACATAAAGGAAACGCGGCAATACTTTGATTAGCCAATGGTGAAGACTGGTGCGAGTAATGACTTGCGGGGGAAGTTGATGCACATGGTGTTATCCTTTTGTTCATTGAAAGTAGGCCCAACACTCCAAGAATAAGCTGTCCATGTTTTTTCCTATCAGGTTTTAAATCTACACGAGATGCATTTACGAGTGAGTGATTTCAACTCCAAAACGTTCCTGATTGGTTTCTAAATATCATAATGTATTAACTAGTAATTGTAGAAATACCCTTTTAACTGTTAACTCATCAAATCAATTAATGTATTAAATTGTGTAAACTTGTATTGTCTACTCTAGAAAATTGTAATGTTTACATGCATTGTACATGGGCCGATGGCCTACAAACCGAAATAAAAGAATTGAACTGATTGTATGATCTGCACATGCGATTTAGCCAGTTTGCTTAAAAACTATTGAATATAGCGTCTTATTTAAGCCAAGAAAGAGAATCGTTTTTATTGATGAGCAAACTCTTGTATAATGTGCTATAACCCTCGTTCTCGCTCGGATAATACAATAAGTCTTACTCGTTTCGAAACAATTATATAATGCAATTGGTCGTGTACTAATCTCTATGTATCTTATTATCGATGAATTGACCACATTAACTGGTTGCACGTATCGCCATGCACATGTCTTTGTAGATAGGATCCAATTATTCGACTTATTTACTTTACAAATGGGAGTCAGATTCTGTTTGTTTACAAGGCACTTTGATGACCTCTGCGATCACGTAAATTGGATGTGATAAGCACATAAACTAGAGATTATAAAGAACAGTTCATTAAAAACATGTTATTTGAAATCTCTTGTTGCAATAAAATGTCACTATCGCTGTTATTTAATTGCTTCTCTTAGCAAATCGATAAAAGCATTGGTTGTTCAAATTTAACTACCGACAGTCATCTGTTAAACTATTCTTGTCAATGTTTTTGTATTTCCTGGCACTGTAATAATCATGTTCCGATAAGTGTTACTAATGCTTCAACAACAGAAACAACAGTTGTTGAGAAACACTACGTGCCGAGTTGTACTATCAGAACAAACAGTTTAGACCAATATCATTTATTCCTTGTCCCGATATAGTATTAGAGTTATCATTAGGTTAAGTGATTAATGATTGTATATGGAATGATCAATCACAATGAATAGGGATATGCCCAGGAATGTGTTGGGAAATATTAGTCTTGTAATTTTTTAAAGTCATATTTTCATATCCGTTTCAGCTCAAATATATATTTGTAATAACATTTGACAAGAGTTTTTCAAATATTTACTTGCAACTCAAAGTCTTCTAAAAAAATAAACTAAAATATATTAGCGTCCACAAGAACTAAACCTCCTTTTGTTGTCCAATGTACAAAATCAATTTAGAATTTGGATCAAGGTTTCGTTAAATTTTGATCATTTGGACGTCTTCTTGAAAAACATAAATATTTTGTATTTGTAAATGTTCATATGAAGAAACCGTGACGTGTTTATTTATTACCACCAATAGCAAAATTTCTGTATATGTCAATTAAACTCTTAGGATAGGACAAACATATTAAATTCATAAACATTCCAAGCAGTGGGGAACCAATCACGAAATACCTAATGTTGGACTAGGTGTTTACTGTACGTCAAGTTATACCAGCCTTGCCGACATACGTTAAGTCAAGACCTCTGACAGTAGGGTGAAACCTTTCTGACAAGTCAGATACTCAGAGGTACCGCGTTAAGGCTGGGCGCACACTACGTCCGATTTTTTTTTGCGATGCGTCATGCGATGCGTTGCGTTGCGTTTTTCCGCGCACAATACACACGTTCAGCGTGCGTTCAGCGTGCGTTAGATATTGCGTTTTATGAAAAGTTCACATTATGTGCTAGATATTTCTAATGTATTGCAATCTACAGATATATGAATGCCAACATAGCTACGCTTTTATTTGGATTTCAGTATCTTCAATACAAACAAAATGTACATGTATATGTCGGCAACAGTAATATCCTTTTTTTTTAAACTATATAAAAAGCGAGATGTGAATGATGAATCAAGACATAATCATAGCACGCATGATACATAGGCCTACCCCCTTTCCTTCTATGTGGTTTGAGTGGGGAAACCCCCTCGAGAAATGTAAAGTTTGACGTATCCTCCATGCAGAACTGATTTTAACATATTTAAAACATAAATATTTTGAATAATCCAAATAATAACCGTTAAAATAGCAGTCGTCAAAATTAAGTTTACTTGTTTTTACATGGCAAATATATTCCTTTTTCAACAAGATGTGTTTGTTAAACACTGGTGCGGCGTGGTGCCCCCAGATATAACCATAGTTTCGATAACAATATCAACGTGTTTTCGCGGCAAACAGAATAGCACTGGTACGACTACCTCATGTGAATGATTAAGTTAAGTATTAAAGGTTAACTATACCTAAGTTATCAAACGTTAATACCAAAGTTTTAGGAAAAGGCCCCTTGTGTCAAGGTCAAGTTCACAAGGTAAACAATCATGACCTCATCTGCAAGGAATCACCACATTAGATGCACATGTGAGGTATAAAATAACTGCATCACTAACCAATCACTCGTTATGACCAAGGATACAGTCCTTCGGAAAACGGATAGAAGGGCAGACAGAATCTTCAGAATCTCCGAATCAGGGACATTAGAATTCAGTTTCAACTGAACATTATTTAAACGGAAAGAAAAATAAGTTTGTTGTTTCAATGTTTGACAATGATGTCGTTGTGTTGTGCTGTCAACGTGTTGTAATCTGTTTATTCCTGTGTCAATGAGACACCGATCACATGTTAAAGAATGACTGTAAAACAACTTACATTGGAATCCCTCCAGGTCAGGTTGATGGTGTACCCGGGCAAGATGTCTTCTCTGGCGTGGATTTCTTCGATAGCCATCTGGACAGCGGTCAGCAGACTCTGTCCTCCGTCCCAGATTCCAGTCATGGGGAAAAGTCCTAAAAGGCTGAGGTCCGTTCCCCTTGACCCTGACCATACGATGGTCAGTACTAATACCACATGGTACAGTACCATAATTAAACTAAAAGTTTCCTGTCTTGAAAAACTTACATTCTTTAGACCAATCACAGACCATTAACAATATCACACGCTATTGATCAGTATTAACGACTCACAGGAACAGGATCACAATAAGAGAAATCGTTACATCTCCGCTACGATTTCGCCAATAAGATGATGCAAGGTATGTCAACATAGCACGTTAATCCCAGATCAAAGAAAGTATACATTTTATGGTGTCTTTCTTCTTCTTTTTTAAAATCTAAAACAAACTCTACGTGTCTGTGACGTTGGTCTTTGAAAATGTTCTGCATACAAAATGCAGTAGCACAGCTAACAACTGTTTCTTCCGTTCATAGACATCCATCAATGTGAGTTTCGAAACACATAGTGTATCTGGTAACTAGCATAACGATGTAGTGTCCCACCACTTGAGGTTGATCTCAGAGCCATTAGCAACATTAATGTCTTTAATAGAAGATTATAGATTATGATTACTAAAGGAAGTCGTCTTTCTCAGAAGAATGGTTTAACTACACAACGTTTTACTTCGCTACAGTAGTAGTACCGAATCTCTTGTCTTTATTGAGTTCAAATTTGGTCGTCGGTCTTCCATTGTTATGCTTGTTTATTGTTCTTTTATCACCATGACCATGTTGACGCTTTGTAGATATCAACTTTACAAACATAACGTTAAGGCGGAACCATCAGAGTCACTATCAATATATTTCTGTCACGATTCACCAGCAGTATAATGATATCCCATTAACCATTGTTCCGGAGACCAATTGCACCACGCCAACCTGCATTGTGGATCCTTTGTTCGTTCTAATCAAATCAAATTCTTGTGACATCAGTAAATATTCTTTTGAAACTCTGACTTCTAGAACTCTCCGTGAACACAAATTAGAAGACTCACAGTTCCTGTTTCTTCAGCTCTTTCCATGGTTCTTGTGGATCTTCTATCCCAGACAAGTTACTGTGAAAGAGGAAACCAGAAGCGGTATGCAATACACTTACTGACAGGCAACGGTTGATCATCAAAGAGGCACAAGTATGAACCGAAATACTTTGAATTGTTGAAATTATCAAGGCAGCCACCCTATCACAATAACTATGACAACCACTAAAACTGTTTCTACCTCATTCTATAATCAAAAGGCGTCCTCCAGGACGAACATTTCAAATAATCAAGGACTGTACATTATGGAAGAGTCAAGAGTAAAGGCAGTCAATTGTCCTATCAGACCAACCAGTTAAAATACAACTGTACATCGATTGGATAGATCTGGTGTGGACTTGTCACAAGCCTAATGATCTCGAGTGTGTTTACCATTCAGTACACTTACCAAATTGCACGTACTCACCGCAAACCTATCCACATTCAAATGGATGACTTCTGAGGGGCTCCAATGTTTGATGTTCTGTAATGTTTTCACCCGAAGGCTTTGGTATCTTTTTACTGGAAGGTTATTTGCTTTGCCACATATGGCGTTGCGTAGTGTTTACAGTATTGGCTGTTTATGGTTTTTATCCTGAGTATCAATAATTGCTTAATTACTGCAAGCAGATGTTTATTTCTTCCATGAGCCTTCAACAGACACACATCACTTAGTCGGAGAGATTTGTGACTAAATGGATTTCTTAACGATGAAAGGAATCAATTAGTCTTCTCTTTTGGGTTGAGATATTAAGGGGGAGTACTTTACAGTTCTCGGTGAATAAACGGTTATCTCTTAGATGTTTCTTTATACGACACCTGAGGTATGCTATTCCATTTCAGTGCAGTGATAAACTGTAACATTTCAGAAGGACCTGACAAGATTTGATTCTTGTACATTGAATTATTATATGGACAAGGAACTTTATCAGAGCAAATGTTAAACGCATGTGTGAAAATGAGCTTTATCAGAGACAATATCAAAGGATTATAAGAAGATTAACCTTTATCAGGGAAGAAATTGAGGGATTATATGGAAAAGGAGCTTTATCAGGGCACTTTTTGGAAGATTGCATTGAAAAATGTTTATCAGAATAAATGTTAATTTATTGTATGGAAAGGACTTTTATCACAACAAATGTTGAATGATTGTATGAAGATAAGCTTCACCATAACAGATGTTAATTCAAGGAGCTTTATCCTATTATCCAAAAGTTGATGACCACATGGAAAGGGAGCTTTATTAGAACAAACTGTGGACGATATGGTTGACTAGGAGTTTTTTTTATCAAAGCAAATATTAAAGTATTACATGGAGAAGTTGCTTTTATCAGAGCAGATGTTGAGGGATTATATGGAAAGGAAGTTTTATCAGAGCAAATGTTAAATTATTGTATGGAAAACATGCTTTATCAGAGAAGATATTGAGGGATTATGTGGAAAGGGAGCTTTATCAGAGCAAATGTTAAATTATTACATGGAAAACATGCTTTATCAGAGAAGATATTGAGGGATTATATGGAAAGGGGGCTTTATCAGAGCAAATGTTAAATTATTACATGGAAAACATGCTTTATCAGAGAAGATATTGAGGGATTATATGGAAAGGAAGTTTTATCAGAACAAATGTTAAATTATTGTATTGAGAAAATGCTTTATCAGAGCAGATATTGTGTGATTATATGGACATAAAGCTTTATCAAAGCAAATGTTAAATTACTTTATGTAGAAGGACCTTTCTCGGAGCAAACAAAAGATGGTGCTATTTCATTGGAGAGATAATAATCAAATGCGTTACGAACTATTTGTGTATAGACATTTGTACAAAGCACATTATGTTTATGTCTACTTATCATTCCGTGAATATGGCTGATCTGCTTCCTCCTGCACACATTTAAGCACACTGAGACGACTGATGACATCCTTGTGTCGTGTCTATTTGCGTATCTATGCAATATGCCTGTCACGACTGAGACTTGATGCTCGTTCAGCTTAGGACCTGTCTCATATGTGGGCTTTATAAAGCTTACAGTATTATCAAACTGAAATACTGGTAAATTCAAAATATCTCAACACGTTTAATGAGTAAAGCCGTAGGTCTTGTTTTGTATATTGAGTGTAAAGATTTTGTTAATACTTTTCAAAATATTTAAACTTACGAGGATAAATTATCTTGGAAAGGATTAGCACAAGAATACTCCTATCTTATATAAAAAATAAAAAGGATTAAATGAATAAATAGTCAAAAGCAAAACGTCATGAGTTAGGAGAAAAACTAACAAAAATGATTCTATCCCCTGAAACCAGAATATTCTAAACGAAGCAATAACAAAATGAGAAAAATATAATTCAATTTGACAAATACATGAAGCAAGGATATTATCACTCATACAAGGAAATACTTTCAAACTTTATATACAAGTACAAATGTCGAATACATCGCCCTAGAAGAGTTGTTCAAGGAAGATGAAATACCTAGATTATCGGACAATGAGGCATACACTTTTGAGGGAGTATATTACAATATGATGTATACTTTCAGCACTAAACAATACGAAAAATGAAAAAAAGCAACGTTCAAGACCTGTTAACGACATTAATTAAAGGTACATCCATTGTGTTGTTGGGGGTCACATATTGCAAACGTTATAAATGATGTTACTTTATCGAGAAGTACCGACTGTTATGATAGTAGACTTAGCATATTGACGATATGAAGGTGTGATTTCTGATCGAAAACCGGACAATGGACAGCGTGTGGCGCGCGTCAATGAGTCAAACGTTATTTTGGAATATTATTTATTACAGTCAAAAAGATTTGAGTTGATAGTGTTAAATAGGTCACATGACTACTGTGCATGTAAATGGAACATGCAGTTTCGGATTCTGCACATGCATAATGATGTTACTCAATTTTAATTGGAAACTAGTAACTTTGATATATATGGCGATTGGGGGTAAATATGCAAGCAGAGTGAATTTATTTGTATTGTAGACATCACATGTGGTGAGTTGGAACGTATTAAAGCCAAATAAAATTTCATGAAACACAATGGATGCACCTTTAAGGACTATACAGAATATAAGAATAAACCAGGACTTTTGATATTCATAGATTTCGAAAAAGCATTTGATTCATTTGAGTGGTCTTTTATCGAGAAATTTTGTTATTTCTTTAATTTCGGACCATCTATCAAACTTTATACACTCTACAATAATAAATATTCCAGTGTTTTTGTCAATGGATTCACATTAGATTTCTTCAAATCACGCGTGGGTACAGGTAATGTGACCTTCTCTCACCATATATATTCTTCATAGTAGCAGAAACTTTAACTCATATGTAACGGCAAAATAAGATAAAAGGAATAACCATGGCAGACTTAGAACATTTACTAAATCAATTTGCAAATGATACAACGATAATTTTAGACGGGTCTGAACGCTCCTTTACATTACATTATGGGTAAATAGATATAACATTATATAGATAAAGCATAAGTTGTCTGGAAAGGTTCAACAAATTTCAAGCATGCATTATTGAAAAGATTATACTTTAGATTGGTTTCAAAATCCCTTTGTACTTTTAGGCATTCTATTTCAACACAATCAAGCCGAATTGTTTCAAAATTGCAAACTCATAAACAATAATGTTCAACTCACTAGCAGGTCCAAAACTGTCATATATGACAATTATCTACAATCCAATAACAAATCCATTGATGGTTTTAGAATGAAGAAATGTTTATCCTATAATGACTTCGTTGGTCTATACGATGTTTAAACCAACTTTCTTAAATATGTCGGGTTGTTAGCTTCACTGAAAATCTATTTAAACAGGGTTCGGTCAATTATTGTAAAGAGAAGGATTTGTCTTTTACTCCTCCTAACTTGAAAATACTACATAAAGTTAAAAATTGATGTAACATATTCTACAACCAGCTTCTACACTACACGCTATGACCCAACTTTCAAACGCAAGGCATACCTCTTGCCAGTCTGCATAACTTGCTGATGTAAGCCTTGTAGTATTTCCATCTCTTTGCCGTGCCAAGATAGTGAATCGCTGCACCAGAAATGCATAGGGCCCGGATTTCCAAACACAGATGTCTTAAGGAAATGCTGCAAGGCCTAAATCAGCGATTAATGGAGACTGGCAAAAGTTATGCCTTGCATTGGGAAGTTGGTTTTGACCTAACATAATCCTTATCAAAAAAGGGATAAGGTATTGAGTACAGATTTCAATTTAAATGAAAGGAAAGTACACCAACTTATATCATTTCGAGTAGTTTATAGCGCAAACACAGATGGTTCCAATATCGTGTGATCCATTGAATGTTTATGTCAGGTACAGACTTTAATTTTTTACTTCTATGTACCATTGTGTACATATTTGTTGTTAAAATAGAATAGAGTGTTCACTTACTGTCTAACTCACTGTTACTGAATGCAGTTTGTCAAACGATTGTGGCAGGACAGACACCGATCCGAAATTAAATGCAGATACAATTATTCTTGGATTTAGAAAAAGCTCTGATGTTCTGAATTTCCTTTTATTTTAACAATAGAACACATTTATTCCACAAACAACATATTACTTTCTCTGGCATGTTTGAAACACAACTGCACTACAATTATTAGTTATATAAATCAAATGCGTATTCACAACGCAAATATCATTGTTTTGTCTCGTCTGGTCGTCTTGCCACAACTTAGTCACTGAGACAATTATATTTGACTTGTATGTGTACTTAACTTACACATATCAAAATGGTGTACCCAAATCAAAAAGAAATAAAATGATAAAAAAATGTACATACGTCAGGTATATAATTTACCTAATTTAAAAGCGCATACTAACGTTTCGTATGAACTATTTCGTTTCGTATGAATTCTTTGGCAATGAAAACAAATTCTTGCAAGTCTTCTTCTCTGATCAAATCGTGGCCATCTTCAGATTTGATATTGTCCCAGCACAGAATTACGTCCACGTGATAACACCTGATGATGGAGAGTTTATCCTCACGTGTCTCTGCGTTTCAAGTGGAAATCGGTAAATTCATAATATGATAAGAACAGTTTGATCCAACAATACCCTACCTGATTGCATGATATCCTCGGTGGAAAATCGTTCCAATTAAGCTTTTCGGATCTATCCCTCAATACAGGTGAATGGGTTCCCCCAACAAGCCGGCCGTACCGCGGAAACCCGTGTCATAATCCCGTGATTGTGTGATAGTGATCCTCATCAATTATTCAGGATCTCCACCCCTTGAATAGCAGCGCTTTTTCTCATTTTCTGATGACAACTTGATGAGCAAGTTGTCATGGTGATACGTCATGACTGAAAACAAATCTAACGTGGAAGCTTTTGAGACGCATTACCAATTGAAAATGGTGTATTACCCGAGTGAAAATGGTGATGCATAATGAAATGCCACGATTTATGATTATGTCATACCAATTTGAGTAATGTGGGCTGGACCTGTAATAGTTATTGTGTCATCGATTATTGATAGTTGATCCGCTGATTCGAGGACAGCGATGGTTTGTAAATTACTAAAGTACAGATTAACAAAACAGTTTCTATATGACGAGAGACGTGGGGAAAATATTTATTTCCCGTTTCGTTTAATTATTACTTTTCAAATATACTTGGTTTGAAAAAGCAATAACACCACCTGTAGATAATACTGGTAGATAAAAATGTGTTTAATAAATGTGTAAGGAAATGAACTATTCGGTTGTGGCAAAGTCATGTATGTAAATTTGATATTCACAACAAACCTGTTTTGATTCAATGCTTTAAATAAGTATTGAAATGAAACATTTCGATTTGTATATGTAGTTCTTCATAAATGGAGGATTTTAAATGATCAAGTACAATTAAGAAATAGATTTCATAATGTGTTTGTTCACTGGCTTAAAAACGGTTTGAAAGGTGCAAGTTAAACTGGTATAAATGCCGGAGCTTGACGACGGCATTTATACTACAGTTTAACTTGAACTTGCAAACCGTTTATAGGCCAGTGAACAAACACATTATTAAATCTATTTCTTATAAATTCAAACTTTGTCATTTAAGCGATTTCTAATCAAAATAAAATAATTCTGCAAAAAATGGACAGTCCATGATAAAACAAATTTTTAGTATTGTCTTAGATCAGGCGCTAAGCTCCGCCCACAATAACACCGCATAACTTATGTGTCACCACACGCAAAACGTAGTTCACAAGAAATATGATTAAAGTATTTAATTTTTAGTTCTAACATGCTGTTCTATTCAAACTTTCAATCTAACTACAATGAGAATTCGATTTTTTGAAAAGTTCAATCAAGAAAAGAGCATGTGATAGCAGTGTCATAATTGCGCAGTGATACAGTGATAAAGTAGTACTGCAGGTTATTTTTTGTAAACGTCAGGTTATGAAGGTTATCCTTTTCAGCTGTCAATCTTGTGTTTATGAGAATGTATATAGGTCACATGACCTTGTTTAATCCAAGCAGCAGAGAGCATGTCGCTTAAATTTCAAAGTCTGAATTTATTTCAAAATGTGTTGTCGTTTCATGTTTTTGGTAGGAGGTTTTGTTGTGCATACTTTTGAGCGGGATTATCAAACTTTGTTAAATCTTGTAATAGACTTATGATGTAACCATAGATCTGAAGAAAGCTGCTATACAATTCCATTCTTTTAAAGAGGCAGTAGCACGTTTTTTCAACTTTTTGGCAAAATTTAATTTTTCAAATTACCTATTTATAATGATAGTGTGTGCCATTTAAATTTACTTTAGAGGGTAAAACATCCTATTACACGAACCAATTATCCGTAGTAGTAGTAGTAGTAGTAGTAGTAGTAGTAGTAGTAGTAGTAGTAGTAGTAGTAGTAGTAGAAGTAGTAATAACGGTGTCGCGTATAAAACAAAAATTGCATGTCGGCCATTTTATTGTGAACACATTTTATTATTTCGAATGACAAAAACAATTCCCGTGGGTTTATTGAGCAATGTGCACTCCTTTTTAGCTTGATTTTTCGAAATGAAAAGGGTGTTTTACGATTGATGAAATTATTTTTCAAATACATTTCATCGACTTATTTGAGCGAAAAAACGTGCTACTGCCCCTTTAAGATGTATAAAGTATCTCGTTGGATGTACAGTCATACCCCGTTTATCCGCACAATGCGGTAACAGTTGAAATTTGCTATACAACAAACGATCTCGGGTCACTCGAATTCATCGATTGTCATTAATAATTATCTAAATGTACTTAATTACCATCTATACAGTATCCGTTAGGTCAAACGGCGTTGTGGGAATAGCCGATGGTATACGAGGACGGGGTGATCAGCCGACACTCTCAGTGGAAGCAATTAATATGTCATCTCCTCCTGGTCGATATCGATATTGTAGCAGGTGACACAGTCCTCAAGTTTCATATCCCTTTACCGCAAGTGATGGAGCATGTTAGGAGTTCAGTATGCCGGTGTAAGATTAAAAACGTACCCGTGTTGAAAACATACCCGACGGGTACTTTTTCAACGTTGAATAATGACCCGGGGTCACTTTTCAACGGCCCGGGTATTTTTTCAACGTTGAATAATTACCCAACTGTGTCATTATTCAACGTTGACAAAAGACCCGAGGCATTGAAAAGTGACCCCGGGTCATTATTCAACGATCAAAAAGTACCCACCGGGTATCTTTTCAATGCGGGTACGTTTTCAATCTCACACCGGTATCCCGGGTTCGAGTATACTAGAGGTATTGTTTTATGATGTTTGTGTTTAACGAGACGCGTTTCATTTTAACATTCACTAGCGTAGCAGACATGTTGGCAATGTACATGATTCAATAATGAAATAATTATAAAAGGATGAAAGAGGGAACGTGGTTGGTAGATATGAGTCGTGTATTATCGTGTATATCATGAAATCACATCACGATATCAATATTGTACGGATTATCCCAGTGTAAGACTCCACAAGAACAAACGTAGTAAAATGTCATATACAAAGAGTATCTCGCCTAACTATAATTTGATATCAAATATATCAACACGAAATGAATACAAAGTATTTAAAATATTTTAATATTAATATGAGTTGGTGTTTAACGCCGCTTTCAAGAGTATTTCACTTATATCGCGGCTGCTAGTATTATGGCAGGGAGAAAGCCCGCAACGCCATGTGGCTATGCTTTGTGATGAAACCAGCGAGCATCGGCTGGAACTAGCGAACCATGGGTTATCATTGTGATGTCATGAACATGTAGTCGGTGATGACAAGGTATTGGATATCTATTGTCAAGTTGACATCTCATTGGAGATTCGGCTTACACATCCTTTGAAACAGTTACGGGTGATACATACATTGCCTCTAGAAATATTCATTTCTAGCAATGGCTTGTCAAATCTTTTTTAACAAATCATATGAGTCGTCCGTAAAATACCGCTTAAATAATTCAAGTAGTCGCCTTAAGGGGACTTAAAGGGGCAGTAGCGCGTTTTTTCGCTCAAATAAGTCGATGAAATGTATTTGAAAATAATGTCACAAATAGTAAAACTTCCTTTTCTATTCAGAAAATCAAGTTAATAGTATACATGGTTTGGTAAAGTCATGGGAATCGTTTTTGTAATTCGAAATAATAAAATGTTATCGCATACAAATGGCCGTCAAGCAAGTTTTGCATTATATGATACATCTTTATTACCACTACGGATAATTGGTTTGTGTTATAAGATGTTTTACCCTCTAAAGTAAATATAAATGACATGGACTATCATTATAAATTGGAAATTTGAAAAAATAAAATTTACCAAAAACGTGCTATTGCCCCTTTAAGAGGATCCACTTCATCCATCTGGTTTAGTGCAGAGTATAGTCACAGGGCAGTGGCATTACCCATGAATTTGGTGTGCAGCAATATATGACGGTTTCGGGTTGGAAAGGTCTTTATATATATATATATATATATATATATATATATATATATATATATATATATATATATATATATATATATATATATATATATATATATATGGACAAAAGCATGTGAAACGTTAGCCATGCAGGCACGTAAAGCAATGGAACCAGTATTGATTTTATTGAATAATAATAAACATGTTAATCTTCACACTGCCTGTAAAATATTCGATTCCATGATATGATATCTCCTATTTTAACATATGGTTCCGAAATATGGGGAGTCTAGTACCAAGAAACTATAGAAAAAGTACAATCAAGTTTATAAAAAAAGAATTCTTGGGGTTGGTAAATATGCAGCAAATAAGGCTATTCTTGGTGAAACTGGACGATACTGTTTATTCATAAAAACACAGATTGATAGTTATAAAATATTGGATAAAATTATTACGAATGAGTGCTTCCCGTATCCCAATCACCTATATGATATGATGAAGTTACAAGATGAAAATGGTAAAATTCATTGGGTTTCTCACGTTCGTGAGATGTTATTTACAAGTTGTTTTATCTTTGTATGGATTGTTCAAGATGTTTGTGACGCCACTATTTTTGTATCTTCTTTTAAAAGACGATTGGTTGATACGTTTATGCAATCTTGGAAACAAAATATTGAATCGTCATCTTATTTGACACATTATTCTTATATAAAGAATCTATTCCAATGTGAAACATATATCCATAAACTTGAAAATAGAAACTAAATTAGATTAATGTGTAAATTTCGAATTTCCCTTCACACTTTAGAGTCAATCATCAGCGCAAGAAGATCATCAATGTTATATCTGATGAAGATTCGATCTGTTTACATTGTGATAACGGGATCTTCCCACCTACCCAGCCCTTATGTTTAGGGTAATTAAACCAGTCAAGCGGTATAATCCCTTAAAACAACAGGTGCTGGTCAGATTTGATACCCATGAAACTAAGAGAAACGATAACAATGCTGTAGAAAACGAATACCATGTTTTCTTTATATGTCCAAGATATTCGTAATGATTATTTTCTGTCCATTCAAAACTATTGCAAAACCAGATTGACATTGCAGCAAATATTTAATACACAAGATGTAAATATACTTCGTTTAACATCTGTTTACCTCTTTAAAATATTCAGGTTAAGATCGTCATAGCACAATATTGATCATGTGACACCTATGTATTTATTCATATACAATTGTACCATGGGCCATGTGGCCTGAAATACGAAATAAAATTGATTGATTGTCTTTCGGCAAAACATTTGGATTTGGAGAACTTTATTTTTCGAAATAGTAATCTAAAAATGTGCATCTATTGTGTTTCTTAATATTTTATTTGGCTTTAATACGAGCTCAAATACCATATGGGCTGGTTTCAGTTAGAATAACATCACTTAACTTGTACATTTGCTAAATATATCACAATTACTAGTTTCCAATGAAAATCGAGTAAAATAAATATACATGTGCGGAAACCGAAACAGCACATTTACATACACAGTAGTTACATGAGCTAAAAACCATTATCAACCCAAATTTGTCTATGTATCTAAACAAGTTTCCAAAATTACATTTAACTTACTTACGTCCGTCAATCGGGTGCATTGTCCGATCAAAAATCAGTACTTTTAGCTTTAGATCTTTACTATACTGAGTCAACTATCATCAAAATGTTAATTTTCGGCAACAGTCAGTACTTCTAGATAAAATAAAATACTAGTATTCATAACGTTTGGCATGTGACCCCAAAAAGCACAATGGATGCACTAATAAAGTAAACATATTTGCTGTAAAATATAGATATTTGAATGAATCACTGAAAGACAAAATCGTGTAAATGTTAATTAAGCCGTCACGTCAGTGTATTATCTGGGCTTACACAGTCCTCTCATACAAACCAGGGATGTTCCACGGGGATAAAGACTGAATTGAAATGGGTGTTTACATATCCGTGAGGTATTACAATAAACGAAATAACCATTCAACACACAGAAGAGCTATGTAACAAATGGTTTATTACCAATACCATTAGAGAAACGTCACATCATTATATGCAAAGGATACGACATCAACAAAATATAAATGTGAAAGAGGTTAAATCAATGAGAAATGTGTGAATCAAATAATATGTAATAAAAAATATATCACCAAGTGTTCAAAACCCTCAAACATAATGTCATACAATGAGATGGGTTGATGTTCATGACTTGTGATTACTCAAGTTTGGTAAGTCCATCCTAATGCATCCTCGGTTACCCAGGGTTTTATATATGCTCCGTTACTCTCCTCTATATCACCCCTGGGAAACTCTATCAGAGAAATCTGTAATAAAATTTCCCGCCCTTGGCCGGCGTGACGAAGTCAGTAGCCAAAGAAAATGTGATAATGTGATAAGACGGAAATGGTCAAGGGAGATAACAGGTGATGGATGGCTAACAAAATGACCTCGCGTGGTTGCAACGAAGTGATATGAATTGTCATTGGCTCGCAGGTCCTAGCTGCGTAGCAATTTGATTGGCTCACGCCGGCCAAGGGCGGGTAATTTGAGCTCAGATTTCTCTGATAAAGTTTCCCAGGGGTGATATAGTGGAGAGTAACGGAGCATATATAAAACCCTGGGTAACCGAGGATGATCCTAATGACGACCTTACTTGTTCTGAAGATTTCGCCTCTACATGATACTCCTGACGCAACAGCAAATCTTAATTGTCTGCTCTTGATGTAGACATTAGAGTTCGAGGCAGACATATTTTAAATCAGATGAGAAATGTAAACAACAAGAACAGAAATGACCAATTTGAAATCCCGTATATCATAAATAAACGCATCCTATTGTTCAGATTATGACATTTTCACGATCCGCCATTTTTATAATGAAGTGAAAGGGGAATATATCTATTCTTTATATCTGTCTTTAGGGACTCTCAACTTGTCAAAGGTAACATATCACGATGATATTGTTTATTCATATAGTTGCAGGGGTGAACTGGTGCCTTTTGATACAAGAAGTTTAAGTGAATTTATAAGAAAGTCTCCTTTGAATATATGGAGGATAGGCCCCCTGCCAGTGTAAATTGGTGAAAGACTCATTCTATTATTGAAAAAGCGGTGAGAAAATGTTGCTTTTGACATTTAGAATGATGAGAACATTAAATGTAAAGGTTAACTTAGCAAAAAGCAAACAGTGTAGCAATCCTTTCCGGATCGTACCTCGTAGATCAAGTCCGATCGTTGACTGTTGAGACCTATAGACACATCAATGAATTGAGGATAAACTCACCAGGCTTCTCTCAAATGTGGAAATGAGAGTATATCAAGTTTGTTCTACGTTTCAGGTGTAAATTAGTTTAAAGGGACAGTAGCATGTTTTTTTTGCAAGCTTTATGTTTTCAAATTTCTCATTTATAATAATAGTTTATGTCATTTATATTTACTTTAGAAGGTGAAACATCTTATTACACAAACCGATTATCCGCAGTGGTAATAACGATGTCGCGTACAAAGCAAAAATTGCATGGCGGCCATTTTATTGTGAACACATTTTATTATTTCGAATGACAAAAACTATTCATATTGCTTTACGGAACCATGTACACACATTTTTTTACTTGAATTTCCGAAGATAGAAGGGTGTTTTACAGTTCGTGACATTATTTTTCAAATACATTTCATCGATTTATTTAAGTAATAAAACGTGCTACTGCCCCTTTAAAATATCAATAACATTTGCTATAATTTAAGGAAGCCAATAGACGTAATTGCAACTCAACTTGAATCTACGTGAAACACATTTTATTTCAAATGAAAGACGTTGTGGTGGTACAAACAGTGACGACTTTTAAGTCAAACTTATTGAAGTGACCTCCGCTTGAACACGGAACACATTATTTAAGTCATAAACCTACTTGCTATTAAGAACAACATAACTTTTATTCTAAAATGTTACTGACTTCGAATTTGCGCTACCAAATATTAAATGTGACTAATCATTCGATGAAATTAGAATTTCTGAGGCCAACCAGTATAACAGAAGCGGTGTGTCATATGACTAAAACATGAAACGAGTGTGGTGTTTGTTTACTGTCAGAGCGAGAGCAAGGTTTACATATAAAACCATGTGGCACATGCACTTTTGAGTGTATTCATTTGTAAGTTTAGTTCATCTATTTAACGTATAATCCATCTAATTTAACTAATCGCAGAATGTGCCGCTTAGCAAGGTCACATATCATTAAATTCTTGACATCACAGACGACGAAATACGAGAGTTCGTACAAATAAAATGCATCTTAGGGGAAATCGTTATATCCAGAAACCCAATATTCTAAAGAGGAATTACTGAACCATACTTTGCACAAACTTCACTTTTAAAACACCAAGTGGTGGTGCATATCTAATTGATTTACAAAACATTATAGATATCGGGTATAATCGCAAAAAAAACAACATCGTTGATCCCGATGATTCCAAAATAAATCTTCAATCTGATCTGAGTAATCCACACGACAGGTTCCATTTTTTCAGTTTATTGTGTATCGTCGTGGTCTTGTTTATCAGGGTCAGTCATGTGAGAACTGGAAATCTGTCCGCCACCTTGTTCTTTTATCAACAGGCTCAACTGATGAATCTTGTCCAGAAGATGGGCGATCTCTGTGTCTTTCTTAAAGGGAAAAGAAAAGAAAAACGTAAATGGCTACATGCTAAACGATCGTTTAAACATATATTGGCAATATAACGTGATATGAACTATGCAAATCTTTACATCTATACCAACTTTATACCATCCATTACTTACATAACATACGCTTTTCTGATAAATGATGATGTTTGTGAATTGTAGAAACAATTTTTTTGGGAGTTCACAAGAATACCAACGTTGTCTATTGTAAATCATTGTAATAAAATATATATTAATTATCTCGATACGATAAACTTCTTAATAAATGAAACAACACACCTTACGAAGCTAATTCAAGCACAATATCATGACAAAAGTCTCAAGAACAAGTCTACTGTTGTTTGTCGATGTACCATGGCTTGGACCCGCCTACCTCTTTGAGTCTCGTCTCGGTGGTGTCTATAGAGCCCTGGTGTGTTGTAGGCACCGTCTTCTCATTGCCCATGGTCAGTCCCCGCTCTGTCTCTGGACTAATTCTGTGTTGGCGGTACTGGAGGACCTGGTACAAGTCAACATGTTGTCAGTGACATCGTAACATCAAGTTGAAACCAACTTCTATTAAAAAACAAAACAAATTTAGAGTAATTTTATCACGGTTCCGATGCTCGTCGTATGACTTGTGGATTGAAAAAGGCAGATGTTTACAATAAAAAGAGAAGATAGATTATGTAAATTTTGTAATATCAATGTCACAGAAAACGAATATCATTTTTGCTTGTGTGTCCATTGTACAATGAATTACCCAGAAAACATCTTAAAGAATCTTATCATGTCCACCCCTCTACAAATATATTTTCGTTGTTATTAAATTGTACTCATCGTAAAGTAATTCTTGTACAAAAAAATCAAAGCCAATAAGCGTAATGATAACAAATATATTTACTTGTATTAACGTGTACCTTTGCACAATGTACTACCGGCATGTGGCCTTTAAGTATTGAATAAAGATTGATTCATTGAATTCAAAAAACAAAACAAAAAGTTGAAACCCACTGGATTTGTTTATATTTTGCCATTTCGCAAAAGACTTCATGAAAAGCCTCCACATCATGACAATGTTGCAAATCTGTCATTGGACGGAGGCTGGTAAACTGGTAATGTACGTGAGAGCAAGAGATGATTTTTCCATAATTCCAACATCATTCATGACACAAACTTATGAAATAATTATTTCAGCACGATGACTGAAAATTACATGTACAAAAATCTAAAGGTTCAATTTCTTTGATGTTTGAACTAGAATGAGGTTTCTTACATCGGGTATGAGTATCCTAACAAAATGAACAAAAAGGTGTATCAAAATGTTACATCATGTTAGTCTCGTCTCACCAGATAAACCCAATAACATAAATTAATGTAAGTAGGCCTACCTTAGGTACGAATATGATGCACTGTATGGACGTGGCGTTGATGATGAAGATGGTGGCCATGAAGCCGTAGTGCAGGTCGGGTTTGAGGGTGACGGTGGCCGAGATGATGATGTAGAGAATGATGAGCACAGCCGAGTTGTAGATACACACTGCGATGTTCTTAGAGTCGTTCAACGCTTCCAACTTAACCTGCAGACACATGGGATCGATTGAAATATAAATTCAGACTTTGAAATTTAAGTGATATGCCCTCTGCTGATTGGATTAAACAAGGAATTAGATATACGTCTTTGGATTAAACAAGGTCATGTGACCGATATACATTCTCATAAACACAATATTGACAGCTGAAAAGGATAACCTTCATACTCTGACGTTTTCATAAAATAACCTGCTGTACTACTTTATCACTGTATCATTGCGCAATTATGACACTGCTATCACATGCTCTTTTCTTGATTAAACTTTTTAAAACCTTACACCGTAAATTCTAATTATTGTTTGATTGAAAGTTTGATTAAATTAGCATGTAAGAACAAAAAAATAAATACTTTAATCATATATCCTGCAAACTACGTTTTGCGCGTGGTCACACATAAGTATTGCGGTATCATTGTGGGCTGAGCTAAGCGCCTGATCTAAGACAATTCTAAACATTTCTTTTATCATGCACTGTACATTTTTTGCAGAGATTATTTTTCTCAAAAGTTTATTTACTGATTACAAATCGATTAAATTGCAAAGTTTGAATTTATAAGAAATAGACAAGCTCCGGCATTTATACCAGTTTAACTTGCACCTTTCAAACCGTTTATAAGCCAGTGAACGAACACATTATGAAATCTATTTCTTAAATAAAGGATAAAATGCGACGTGATGAAAACAGTCGCTAATGTTTGGTGTAAGTGTCAACAGAGGGTCTGCTACAATTAATAGTATATAGTAGTTAAAAGCTATGCGATTTAGATTCAGCATTTACTGAATTATTTAAGGGAGATTCGGAGATGATTTGTATTTTATGAACGCTTCACAACGGATTAATTGCTGAAATAAGGCGCCACGGTCTCATTGTCATCATTGATTTGAGGTAACCACGAATAAGCGCATATTGTCGAGGTTTACCTTCCTTGTTTCCCACGAGAGGAAGGCCCCTAACATCAGGAGGACAGCCTGCAACCCAAACAGAACGACCTCAAAGTAGAGCCTGTAGTTTGAGTAGCAGATGGCCGCGATGTAGTTGATGATGACGTCTCCGCCTTCTTTACTCTGAGGTGGATTTTAAATGGATTATCATAAATGTAATTCTGAGTTTAAATATATTGTACATACACACGGCCGTTGAGTCTCGCGACATGTTTCGATTGGACAAATAATTGACACGCGTTTTTTTTCATTTTGGAGCATAATCCCTTGAGCATTTAGATGAGAATCATTTCACACCGAAAACATATATAATGGCTTATTTTATACTCCAGTGATGTTTGTAAAAGAATAAACGTTCAGCAAATGTCTAGCAAGACTTAAACTGAATACACAAAACGCCATGTACGTTCACAATAAATCAGTTATTATTCAAAAATCTTGTTTTCTTATGTAATCCAGTTCTAAACACCATTCAAAGACTTGAGAGCGATACCTCTGTTGACATCTGGTCCCAGGAGATGGACTGGGGATCGAACACAGACCAGATGACCAGCATGAGCAGGTTGAAGAGAGTCAGTGCACCCACCATGAGGAACAGGTGGCTATCCTTGATTATCTGGTATAGATCGATAGCAGGTCTCATTAGTAAGTGGTGTTTATACTGGATTCTCCGCAACGGTGACTGTCAAACATTCCATTATTTCAGTTGCCAAATGCTTGTTATGACAATACAAACACCAAAGCACTATTATAGTGTGTGTTTACACAGGACACAAACATATTAAAGTATATGATATTCCTCAATTACAATATGTATATATTACCAAATGCATAGATAGTAGATGAAAACGATATTCGCTTTGAAATGAACGAAACTAAAGCAAGTTTCACTTAACTATAGCTATGTTTAACGACTACTGCAAGTACTACCGTACCTTTTTCTGCAGTTTAACATTTGTGAATATGAGGTGGACTCTCCAGGTCTTAGAGAACAGAGCTCCGAATATCAGGGACCATCCCAGGAAGGACGGGTAGTTTTGAGTCTACAACAGACGATATTAAATTGCACTTTGACTGGAGTTTGCGAGTGCATGATTGTAAAATTACAAGAAACACACTGCTGATTGATTTAGTGGTTGGTTCACTAGGGTCAAAAGAGCTTCTTAGTTTCTAAGTAGGTAAATGCTTTGCATTTATCAAGTTTATACCTCCTGACGATTCCTCCGCACTGTATAGTTGATAGACATACCCAGCCTCGTACACACCTGTGTTACCTGTAGCCTGGTTCATTTAATAGAGAAAATTATATGGATAACAACTTTATTCTTTAATTGTTATCCATATACATTTCGCTATTCCGATCATTCGAACATTCGATCCAATACCACTTCCAAACGCAAGGCATAACTCTTGCCAGTCTCCATTACTGGCTGATTTAAACCTTGCAGTATTTCCCTCGGTTTTCTGTGCTAAGATAGTGGATCGATCCACCTGAAATGCATAGTGGTCTCTAATTACCTTGCACAGAAACCTTAAGGAAATGTTTCAAGGCTTACCCGACAGGCGATGAGAGGATCGAGCGAGGCGAGGAACACCGTTGTGTAGGTCACCATACAGCCCACCAGTATCACGTTGTTCAGACGAGGAGAGGAGAGCTTGATGAACCTTAACACGATCAATATAGTGTAACAATGCAAATTCTAATGAACAATTATTGCCAGTATCTTATAAAAATGTGTTAAGATGGGTGTTACTGTTACAATTCAGTATTTGTTTTCTGAATGAACATACAATATGATAATAAGTAACAAAAGGTGCGGCTACGTACGTTTTTATAAAACAAAAGTTACCGTAATTTAATATAATAATTAAATGTCTAAACATGCTCATATCTTATGATTGGTTAATATGTCCTCACATACTTTCCCTTTGTGGCAGGTCTTGCTAAAAAGTTGCAAAATGTTTTAATCATCCCGTGCAGAAAGAAAGTCATGTCCTCACTTGATGTCCCTGTTGTAGACGTTGAAGACGAGGAATGCTGCAGACAGGAGTATCCCGAGTGCAGACAGGGTGCACATGAAGCCGCCCAGCTCTGGGGACAGACTCAGGGTCGTGGTGCTGGTATCTACCCCGTCCCGGGGAGGGTGACCGTCTGCACAGAGAACAGGGGAGATAACATCGTGAATGACCCTTATAAAATACTAGTGCTCCGCCATCTTCCCACGGCAAGGTGAAAATGTATCGAGATCTCTCCATTTTTTACCTCGCCTTCAACCTAGGCAGGGGTGGTGAAACGAATCAGCGACACCAATTGTGATCACGAGTTACGTCCCTTACCATCTGCTAACATACATCCAATGAAATCGCCGTTTACATTCGGAACCAATTCAAAATAAGCGACGATCGACACAGTCACAGGGGCAATACAACTGTCTGTTTGGCTTATCCGATTAGCCTGCAGTACGTTAAAATCTTAGCACTGAAAATGCAAGGGTTGAGGTCAAGGGCGGAAGGAGAAGATATGGAAATCTTGTCGTTACGCCTGGGACATTGTGAAGCTGGTGCTCCTCTAAATCAAACTGGCTCTGTATTATGCTCTTAGCGAGTTGCACTTCCGTGAAATATCCAGACACTAGTAAGAACGGGGTTGTATTCTTAAGATAGAGGTAAAACTAGCCCAGACTTTAACTGCCCACGGAAAGACTTGGACTTCTTGAAAACGTGATATCGACATCAAATTTAAACTTTACACCCACAGACAGGGTATGCAGCAGTGTAAACACGCCTGTCTTCATTCCACGACGAGTGACCGTCTGGAAAACCCGTTTTAATTTAACATGATATATATTTTATAAATACATTCAATTATTGACTTGTAGTGCCCTGTCCAACTTCCTAACGCAAGGCATAACTCTTGCCACTCTGCAATACTGGCTGAATTAAGCCTTGCGGTATTTCCCTCGCTTTGTTGTGCCTAGATAGTGAATCGCTGCACCAGAAATGCATAGTGGACCTGGATTTCAAAGCACAGTTTCTTAATGAAATACTGCAAGGTCTAAATCAGCCAGTAACGGAGACTGGCAAGAGTTATGCCTTGCATTGGGAAGTTGTCTTTGTGGCTGAATCAGATGATACATGAAGCTTAAAACTACCGCCTCTCTTGGTGGATCACCGCTCAAACGTAGCTCAACGGACATTGGATAGTTGGTACACTGTACTGTTGTGTTTAGAAATATTTGAATTCGTTGACCAAATAAAGTTTATAAGATACGGACTATCCTATTGAGAGTAGCCTATGGTGTCGACTGAACCAGAAGATTGACATCATTCGCGCTACTTTATACAAAATGTTTGCAAATGAGTGTAAACACCAATGCTTTAATTCACTTTAATTAATTAATTAGTTCACGTTTTCTAAAAGGCCCGATAAATATGATATAAACTGTGCACCAATGCCTTGGAAAGCTTATTGATATTGTCGAGTAGGAGTTCCTGCATGTTTCATTAGAATCAGAGATCAGATTATGACATTCCATAAAGTGATTGATTAAGACAATTTACGTAGGTAACCACTGTCGTCTTGGTAAATGTGTGAGGATATTGATAAGACGTGTGTGAATGTATGGTCTTGTTTTAAAGAATTCAAGTAATTGCCTGCATCCACTGTTATTTTAATCAATTTCATGTTAAGTTTGCCCTCGTAAATACAGGCTATCCATACCATCATGGATTACTAAGACGTAAGACAAGGGTAGGCATACATTATGAGTGAAGTTTACCTTTGTTGCGTTGTCTCTACGTGTACACAACTGCTTCCCGAAAATTTGTTCACCAACGTGTGTATCTTAGGGCAAATATGTTGTGAATTTGCTTTTATTGTGACGTAAATTTAACATCAATTACAATGACGACGACTCATCCTATACCCATGTGTACAATAATACAATAATAGTACAATAATAATTTTCAAACTTGCCATGTGTTCGTGATCAGTGATGCAATGTTTCGAATTCAAATTTCCTTAACGTTTAAATAAATGTTTCCATGGCGATTACATTAGGTAAATGAAAAGGAAATACACGATCAATGTTTCACGCAGTTGATCAAGTACTCGATATTTTACAGACGAAAATACCAATTTAGTTTTGTAACGTTCTACCCCTGGTCACTTCAAAGGATTGACAAAACTGTTATGTTAAAACTATTTTATGGAACATTCACCTGTCTTTTGTCTGAAGCGAAAATGCAAAACTGATTTTAGTTTTCGCGTTGATACGATGTTTTACAGATATCCCATCGGAAACACGAGTAGGTGAACAAACTTTCGGGATGCAGTTGTGTAAGAGGTATGATGGCTGTGCAATCAAATTGTTATTATAGATAAGCTGTTTCAATAAAAAACCGTTAATGTTTGAGCTCGGTACATTCTCTGTGATGTTTCACATGCCTATTCTCAAACACTTTCATGGATCAATATGTTCAAGTCTCCGGGAACAATTAACGCCAGATTTATGTTACCTTGACGCAAGGTCAAGTGGATTCCATCAGCAAACGATCATCTCTTACAGGAGTCACCGTCTGGACCCCTCCTGTATATAACGATCTACTGACTACTTCATTACACGCATTTATTAATTAGATTTTGGGGCTTTTTCCGCGACGTTCCATGATCACCAACGCCAACAATTATCCATTTAGGAGCCTCAAATAAACGATTTAACATAATATGCATAATGCCTGGAAATGATCCAGATGTTTTGGTGTATATTGACCGCATCTTCCCATGATTGTATTCCGAAACCAAACACAACATACATATGTGCTAAGTGATTGATAACATGAGGTTTTCACTTATATACCGAGTAAGAATTTTATAACATTTAGAAACAATAGGTGTTAGTTTATATATTACATCAGTATTTGTAGGAAATTTATGAATATTTTAGGCAACATTTTTAATGAATAAACACAAAGGTATCGATTACCTTTCCACCTTGCTAAAGACAGGTTCAATGTCTCAGTGTCGTCAGGACGTGCATAGCATAACACCACTCGCTTCCCATCTGTAGGAGAAAAAACATAATACGTCATGGAACACTTTGTGTGCTATTTATTTGAGCTGTTCCATATTTTGCTACCCTATTCGGTTCCACCTGGTATTTGTTTTTTTTACCGTTAAACTAGCCCCACATCCCATCCCACCCCTGATAATGATAGAAACGTTTGATGCGTAACGCTAGTGGGATGTTAACGCAACGCTATGTATAGCATGTATATTGTCAGCGAATGAAATGTTATAATTTGAAAAGTTGGAAATCGCTCATCGGTTTTCTCATCGGGGGACTGCCAGTATTTTTAATTTCTAGCGTTACAAGTCAAACACGTCTCACATAAGCGGGGACTTGGAATAGTTGTACGGATAGAATACCCTGGTAGATAACCGTGCCAGACCAATATCTATAGTAAACAGATTATAAAATGTATGTATACCAGAACCAGGGAAGTATGGACTATTTTGCCAAAGATACACACATTGAAATTCTGCTTTAGACTTCCCTTTTATGAGCAAAGGGTAAAACAGCAAACTATTTAAGATTCCATAACAGTGCACAATGACAACTGTCAGTCGAAACATATGTACACAAAAAAAAACAGTATATATCGAGACTAACAAAGCTTCCTGAGGGTGACCTTAATTACCATGTACATTAAGAGATAAGTTACATAATATATTAACCAATATTTTCCATAGACATAAGTGATTTATCCTCTCAAAGGGTTGAAGAGATATATTTTCCTATCAGTCGCTACGAGTGCCATCGATCACTCCATTGAACGGCGTCTACATATTGTTATTAAAGGCTGCAATACAGTTGATAGTACGAACAAAGCGTATCATTAACATCTGGCGAGAGTAGTTTCTTTCAGTTACGTTGTCCCATTAACTTTCATAATGGGTTCTTCAACGGATGAGAATAAGCAGGGACCCTATATAAGGTCCCTGGAATAAGCTACCATTGAATGTCAAAATATCGTTAATCAACTGTTTTTTTAAACAAGCGGAGCCTTGATGTACCGGGTAATATACATCTTTGTACACGTTATAAACGATGATGGTTTTAATATTGCAAATTGAGTTTGTTTTATTCAGTAATGGGGCCACAGGCCCATTATACAATGCAATCATGACATAGAACATGAAAAGAAGCGCCCATAAAATACATCACAGAGTGAGCCGCGATGACAGGGCTATAGTAAATCAAATACAATCGTCATGGTGATAGAAACTTGTTCCGCAATTTTAAAGCAAGGAATGTATATTTTCCAAGATTGTTTATTATTATATTATTGTCAGATACCAGCAGTTGTCTGAACTTCTCGTGAGATGGAAACTCCCAAAAATATTTTGGAATAAGATTTTTTCGGAGATCTTTGTAAAATGAGCATTGTAAGATAAAGTGGAATTCAGTTTCTGTCACAGGAATAACACATAGAGGACAAAGTCGCGGGTCTCTTGATAGTCCTAGTTTACGACCATGTTCAATCATAAGACAGTGGCTGGAGCATCGAAGACAACACAACGAAGTTCTGTATATTTTCACCCATATGTCAGTGAGATAACTCTTAAGTTTAACAGTATTTTTAATTGATCTATACAATGTTAATTTGGAGAACTGATTTAGGTCATTAAACCATATTGCTTATTATTACTATTATATTATTATTATGACCATGTTACTGGCGTACATGTCAATGAGTCAAGGGGTACTTTGCGAAATGTTCCTAATTTGCGAAAGAGAAGACACTGTAACTCCATCAACAAAAACAAAAAATATTTTAGAAAACTTGTCTTGATGAATTTCATATTTGCTTATCATAACATAACACTACACTATTTAGGACTCATGTATGTGCATTGCAGATGCCACTGTGTTTTGGTCGACGCCTATCGTGTTTTAACATCATGGTAACTTTCGTGTATGATGTTTCTCAAATCAACTCTGCATCTGTTCACTAGTTTTTTAGGGGCTAGGCTTACCTTGATATTGCTCTACTGCAATGGAAGCGGAAGGGTCGCCATTTTCATCAAAGGTCACGTGCCCCAAGAGTGCCTGGAATGACAGGTTCATGGTGTGCTGGTGTATCGCCTCCCCGAGCTCTGCGTCGTTATAGGTGAAATCTTCAAGTCGTTTCCCACTACCTTATAACAGAGTAAAATACCTTCCGCTCATCCCAGGTATCACCCATTTTTATTCGACTATTACATATCTATTGTTGAACTTAGCTCTTGGTCGGGAATGTGTAAATGTGATATTTGTATAAATGGTAATGATAGTTGTACATATACGTGTACATCCAAATTTTGATCAAATATTGACATTGTACACAGGAAGAATTTGACAAATAGTTAAAGCTTGATTCGTCGAGTGATTATGTTGTCTTTTATATGGATGCGCAATATTCACTACTTAAGTTTTTATTTCCTCAGTTGTAAATCACATATTTAAGTATTCACCAGATTTCTCCAACATTGTCATGGTAGCATTTAAGCCAAGAGCAATGGTCCAGATGACGTCATAACCTTGTGATGCTAGGAGATCCCCAACCATAGAGTTGTTACCATTTCTTATAAAGTGAAGCGCCGTAAAATCAGTCGGCGTTAAACCCGACAGTGATCTTGTGTTGAATGGATCCAGGTATAAACTGCCCGTATAAAACACGCCCTCCACAGCAAGTGCCATTTCATCACGAGTGCAGGTGATCGCCGGATCTGACTCCGCCCACCAGTTAATAGTCAGCCAGCCAATCAGAATCCAGATGACTCGGGGATATATCAAACCGTGCTTAAAACTCTGAAATACACGAACGATAACATGAGCGTCACACGCACGTTGTATTTAGCAATCCACATAAACTCAGGGGCAAAAGAAACTATACCAAAATATTTTATGTTTTCAAAAATTGAAACTAGTTTTTCAAATCGATTTTTTATTATCAAACTATGTCACAACAACGCAACTTCATAATTACCAAATATGGACTTTGTCACACGTTTTTCGAGCAAAATGGTATGCACGTGCATCACGTTAATATGGTACCAAACAGTATAAAAACCACGAATCTGCATGCTTTGGACCTCAGTCGTAACGAACACAACAAGTGACAACCCGAAACTTACCACAGAGGGACGAGAAAGAGCGATTGGTGAGTTGCAGTTGGGAGCACGTCACGACCACGTTGCTCGTATCTTCAACTGCACCCGCACTACGATAAGTAGACTGCCGACACGAATGGCACAGACAGGTGGGATCGGCCAAGAAATGGAAGATCCAGGGTCACAAGCGCAAACGATGACCACTACATCCGTACGATTAACCTACGCAATCATTTCGTCACAGTGACGTCATCAGCAGCAATAGCGTTACATCGTGTTATCAGCAGAAGGACAGTGGTCAGACGTCTTCGTTAACATGGCATTCGAGCGTACCGGCCCTTTCGCCGGATGATTCTAAGCCGAAGTGACCGACGTGACCGACGTTAACGTCACCAATGGGCAAGAATGGTACAACGGTCGCAGAACAGGAACTGGCAAAGAATATTGTTTACAGACTAAAGCAGGTTCCAGCAACACACAGCTAATGGCCGAGTGCGTGTTTATCGTCGGAGAGGAGAGAGAACGGCCCCGTGTTGTGTCCAGGACGCTGTGCCATTCGGCGGCGGTAGCGTCAAGGGACCACACAACAGAACTGGTTGTCTTTGACCGTTATAAGAATGCCAAAGGCTACATCGACACCGTTTTACGTCTTATAGTCCTCCCTTATCTCCTGAAAAGTCCAAGAGTAACCCTCCAACAAGACAATGCTAACCCTCACATAGCCAGGGTACCTAGAGACTTCCTAACGTTAAACAACGTCAACATTTTGCAATGGCAAGCGTGATCATCAGATTTATCACCGATTAAACACTTGTGTGATCCTTTCAACAGGCAAATAAGGCAGAGAAATCCACCTCCATCAAATCGGCACACGTACCCAGGCACTTATGGAAGAATGGCAAGCCATCCCTAATGACGTCATCAGGCTCCTTGCAAATTCTGTGTGTCAACGTGTGCAGGCCTTATTCAAAGCAACGGAGGCCATACAAGATATTGACGGTTTTCTAGTGTTCCCTTTCTGAACAAAACCGTTCTCTGTAGGCTCTAAAATGATTTGTTTATTATTGCAAATTGACATTTACCCCCAGTGCCATTCATTGTATTCTACTGCATTAACCGTACGTGCAACTTTTTTCAAAATTTCGATCAAAACATGGTCAGTTTAATTGTCTTTAAAACGAGTTTCACATTATTTATGTGACATATCTGATAATGTTTATAACAACAAAACAATGTTGGTATAGTTTCTTTTCCCCGTGAGTTTATGTACTGTACTAACGAAATGGTTATAAACCAATGATTTAAACTGATGGGCTATTAGCATGGTTCGTACCGACATGTATCAACTCATTTATGAAAAACATCGTTGATGTTTCAAGACATTAGATGTCTTGATCAAACAACTCGACATCTGACAGATCTGGAACGATGATAGGATGTTTAGAAATGCAACTTTTGATTGATCATTAACTTTCCTTGAGGACTTACTAAAAGGCCTTAATTTTGAAGGATAAGTACCAGGGCATTTCATTTAAACATAAAAACTACATCAAAACGTTTTCTCATATTGTATTTTAATGCTTCTTTTATTCTTGAGATCATCTACGCATGACCTTTATATAAGATCGTCGTTTCATGACACTCAGGGATCCCTGTAAACCTCACCTACATCATGATTTCCTAGTAGCGAAAACACGAAGAAGAAGAAAAAAGAAGAAAAATAGTTTATTAAAGTGTCGCACAACATACAACATCGGATAATGATGACAATGATATATAAATAAAATAAAAGTGTATATGTTGCTCGGCCAAGCATGGCCTACGGGACACTATTCTACATTTAAAATCATATACAACTATTTTAAAACACATTTATGCAATAAAATAAATATCATAAGAAAACAATTGACTAACTGAAATAGTAAGTAATAAATAAATAAATAAAAATATAAAATAAAATAAAATAAAATAAAAATAAAATAAATAAATAAAAAAAAATTAAAAAAATACAAATACAAATTTAAAAAAATAAAATAAAAACAATTAAATAAATTTAAAAAATAATTAATAAATAAATAGATAAAAAAAATATAAATAAATAAATAAATAAATAAATAATGATGATTATTTAATATACTCTCCGTGATAGTTAACAATATGCCCAATTATCCTAATCTGTCTAATCCCGACAATCTTTACACAGATTAAAGACAGAGTTATCGCTCAAGTGAACTGCACTCACCACTCACCGGCAGGTGGCCTACCTTATATGGTCATTGCTTTTCTGTCGGCCATCGAAGCATGTTGTGTTTTGATAGCTCTCTAATTCGATAGTAATAAGATTTTTGTCTCGACTTTGTTCTCTTTCTCAGTTGTATTTCTGTCTGAGGGTGGTTAGACTGCCTTTCGCGAAGTAGTCTCTCTCCTTTAGACAGGTTTAGTAGTTGTTGACTGCAGTTGACGTGTCAGCTGTTGTTGATTTCGGGGTGCTCGTTCTGCACGTGCAGTCCGTGCAGGTCGGTGATCTCGGGGCCGCTTGCGCGTGCCGCCTGTCCCTTGCGTGGCGCTTGCCGCCTGCCGCCTGCGCCTGGTTGCTCTTGCCGCTTGCGCGTGGGTAGCGCCTGCCGCCTCCTCTTGATAGGTTGTCACCTGGGTTGGACAGCGCTTGTCGCCTGGGTTGGATTGCGCTGCCGCCTGCGTTTGTTAGCGCTTGCCGCTTGCGCGTGGATAGCGCCTGCCGCCTCCTCTTGGTAGGTTGTCGCCTGGGTTGGACAGCGCTTGTCGCCTGGGTTGGATTGCGCTGCCGCCAGCGTTCGTTTAGCGCTTGCCGCTTGCGCGGGGATAGCGCCGGCCGCTCGCGCGTTCTCTCTTTTTGCTTGCTGAGTATGACTTCGCCATACTCGGCGTTCTGTGGGACGTGTGGCTATAGGAAGTCAGCGCGATTTGATCCCCACTCCCTTTGCCGCCTGTGCCGCAACCTTTGTCCGGACGCGGACAGGTGTGAGGAATGTGCTGACCTCTCGGTGGCGGAGCATCGCGAGTATCGCAACTCCGTTAAGAAGAGTGAGAGTCAGTCTAAGCTGAGGGCGTCCAGGCGGCCCTCTCCGTCCGCTACCGCCACCGCTACCGCTAGCGCCGGCACCGCCATGTCCGACCCCAGGTCGCCGGCTTCAGACCTGGTGATCTCGGAGGACACGGCGGAATTCGATTTGCCGGAGGCAGGGGCGGGAGCGGGTCGAGAGGCGGCCACCAAGGACACCTACGTCTCTTCACAGGGTAGTGGGGGTGAGAGATCTCCCATCAGGAGATCCTCCCCTGACGCCGAGTCGTTTCCAGACAGGCGACTTTCGCCTAGGAGGAAGAGGAAACACAAGTCCAAGAAGAGGAGGTTGAGGCCTCCTTCTCCTCCTCCCTTTGATACAAGGAGATTGACTGAGGATATTCTGTCCTCAGTCAAGGACATGGTTTCCTCCATGCTGGACAGACGACTGCCGGCGCAGACTAGGGTTGAGGAAGGGGTTACTTCGCCCCCGACCTCCCCGCCGTCCACGCCCAAGAGGAGGAGGGTGGTGGTTGTTTCACCTGCCGGCACCTCCTCAGATCCAGACAAGTCGGCCCCGGAGGTGGCTCCCCAGGAGGGTGGGATGTCCACTCCAGGGAGATCCTCTCCCGAGTTGGCCATTGTGGAGACGCCTCAAGTGGATGCCCCTGACCTCAAGGAACGCCTGGCGGCTATCGCCGACTGGTGTCAAGTGGACCTAGTTGAGGTTGAGGATGAACCCTCCTCTACCAAGCTGGCCAGAATGGAGACATTCTGCACAGAGGAAGAGGCGCCTACCCAACGAATCGTGGCACTGCCGCCACACAGACTCCTTCAGGCGGCGGGCAGGGATTACGACGCCAATGTCGCCGCGGCGGCGCCAGGCCGTCTCCTGCCCCCCCTGGTTCTGGGTGAGAAGCAGCGCGTTTCCCTCCCAGTAGCGCAGTCTTCTTTCCCCCTCTGTCCCCCTGTCCTGGACGACGATATTCGCCGGGTGGCCGTCCCCTCCGTACCTCACCAGGTGTCGGACGCTCACTTGAGCCATCTTGACAAAGAGGCTAGGAGCATCCTGGGGTTGGCCAATCACGTGGCGCATGCCTGTCAGGGTATGGCATCCTTTGCGAAGGAGGCGGGGATGGAGGGAGGGGCGAAGGCTCTTTACCGCGGTTTCGGCGCCGTGGCGGGGAACATCGCTCAGATGATGTTGTGCGCCTCCCGCATTTCGGCGGGGGTCACAAATCTCAGGAGAGATGGTTTCCTTGCCCGGACAAACCTTCCGGCGGAGCTCCGGAACCGCTTGCGGGCCGCTCCCGCGTCATCTTCCTCTCTCTTTGATGGGCAGATTGCCGAGGTCCTCCGGCAGCGGCAGGAGTGTCAGCAGCAGGAATTGACCAACAGACTGGCCGCTGGCGGGGGTAGAGCCTCTTCTCAGACGCATACGCCCAAGAAGAGGAAGGGAGGCGCGAACACTCCCGTGGGTAACGCCAAGACTGGCGGAGTTTCCTTTCGGTTTGGGGGTCGGCAGGACAGAAGTCGTGACTTCAATGCCGGCCCCTCTCCCAAGCACACCCCCAAGAAGGGAAGTCAGCGTGGCAGGGGCCGCGCTTATGGAGGTACCCCGAGGAAGCAGTGACTCGTGGGTGGCCCCCGAGCTGCCTCCACAGGTTGTCCCGGCGTGGGAAGGGCCAGTGGGAGGTCGACTCTCTCGGTTTGTGGCCAACTGGGCGCAATTGGGGCTCGATCCTTTCGTCTGCAAGGTTTTGGAGCGGGGGTTTCGTATTCCCGTGGCACACCGCCCCCCGCTAACCTGTTTTCCAACAGAGAGGCCGCTAGAACGAGATCGGCTCGCACTGACGCTGGAACAGGTGGAGACACTCATCTCCAAACGGGCGGTGGAGGAACTCCTGCCCCAAAACCTCACTCCAGGATACTATTCTCCGGTCTTCGTGCGACCGAAGCGAGACCCGAAAAAGTGGCGGCTGATCCACGACTTGAAGGAGTTCAACCTCTCCTTCCTAGAGCGGCCGCCATATTTTCGTCTCTTGACCGTACCATCAGTGATGCGGTTGCTGGAGCCCTTGGATTCGATGATATCCCTCGATCTGCAGGACGCGTATCTGCACATTCCCATCTACCATGGCGATCGCAGATACCTCCGGTTTGTCCTGGCGGGTCGCCACTTTCAGTGGAACGTTCTACCGTTCGGGATATCGTCGGCTCCATGGCTTTTCACTCGCGTGACCCAGCCCATCGTCCAATACCTTCATCGAGTGGACGTGCAGTTCGCGATGTATCTGGACGACGGGTTCACTCACAACAGATCCCCATCTGTTCTGGAGGCGCAACGAGACTTTGTGATAACGTTGTTCAGGCGGCTGGGTTGGCTAGTCAACCTAGACAAGTCAGACCTGAAGCCAACGACATCGCTGGTCTTTCTGGGAGCTCGCCTGGATACCGTGACCTACAGAGCTTTCGTCACTACAGAACGGATGGGGCGCTACAAAGATCTCCTGGAATTAGCGCTCCGGGAGCCGCTGTCACTCCGCAAGTGGCAGAGGCTGTTGGGGTTCTTGAGCGCAACCCAACACTTCACTCGAAGGGGTCGGTTGCAGCTCAGGCCCCTGCAGGTTTTCGTAAACACGCACGTCAGGGAGAAGACTTGCCGTCATGTCTTCCCGATTCCTACCGAGTTGAGACATCACCTCTCCTGGTGGCAGCAGGAGTCCAACGTGCTGGGGGGAGTGCCCCTCAGGCAACCCCAAGCGACGTCTCAGCTATACGTGGATGCCTCCACCCAGGGGTGGGGAGCCCACCTAGATTCAGACCAAACGGCGGGGGTGTGGTCGCCAGCGCAATCGCGACGCCACATCAACGTCCTCGAACTGGACGCCATAAGGCTGGCGATCAGCCATTGGTCAGGTCACCTGCGGGGGCAGGTCCTGTGTGTTCACACGGACAGCTCAGCGGCGGCCTGGGCCATAAACAAGCAGGGGTCAACCAAGGCAGACTCTCTACTTCAACTGGTGGCGGAGCTGTTTCACCTAGTGGACAGTCTCGGACTCTCTCTCAGGGCGGTGCACATCCCGGGAGCCAAGAACGTCCTGGCGGACGCCTTGTCTCGGCCGGACAAACCTCCTTCGACGGAGTGGATGTTGCACCCGAGGGTGTTCGAGAGTCTGTGTTTGAGGTTCGGCAAACCTCACATAGACCTCTTTGCGACTCGGCTCAACCACCAGTTGCCGACGTACGTGTCCCCCGTACCGGACCCGGCCGCGTGGGCTCTCGATGCGCTCGCGTTAGGATGGGAGGGGATGGTCGCCTACGCCTATCCCCCTCACGCCATCCTGAGTCACGTGGTGGCGAAGGTACAGGAGACACAAGTACTTCAACTCCTTCTAATAGCTCCGTTGTGGCCAGCCAGGGCCTGGTACGTTCCCCTGAGGAGGATGTGCCGCCAAGACCCTGTCCCCCTCCCTCTGAGATGGGACCTATTGACGAGCAAACCAAGCGGGCGGGTTCACGAGAACCCCCAGGCGCTCCACCTTCACGCCTGGTTTGTCTCCAAAGGGGGTTGACAGGGGCGGGGTTTTCCAAGTCCGTCGCCGAAGCGGTCGCATCTTCGCAGAGACCCTCCACGAGGAATCTCTATGACGCCCAGTGGGGTGCTTTCGCCGCCTTCTGCGCGAAGGAGGGGTATGCTATCCAGGCGGTAACGGTCCCGCAGGTAGCTGAGTACCTGGTGTACCTACGAGAGGTGAGGAAGCTCAAAGCTTCCTCAATTAACACCAACCTGGCGGCGGTCATGTCAGTCCTTAGGAAGCGTGAGCCCCAGGTTGACATCTCGGTTCTTAAAGAACTTATTAAGACCTACCGGAATGAGGACGGGCGGAGGAAGCTCAGGCCTCCGGAGTGGGACCTGACAGTGGTGCTCAACCATCTCAAGTCGGACCACTATGAGCCATTGACAGAGTCGACTCTTCTCCGTCTCACCATCAAAACAGCCTTTTTGGTTGCGATGGGGTCCGCAGCCAGGATTTCAGAGCTTCACGCTCTCCAGGCGGACCTCTTGCGTTTTGAGGTGAGAGACGGTGGGTCGGCGTCACTGGGGTTAGCCCCTGAGTTCATCTGCAAGAACCAAGCCGCAGACGAAAGGGGTAGAACCTTTTCGTTACCGTCTCTTTCCGGTAGCATAGATCCGACGGACGAGGATCGGCTCCTTTGTCCGGTGAGAGCCCTGCGGATCTACACCGAAAAGACCAAGACACTACGTCAAGGGAGAAGGAAACTTTTTCTCCCGCACTCCCAGACTAGTGTTCGGGAGTTAGACAAGCGTCAACTCAGCGTCTATCTCCGCTCGGCAGTGTTGGACGCCTACAAGGCCGCGGGCCTCGATCCGCCAGCGAAGGCCAATCCACACGAGATCAGAGCCATCTCGGCTACGATGGCTCTTCACAGTAACATGGCAGTGGCGGACATCATGGCCGGCTGTTTCTGGAAGTCGGGCCTGGTGTTCGCCAATCACTATCTTAGAGACGTATCCAACGAGGACATGGAGGGGATTCATCGGTTGGGCGCACAGGTGTACGCCCAGCAACGAGTTCCGTCGGCCTCGTACCGAAGAGGCCTACCCCCCCCCTCGTTAACTCGGCTGCTCCTTGAGCCAGTCTAGAGTATGCAATAAACCTAGTCTCGATGATTTTAGTGATGCGTTTGTTGTCTTTTCTTAGTTGGTGACCACGCGGGTGAGAGTCCCTCCGGTTACGAGTTGGGTCAAGCTTAACCCTCCGGTGGACAGATGAACCCCATCGGGGTTCAGGCTGGTTACGCTGTGTTGGCTCACCAACTTGACTCTTGTTAAGACAGAGCTATCCCTCTTAGGGGCCTCTCGCTCCCCTCCACCTCTGTGGCAATCGGGCATATTGTTAACTATCACGGAGAGTATATTAAATAATAGTATGTTTTTGTTTAAACATCATTATTTATACTCACCGTTGATAGTTAACAATCGTAAGTTCCCTCCCGGCCTCCCCTCGGTCGCGCTCGGCTTCGTGTCTGTTCATCAGAAGAAGCAATGACCATATAAGGTAGGCCACCTGCCGGTGAGTGGTGAGTGCAGTTCACTTGAGCGATAACTCTGTCTTTAATCTGTGTAAAGATTGTCGGGATTAGACAGATTAGGATAATTGGGCATATTGTTAACTATCAACGGTGAGTATAAATAATGATGTTTAAACAAAAACATACTATAATAGATTAAATTAAATTAAATTTAAAGAACTACAAAATAAAATATTAATATAATAAAATAGAGTAAAAACGTGAGCGAAAACACATAAATGGATCAATTTCTTCGCAGTTACTTTGACCATCTTGGTTTCGTTATTAACTTGAAAGGCACTCACATTTGTTTTGTTAGTAGAGAATTATATTAGATATCATAGAAACACGCTACAAAACGTAACTTGTACAATATAGATGCGCATTCAAAGTTGTATAAAAAAAGAAAATATTCTCCGCGTTCAGTTCAATATCCTCGTTATCAATGTCTTAGGCAAAGCTGACGAATGAAAAAAATATATATGGTTATTTATTGAGTCACGCCAAACAAATGAAAACAGTTTATTTCATTTGCCTTGATTTAAATTGACCTAAACATGTCTTGAAAAATACAAATCAGTGAATATTCTCAAAATAAAAAAGCATCACCCCTCGTCATACAAACAAAAACGAGTATTGAAGACCATTAAAACGGTGTGCTGTATGCCTGCTTTACTAAATTGTGTAAGTGGTTCATTCATATTCCATCTTAATTATATGATAACTTTGTGCCTTTCACATGTTTAATATTGTATGTTATTATGTTTAGTATATTTACCTCACACAGTACGTGTCTACCTTCTTCAGGATAAAACCCTCCAACGATAACACGCGCATCTTTGTCCTGAAATAGTGTTTCCACTGCAATCATCCGTTTAAAAATGGTTAAATGTTTCAAGCCGACATGAATATGATTTAATAGCGGTTTTACTTATTTATTTGCACTGTAAAGGTGATGCTTAGAATATAAACACAATCCTAAACAGGTTTTGTGTCCCATAATGTTAACGCGTTTAGTTTAACGCGTTTAGGATTGTATTTAGAATCTAAACATGTAGGCAAAATGGCGGGTTTAGGATCTCAACGCGTTATGACTAAACGCGTTAAAATTATGGGACACAAAAACTGTTTAGGATTGTGTTTATAATCTAAGCATCACTTTTACAGTGTGGGAGTGTGGTAATTAGTTAACGTCCAATATGCCATACATACGTCTTATGACGTATTTTTGTTGTTAATTTCGGTACATTTTAAAGAAAACATTGATTGATGATATTGATTACATTAAGGATATTAACTCCATTTGTTTACAGAAAAAGAGCAAATATAGATGTCATTTACTGTCAATAGATTAAAGTAGTACACGATTACCTTAAGCCGTTGCACGTGCTGCACGGGGCTGTTTTTGAAGACCTGTGACGTCACAAGCGTTATGTTTGCTTCTTGTAGCGCCTCCACGAGATCGTCATTAACCTGTGCACATCACAAGTAATTAAAACAGAAGAGGTGAACTGACAGAATCGTTCAGCTTGGTAAAGATATTAATATAACCTTGGAGCAGTAATGTCAATGTTGGAAGTCTGAAAAACTTTTAAAGTAGATGTGAAAAAAGAATTCATGTTGCTAAATAATACATAATAATGGTTTTCAAACGTTTCAAGATATGTTCTGGAGAATAAGCTAAAAGAGAGACTTGTTCCTGCCCCATAACAGAGACCGCAGCTTCACTTCTCATCGGTTCGTGTACACTTTTAACTTTAGATTTTGAGAAGACAAAAAGGTATTGTGGACATTCGCCATATTCAGTTTATAAAATCCATTGACCAAGGTAGCTATACACAACATTCTGCTCCCACGAGACGGTACTTGCGAAGAAGTTGAAAATGCGAGGACTGCACTTGACAGACACCAAATGCATAAATCATAAAACGCATCTACCCTTTCAGGCCTGGTGAGCTAAATTGAAGCTATTATTGAAGAAAACGTTACTAAAGCTAGATTCAACGATCATTTTTAAACAAAAAAAGAGGTTTGTTGCAAAGCAATAGTGAGTATTTCACTGAATAAAGGAACATAAGGAACTAGTGAGAGACTAGGAGAGAGAGTGTGACGTCGGGTGCATGAGACTGACACGTTAAGAGAGAAATGAGGATACACAATCATGTAAGGAGGCAGCGTAACCTGGGCTCCGTTCCATAACAGCGAGCGCTTATAATCGTTCATTGATTGTTCAATGTAGCGCTCAAGTAGCGCTCATTCTCTCCTGAACGACACGGTGTAAAACCTCAAAGTTTGGTCGCTTTGCTACGTAGCGCTACATTGAGCAATCGCTTTCAAGAGAGGTTTAAAAGTAATCGCTAATTGAACGATTACTTTGAAACCTCTCTTGGACACGGCCCTGGTAACACACACACAATCTTAGTTAACAGAAAATTCGAACCCTGATGAAAAGTTCAAAAACTGATGTTGATATCGTGGTTAGCTGATTTAGTTGGCAGAAATTACCCATTAATACAAGGCTGCCAGTATGGATGTAATGTTGAATACTATATTTTCATATTTATGATAGAACACTGAATTAACACTGAAGTCTTACTTGTTGACAAAGGGAAATATACCATAACATGCTGAACATTCATGTATACACTTTTTTATGTTCGTCTTATTAATTAAAACTTTGAGCTCATCTTCGGAGTCATGAATAGTATTATTTTTTGGTTGTCAGTTACTTCATTGAAAGCATTGACTCACCATAGTGAAGAGTTCATACGCCTGGTAGATAGTGGCGACACGGGTCCATCCGAACTGCTGGAACATCCGGATCCGGACCGGGATGACTGACACATCGGGCGGGGAGAGGCGCATGAACTTTGGGAAGCGAGATTTGATGGATAGGGCGGGGGAGGACGAGCCGTACGAGATCTGGAGGAGGAAGCATTGTATACAAGATAACCATATTACCAGTTTATTATAAAACTAGCAAGTATATTATGATTATAAATATATATTGTATGTGTAAATGTTGAAAAGAAGTTCAGATCTCTCGTCATTGGTTAATACCCGATACTTATTTCATCTATGGTAACGAATAAGAGAACTTCATATAACTATCACATTGGAGAAATTGTTTATATCAGTTGAGGTATAAAATGTTTTGACATAAATGTGTCATCTAATAGTTGATATTTTGTATTGGGCACACTTACCAATCATGCCACTCGATGAAATAGACCCCATATGAAGTATTATCTATTCAGTTTAAATATGACGGTGAAAATCGTGTTTTATAACAGGAAAAAACACGTGTCAGTATATCATCATATAAATATCATTATTATATGATGGACGAGTATTCTGCTTTCTGATTGACCGAGTCAGATCATCGACAATGATCAAACGTTATGTTGACCGCGGGAAACGTCACGCGAGGTCGACATAACAATCCAATGACCTGGAGCTAAAAATAGATCACCGCTGCGAGGAGCGTTGTTTAATTAATGTTTTGTATTCTATTAAGGTATCTAAAAATAAAGTTTTTGTTTTCAATCGAAATCTATTTTATAGTAAAGTAAGTAAAATTAGAAAGAAAAAAATGAATTTTTGAATTTTTGATATTTTTTATTAAATGAATTTTCGGGAAATATGAGACTTTCATTGATCATATAATAAAACAGTTATTGACTTCAGTTATCGGTGAATCAAATGGTTTATCGACCTCGGTGAACATAACTGTTCCGAGGTCGATAAACCATTTAATTCACCGATAACTGAAGTCTATAATTGTATAATATCTGACGACATTTTAACTACTGAGAATGCATCCTGGATTAAAGAGAATACATTGGATTTATTACACAACATACCAGACAATCCGAGAAGCAGTTGCATCATCTTTTTCCTAATTTAAATCAATGTTCATTAATTTAAAATGATACATAGACCTATTCGGGTGAAACAATGTCACACTGAATTGAAATGGGATTCAAATCGTTCGTCAGTAACATACACACCCCTACTACACTTGGGAAACTGCAGTTACCCACTCCAAAAATGGCGGCTCGTCAAAACATGGCTGATCGCAGATTTTCTTTCAATCCATTTCACATCTATACTAGGGTACTTTCCTACATATTATTAATGCGCCTGCCTTGGGCATTCACCAAGGAATCTGTAGTTGTCATGTAAACCTTAGGGAGTGTGTAAATACATCATAATCTGCGTTTGAAAAATTGAAGCGGGAGGAGGGTAACTTGATAAATATTTTCTTATATGAGAATATGATTCCAATGACGTTATGATTGACTCTAGTCTCTTTTATGTTGTTGAGCTTTGAAATCATACGCGTAAATAGTGCAGCTTTAATTGTTGCAAATTTACATATTTGGAGCAATGAAACCTTTTGAAAACATAAATGTGGGTATATGTATTTATAAGAATTGACTTCAAAATTTAATTATTTTTTATTTACGCCAAGTTTGCACAGCAGTTTTTAAGTTAATACCTCCATGAACTTAATAAAATTTGAAGTCAATTATTAAGTATAATAATTTTATTTTATGTTTGTTCAAGTTCATTTAGGGTGTTGATATCATTTATTCAAAATGGCTTTTGGCCAGAATGTTTGACATTTAAATTACAAATTCATAAAATGTAGAAATTTTATGAATAAAAGATGTTGTCGATATTAATAATTAACCTTCTCGGCCACAAGCCAAAAAAGTCCCTTTGGACTGTATCTAGTCTAGTTAAGCAGATTCCAAAACGACGATTTCTTAAAACGCGTTCTCCGAAATATGAACAGATAATGTTTTTAAAATTCATATTTTGTATACACATGTAGTTGATTTCCGCCATTTCAGTCGTATTTACCGCCCTTGGATTGAAATATCTAGTATTTTGTATGGGGACGTTTCTTTTGCACGTGAGTTTATATACAGTTCACTTATCATTTTATTTGATAACACTTGATATTAACTCATTTTGAACTGATTTCCCACAACATTTAAGCATTTTAGCATTTTAACATTTTAATTCATTTGTCAATGTTTGTAAGTTTACAGTTGGTCTTATCCTATGAGTAAAGATATTTCTTTATGGAAAAGGCGACTAGATTTGAATGAATTTGGTGCTATCTGTGTTCTACTGCCATGGAAGTGCATAGCATATGAATGTTTGTAATTATTGTGTACTATTCATTACTTTGAAACTGTCTTGAAACTATTCCGAAAACGTCAGCGAAAAAGAAAATCCAACTTAATTTACAAAATCCAAAATCAAATGGCTCCCCAATATCTTATTGAACCAAAAGCGTTGGTCCAAACTTAAGTACAATTTACGTAACTCCCAACATATTGTGACTCCGTACTCGAGATGTTAACATTCAGGACAATCATTCATTCCATCCATGAGCAATATGTTCATGGCATAATTATCAAATAATGTCCGCAAATCAGAAAGTATGTCAATTTTTAAAACATGTATTACTGATCAGTATGTCTCTGCTCCACAATATTGTACATGTGGTAAAAGAAAATTAAACATTGTGCACTAAAAATTACGACATGTTGTGAGCACTTTAAACTTTGATTTAAACAAAATTGGAATGCAATCTGATCCAAACTATATGTGTGACATAATGTGAAAACGCTTACCACTGTTTTGAATAATCAATGACAGAGAAAAACTAATGGCATCATTTATGCACATAGACCTACTTCATGCAAATGAAATAGTCCACCTTCTATCAAGGGGACATTGGTTTTGATGAATGTAACATTTATCTGTGTGTTATAAATGTATGTATGGCTTCGTAGTTCTATGCTGATTCTCACTGCAAGTATAAATGATATATTACAATAGCTGTTTGTCCATTCCATCGCCTTAACTTAAAAGTTACCCTTCTCCGTGTTCCATCCTCTCAACAAATTACCCTTCTCCTACGAAATCAGTTGCCCTTCTCCCGCTTCAATTTTTCAAACGCAGATTATGATGTATTTACACACTCCCTAAAGGTTAACATTACATCTACAGATTCCTTGATAAATGCCCAAGGCAGGCGCATTAATAATATGTAGGAAAGTCCCTAGAATAGATGTGAAATTGATTAAAAGAAAATCTGCGATCAGCCATGTTTTGACGAGCCGCCATTTTTGGAGTGGGTAACTGCAGTTACCCAACTCAGTGTAGTAGGGGTGACACAGTAAGGTCGCAGCTTAGTAGCGGCACCGGATGTACAATTCATTCAGGCAATAACACCACCGTGCGCTTTGAGCACGTTTGTGCTTTGAAATGGGGCTATAAAGATATTAGTATCATCATAAACCTGCACGAGGTTCCAGAAATGCGAGGCTTGTGATGTGGCTTGAGACGCTGTGGAGCACGCACCTCCCACTATAGCGATCTTAGTCGGACCTTGGTAGATGTTGTCTGTCATTCTCTTGATCGCTTGTCCGGCATCGCACTGTATGTACAACATAACGTATTTAAGTATTTGAAAGGCATTTAGAAATGAAATACATCAGAAATACAAAATATGTGTGGATAACAACTTCTTTATTATAAACATGCATGACATGAAAATACCGGGTTGTCAATCATTCAATCTGAGGCAAGCATATGCCCCGAAATGTCGTGTATGTTCACAATAAATACGGTAAGTTGTCATCCACAACTTTTTTATTTTTCATATAATGTGTTTTACCGTTTAGTTCCTGACATCTTCAAAGAGACACACAAGAGCAAACAAAAATTCAAGTTTAAAAACAAAAATTACTGAGTGGCCGAGGCCGGGAAAGATGTCAAACAAGCATGAAATTGGATTACATATCATCTCGCTACTAGGAAACAAACGCTGGAATTTGCTTAGAGGAATCTATAATTGCTAGAAAACTGTTTTCTCTACGTTTGTATTATTTGAATACCGTTCATCACGTTATCAGTGCAACTTTTTTGGATTGCTCTTCATATTAAGTTCGTGATGGAGTGAATGGAAAATCTCTTTGGCTGCGAATGCTCTGTTTACTAAAGTCATAGTGCAAATAAGGTACGATGAAGTAATTGCAATATGAGTAAGTACACGAAATGAAATCAGGAAATGTATTTTCTTTACATTACTTATGCCTACATTAAATATCCATTTATGAGTATTATGTATGAAAGACAATTGAATGATAACATTAACCTAAAACCTATTCCTGGACAGGGTCATATCAAAGATGCATCCTTTTTTTCAGAAAATTTGATTAGCCTTGAATACGTTCCAACTCACCATATGTGCTGTTTACAATAGACACAAATTCACTCAGTTTACATTTTCATCCCGAATCACCAAATATATCATAATTACTAGTTTCCAATTAAATTCGAGTAACATCATTATGCATGTGCAGAAATCAATACTACACGTCCCATTTACACACACAGTAGTTATATGACCTATTAAAAATGATCAACCCAAATTTATCAGTTTGTCTGTCATAAATAAGATTCCATAATTACGTTTGATTCATTGGCGCGCCACACGCGGTACATTGTCCGGTTTTCGATCAGAAATCACTACTTTTACCTTCATATCGTCAATAAACTAAGTCGACTGAGATCAAAATAGCAATTTTCGGCAACAGTCAGTACTTCCCGACAACATAACACAATTTATAACGTTTAGGATATGTGACTCCAAACAACACAATGGGTGGATCTTTAAAGGATATACATGTATAGCACAACCAGCAGGTTATTTATTAATGCTCGCTGTCAGGTCATTTCATACTAGCTAAGATTGATGAAACAGCCAACTACACGATACTCAAGAAGTAGTTATGAAATGCTTAAAACATTAAACGATACTGATGATACTAATTGGGTTTCTTTCGTTTACTCATGGCTTTGGACATGTATGGCTGGCTCAAAATGTAAATAACACGAACAACTTCATTCAAGTGTTCAAGCAGAGATGCAAAGATATATACCAACAAGACTGGTATTATGAAATAACGTCATCAACTTGTGTACGTTTTTATACAGCATTTAAGTATTGTATTAGTACAGAAGTTTATATATCTGAAATTAAATCATCACAACTTAAGCGTGCGCTTACAAAATTTAGATGTAACGCCCATAACTTCAAAGTTCAAGAAGCACGTTTTGCCAAAACTTTTAACGAAATAAACACTAACTGTCCATTTTGTATTAACTCTCAAGAAGATGAGTATCTGTCCGAAATATGCAGAAATAAGAAAGAAATATCTGTCGTATTTTTTCTATAACAAGCCATCATGATTTAAATTCCGTATGTTTCTTCAAACTGAAAATACTGAACTACTATTTAAGCTATCCCTTGTGTTGTACCATATATTTAAATTAAGAAAGCTTTTTGATTGTTAAAATGAATTGTTGATGTCATACAGGTTGGGCAAAAGTATTTTACAAACTATATTTACTTGTACTATTGGCCTCAGGGCCACCTATACGAATAAAATCTGTCTGTCTGTCACAAGCAGCAGGTTGGCTACACTGTGTAGAAGCAATTTGACAGGTATTGGGTTTAAAGACTAACGTCTCATAGAAGATTATAAAAGACAAGGTTTTTTTATAGCAATAAGTAAGTACATGAAAGGACATGTGTCGAATAATAGAAAATAGTGACGTACGCGGATGTTGACTTGAAAGACGAGAGTTTGTAATGTTCCATTAGCGGGCTGTAACCATTACTGTCGGTGACAAGCACACCTGTCCTATAGATACACATCCCTCATACTCTGCTAGCGTCAATGAACTTTACATTTAAAGGAGGCAGTGAGTAGATTTGGCATTGAACACCACTTTCGAGAGAACGTCACTAACATCACGGCGACAAGTATGGCAGCAATGCTGGGCGACAGCCCGCAATACCATTGTGGACATGCATTGCTATTAATCATAAAACTATTTTCGGTTTTTGTCTCTGATTCTTCTTTATGTTTCACCATGTTTAATGATTAACTGTTTTCATAGAATCAAATAGCGTATATCGAGGAAAACACATAAAATGTTTCTGTTTCCAAAAAAAAATAGCATTGTGACGTGTCACTGGAAAAGGTCAATTTTACAACGGCGTCGCTGATTGCGCACTACATTCAAATGTAACCAATAAAGACACTCCCTTTCAAGACGAGAAAGTCCTTATAGTAATATAAAGGTAAGGATCGGAAATCTCATGGGAGTAACATAATGCATGAATGCATAACTTTGGGATTGATAGAAATCAAACTTTATATTAACCCCAAAACTGAAGTCGACTATAGTACTTGAAACATAGAAACCATTGACTTTTGAAATATTGTCAATGACTTACAGTAAGTAGCAATAAAAATTACAGTTTCATTGTAATGACAACACTTACCCAGGGTAAATGCAAAGATAAATACCACACTGGACGAGTGGTATATTATTGATTATCAACCATAGTCACCGGAATCCTAGGTAAATAGAAGTAAATAATACATTTGCAATATGACACTCGTTCTATGCATTTATCTAACATAGGACCATCCATCTGTACAGTACGAGCTCATGATGGAGTCAATAATATATATCATCATCATATTGGGTGAATAGATCCTATTTCGATTACAAGCTAAATCAATGACCATTAACCTCAACGTCAACATTTATTAGTATTTCATAAACAAACGACATGTGATATCTGTGAGGGCTTTAAGTTGATGAAATTATCTAATGAAGTTTTGGCGAATGTTGTATGATGTTACCGTTGTATTCATGTATATGTCATGAAACTAACATCAAACTAAGCATCAAAGTTAATCATGACACTACTTGTCTTTTCAACGCTGCAATATTGCACATCCCGCAAGTTTGTTGATACAAGGTGAATGAAGCGCGGCGGTGTAGTTATTGCACACAATACTTGAATAAAGCTTCATCAGGGTGGGTCATTAGACCTGCCTGTTTACTTTACCCTGATGTGTCATATATGTAAACAATTGTAATTAACAAATAATTGATTAACATTAACATTTCATGTTAGCATAATGTAAGCAAAATGGTAAACCACTAAAAGGTAGAACTTCTCATTTATAACTCTCTTACTTTTTATCCAAAGACTTGAACTTTGGAACTCTTGATATTCACTAAACATAGCTGATATCCTCAAAAGTAATATACATTACATGAACCCCTGCCAGAACCCCAGAATTAAAGATGAGTAATGAAATTTACAACGATCATAATCTCCATCTTTTAAAGAAAACACCGCCTAGGTTTCTGGATATCTCCTATTGCTGGTTCATGAGAATAAGTCGTTTGAAGCTTTTAGGTTGAAACTCCTGCAAAGTTCATATTTCATAATTTATCTTAACCAAATGTACAAACTTGTATTTCCATCCCACAAATATGTTAATGAAAAAAATTCAGATTCAGATATCAAGCGCTTTCGGAGAAGAAGTCGGTTAAAGGTTTTACTATAACGTCTCTGGCGGCCATATTTGTGGGCGTTGGAATTCATGATAAACAAACGTTGACCCCCTAGGTGCCAGGTATACACTCACCAAATTACAGCTTTGGGGGTGCAGCGGTTTTGGAGGAGCAGTCGAAAATGTGAAAAGTAAACGGACGATGGACAATGGCCCATCTGCAATAAGCCCATCTGACCTTTCAGGCTAAAAATGCTCCCAAATCAATTCAGTGTTAGGCAGTTAGACATATATATATGTTACCGATTATGAAATACAAATATGCAAAGTAATCAATAAGTAAAACACGTATTGTTATATTGTAAAAGTATCGATAAGGTTGTGTCTTCTATCAAGCAAACTACTCTCATTCTCGGTTAGTTTTTATATAAAAGATAATGTGAAGGATATTAAACATTAAATTCATAGTCTGTAGACCATTGTTCACAAATTTTAAAGGATACAGAAAACCCACTTCTATATAAAGCAAACTATTTTCTCAATCTTATTTATTTACTCTATAAAAAAATATGCCTAATACCAGACGTGAAGAATATTTAATCATTACATTCATAATCTATTGAGCATCGTTTACAAACTGTTCAGGATATATACAAATAATCCATTGTTTTCATTACGAGCCAAATCTCAGAATGATATATGATATTGTCTACTCACATTCGAGTTGGCCCAGGTAAGGTTCAAGGTGTAGCCAGGAAGCAGGTCGTCCCTGCTGTTGATGTCACCTATAGCCATCTGGACAGCGGTCAGAAGACTCTGACCACCTGCCCATTCCCCTGTTATAGGGAAGAGTCCTAGCAGGTGAAGCTCAGTCCCGTAGACCCGTGGCCAAATATTGACGAGAGTGACCAACACAAGCAGGGAGGAAATCATTGTTGATCCAAAATTGAAACGAAGGAGCTATGAGTTCGATAACAGGTTGCCTATAAGTGAAGGTGTTCGATAGCAGGTTGCCTACTACAACCAGTGGTTCTCTGATATTTCCAGCGACGTTGTCCCCTGCAATCAGAAATTGGCACTGCTTTCGGGGTTAACTCATGTTGTTAAAATGCACTTAGCCTTCCTAAGTTAGTATCTTCTAAAAGTCCACAGATAGTTTCTTCAGGACTCTACTCCAACACTGGGCTGACTGGGGGTAATCAATGAGCATTGGCCCGATCTATTTCTTTACGCTCTCTCTGATTGTTACCACACTTCCATGATGTAAGTTTAAGAATCATTTCTGAAAAGACTCGACTTGCTGTTCACTTGTCCATTTGATTTTGTTGACTAATTATGCAATGGTTGTGTAGACCAATCGGATACCTCGGCCGGGTTCACAAAGTCAGTAATGTCTAATACAAGTTTACTGTCAAGTTGCAAATAATGTATGTCTAGTTTGAATGTATCAATATAAGGGTTACCATTCTAAATGACAATGTGAGTTCCTTGTTTGAAATTGTCAGCAATAATTCGATTTTGGTTCACACATGCTGTACAGAAACTACTTGTGCGATCACCACATAGCAAGCACCATGATCACTGGTGTTCAGGCAATCAGTTCCACATGACAGGTACGTCAATAGTTCACTGTTACGGTTTGAGCGGAGACACCAGTGAGTTTGTAGCACACTGTCGGCGGTTTCCTCAGAATGCAGCATTTGCTGAGAGCAGTTTATGACACTGTCAACTAATCTCTAACCAAGCCCATGGCAGGAGCTCTAGCATTGTTCAATACTCTGTAACTCCTGATATATGCTGTGTCTAAATGTACAGGTATGAGCCGATGAGAATTATAGGACGCCGTGTGTTGATCAGGAGAGCAACAGGGGACACGTAATGAAGAGATTACTCTTACAATCCACTCCGTGAGATTTATACTCGGACAGTGGTTCTACAGTTCATCTTCAAGTACACTACATTATTCCAGGTTTACAGTTTGCGTTTGCCTCTTCAACTGAACATTCGTTGTAGTCAGATTGTGCCAAGTGATTTCCCATTCAACACCATACATAATTCACCCGAGCGCGGACGGATAAGTCCATTGATGTCTACATTATAAAAATCCCTGCGTTCACATTAGTGGAGTTGTAAATATAAGAACACTAATATCTTTATCAGAACCCCATTAGAGATTACAAAGAACGTTGTCCAATGTACCAATAAAACATTCACAATTAATGACTATATATTTGTCGGAAATTTCGTGAAAAGGCTTTCGTACCGTATCTGTAAGCGTAAAATGTTAAGTCATCAATAATTTCTAAAGGTTGTCATGACCAACTAAATGAGGTCTGCACTTAATTATCGAATTCGTTTACAAGTAAATATTAATCTCCATTTTTTCTAAGCCCGATGGCCTCATTCACCATATTCAACAGTGTGGTTATACGGACTTGTCAAACACGCCGGTCTCATACAATTCACACCGTTTATGTTAACTATTTGTTCTACAGCCCGGTTACCGCGACACTCTACCCTGTAACCAGGACATTTCCACCCATCGATGATGAAGTATATTCAGATGGGAACAACCAAGATCAAGTCTACTCAATCTGCACTTGAGGTGAGGTGAGTTGGGGTTTAACGCCGCTTTCAAGAGTATTACTTATACAATCTGCATTTGAGGAAACGGTAACAGTCAAAGCCTTTCACATACACAAATCGCTAGTAATGTTATACACCCTTTGTACACAACTGCCCCGGCCAGAACTAACTATATTTATTGCAGTGTTCCAATACTCCGGGTACCATTACACGCTGCCCGCAAGAGGTCTAGAAATAAACATTATGGGAAGTCGACGCCAACTGACGCTTAATCACCACTACTTTGTAACGTTTAGCACCGTGTAAACCAACCGTGCACGCCAGGTAATGACAGACGCAATCTTGCCTATTTGTACAACAGATGTGAAGAGTTTACACGCCAACATGACGCTGTTCACTTCGATGTGTACATTTATCGATTACCCTGTAGAAACAATATCTCTCTGTAATTATCCCGACAGAACTCCGTGACTTATGTTTGTCTTCCACCGTGTTCATCAACTTTCATAGATGCGATGTAAATTTATTATGAAGGTTTATACATTTCTTGTTTTTTCATGTTACAGGTACTTGGAGGGTATGTAGGCTCACTTTGAAATATTGAAGTTACTTTTTCGCACTTACAAGATCAATGGCTTAAAATGTTGTTTTTGGTGATGACATATTTCCCCCGTATTCCCCGAGGTCTGAGATTCATTCATGAGATTCTTGAAAGGATCCCTTAGAATATTGATGTTGAGGTGAGGTAAGATGGGGTTTAACGCCGCTTTCAAGAGTATTTCACTTATATCGCGGCTGCTAGTATTATGCCAAGAGGAAAGCCCGCAACACCACGTGGATATATGCATTGCAGTGAAACCTGCGAGCAACGGCTGGAACTAGCGAACCATGGGTGGTACTTCACTGAAATTCAGTGTACCATTGCACCCAAACCTTACCGCGTGTAACAGTTCTCTACTGCAGCCAAAGTTGTCGTGCCACTGGCGGGGTTCGAAACACAGACCTCTTGTAGAATAATGGACTTAGCTGGACTAATAGCAACTTTGAGGAGTGACACCATGGCAACATAACTAAGTTGTATCTACTTCATTATAACGTGTTACACGTAAACACAAGTAGTCATAAAATTTATATTTTAACATTTAGATTAGAGACAAAACATATAAAAGTAAATAGTTCAGTGGTGTTTCATCATAAGTAACATGTAGGCAGAGCAATGTAATCATTCTATCACTGTTACACAACAAGGCATTCTCTTCCCACGGAGGTTACGAACATGTGAAGGGTGTAACCACTGTGAGAAGAGAATGACAACAAGGATGCAACATTACGTTATAGTTAATCTGACAACAGAGCTCAATCTGGGCTAGTACAATGGATACATTAGGTCTTTAGAAAACTGGGGCGAATACAAACCATAAGGACATCGCAAATACGTCACCTGTCCAATAGTTTTTGTAAACATGTCGATTGGACGTCAGTTAGTCAGCGAAATTGGAGGTAACGAAGATATAGATGCATGGTCGATGGTATACTAGTAGAACACATCAAAGGTACATCCTACCTTGTGAAAGCTTTTTCAAGGAATTCAGGTATAAACGGGTTCACGAATAAACAAAGAAAATCGAAAGGTGTCAGCGTATAAACATCTGATGTCACAATGTATGTATTACTAATCAAACATTGTAATCAATTTTGTAAGTGCTAACCATCCAACAAAATCCAGAACACCCTGCGATGCCTCCGTTAACGTTAATGTCAAATGGCTTGAACAACCTTGGCTTCAACACCCAACACACTTAAAGGGGCAGTAGCACCTTTTTGCAAAAATGCGTTTTTCAAATTTCCCATTTATAATGATAGTTTATGTCATTTATATTTACCTTAGAGGGTTAAACATCTTATTACACAAACCAATTATCCGTAGTGGTAATAACTGTGTTGCATATAAAGCAAAAATTGCATGGCATAGAGCAAAAAACAGATTCCAAATTGAACCTTTCAAAACGCAATATATGTCTCGGATATCCTGAAAGACAAAATATGATTCTCAACCTTATTATAACAACTGTCAAGTATAATATATACATATCCAAATTAAAAGGATCTTTACCGCAACTTCATACAATAAAACAAGATTTAAAACATGCCTACGAAATTGACAAACTCGTATGTTACTCAGAATGTAATTATTCGAAATTCACTAAATTCTGGTCCGTATGCCATAATCTATTTACCATTTAAAACTCACTGCAACTTCTTGAATGTCAAATGCCAGGTTTAAAAAGAAACGAGAGAACTTTAAGTGAATTCCTGTATTTTTGTTTTGCAGTTGTTCTGTACTAATATGTGTTTGTACTTCTATTGAAAACGTTTGTACTATATATGTCTGTGTATCTGAAAAAGAAATAAAATATAAAAAAAAATAAAAAAAATTGCATGGCGGCCATTTTATTGTGAACACAATTGATTTTCCGAAGAGAGGAGGGTAGTTTACTATTAGTGACATTATTTTTCAAATACATTTCATCAACTTATTTCAGTGAAAAAACGTGCTACTGCCCGTTTAACTTGTTCTTGACATTGTGCCGATCGGACTGAAACTGTCTCGAACTGAGTTGACGTAAAGGCAATAATCTTCAGTCTGTTTACTTCATGGGCAGACAGTGACGTACTGTGGACTGAAGGGTGCTCCAGAACGTTGAACATACCCGCTATAAAACTTAACAGAAGAACGGAACTTCAATACTACTATTGTTGCAGTAATTTGAGTTTAGAACAGTCGGATAATTATTTAGTACATTTATGGTACCTTGTTCAACCTGTTCAATGCAAATAAATAAAATAATAAAAGAGATTATTCTGTTTGCAACATGTTTCGGCACGCCTGGTTCTCAAAGTTTGCAATATGTTCATGAAGTTGTACTTGTTCTTTATATATAAATAAAACAACAACGAGGGATTGCGTCTATCTTTATGAATGATATATACATATGTTCAAGAAGCTGGAATCATTAAAAGTGAACATTTCATGTTTTTTCCAATATTTTTTCAGTTATTAAAGTTAATGAACATTTGCTAAAATGGCACTACAATATATGACTTTGACTCAAAGTTGGCAGGCAAAAGATATGGTGAGTCTCTCTGAGAATTTGCAGGGCTATCACTCTCATCTCGCATATGGAACTTTAAGCCTATCGTCAGGGACTACCTGAAAAGACCACACCTACGGCGTACCTAACATACAATCGCATTGAACCAGCATCGAAGATAAACACAGGTCTTGGTGTTGACGGCTAAGTCCTGGTTTGTAACCAGCTGCGCGAATCAGGGGGTACCAGCGTCTATCAGAGGTGCACTGAAAGTAAAATAAGCTTAACTATCGATTGTTGTACCTCGATTTTTGTCGAGGCGAAATGGTCATGTGGTAAGTTGTTGATATGGCGATAGTTGTCTTACTCTGAAGGTGTGGGTTCGAATCCTGCATGGGACTCGGCCCGAAAAAGTACAAGAATTTGTACTATTGAAAGTAGTGTTATCCAAAATGTAACCTTGTTATAACAAAAATAGAGCCATTGGCTCTGAAGCTCATCAGGCTATCAAAATTACAAAAAGATGGTTTTACAAAATAAATATTACATGATACAATTTTTATTAGACCCTCAATTCTTAGTTTTCAAGGCTGACGTTCTCTTTCTCAACAGCCATTTCTGATGTTAGAACTCACACATTCGGTATTACCTACCAGTCTCCTCACTGACTGAAGTGAAGAGCACATACAATCTCCAGAGTACTGCTTGGTGCAAAAGGGTTTTATTTAGGTTGTGACCCTGTGATCCATATTTTGGGTCACAGGGTGACCAAATCTACAATTTAGAATCCAATTTAGCCAATGAGTCTGCACACAACATTTCAGCTTTCTAGAGCTTTTCATACTGGAGAAGATGAAAATAGGTATTTAGGTCATTTGAAGTCACAGGGTCACCAAATCTACAATTTAGAATCCCCACTGGCCAAGGAGTCTGTACATAAAATTTCAGCCTCTAGGGTCACTGGTTGTGGAGCAAAAAGGGAAAAGTTTACATATGGACACCAGACGCCACGCCATGAGCCCATCGGGCTTTTCATGGCTGATTAGCTAAAACTTCACTGCTCATTTTCGAAACTCCACCAATCTATTTAATGTCCCCAAGCCTCACTTCAAGATTGGTTATCCTCTCTCTAACAGTTTCTGAGAAACCATGAATAGAGCCACACTAAAAAACAGCACAAGTGCAATAACTGCAGCTAAAAATTATTGCATGATTCCATTTTTACCTCCTCAAGGTATTGATCACCTCAATATACACACATCTCCGCTAATGGCTGCAATACTGACTAAGCGGCATGAATAACTCACTCACTAAATATACACACCAAATTTCGTTATGCTATTTTAAACAGTTTCTGAGAAAAACTGTCCCATTTATCTCGGACGGAGAGAGCTCAAACCTGTACACCCCTTCCAACTAGTGTGTTATGAAACACTGCAAAAGTTGGAATGATTACCACTAAGCATCAGTCTGATTAAAATCAACGGTTTTCCCCGAGGATTAAAAATTGCAAAAAAGTGACACTACTGGGATATAACTCATATCGTTCGGAGGTTTCCTCTCAAAACCGTCTGATAACAGCCCGTAGACTCCCATGTTCAAATGCAATTCAGTTAACCAATCACAAGACATCCAACAAAAGCTTTCGGCGCGAGAAGCTTGGGGCAGATAACTACAAACAGCTATCCTTTCGTCTGTTACGAATGCTGTCAAAAAGGCGACATTTAAAAACTATGATGTGATTGGTCAGCTATTTGACTGGGCTTTGGCTGCACAAAACTGGTTTGGAACACACGTCTATATGGGGTGTTCTCAGACCTTGTGGCAAGGAATCTGCAGAACTTGTTCGTATCGCGGAAGATGCATTATTTTGCAAAGTTAATTCCTTGGAACAAGGTCGATTTTAATCAGACTGCACTAAGCATTATAGTATGAGACACTCTTCAGCAAATTGTAAGTAACACCATATGGAAGTGAAAGTAAAACAACCCACTAACAAGTCATACTGGTTTTATTTGTAACAAGAAATCAGACATACAAGGTGATTATGTATATATAATTTGTTAACTTACATTCATATTACAGTGCATTCAGTTAACAGCTATCTTAGGAGAGTAATTTCTAATTCCAAAGATTCTAATACCTTATAAACCTACATAAACAAAGGTTCTCGAAGCTACTGTTAAACAAATGTAGTAAAATGATAGCAAGTCTTCACACTCTTGATTAGAAATAAAATCAACACCCAGTTATATCTATTATGAAATCCTAGTTGATTGATCTAACGTTAGAACAGTGACTGTAGTCTCTCACACGTGTAATACTGGCGTGAAATTGCAGCAAGTCATTACCTCAACTAGTCCCGTTGCTTTCTCAAAATGCACACTAATAATCTACTTGGTCTCTATTCTAGGGCACACTTTGTATTCGAAACACAGTGCATCTTTCTTAATCAAAAATGCTAACAAAGTCGAAATCCCCAAAATATGAAGCTTTCTTTCCAAAAAATGTTCTTTCTCTTAAATAATCACAATTTAAACAATATATACGAAAATTTATCAATCAATTTGTGGTATTGTTCTAAGTAGTATATGAGCAATGCTGATGTTCCCTTGATAGTGTTATAGTAACTAATTTCCTTGATGATTGATGACATGTTCTCTAAAAACAGAGAAATCAACACAACCACACAAGATAAAACTTAATTATTTCATCTTCATATTGAGCTCTCCGAGATCATGTTATTTAAGTAAAGCTTAGAAATTGATATGCAATCTTATTATCATACAATTATTTGATGTTATATAAATGTTATATTTGGTAAAATATTATGTAGTATTATAAAAGATCTATTAGTGTATTTTTGATAGAAGAAATAAAAGATTATCTGTAATGAATTGATCAATTATGCAACTCTCTGTGAGAAGAGATGGATTATTTGCTTGTTTGATAAGAATAAATATTTCAAAACAAACTTTCTTGTATTTATGTCATGTGGCAGAAAGTACACCGATTCCTTAGTACCAAGTCTATAAATATGTACAACCAACATAGATAAGGTGGGACTTAATATAATTCTCACTTCCATCATTTTTTAAATCAATAATGTTTCAAATCACATACTGAATTTCCATTAACAAAGCCATTTGAAAGTACATCTAAATGAAATATTTCAAACCATTTTTGCATTTATGTCACTGAAACCAAAACACTAATGCATGAATGTCAAGCCATCATTCTAAGTCAAGCAGTTAAAAGATAACGACCTCACACTATAACGTCATTATACTTCACATGATCCCAATCTCATGTACACACGTCCAATGAAATGAAACTATCTCTACACACTATGTACATCGTATTGTTACCAGGGCTACAGTTACAAAAATAGGAGTAAATCAGTACATGGAATTATGCTGTCAGTCAGTGTGAGTGTCTGTGTTGCTGATATGAGGGCAGGGTTTTCAGCGTAGGAAGAGGGTGTTGGCCGGGTACAACTTTCCGCCCTTCAAGATGGTGGCTCCTGTGTAGTACCTCCAGAACATGCTGGAGCCACGCTTCAGTGCACCCTGAAAGAGAAAATGTTTATCTTAGATCACATGAAATGCTTCATTTGAATACATGTAATTAATTGTTTCTAAAAGTAAATCTTCTCTCATAGTGGTATCGTCTCTACATATCAGGATTTATCTATTAATTTATTCAGCATACTAAAGTCTTTACCTCTGGGTCTTCAGTCTTAAGGCACAAATGCACATTTCTCAAAATAAAATTGATTATATATATATATTTATATATAGCAAGGCATTAATAGCTTATATAAATTTATATGGTTTCTTTCCTGAAGATTGTTGGTTACCATTGTCATTACCATGTTGCAGGTGATCATAATATTTTGAAAATGTTCAATTAATAAAGTGATATCAAATCAACAATGATGACGGATAGGTTTACAGTTTGTAAACATAAATATTCATTTATTAGTTTTCATGATATATAACTAGCAAAATACTTCGAAAAAGCATGATCATAACATATTCAAGTGGCCATTAAATAACATCATTTGACAGTCAGATGAAGACAGTGAAACAACAACTGATCCAACACCTATCCATATCATTGGTCAAAGGATAGTTACCTGTCTGCGGAGGTCGGAGAAGCAATCAATCCAGGTGCTGTACTCCCTCCCTGCAGCAGCCTCCAGTCTGAAACAGGTAACGGTCAGGTAACAGGAGAGGAAGCATATGGTAACTCATAGGAAGCAACAGAGCATTAAATAACCATTTGTAGAACCTGCAAAGGTCATGGGAGTAATAGTTTAACATTTTAAATCTTGGGAAGCAATAGGTAACAGGGCATTAGATGACTCCTGCTTATTTCCGTTATTGAAGTTTGTTCCAAACGTCCATTACATGAGCAAAATGAAAGCAATGTTTCAAAACACTGTTCTGGGCGTGCGGAACATGTTCCCTTGAAATAGTAGGTGCAAGTCCCACAGCAATGGAACATGTTCCCTTGAAATAGTAGGTGCAAGTCGCACAGCAATGGAACATGTTCCCTTGAAATGGTAGGTGCAAGTCTCACAGCAATGGAACATGTTCCCTTGAAATAGTAGGTGCAAGTCGCACAGTAATGGAACGTGTTCCCTTGAAATAGTAGGTGCAAGTCGCACAGCAATGGAACGTGTTCCCTTGAAATAGTAGGTGCAAGTCGCATAGTAATGGAACGTGTTCCCTTGAAATAGTAGGTGCAAGTCGCACAGCAATGGAACGTGTTCCCTTGAAATAGTAGGTGCAAGTCGCACAGCAATGGAACGTGTTCCCTTGAAATAGTAGGTGCAAGTCGCACAGCAATGGATCCCTTGAAATAGTAGGTGCAAGTCGCACAGCAATGGAACATGTTCCCTTGAAAAAGTAGGTGCAAGTCGCACAGCAATGAAACATGTTACATGTAAGTGGACATAAGGTAACCATTCAGAAGAAGAGTGGTAACATATTTGTTCATTATGAGTGTGTGATATATTCATAGATTCCACAGTTTATGCTCCTCAGTGGATATTTAACACAAGTCTTATACAAACAATAGAAAGAGGTGCAGAATCGACAATGCAAATTAAAAGCATTTTTAAATTAAGCTTACAATTCCTCAATACAATACAAGAGAAGGTAAACAATAACAGACTATTTTCCTGTAAATATCACCCTTTATGGAATATTAAGGAATAACCTATCATTAGCGCTTCTCAGATTATTTGCTTTTGTAAATGAGTGTTGATTCCTGTCTTTGCTGACCACACAACATTGTTTGGTACTAATAGATAAAACAGTGAAGAGTTGAGAACTGATATTAAAGTAACTAATCACTGACCCTGATCCGTTGATAGCCATGATGTTTGTCACAACAGTGAAGGGGTATGTTATGTGAGACACAATCAGCTGAAAACAATAAACACCATTAATACATCACCTTAAAATAACATCACTACTGGTTTATCTTTATTGGTAACAATAATCATACAAAAAGAAGACTTTCAAGTGTTTCCATTACTTGCTTACTGAAAAGAAAATGAGAATATAAGACAACTTCTTCAGCCTTCATGTTGAAAATATCCTAGGAATATGAGATCCTATATTTTCTGTATCAAGTTTATTCACCATTTAGCAAAAGCTAGCATCATTGCAGGTGAGATGAGATGATTTTAGGTTTAACATATTTCATTTAGTATTACTGCAGGGAGAAAGCCTGCAACCCCATTGTAACCATGCATTGCAGTAAAACCTACCATCAGCCAGAACTAGTGAATCATTGGAGGTACTGTTGCATTTCACACAAACCATAGAATGCATGTAGAACAGTGCAGACAAACTTGCAGAGCCCCATCCTGTCTCAGGGTATAACCTAGTACCCCTATAACCTAACACTACCGCCAGGGGTGACTATTGACCTTAAGTTCGATGTATTGTTACACCCCTAACTACCGCCACTTTCATACCCTGGGTGCAAAGGCAGCTCAAAATCTTCACAAGCCCTTGATGGGATTCAAACCCAGACCTCTTGATGATCAATCCAAAGCCAAACATACTAACTACTTTGCTGCCATTGCACACTATTGTGAAAAAGAGATGAATACAAAATAGGACTACCATCATGACAATTCTCTACTGCAAATAAAGTTTTTATTCACTCTAAGACAACACTAATTGAGCCTGTTTAATTGACTCATACTTATCCTATCTTATGAGACCATTTGTTGACAGATGACAGTTAGTGTCAATAATATAATTATCACCCATGGCGTCTAGCTGAAATATATCTAAATCTTGTCCTAATAAGAGGTGAGGTGAGTTGGGGTTTAACGTCGCTTTCAAGAGTATTTCACTTATATCGCGGCTGCTAGTATTATGGCAGGGAGAAAGCCCGCGACGCCATGTGGCTATGCATTGCGGTGAAACCTGCAAGCATCGGCTGGAACTAGCGAACCATGGGTGGTAGTACGCTGAAATTCAGTGTAGCATTGCACCCAGACCTTACTGCGTTTAGAACTCAACCTACTTTCTCAGCCAATCAGACGGTCGTACTTTCTTGACAAAATAGACTCTTAATGATTAAGAACTCAACGCTAAAACGCTCTTCATGACACGCCCTCTCTGTGTCTGATAGGTCAAAACAAATGACAACAATGTTTTACAACTTTTTATTGACATGTGCCCCACGTGACTCGAAGTAAACACGGCCTCGACACTACGCTACACAGGCGGTATAAAGATACTGGCAAATGAGTTTCGAAATATTTTGCATGCAGCATGCATTTGTTAGTTAGAGTTGTTGTTAAAGTCGTTTTACAAACAAAAACGTTCAGTCTTTTAACGAACTAAAGCCAAAACAGCCGACTTTAATTTAATTATAACATTATGAATTAATTATATTGTTTTTTTCTGTAATCTAAACACAAAACACTAATGACTAAATAGATATATACTTCCATTTGCATTAAATTATGAAGCAACAATGTTAATTTTAATGACTCGCACATTCCACAATTTGATTTAGACAACGGTCTCTACATGGTTAAAAATAAACTATTTCCGAATACAATGAACAGAGGAAAATGAGCTCACCTCAAAGATAGACGGAAGATTATCTCTAGTTTTACCACAACAAATGTTACGATCAAATACGTTTTTCGAAAGTGAGAGTTCATAAAAACACGTCCATACAGCTTGGCGACATCGCGTCATATGAAACGATTACGTAGGAACTCACGGAAACAGTGACGTCATTGAACCTGTCAGTAAACTTGCCGTGCCCCTGGCGGGATCCCTAATAAAAAGATGGATCGCTATAAAATGAGGTTGTGTAGTGTTGAATACAGTACGTACTCCACAAGCTGCAGCAGTGTAGGACTTGATCTCCTTGTCTTCCACCAAATACTTGTTCACCAGCTGTGCTATAAAGTTGGATATCCACACAGTGATCACTTCTCCTACCAGCCGGGGAACAATACCCCTGTAACATACAGTAGATTAAGATTAAGAGAGTAAGATTATTACACAGCCAGGTGTGACGGTTGTCAATTTAGGAGATAAATCCATTCTGTTTTATATTTTGGGGTTGTATGTTGTGCATTTTTTACCCCTAAATTTAATTTCAAACCGAGCTTGCGAGGTTTGAAATGTTTATTTAGGGGTAAAAAATGCACAACATACAACCCCAAAATATAAAACAGAATGGATTTATCTCCATTCTAACATGACTAATTAGGAAAATAATGAGGAACTCTTTCGTCTTGCGCCAAAGCACTGTGCTTGGGTCAAACCAGTGCAGACCGGTTTCACTCGCCCGCGACCCTTCGGTGCAGTTCACTTTTCAAAGAACATGCTTCAATCAAAATATCAACAGATATCAAACTCACAGAAGCGATTTTCAAGTAAATACATAGTCCGGCCTATCTCCCCTACAAGGCTGACAAGGACCAATCCCATTCAAGGGGCGCTACTCTGAAAGTAGTTATTCACTACAAGCGAAGAGTTTGAGACTTGAAGAAAGCCTGACAAGAACGCTTTTTGTGTCATGGTTGAGGACATCGTGGAAGGAAATGGGGTCATTTGGGATTGTGAACTGGAGGTAGTGGAAGAATTTTGCAAAATAGAGGAATAACGCCGAGTGCTTTTTTGTATACGTCTGCGGAGCAATGTGAATCGGTCTCAAATATTTAGAGGTGATTATCGGTAAAATAGTTACTCCAAAATTGATACGAGGAACCAATCAGAAAGCAGTATTTTCATTCTAAATATACTGTCATGTTAGAATGGTCAGTTACAACATTTACAGTTATTTTGTCCATGACATGAATTTTTACAGAAAACTCAAAACGTAACCTTAAAATTTGTTTAGCCCATTATTAGCACCATTGTTTCAAGATATTTATTTTTCATGCCTTAATGTATAACACCTACCTAAATATTACCTGCAATGTAACCGATGAAGGAATAAGCATATAGATACTTCATAACTTTGGTTTAAAAAGTTATCAAAGTTTTCAAGAAATCAAATACAAATGGGAGGACACAGTTCCAACTTACGCAAAGTAACCCAAAATGCCATCATTCCTGTAGATCTCTGCTAAAGATGAAAATATAGACCTGGAAAAGACATTTTAGTATTTATAAAGGTTATTTATTCAAAGTACAAATAAAATAATTTTTATAGGCATTCTTACATAATCATTAAAATCTAAATATTTTCAATGTCTAAAATACATATAGGATAAAATAAAGATACAATCACTGTATTTTGATCAAAGATTGAGATGCTTTCTAATTTCCAATATGAGTAACGGAGAGTAAGATGACAAGCGGAAGTTTACTAACCACATGATATGCTACATTTTCTTTGAATTAAGCACTGAAGGAAAGGTCAAATTCATATATAAGAAAAACCTACGAATATTTTGTTTCCTTTCCAACAAATTGAACCATACATCTCAACATCATCACTGAAAAAGAGAAGAAAATATATTGTTACTCATGGAGTGAATGAAATTATGCAAACTATATTTTTTAAAATTTTACTTCCTTTTTCCAAAGGACTATCTATGAAAAAAAACTTTTTAAGTGCATCCGAGAGAAGTAAATTTACGAAGGCTGAGGGGGTCGGGGAGTTTTTTACATTTCAGGCCTATGATTAACCTCAAAGGACATGAAGTGAAGCTGTTATGTTTCTGTACATTTCATTCTTTATAAAGTCAGAACTCAAGTTTATTAACTACGTACCATGAAAAGGGTGGCTAACAATTATTCCCATACAACGACCAATTGTTTCTTGTGTGGTCTGGAAAGAAGATATCACAGAAAAAAATTATGTCAAAAGCATCCAATAAAGTAATAGATACATACATAATCTCTCGTTAATCTACTTATAACCAGTATGTTGTAATTATATCTGCTGTACTTGTTGAGCTGGCCTGTGTATTTTATGGGCGCTTCATGTAAATGTTATACTATATTGATACTGTACAATGTTTTATTGTTTTCAAATGTATATGCCTATGCCTACTGAACTGAATTGAATAAAAATATTTAAAAAAAAAAAAAAAATCTACTTATAACATTGTTACCATTTTACTCACTAAATCTATTACAGTTTATCAGGAAATAAATCAATTGGTATGCATAGGCTTTTTTTTAGACAGTTATTAAACAATCCAATAAAAACAAGAGAATTAGTGAGCACAGCTCACTCATATACCCCCGCTTTTAACATTGGTCAAAGAAAAAATGTTTGTATGAACAAACCACAGAACTTGCAGGGGTCGAAATTAACCTTTTAAATGCAGTAGCCATTCGGACTAGTGCATTTCTAAAATTACTAGTCCAGACTTATTCCAACTAGCCAAATACATCTCCATGATCATTTCAACTCAAAATTTAACTAGTCTTTCGGACTACCAGTTTTTACACTCTACTAGCCCTGTTTCTTTTTCACTAGCCATGGGCTACCGGACTAGTGCTAATTTCGAACCCTGAGAAGTAAAGTATATATATGTCTTCATAGAAAGTATGTCTTCATAGATAAAGGATTATGGTTAGATGTCAGGGTTATGAGTGGAACAAAAAGTGTCAATGGCGAAGTCGAAAAACGGAGAAAATTTTCATATTTTATGCAAATGAGGGAATGAAACATACAAACGGCAGATGTACACATCATGGTGATTGTACATAGCAAGTAAAATTCGAAAAATTTGAGTGGAACAAAAAACGGACGGATGCACGGACATGCTGACCGCTATATACCCCTGACTACTTCGTAGTTGGTGTATAATAATCAACATCCCATACACAATATGGTACTAACGGAGACATCAAAATGAAAACAGTTTAACATACATCTCTACAGAAGGTTTTAATCCACACGACAAGCTCATCATCCCCTGTGGGTTGGTCCTCCTGCGACTTGTTCATTTCCTTAAATCTCTGAAACAAGATACCAGAGTCCATTGTTACCATCAGGTTTGTAGCAAATATCCAGAACATCTTCAATGGCTCGTGTCACAGTAAAATTGACCAACAAACTAAAAATGTCTTGTTTTTACAGAAGAATGAGGCAATATTTCAGGAGTGGGACAACAATGAGGGCAAACATATGCATTTTTCTTTCAGAGAGATAAGTGACATTAAACTTAAAATACACAATGCTCTATTTATTTTATGTAACATTATTGGAAAATACAGTGTTTAGAATTTGCAAACTTAAGCATATGTGACCACATCCTAGCAAGTTTTTTTTTTTTTACCAGTATATTTTTTTTTTTACAATGGACAGAAAAGTGGTATTTTACTGTAGTGAACATAACACTTTTTCATAATGTCTCACTGTTTAGCAAATAGGGGTTGATTTGACTTGCTTGTTTAAACAATTTCAAGTGACCTATGGTCTACATTTTAAAGAACAACATAATCACATTAAAAGAGATATGAAGAATGAAAACTTTAAAGTGGTGTACCTCCATGACAGCGTTCTGTATTCCATTGCCAAGAGTTCCGGAGATGACCCGGGGCACGACACCTCTATACATCCCCCAGAATCCATCACAAGACTTGATGTACTTCACTAAAAATGCACATATTTATTAAAATAACACTTGGCAGACTGTACATACATAATGTGTAAAAAGAATAGACATATCCCACTGACACGCTCACAGTTCCCCTGTGACCTTGATAATAATGGAAATGTCAACAAAATCTAACCAGTATGGGTTCTTTGTCTTGTCTAGGAGAAGTTGTGTATCAAATATGAAGAGAATCCAGTGAACGGTTCTTCGAGACATCCCTCTGACGAGTGGACTAAAACGTCAAAGTTCTACTTTGACCTTGAGAATAAGTTGCTGACTTGATTCCATGCAGATCAACCAGTGAACGGTTAGCAAGAAAGGACATAGAAAATACAGCTAAATAGGTGACCAAAGATAACAGGTATCTTGAGAGTATATCAAGTATATTATCTTTTGTTGTTTGCATTGCCATAAATTTGCATCATAATCATGTTATACTTACCATATTGTATGACATTTGGATACACCAATGATTCTTTGCCAAGAAGAGACACTGACGGTCTTGGAGCCAGTGGCTCGTGACCAACCTGTTGAATAAATCATTTTGCATTAGGAACATTGAGTTTTTCATAAAAATTTATTTGTTTTAACGCATAAGTGATATCAATCGCTGAAAAAATCTTTCATCTACTGTGAACATAATGTGTGAGATATAATTTTCAATGACAATCTGATGTAATTTGGTTTCAAAGACACTTACACTCTGTTAGTGCCAACCACTGACTGTGATATCATTCAAAGAATTTCTTTTTATCTTCCTCTATTGCAATCGGCCTTAGAACTCAGTAACAAGGGTTTTCAACAATGTGAGCTTGTCAATTGCACAGTCACTATAGCAACAAACATGCAAATAGATTTTCTTGATAATCCTCGTGCTGCAGGTTGCTTTTGACTCTAATTACTGATTGTGAGGATGGTTATATCAACATACGAGGGGCGTTCAATAAGTGTTGCAACTTCAATATAAAACCAACTCGCGTAGTCAATTTTTTACTTTTATTTTTCAACATAGTTACCCTTCACCTCAATACACTTATTCCATTTCTCTTTAAGACTTTTAATGCCGCTTTTGTAGAAGTCTTCCGTTTGCCCCCCTAACCACGCCTCTGTGGCAGCTTTGACGTCTTCGTCATCCCGGAAGTGCCTTCCACGTAGGGCGGATTTCAGGTTTCTGAACAGGAAGTAGTCACTGGGGGCTAGGTCTGGGCTGTAGGGTGGGTGGTTAAGCTGTTCGAATCCACAATCCCGTATAGCGGCCTGTGCAACTCTTGACTTGTGGACTTGAGCATGCAAAATCAGAACACCACGTGTCAACATTCCACGGCGTTTCTGTCGAATTGTCTTTGGCAATTCTTGCTTAAGGTTGGCATAATATTGACCATTCATTGTAGTTTTGGTTGGCAAGTAATCAATTAATAACCCTTACGTTGCGTATATATATTTTACCCTTTTTAGCCCCTGTGGCGGAATTTACAGGCTCGCAGCTCGCAGCAGTAGTTTGAGCTTAGGCACTAACGAGCTCTGCTGGCGGAATTTCCAGGCGGCGATTCCGGTACCGTTTTTACGAAATATACCGCATCTACATGGCGAATACGGGCTATATACGGGCGTTGAATACAAATTCAAGTCGCGGCACCCGTACACAAATGGTTGCTTTATACCCGCATCTTTGAATTATTTTTTTACGATTTTTCTTTACTTTTCTATTACTTTGTAAAGATTGTCTTTAATTCGGGCCTTATAACATCATAAATTTGGAGCGCGCTACTGAAATTTTTATATGGACTTGAAGACCAGATGTTTGTCTTTACAATGATATAAAAAATATTAGAATGCGACCTATGGTTATAATTCTATTGACATCTAAAGTTTGTCTTTATTTCCAGCTTCATGAAATCAAAACTCCTGAGCGCGCATATTGCGAAATTTATATGTGCTTGTAGATAGTTTATTCCTCTTTACAATGACGTAAAAATTATTAGAATACGACTTATGGTTCAGAAAATATAACCAACCAAAGAAGAGTGACGCTACCCCGACAGTACCACGTGAATGGTCCCGACGCGCACCAAGTTACTGGCACTGCTTGGTCCCCCCGGGACTGTGCTAATTACAGTACCGTTACCTCCTCGAGACCTCCTCGAGACCTCCTCGAGGGTGCCAGAGCCGAGCGCGCGTGGAACTAATGGGTACTAATGAGCACAGCATACACTAATCACCGCGGCGAACGCAATACATGTTGCGCGGTGTAAAGTTTGTCTTTATTTCCAGCTTTATAAAATCGTAAATTATTTCGCGCGCATGCGAAACACGTATGTACTTGAAGACAATTTATTCCTCTTTACAATGATATAAAAATTATTGGAATACGTCAAATGGTTCGCAATATATGAAGAGCGTAAGGAAGGCACCCCCAGTACTTAGAAAATTCATTTTTGAAAAACTAACTTTTTGCGACATCTGGCGCATCATTTGCCGCATGTTTATTTTTCGCTGCGCATATACATTTGATACATGGAATTGAAGACAATTTATTGCTCTTTACGATGATGTAAAAAGAAAAAAAATGCGCGACTTCGTTCGGAAGCTATAGCGGGCCAAATGAAGGTACCCTCGGTACTTTGAGGCAACTTTTTGACTATCGCGCATATCGGGGCACGTGCCGCAACTTTAGTTTTTCGTGCGCATGTATAAATTTTATATTGAATCAAAGCCGAATCTTTCCTCTTTACCCCATGTAAGTTTTATGAAAATCGGCCACCCGGTTCAGCATTTATGGGTGTTTTTTATGATGCGGTTCTGGCTGAACTTCCAATGAAAGCTCGCATTCACTTTCTCTGTCTCTTTGATAAAATAAAAAATATTTTATTTGCAATGACATGTATTACAATGAAATTACAATGCATTTACGTACAAATATACACAATATTTACCTGCGGTTGTGCGCAGAACAGCTTTAGGGACCTAACAAGGTATGTATATAATGTGTATATACTTGTTGTCCACACTTCGGCTCTCTTTACTTTCAATTTTCTTCTTCTTCATTCCCTTCTTCATTTCTTTCTTTTTCCGTGGCAGTGATGTAAGCCCTGGAATAGTCAGTGGCGGTGTGGTACAGTTTGAAGCATGGTGCGGCGCACAGAGAAACATTACAATCTGTACATTCATAAGAAGACTCTCTGCCTACTCGTTTTTTCTTCCTTGCTGGCCCATTGCCTTCTTCAATCTGTTTTGCGAGGACGGCGCGTTTTGCCTTAGAGCATACCACACACATCCTTGTGACGTTTTTCTTCCTTCCGACAGGCTCAATCTTCGTCGGAAAGTGACGTCCATGAAGACGAGTGACACTCTCGTCGCTCGTGCTCGGCCGACCACGGGGACGTCTGCAAAGTGATGGAACTTGTTCCTTGTCCGCAAATGTTACTATATGTTGCACCAAAGCCTTCCTGTATTCCCGACTTGTTTTTAGAGGTTTATCTTTGCTGTATTCTTTATAAACGATGTAAGAGTTCAACATGGCAACGTTGAGAACGTGAAACCAAACCCGTTTCCACCACTTCAGGGTCTTCACTCGGAACGGCGTGTACGACAACATCTGGTCGGCCCGATCAACACCTCCCATGTACTTGTTGTACGTTGTTACAATGCGCGGCTTGAGAACTGGTTCCCCTGTTGCCCGGTTCTTCTTCCCTGTTTGTTCAAGTTGTGTATCTTCAACAGTAGACATGAGAAGCACTGATTTTCTATCTTCGTAGCGAAGAACGAGTAGGCCATGGTTGTGAGAAACTGTCATGTCCCCTTGCTTGGCTTTCTTTTTAGGTTTCTTGACTGAATCAGGAAGTCCCTTTCGATTGGCTCTCAACGTCCCCGTGGCACCTATTCCCCGCTCCCACAAATTTATGTACAGATTTGTGGACGAATAGTAGTTGTCCATAAAGATGTGATGCCCCTGTCCAACGTAGTCGTTCACCAAGTCCATGACTACATCATAAGTTTTGCCACCTTCAGAAACCGGTTCATTCGTTTTTCCAGTGTAGAGTTTGAACTTGCAAACGTATCCGTTGTGCGAGTCACACAACATGAAAGCCTTTATCCCATACTTCTTAGGCTTGTCGGGAAGATAAACTTTGAAAGATAAGTTACCTTTCCAGGGCACCATGCCCTCGTCGACTGAAATGTTTTGATGCGGTTTATACACTCTTGAAAAACGGTGAACTATCCGGTTATACAAGTGTCCCAGTTTATTTATTGGTGAAAAGCACGGGGTGTTACGGCCCGGCATCCTCCTGTTGTCAGCCAAGTGTAGGTAGGTTATAAGAAGCCAAAACCTGTCTCGGGGCATGCACTTGGCGAAGAAAGGCGTTGAGGTAACATCACTTGTTGACCAGTAATCAGCAAAGTTTCTCTGCACAACCAATGACATGGCAATTGTCATGGCTACAAATACCTTCATCTCTTCTGCATTAGTGTCTTGCCACTGTTGCATTCTTGAACGGGGTCTTAGAATTTTGTCCTCCATTGCTTGTTTGAAATATCTATTGGTTTCCGTTGCCATATCCTCATAGTCATCATTATGTATAAACAAATTGAAAAAGTCAATAGGTTCAGGGTTCTCAGGAAGTTCTATGAACTGGCGCAACCCAGTTTGACCAGTGAAAGGCAAGTTTACACGTGGCCGCGGACCATCCACCCACTCATCAAACGTCTGTGAATTATCTTGATTATATTGTGGTATTTCGGCAAACTCCTCCTCAAAACCACTAAAGTCTTCTTCGGTGGAATTACCGGCGGCTAGAATCTTTCTGGCAATCTCTGTCTCTATATCACTCAGAGCATCTGTGTCACCATGTTCACTATCTATTACAGTGTCCCGATCATATGCATCATCACTGTCTAAACCACTGCTACCATCACTGTCAGTTGACTCCATATCAGAGGCTTCATCAGCATGGATCTCGTTGATGAAGTCGTCGTCGCTTGAAACGGCTTCAAAGCTGCGTGTCCTAGTATGCAACGCCCTAGGCCGTCGCAGGGCCTTGCGTCCACGTCCGCGCAGCATTCTGCTTCAACCTGTAAATGATTGAAAATGCGTTAGATGTATGCAACATATAACATGTGATTAGAGACAATAAACATACAGAGATAATGAATGTGAGCTTCATGGACGTTCATTTGCCAGTTTCAGAACCTCCCAGGGCATCTAGGACGACTGCACCGCAAGCGCCGACGGCTTCTGACATCGCGCCGATTTTTCCGACGCATATGTCAAACGGACCATTTTCTGATTTCCTCGGCGACGTGTAGCACCGGGCGCGAGGCCCGGAAAATAAACTACTATGTCAGGGAAGCACGGGTTGTCAGTTGCCGAATGACTTCTCTTTTCGAGAAGCGAGCATCCAAGGAGCGGTCTCTCGAGGCGGAGCCCGGACCCATGGGAGCATACTCCCATGCTCTCCGGGAATTCCCGTCCCCGTCTTCCGCGGCGGACCCCGGATTCAATCGCGGGACAGGTTTCCCATGTTCTCTTTTGAGAACGAGAGACTCCGAGGAACAATCCTATGGGACGAACCCCGGATTCTATTGGGAATGGGTTCCCATGCCCTCTCGACATATATAGCAGAAACCTTCATACCTCGGAATGACACGAACCTTTATTTCAAAGTAGAAAAAAAATAATAATTTGCACAAAAAGTTTGGGGGCTGGCGACCAAAAGCGGGGGGGTCCGCGCACCCCCCGGTAGATATTTATACTTGTGGGTCGGTCCCGAAGATGACGGACCAAGCCCATGTTCATGGGAATTTTTTCTCATTATGTCATGGCGAATCCCGTCGGAAATTCCCCTGCTCACGAAAAAACTAATACCTAAAAAAGTAATTGTGATACAAAAGAACTTTGGTAATAAAAGTGGTGAGGAATCAAATTCTCCATCTGCTCAGTTCAGTCCGCTACACATATAAATAATTCTTCAAATCTTATTGAATGAAACGTCTTTTATTCAATAATGTAAAAGATAAAATAATAAATTCAATTCAAATGGTTTGGAAAGGTGCGCCCTCGCATTTGAATTTTAGAAATAAAAACCTTTCGCAAATGGCATCAGTAACAAAAATGTTCACGCATTTTTAGAAACTCCGAAAAGTGAAATATTTTCCTGAGAAAATATTCCCACGAAAAGGCTTTTCCCCGAGCGGCGGGTCCCGTACTCAAATATATTTTCACTTTTATGTTATATTTTTTTTTCCAAAACTGGAAACAAAATTCCGTCATGACAGTTGTTCATCGTTTATAAAGCTCTATATTTGCGTATCAAAAGAACAGTATTTTAGATATATATTATCATACTTCTTCACTTATGCGTACATCAATATTGCGGCTCTTCGCGCATGCATAGTTCTTCCCAAAAACATGCGCATTATATCTGGAATTAAAGACAATGTTTTTCTCTTTACAATGATGTAAAAATTATAAAAATCGGACTTGCGGTTCACAAGTTATAAAGCCCGTAATGATGGTATATGCTAAGAGCGCCACTTATTCAAAGCCGAATATCACCTTCTGCGCGACACCTGGCGCATCAAAAGTTATTGCCGAAAATACACGTATTTTATATGGAATTGAAGACAATTCTTTTATCTATATACTGATAAAAAAATTATGAAAATATCCCAAGTAGTTTCTTAGAAATAGAGCGCCGAGGCATGTTGGGGTAAATGCGCCACATGTATCAAAATTCAAAAGTGCGAAAGTCGGCTATCTCTGTGCGATTGCTGTATTTTCAGTTATGTTAGCGCAATTGCGATTTTTATATGGGAATAAAGGCCATTCTTTCCTCTTTATTTTGGTATAAAAAAAATGAAAACAACCAATTGGTTCATATGATACGAAGTGCGAGAGAAAGGTAGCTTATCGCAATATCTTCCCGTAATTAGAAGCTATCTGCCCATGTGGCGAGATGCGAGACAGATAAGCATAGGCTATCTGCCCATGTGGCGGGATGCGAGACAGATAAGCCTGTACGGGCCTATCTCACCCCGGGGCAGTGCAGACACTTAGGTGCTAATTAGCCGCCGGGCAGTGTAGCCATCGGAGCGAAGCAGGACAAAATTGGCCTTTTGTAAAGCTAATTATCGATGCGTTACGGGTCAACAATGCACACGCAAATTGGTGTGAATTTTGCTGGACGTTCTGACCAGACACTGAAGAAAGTTTTATTCTCATTGCGGGCTGCGAGGCATAAATACAGCCATTCTCATGCAGCGAGTCGCGGAAACAATCGACTCGGGACCCGGTATGGCAGATAGCACAGTACATAGACAGCCGTGAATTATTCTAAGTAAGCGATCCGGGATCCGTATACAGACACCTCAGAATCGCTTATAGCCCGCCCGGATAATTCCGGGACCCGCATGTTAAGGGTTAATATGCCTTTTGCATCCCAAAAGATTGTCGCCATAACCTTGCCAGCTGATGGTTGAGTGCGAAACTTCAGGGGAGGCGGTGAACTCGGGTGCTTCCATTGCTTGGATTCCAGTTTAGTTTCCGGGTCCCAGTGGTGGATCCAGGTTTCGTCACCTGTCACCAGACGAGACAAAAACCTGGCTTCATCTGCATTAAACCGATCCAGGAGCTCCATGCAATTTTTGGTTCTTTTCTGGCGATCTTGTGCTGACTGCTGTGAGGTTTCTGGGTACCCATCTTGCAGATACCTTGGACATACCAAGATGGTCATGAATTATTTTTTCAACACTTCCAACTGATATCTGGAATTCCAAAGACAGTTCAGAAACTTTAACACGGCGGTCAGCTAAAATTCGTCTTTCGATAGCGGCAATAACTTCCGGTCGGGTGACTTCAGATGGCCTGCCTGACCGTGGGTCATCGTCTAAGGACTCCCTGCCCCGCTTGAACTGAAGAGACCAGCGACAAACTGTTGAAAAGTTAGGAGCAACCTTACCCATCACATTACACATACGATTATGTATTTCTGTAGCTTTGCATCCCTCTTTAGTAAGGAACTTGATCACAGCGCGTTGTTCATGTTTGAGAGAATCCATGATTATGGAGACCCCTAGGTCAGCGCAGCTATTATATCTAAATAATTGTTATGTCTAGAAATTGTTTTGACATGTGTCAATGTTATGTTTTGACTATAGTAACACCTGCTATAAGCTGACACTGTTTATGTAAACACCAATGCCCCGCTTGCAACACTTATTGAACGCCCCTCGTATTTCCACATGTTATGTAAATAAATATACATGCAAATTATTGGGATTTTACTTGTGAAATGGTATTTTTATAGTGATTATGTACCAGCATAATATAACACATATATATTCTCCTTAAAAGGAGGGTTCTATCGAGGTATTTTTTGTGGAAACGATATTCAAGAGGATATTCGCATTTACACATATATATATGCTATTATTACATGATTAAAACACAGTCAAATTAAAATATATCAGTTACGTTAATACGTTAATAACTTTGCAATTCACAACTTGAAAAAGACAAACGCACATTTGTTGAAAAATAAAAACAATAAGAATTGAACGGAAGCCATTCATCGGCGCTGCGAGTGGGGAAAACTTTGCTAAGGCCTAATAGCATATTGTTTATAAGTTTTATGATATGTTATGCGTTACTCATCCTCGGTTACCCATGGTTTTATATATGCTCCGTTACTCTCCACTATATCACCCATGGGAAACCTTATCAGAAAAATCTGTACTCAAATTACTCGCCCTTGGCCGGCGTGAGCCAATCAAACTGTTACGCAGCTTGGACCTGCGAGCCAATGACAATTCATATCACTTCGTTTCAAAGCAAGCGAGGTCATTGTGTTAGCCATCCGTCACCGATTATCTCCCTTGACCATTTCCGTCTTATCCCATTGAGCATTTTCTTTGGTTACTGACTTCGTCACGCCGGCCAAGGGCGGGTAATTTGAAAATAGATTCCCCTGATAAGGTTTCCCATGGGTAATATAGGGGAGAGTAACGGAGCATATATAAAACCATGGGTAACCGAGGATGTGCGTTACTATGTGAATATTCTATCAGTGTATATGTTTTATTATTACAACAAATTAAAATTGGGTTAAATATTGCATGTTTTCATTTCACAAAATGTCGAGAAACCAAGATGGCGGATGCTGCCGATAAATCTGTGATAGAACTTTTCCTTGAATAATACGAATCAAGCAAAAGACCTACATGCAGTTGGGAAATCAGTTACTGTTATTTTAATATCTGTTGGACTAAATAAAGTGATATTAGATAATTGCCACAAAAAAAATATTTACATTTCCATGAGTGCCATAATCATTTTGGTTTTTTGTTTATTCAGTGCTTTGACTGGTTAAATAATAAACTCAATCTATATTTACACTGGTATTCACTTTAACTTATTAAATTTGATTTCGCCTCTCACTGGGGGCAGAAAAAAACTGCAATAAACTTTGTGTATATTTTTGGAAACATACTCAAGGTAACTTAAATTAAATTCATTTCATGATATTAAAGGGGCATTGGCACGTTTTTTCGCTCAAATAAGTCAAGGAAATGTATTAAAAAAATAATATCAACAATAGTAAAACTCCCTTCTCTCTTCAGAAAATCAAGTTAAAAATGACTGTATATGGATCGGTAAAGTCATGGGCATCGGTTTTGTAAGTTGAAATGATAAAATGTGTTCACAATAAAATGGCCGCCATGAAATTTTTAACTTTTTACGCAACAACAACAATGTTACCAATACGGATAATTGGTTAGTACAATAACATGCTTTACCCTCTAAAGTAAATTTAAATGACATAAACTATCATTATCAATTGGAAATTTAAAAACAATGTTTGCAGAAAACGTGCTTCAGCTCCTTTAACTCTTATAATTTCTCTATTAAATATGGGTGCCAGTGGTTTCGTAGAGGAAACCGGTTCGTAGAGACCGATTATTCGTAGAGGCAACATGTTCGTAGATACTAGTTTCGTAGAGATTTGTAAAAAGTACATTTAAAGACATAGTTTGTCATGTTTTGTGTATTGTATTGGAGAAATCAACATGAGGGTAGTTGCGACCAATGTTTACACAAGCAATTATCAATTAATCCGTTTATTGTTTACATTAATTAGCTACTAACGAGGTATTAGCAATTGGCCGTGTTAATTAATTAAATCAATCAGTAATTAGTATTCATGGTTGATTCGTGTCGGACTAGTTCCATTGGTGTGCCTGGTAACATCCTGTTATGGTTTTATAGGCTTATGTTTTATAACTTTAAGTTTGTTTATATTATTGGCATTGGTGTCGCATCATGCTTCTGCGCCATAGTGCACTTTTGATTTTATTAGGGATTTGTATAGTATTAATAGAGTTTCTGTGTTGCTTCCCCATCTAGTATGTGAAAGCATGTTCGTTTAGTATGTTTAGAATGTATGTGGTCAACTTGTTGTTTATATATAACAGTACTGTTGTGGATTACTTTAATTTGTCTACTCAACACCGGAACAGATTATAAGCAATAAGCTGGTAGTGAGATGTTTTGATTGCACATTACTCTGTCGGCGACTTACCCGTTTCATCTTAACTCCGCATCCATTTATCATCGGCAATTGTAATCCTGCAATATAATCATACTTACCTGGGTTTTTTTTATTTATCTCAAATGAACTTTAATTACTATTTATTAACTATTTTTTTACTCTCTACGAACCTGTCTCTACGAAACCGTAAAAAATCCCATCTACGAACCTGTTTCATCTACGAATAAACCTACACCCATTAAATATTGTCTTTACTGTAAACAGTGGGCCTTTTGAACTTTGATCTAAACTGAGCTGACAGTAAAATACAGTAACACTAATCGTCTAAGGGAAATCGTGGTGTAGAATAACCTTCAAATATGTATGGAGTAGTTGTCTGAACTTATTTGATCGATGGTTACGGGTCATTAATTGTTTTAGTGGCATTAGTGTGTGTACGTTGCCTATCACGAACTTACAGGCACCAGGAAAAGACGTGACTTTCGATGTCAGTGATACGTGACCAAATGCGGACATGTAAATGTACTTGAGTTAACATTGTTCTTTTATTTAAATACTAAACTAAAATTACCTGTATCAAAACTTTGGCATAACCAATGGGGTGCATGGTAGCTGTAACCAATGCACCCACGCCATACTGAGCAGCAACAAGAGCCGACATTTTGGAAACTGGAACCAAGGGAGATAATGATTTTCTAGGAAGAGTTATCTCCCCTTAATTTTTTATTTCGTTCTGTTGGCCAAGATAGTCCCATCTCATTAAATAACTGTAATGTTGAAGCCGCTTGAAGTCTTCATATAATACAGTATTCGTCCTTTGAGATCAAATGCAAAATTGATATACCCGAAAATGTTAGACTAAACAATATTTTCCAATCTTCTCCGATAATTCACATCAGTTTAATAATAATAATATACATTTTAACGCCTAATATCCAGTGCACAAAATATATGCACAAAAATTCGATATGAACAATTCTGGGTACTTTTTTGTCCATTAACTCTCTAATTTTCTAACCAACACTCGCAATGAAGTAGGTAGTATATAGTATTGACGTTTTTAAAAGATTAAACAAGTTATCAGTTGCTTTAATTGATAAAGTAATGTAAATCATTTTAAATTTCTATATAATTTCGGTAATTAATTCATGACTTTGTCTATAATTATCCATTTTATCCAAATGTCCAAGTACCGGTACACGTACTTATTTTTGGTCATCACAATCTATTTATACAGGTTTCGTGCAATCCGAAACAATGATATGCTGTACAAGCGTCCATCTATCAGCAACCATTCACGTGATACGGTCATACGAACAGCGATTAATATCGGATAAGACAACACCACTACTTTAATTATTATCCTAAAATCAATTTTTGTCATACGTAGCTTTGACAAAACTATCACTAAACAACAAAATAAAAATGTTTGTTTTAAAGCATTTACAAGATTAGACATATGCATTAAAATCTCTCTCTCTCTCTCTCTCTCTCTCTCTCTCTCTCTCTCTCTCTCTCTCTCTCTCTCTCTCTCTCTCTCTCTCTCTCTCTCTCTCTCTCTCTCTCTCTCTCTCTCTCTCTCTCTCTCTCTCTCTCTCTCTCTCTCTCTCTCTCTCTCTCTCTCTCTCTCTCTCTCTCTCTCTCTCTCTCTCATGAATGTTGGACAATAAAAACTCCAAATATTAGAATAATCATATCATCACACAAATTAAAATTGATGAAAAGAATATAGGCGGTAATTGTCATTAAGTGGTGTTTTAACAACTAAAAATTTAAAAACCCGTTTCTCTAACTGAAGAAGACAGACTGTTAACATGAGAAGAATGTTCCAATATTATTCTTATAATTTTAGTAATTTAAATCCAAACTTATGAATCAGTGGAAAGAGTCATTACTCTATCTACTTAACCACTAAACATAAAGTAATTTAAGAAGAATAATTTGATAGAAAACATATTTTATTCAGTTAAGAAATGGATTTGGCACAAGTTATGAAACTTATATAGAAGCCCTCTCCACGTGATCGACAAATATTTGACAAGGCTAAAATACATAACACAATGTATGCAGAAGAGAATAAGTGACGAAGTGGGTAGGCCTTAACATGTAACATACATTATTAAGGCAACACACAATAAGAAATATTATTCTTATGACAAAATGTACTTTGAATATGGTTTATTTATGTATCAATTTGAACCGTTGACTCTTTCCAATGAATTTATGAACATGGTGAAACATGTTTTCATTAACTGTTTGTGGAAGATTTGGATTGCCATACAGGATTGTATTAAGATCAAATTCTGCCTTTAAACTATAAAACCTTTGCTTTAATTCTAAACGAAAATTAGCATGTCTTGGACATCTCAATAAGAAATGATAGACATCTTCAACTAAAACACCACAAATGCAAGATTCACTTTCAGATAAATTGACACGATACAGATCAGCGTTTAGGGAACTACACGAATTTATTGACTTACTGTGTATAATGTTCATCTTCCTATCACCGAGAAGAAAATATTTTGGGATTTTACACACTCTTTCAGATAATTTTTCCTTAAATGATTATGAATTTGAACATCTTATTGTCGAAGAAAGAGTATCCATAGATAAGCACAGTGGTAGATAAAAGACTTTTGACGGACTGCAGTTCGAAATTTTTGAATAGATAAATTTGATTTGTTACGCAAGTTGTAATGAGAAATAGTTTCAGTGCCTTATGGAAGTACATTAATTAGATAACCTGGAGCTTTTATATTAATAATTTTGTAAAATGTACAAAATTTGTTATTTTCTCGTCTAATTTTTTAAGGCAACCAACCAGTTTCTTTGTATAAGCTGTCTCTTGAAGCAAACTTTGGTAAGCCAGTTACAATTCTTGCAGGTTCAAGTTGGACCTTTTCAAGTTTGTCACACAAAACATCCGAACAGTTATCCCAGACCTCAGAAGCATATTTTAAAATGGGTCGAATATACATTTCATACATACGCGATAAAATCCTTTTATTCAAAACATACTTTAACACACGTAGAGACGTGATTAGTTTTGAAGCCTTTTCTATGGCATGATCAACATTATTGGACCATTTAGTATTGTCCGATAAGATAAGGCCAATATGTGTATGTTGATGTACACATTCCAGTTGATCATTATTGAATACTAACCTAGGTACCTGAGGACTATTACTATGGCTCAATGAATTTAGTCTTATTGGGGTTAAAGTTAACCAACCATTTGTTAGCCAATTCATGTAATTGGGCTTATTTAAGAGAAGTGTCGACTGAATATAAATCTTTTCCAGCAGCTCCGAGTGATGCATCATCAGCAAACAATCTAGTGACGTTTTGCAAGTTATCGGGTAAATCATTGATATACACATATAACAAGGAATACAAAAGGACCAAGGACAGATCCCTGAGAAACCCCTGCAGTAACATGTAGTTCTTTTGATAATGTACCGTTTATACATACACGTAGTTGTCTATCGGATAGATAATCCGTTAACCAATTCAGAATGCCACCGCGAATACCATAATGTTGCAATTTGTGAAAAAAACCCTTGTGTCAAACTCTGTCAAAAGCCTTGGAAATATCACAAAATACCATACAGTAAAATTGATGGCTATCTAGAGATGAACAAATAATAACATGTGGCGTTTTCCACAGAGTAAGAAATATACATTCGCTCAATGAAATATTACCAACATACAAAGCGGTGCAGTTTTCATGTGGATGCGATCTGGCCCAGCTGATTTGTTGGCTGGTAAGGTCTTAATCATATCTGTCATGAGGCCTTATTGTAACATTCTGGGTAGGGATACATTTAACCATGTAATCTTTTATAAGGGAAGTAAATAATGAACAAGCATCATCAACATTAGATATTTTGATTTTGAGAATAAACTCTCCCTTAATCATAATGTTTAATGCATCATAATTACCATATTTATATAACCAAACCAGTTTCTTGTACGCATAGCTTAGGTTTACAAAGTTTGAAAGATACACATATGTTCCTTTATGATCACTGATATTAGACGCGAATTCAATAACACCTGCGTCTTTGTAAGGACAAGTCTCAGGTATAATAATAGGATCGATCAAAGAGGTGGAAGTAGACGTTACTCTTGTTGGTTCGTTTATGACATTCAATAGGTTGTAGTGAGTAATCAGATCACGGAAGTTGTGAAATTGAGTATTTAAAAGATCCTGATTGAAATCTCCTAACAAAACAATGTGTTCAGATATATATCAAGAGCTGAACTTATTGAAATATCTAGCAAATTCCAAAAATAATAGCCGGTATTTGGGGGTCGATATGATACACATAATATCAAACATTTTTTGGGGAAAAATAACTGAAACCACATCATTTCACACTTGGGTGTTTCTAGGTCGTGTCTTCTTTTTACATGCATCATTTCAGAAATGTATACTATTATCCCGCCACCAAAACTGTTTCTCTATCCCTTCTAAATGGGGTTTGATAGTGGTCAATTAACAGCTCACTTGTTTCGACTGAACAATCTAAATGTGATTCTGTAAAACACAACATATCAAAGTCAGATATATATCGTTAGGATGTTTGACAATTTATGTCTAATACTCCTGACATTGAGATGAAATATTGACAATTCTGTTACAGCGCTTTGACAAGAAATTGAGGGACCTGGATTTACTTCAACGTCACCCGAAAGTAGTAACAGCAATATGTTAGTAAAAATAACTACATTTACAATTGTTTTCAGATAATCTCTAATACATTTATATAGCTCTTTTTATAAATAAGCATGAACCAAAATAGAAAATTGTAGAGAAAGCTGTCGGAGAAATATTTTTTTATTTCTAAAACATAATGAATAAACAGCGTTATAAAAAGAGACCGATGTAAGCTCTGTATGATACTATGTCAATCATTTTGAAATTTTAAAGCATAGCTAGCACAGTCCCTTCTTTATAATAGGGTTGGTACCACATTGGTCTTGAGACAAGATGAGAGCTGTTTGACTGATAGTGATAGGGATAAACGAGTTCAGGAGGGCATGGCACATGTCTCTGCACTACACCGGACTTGTAGAATGACGGGGTCGGTCTGGAGTGATGGCTGTCGTCCTGTGGGGAGAAGTGACGTGGATACATCTCAGTCTGATCCTCTGGGTACCTGTACACATCCATTTCTTCATGAAAGCTCTGGGAGACTTTCTCTACCAGTAGGTTGCTCAGTATCTTCACACAATTGCGTGACAAGTGGATGCCATCTGGCACTAGGACATGTCCTGGTTCGGAAAACATCATTTCATTCAGTGTATCGATGAACTGACATTGATGTTTTTTCGCAGAAATATCTTAAATCTTTATTTACCTGCATTGCCTTTGAGTTATGCCGTGTAGTTGGATCCAGTTTATCCTTTTAATGTGTAACAAATTAATACCATAATTGGGAGTAAAAAGCTGTTTGCCCCTCGCGAGCTCAAATCGCTTGCCAAGCTATTCAAAACGGAAAAGATTTCTACAGAGTGTTTTACTGGAAGCTACTAACATAACTGTCAATACATGTTCACGGTCAGGCTTGAAATAGTTGATTTATATTCATAGATCCTATCAATATTTCTTTGTAAAATTTTATGTATTTTCTTTCGTTACAATAATAAGTATGTTCATTCTGTGACAATGAGCCTATACGCTTCAAATTATGGAAGGGCATAGAATCATGGTTAAACTCAGCACATGCAGTCCAATCGCTCCAATCCGGATAGGAAGAGGACGTTATGAACACCTACAATTGGAAGAACGCACCTGTCCATCGTGTACTAATAACTGATTTGAAGCTGAAATACATGTATTACTCATGACCGGTGTACAATTGTATTTTTCTATCAACAAGAACAGAGAAAATGGGGTTTTCTTCAATAATGGGTAACTTGACATATTTTATTATAACTGAAATGAACTATACTGATGTCTAAAAGAAAGTTGACAATCACAAAAACCTATTTTATTGAAAATGAGATATTTTTCTATATTCAAAAAATGAAAACATTTACGTATTAATGTCACCCACAAAACGAAAACAGTCGACAAAACGCAGTTTAGTCAATAAACATTGTCGAAAAATTCTAAGAATGAAAAACATGCACATGACAAAATCATATGTATGTTTTATAAAATGGTAAATGGAATAACTCTGCAAAATCTCTCAATATGAGTACCACCAAATATTTTCAATATTAAACAGCTATAATTTACGAAATTCCAATAATCTACGATGTACTTCAGGCCGTTCATCTCATTTTAATATCTCATTTCTCACATCTAGGCCTACTGTTATGGCGTGGAATTCGCTGGACATGCACAGACATAAGAAATGCCGATTTCCTATCAAGATTTCTTTTTTATATATCGGACAAGACTTTAGCTCCGACATTTAAAAAATATATAGGCCAATATATAAACCAAGATATATGGATAGTCTATTCATCCATCGCTTCCACAGCCTGCCATGAACCGCGAACAAGGTTACTTCATCCCTTCGGCCTACCATCACCTAATCAAAGACAATCCAACCATATCACCATCTAGCTTCATACCCTTTGGGTATTTTACAACAATGTTTAGCATTCAACAATACTTGGTCCAGAATAATGGAATTTTACGCGTTATTTTAATAGGAGACGTATCTTTATCACGAATTGTTGACAAAATCCGTCTATAAATTCATGATAATGATACCAACCGTTTTTCATTGAGTTCGGTACCATATATGATTTTAATGTGTTTTACTAGTAAGATTTTACTCCAACATGTATATATATTATTTTAAATGTATTTGTATAAATATAGCCTAAGCCAGCGAAGCCTGTTTACTAATAGTATTATACCCTTTCATTCGGCCTCCTACTTTTCCTAATATATTATAGACCTACGATATACAGAGAATTTCATCCAAGTGTCACGAGTTGATTAAAGTTACACATATTCGAGGCTTATGTACGTCCTTTTTATAATTAGGCATACAAACGTTGCCAGAGAGGGCGAAATTATGAAAATTAATTTAGTTTAGAAAATTAAGATTATTTTATCCATTTGCAGTATTAGTATGAATTAGTCAGTTATTGCGCTGTTAAATCTTTATTTCAGTTTAAAGAAAACGACATCAAAGTAACGGGAACGTATTTTGATTGCTTATCACTATTTTGGAGAACTTCACAATAGGGAAAACAGTCACGTGATATTTGTTCGGTCAAAGTCCCGTGACAATCATGTGACCGCATTAACAGGTGCGCGAAGCCCATTCTGCGCACAGTGTTGTGAAAATGGCGACTGCCAGCGTGAGACTGGACGGAATGTCCATTCAGTCTATAATAGTCAAGTTTGCATTGTATTCCTTGTTAGTTCTATTGTGTCAGATTCATCAGAATGAAGGGAAAGAGTGTATGCTTGGAGATTACAATGTCACATTACTTGCACAGTGAGTTATTGCCAAAATTGTTCGCTGATAATAAACAAAACAATATTTTTTCTTCCGTGTCCTGTGATTTTGCTATGGGGATGTCGGTACTGCAGTAAAGTTGACGCCTTTATCATTAATAATTAAATTTAGATTCGTACATGTACGATCACCAGTTGAAATAGTTAAATCTGATTTCGTGATTGGTGTTAAATTTAAAATGTGTTAAATTTAAAACACGTAATTAAACCACGGACTTAAATTAAAGTCTAAACTGAACTGAAGTAGGAAGTGATGAACATCAGATGTGAAATGTTAAAGGTACATCCATTGAGTTTAATCAAATTTTATTTGGCTTTGATACGTACCAATATACGATATGTGATGATTTCAGTTCAAATCAGTTCACTCATTCAACTTGAATATTCATCTCCAATTAATCGCCAAATAAATCACAATTGCTATAGTTTCAAATTAAAATCGAGCAACGTACCATTATACATGTTTAGAAACCAAAACTACACGTCCCATTTACGTGCACAGTAGTTATAAGACCTATTAAACATTATTAGCCTAAAGTTAACTTTTTGTCTGTTGTAAATAAGTTTCCAAAATTACGTTTGACTAATTGACACGCGCCACACACGATGTATAATGTCCGGTTTTCGATCAGAAATCGATACTTTTATGTTTATATCGTCAGTATATGGACTCGACTATCAACAAAATGATAATTTTCGGTAACAGTCAGTACTTCTCGATAGAATAACACCATTCATAACGTTTGGCACACGTGACCCAAACAACACAATGGATGTACCTTTAGAGGGGGAAATTACAGGGGATTTACGCGACCAAAGATTAATTCTCACCACAGCGTTCAGGCTAGTTTAGTGTCGCCTTTTACGTCATATGACAGGACGTTGGCAATAAGGTTGAGGTGCCACCATATGTAATAGACAGAATATATAATGCACAGCACATTCATTGCTCACATACAATCTTCCATATAAACTTAACATGTTTCAAAACACATAAATTATACCAAAAATGTCCATAGCAAGAAAGCTCTTTATGATTTGATATGGACCCTACAGATCACTTGTCTAAACAATAAAAATAGAAAAGTGGGTACAAGCTTAATTACCTCTTGTTTTGGGTTCTTTGTTCTTTAAATCAATGGGAAGAAATACAAACTTGAATATCTCCTCAAAACAATTGTCTCGAGCACCATGTATGATGTACAAATTGAACAAAATCTGTTGATGACATTTTTTTATTATTGCTTTTCAGATATAATCCTTGGATTTCATCTGGTCCAAATGAAAATGTTACATACAAAATCAGCCTTTGTGAGACTGTGAAATTGTGTCCACCATATACAGCTGTGTGCAAATTGACAAAGGGTGGCAGTTCCATATCAGTAGGAAACTTCACTGATCATGTCAACACAACAGCAGACCATAAAGATGCAGATTTACTTGTGGATTACAGAGGAGAAGTATGTCCTGAGATGCCCACAGATTATCAAACAGCATTTATTTTTTTCAAATGTGGGAAAAGCATGGTAAGTGTACAGAAAGTTCACGTGTACCGTAATGCATTTTTCACAAGAATGACAGATCATTACCTCTACGTACATTATGTATCGGAATCAATTGAGCATTATTATAAAATCGAGACAATATACACTTGCAATTGATTATTACGAAAATTTTAATTTACCCATTTTAACAATGCTACAATCATCACGGCGAAGCTTTGAATCATTGAGGCGTGACTGTGATTAACTACAGACGAGGTTAGTCTGTGACCTGCCAGACAGTTGATGATGATTATCTCTCGCTAGATACATTTATGAGGTGTGTTAAAATCGCAAAAAATAAAATTAATGTTTATGCAATAATTATGTAGTTGTCATCTTGATATCTAAACATTCAATATATGGAAAATTTAAGTTGTTTTATTGAAGATTTGTTGCGAAATTACATTGAATTAAGACTATCGCCGATAATGAGATTACTCCAGTGACGTCACAGGAGTCTGTGCTCAGGGACCACACCCCTGCAGATTTTCATTTTCGTCGCCGGGGCTAAATTAGTTTTTTTTTTAAAAAGCCATATATAAGTAATTTATGGGCCGATTTCAGAAATTTAAAATCGAGCCATTGTCAAATTGACATCCCATTTTAATAAATCCGAAGAGACCATATGTCATTATATATCAGATTTATTCCATGAGAAGTTGATTTGTTTTGATTGTAACCATGTAACTATGAAAATGATAAGTGTTTATGAAATGTAGATGCAAAAGTTTTTAAAAGGGGGGGGGGGGGGTTGATTGCCTGAGGTGCAGTAGAATTTCAATGTTGTACAAATAAATCACCCATGTGTAATTACTTCACTGCTGACAAGTAAACATTGATACATGATGATTATATATATATTTTGTAGAATATATGTCAATTTGTGTAAGAAATTATAATAAATTCTTACATATGTATACATGTTACACTTTCATTTGCCAGCATGCAAATAAAGAAGGGAAAGTAAAACAATTATAACACACGGTCGGACACAAGTAAACATTGCGATAACATGATATTAGCATAATGTAATTAACAGCAGTTTACTGGAGCATAAGCACAATATTCAATAGATGACACTGAATATTATTATTATTTACACTCTTCCAAAACCTATTGCCATACAAATTGTGTGATTTTACTGAGAAATACTGATCTGTTGCTTAAAATTATCAATTTACCGGAAATGCTAATTTATTCAATATATTGAAGATATTTATATAAAGGTGAAAATTGCAATTTATGACCGGTAACTGGACAATGGCACACACCAAATGGAAATCTTTGTAATTTTGGAAACTTACATACATATGAGACATGGGATTTCAGTTGGTGTAAAAGGCTGTTGCTTTACTTTCATTGGGAACAAGTAATTATCATACATTTGAATATAAATATACGTCTCAACTGAAATTATTTAAACTCTTATCAACACGTGTTGTCTTTAAGGAAATTTGAAAGCCAAATAAAATATTATGAAAAATACTCAATGGCTCTTTGATCATGAAATATGGAATACCTTATTATATATACATTGACTTGAAAACAATAACTGACAACAATATTCGTGATTCCTTTTTCCAGGGTTCTCCGGTGTACCTTGGTTCATTTGGGTGTGATGTGGAGTTTGTGTGGGAGTCGCATGTGTTCTGTACAGAGAAGAATGATGTGCCGGAGGTTCCCTGTCACGTGTACTTCAACAACGAAAAGCATGACTTATCTCCCCTTACAAGGACCAAGGGAGCTTATCTGGTAGATTCATCCGAAAGTCGTCAGTTTTACATCAATGTGTGCAGGGATATTACAGGAGTAGATACTGGTAAGTGCAATCAGTAATGTACTTTATCATACAATGGATGGTGTTTTCGGCAGGATAAAGGCAACAGATATTTTCGATATCCGTTGGGGTCATATACGGATAAAGATCCAATTACAGACGTCAAGTGACGGAACTTCTTTTGAAAATATAATGACGTCACACGCGTGAATGTTTCAAATGCCTGTAATAAGGGATAGAGCTTCATGTAATTATACATGTTTCATTTCCTAAACATTAATGGTTAGTGCTTTCGGCTTCGGATCAAGAGGTCTGTCGTTCGAATTCTGCCAGGGGCACGGCAACTTTGTCTGCAGTAGAGAACTGTTCTATGCGCAGTAAGGTTTGGTTGCAATGCTACACTGAATTTCAGCGTAATACCACCCATGGTTCACTAGTTCCAGTCGTTGCTCGCAGGTTTCACTGCAACACATAGCCACATGGTGTTGCAGGCTTTCTCCCTGCCAAAATACTAGAAGCCGTGATATAAGTGAAATACTCTTGAAAGCGGCGTTAAACCCCAACTCACTTCACCTCCTAAACATTAATTTGAGAAATTAGAAAACTAAGATAGTGCAGCAAAATTTATTATGATCAAGCAGTGCCAAAACTAGGTCATCGTGAGTTTAAATCTACCGAGCAAACACTTTACTCACAGTTAACAAAGGCAGTTTCAGTCACATATTCATTTATTGAACGTCCATCTTCACTTTTCCATACATGTGACTTGTGTAAAGGAGATTTTAGAATTAGCAGTTTGATATTCAGTTTAGCTCCCCGTGTGATTAATGAGCAGTCATATGCAAGCGATCGCAAGGGAAGCAACTCTCATCCCTTATTGTGATGGACTCGCCTACATGATAAAGCGAGAGGATGCGAATTCGAATTCGCCGTCCTTACGTTAGATATTTTTCATTTGAAAAACATTGTATTTGAAACGTATAAAAACTTTGAAAGTTAGGATTATGTCAAAATAACAATTATTTTAACTATAAAAATCATTTACGATGCGTTATTTTGTGTCATTTTACCTCGAGAATAGCACGCTGTTCATTTGCATATATCAATACGTGTAGTTGAAGAAAAGTTCAACTTTGAAATTAATGTTGTCAAGCTGTTTGCGTAAAATGAATGAAGAATGACATTGTATGATAAAGAAGTTATCGTGCTCGTGTGTTTTGGGATGGTAGATATCCTGCATTAGGAATAAACACTATGTATTTAGCTCGCCAAGGTTCGCAAAATACAATGTTTATTCCTAATGCAGGATATTGACCATCTCAAAACACACTCTCATGATAACCCCTTTATCTCCCTGGTATTTTACCGATCAATCAAATAACCGAACAAAATAAGATTCATATTAGACTTTGATTCATATTCACATTTGCATGCATATAGGGGTGGGTATTGCAGGAATTTTTCATATTGCGATATACTGCGATATGCACACTAGTATTGCGATACGCATTGCAATATATTGCAAGATGTTTTTTCGCATAGAAACTTGCCAAAAATTCACCTTATGAGTTAACTTTTGATTCATAAATGATGAAATAAAATCAAAAATTTCAATTCTTGTTAATTTTTATCCCACCGGTATGTAATACCGTGGGATATAGTCATCGCCCCGTCCGTCTGTCCGTCCGTCCGTCTGTCCGTCTGTCCGTCCGTAATCATTTTGTTTCCGGAGCAGAACTCGAAAACCATTCATGATATCTTTCTGAAACTTTACATGTGTATTACCCACCAACTGAAGTGGTGCCTTTTGATATTTTCAGATTTCTGAAAATTTTATTTTTTTTCGTTTCCATAGAAACATGTTGAAGTTGGACTTTGTTCAGAGACAGGTTCGTTTCCGGAGCACAGCTCCAAAACCGTTCATCATATCTTCCTGAAACTTTGCATGTGAATTACCCACTAACTGAAGTGGTGCCTTTTGATATTTTCAGATTTCTGAAAATTTTATTTTTTTTCGTTTCCATAGAAACATGTTGAAGTTGGACTTTGTTCAGAGACAGGTTCGTTTCCGGAGCACAGCTCCAAAACCATTCATCATATCTTCCTGAAACTTTGCATGTGTATTACCCACTAACTGAAGTGGTGCCTTTTGATATTTTCAGATTTCTGAATTTTTTTTTTTTTTCGTTTCCATAGAAACATGTTGAAGTTGGACTTTGTTCAGAGACAGGTTCGTTTCCGGAGCACATCTCCAAAACTGTTCATCATATCTTCCTGAAACTTTGCATGTGTGTTACCCACTAACTGAAGTGGTGCCTTTTGATATTTTCAGATTTCTGAATTTTTTTTTTTTTTCTTTTCCATAGAAACATGTTGAAGTTGGACTTTGTTCAGAGACAGGTTCGTTTCCGGAGCACAGCTCCAAAACCGTTCATCATATCTTCCTGAAACTTTGCATGTGTATTACCCATTGACTGAAGTGGTGCCTTTTGATATTATCCGATTTTTTTCTGAAAAATTAATTTTTTTCTGTTTCCATAGAAACATGAGAGGGATGTTGGTTGTTGTTGATTTTGACTGCTTCTGGAGCAGAAGTCTAAAACCCTTAACATTCCTGAAACTCTGTAATACCCAGTAACTGAAGTACGGTAGTAGATACACAAGTATCTGTAAAAGATGTGTTTTACAAATTTTGTGGAACCGGTGGGATATGTCATCTTCTGATGACTCTTGTTTAATAAAACCATGAAAAATGAAAAACATTCACAGATTTCAAGATTTGTCATTAAATAAAACCTGGAAATGAAGTAGATTTCAAGCAAATAAGAAAGAATTAAGATGTAGATATTACGAAAAAATCAAGACTTATTTCAATTTAGGATTGATCAAGATATTCAAGATAGTGTGTATGTCACTGCTTACATTAATAAATTAGCTATTAGCTGCAGTAACAAATCTGACATCAACAAATAACCCAGATACGATCGATAAAATGGCGGTGTTCGCTCAAATGTTTTCATGCATATGGTCGTGAAACTAAGCTCCTTCAAATGACAAAATAAAACTATTTTGGAAATAATATTCTGGCATATTCTGCTAATTTATAAACCTAACTTAATATCTGATTTGTCTTGTTTCTGACCCATCCATTGAAGCTTCTGTTAAAAAAATATATATATCTTCTGTTTTTTAACATATTGCTAAACATGTCACACAAACACACCTTTCCAGGAAATTAGTACCGCTCTCATGCATTCTAAGAAAGCATTCGGAATGAGTACATTTGATTTTGGTACCTCGGAAAACTACGAGCTTTAACAATTAAATAATGTAAATTTACTAAATTATTTCCCAAATGAAATGGTTTTTTTTTACAAACTAACTGGGATAGTAAATTAGTAATATAGTTATTTTATCATATATCAATTCATTAATTGATATCATTATTTATTTACCTGTTCTGCACATTTCAAACTTGCAATGACTTGGGGAGATTAAATTGGTTGTCCTGCCTGAGAATTTAACTTCGCCTTTGCAAAGTTTACAGACGGCAATGCTCTTGTCAATATGTCCATCTGATACAAATTTCTTCAAACCCAAATGCTTCCACACTGTGGCCTTAGCCTTACTATTAGGCACGATAGTAAACTCTCTCGTGTCGTCTGCTGCAGCCATGTTGAAACAAACGCATGACTTCCGTTGTGAAAAACGGAAATACACGAAGATTTCCGACTGAAACAAACTTTTCCGAATGCTTATAAAAAACGGTTTTCAACAAGCGTATCGCAATACGTACCGATCTCATGTTTGAACCGGTTAATACCGGTAAACCGGTTATATTGCGCACCCCTACATGCATATGACTACAGCAACGCCAGATTAGTTCCGAAAATGATTTTACTATATTTGTGAAAACAATAAGATATATTTGAATTAGTTATAATAGGATTTATTTGTTGACACCGATTTGAATACATTGTGAAACAATGTCATCCATAATTCCATCAATAAATATATGGATGGCTTCTATGATTCTAGTATTTTCATTGTAAGTTTAAAAATTGTCCTACAATTGTATTTCAGATTCTTCGAGTAAATGCCCACCTGGTACCGGAGCATGTATGATAAAGGACGGTAAAGGGATAGACATGGGGAGGCCGACAGATCGTCTCCAACACACAGTGGACGGCAATCTCATGCTTCAGTACAGGAGCTCAACTAAACCAGAGAACTGTGTGGACAACCCTACCACCACTATCACCTTCATCTGTCCAAGACGTGGAGGGGTGAGTCTCATCGAAGCCTTGTATTATGTCTTTATCCCTTCCATTCTAAAAGTTGTGGTAGAAATTAAGTACAATGTTTAATGAATATCCGGCCTCTTTATTCAGAGACTGCGATTTTTCGGTAGATATCTATAAAGATTTGGAAATGATGATCTTTACCAAACGTTGAATTCTCTGAATTCACGCTGTCTGTAAATGAACTTTTGAACATTCATAAGATTTTGTATTTTTTTTAAGGATATGTAATCTGGGAAATGCTTGTGGCTATCCCTTAATGCATCAGTCAATCAATCCATCCATTCATATTTTCATCCATCCATTCATTCATCTGCAGGATTTGCTTTATGTGGACGTGGTCATTTTGATTATTTTGGAAATGTATGGCTTTTTCCATTGGCTTTTGCAGGAGAGGTAATTTGAGATGACTTATTGCTGTTTAGGGCACTGCAATCAGGCCACAAATTGTGACAGATTGAAGCAAGACTTAAATTAAACAGTGATGGAGATGGCGCAAGTTATGCTTTGTAGGGAAGTTATAACTGCATTAGCTGTCATATGACACTGATCTCTATTTCAGAGCAAGGACCCGTTGCTGATAGATGACAGACTGTGTCACAACCTGATCGAGTGGCAGACCGAGTACGCATGTCCGGAAACCACGCTCACCAGCAACACGTGCCAGCTCACACAGCAACAACACAACATCGACATTGATCTCTCCCCTCTGCAGAATCCATTGGGTGAGACAATTATAAGAGATAGATTGAAAACATGCAGGTTTGGCTGAAGTGTTGAAAATTCTTTAGAAAGTACAAAATAGAGAATCTTATCAAAGTGTCTTCTGAATTGATAAAAGTGACATATAACTTAGTTTTCGTTTGCATGTTTGATGTCTTCCGTTGTTGAGTTCCTACAGTGGATGAAATCCTATTTCAATCCTCCTATAGTTCTTGATTATTTTTTGTACGGAATATGTTTCTTTGAGCACGATAGTGCACCTAGATTTTGAAGTGCTGGATTTTTCAGTGAATCAACTCTTTTATCTAATTACAGATACAATAATTGAAACCAGTTTATTTAATAGTGATTTTAAAAGGCTGCATAAAATATTTAGAATCGTGTACCTATTCTTTATTATTTAGCTGCTGATCACCCGTACAAGATGAACATCACTGATGGATCAGACCACTATATCTACATACTGAACGTGTGTGAGAAACTGGGGATTGAGTGTCCTCATAAAGAGGACAATGCGGCCAGCTGTCAGCTCAAGGAACAGCACCCCGAATTTGCTAAGAATCTCGGCAAGAGTGATAGAATGACACTTAGGTATTGTTTATGTCAAGCTTATCATTCGGGGATATAGACAGAGATCATAATCCTTTACATTGCCTTTGGAATACAACGTTTGATCATTTGGTATTGGAATTGTTATTAATTGATTGTAATATATACATAAATAATATTCAAGATAAATTTTAAAAAATAGTTCAAGTTTCTTTTCATATGATAATAAGAATTAGTAATGAAGTCTCATTGATGATTAAAAATCCTAACACAATGAACTCTGAGAAATCTGAGACGATGGTGTGTTTCTTAGATTTTAATTTGTTCTCTATTTCCAGACTGTCGGACGGTGAGCTGACTCTAACCTACAAGGATGGCAGTGCTTGCCACACCCACTTCCGAAGGAACACTGTCATCTCTTTCAAGTGCAAGAGAGATGCTGGTAAGTGGCAAGTTCTACACAAATTGTAATCTAAGCTGGTAATACTAACCAAAATACAATGCACATGATTTCAAATACTTTAATGAATTATGTTGGAGTGAAATCATCATTTACCAGCCATCTTTTAGTTATAACTTTTCAAACCGCACTAGCCTTCAGGCATTCTTATCTTTCTTCCTTTACCCTGTACATTGTCAACATGCTTTTTAACCTGCTGGTTTCCGGGATCGCCTCTGTCTGTGATCGCCCTGGCCAAAACCCTTTGTTAACAAATTCTGATTCTTTAAAATTGGTCACCCTTAATGGTTAGTTACTAATTAACACAACAGCTAAGGTCGTAAGGACCTTATATTGTTACATTTTGGATAACACTACCTTTAATAGTACAGCCTCTTGTACTTTTCCGAAGATCCCAACTTCAAAAGGCAAGGCATAACCCTTGCCAGTCTCCATTTCGATTTAGGTATTTCCCTCGCTATGCCGTGCCAGGATAGTGGGTCGCTGCACCTGTGGGGGGGGGGGGGGGGATAGTGCAGTGGTTAGCGTGTTCGGCTTCGGATCAAGAGGTCCAGGGTTCGAATCCCACCAGGGAGACAGCAACTTTGTCTGCAGTAGAGAACTGTTCTACACGCAGTTAAGTTTGGGTGCAATGCTACACTGCAATACCTACTATGGTTCGCTAGTTCCAGCCGATACTCGCAGGTTTCACGTCAATGCATAACCACATGGCTTTGTGGGCTTTCTCCTTGCCATAATACTAGCAGCCGCGATATTAGTGAAGTACTCTTAAAAGCGGCGTTAAACCCCAACTCACCTCACCTCACTCACCTCACTGCACCTCAAATGCATAGTGGATCCCAATTTCCTAGAACAGATATCTTAAGGAAAAACTGCAAGGCCTAAATCAGCCAGTAATGGAGACTGGCAAGAGTTATGCCTTGCGTTTGGAAGTTGCAAAGATCCATGGAAATAGCAAAATCTGAAGTCTTGCCTTATAGCTCCTGTTTTCCCTGGCACATGTTCTCTCTAATCCACCTAGCAGATATAAATGCAATAGTACTCATAATGTGGTTTGACTTTGTTATGTCATCATCTTGTTGAACTATTTCAGCGAACGATGGTCGTGGCTGGCCCGTGTTTGTGAAGGCGGAGGACTGCACATACCTGTATGAGTGGGAAACAAAGTACGCTTGTGAGAACCACCCTACACAAGGCTTCTGTAGAGTTAACGACAACAAGCACAACAGATTTGATCTTTCTGCACTTGTTAGAGACAATGGTAAGGCTCAGCTATGAGATTTCGTTTGTTATAGATGTAATTATTTGTGCACCTGCTCATACAAGTGTGAACACTGGCAGGTTTTTATCCCACCAGTATGTAATACCGTGGGATATAGTCATCGCCCCATCCGCCTGTCCGTCCGTAATCATTTCCTTTCCGGAGCAGAACTCGAAAACCATTTATCATATCTTTCTGAAACTTTCCATGTGTATTACCCACCAACTGAAGAGGTGCCGTTTGATATTTTCAGATTCAGAATATTTTATTTTTGGTCGTTTCCATAGAAACATGTTGAATTTGGACTTTGTTCAGAGACAGGTTCGTTTCCGGTGCACAGCTCCAAAACTGTTCATCATACCTTCCTGAAACTTTGCATGTGTATTACCCACTAACTGGTGCCTTTTTCTGTTTCCATAGAAACATGAGAGGGATGTTGGTTGTTTTAGATTTTGACTGCTTCTGGAGCAGAAGTCTAAAACCCTTAACATACCTGAAACTCAGCATCTGTAATACCCACTAATTGAAGTACGGTAGTAGATACACAAGTTTCTGTCAAAGATGTGTTTTAAAAATTTTGTGGAACCGGTGGGATATGTCATCTTCTGATGACTCTTGTTGAATTTAATTGAATATAAAACCCTTTATAAACTAGTTTATATCTCACTGAAAGCACCAATCAAACAAACAATGATGACATCAAATCTATAACATTGATGAAATTAAAGAGAATGATCATATATCATAGGTTCAACTTCTATTTTCTGACTTCACAACAATTTCATATAAGAAAATTGATGTTAGAATTGGGAAGCAAAAACATAAGGACTTGTTTTTCTTGATTGTCAAATGCTTTATGTATGTAAATGGCGACAATTCAGGATTTCATACACTGAGTTTCTAAATGTATATTATGGTACAAGATTTTATTTTTCTCTATCCCAGGAGGCAACTGGGTAGCACTGGACGGAGAGCAGCAGAGTAACAACGACCGCTACTACATCAACGTGTGTAAGGACGTCCTGTCTACCACAGATACAGCGGGCTGCTCATCCACCAGTGTGTGCAAGATAGGTTAGTGAACTATTTAGTAATAGGATGATTCAATTCAGACTTCAAGCATTAACTAATCGAGATAACTCATATATTTTATAAAATCAATATGAACTTAAGTAAAGAAAGTGGAAGACATTTTATGAATGTATGACATGTGTTGATTAAATTATCAAAGCATCTGAAAATAATGTGATAGTGCCTTTGTCAGCTAGCTTGCATACTCCCAGTGAGTTGAGAATGATAAAAGGAACAAAGTTGGTCCTTACATCAGGGGAATAATGCACTTTTAGCATGCCCCTTCGTGGTGTGGAGGGGCGGGATATCGCAGTGGTTAGCGCGTTCGGCTTCGGATCAAGAGGTCCGGGGTTCGAATCCCGCCAGGAGCACGGCAACTTTGCCTGCAGTAGAGAACTGTTCTACACGCAGTCAGGTTTGGGTGCAATGCTACACTGAATTTCAGTGCAGTACCACCCATGGTTCGCTAGTTCCAGCCGATGCTCGCAGGTTTCACCGCAATGCATAGCCACATGGCGTTGCAGGCTTTCTCCCTGCCATAATACTAGCAGCCGCGATAAAAGTGAAATACTCTTGAAAGCGGCGTTAAACCTCAACTCAACTCAACTCACCTCACCTCGTGGTGTGGAGTATAGCACGATATAAGTATCCTCATTATGTATTTATCGGTAAAAATAGCATTTGACTCATAATTGTACCATTTGATAACATAAATGATAATGGACTTAGGTAATGGTTATCTATTGAATTTTCAATATATTATCATCATAATTACAACATAAGCTAAGGTTTGGGTCCACATCTTTCACCATCAGACTCCAAGGGAAAGGTGAAGAACCTTGGACAATACACCCAGGTGCCGACCTATGATGAACAGTCCAAAACTGTCCAGATAAACTACACCAATGGGGATGCGTGTGGGGTCGGGGGTAGAACGTCCTCCAGGATCACCTTCATCTGTAAACCAGGTAAACGCGGGAACTTGCTTTGTTTTCTACCCACTTTCAAGTTTGTGTGCACACGTAGTGATAGAATAACTCTTTCATCGTAAAGCAGGAAGTGCATTTCACTTTGCGACTCGCAATAAGGTAACAGAGTTCCAGTGGATCGTGTTGTAGATGTTTGTCTATAGTTTTTGTCTCTTTCAAAGTTACCGTACACAATTAACCTCTTTGTGCTTGAATATGAGCGTAACATCTTTTTTTTAATAAAAAATGTTACACATGATAGTTACTGCAATTTCACTTTATTATAAAAGTATTGTTTTATAAGCAAAATAGTCTGAGAAATGCAACCTATTTTACATATAAATGATTTAGGACAAATTTTGATTTGAGAAATTGTGAACTGCTTCTTCCAGATAAACCTATGTACGTGTGTAATCTGACACTCTTCTATACCACAGGGGACCTTGAGACTGGCCCAGTGCTGGTTCAGCGGACAGACAACGAGTGTATGTACGAGTTTGAATGGCACACAGCTGCTGCTTGTGTTCTCGGCAGAACAACAGGAACTGACTGTAAAGTTGCTGACAAAGATGCAGGTTCGTTAATAAAGCAAACAAAATTGCTTTTGAAATTCAAGGTGGAAATGATCATTATTTTGATGTTATGATTGATTTCAATGACCAATTCATTTTTTGTCAGAATTATATTGTGATGCAATTATGATTGTGTTAATATACAAGATTTTCTGACAAGTGCCCGAAAGGTTGTTGATTCTAGCCATTATAAGAGAGTGAGTGAGTGAGTGAGTTGGTGTTTAACGCCGCTTTCAAGAGTATTTCACTTATATCGCGGCTGCTAGTATTACGGCAGGGAGAAAGCCCGCAACGCCATGTGGCTATGCATTGCGGTGAAACCTGCGAGCACCATTATAAGATGCATACTTTCTACATCCAATACATAATTAAACTTCTTTTCTTCAGGTTACAGTTTTGACCTGACCCCCTTGATGAAGCCGAGTGGACAGTTCTATAATGTGACGGACACGGCTAAGCAATACAGCTTCCTGTTGAATGTGTGTGGGGAGGTGAGCGGGACCCAGTGTGATACGGGACATACCAACACAGCAGTTTGCCAGGTGCCCCATGATAACAGGTAATACTAGGGATATCTGTTCATTTAATGGATTTACTTCCATCATTTTGCTTAGTTAATTACCCTTCAATCTTTACTTGCAGAAAAAAACAAAACTTTCAGGATTATGCTCTGGTAAAAAAGTCTTATTTGATGTTGAACGTTTCAGAGTGGAATCATAATATTTATTTTCTTTACAATTATCCTGAAAAGAATTTATTCTCTTAGTTATTTATGATTACTTTTTTGTGACGACTTATGATGAGCTAAGATAGTCGAGAGCTGTTTGGAAGGTAGCCTCATATAGCAATGACACTTACTTTGATTTAAACCTCCGAAAATATCTGTAATAAAGGTGAACCGTGTATGGATGATGTCAATATTATCTTTCTCGTTATCATCGGTAGCCCCGCCCACAAGACTGGTTCAGTGAGTACAAATCTGCTCTACTTTGACGGGATGATTAACTTAACATACTCTGACGGTGATCCCTACAACAACCCGAGCCACACGCCCCGCCAGACCGAGATTGCCTTCCTGTGCGACCCCTCAGTAGGGGCGGGGCACCCCGAGTTTGTCATGGAAACCAATTTCACCTACAGCTTCAAGTGGTACACTGCCTATGCATGTCCGACTCGCCCTGTTGAGTGTGTCTTTGTGGATAAGGTCAACCACAAGCAGTACGATCTCTCCAGGTACACACTCCTTAGTTCATATGCATAGTGCATAAGTTGGTTATTATTTTATGAAAGTGCTATATTAGAAATTGTATTTCGTTTTTTAAAGAAATAGTGATTTAAGATAATTATAAATAATGTAAGGTTTTACTTACCACACATACCCAATTATTGAATTAATATTTATGTATTTCGAAGATTTAAAACAATGTGTAAAATAAATTGTGTAATGTCTTGTCTTGCATAGTTTGGTCACTTCATAAGTTATGTAATCAATTAAAATCAATGTGTAAAATATGTGTAAATTCATGACTTGCGTAGTTTGGTGACTATTCACAAAATATGTAATCAATAAGATTTGTTTTGTTCAATACAAGGCCAACTTAATGTTATATACTATATTCCTTTCTGAACTAACTCTTGAATTCTTCACTGATACATTCCATTGCGTGTGTAGCCTTTCGATGCCCGAGTCTGCGGACAACTGGGAGGTGGTAGATCAGTCTGACCCACACAACCGACACAAGTTCTACATCAATGTGTGTCGTCCAGTCAACCCTGTACACATCTCCACTGGAGGCATGTGTGGTCCGTCTGCCGCTGTGTGTGAGACTGCACTTGTAGATGGGAAGGTGAGCATATTACTTGTCACCTTTCTATTTGTTGATGAAATAGCCTCATTATTTCTATTATAGGGTATCATATGTCAAGATGTGCCTTTTACTATTTTGGAGCTTTTACTTTGACAAGGGATGGGATAGTGCAGTGGTTAGCCCCTTTGGCTTCGGATTAAAGAGGTCGGGATTGAAATCCCTCCAGGGGCTTGTCAACTTCGTCTGCTGTGGAGAACTGTTGTTCATGCATTAACCCTTACGTTGCGTATATATATTTTACCATTTTTAGCCCCTGTGGCGGAATTTACAGGCTCGCAGCTCGCAGCAGTAGTTTGAGCTTAGGCACTAACGAGCTCTGCTGGCGGAATTTCCAGGCGACGATTCCGGTACCGTTTTTACGAAATATACCGCATCTACATGGCAAATAAGGACTATATACGGGCGTTCAATACAAATTCAAGTAGCGACACCCGTACACAAATGGCTAATTCACACCCGAAACTTTGAATGAATTTTCTATGATTTTTCGTTTTTATTCTATTACTTTCGAAAGATTGTCTTTAATTCGGGCCTCGTAACATCATAAATACCAAAATCCATTTATATACGGAATTGAAGACAAGATGTCTAGCTTCACAATGATATAAAAAGTATTAGAATGCGACCTTTGGTTATAATTCTATAGCTATGTAAAGTTTGTCTTTATTTCCACCTATAAAATCGTCAATACTTACAACATGTATGCGGCATTGCAAACGGTCGTTCATCGCACTTTTCCAAGAAATCATAATCTCGAACCAGTTGACAAATAAGCACATGTCAACCCAAATATGGTTATGTTGTTTGACTTTTCAAATAAACGCTAACCTCGAACCATAACTGATGAAAATATGTTGATTAGTTTGTGTGCCGTTTGGTTTCACATGCCTCTCAGAAAGGTAAAATTGTATCTTTATTTCTGTGAATAAATCTGCGCATTTTATATAGAATAAAAGATTATTCTTTTCGGTTTATTGTGATATAAAAATTATGAAAATGCATTCAGTATTTTAGCCGTGATAAATGTTTTAGAAGTTGTGAAAATCGCCGATTGTTTCAAAATTTATGAAGTGTAAACATGACCTTTTTCACGGCGATTGCTGTGTCTTTAGTATTTTTTTGAGATTTTCTAAATTTTTAATACTTACCCTACTTTTACTAGTGCATATTACCTATATGATCCGATGAAGGATTGAAAACGTGACTGAGACAGGATCCTAACGTAACTGTAGTGAAGTGTAGACAGACTGGCTCTAGGGCACGTCACTACCCGGAAGTGTAGTGCAATCCACATAGCTGCGTGCGCAGTGATATGAAAACCTCACATTTCCTATATCGCACCTGCATTACGGACGTGTATTTGAGACGGGAATTTTTCTCTTTTCTACCTATTTATCTACCTAAACCGTGTGGTTTAGTCATTGGTATGTCTTTTCTCTATTTTTGTATTGTGAAGTGTAACAAGCGTAGTTTTCACCTACCTCGTCGTAGAATTTTTTTTCTTCATTCTTCGAGAACGATGTTTTTCTTCGCTCATGTCGCCATTTGCATTGGCTTTCGTGAGGAATTTGACTTCTGTTTTTATGCTACGCAGCCTACTCTACCGTTTTATCGTGTTTTCTAACACTTTTACGCGTTTTGGTAGCTATTTTCGTTGTTTTTCTTCGGAGCACGTTTTCGCTGGCCATTCAAAATGGCGGCCTCCTTCGTCTTGCTCGATTTGTTGTGGTGACGTCACAACTTTTTGTTTACCGTTTTTGTTTTTTATTTTATCCATATTTATGGATAATTTTGATTTTTGTTTATGTTTTCCACTGTGAGTGTAAATTCTTGGCTATTTATAGTCGTTAATTTTACATTGTAAATTTTATTCTTGTTGAAAGTTTCATGTGTTTACATTCCATGTGTATGAACTTTGACCACAGCGGTTATCTCCCTTTTAACCTTGAGTCTGTGTAGTTCGTATCCAATGTTTCTTTACTTCAATTGTTTCTTTCTTCATGGGAATTTAATTTTTTGGTATTAAAATTTCTTTGTAAATTTTTCATTACCAATTTTGTAATTTTTCATGCTTGAATTAAGCTTTCATTACTCAACCTTTTCTGATGTTAAAGTTCTTTTAACATGTTATGGTGGTTTTGTTTGCTTGATTATTTTTGTTCACTGGCTTCTCTTTTTGTTGACAGTGAACTCGTTCTTGCATGCCGAGAGTGTTTTGCGTTGATTGCAAATCCCCCAAGTCGGCAAAGGACCCGCACCCCCTCTGCCCAGACTGTTTGGCGGACACACCGTGTGAGTGGCTCTCCCGGTGTGGTCACTGTTGTCATCTTTCTGCGTCAGAATTCAAGTCTTACCTGAGGGCGAGGAGAAAGAGGTTCACCCAGCGACGCTGTAGGATGGCCACTTCAGACCTCGACCAGGATACTCTTGTTATCTCTGAACCCATTGACGGGTTGTCTCCAGCAAGATGCTCTTTCCCCTACTGGGAATACTGCTCCATCCAAGACCAAGGCACAGCGTGTTTCTATGGAACAGTTAGAGAACGCGATCAACCCTGGTGCTCCGCCCATCGGGAACGTATCACGCTCGGATAGGAGGCCCAGGAGTGGGGTGGCAGACCCTCCCTTGTCGGACTCTTCCAACAGGAAATCTCTCTCTTCTGAGGAGCGCCGGCGCCTAGAGGATCAGCAGCGCCTAGGTGAGCGCCAGCGCTTGGAGCTCGAGGTGGAGAAAGAAGAAGAGAGATATCAACTTTCTCTAAAGGACCTCGAGCGCCAGGAGGATGAAAGATGCTTAGCAGAGCTCAGGGAAACCAGGAGACGCCAGGAGGAGCGTCGTCTGGAACAGAAGCGCCTGGAGGACACTCGACGTGCAGAGAACGCTCAACGCCAGGAGCTTGAGCGCCAGCGCCGCGAGGATGAGCGCCAACACTTACGGTTGGAGGAGGACCGCCGCGTCCGGGAGGAGGAGCGTCAGCACCTCAAGGACATCGATTCCCAGCGCCACAAGAACTCTGACCGCCAGCACAGGGATGAGCGGTACCGAGATGAGGAGCGCCTACGCCTCAAGGAGGTTGAAGCTTTGCGCCACAGAGGGTACGAGCGCCAGCGCCGCGAGGACGAGCGCCTGTGCCGTGAAGATGAGCGCCAGCGCCTCAAGGACATTGAAGCTCAGCGCCAGAAAAACTACGAGCGCCAGCGCCGGGAAGATGAGCGCCTGTGCCGAGAGGACGAGCGCCAGCGCCTCAAGGAGGCTGAGCACCAGCGCCTCAGGGATGAAGAGCGTCAGCTTCTGGAGAAGGAGCGCCAGCGTTCTAAGGATCGCTTGTCAAGAGAGCGCTTGCCTGCTCAGGACACCAGTGACTCGCTCTTCCGTGACAGATCTCCTATCAGAGACACTTTGGAGTCGGAGGCTTCTCCTCGTGGTTCAGCCTCCACGTACTCAGATGACCGCTACTATGACCCGGTATCTCCGTCTAAGTCTGTGGACCCTAGCGAACCCCAGGGTACTCATCTGCCCTTAGGAGAAGTGTATTCCTGGATTGCTGACAGGCTGGTAACGTCTCCATCACCAGGCCCGGATACTGATGCCTCTTTAGCCGTCTGGCATGAGCCTGAATTACTTATCCCTCCACACCCGATGGTCTCGGATGCAGTTGAGTCTTTGGACGACGAGTTCAGGAAACTGTCGCTCAACCCAACGTTTCGGCCAGCCAAGAATTCGTCTGCTACTTTCAAGGTTCACTCTCTGCAAGTATTTGACCATGGTGCCCCTCAGGATGACTCTTGTTCTAGGCTGTCAGATGCGCCACAAGGTTCTTATAAAGTGCAAGACGTTAGGTTGTTGTCTGTGGATAGAGAGTTGAAGCGGATGTTGAAACCTCTCTCAGCTATCGCCTCTGCCGCTGATGCCCTCACGCAGGACCTTACGGAGGAGAACCCATCGAGGATGGATCACCAGTCCACAATGTTTAGGTGGGTGTCCAACTCTGTGTCAGTCGTTGTAGACCACGTTCGCTCGGCTATGGCTTCAACCACTCTTATCCGTAGGAACGGTCTTCTTGCCCCCTGCATCTGGGAAGAAGAATTCAAGAAATCACTGATAAGAGCTCCTCTCTCCACTCCTACCCTCTTTGCGGACAAGATACCGGAGGTGTACAAGGAACATGCTTCGCTGGCACAATCAGACTTCACTTTTCGTGCCATCAAGTCTCTGTCAACAGCCTTCGTCCCCAGAAACCCTAGGGCCAACCAAACTTATGTGGGGAGACGCAATTCCGTCAGGCTCGCTCAACGTGGAGCTCGTGGTGGAGGACGAGGCAAGTCAGGTAGGGGAGGCTACATCCCTCAGAGACCTCGCCCCGATTTCGATCAGCCAAAAACTCCCAAGACCCCAGCCTACAAGAAACGCCGTTGAAGCGTTGGACATGCACGACTGGTCTCTCCCGCCTCCAGTCGTCCCGTACCAAACTACTCCCGTAGGCGGGAGACTAGGGATCTTCTGGCCAAACTGGACAATCCTAGAAGATCCCTTTGTCACCGAAATCCTCAGGGTTGGATACAAAATGCCAATCTCCAACCCTCCGCCTCTGACCACCCTGCCCCGGTCACGCGTGTACTCGCCGACTCAGATCGTTCAGTTGTCTTCCAACATCGAGACACTGTTGGAGAAGAAAGCAATAGAGGTGGTCCCAGACCCCAGCTTCTCCCCAGGATACTACTCCCCAATCTTCCTGGTTCCGAAGAAGAACTCAGACAAGATGCGGATGATACACAACATGGCTTTATTCAACGATCTGTATATGCCAGAGCCTCCGCATTTCACAATGGTTACCCTGGATCTACTGCGTTCCAAGCTTCAACCCAACGATTGGCTGGTCAGTTTAGATCTTCAGGACGCTTACCTTCATGTACCAATTTTCAAGCATCATCGGAAGTACCTCAGATTCCTCTTCCAAGGGGTACATTATCAATGGAAGGTTCTTCCGTTTGGAATCTCTACGGCCCCGTGGCTTTTCACTCGCATTACGTCTCCGATCGCCAGGTTTCTCCATCTTCGGGGGATAGAGTTCGACCCCTATATAGACGATTGCCTGATGAGCCACGGGGACTCAACAGTTTTACACAGACAGACCCTATTTACCTTGGACCTGCTGCGACAGTTGGGATGGCTTGTCAATTCAGAGAAGTCGCAACTAGTCCCATCCCAGCAGCTGACGTTTATAGGAGGTCTGTTCTTAACCAACATGGATCTTCTCCGAGTACCCCCAGACAGGTGGGAGAAGATAGAGCGTTTAGCGTTGCGGGGTCTTCGTCAGGCTTTGTCGGTTCGTCAGTGGCAGTCCCTTCTAGGCCTTCTGACTTCGGCTCAGGCCCTCACTCTCAGAGGTCGTCTCATGGCGCGCCCTCTGCAAGTGTTTCTGATTCCTTTTTGTCAAGAGGACGACCCCAGGGAAAGCCTTTGGCTTCCACTGCATCTACACCGTTACCTCAGGTGGTGGACGATCCCATCGAATGTTTGCGAAGGAGTCTCTTTGACAGAGTTCAGTCATCATCACGAACTGTTTGTAGACGCTTCACATCAAGGGTGGGGAGCCCACCTGGGTCAGCGGACGGCAGCAGGGTTGTGGGCGCAACATCAAGTCAGTTGGCACAGCAACAATCTCGAGTTGCAGGCAGTCATCTTAGCAATCGAGCATTGGATCGGAGTCCTCAGAGGCTCTCGGGTTCGTATAGCCTCGGACAACTCGACAGTGGTTTACCTGATCAATTTCCAGGGGACGACTCGGTCGCGCCAGTTATTGAAGCAGACTTTCCAACTGTTCGAGTTGGCAGACGCCAACCACGTTTTGATCAGGGCTCGTCATATCCCGGGTTGCAGGAACATATTGGCAGACGCTCTGTCCAGACCGGACAAGCCATCACCAACGGAGTGGATGCTCAACCCGGAAGCTTTCACCCTGATTTGTCAGCAACACCATCGTCCTCTGATGGATTTGTTCGCCACAAGATTCAACAACCAGTTGCCAACTTATGTCTCTCCCCTTCCAGACCCGATGGCGTGGGCAGTGGACGCTCTGTCCCTGTCTTGGGACGGTCTGGACGCGTTCGCTTTTCCACCTCCAATTCTGTTGCCAAAGGTTCTGGCCAAGATCAGGGAGACCAAGATGATGAATCTGCTTTTGGTCGCGCCCTTTTGGCCGGCCAGAACTTGGTTTCCAGAACTTCGTCTTTTAGCAGAAGGAGAACCAAACCCGTTGCCCCCGTGGCCAAACCTCCTTCTGCATCCTCACAGTCGGCAGTTACATCCAGACCCGCAACGATTTCATCTGTGCGTTTGGACCATCTGCAGAAGACTCTAAGGGATAAGGGGTACTCAGCGCCTGTAGCCAGCGCTATTACTGGAGCACATCGGCCTTCAACTAGAGCCCTTTATGACGATAAGTGGCTGTCGTTTGAGAATTTTTGCAGATCCCATAAGCAAGATCCTTTGTCAGCTTCACCACAGTTTCTGGCAGATTTTTTGTTCCATCTTCGATCGAAGAGGCACCTCAAGGGTGGAACGATTTCTACCTATCTTTCGGCCCTCAATTCAGTTCTCGCTGTTAAAACAGACAGGAAGATTTCTAAAACTCCGGAACTGATAGCCATGCTGAAGTCCTTTAAGCTGGAGGACCAGAAAGTCAAGTTTCGCCCTCCAGCTTGGGATCTGAACCTGGTCCTGAAGAACCTTCGTGGAGCTCCATATGAACCTCTGTCGGAGGCCTCTTTTGAGAACCTCTCCAGGAAGACGGCGTTCCTACTTTCTTTGGCAACAGCTGCCAGAGTGAGTGAACTACACGCTATTGATGTTACGAGGGTCCGGTTCGAGCAACGGCGTCATGGCTCAGTGCATCTAGGTTTGCTGTGGGATTTTGTCGCGAAAAACCAACTGCCTGGTCAACCTGATAGAGCGTTTGTGATTCCGCCGTTGTCTTCGATTGTGGATGAGTCAGAGTCTGAAGAACTCTCTTTGTGCCCAGTCCGTGCCCTGAAGGAATACATCTCCCGGTCTACTGACAAGAGGGCTGGGCGGAAGAGGTTGTTCATTCCTTTCTCTTCTATGACTAAGGGAGAGGTAAACCGGAACACGTTGGCCTTATGGCTTCGGGCAACTATCCTGACAGCTTACGATGCAGCAGGAATTCCTCACCCCTGCGCAAACAACCCGCATGAGATTCGAGCTCTAGCTTCAACAATGGCACTTCACAGGAACTGTTCCGTGCCTGACATCATGAAGGGTTGCTTTTGGAAATCTAACACGGTGTTTGCGAGTCATTATCTGAGAGATGTCTCCGTGGAGGATGTACAAGGCCTCCAGTCTTTTGGACCTCTCGTAGTGGCGCAGCAGCTCACTGTGCCCTCCTCGTCGTAGGTGAGTTATTCTTGGTGGATTTAGGACTATTTCTCGGACCGTCGAGATCTCTCCTTTAATCCTTTTTTGTGGTTTCATTTTCTGATTTGGGTTTCCTGTTTGTAGGATTCCGCTCAGTTGCCACGTCCTGCTATTACTAGTGCTTTTGGGGGTCCTCGCTGTTGGTCCTTTCCCTCCGTCCTACTGTCGAATCAACATGCACTAGTAAAAGTAGGGTAAGTATTAAAAATTTGTTAAAATCTAAATATTTTAGATATTTAAAAATACTTACCCTACTTTTAGGGTTTATACCCACCCATCGTTGGATCAACTACCTCCCCGCATCTAGGACCTCGCTCGGACTGACTCTAGGAAATGTGAGGTTTTCATATCACTGCGCACGCAGCTATGTGGATTGCACTACACTTCCGGGTAGTGACGTGCCCTAGAGCCAGTCTGTCTACACTTCACTACAGTTACGTTAGGATCCTGTCTCAGTCACGTTTTCAATCCTTCATCGGATCATATAGGTAATATGCACTAGTAAAAGTAGGGTAAGTATTTTTAAATATCTAAAATATTTAGATTTTAACAATTTTATATGGGAATGTAGTCCATTGTTTCCCCTTTATTTTGCCGTATTTTTTTTTGAAAACAAACAATTCACTCACATGATATGAAGTGTGGGAGTAAGGCGAGTTAGCGATTTTTTTCCCCGTCTCGCGAGATGCGAGGCAGATAGCAGTGTCGGGCGAGGCAAACCCGAGGCAATACAAACACGTGGGTGAAAATAGCCTCAAGCGAATTAATGCTTCCGGGGCTAAGCCCGACAAAATTGGCCTTTTGTAAAGCTAATTATCAATGCGTTACGGGTCAACAATGCACACGCAATTTGGTGTGAATTTTACTTGATATTTCGACCGGACATTCACACAGACTCGTTATCGTGGCTATCTGCGAGATGTATGTAAAAAAGTTTTCATGTGGCGATATACGGACACACTTCGTCTCGCATTTCGCCTGGGGGGCAAATATAATTATTACTGACCCAGTAAATGCACTAAGTCCAACGTACGGGTCTCGCCAAGGGTTCTAACATTTTTCTCTATGAGCCTCCCGGATAATTACGGGACCCGCAAGTTAAGGGTTAAGATTTGGGTGCAATGCTACACTGAGCTTCACCCATAGTTTGTTAGTTTCAGCAGATGCTAACAGGTTTCACCGCAAATCATCTACATCTACATAGCAGCAGTGATATAGGCGAAATATTCTTGAAAGTGGAGTTAAACCCCAAATCACCTCACCTGTGTTTGACAAATGTTGAAAGCAGGGGTATATATGTGAGCTGTGGTCATTGATTTTCTTCTTTTTTTTTCCCCAGGAGACGCTGGTCCACGGGAACCTGGGAGAGGCACGGTCGGGTCCGGTGATGGATGTAAGCCACCACGGTCAGCTGTTGTTGCGGTACTCAGGAGGGGAGACATGTGTGGATGAAACTGGAAGAAACACAACCTACACCACGCTCATGTACTTCGACTGTCTCAAGGGATTTGTGGTCAGTGTGATAGCATTTCTAGAAAGTGGATAGTGGACTTGATAGAGGCTTACAAGCTGTGGAGGGGGGTAGAGGTGGTAGGTAGGTAGATTGTGTTGGAGAGTATGTTATTTCATTGGTGGGTGGGAGTAGGTAGGTTTGGAAGGTTACTACTTGATATTCTTTATTCTGAAATATAAGATACCTAAGGCAATAAAACACAGGCGGCCAATGAGACCGACAGCGTGCTTTATGAGAAAATAAAACATGCTCGTAATTTTAGACGTCGTTTAATGACGTCATATTTTACGTCACTTTTATTGTTCAATGCTAGAAAATAAGTTCTACTACGGAGGCATTAATATTTTTATTAAATAGTTTATACAAACATCATAATATCTCGATGGTTTTTATATAAAAGCGAGTAATTGTTTAAGGGCAAAGAAAGAAGAACTAGAATACTTGTTGTTGTGCTTTATCGTAGAATAAAACATAGCAGGGAGCATAAAACACTCAGGGCCACGCCCTTTGTGTTTTATGCTCCCTGCTATGTTTTATTCAAGGATAAAGCACGTCAACTTGTCTTCTATTTCTTAAATCTTGTCAAGGATATGGCGTGAGGTTTATTATGTCATTGCCTTGATCAAGATTTCTGCGACAAGTATTTTACTTTTATCCTGTAATATAATTGACTGTAACACAATCATAATTGTTACGTTAATTTGCAGATAATTTCTGCATTCAAATTCATAAATATTTGCAATGATTTCACTTTTTGAATTAGTCGACTGGACCCCTGTCAGTATCCAAAACATCCAAGTGTGAGTATATGACTGTCTGGAGGATTGAAGCGGCGTGTCCCGTTGACTTTGTGGAGGCCACTCTCTCAGACTGCAGCTTCAAGGATCCAAACTCGGATTTCACCTTCAATCTGAAACCACTCATGAAGAAGAACGAGGGCTATTACACCACCAAGTCCACTGATGAAACAAGAGTATTTAGGGTACGGCTATAGTCAATAACACTGGCTTCATTGTCACGGAGTTAGTCCTATCATTAGGTCATTCGTTATTTCTGTTGGTGTTTTATTAATAAATACACCAATGATCACTTGGGAGGGATAATGCTTTCTTATTATGAGGGAGAAATATATTTGAGAAAAAAGATCTTGTGTAAGTTTCAAGCATTTCAGTTTAAGATATCATATTATTTTGTTCTTGACATCACGAATTATTAAGAATAAATGAAAAATTATTAATAATAATTAGTATTAAAAGTGTTGAGTTTATCTGATTTATGGACATAGTTTTTCCCCAAATGAAGAAACTGTAGTTTTTTAGGTTCTTGCTTCTGAATATTTAAATATTGCACAAATGGGGCTTATAATAGTTAATTCGTTCTTAAATGACATGTCATTTCAGCTTAATATCTGTGGAAATGTGTCCACGTCAAATTGTGACATGCTTAACCCTGAACACGTCAAATCCTCTGTGTGTGAGAGTCAAACAGAGGGCCACAACCCAGGCCTTGCCATGTACAGCGGTGATCTTGAGTACTCGGACGATGGTCAACTCACACTAACATATGGTGGTCATCGCCTGATCAGTGGTGAGTGAATGCCTTATGTGCTTTGGGTTAAATATCTAGAGGACGTTTCTTGTTGAATACTATGTATATCACGTCAAGTGAAGGAGAAATGTTTATTTCATTGAGAAGAATATGATTCTGTTCTCACTCAGTGAAAATACAGATTTTATTTTAACTGATAAATGCTGTATTTTACCACTGAAAATATCAAAAGTTGTGGATTTTCGAAGGGAATGTTGATATGATGGCATAAAAGTTTAGAGTCATAAACACTTTTAGTTCATCAGGCCTGAAAATTTCCAGTCAAAGGATGATTAATGTCATAGAAGGATTGTTATGCCCTGCTACGACCGAGTCCCATTCAGTTACAACTCTGGGGTGTCCTTGGAAAATCATCGTCAATGACTACAAATGTTTTCAAATTAATGATGTATTGAAGGCGATCAAACTACAGGCCTGTTTTCCTTGTTTATTCTTTGAAAAAAGAAAGGCACAAATCTTTAATCAAAATTGAACATGGCAATTCAAGATTTTCAAAGGAGGTGGATGATATTTTTTCAATTTTGATAACATCAGTAATAAACATAGTCTAGTATGTTGTAACTGACAAGTTTGTGTTACAGAGGCTATTCCTATTTGGCTTCAGACTAAATGCATTTACCTTTGTTGCTCTGTTGTATGATACCTCTTCTAATATATTTCCCATTTTCCTAACAGGTCAACTTGTTCAAGTGAAGATTAACTTCGTCTGTCGACGAGATCTGGAAGTTGAAAACCCTGTGTTTGTCCGACAAGAAGACCAGACATATTACTTCAAGTTTGACACGGCGCTGGCCTGCCCTCCTCAACCAATTGATTGTGTTGCATATGATAAATACGGGAACAAGTATGATCTGAATGCCTTGGCTAAAACCAGTTCGAACTGGATGATACAGGACAGTCGAACAGGACACAGTAACCTGAAGTACTACATCAACGTGTGCCGACCTTTGAACCCGGTGCCAGGATCAACCTGTCCAGGTAATACTCGTTTCTTTGTCACTTCGCAAGGTAAGGAGATGCTTCGATGTTGGGAAAAATAGTCTGTTTCAAGTTTTTGAACAAATGGAGTCTAAATTTAATTCGAATATCTTTTTGGTCACCTGAGTTTGTTACAGTGCATATAGATTATTCTGGATTTGATTAAGATGGTATACATCTGATTCATTTGCGATATTGCCAAATGACAGAATCTGTTAAAAATTACTTTAAAAACAAATCCCTTCCAGGCAAAGAAATAAGAAACATCAGTGTTTCTATTGGTCAGCCTGCATTGTCAACAGGTACAATCAATCTTTATATATTACAGTTAGTGGACAGGGTAACAAAATTCAGATTGCTACTCCATATTGACATGAATATTCAACCTTGTGAGGCATTCTGTCACCAAATAATTCCTCATGAAATAAAATAAACACCACAAACTATATTAGAAATTTAACATGGTTATATTTCTTCACTATCTAAATGGCAAGTATTTCTAATATATTAGAACTAGTAAAAAGAAGAGCATTTCAGACTTTAGAACTAGTAGAGGTCTAGAAGTACCTCGTCTCGTTGCTTTTGACTTTATATATGGACACGTGTTGTTTCTCCAGGAGGCCCGGTGGGTGGATGCCAGGTTGGAGACAAATCAGTCAGTCTAGGGTACGTGCAGTCCAAGCCAGTTATCGGAGCAGATGGGTCCGTGATTCTGCGTTACCGTGGGGGCACCGTCTGTCACAAGGGCACTGACAAGGAGGCACACCGAAGCACCAGGATCAACTTCATATGCTCACACGTAGAGGTGGGTTGTAATCTGTCATTAGGATTCAAATTAAGATCTTCACTGAAATATTATGTTAATTTCTGCCCTCCAGGATCCTCAAACTTTAGGCCCCATTTCCCACTGGTACTTGGTGTCATGTTAAATATTCCACTCAGTTATCAGGAATACCCAAATGCTTATCCCCACTACCGGTAGTCAAGTAGGAAATTGGACTGACCTGTTTGAATATGTGTTTGTTTATGTTGTATATGTTGTGTTGCAGAGTGACCCAGTGTTCATGGGCGAGACAGAAACGTGCGAGTACCTGTTTGAGTGGAGGACCCCAAGTGCTTGTTTACAACAGGTGAGAGACTTCTCTTTGTATTGAACGTTTCCAGAAAGTTATCAAAGGGCTTTGTTTGTTTCTATGGGGAGGGATAGAGCAGGGGTAAGCACGTTCAGCTTCGGATCAAGAGGTCCGGGTTTGAATCCCGCCAGGGGCACGGCAACCTTGTTCACGGCAGAACTGTTCTACACGCAGTAAGGTTTGGGTGCAATGCCACACTGAATTACAGCGTAGTACCAACCATGGTTCGCTAGTTCCAGCCGATGCTCGCTGGTTTCACCGCAATGCATTACCACATGGCATTGCGGGCTTCCTCCCTGCTAGCAGCCTCAATATAAGTGAAATACTCTTGAAAGCGGTGTTAAACCCCAAATTACCCCACCTCACCCCGTTTGTTTCTTTTAAACTGCTGTATCCACATCAACAATGGTAAAATACACTTTTTCTTATTTTGATAAAATACCATTACATGCATGGTATTAAAGTTGAGGTAAATATTTAAATATTATTAGATAAAATGATAATATGTATCTGATTGTATCTGCAGCAAGTAGTTGGGAGTGGATGCAAGGTGACGGACCCAGTATACAACAACGAGTTTGACCTGTCAGTTCTACGTAAACAAGGCTCGGACTACCGAGTGCCCGTAGACGACTATGTGTACCTTCTGAATGTGTGCGGGGAGCTGGAGACGGGAGCGGTGGAGTGTGCTGGGGGGACGGGGGTCGGAGCATGTCAGACTAAAACAGCTGACAAGGACTATCATGTCAATGCAGGTGGGTGTCTACTGGCATTTGGAAAAGAGCCATTGTGGTGGTAGTATTCTTGTTATTTGGGTTGGAATGATGTACTTTGGTTAAGTAGCATCCTTGAAAACAAATACCGTATTCATCCTAATAAACGCCCTCTCCTAATAAACGCCCCCCTAAGCCATTTTTGACTCACGGAAAATAAACGCCCCCGTTTTGTATCGACTTACCTTACTGATGTTTCACTCTTATGTCTTATAAAGTGTAAGGTACATGGTATTTCCAGTCCCCCGGCGACTGTCGAACGTCTGTAACGATCAGTCACTACACATTCTATTCGACCGCCATGGAAAATGTCTTGCTTAACTCTCTTGGAAGATGTCCCACAACTACATTTCTCTTCTTTACATTTATTTGATACACTTATTTTTTATTAAAAATCTGAAATAAAATCGATGTTTCTTTTTCTTTTGGACATCAACAGACATTTTTTAAAATACATGCCCCCTTTTTTACGATTTGTTTATGGTCATTTTCATAAACGCCCCCTTTTACCAATTTTTTAAACGCTCAGGGCTTCTATTACGGCGAATACGGTAATTAAAAATCTACTTCTTTTTTACTGACGGAATCATTTTGGTCAGATTAAACACTTGATATTCTCCATTTCATTCCCACATAAACTAATTATGCAGACACCAGTTTTCACTTCAAATTTCTTACATAATACATTTTTTAGGTCTCGAAAACTTTTTATACTTTTCATATGGAAACAACTTCTATGTGACCTAAAGAAATGATGTGTGAATATGTCTCATTTATTTGTTCTATTTTAGTTTCTGAGGTTGTTTTTCAGTTTTAATTAAAGTTGTGCCTTTTAAATTGCTCAAGTTATCTGCTTTATTACCTTGCCATATATTATTTGCTTATTATTCGCTAGGTAAAGCCAACGGGAACCTGATATACAATGGAGGGGAGATAACTCTGCGCTACACTGACGGGAAAGCGAATTGCCATCACAAATATAACCGTACAACAACCATCATGTTTGTGTGTGATCACAGTACGGATGGCTTCGGCGGTCCGAGATATCTACGAGAAGACGGAGACTGCACATACAATTTTGAGTGGGCTACAAGTTATGCATGTCCACCATTCCAAGTGAGCGACTGCATGGTAACTGCGCCCGATGGAAAGATGTACGACCTGACGTCCCTGGCGCGGTACGATGACAACTACGTTGACACGGAGGAGCATCAGGGCAAGAAGTTTGTCTTGAATGTCTGTCAGACTCTCGTTCACAAAAAAGGTATGATGAATAAAATTGTTTACCTTTTTACTACAGGGAAGTTAACCTCAAATGTTTTTTCAAATTCTCTTTGAATTTTTTTGGGGGGAAATCTAGATAATGATGTGGTTGAAAGTGTTTAAAAAATGCCTGAATTTTTAAAATTCCTCGTCTTTGAAGTTTTACGATTGTTAACCTGATCAGTTAGTAGCTGGCATGATAATGATAATTTGCTTTGCTCAGGAAAGTTTGACCTGAGGTTTGCTTTTCTTGACGAAGTCATTCTCAATGAAGGAATTTGGTAAAAGTTTTAAGTTAAATGTTGCATCTATCAGCATTCATATATATTGATTAATTTTGAATATTAATTGTTAATGTCTCCACTTCTTCTTTTTGTCGAATCAAGGTCAAACCTGTCCACCAAACTCTGCTGCATGCATGATCGATCTCAACGAAACAGATCCAAAGAAGAAGTGAGTATTTCATAGTCATCACTCTCACATCCAGGAGGTATATATTTCTATTGCATAACATCATTTTTTAATATTCCATCTAATAGAAAAAAGTATTGAGCTCATAAGCCCCTGATAAGTATAACAGAAAATTTGTTAATGTATAGGGACTTTTATGTTGCAGATATCACAAGATTGGTGAGGTGTTGAACAAACCATTGAGGATTGAGCTTGGGAGCTTGATTCTTCGCTATGAAAATGGAGAAAAGTGTCCATTTGGAAACAGAACTGTCTCTACGGCAATCATCATGAACTGTGACCCTAATATCCGTGTAAGTGCCCAATTGTTTGAAAACAGTAAGCTAAAATCTTTGAATAAATTGTAAATTCATGAACTATTTTTCTTGGGAGGTTATACAAACCATACAAGTAGGTACGCTAATATCCATTTAAGTCCTTGATGTTCCTTTGTTATGTCATCAGTATTTAAACTGATGATGATTCTCTTTGCAGATTATGTGAACCTTACAACTAGCTTCTAAGATTTCGGAGACAGGAAGGTTCTTACATGCGTGGCTTGCTTTTTTAGACTATAGTTGTGAAAATTTCTATAGATTTCTTACGTCATGTATTATGAAATTGTTTGCAGGACTCTGAGCCCGGTGGTCATTTCATGGTGAACATGTGCGAACACCACTTTGTTTGGACCACCCAAGCTGCATGTCCGGTTGGCAGTCACACCACTCCTGTCCAGACCGGCAACTGTACAACAACCAACCCCAGCACAGGTACTATGTGTGACATGTATTTTCACATCCTGTTTCTGATTTTCTCTGCGTTTCTCCTTGTCTCACTGTCTGTCTGTCTCTCCCCCTCTCTCCCTCCGTCCCTCCCTTTGTTGCAACAGGTGTCAACCATAGAACAGGTAATGTGTGTGTGATCTTTCTGTCCATTTCTTCTTTTCTCTGTCTTTATGTGTGTTTGCCTGTCTCTGTTTTTCTGTCCATCTCTCTGTCTCTGCCTCACTGCCTTTGCTGTAACAGGCATGAACCATAAAACAGGTACTGTATATAATAGAAGTCTCTCTCATTGTTGGGCTCGTCTATTAAAAACTCTACGTGTTATGATCTATAAAGATCTTTGTTTGATTGTTTCTTGTTCTAGGTTGTGATAAAGACCAATAGTGTTATTAAATACAATACAGAAAATGTGAAGCATTATTATGTAATTCAAGTAATTTGCATGCTATTGGTTTTGAAGGAAAACAATTTCAAGTTCTTATCTTCCTGTTTCAGGTTACACATTTGACTTAAATGTGTTCAACAAACCAGCCGGGTACTTGTTCACAGATGATACCTCACATCACGACTTCCGTATCAACGTATGTGCCCCTCTGGCAAATAGTCCTTGTGGGAGTAATGCTGGTATGTTGGCATCATTATCGTTTGAATACCTCAATAATATCACATGACGGAAACAGTTTGAAACAATTTCTTTTTTATCCCACCGGTATGTAATACCGTGGGATATAGTCATCACCCCGTCCGTCTGTCCGTCTGTCCGTCTGTCCGTCTGTCTGTCTGTCCGTAATCATTTCGTTTCCGGAGCAGAACTCGAAAACCATTCATGATACCTTTCTGAAACTTCCTATGTGTATTACCCACCTACTGAAGTGGTGCCTTTTGACATTTTGAGATTTCTGAAAAAAACTTTTTTTCTTGTTTCCATAGAAACAAATTATGTGGGACCGGTGGGATATGTCATCTTCTGATGACTCTTGTTTATCTTACACCACTGGTTCTTATAGGGAAAATTCAGGGCCAAGTCGATTTTGCTGATCTTGACATTTTTTTCCCACTTTGAAGTATTAATTTGTGACGGGAGGATCATGTCACCTTAGTGACAACTACTTGTTTAAAATGACATTACAAACAACAAGATCATCATCACCTACATGCTAATCTTATGTATATGTATCAGGTAACCTAAATTGATAAGATGAATTTTGAGTTTTACAAGAACAAAAACTCATGATTCCTCTTCATGTCATTTCACTAAGTGTGTTTTATCGTTTTCAACGACCAACTTAAAGTTTAGTGTGTTATCTGTAAACTGTGTAACATTCAGGTTTATTTTTGAGAAAAGTAAATGACACACTGGTCTTCTTTTGCTCAATTAGAATGGGGGGTGGTATAGCGCGTTAGGCCTCGGATCATGAGGTCCGGGGTTCAAATCCCGCACGGCAACTTTTTTTTTATCTGCAGTAGAGAACTGTTCTACACGCAGTAAGGTTTGGGTGCAATGCTACACTGAATTTCAGCGTAGTACCACCCATGGCTTGCTAGTTCCAGTCGGTGCTCGCAGGTTTCTCCCTGCCATAATACTAGCAGCCGCGATATAAGTGAAATACTCTTGAAAGCGGCGTTAAACCCCAACTCACCTCACCTCACCTCAATTAGAATGACAAGTTGAATTTCAGATTAACTTACTTAGTTCATCTCAGAGAAAGTAAACAGTGTACAGATATGAGTTATCTAATGACAAATGGAATGTTACATAATCATCTGGAAATCCTGCTTTATCCAGGTTCATGTCAGGTGGAGACAACGGGTGAGAAGAGGACGTTTAGTGCCGGTGCTGCTAACAGTAAGCTGGAGTATCGCGGGGGCTTCCTGATGCTTAGCTACACTGGTGGCGCCCCCTGTCATCAGAAGAAGTTCCAGCGAGGGACAATCATCAACTTCATCTGTCAGCAGAGCGCGGGAGAGGGTCACCCGGTTTTGGTGGAGGAGAGTGACGATTGTGTGTATCAGTTCAACTGGCACACCAGCAGGGTCTGTGAGAAGGAGGTAATACTCTCTTACTCTCAGCATTTCAAGTTACTGCTGGAAAGATTTCTGTTGGGCTATCTATGTCATTACTAACCAGCCCTTTTAATCATGCAATTATAATGTTGTTTTCATTATGGCCAAATTATGTTTAATGACACAATTTTATTATAGCTTTGATTTATATTGTTGACATTTGGTCAAAGAGGGTTCTAGGATAACCTGACCTTAATGCATTGGTTCATGACTGACATCAATAAATAGGAATATGTTAATTAATTCAGTAAGCAGGAATAGTTTAGTGTATGAAGGTAGATAACTATGTGGGTAAAGATTCTAAGAGTTCGACGATATTCAAGAATTAAATTTTTTCGCTCAGATTCTGTGCAGCACCGAGGTACCTAACGGCAACTACACTGTTGACCTTTCACCCCTGATGAAGTCTGCGGGTCACTATGCGGCTGTGTCTATGTTGGCTGGCAAGGAGGATCCCAACACCATGTACTACATCAATGTATGCAGCCCCCTCAACCCCATCTCCGGCAAGGCATGTCCGCCCGGCTCCAGTGCCTGTATGATCAGTGGGGACGAGAAACCTGTGGTGTGTAGTAATTGATATTGTTGAAGAAATGAATGCTATCCAGAGTTCTCTTGGATTAGATAACTGACATAAATGCAGTGACTCCAATAGAGTCGTCGCCCTGTCTGTCTGTCTGTCCGTAATCATTTCGTTTCAGGAGCAGAACTCGAAAACCCCTTATCGTGTCTTTCTGAAACTTTGCATGTGTTACCAACTAACTGAAGTGGTGCCTTTTGATATTTTTAGATTTCTGGAAATTGTTTTTTGTTTCATTTCCATAGAAACGTGTTGGATTTAGACTTTGTTCAGGGATAGGTTCATTTCTGGAGAAGAACTCTGACAATCACTAAATGCTTCCAATTAACATGAGAAAATTGTTTATTCATAAGACTAGTTCCATGAAGTTGGATGACAATCCACATAAAACAAAGTTAATACACTTGTGGTCAACATAGGACAAACAACACTTGTAGCCAGTATATTTTCCGCTTCCCCTCCTATTGTTGCACATATAAGCATGTGGCTGGTATATTACAGAGCCTGGGCAGACTAAGGAGCAGACCCTATGTGGATCCACTCACAGGAAAGGTCACTCTGGTCTATGTTAACGGCAGCAAGTGTGATCACGACCCAAGCAAGAACAGAACTACCAGAATCATCTTCACCTGCCAAGTTGGCTCCAACATTGTGAGTCTTTTGTTACTAGGCACGGATACATGTTCTATTAATAATTAATAAGCCTGAAAGGCCCGATGGGCTTATGGCATGGCATGGTGTCCGGCGTCCGTCCGTCCATCCGTCCGTCCGTCTGTAAACTTTTCGCATTTTCATCTTCTTCTCCAGAACCACTTGGTCTAGGGATCTGTGTGCAGACTCCTTGGCTAATGGGGATTCTAAATTGTAGAGTTCATGACCCCATGACCTCAAATGGGGTCACAGGGCTCACAACCCCAAAAACCTATTTTCATCTTCTTCTCCAGTTCCAAAAGGTCTAGAGAGCTGAAAAATTGTGTGAAGACTCCTTTGATAATGGGGATTCTAAATTGTAGATTTCATTACCCTGTGACCTCAAATGGGGTCACAGGGGTCACAACCCCAAAAACCTATTTTCATCTTCTTCTCCAGTTCCAAAAGGCCTAGAGAGCTGAAAAGTTGTATGCAGACTCCTTGGCCAATGGGAATTCTAAGCTGTAGATTTCATGACCCCATGACCCCAAATGGGGTCACTGGGGTCACAACCCCAAAAACTTATTTTCATCTTCTTCTCCAGTTCCAAAAGGTTTAGAGAGCTGAAAAGTTGTGTGCAGACTCCTTGGCTAATGGGGATTCTAAATTGTAGATTTGGTGACCCCGTGACCTCAATTGGCGTCACAGGGGTCACAACCTGAAAAACCAATTTTCATCTTCTTCTCCAGTTCCAAAAGGCCTAGAGACCTGAAAAGTTGAATTAGTTAATGTATATAAAGCCTGATGAGCTACAGAGCCCATGGCTCTATTTTTATCTGTTTGGCATTATTCATCACGTATGAAATATAAGGCTAAAGTTTTCTGTAAGTTGCTCTCCCTGGAATCCCAAACCTTGTGTTCACTGATTTTAATTTATTAAATAAACTTTTTACTGTGATATATAGCAACGAGAGTCCGATATATACAAAATTTAATACATAACAAATCCCTTTTTGTATTCTGCATAACTTGTGCTGTATCCTGTGACTTTTGTCAGGTGTCATGTCGCCACTGATGGCTGGGATATTGCCCACTCAACAAATCACTCACTCACTCAGGGGGGTGGTATAGCGCAGTGGTTAGCGCGTTCGGCTTGGATCTAGAGGTCCGGGGTTCTAATCCCGCCAGGGGCACAGCAACTTTGTCTGCAGTAGAGAACTGTTCTACACACAGTAAGGTTTGGCTGCAATGCTACACTAAATTTCAGTGTAGTACCACCCATGGTTCGCTAGTTCCAGCCGTTGCTCGCAGGTTTCACTGCAATGCATAGCCACATGGTGTTGCGGGCTTTCTCCCTGCAATAATACTAGCAGCCGTGATATAAGTGAAATAATCATGAAAGCGGCGTTAAACCCCCCACTCACCTCACCTCACTCACTCAGGTATCACCAGTGTGTGTTTGGTTAATGTATGATAATGTAATGAATTGGTTCAACATGCAGGGAGAGCCCAAGTTCGAGGCTGTGACACTGGACTGTGAGTACATCTTCATGTGGTTCACGTACCTGGCATGTCAGGACAACCAACAGGAGACCTACACTCCTGCCTGCACCTACACCAACCCCCGCACCGACCAGAAGTACGACCTCTCGGCTCTCAAGGATCCTGTCAAAGTGAGTTGGGTTTCTACTGCCATTTTACTCTCAATCATTTAGGATGTTAGCATGTCCAGTTCAGATCAAGATATTCAAATCCTCCCGGAAGTCTTACATTGTTTATATGTATGATATCAACTTGTTCTTTTGTCCAGTAAGATTCTGGGAGTCAGAACTAACCATAGTCCAATATGTTCTAATATTTATCAGTGAAAAAATTCTAAGAAGGGACCTGAATCAAATCATAACAGCAGGTTATAAATTAAAGTACATATTGAGTAAGTTCAGCATCATTTTGACACAATCTCTGTTTGCGCCCCAGGTGACGGCCCCAACGGGAGGCTTCTTCCAGCTGCAGGCATGTGGGACGATGACCCCGCCACTCTCTACTGAATGTGCCGGGGCGGCGAACTGCCTCGTCAAAGACGACAAGTTCCAATCTTTTGGGGCGACCAAGACCGGAATCTTCATGATGGAGAGTCAGGAGATACTCAAACTCATGTTCACCAGCGGCAGCAAGTGCACCGACAGTCTAGGTGAGATCTTCCTCCAAGAGTTTTAGCAAGCTCTGTAGTCCATGATAATTTTGCTATACTTCCTATATAAGCCATCAGGGTTTGGAATATTTCCATGCTATAGTCCTTAGGATTGGATGCTTGATGGCTTTTGTGGAATTCTATGTGAGCGTGCAAGGATAGCAAAGAGGAAAGGATACTTCTGCATTTCGAATGTAGTGTTTCAAATTCAATGTAGTAGTCTTGTGCCTTTTAGAGGATACAGCTCAAGGGATATTAAATTTGAGCCAAAGAGGTGAAACATCACAACTTTGTTTGATACCCCAAATTGTCCATTGAAATTTATCTTCATTTATTGACATGAGGAACAACATAGTTTTCAAATTGATTAATGTCAGGTGAAATTGTTCAAACAACAGACTGGGCTGTGCCTTGTGATGAGGGGGAAAACTTATTGTCCCCCACTCTGAGTTCCCTTTCACCTTTCGCCTGCATATTTGTTGTCCCCCGCCGCAACGCGGAACGGGGGACTATGTATTCAGCGACGTCCATACGTACATACGTCCGTACGTCACATTTCTTGTTTACGCGATATCTTATGAAGCGTTGCATCTTTGAGCACTTTTCTAACTCTTGTTAACGCGATATATATCTTTACCAGTTGGACTCAAAGTCTTCAAATTTGGTGTCAGTCTACACTGGGGGATGACGCAGACACCAGGGGATTTTGGTGACCTTGACCATATTTTCAAAGTCACTACAACACTTTGACCACTTTTAGAACTCTTGTTATCACCATTTATTATGACCGGTTGGACCAAATGTTTTCAAATTTGGTGTCAGTCTACATTGGAGGATGACACAGACACCAGTCGATTTGGTGACCTTGACCTTATTTTCAAGGTCACCACAACACTTTGACCACTTTTAGAACTCTTATTAACACGATATATCATGAACCCAAGTAGCTCCAATGATGTGTCTTACTAACTCAATGTCACCGGCAGGGGACATTGCCATGTTAGTGGCAAACACTTGTTGTTTTTAGATTTGTGATAGTGATAATTAATGATGGTGTGTAATTGACTAAGAGTGGTTAACTTACGTAGCTAAATTCTTAGCTATATTAGTCTTTAACGGATAAGAGTGATTTGTATCAATGACATTTATTAGTCTCTAACTCTTCTTTCTAGGTCGGGAGGTGAATGCAAAGACAGAAGTATTGTTTCAGTGTGACTACACAGCCGATAAGGGAAAACCTCAACACTGGCCGGTGAGATCTTGTACTTCATAGAAACAACAGAAATGTTCTCATGATATAGAAGTCTGACCAGTGTCTCTCTCTTTCTGTCCTATGAGATGGACACTAAATGTACATTATCTAAAAATGATCTTATCGTTTGTTACTTGTCTCTGATAATGTAGGGACGATTTATTCTGGCCATAATTACTTAACTCGAAGGTTGATTTAAGAAACCTGCAATTAACTCATTCCAAAAAGATTAAGGATTTGTATTCTCTGAACGAGTGAGCTTATACTTAAGTTGATACCCTGCACACCTGTTTGTCTTTCTTACAGTTAGATTTCATGTTATGTATCTGTCAATAAGATCCTAGAAATTGAGATGTGCTCTTGTGCTCTGTACATATCCTCGTAGAGAGTATAATCTCATCCCATGTTATCCCTCCACGTCTCCAGAGTGCCCAGTGTGCTGCCGTCTTCTTCTGGAAGACGAACCTGGTGTGTCCAGTGGTGGTGAAGCAGTGTAGTCTCTCGTACGGCGGCGTCCTCTACGATCTGGAGATTCTCTCCCGTGAGTCCGAGAGTTGGAGCCACACAGACTCCAAGGGCAATGTGTGAGTGCAGATCTTGTCATGTTTATATATGCATCTTTTTGTGGTTCTTTCTCCAACATGGCATCCCAAAATAAAGTTCTCATATCTCTTAAGAAATTCTTCTCATTCTTTGGAAAGTGAATTTTGAAAAAAAACAATTCAGGTTCAGGTCTCAGGATAATTATAAAGGATTTGAATGATTTTATCTACTTTCATGTTTCAAAATAAAATTGTTTTATCATTATTTTTTCACGCTTGTCTCAATAGGAATTCTGTGTTCATTTGTCATAAATGGTTTTACGAAAGTTATGCATGTATAATGATGAAATGGTTTCAATTGACCATCAACTGTTCCTGCTTGCAGCTACTACCTGAACATCTGCCAGGGTGTCCACGGCACTGCACGAGGGGAGGGGTGTCACGTAGATGCTGCGGTGTGTCGCAAATCGGTGAACAAGATCGTTGATACCCTCGGTGTTGTGAAAACACAAAAACTCTATATGGATGGTATGATATTGATTTTAAAACACATTGATAAATATGATACACTTTCAATTTTAGCTCATCAGGCCCGATGGTGTCCAGCATCCGTCCGTCCATCTGTAAAATTCATTTTTTCGATTTCCTCTCCAGCTGAAATTTTATGTGCATACTCCTTGGCCTATGGGGATCTTAAAGAGCCATCACGGATGTTAGTATTTAATTTTTTTGGAAAATATACTTATAACGTCATTCGCCAGAGAAATCTTTTATCTACAACATGGCACATGTTAAATAATTTTCATATCACGACAATGTATTGCAATTTGGTTTCAAAGAGAAGTACCACTTAGACTAGCGCGCGCTAAGGGTATCTGACGTTTATAAACAGAATCCCCTTTTTTGCGTAATACGTACTACACAAACAGCAAGCGCTTCCGAAGAGTGAAGGTTCGTCTCTAGCGCAAGTTGCCATAACAACCCATATGCTGCACGTGCTTCACGTGTCTCTCTTGCAAGTTACCCTTGTCACACATTACTGAATGTGACGATTGCTTTACAAACAATGTTTCTAAATGTCCTGAGAATATACAAATTATTTCCTGTTAATGTTCTTTTTATTGAGATAAGACCAGCAAATTATGACAACTTTTTACTCTCATTAATTATATATAAAATTCAAGAAAAATACCTAGTTGGGTAAAACAATTATTCCAATATCTGTAGCAAATACATAATTAAATGAAATAGTTAATAAATCACCGCCAAAAAAATATATATTTCGATAGCTTTCATTGCTCATATTTTTTGTTATTCTTTCGTGTCTTTGTTTACTGGGTGTGAGCTAGACCATAATGCTTTGCCCTTGAAAATAATAGACTGGATCTTTATTTAGACTGGAAAACACCTTTACTAATTAATGCAATTTCTCGGCTTATTTTAAATTGGAAAAATTAGGGAAAAATTAAGTGTATTTATTTCACTGAGATGGATTTTTGGACAATTTTTGATATTTTCATCAACATCCGTGATGGCTCTTTAATTGTAGATTTTGTGACCCTGTGACCCCAAATGAGGGCCTCCCGGGCCATGACCTAAAAACCTATTTTCATCTTCTTCTCCGGAACAAAAAGACCTAGGAGGCTGTAATATTTTGTGCAGACTCTTTAGCCAATGGGGATTCTAAATTGTAGATTTGGTGACCATGTGGCCCCAAATGAGGGCCTCACAGGCCATGACCTAAAAACCTATTTTCATCATCTTTTATTGACATTGTCAAAAAGATTGGTCAATCACTACTAAAGCATGTCCATAAATTATAAGTAAATCATTTATTTACTTCCTGATGTATAATATTATATAGTTATTCTCTGACTGATACTGCACAGAAAAAGATAAGAGCCTCGTTCTGGAGTATTCTCAAGGTGAGGCTGCCTGCTCACGTGGTCGTCGTCGTAGCAACAACCCTCTGGCAAAAACAATCATCCGGTTTATCTGTGACAAAATAATTGGAGGACCACAACTTATTGAAAAGTAGGAAACTTTTCAGTTATGATCTCTTTAGTTATTATCCCCCACCAACATAGTTGGGGGGGATATTGAAATGGGCTCAGTCCGTCCGTCCTGATTTTGTTTCCGGAGCAGAACTCGAAAACTATAAGACATATCTCAACGAAACATGGTGTGTGGAACAATCATCATGTCTAGATGTGCCTTTTGGGGTTTTCAACTTCTTCGAGTTATTTTTTTTACCGTTTCCATAGAAATGTAACTTAGAATTTCGTTTCCGGAACAGAACTCGAAAACTATAAGACATATCTCAACGAAACTTGGTGTGTGGAACAATCATCATGTGTAGATGTGCCTTTTGGGGTTTTCAACTTCTTCGAGTTATTTATTTTGACCGTTTCCATGGAAATATAACTTAGAATTTCGTTTCCGGAACAGAACTCATAAACTATAAGACATATCTCAACGAAACTTGGTGTGTGGAACAATCATCATATGTAGATGTGCCTTTTGGGGTTTTCAACTTCTTCGAGTTATTTTTTTATACCGTGTCCAGCCGTCTGTAAACTTTTCGCATTTTGTCTTCTTCTCCAGAACCACTTTGTCTAAGAAGCTGAAATTTTGTGTGTTGTGTTTAGTTGAAAAAAATTTCATAGTCACTGTTATTCAACAACTATTCTTCAATAAATTTTCCCAAAGGCGGGGGATATGGCCGACTCTGTCTGCTTGTTGTTATTTAATTTTTAGCTCATCAGGCCTGAAAGGCCCGATGGGCTTATGGCATTGGATGGCGTCCGTCCGTCAAACGTCCGTCCGTAAACTTTTCACTTTTTCGACTTCTTCTCCAGAACCAATGACTCTACAGAGCTGAAATTTCGTGTACAGACTCCTTGGCCAATGGGGATTCTAAATTTGGTGACCCTGTGACCCCAAATAAGGGCCCCAGGGGTCATAACCTAAAAAGCTATTTTCATCTTCTTCTCCAGAACCAATGACTCCAGAGAGCTGAAATTTTATGAACAGACTCCTTGACTGACGGGGATTCTAAATTGTAGATTTGGTAACCCTGTGACCCCAAATAAGGGCCACAGGGGTCACAACCTAAAAAGCATTTTTCATCTTTTTCTCCAGTCCCAAAAGCTCTAGAAAGCTGAAATGTTATGTAAAGACTCTTTGGCCAATGGGGATTCTAAATTGTAGATTTGGTGATCTTGTGACCTCAAATATGGAACACAGGGGTTACGACTTAAAACAGCTGTTTTAATGAGCTGTGAAGATAATGAGCTAGCTAATACACGGAGGTTTCAGGTTACTTCTCTGCTGTGTTTCTGATTTAGTCTTACACTCAGATGCTCAATAGAATTTATTAATTAAATATTGAAAAGGAGCCTATGAAACTATGAGCCTATGAGAAACAGGATTTTTAGAAACAAATAGGGGCTCTTTTTCATTATGTAATAAATGTTGATAATTCCAGAATAAAAATAAGAAGTAAAACAATAAACTGCAAACCAATTTTGATAATAACTTTTAAATTTGATGACTGGGCAATGACTTATTATGTGATATCTTAATCTTTTCCTTAGAGATAATTAATAACATGATTCCAGATGAGCTTCAGAGCCAGTTGCTCTATTTTTAGATGAATAATATCTATTTATCAATTGATAGCAATTCATAGATTGATTTTAATGTGTTACCTATATGGATGAAATAAAAGATTCACGGCGGCACAAGAGAATTAAGAGGCTTGAGGGGAGTGTACCGTCAAAACACAAATGTAAAACAACAAAGACTCCATAGATTTAATGTTACTTTTGCCACCCGTTAGGGCGGCTTCATCAGAGTTGTTGTTGTGTTTTGTGTAACGCCACTAGTATACAAAACCAATTAGTCTTTTCAAACTTTGACAGGCCCTGAAGTGTGTAAACACTTAGTTTATCAAAATGCTATAAGCTGACGAGCGTGCTGGTCACTTTATAACTGGCTCCATCTGAACCAGCAATTGACTTGCAGGCAACTATTTCGAACAATGATTGCATCTCCCTAACAATAGGGAGCGGGATAGCGCAGTGGTTAGCGCGTTCGGCCTCGGATCAAGAGGTCCGGGGTTCGAATCCCGCCAGGGGCACGGCAACTTTGTCTGCAGTAGAGAATTTTACTCCTGTATTGAAACAATTTTTAAATTTTTTTATAACTTTATTCATTTTTGTTCATGTTCATACACATTCAAACATGTAAATCAACAGTACAGTATATTCAATCCAGTGAAATCAATCGAGAAAACAAGAGATATGGACAAAAAACATATGTAATCAAAGAACAATTCTAAATTCTGGTAATAAATATTCTTAGGATGTGCATCTACATTACTTGTTTTTATATGATTTCAGAAATGGGTCTTTGTTTTTTTTTAACTCAATTTGTTGAGAACAATTTATGGTATGATGACCAGAATGACATGAATTTTGAATAATTACATGAAATATACACAGAGAATTTGTCTATGTTATATATGTTGCGAATATCGTTTTTCATGTACAGAAGGTTTGGTAATATGGTTTGTTGTTTTGCTTTAAATATATTATATTTTATGATTATCAAAATCAGGTTTAGAACATTGTTTCTGCTTTCAGGGTATCCGAGAATAACAGTTTCTTTTGACAAATTTAATCTGCATTGTGTCTTTACCTCAATCCAATCAGCTATTTCTGACCAGATACATTTGATATTTTGCATTCATACATTAAGTGGAGCAGAGTTTCGGCGCTTTCCCCACAGCAGTCGCATGCATCATTATCTTTGTAGCCAATTTTTTTCAATAACGTATTTGTGGGTAGGATCCTGTGTATCAAACGATACTGGAACCATAAATGGTTACTAGATGTGTGGCATTTGTGAGGAGATTGGTGTATTATTTTCCAGTTATCTTCTGTGAGACTGCAATCTAAATCCTCTTCCCATTTTGTTTGGTAGCTTTGTTTATTGTCATTCTTATTTTCAAGTTGCAGTATATCGTAAAATTCTCTGCATCCCGTTTTATTACCTATTAAATTTTCAAGAAAATAAGGTAATATTGGATTCGATTGTTTGCTGTTTATTACTTTGTTTTGGGATTTTATGTAGTATTTGACTGCTGCAATAATACCTGCATATTCGAGAAAATTTGTCTTCACATCGAACTGTTTTGTAACAGTATTTATATCAAGATAGTTTCCCTGATTATCAATAATGTCATTAACATAGTGTATGCCAACGTTTGCCAGTCTTTTTACATATATTGGTGGCAACTTTGTCTGCAGTAGACAACCGTTCTACACGCAGTAAGGTTTGAGTGCAATGCTACACTGAATTTCAGCGTAGTACCACCCATGGTTCACTAGTTCCAGCCGATGCTCGCAGGTTTCACCGCAATGCATAGCCACATGGCGTTGCAGGCTTTCTCCCTGCCATAATACTAGTAGCCGTAATATAAGTGAATTACTCTCGAAAGCGGCGTTAAACCCCAACTCACCTCACTTCACCCTGAAAATAATCTTTTTCCAGACCAGAGAATGAAGAGAAGTGTCTGTTTGAGTTTGAATGGAGAACAAGAATAGCCTGCAAGCTTGGAAGGTCAGTGATACAAGCACATCATTGATGGGCTATACTTGAATTATGAGTAATGGTTTTATAAAAATGTACCAACAAAATAGAATATATAAAGTAATTAAGAATATGTAACTGTATGTTCATTTAGGATCAGGTCTTTGAAGGACATTTAGATGAAGGAGTAAGCATATACTCCGAAATGTTGTGTATTTTCTCTTAAAGAATTTATCTAGAAAATTTCCAGTTTTATTATATTTAGATTTGTTTTAAAAAAAAAATTCTTGAGAACATAACTCTTCAATTCCTGATTGCAGTTCAGCAGAGGTTGTTAAAGACTCAAATGGTGTGGTTGTAGACCCCAGGTCTAATGGCGCTATCGACCTCAAGAAACTCTTCTCATCTCATGTGTGAGTTCTTCAAATGTTTATCATTCTTAGATTTATAGTCACTGATCGAAACATGCAAAAATAAGGAATTTTATGCTTTACCCAAGGAGGATCCTCTTCAGAGAATCAGAAACATCTGCAAGTTTGTTTGAGTTATATCATTGATCGAAAAAACTTGAATTTACAATGATCACTGCTGACTAAGCATTAATCTTAAAAGAAAGCTGTCCACCTTTCACAAAACCATGTTGGATAGATCTGAAGTTTACTCCTGTATTGAAACAATTCTTCTTTTTTGTGAAAGTTTGTACTTGAATGAAACCTACTGTACATTTTCATTTATTCCCCAAAGATGTAATCCTTACATACTCTTATCGGTTACTTCACCAGTTTGAACTGTTCTGGATTCTTGTTCAGGAACCATGCTGCCTATGAAAAGACAAGCCGAGACCGGATCTGGTACGCTATCAGTATAGATGGCCGGCTGCAGCTGGACAAGTCCCACGACGGGTCGAAGTCGTGTGTAGGGGCGGCGGTGTGTCAGGAGAAGAGAGATGATATGGAGTTCCACCGCAACCTTGGCACCTTCTCCAGCAGGAAGTACTACTTCAAAGGTACTGCCATCATAAAGATAAAGGACTTGCCTCCTTACCTTACTGCTGTGAGAAATCAGCAATTCTACCATGACGTTGCAAGATAATCTATTCTAACAAGCGGCTTACATAATTTTCTTGGCTTTGACTCGCTTTTAAACTCCATCTAAACAATGTCTCTACATTTTGTTTAAAAGAACATTGTACATTCCAGCTTATACTTGATCCTTCACAACAGTGCATTGCCATAATGATTTCCATATGTAGAGGCCTGCTCCTTTCAATGACCGAGGTGTGTTCCGAACATCAGGTTCATCTTAAAGTGAAAGGAGTAGCTCAGAACACTGTTCTTGGCATGAGAAACATGTTCCAATGCTGTGTTGCTTGCACCATTTATTTCATGGGAGCATGTTCTGCACTCCGAAAACAGGGTTCGGAGTATCTTCTTTAACCTCGCGATTGTACCGTATGATCGGAACACACTTCAGTCATTGAAAGGTGCAGGCCTAATATTAGCCAAGATTCTTCATGAAAAAGACTTAATTCCTCACCTCACCTCCTCAAATCTCAATACAAGGAGACAAATACAGTTAAGCTAGTCTGAATAAGCTGATAATGACGTGCTTGTTCCAGATGACCGCCTGGAGGTCGTCTACACTTCTCCAGAAAAGTGCAAGGATTCAAAAGGAGTTTCAAGAAATAAGAATGTGACCTCAACCATCATGTTCAACTGTGACAGGAACAAGAATCAGGTAAGTTTGTCACACGCTGATGTCATGAAATATTTTGACTATGTCTGTATTGGACTCTTCTGTTTTTGAATCTGATCTGGCTGTGTCCAGAGAAAGTTGAGTTACATAATCTTCAAACTTACTCTAAATCATCAGTTGAGAGATCTTCATCCCCTTTTATAACTGTAGTATAATGGTGTTGTAGGGTTTCTCCCTGCAGTAACTTAAGCCACTATGATAATTGAAAGTGTATCCTTTGGACATATTTCAGAGTGAGCCGATGTTTTCCTACAAGTCTCGTGATTGTTCCTATCTGTTTGACTGGGACACAGATGTTGTGTGCATCTCTCCAGATGTGTAAGTAGCTTGTCTCTCTTAGCTTGTTTTGACATACTCTCTTACCCCTCATTTTAAAGTTTAATGTTTTGTGGAAAATGCATTCATGACATAACAATCCCAATCAACAGTCAGTTCATTAAAACAATCTCACATTTGTAGATCAACATTATCATAATTTATTAAATGAAAATGTATGACTTTCTCTTGTTGTTTTCAGGCAAGTTCTGAAGCCCTCAATAGCTGGCACAGTGAATTCCCCTGTTAATGAACCAGGGGTCAGTGGTGTGAAGGCCAAGACGGTCGGCATCATAATCTCGGTCTTCCTCTCCGCCATAGTTCTATGTATTATCCTCGTTGTCTTCCATAAACCCGAAAGGAGGTCAGTGCTAAATATTTATGAAATTGTAATCTTGGCAACATTTTTATGCCCCCAAATCGGAGATTCCGGGGGGAAATTGTTTTTCACCTGTCCGTCTGTCTGTCCGTCCATCCGTCCGTCCGTCTGTGTGTTTGTCCACAAAAACTTTAACCTTGCCCATAACTTTTGATTGCTAAGAGCTAGGGCTTTCATACTTGGCATGTGCATACCTTGTGATGAGACCTTTCAGATGAGATCATCATATTTGACCTTGTGACCTTGACCTTGCCGCAATGAACATTTTCAGAAAAACTTTAATCTTGGCCATAAGTTTTGATTGTTAAGAGGTACGGCTTTCATACTCGGCATTTGTATACCTTGTGATGAGACCTTTAGATGAGGTCATCATATTTGACCTTGTGACCTTGACCTTAACCTTGCCGCAGTGGACATCTTCAGTAAACTTTAACCTTGGCCATAACTTTAGATTGCTAAGAGCTAGGGCTTTCATACTTGGCATGTGCATACCTTATGATGAGACCTTTCAGATGATTTCATCATATTTGACCATGTGACCTTGACCTTGCCGCAATGAACATTTTCAGAAAAACTTTAACCTTGGCCATAAGTTTTGATTGTTAAGAGGTACGGCTTTCATACTTGGCATTTGTATACCTTGTGATGAGACCTTTAGATGAGGTCATCATATTTGACCTTGTGACCTTTACCTTGCCGCAGTGGACATCTTCAGTAAACTTTAACCTTGGCCATAACTTTGGATTGCCCAGAGCTACGGCTTTCATTCTTGGCATGTGCATACCTAATGATGAGACCTTCGGATGAGGTCATCATATTTGACCTTGTCCACTGCGGCAAGGTCAAGGTCACATCTTCAGAAAACTTTAACCTTGGCCATAACTTTGGATTGCTCAGAGCTACGGCTTTCATACTTGGCATGTGCATACCTTGTGATGAGACCTTTCAGATGAGGTCATCATATTTGACCTTGTGACCTTGACCTTGCCGCAGTGAACAATATTAAAAAAAACTTAAACCTTGGCCATAACTTTGCTACATCCGGGGGCATCCGTGTTTAACAAACACATCTTGTTTGTTAAATAAATTTCACAAGTATGAGTAACCCTATATCAATTATATATATCATTTGCTCCTGGTGAATCCCATTCTGCAAAGCAATTGTAGAGTAACAATCAATCGTAGCCCATTCTTATAACATTGGTTACAATTTGAGGAACGGCACCCTGGACTTTTCCAATTGCCAACAAGTTATGATTCCCGAATGTCAGCCATAAAGGAACGTTTTCACTATGGTCACTTCATCAATTAAAAAGTTGACTGAATCTTATTTAAAAAACATATATCTGTTGAAAGGGAGATCTGAATAGGGGGCGGGATAGCGCAGTGGTTAGCGCGTTCGGCTTCGGATCAAGAGGTCCGGGGTTCGAATCCCGCCAGGGGCATGGCAACTTTGTCTGCAGTAGAGAACTGTTCTAAACGCAGTAAAGGTTTGGGTGCAATGCTACACTGAATTTCAGCGTAGTATCACCCATGGTTCGCTAGTTCCAGCCGCTGCTCGCAGGTTTCACCGCAATGCATAACCACATGGTGTTGCGGGCTTTCTCCCTGCCAAAATAGTAGCAGCTGCGATATAAGTGAAATACTCTTGAAAGCGGTGTTAAACCCAAAATCACCTCACCTATATCTGAACAGTTAGTTAAAAAAAAAAAAAAGTTAGTTACACGGGAATGTATCTTTGAAATATTAGAATGTTTATTGATGTGACATATCTCAAATTTCAGGGCTGCTTTTGCATCCAGGGTGAAACGAACCTTCCGCTGTACAGGTCAGACAGAACGACAAATCAAATACTCCATGGTGAGCATACTATGCTATTTCGTGGATTTGAGAATTCATATGGCCACTAACAGCATCATTTGACAATATAAAGAGGATATTTTGTGTTTTCAGTGTGATATCACTTATCTCTCATCAAGTAATGGGGTAAAGCCGTTATTTTCACGAGTGGCACGGCCACTGTGGTCGGAAATGTTGTGTTTAAAGTCCAAAATTGCTCCAATTGAGCAACGTCATACCATTGTTGCTCGTCACTTAGCAACGGTGATGACGTTGCGTTAATTGTAAACTCGACGTCTTATCATTGTACACATGATGTTATCCCCATTGTGATATTTTCACTGTGTTGAGAAAGTGAGATCAAACTGCAATGATGAGAGGATATTTTCTCAAACTGAGAAAAACTCAGTCTCACATCGCTTAGCATAGCATAGCATAGCATAGCATATTATAAACGATCAATGTTTTTCGCATCGCTACCATGATCAAGCAGATATCAAAGGGAAGTAACTCTAGAACATGTACTAAATAGTCATTGTGAAACTGCATCTTCTATTCAACTACAATTAACACATTTATGAACATCACATTATACTTCTTGTTCTTGCAGTTAACTCAAGATGATGAAGACCCTGAAATCGATGAAGATTTTTTCATGGATCACGATAACGATAACGACATAACAACACTACCAAATACGTCAACAGACAATACAATACAAACGAGAGCACAAGTGCGGACATATCACGACAGTAGTGATGACGATATGTTGGAATGAAACTGTACTGATGCATCCGTTGAGTCTTAAAACTGTCTTGTTTATATCACACTTGTGACAAGTCAAAATACATTTGATGAGAACACAAGCAATATTGGTAGTTTTATTGTTATGAACATTAAACTGCCTTTAGATTAGATAAAAGAATCAAGCACTTTTTTTTTAAAGAATGGGAGATTTATAATTGAATTGCTTTGGTGAAAATTGGTGAATGTGAATAATGATTTTCTAGAGGGAATATAGTTTTTATCCTTTTTTGTATATATAGAGATCACTTTGAAAGAGTTAATTTATTTTGTACTTAAATATCAGTTACCATATCATTGTCAAACAGATTCATTCCTTCAGCATGCATATGTACTAAATGTGTTCAACCATTGTGTTATTTTGTTACATGTCTTCATAATATTTCTGTTGGCTCAAATTTATATAGATATGTTATCCTATGGCACGCAAATTCTAGTTAAGGATGTTTGCTCCTCAAATTTATAGTATTAAACTTTTTTTCTAACTTATATTTTTAAAAAGATCAAAGTATATGATTGGAAAATCAGCATTAAAAAATAGGGGGTAGTGTTTTTTTTTCCGAGATATGACGCCTGTAAGATAGTGGGGTGAAGTTCAATTTCAATATCGGAGTCTATGGGAAAATGAGAAAAAAAATGCTAAAAACTTTAAAATACTACATTTCTAGTATTAAACTTTTTTTCCTTTTTGATATGTTACAAAGTTACCCTACCGAAATCGATGAAAAAATATATATGGTAGTGTGGGTTTTTTAAAGCTTTGACATAAAATGTACCTGAAAACCCCCTTTTTTAGTCAAATTTAGGCCATTTAAGCCATTTAAGCACTTTTTAGAGGTTCTAAAGTCACATTTTCTTTATTTCATATGTTTTTTAAAAGTATGTAGATGATGGAGAATATCATGAAGTAAATAAAGATGAGAAAAAATCTTTACTTAATCATATTTCATTTTTGAAGTTCAACCGGAAGGAGCGGACATCCTTAAGTGAAATAGAACATTGTATGAAACTGTTCCTCAGTATTTATCAATATTTAAAATACACGGAATATACACTTAGTTAGTGTAATGGTTGTTTGGACCTTACTTGATTGTTATTATAAAACTTGTTCATTTCCTTGAAGCAATTATGAAAAATAATGAAAATCCAAATATTTGGTTGATTGGTTAGCTAAACAATTTGTCATCAATAATTATAAGAAATGAGTACAGTGTGACAGTACTGATTGGAATTAAGTGACGCTAGTTTTTATCAAAATATTCAAATATTTAATACTGCCTCTACTGAAAACATCCATAGTTTATGAAAGGTTTGCTATGAAAGTAAACTTGCCTAACTTTAAGCTAGTGCATATGAAAAGTGACTTTTTTGGCTGGTGATGTGACCGTTTGACACACGACTCTGTCATGCCAAGTATTTGACAGGTCACATTTCAACCTTTAATCAGTAAGCTTTGGGTATATGCACTAGCTTAAGGTAAGGTAAGTCTTTTGAACATCTGAAATATTTAGATTTTAACATTGCAAAATAATGTCAGGTAAACTATTAAAGTGTTTTATCACTAAGATACAGACTGTAGGATTCAACACAAGCTTGCCATAGTTGTAGACTTCACTTCAGCATCAATCGGTGCAAATCTTCATGTGTAATACTCAGGTGGGGACATTTTCACTTGCATTTCTTGTTATTATTGCTTCTTTATATTGAATTACATATTGCATATTCATTTATATCAAGTCAACATTACTCATGATACATGTGTTAATCTGCTTATAAAGATAGGTGATCATCATATTTTAATCAGATAGTCATTGTGCCTGTATCTGTAGTCATACTGAAAATCAACAGATTGAAGTACTTTCACATCACATATTTAATTCCACTGTTTCATTTTTAGTTGATCAGGGCCTATACCTTCTAAGCTCTCTTAGCACTAAGATAGTCGTAAGTGCCATAGATTAACATTGACTTACGACTGTCTTAGTGCTAAGACAGCTTAGAAAATACGGGTCCATGCCTTTAAGCTAGATGGGCTTATTGTATGGGGGTAGTCACTTTGACATTTTCATCTTTAACTCAAAAAACCCCCTCCCCTCCCCTCCCACTCAAATATAGACGTGGCAGGTATAATATCATTAATCTTCAAACGACTACTTGGAAATTAGACATCTGCTCTTGTAATGTGGTGCTGATGAAAGCTTCATGATACATGTTGCAAGCTTTGTTTGTTGCATGAAAGTATTAGATATTACTTATCAAAGAAATATGCAAGTGTTGTCACCAGTAGTTTTATGTAAGTGTGACTGTTAAAGTTGAGTATCCATGTAACAATGTGTTGATAGTTTGACACCCTGTATTTTCTTTTTGCTTGTGTCTTAATATTTTTCTTCGGAAACATTTCAGATAAGGAATTTATCTCTGTCAATAGTCGCCAGTCAATCATCTCTCCTGTTGGATACAAGCTGAACATACAATCTGTACATAGTTGTCTATATGATGCAAGAACAAATATTTTCATATTGTGTACATCATTCTCTTTGTGTGTTTTCAATAGTATTCAGATAATTCATATGTGATTTATAATGTAGAATGTCAAAGCATTCATAATGTAATTTTGAAAAGATTATTTCTTTGATGTATTGTACAAATACTGTTATGAAATAGTATTCAAATGTGAATAATTTGAAAATTGTTATTTTCATTATTATTTATTTTGAGATGGAGGTTGGTGTATGTATTGTGAGAAAAAGACTTAATTGCTTTAACAACATTGCATACAAATATATTAAATAGTGCTAGTGATTCAGATATGTATACAGTTTTTTTTTAGAAGATGCTTTTTTATGGTCGGTATGTATTATAGGAATTGAAATGGATCCTTTCTGCAATGGAGGTCTGGAATACTGGTGTCTTGGTAACTTAACGAGGCTTTTCTAATTGTGATCTAATTGTGATCGTTGGTAATTTATTTATAGTCCAAAGATTTAAGAGGCTCCTCAGAACAAATCATTTGTATTTTGCATGTGATAATTATGCAGGTGTACATTTGTAAGTAGAAGTGCAAAATAATTCTTTATATGAAGATGAACATTTTGAAATATTTATGTGTTACTAATATATTGAGCTTGGAAATTAATTAAGGGAAATATAACATTTTACTTCTTCCTGAGTATCTCATGTGAGAACTTGATCTCTGTGATAAACTTCTGTGATGCTGTGAGTCCCCAGCAGAAAGCATAGCAAGAGGGCTGTGAGTTGGTGTGACTTGCAGGCAGATTTATAACCACGTTCCAGCAGTACATGACGATACATCTGCGATATTTGAGGAAGATTATATGATATATTATGAACCATTGGTTTGCTTGCAAATAATAAACATTATCAATGCCATCTTGGTCTTGTTTTGTTTGATACCAGCAGGGATGGTTACATGAGGTCTCCTTGAATAAAATTGTTGACAGTTTATATTTCAAATGTTTCACTCTTCATGAACATGGACATGAAAACTTCAAAAACACTAGATGACAACTGAAGATGTGCAGATACATTGTATCCAACTTGTTTGTTATTGAGTACATGGGTGACATTAATATTTTATAGGGCTGAGTATTGCACCAAATTACGTATTGCGATATATTGACTGAACTCTACATTCAACTGTTATGCTACTATTTGCAGTTTTAACATTACACATTTAGTAAGAAGCCTTTCAAATCTTTCGAAAAATAGACCATTAGTCAAAATTATGAGCTAATATTGATGGCAAATATTTTAATAGAAAAACATTTGTTACATATAATGTTGCATCCAAAAAGAATTTTGTAACAATTTAAGCTGGTAACTATGCCTAAAACAAAGATATATTAATAAACTTCACTAAAAAATTGTTTATGCAATATATTGCGATATGAAAAATCGTATTGCAATAATTGTATTGCAATATATTGCTATTGCGATAATATTGCTCAGACTTAAATATTATCTTGTTATTCAATGAATAACATGATAATATTCATTGATGTCATCTAAAGCTCAGATTACCAAATGGCATCGACAACACTGTCCGTCAATTTCAGCTCAAAAACAAATTCTCGCCTATAATCCAACTCCAACTAAAAATGTTTTGAAACTTGTCGTCACATGAGATTTTTTTATATCCGAGATCGCCCTGGATTGAAGTAAAGCGCCCGTAAAATACGTGGATTTATCTCCCATTATCCTTACCATGTCAAGCCTGCCTGTCACTGATGATGAATGAACTTATCAGTCAGCAAAAATAAATGTCTGCCGATCATCAATCACTTCTATATTAGCTGTCGCACTTTATGGGACAGGCACGCGGCCATCTGTCGCCAGTGTTTGTTTGAATATCACAATGTGGCTTGAAAGCAAATAGGGGAAATATAGACTGTTATTTGCGTAAGTTGCGTTATTTTGCTGGAATAACATAATTTAACAATCTTTGAATGTCAACAATAAACGCTTCCGGTTATTATAAAACAAAGAGATTTGTTTATGAAACGTGATCCTTTTGAATTGTAAACAGTATAAATAAAACAAATGCAGTGGATTCACCGCAATGTTTATGAATATGTCGCTTTGTTTACATTGAAATATTTGACATAGGAATTTAATTTAGTTCTCATCGTTTACACATAATCCATACTTTGTATATTTAACATTGAATCAAATATAGATTATCTTGTTGAAAAGGAAATTAATTTGAAATTTCGATAGCTTATGGTGGGAGCTAGCTGGGCCTAAAATACCCCTTAATACCGTTATACAGTTAGTCATCAGAAAAAAACTATTAGAATATTCAACGCCTTACATATAGCAAATACTTTTAAAACAATATTTAGAGAAATACGATGAAGTAAGTACCAATTGTGACGCATGATATAGTGAGCAGCTGAGCAGCACTGCCCCTGGTTATAATGACCTTTTGTGATTGAACTGAGTGGTCAATGCATGGAGGATATATATGCACAGGAACTCCGGAAACACAGGTAAATAACTTCTTCATTGTATGCACACCGTTTCCGGGATGCTAGCTGACAGATTCACACGGCATATATATATATATATTTGAAAGACACATGAAGCCAGAGTTACTATCAACATGGTAATTACAATATAGACAGGAGTTTATTAACTGAAGGGATGAATATGTCAGTCAGAATGCACCTGATGAAGAGGCAAGGAGCAGCCCGAAAACCACGATGAGCTACAGAGCCATTGGCTCTATTTATCAATTACTCCTCAAGAACCACTGGCTCAATCAAAGAGCTAAAATGTTGTGTTCAGACTCCATAACCAATGGTGGATCATGAAGTGTAGATTTTGGTGACCAAGTGGCCACAAGAGACACGACCCTTGATTCAATCTTCTTGAGAAAAAATGCAACTAAGCTTAAATGCTGTGTACACTTAGCAAATTGAGATTATAAATTATAGATGCCTTAAAAACAGTTTAATGTCTTATGAAAGCTTTGCTTTTCTTTTCAAGAACTAAACGCTTCAGAAAGCTGATATGTTGTGCACAGACGCCATAGCAAATATGGATCTAATAGATTTGTTAATCCCTTGACAACTACGACAAGGGGATTAAATATTCATTTCTATATTATAAGTTATCATGTGTTCTCGAGTTTGATATGAATATTTATCATGTGTCGGAGTGAAATATCAACTGAGAACGTGAACGGTTTTGACCATTGTGTAGCCGACATTGCTGTGCAAGTAGAGATAATATGTATTATTCAAATCCTGACCGAACAAAGAGCCAATGGCTCTATATTATTGATCTGCGTCTTACCTACGTCGATATCGAGTTCCTGTGGATATTTGACATGTCCTGTTTAATCTTATGTATACCTTATGGAGTGAAGTTAAAAGTTATATGTTCACTAATTATATATTAATGTCGAATCTAACAGATCAGAGGATCGGGACTGAAGCCGTAATCCCAACGTATAGAAGAGTCTACTGTAGTCCAACATGGACACTGCCAGTGTTGTCACAGTCGGAGTCATAATACAACTACAAATTACAACATATTTGTCGATGGTTGTTATTAGATGGGGTTATTATGTGAGTGTCGTGTGATTTGGGAGTCGGAAAACTTCCCTTCACAAGGCATAACTCTCTCCAGTCTCAATTACTTGCTGGTTAAGGCTTGGCGCATTTCATTATGGTTTCCGTGCTAGGAAATCAGAGCCCACTATGCTTTTCTTTTTCTTTTTCTTTTTTTTTGCACACCCACTATGCTTTTCTCAGCACGGAAAAATGAGCGAAATACTGCAAGGTTTAAATCAATCAGTGATGGAGACTATTGTGGGGAAAGTTGGGATTAGGACTGTCAGGTCCGACTTGGTAAATATTGATGGTTATAATGCATGGCAGGGTAAGGGTTAAGTTATATCATTCTGTAACTTGAAACTTAAAATTGTTAATCCTTCTCTGTGAACATCATTCACACATGTCGGTAAAGATGGGAAAGAATAATTCAGTGAATTCATAACAAATGTCACTCGTCAGTAGCAATACTCGCAGAATGATCGTGTTTCTGTTTCAACCTTTAGAAACCAGACTAATATATTATATATATATATATATATATATATATATATATATATATATATATATATATATATATATATATATATATACATATATACATATATATATATATATATATATATATATATATATATATATACTTGAAGTAAGGTTATATATATAGAAAGGAGTAAACATCAGGTGGTTTTAACAACATTAGATAAAAATGTTAATGATTGAAAGCGGCAGATAGAGAATTATTAAAAAAGTAGACAGAATATGTACCCTGTGTAATCTAAACCAAATTGAAGACGAATACAATTTTCTTCTCATATGTCCATTGTATAATTCACTACGTTACAAATATATCAAACACTACTATCATGTCCATCCAAGCATTATGAAAGTTTATAATCAAATGAACTGTAAAAATCAAACTATATTACAAAACCTTGCAATATACATTAATTATGCAGTGGTATACAAAATAAATGTCACAACACTCTAATATAAATATGTTTGTCGATGTATATGTTAAACGATTGTACTATAGGCTTGAGGCCTACTCAGTGCAAATAAAGATTGAATAAAGATTGACATATCAGTGTTGCATAGACCGTAGACATACTGGAAATGACCGATACACTGGTCGAAATGGGTCACCATATCAAAGAGTTTTGATCCAGTCAAAGTAAGCTGATGTTTACTCTGTTCAATAAGCATATATATTTCTACTGGACTAATATAATGAATGAATGAATGAATGAATAAATGAATGAATGAATGAATGAATTATATACTATTGTTCCATGTTTGTTTCTTACAGGATTTCACGTACCTTGGATTTAGTCGCAACTTAATGTTGACATATCTAGATTTGTGCGAACTCTAAGTGATCAGTAAATGACGTTAAAGGAACAGTAGCACGTTTTTTGGCTTAAATAAGTCGATGAAATGTATTTGAAAAATAATGTCACCATTAGTAAAACACCCTTCTCTCTTCGAAAAATCATGTTACAAACTGATTGTACATGGTTCCGTAAAGGCATCGAAATCGTTTTTTGTCATTCGAAATAATAAAACGTGTTCACAATAAAATGGCCGCCATTCAATTTTTACTTTATACGCAACGCCGTTATTACCACTACGGATAATTGGTTTGTGTAATAAGATGTTTTACCCTCTAAAGTAAATATAAATGACATAAACTATCATTATAAATGGGAAATTTGAAAAAAAATTTTTTTCCAAAAAACGTGCTACTGCTCCTTTAAGAGATCCAATTTATAAGTTGAGTTAGAAAACACTGCAATATAACGTATGTAACAGTTCATTACCTCGTACAGCTATGACACTACTTCTAGAGATAGACAACCGGGTAACTTGTCACTGTGTATATTTAAATGGGTTTGATTACCATGAAATACAAGCTGAAACGCATCTCATCAAAAGGTGGCTGTGAAATGTAGATTTATTGACCTTTTTACGCAACATATACGGTAATAAAGCTGATACACGTTTATATTGAACGCTGTATTTCGGCCATAATGTTTTCATAACCCAATAAATGCCGCCATAATTTATTTACGTGACGTTAATTTGATTGACTGAAATGTACGAGCTTGCTGCCGTTCCACTAACCAATATGGCAAGTCGTAACTACTTCGTTGAACATAGGCGGGATTGATTTTAGGTTTAAAGGGGCAGTAGCACGTTTTTTCACTGAAATAAGTCGATGAAATGTATTTGAAAAATAATGTCACCAATAGTAAAACACCCTTCTCTCTTCGGAAAATAAAGTTTAAAATGAGTTTACATGTTTCAGGAAAAGCCATGGGACTGGTTTTTGTAATACAAAATAATAAATTGTGTTCACAATAAAATGGCCGCCATGCAATTTTTGCTTTATACGCAACACAGTCATTACCACTACAGATAATTGGTTTCTGTAATAAGATGTTTTACCCTCTACAGTAAATATAAATGACAAACTATCACTAAATTGGGAAATTTGAAAAATTAAAATTTGCAAAGAACGTGCTACTGCCCCTATAAAACTGGTTATTGGAATAGCTGCCTGCTTGTCATATTGTTGACATCACACAACACGCCCTGCACTGCATGAAGTGCCATATCGATTGTCAGCTGGAAAGCGACTGCAATATATCTCATTACTCGCCTGGTGAGCATCGATGTTGATGTCACTTATCAAGCAGTTGATGAGAAGGTAGACTATATATTTTTTAACCATCAATACTAATTGACAATGCTATCCATGTTGATTTTTTCAATAAAAACACTATGAACACTTTTTGAAGTAATTGCCTGTTACTAAACTGCATAGTAGGTTAAAGGGGCAGTAGCACGTTTTTTCGCTGATATTAGTCGATGAAATGTATTTGAAAAATAATGCTACCAAATACCAATGCTAGTAAAACACCCTTCTCCCTTGGGGGAATCAAGTTAACAAATTATTGTACAAGGTTCTGTTAAGCCATGGGAATCTTTTTTGTCATTCGAAATAATAAAATGTGTTCACAATAAAATGACCGCCATGCAATTTTTGCTTTATACGCAACACCGTTATTACCACTACGGATAATTGGTTTGTGTAATAAGATGTTTTACCCTCTAAAGTAAATATAAATGACATAAACTTTCATTATAAATGGGATATTTGAAAAAATAAAATTTGCAAAAAACGTGCTACTGCCCCTTTAATGTATACTTAGTGTATACTTTGAGGTAAGATCCACTATACGAACACACAGAGCATCGACCTTTCTGATATGAGATGTCCCCCATGCTAAAAGACTAATAATACGATATATAGGCAAATTCCTTGGTCAGCCCGACAGTAAACATACCAAGTTGAGCATATATTTTGACTGAGCAAAATTGCACAGAGCCCCTTTAACCCGAGACAATCCCAACTCAATGTAATGATAGCTATGGTCTGATGAGATCTAAGCCTTGAATAAGCTCTATGTACTATATCAATTACAGCAAATCAGGGATCTATTATTACAGTTGCGGTTTCACAGATTCACGGTAACATATATACAGGGCTCTGTTCCATAACATCCATAACAGCGAGGCTTAATAATCGCTCATTGAGCGCTACATTAAACCTCTCTTGAACGCGATTTGCTCAATGTAGCGCTACGGAGCAAGGCGAGCAAACTTCGAGGAATTTGTACTGTATCGTTCAAGAGAGAGTGAGCGCTACTTGAGCGCTACATTAAGCGATCAATGAGCAATTTAAGCGCTCGCTGTTATTGAACGGAACCTAGGTCTTCATGATTGTCAATGATGTGAGATAAATGTTTTCCACCAAGAATACCTGATTACAGAAGACCTTTCTCTATCAGTGAGATGGAAGACAGACAAGGCGGGTGTTCACAGCGCGGTACATTTACCTGACCTGAGCTGCAGCTGCTATCTATACGGCCTGCAGATTCCTCGTCTTGTTTTATATGTATACTCATGGTAAAAATGGTTTACACCCCTGAATAGAAAATGGATTTTAGAAAATTAAATGCATGGACAATTAATATTGTTCGATATTATGGTATTTTCGAAATAAAATGGCACAAAAGACATGATGTAAACTATATAATACTTGCCATGTATGTATTGTGTGCGAATGAAACTCCATGAAAGATTTTGTGTATATTTGGGTTCAGAAGAATTGTTTTCAAGTGCAACTTCTCATTATTTATTAGAACCAAATTGAGAACACTCAAACACTGTAACAATATGCCAATGCCAAGATCTCAATACACAAGGAATGAACTCGTTTGAATACATTTCATTTTTCTTATATTCCTCTTTCTTTGGTATTTTAAAGTACAAGTGGAGAAATAGCAAATGCTCAAGGACACTATTCACAAAAAGAGATCCAGTAGTAACATGTTTTATCAAAAATATTACCTAAACTGACACGTTATGTTGTTTATATAACATTTAATTCCTTTTACTGTTAGGGGGTGTCAACCATACTCTCATGAGTATATTTACCGGCATTTCTTACTCGCTATTTATAAGGAAATCATTGAAGAGACTAAAACTTGCTTTACATTTAGGATCAGGAGGGCTGGTATACAGCAAACGGATAATGGAGACTATATCAAACACCGTATGATGGAAGAAAACAATATGTTATTGTTCAATATTTATTTGAATATCATTGACAGTGTCATTGAATATAAAATGCAACTTCATGGGAAACCATCAGTTGTGTTATAATGACATCAAGGAGAGTTTACACGCAGGTGAAATTTAGCGCAAATATGTTGCGCAACAGAGATGAACGACCAGGGAAAACTGGTCGTTCATCTCTGTTGCGCAACACATTTGCGCTAAACTTCACCTGCGGTTTACATGACCCATTTGCTTTTGTTGTTTACTCAAACCCTCACTGTTTCCATTAAACTTTAAAATTTTTACAGAAACAGAAAAACCAATTTTCATCAATGATAACTGAATAGCTCATTACCATATTTTACTTTCGTCATGCTATGACGGTCTTTCAAAATTATGTTTCAAAGTTCAAAGTTCATTATTATTTAATCCATGGGTATTTCATGCTTCTGAAGACATATGAACCCGTCAACCCCAAACACGTGGGACACACGTGGTTTTAGTGTATTTCGTAATATTCTATGAGGGTTTGTTCTGTTTTACATGTAACCCTTGGTTACGTACAGAACACGTCGATGCTTATATTTGATTACATGTATGTCTATTTCGCAACCTGTCACCCTTGTGATTACTAAATATAGACTGTGATACACTGTCAGGGGCTGACATAGGTGTGTGAGTATACATAACTACGCTTTGTTTGGTGTTCATTCGGAATTTGGTTGAGAAAAGCATGAGTGAGTTTGCATAAGTATACACTCATTTAAAAGCGTATGTTGTTTGTATACGTGAGGGAATACGTACATGATGGGGCATATGAACGCGATACCAAAGGAGAAGAAGAAGAAGAAGAAAATTATTTTATTTTCGTGTCTCATTTTTCATACACAATATATCACATTAATTATAAACCAATAAGTGACAATCAACCTAGAGGTGTACAGTAATATCATTAAATATAGCAGGTGTTAATTTTAAAGCCAATGTTTACATACCGTATTTCCTCTAATAGAACCCGGGTCTCTATTAAAATCCGGGCCTCCAATACAACCCGGGGGGTAAGGGGTGCTGAGGTAAATACAACCCGGGTCTCCAATAGAACCCGGGTCTTTATTAGAACCCCGGTTTTACGTAACAACTGAATACCCCGTGTTGCAATATAAAATAGATATACACTCGTTTTGAGGAGAAATATTGGTGTGACCATGTGAGATTCAGCTTAACAGGTCCATGATAACAAATATCCGTCTTGTTCAGTTAATTTTTCTTTTACAATAATTGACCCCAAGAAGATTATAAACGTCAATTCATGTCTGAAGAAATATAACCCGGCCTCCAACACAACCCGGGTCTCTAATAGAACCCGGAGGGTAAGGGGGTGCTGAATGAAATAGAACCCCGGGGTTGTATTAGAGGAAATACGGTACATTTATGTATGGTAGAAAGTAAGCTCTTGTCATAGCATGTTAATTTGGGGGCATTTTCAAGGAGTGAATTATTATTTCTATTCACAACCCACATACCGCCGATCTAAAATCATTGATAATATACAAAACAAACAACATGGTGACTGGTCAGCTAGGCTGCCACGTCATGCGTGTCGACCCCCAGTAACTTACTATTCTGCTGGCTAATGGTAGACTGGAGTCTGTTGACAATTGGTAGACGAGCATAATGTAAGGAAAGCGACCCAAGGGTAGTATACATACAATCTTTAAAGGTAAATAATATTGTAAGGAACTGAAAAGAAAACCAACCCTTAACAATTACTAGTGTTCAATGAAAACTGGTTTGAAAGGCACGGATTATCCTTTTGGAAACCTTTGGTCATCTGTTTAAGTATGAGCCTGCATGAAGAACCTTGTGATTGGAGAAACCTACCTACATTCTACAGTACACGCTTTGAACTTGTATTAGTATGTTTCAATCGTTTCATCATGTTATTCGTCGATGATATATATGAACATTTGAGGCGAGGTGAGTTGGGGTTTAACGGCTGCTAGTATTATGGCAGGCAGAAAGCCCGCAACGCCATGTGGCTACGCCTTGCGGTGAAACCTGCGAGCTTAGCTGGAACTAGCGAACCATGGGTGATACTACGGTGAAATTCAGTGTAGCATTGCACCCAAACCTTACTGCGTGTAGAACAGTTCTCTACTGCAGCTAAGTGCCGTGCCTCTGGTGGGATCGAACCTCGGACCTTTTGATCCGAAGCCGAACAAGCTAACCACTGCGCTATCAAGCCGGTGAAGAAAGAAAACCAATCATCAACTACCCAACGCAAAGCATAACTCAGTCGTCATTACTGGCTGAGTATTTCCCTCGATTTTCCGTGCTAATATAGTGGCTTGCTGCACCTGAAATGCATACAGTGGGCTCTGATTTCCTAGACCTGAAACCTCAAGGGAACTCGGCAAGGCTTATATCTGCCAGTGATTGAGACTGGCAACAGTTATGCCTTACGTTGAGAAGTTGACAAATAATAATCTATAACACGAAAATTTGAAAAGAAACAATAATTGTTTGATGACTGACACGTAATATGGATCACGTTGATCCGTCAATGTATATTCGTCTCTGGAAGGAAACCTAATATTTCTCTATACGCCGACTTGTCCAACATTGCCATTCAGAAGGTTAAAGGGGCAGTAGCACGTTTTTTCGCTAAAATAAGTCTATGAAATGTATTTGAAAAATAATGTCACCAATAGTAAAATACCCTTCTCTCTTCGGAAAATTAAGTTAAAAAATTAGTGTACATGGTTCCGCAAAGCCATGGGAAACGTTTTTTGTAATTCGAAACAATAAAATGTGTTCACAATAAAATGGCCGCGATGCAATTTTTGCTTTATACGCAACACTGTTATTACCACTACGGATAATTGGTTTGTGTAATAAGATCTTTTACCCTCTAAAGTAAATATAAATGACATAAACTATCATTATAAATGGGAAATTTGAAAAATAAAATTTTCAAAAAACGTGCTACTGCCCCTTTAAGTTATCAGCGAATGATAAGGCGTTTGCTTCCGGGAAGACAAACATAATGTCAAATGATGTCATATATGGACGAAAGCAGGATGTGACAAAATAATTTTGGTGACGTCATACGTCCTTTAGAGAATACGACAAGTGTACATAATGTATATGTAAAGTATATATAGGGCCACGTAGGGCCTATACACTTGATCTGGTGTTATCATTATTTGTCTATGGCAGCTTTATGTTAATCGATTAAAAGTATAATTGATAAGTGGATTAATAATTGATATAAGATATGAGAAACGTTAGTAACGTCTGTGCGAGAGACGACTGAAATCAGGGCTGTGTTCGAGAGAGTTTTCAAAGTAATCGCTCAATTAGCGATTACTTTAAAACCTCTCTTGAACGCGGTTGCTCAATGTAGCGCTTCGTAGCAAGACGAGCAAACTTCGAGGAATTTGCACTGTGTCGTTCAAGAGAGAATGAGCACTACTTGATCGCTACTTGAGCGCTACATTGAGCGATCAATGAGCAATTTAAGCGCTCGCTGTTATGGAACGGAGCTAATTAAAGGATGCTCGCAATGGAACAGAAGTGTATATACATGATTGCTCACAACATAAAAACCAACCAAATTTCAGATTTGATCAGTGATGCAAATGTTAATGGTATTTTGAAAAGAACAAGCTAACAATCTTGTTTACAGCCTATTCTAGCAACTTGACTTCTTAAGCTGATATATTCAGCATCCGCAACAAGCATGAATTTGGTCCCGTGGTCGTGTGGTAAGCTGCCGGTACACTCTGAGGGTGTGCGTTCGAATCCCCCGGTTCGAACAAGTACACTAATCTGTACTATTGAAGGTGGTGTTATCCAAATGTGACAATGTTAGATTTGTACCGCGATGTGTATAAGCGACGCGTGCATTTAGGGAACATATAGCCACAGTTTGGTAGGGATTGCTTCCACCATCAAACGATCATCAATGTAAGAGCCATGATGAGATGTTAAGTCAAGCATAAAGCCATTGGGCTGTAGAAGGCTTTGTTGTCGGATACTGATGAGCAATATATAACATGGATGCTTAATGTGGGCAATGGTTGTTGGCTATATATGATATTTGAGACTGAGACACAGTGACGTTACAAAAGCGTGAATAATTAGATAGGGGTGACAACAATATTTATGGATGGTCGACTTTTATATTTAACAATGACGACTTTTTCGTTACATGTCGTTATACCGTTATCAACCATACGGATAAAATGATATGTACCGAATCATCGCTATCGTGAATAAAGAAGTTGGACATCTATAAATATGGAAAAATATTTATAATATCAACTTCAAGAATATCCCTCAAACAGTTCAATAGTTGGATGATCTAAGAACACATGCAACTGAAACAAACAACGAAAAAGTGTACTGTAGCAATGTTGGTACATAGTGCATCACCATGAAGGTTGTAAAACATTACAGACAGACAGACAGACAGACAGACAGATATAGTTTATTATAGTGTCACAAGTTAAATATACATTGTAAAAATCATGATTAAAAGACATAATATATATTTAACAACCAGCCATTTTTTGGCTTATGAGACAATTTACAGGATAAAACAGTGTACATTACACCTCGGAGATTAGATAATTCACGAAAATAATTTATTATTTACAAAATTACCTTGATGCCCATATCACAGCACACGAACTACAAGTGAACAGTAGTGTAGACATTATCTATCATTGTAAAAAAAAACGAAGATGAAAATACCTCAAGGCACCTTCGTTTCGACACAATTATAAATATCAAACTTTCAATTGCTTAATCTACGTAAATTCAAGTCTTTCATTGACACCAAAATGCTTCAAATGAGAAAATGGGTTTAATTCCTCAATCGACTTGTTACGTACATATACCCTGCATGTCGCATATACAAAGACTCATAGCCATAGAGTTATAATGTCGTGGTAAAACACAAAGCAACTCGGTGGACTTCTATGCTGCTGTTCATTACCCTGCACGTCGGCTTGTTGTATATAATATGGTATACGTCCTCATTTACTGGCAGATTCCGGCTAATGACATGTTGCTTATAATTAATGTAGCATTTATAGATCTGAGAGGAGATTTATGAGTACATTTTTCATGGCCATGATGTTATCTGCCCAATTAACGATGGAATCATGTCCTTTATCGGAGAACCAATTTGTTGAGTTCAAGCCCTTCTGTAAATATACGCCTTACTCTACGCACAGATGCTTTATACCCTTAATTTGTCAATAATACTTCCGATTTGTGTTCTTAAAATCACTTAGTAAAGCAATATCAAAATTTATTGACACTGGCAACCGTCACCATCAGTGATTATACTTACATCAACAGCTCTATGTTATGTTTACTGCTAACGTGACAACATTGATTCACAACCAAATACAACACAGTACTTCTGTTTCATTCAACACAACAATCGGCAGCTTTATTACATGAGTTGATGTAGCATTGATTTCCCCTTCAACAATGTCACAGAAGTTTACAGTTGGTGAGTGATACCCTGTATGTGACTTATTTGATGAGTTTACAACAGGTGGCTGGAAACATGCATTATAAAAACATGCCTCTTAAATAGTGGACAATATAACAAGGTTACATTTAGCTAAGCTGTTGGTACGGTCAGTGCTGGCGATAGTTGCCATATTCTGACGGCGTGGGTTCGAATCCCGCATGGGACTCGGTCCGAAAAAGTACAAGAATTTGTACTATTGAAGGTAGTGTTATTCCAAATATTAACTTGTTGGGAACATGTAGTGACTATTTTGATGAGTTTACAATAGGTGACTAAAACCTGTGTGTGGCTTGTCTGATGAATTTGCACTATATGCCTGAAAACCTGTATCTTACTTGTCCACTAAACCGGGACACAACCTAATAATGCAGGCATATATGTTCACTAAGTTATCGAGTGTGTCATTTTACAAACATCTGGCAGTATCCACATACCGATTGACTACCCGAGTCTCACGTTTCAGAAATAGTAAACCTGTTGTTAGGATCACCGCTCGGACAGAATTGAAAATGGTCATGGTGAACTAATATATGGGTATACTGAGGGGAACTATTATCCTATTGACAAACTACATTAAATTTCAGCAGTGTTATAATCACATAGAATGTTTTCCTTTCTCAAATCAATTCTTGCTTATTCACAAACAACAGATTTGTCGTCCAATATCCTGTATCTGGATCAGTCGGAGGTAACTGTATGGAGACCCCAACCTAATATCCTCTCCGCTCTCTTCTATTAATGAGCGTGGTGCCTTGTTACATGTTACGGACCGTTTGACTTAACAGGGCATGTTTATTCATTGCCTTTCATTTGAAGTTGTGATTGGGAATATGACCATGTTGATTTACAAATTACAGAATTTCCAAGGAAAGGTAATTGAAAGTAAATATCAACTATTCATGCATATAGAATGTTATCGTAAATAAGGTATTCATTTACAGAAGAGCATTCACATTGCTGATTTTAGTTGCCCGATAATAAATTTATAAATAAAGCATTGTTTGTTTGCCTTTCTAACAAACTGTGAAAGATGTGTGTGCGTTGATACTTTAACCCGTTTTATCCCTATGTTTCTAGTTGCCATGTGTTGGTACTATATTTTACTACAAACAATTTCAAATAATATTGTATGAGTTTATTTTAGCTTACCTCTTTATGCGTAAGCTATTCTCGATACACACATATCTGTCAAAACAGAAAACCACTAACACAATTACCCTCGTCAGTTGCAATCCATTTTTCATCTTTCTTTGGTCAAGGACTGATCACATCGCAATGTACGCTGTCTTGGAAACAATATAAAAAAAACATTCTAAAAATAGAATCAAAGAAAGGTGAAAGCGTGAATGCATGAATATTGATCTTTGACACTTTTTACATTCCCTGAAATACACTTTGAGAATTAATGAGGACCAGTCAATTCGTGAAGAGAATGAACGAGTCCCGAAGGACGAAACATACCTGATAAACCTGCATACACCACTTCAGTGAGCAGTGACTTTAGTATATAGCCATTGCTTATTAAAGGGACACCGCGTCGAGGATAAAAATGAGATCACTGCCTATGGTGATTAGCGTGTCTGCTAATGAGTTACGGTTCGCTTCACTGTTTACATGCAGTAGGTTTTATTACCAATTACTTCAACTGTCTGAATTTGGGGGTCTGTGACTCGTTAGCAGATACGTTAATTACCATTGGTAGATAAAATTGATCTCATTTTTATCCTCGACGCGGTGTCCCTTTAATGTTTCAGCTGTGTTCAGACTTAGTGACGGAGCTGCAGGTATACATGATCAAATCAATCGATTGGCTATCGATAGAAAGAACAGCCAAATGATTGATTATCTATTGTTACTAACAGAAACCTTGTCTATTATTCATATTGATGCTATTTGGTTTTCATTATTTTTACCTGTCTCATGGGCAATATGTTCACGTCCTGGCCTCTCACTAGAGACGGGGGAGTTGGTCACGGTGTTATGGCTTACTCTATCATCAAGTGTCATGTTGCTATCTGAGCCCTTTTTTCACAATGCGCCCTTTACTAAGATTGACCTTAACCCCCATACCTTTAACGTTTCACTGGTGTTACTTTAATGAATTACGATCATATTTCTCTTTTGTGAAAGGGGATCCTTAACTCTTGTTTTTCGTATAAATACTGTTGTTGAGTAAATGGTCCCAGATATAAACAGTGTCACCGCACTGCCCACTACCATTCTACCTTATACAATGTCCTCTTCGCTTGTTCTCACTGACCTGATTCAGATGACCGACTGTTGACCATGCTGGACCAGGGAAGGATATGGTCAATATACTGTAACATACCATACACAGTGGTTATCGGGGTATATCACATTTACAGGGTATGGAATGTTGGGAATTCAATATTATAGTTTTTGTTCGCTGAAACCCAAACTTTTCCGCCAACGTGAATATGATAAAGATATAAATATGGTAATATTATAACGAAGCTCAATTTCTGCGATTACTTCATTCTTTTAATTTTCATTTGCTTTTTACCAATGAGTTGTTTTGAAATGGAATATTATAACTTCATACTATATGTGTTACTAGTACTTATCAGAGAATACAAAGTAATGCTATACGCTTTTCATTGCATCGGTATCAATGTATCTGATAATTGTCTTTGAATGCTAATGACATTTGTTAAATCAGAATTTAGTATATATATAAATATATATAAAAGATATGCCAATGTAAAACAACGAATTAGCACGTTCCATCATATACAGCTTTGTTATAACAACTTCAGTATTGCTGATATCGTGAATTCATACTGAACTCGTTCTTAATGTTAACATTTTAAAGGTTATACTTAGAAGGAATAAATTTCCAACAACAACCGCATTTAATTTTCATTTTAAAAGACACTGTCGCAAATGAAGGATTTCACCGTGTGTAGGTAAGTAGACATGGCGTATGGATATATAAATTCATAACCCTGTCGAATGCTTTATAGAGAAACGTAAAGGTAAAATAAACAATAACCAAATTCTGATGGGATATAACAGAGTATCTTTCTCTTGTAATATTAATTGCATAATAATTACATCAAGGCTCGCGTAAATATAACTCGGGAAAGATAATCTGTCATTGTCTACCTCGCTCCCAAACAAAAACAAAAAATGAAAAAATAAAAATGTTAGGAACTAAGTTTAGATGATGAAAGCCTAGCTGTCTTCTATCGTTTTAAAAGAATGCTCTTAATGAGACTGTACATAATTAACGGGTTTCCCTGTCTAACCTTCAGGAGGTGAGGTGCTCCTCTTTCATTGTCGCACCTCACCTCACCTCACTTCACCTCACCTCACCTCACCTCACCTCACCTCACCTCACCTCACTTCACCTCACCTCACCTCACCTCACCTCAGCGAGCGGACAAGGATCAGCGGCAAGTCCATTCTTGAATCATGGATGCCTTATTTATCGATAGAGATTATGGTTCCAATAACTTTGCTTAATTAGAGATATGGGTTAAGATTCCAAAAGCTATTGGTCAATCAATAAAGTCGATTGATACATAATAAATTCACGGATACTACTATTAAGAATCATGATTGTAAATGTCACAATTGTAATTTATTGAGACAATTGTGGATTGTGGCTTTGTTACAGGATGACGCCTGGTCGTCCTGACGCGTACAGTGCATGGTCTAACATTCACGATGAGAAAACTCTGGCTGAAAGATTGATTGATGTTGCGCGTGCTTTTAACAGTCCTTCATCTAATGGTCGATCGGTGGAGACTCACGGTAACTAGCTTCCAGGGCCGTGTTCAAGAAAGGTTTCAAAGTAATCGCTTAATTAGCGATTACTTTTAAACCTCTCTTGAACGCGATTGCTCAATGTAGCGCTACGTAGCAAGGCGAACAAACTTCGAGGAATTTGCACTGTGTCGTTCAAGAGAGAATGAGCGCTACTTGGGCGCTACTTGAGCGCTACATTGAGCGATCAAAGAGCGATTATAAGCGCTCGCTGTTATTGAACACGGCCCTGTTCTTACTCTAAAGGGAGAGATTGGGATGTGTTGGTAGTTGAAATTGGTCGTTAGTTATTCAGACGACAGCAGCTAATGTTGTTTCAGGAACACGGGAAGGCACTATCCTTGAGGGGGGAGATCAAATCATACGTGTCTGAAGGAGTTCAGTCAACGTGGTGTTCAGTCTTCATCTAATGAGGCATCGTGCAGCGCGGTCTCTTGAATAAACATGTTTTCTAGTGCAAACTAAATAAAGCGGAGAGGAGAATCCAATGTTTACTATGCTTATTTCCTAATTCCTTATACTGATATCGCCATTTGTTTCTTCTTAATGTGTATTAAAATGTTTTACTTTCGAATAGCTATAAAACGCTTATCATTTATATTTGGGAGAAATCTTGCCCATGACGGCCCCATATCGATCATGTGAAAAAAGCTAGTCGTGATCGATTGAATGTGATGCGTGGCTTTTCGGGGGTTGGACGACGTCGTGTTTTCGATAATGGCACGTTCTTTATAGTTCAACAAAGGTTGAGACGATTGCTAGTCGACTAACTCGCCTCATGGGTTTGAACATGTTCACATACTCTGACCGATTCGAAAAACACCCCGAACTGAAAAGACACTCTCACGTATCTTGTCGATCACGCCCGTTATGATCCTGATGTTATACGATCCCTGACGATAATTATTACAACTGGGACAAAAATAGCTTTTGAAGATTATATATTTGGCTTTTCCTGGTTTCGCATGAATTCCATATCAAGTTTTGTTGAAAGGATTTAAGACACAGTCACCAAATTATAATTTTATTAGCTATTCAGTTGTGAATTAAACAAAGATCAATCCCCTAATTTATCTTTTTACATTTTCCTAAAAATTCTTATTATCACAATATTACATATTTCTTACCAAATTATCATTATTATTATTGTTTTTCACATTTTCGTTGTATTGTGAACATTAAAGGCGCTGTAGCACAGCCTTCTTACTGGAATAAAGTGTTCTCACGAAAATGAAAATAAGTGTTACCAGAAATGACTAAATAATACATCTGAATCAATAATAAAAATTCTAAAACGAATTCACGTGGTCCGGGTACGCCATGCGAGTCCATTTCCCTTTTCAAGTGGCCATTTTAATGTGTTCACATTAAAATGGCCGTTCGAAGACAGTTCAAGTTATTTGACTGATGTAGCGATACTTAAACACTCGAAGGCAGTTCAAGTCATTTAAGCGATTCCTAAACACTCAGAGTAGAATTTTAAATAGGATACCATGATGGAATGGTCAACCACCGTGCTGTCTGAAAAATCGCATGAGACCTACAAATTTACCTCTCACACTGAAGAGTTTCAAACAATTGCCGCTTTATACGTTGCACAATTTTCTTCCAGTACGGATAACCATTTTCTATGGATACGGTTAATTACTTGGGTCGTGTAATGAAATGTTTTACCCTCTAACATATAACAATGTCTTGTATAAACTTTAATAATAAATGGAAAATGTGAGAAAAGAAAATGTGCAAAACTGGACAGAATTTGTTGACAAGATATCATAAATAATTCTAACCTGAAACCATCTTAATTTTGTGTCTAAAGGTTTTTTATAGGCTACAAGAATATTTTTCCCAATCTAATTACGCCCAATTATGGGTGAATTTAAAATTTAAAAAATCATGATCACATACACATAACATGTAGTAATAGCACTTGGCCTCCTTTGCAACAGACATTATTTCCTAATGACTGTATTATCATCGAGCTGTTAAAAAGAATTAGCTTTAATTATCTTTAATTTTGACCGAGGTTGATGAAAATTCAACTGTGAAAAGAAATGTTGATTTAAAAAATAACTTTGATAAGAAATATTACTTTGGCAATGTGGACTAAGCTTATAGTAAGTACGTGAATTTCATTATATCACTGCTTAAAATTCGTCAGGGACGTACAGCGTGAATTGTTACGATGTATCAACATTGTACATTTCATGTCCTTTGGTTCATATTGTAAGAAAGAAACAATAACAACCGTTAGAAAATTAAATAGAGAGAGGGGGTATTCTAAGTTGCATAACTTGTTCCTAATCCTTTTCTTTGTGAATAAAATATGTTTAAATCAAATCAATTAAATATAAATCTTAACATTGTGTCCGTCAGTTTATTAGCGGGCTATGGTTTTAATGCAACAGTAGGGAACGGCACCATGAAGAGAAATTTGAAATATTACAAATACCTTTTTAAAAAAGCTCAAACGAAGCGTAATGCAATCGCTAAAATATAATATGGCACTGATAATTATTCACTTATTTGCCGAGATTGTACCACCAATGTCTCTATTCAATATTCTATTTCAGAATAAGAATATATGAATGGTTTCCTTTTCTTTTATTCATATTTTGTAATATCAGATTCGTTTATAGAAAGCAACATGTCCTTCCATAGCACAAAAACTGTAGAACTGTTTTGATTTAGATTCAAATAAATACAATACAAACAGAAAGATACTGATCTGAACGTATGGATTCGAATTTTTGTACAGACACTGTGCGGGGTATTTTTGGGACATTAGTGTTGTGTAAATACGAATTCCAAAAATAAATGTCCACGTCAAGCTACATATCGTCATGTCTAGATAAACGAGGTAAAGCCACTTATTCACATCCTCGGTTACCCATGGTTTTATATATGTTCCGTTACTCTCCACTATATCACCCATGGGAAACTCTATCAGAGAAATCTGTACTAAAATTCCCGCCCTTGGCCGGCGTGACGAAGTCAGTAACCAAAGAAAATGCTCAATAGGATAAGACGGAAATGGTCAAGGGAGATAACCGGTGACGGATGGCTAACAAAATGACCTCGCGTGCTTTGCAACGAAGTGATATGAATTGTCATTGGTTCGCAGGTCCAAGCTGCGTAGCAGTTTGATTGGCTCACGCCGGCCAAGGGCGGGTAATTTTAGTACAGATTTCTCTGATAGAGTTTCCAATGGACGATATAGTGGAGAGTAACGGAGCATATATAAAACCATGGGTAACCGAGGATAACACTGGTGATGCCCTAGCAGGATCCATCGGACAGCGTTCATAATCATGTCGTTGTTAAATGTATACACGTACATGTAGTACATCAGATGTTCCTTTTTGATTGTTTCAATCTGTGAATGCCAGACTGACAACGAAGATAGTTTTACAAAACTGTGATGTTGATTCTGAGGTCGTCCTCACGCAGCAACAGACCCGGATTGGCCATTGCTGGATGGTCGAGTTCAGTGTAGGCACATTGGGAACATGCCAAAGGGTCACCTCGCCAATACAGGCCTTGCTTAATAGGCTACCAACAGGTTGACTTGACAGAACCTCTCCTATCAGAAGTGCAGATAAGTGAGTACTAGGGTATGTGAAGATACAGCAGCCGGCGGTTCAACAAAATGAAGCGCTCCGTAGCGCTCATTGAACGCTCAATGTTGCGCTCAATGAGTGCTTCTTCTCTCTTGAACGACACAGTGCAAATTCCTCGAAGTTTGTTCGCCTTGCTACGTAGCGCTACATTGAGCAATCGCGTTCAAGAGAGGTTTAAAAGTAATCACTCATTGAGCGATTACTTTGAAACCTATCTTGAACACGGCCCAGATCCTCCGCAGCGATATCTTCTAGCATTTTATCTTTAACAAGTTTCAATTGACCTCAAGAGGAGTGACCATAGACAAGCACAAAAGGGGAAATCCAAGCTACTCCTGCTTAGAATCCATAGCAGAAAACTAGGCATGCCGGAGTCCAACGTACCAATCGTTCTCATGTTCAAGACAAACAAATTCATCATCTACCTCAACCTTATCCGGTTTTATGGGAGAATCATGGATCTTTAACATAAGGGAACACTTGGCTTGACAACAACTATCGGTTAAATCATTCCCGAGCACCACATAAACTCCCACAAGAGGTAATTCATCCACTACTCCGACCACTATCTCACCTGTGATGAAATCACTGTCCAGGCAAACGTTATGTAATGGCACTGACATAGCCTTCCAAGCTAGCAACTCACTACTACGAAGTCACCAGTAGCTATCCCTATCCTATACCCCTGTACAGTGATACATCACTTGAATCCTAAATACACACATGTACACTTAACCCCTGTGGACATAGTAGTTAAGGTGAGGGGTGAGGTGAGTTGGTGTTTAACGCCGCTTTCAAGAGTATTTCACTTATATGGCGGCAGTATCATGGCAGGGAGAAAGCCCGCAATGCCATGTGGTAATGCATTGTGGTGAAACCAGCGAGCATCAGCTGGAACTAGCGAACAATGGGTGGTACTACGCTGAAATTCAGTGTAGCATTGCACCCAAACCTTAAGTACTGCGTGTAGAACAGTTCTCTACTGCAGACAAAGTTGCCGTGCCCCTGGCAGGACTCGAACCCCGGACCTCTTGATCCGAAGCTGAACGCACTAACCACTGCGCCCCCATAGTAGTTAAACCTCGATAGGGGCAAAACAAACTTGACAGATCGAATGGCTGATTCCAGGGTATATCCGGTTGGTCAACGGACCATCATGTGATGATTATGACAGGCATAAGTAAAATAGAATTGTATTGAATTTATAACATGTGTTTGATATTGATATATGTCATCAGATTAAAATAATCATTTGGTCAGCATGACTCCTTGAGAAGAGTAATTGAGTAAGATTGATTCATCCCCTCCTGGGAGTTATGGTTGACATGAGAAGTTGTATGAAGCTATCAAAGCGAAGAGTAAATTAAAAAAATTATATTCGTCATGAATTGTTGTCAGAAATACATTTACACAAAATAAAAGACTTTAACCTAAAACACCACAGTGTAGTTTTCTGTATTATCTATGACCCTATTCGCTGTTGGTTTCTAGAAAAATTATAGAATATATATATATATATATATATATATATATATAATTATATTATATATAATAATACTAATATAGAATGGTCGTTGGGGACTTCGTGTAAAAGGGTCGACATAACCTTAAGTGCATTTAGTATATGCCGTACTCACTTAACCATATCTACATAAACATTAACATGTATGAATTATGTATCTATGGCAGCCAACTGCCGATTCACCTGAAGGTGGGTAATGAATCAACAACATATGTTCAAACAATGTTAAAATTGTCATTAAACATTTAAAATCTAACGAGATACACTGAATACCAAAATAAACTTTGCATTCGAAAAAAATATTTTTTTCTAAAAACGATAATTCTTTTCAAACGAAGTAGACCGTGAACAGATTGCCACAACACCACAATACTATTTACTAAAAATTGTGCCGTTTCACTGAACGTGTGCGCATGAACGCACGAAAACGTCAAAAGCACGTGCACGGTCCATCTAACCATGATGCACGTGCAACATCTGTATAAAAATCACTTGTGTGTCATGAGAGACACCCACAATAAAAAAAATCACCCAAGCATGCCGCGACTGTCTTCGGATCAACGACAACGAGCTCTTGGAATGGCCGATATGGGGGCCAGCCCTGTCCATATTGCCAGAACCTTCGGCTGCAGCCGTGTTACAGTGGATAACCTTTTCAAACGATACAGACAAACAGGACAGACCTCTGACAGACCTCGGTCGGGCAGACCAAAGGTGACCACGCCCCACGAAGATCGCTATCTGCGAACATTGCACCTCCGCAATCGGTTTCTGACGGTGACGTCATCGGCGTCGAATGCTCTCGGTCGCCGGGTCAGTCCACAGACAGTGTCCAGACGACTCAAGGCCCATGGCATCAGAGCTTACAGGCCCTTCAAAGGACAGCGCTTGACCATTGAACATCGACGTCGGCGATTACGATGGGCTCGCACTGTGCGACGATGGCAACGACGAGATTGGCAAAGGGTCCTCTTTTCCGACGAAAGTCGTTTCTGCCTCTTCAAGGTCGATGGACGACAGCGTGTTTACCGCCGACGTTGAGAACGAACAGCACCTGCTTGTGTTCAAGAGGTAACGGCATTTGGCGGCGGCGGCGTGATGGTTTGGGCCGGAATTTGCGGACAGCAAAAGACTGAACTCTTTATTATTAATGGAAACTTGAATGCGAGACGATACATCAATGACATTTTACGTCCTGTGGTCGTTCCATTTCTGCAACAGCAGCCACGTGGCGTCGTTTTCCAATAGGATGGAGCCCCGCCGCATACCGCCGTTGTCACAAGGAACTTTCTCGCTGCCAACAACGTCATCCTTCTACCCTGGCCACCCTGCTCCCCAGATCTGTCTCCAATTGAGCACCTTAGGGACGTTTTGGATCGACGTGTGCGACGATGACGGAATCCTCCAAACAATCGCCAAGAACTGATTGTGGCTCTCCAAGAGGAGTGGCAACGTATCCCCAATGACGTCATCAGGCGTCTGACGTCATCAGCTCGTCGAAGGGTGCATGCTTGCATCGAGGCATTGGGTGGTCACACACGCTACTAAGTTGAAGGTGCTTCGCACCCCACCCCACTTTGGGCAACGCTAACATCATTCATCGAACCTCGACTTTACAAATGTTTTTGTTTTTTTGACGTCGTTAAATTTATCTCTCTAATAAATGTTTTGCCATGTTTTTCTCATTTGTAGTTTTTGTTCAAGCGCCAGTTAAAAAGGATGCAAACTTTCTTTTGGCAGTCAGTGTATTATGAAAAAGACGAGTATGACGCCTAGAAAAACAACTACCCATGTTTTATAAAATACTACACAGAACACGGAATAACGGAACAAGTCAAAAGCGTTGAAAGTAATCCACAAGCAAGTGCTAATGTCCCCATCCGTCTGACAGTTTGAGCCAGTGAATGAAACCTATCAATAGTTGATTTATGGATCTAGTATGTACCAAGGGCTATTGTCTGACACTGTTCCAGACTGGTGAGTAAGAAAGGTAAGTAGGGGGCGGTGCAATAGTAACATCAAATCATTCTTGTTGCTGGGGAGGTTCACCATAACAAACGCAGTCCAAAGAGGATGTGTTAATTAATATTCTAGATTAATTTCCTACTTTCCTAAGATTGGATGCTTATCTATAAATTTATAATAAATCTATATATTTAACTCTACATTTTCATGGTCATCGTTTTACAGGCTTTGCTTTATTCACCTCTTTAGTAAGGATGTATGTTTGCTATTTCCTGATAACAATATGACCATTGATATTCAATTGTTAGATCCACCCACACGAACTTGTGAAGGCGATCAGCCCTATGGACATGTTTTCGATATTTTGCAGATCTTAGTATTTGTTATTTATAAGCTCAGACAAAACACAAACTTGCAGTGGAGTATTTTAAATTCGTTTATCTACAATTATTTGATACTGAACATGTCTCATATGGTTTTCTATAATTCTGTTATGAAGTATTATCAGAAGAGTCCAACTCAAAGAAACCAAAACCAAAGCAAACTCACTTCAAGCGAAGGCGTCGATCTGATCCCTCAATATTGGTAAAGCCACACTTTTAAAGATCAACCTCGTTGCGGGCGTCTCTTTCATATGACTAGGCTTTCATAAAACTTCGTTATTGTTTCCTCGGCAACGTTAATTGCCAATTGGCTCGTCCGTAAATAAATCTAGAGATCGATGGAGAGTTGATTTTACCTGTTAACAGCGATAGCGTTGGTATTGTTCATCTGTGACAGCCTGACGTGAATTTATTAGCAGAACAAAATCAGCGTAAAATACCGCGAGATATTTGGCTAGAATTCCAAAAGAAAGCTTTCAAAATTGAAAAACATCAGTATCATTATAGAGACAACTATACTCATTTTTCATTTATGAATAACAACAGATATGCCATTCAATGACATTCACTTTGGCTAAGAAGTTGAAACATCAATAATTTAAAACATTCATTAAAGATGTGTTCATGGTACAAGGTCTACGCGTGAAAAGGAATAATTTAAATATTAATATCTAATAATTTGTTGCCAAAGACATGGTCATAGTATAGTGTATTATCAATTAATCAAACTCATTACGGCTGAACCATCAGAATCGCATCAATAAATGCTTTGTTGGTGCAGAAACTCATGGCGAAGGTATTTAACAGTAGTTATGCCACCTGCCCGATTTACTTATATATTATAGTCCTACCATAGAGTTAACGAAAGGCTATACTGCCACCATAGTCTATGAACGACAGTCGTCAAGAGTCGATGATAGAAAATATCCCACCCGTAAAGTTTATGATAGGCAATAGTTCTAACATAGAGATAAACAATAGTCGAACTAAAGTATTACTTCTTTTTATTTTGGCATTTTTAATAGTTTAATGCTGGTATAAAAACAATAGAGTGATTGGCTCTCCAGCTCATCGGGCTTGATAAATGCATGATTTATTATCTATTTTGGGCTGCAGGGATCGTGACCTAAGGGACACTTTATTAAAGTGGTCACAGTACGTCAGGTCCTTTTAGATAAAGTCAAAACTTAATCTTAAGAGTGACCTCTAAGACTTTCACTCTGAAACTAACTTAAAGCTCTTACACTAATGAGAATGTTTTCAGAATCAATACATGCCATCAAAAAGGTATGGACTACCCGAAATTGGCTAAATATAATGTTTGTAACCTATCAATTTCTTCTTCCCAATCTACCCCACTCACTTCTAAGGCTGAGCAATATTATCGAAATACCAATATATTGCAATACAGATTGTGCAATACAATTATTGCAATACGATGTTTTTATATCGCAATATATTGCACCAAATTTATTCATATATCTTGTATTTTAGGCATAGTTACCAGATTAACTTGTTACAAAATTCTTTTTGGGTGCAAGAATATATGTTGAACTGTATTACAAAAGTTTTCTAAATATATGCCATCAGAATTAACTTAACTGAATAATGGTCTCTTTTTCAAAACATGTCAAAGGCTTTACACTAAACGCCAAAATAAACGTTACCCCACTTCTTTTTTGAATAACTTTTTAAGTTTTCGACCAGGCTGTTATTAACCAAAATATGTGATTTAGATGTCCAGAAGTTGAAAGTAAACTTTTACTTTTGTGACTAGACAAAAAGGTGGTATGCTTTACATCATAACCCCTAAACGATGTAAAATACTGTCATTGAGTAAGTTTAAGTGTGAAACTTATCAAACATATTTTTCTAGTCATTAAAGATCATTTCTCGTAATTTACCTTAGTGAAAACGAGTTTATCGGTTGTTAAATGACTTAATAGTATTTAGGAACACAGACGAAAAACATTTACAGTAAACCATTAACAAAACAAGTATGGTTCCTTGAAAACGATAGATTCGGAATGAACAAGGCAGATACAGCTATCGTGCAATATGTATACATAAATCTCTTATCAAGGTTTCAGTTTTGATCAGCAACATGACGATGGCTGGGACCTCCCACTAATGAGGCTGTATATATCTACTGTTCTCCATACAACACGCCGTGAGTAATGGACGAACGTCATATGCATGCTGGTACGTAATGGACGGTAGCAGATGCATCATCACAGGTACTAGTGATTTATCTCCGATTGTGCATTATGACATGGAGGGATTTCCAAATGTGTCCCGATAATGACATTTAATTGGCTCGACGGCATGCCGGAGAAATACAGGTTGGCAGTAGTTTTCACTCACAGACACATCCACCACAGTTAAACACGGACCATGCCAAACCGGAATAGCTAGCCCTTCCTAGAACAAGTTAAACTTTCAAACTCTGTAACAAAATTATGGCCAAATTCAGGGAACGAAATATTCATATAATAGTTTGTGGCTCTGAGATAGAGTTTGCTGAATCTAAGTTTGACATTAAAGGGCAGTAGCACGTTTTTTGCCAAATTTATTTTTCAAATTTCCCATTTATAATGATAGTTTATGTCATTTAAACTTACTTTAGAGGGTAAAACATCTTATTACACAAACCAATTATCTGTAATTGCTATCTATGTTGCGTTTAAAGCAAAAATTGCATGTGAACACAATTTATTATTTTGTATTACAAAAACGATTTCCATGGCTTTACCGAAACATGTACACTCATTTTAAACTTTATTTTCCGAAGAGAGAAGGATGTTTTACTATTGGTGAAATTATTTTTCAAATGCATTTCATCAACTTATTTAAGCCAAAAAACGTGCTACTGCCCCTTTAATGTAAACTTCCAACTTGTTCACTACAAGAGCTTGTTTCCAAGGCTTGACCCATCACCTAATTCTTTCGCGTCATTCTATGTGATCTCTGTATACTAATATGATGCCAATGGTACAACTAAATGCTGTATGGTCACAATATAATATATAGAGAATACTAAACGACGTCCCGTTTAATAACATATTTATGAAAAGAGTGAGTGGTTTGTATTTAACGAGCGAAAGCGAGTTAAATACAAATACCATCTCACGAGTTTCATGAATATGTTATTAAACGGAAACGAGTTTAGTATTTTATTTATTACTCACTGATTTAAATGCCACTTAATTCCACAAACTCGTCGATAAATGGGACACATTCCATTGCGACGTCATATTTTTGCCATTATGACGTCACGTCAATCGGCAGCACGCGATGTTATTACACAATGTGTAATAATATTGTAGAATTATTAAACTGCGATATCGCCAACGGGCGAGTAATAAAAACAAATACGCTCACATATATCGAGCCCATCGTTTTAAAAGACGACAACCGCTAAATCAAGCAATCAATATCTTTGATTCTGATTATGACTTGAAGTCGCGCCAGACAACACTCGGGTTTGACGTCTTCCCATAATTTAGACATAGCATTCATAACCCAAATGTATTGAGTTGACCTAATATGTGGAAAAGCGAATTTTCCACATTCATAAAACGTTGGTTCGGACTTTGCCAATTTTCCTTAAATAATATGAAGCGTTTCAAACTTTGGATATCGAAAAGTGGATAGAGGGAAGCATCTCGTTTGTCGCTTTTATTGTTACACATGTTGATGATACTTACTGATGATTACTTAAAAGTGACTAGGATGAGAATGTTGCAGACTTCATTCAGAACCAACTCAAATATTGTTTCTTATGTAATGTGATGAGCTTTCAAAGCAATAATTTGAAAAACGACGCTTTAAACACGCTGTCATTCCTTCCGTATAATACAACATCAGTATAAAACATGTACTTATATCATTTTGCATGTCTTGTAACATTATGTATATCTTATCCAGGTTGAAATCACATCATTATCCACGTTGTTATGCAGCTGTTGAATGTATATTCTTATTCTCTAGAACTAAACATGTCATGAGAAATGTCAAATATCTTCAACACACGTGTTGTAAGTTAAAAGGATTCGTAAATGATAAATGTCCATCGTTACTGGGGAGAATTGTTCCTAGGATTGTGTTTCGCGTAACAGAATCTGATGTTGTATTATACTGATGTTGTACATGTATTATACTGATGTTGTATTATAATGAGGTGGGGTTTAACGCCGCTTTCAAGAGTATTTCACTAAAATCGCGGCTGCTAATATTGCATGGCAGGGAGAAAGCCCGCAACGCAATGTGGCTGCGAGCATCGGCTGGAACTAGCGAACCATGGGTGGTCCTACGCTGAGATTCAGTGTAGCATTGCAACCAAACCTTACTGCGTGTAGAACAGTTCTCCACTGCAGACAAAGTTGCCGTGCCCCTGGCGGGATTCGAACCCCGTACCTCTTGATCCGAAGCCGAACGCGCTAACCACTGCGCTGTATTATAATGATGTTGTACATGTATTATACTGATGTTGTACATGTATTATACTGATGTTGTATTATACTGATGTTGTACATGTATTATACTGATGTTGTATTATACTGATGTTGCACATGTTATATTCCGAAATGATGTAAAGGATGACACTCTTTGGTTGAAACGTTTACATATTTTTGGATATTTGAAGAGGGCAAGTGAAGGGATAACCTATAATATATCAACATACAATTCTTGAATGAAACCATTTTTTTTCCGCCCATGATAAATCGTTATTAATAAATAATTCATTCTGATGAATATAAGTACAACCTATATCATATTGACACGCGATGTCTCAATATGTCGATGACGAGATGACGTTGCATTTGTATAATAACACTTTGTATTCTTACGAACATACCTGTACATGAGATCCTTCCTACTTGCAAATACCCTCTCTGACCTTGAGTTGATTTCTTATAACATTACTATATCGCTCACATTACCATTTAATCATTCTTACTATGCACTGAATGTCCAATAACAATAATTGAAATTTACATGTAAATGACGTAACCATGGCCCAACTGATTCTTCACATAACCGTTTTCTCTTTGTGTGATTCTGGTAAATGCTTAAACACTGCCAACTGTCGGCAAGGGATAGCTGAAGCTGGATCCTGCTGAGGTCAACGTGTACAGCTAACACTGCCAACTGTCGGCAAGGGATCGCTGAAGTTGGATCCTGCTGTGGTCAACGTGTAAAGATAACACTGCCAACTGTCGGCAAGGGATCGCTGAAGTTGGATCCTGCTGTGGTCAACGTGTACAGATAACACTGCCAACTGTCGGCAAGGGATCGCTGAAGATGGATCCTGCTGAGGTCAACGTGTACAGATAACACTGCCAACTGTCGGCAAGGGATCGCTGAAGTTGGATCCTGCTGTGGTCAACGTGTAAAGATAACACTGCCAACTGTCGGCAAGGGATCGCTGAAGTTGGATCCTGCTGTGGTCAACGTGTACAGATAACACTGCCAACTGTCGGCAAGGGATCGCTGAAGATGGATCCTGCTGTGGTCAACGTGTACAGATAACACTGCCAACTGTCGGTAAGGGATCGCTGAAGATGGATCCTGCTGTGGTCAACGTGTACAGATAACACTGCCAACTGTCGGCAAGGGATCGCTGAAGATGGATCCTGCTGAGGTCAACGTGTACAGCTAACACTGCCAACTGTCGGCAAGGGATCGCTGAAGTTGGATCCTGCTGTGGTGAACGTGTACAGACAACACTGCCAACTGTCGGCAAGGGTTCGCTGAAGTTGGATCCTGCTGTGGTCAACGTGTACAGACAACACTGCCAACTGTCGGCAAGGGTTCGCTGAAGTTGGATCCTGCTGTGGTGAACGTGTACAGACAACACTGCCAACTGTCGGCAAGGGATCGCTGAAGTTGGATCCTGCTGTGGTGAACGTGTACAGACAACACTGCCAACTGTCGGTAAGGGATCGCTGAAGTTGGATCCTGCTGTGGTCAACGTGTACAGACAACACTGCCAACTGTCGGCAAGGGTTCGCTGAAGTTGGATCCTGCTGTGGTCAACGTGTACAGCTAACACTGCCAACTGTCGGCAAGGGATCGCTGAAGTTTGACCCTGCTGTGGTCAACGTGTACAGCTAACACTGCCAACTGTCGGTAAGAGATCGCTGAAGATGGATCCTGCTGAGGTCAACAGGTACAGCTAACACTGCCAACTGTCGGCAAGGGATCGCTGAAGTTGGATCCTGCTGAGGTCAACGTGTACAGCTAACACTGCCAACTGTCGGTAAGGGATCGCTGAAGTTGGATCCTGCTGTGGTCAACGTGTACAGATAACACTGCCAACTGTCGGCAAGGGATCGCTGAAGTTGGATCCTGCTGTGGTCAACGTGTAAAGATAACACTGCCAACTGTCGGTAAGGGATCGCTGAAGTTGGATCCTGCTGTGGTCAACGTGTACAGCTAACACTGCCAACTGTCGGCAAGGGATCGCTGAAGTTTGACCCTGCTGTGGTGAACGTGTACAGACAACACTGCCAACTGTCGGCAAGGGATCGCTGAAGATGGATCCTGCTGAGGTCAACGTGTACAGCTAACACTGCCAACTGTCGGTAAGGGATCGCTGAAGTTGGATCCTGCTGAGGTCAACGTGTACAACTAACACTAAAACTACTGTCGGTAAGGGATCGCTGAAGTTGGATCCTGCTGTAGTCAACGTGTACAGCTAACACTGCCAACTGTCGGTAAGGGATCGCTGAAGTTGGATCCTGCTGTAGTCAACGTGTACAGCTAACACTGCCAACTGTCGGCAAGGGACCGCTGAAGTTGGATCCTGCTGTGGTCACCATGTACAGCTAACACTGCCAACTGTCGGCAAGGGATCGCTGAAGTTTGATCCTGCTGAGGTCAACGTGTACAGCTAACACTGCCAACTGTCGGCAAGGGATCGCTGAAGTTGGATCCTGCTGTGGTCAACGTGTAAAGATAACACTGCCAACTGTCGGCAAGGGATCGCTGAAGTTGGATCCTGCTGTGGTCAACGTGTACAGATAACACTGCCAACTGTCGGCAAGGTATCGCTGAAGTTGGATCCTGCTGTGGTCAACGTGTACAGCTAACACTGCCAACTAGTAGGGCCACTGTAGCACGTAGCTTGATGGTAGGATGCAGGTTGGGAGGGAGGGTATTGTGACGATTTGTCGTCAGATTCCTCGACCAGTTGCATTTTAGATATAAATTGTAGGATACGCTCACCACTTGAAACGAACCAAGCACATTCTGACAAATCAATATCAAAATATCAATGTGGGTCAATTAATGCCGATTAATCCCCAATTATGTACAACATATCTACTAAGCATGGTACAAACACCGAACCCCGCGTTCTTCGGTGTATGATATTTTGCATGTGATATGTTGCAAACTACTAATTCAGAAAAGACTCATTCCCAGTCTTGGTTCTCCATACATTCCTATCGATGCTTCGATTTTCCTAATTGAGTGGTCGTCGTATGTGGTGGCAATCTATCGGCCATCATCCACTAAATTCACGGTTTCTTTCTATTTTGGTCTCATTGTCCCTAGCAACAATTAATGAAGGTGCCCCAATCGTTTATGGATATCAGGGATCTTTTAACACGTTTAAGAGTCATTAACCGAGGGACACTTTTGAAAGCCTATTTAAGCTAATGGAACTCAGGAATAGACATGCTGAAGCTTGTACATTGATCACAGCCAGTATTTTTACCCTGTTCATTTGGTGTACGACTAACGATACATTTGCCTTTATATTTTCAAAATTCTCTTGACCTATGACTATGTTGAGAGATGTGTGTTATTGCTAACGATACAGATACAAATTATTCTTTTAAAATCAGGAATTGTTACTCAAATCTATATTTCTGCACAAATATTGATAAAATGGTAACCTCTTAATAACTATAACAAAACTCTCAGCGTGAAGGGAGTAAATCTAGGACGATGGTTAAGAACTCAATAACACGTCAAAGTAACAGCCTCACAAATTCTGAAGAGGCAAGACACCTATCAATTCATAAAATTTGAACGAAATTTGGAGGTGAAGATGCTACAACCTCTTCCCGCTGCCATTTGTTCATTACCTCACGGTAGAGAGCTGCCAGGTGCAACTGATATTATTTTAATTGAATCAACGTGATGTTTTGTGTACAAGAAACATTAAAGGTATACCCATTGTGTTGTTGTGGGTCAAATATGCCAAACGTTATAAATGGTCTTATTTTATCGAGAAGTACCAACTGTTAACGAAAACTACCATTTTAATGACACTCGACTTAGTATATTGACGATATTAAGGTAAAAGTATCAATTTCTGATCGAAAACCGGACAATGCACCGCGTGTGGCGCGCGCCAATGAGTCAGACGTGATTTTGAAATCTTATTTGAACCAGACAAAATCACAAATTTGGGTTGATAATGTTCAATAGGTCATATAACTACTGTGAATGTAAATAGGACGTGCACTTTCGGTTTCTACACATGCATAATGATGTTACTCGATTTTAATTGGAAACTAGTAATTATGATATGTTTGGCGATTGGGGATGAATATGCAAGATAAGTGAATTTGTTTGTATTATAAACAGCACATATGGTGTGTTGGAACGTATTAAAGCCAAATAAAATTTTATGAAACACAATGGATGCACCTTTAAGTTATTCGTTTTAAGTCTATTCAGATAAACTTCCATGACATGAGTATGTATATCAACCCACACTGTGATGATCCTGTTGTCGTGGTTACTTGTTATTCTTCTCAGGATGGTGGATGTTTTGAATGTGAGATTTGAATATAGACTGACTTAATACCTGCCTTGCATACCGTGTGAGATTAGAATATAGGAGATATCGGCAGTATAACTATTAATGAAATATGTGTTAAAAAAAAGACCATCAAGGATTTTACCCTCTTTCAGAAGGCGGGCATTTTTTCTTTAATAGTATAACAAATGTCACAGTTGGGACACTAAAGTTATATTTGTATAATTATTCACGGTTTATTCCTCCCTAGTATTTTCAGATAAACTTACATCGCAAAAACCTGTGAACATCCTCCAGTCTATTGTTAGTTATCTTACGAGCGATTTGTTCCCATAAAAGGGGAGCCATTTAAAATAAACTCAATAAAGATTTTTGTCAGTCTCCGTCACTCATTATCGCGTATAACACTCGCCATTATAAATGATACAGGACAGTCCGTGATTGCAACTGAACAACTCAAATATTGCCATACAGTTTATCTGACATGAGAATGCTACAATTACTACCAAGGGAGGAACATACTTATACATGAATGCGTTGTTTCACGTTAATTTGTTCGAGCTATTCAATTCAACATTTTCATATTTCCGATATTTTACAATATATTTCTGAAAGAGAAAGTATGGCTATGTTATACATGGACTCATGGACGAAAGGTTAAACAAGCTGAAATACGATCAACATTTTGACAGCGTTACACTACTGCACAAAAAGCATCCCTTTGTCACGAGGATAAAATGTATTGCATTACATGTTAAGTTTTCATGTGGCATTAGTAACATCCCACTCGTACATTTCCTTTAATCGACCTAATTTTTTTGAAGTTTTGAAAATTGAAATCCACCCCTCACCAGTAGAGCCAATCCCATCTTAATAGACTGAAATTACATCTACAGATATGTATGTGTTAAAACTCTATAGACTCAAATTACATCTACAGATATGTATGTGTTAAAACTCTATAGACTCAAATTACATCTACAGATATGTATGTGTTAAAACTCTATAGACTCAAATTACATCTACAGATATGTATGTGTTAAAACTCTATAGACTCAAATTACATCTACAGATATGTATGTGTTAAAACTCTATAGACTCAAATTACATCTACAGATATGTATGTGTTAAAACTCTATAGACTCAAATTACATCTACAGATATGTATGTGTTAAAACTCTATAGACTCAAATTACATCTACAGATATGTATGTGTTAAAACTCTATAGACTGAAATTACATCTACAGATATGTATGTGTTAAAACTCTATAGACTCAAATTACATCTACAGATATGTATGTGTTAAAACTCTATAGACTCAAATTACATCTACAGATATGTATGTGTTAAAACTCTACAGACTCAAATTACATCTACAGATATGTATGTGTTAAAACTCTATAGACTCAAATTACATCTACAGATATGTATGTGTTAAAACTCTATAGACTCAAATTACATCTACAGATATGTATGTGTTAAAACTCTATAGACTCAAATTACATCTACAGATATGTATGTGTTAAAACTCTATAGACTCAAATTACATCTACAGATATGTATGTGTTAAAACTCTATAGACTGAAATTACATCTACAGATATGTATGTGTTAAAACTCTATAGACTCAAATTACATCTACAGATATGTATGTGTTAAAACTCTATAGACTCAAATTACATCTACAGATATGTATGTGTTAAAACTCTATAGACTCAAATTACATCTACAGATATGTATGTGTTAAAACTCTATAGACTCAAATTACATCTACAGATATGTATGTGTTAAAACTCTATAGACTCAAATTACATCTACAGATATGTATGTGTTAAAACTCTATAGACTCAAATTACATCTACAGATATGTGTTAAACCTCTATAGACTCAAATTACATCTACAGATATGTATGTGTTAAAACTCTATAGACTCAAATTACATCTACAGATATGTGTTAAAACTCTATAGACTCAAATTACATCTACAGATATGTATGTGTTAAAACTCTATAGACTCAAATTACATCTACAGATATGTATGTGTTAAAACTCTATAGACTGAAATTACATCTACAGATATGTATGTGTTAAAACTCTATAGACTGAAATTACATCTACAGATATGTATGTGTTAAAACTCTATAGACTGAAATTACATCTACAGATATGTATGTGTTAAAACTCTATAGACTCAAATTACATCTACAGATATGTATGTGTTAAAACTCTATAGACTTAAATTACATCTACAGATATGTATGTGTTAAAACTCTATAGACTGAAATTACATCTACAGATATGTATGTGTTAAAACTCTATAGACTCAAATTACATCTACAGATATGTATGTGTTAAAACTCTATAGACTCAAATTACATCTACAGATATGTATGTGTTAAAACTCTATAGACTCAAATTACATCTACAGATATGTATGTGTTAAAACTCTATAGACTCAAATTACATCTACAGATATGTATGTGTTAAAACTCTATAGACTCAAATTACATCTACAGATATGTATGTGTTAAAACTCTATAGACTCAAATTACATCTACAGATATGTATGTGTTAAAACTCTATAGACTCAAATTACATCTACAGATATGTATGTGTTAAAACTCTATAGACTCAAATTACATCTACAGATATGTATGTGTTAAAACTCTATAGACTCAAATTACATCTACAGATATGTATGTGTTAACACTCTATAGACTCAAATTACATCTACAGATATGTATGTGTTAAAACTCTATAGACTGAAATTACATCTACAGATATGTATGTGTTAAAACTCTATAGACTGAAATTACATCTACAGATATGTATGTGTTAAAACTCTATAGACTCAAATTACATCTACAGATATGTATGTGTTAAAACTCTATAGACTCAAATTACATCTACAGATATGTATGTGTTAAAACTCTATAGACTCAAATTACATCTACAGATATGTATGTGTTAAAACTCTATAGACTCAAATTACATCTACAGATATGTATGTGTTAAAACTCTATAGACTCAAATTACATCTACAGATATGTATGTGTTAAAACTCTATAGACTCAAATTACATCTACAGATATGTATGTGTTAAAACTCTATAGACTCAAATTACATCTACAGATATGTATGTGTTAAAACTCTATAGACTCAAATTACATCTACAGATATGTATGTGTTAAAACTCTATAGACTCAAATTACATCTACAGATATGTATGTGTTAAAACTCTATAGACTCAAATTACATCTACAGATATGTATGTGTTAAAACTCTATAGCCTCAAATTACATCTACAGATATGTATGTGTTAAAACTTTATAGACTCAAATTACATCTACAGATATGTATGTGTTAAAACTCTATAGACTCAAATTACATCTACAGATATGTATGTGTTAAACCTCTATAGACTCAAATTACATCTACAGATATGTATGTGTGTCAAACCTCTATAGACTCAAATTACATCTACAGATATGTATGTGTGTCAAACCTCTATAGACTCAAATTACATCTACAGATATGTATGGGTGTCACACCTCTATACACTCAAATTACATCTACAGATATGTATGTGTGTCAAACCTCTATAGACTGAAATTACATCTACAGATATGTATGTGTGTCAAACCTCTATAGACTGAAATTACATCTACAGATATGTATCTGTGTCGAAACTTCAGCGGCATGGCAAGTCGTTTTGGAGGGATACTCAGTGTGAGGGTTTAGCTAAAACACCCTGTTGTAAATGTTTGCGTACCTGTCTGGGCAGCGTGGTACCCTTTCAACTCTACTGTGAGCCGTGACTCGTCAAACGCATGATCTAGTCAATGGATGACAACGCATTAAACAGTTAGACTACCCTATATTTGACGTTGTGTGTTCTCATTATGACCTGGCATTCCATGTTTACGATCCGTCTGCTTTAGCGTGGAGTAGCGTCATTCATTATCGTACTGGGACAACTATCTCATAATTGGTCTAACATCTCAACATGAAGTAAAATCTCACTGTTTTGGCGTGTTATTTGGAAGCCCACTAAACTATTTGTTTTTATTGTACGCCGATATCGTGGTAGTTGTGTCGGTATCATGTAGGTTCCATTAAACAAACTGTTAATGTTTACAAGACATGAAAGGGTATGTGGTCCTCGAATGGAAAGATAAATTTATGAAAAAGGAAAAACTAGGCATAATTTAAGGCTATTTTCACATTCTGGTTAAAATGTATTATATATGACGCATTTGAAAAAAAACCCGATTCATTTGAATATATAATAAAGAAAATAGAGTTGCTGAATGCTGTGCAGGTACAGACTTCAATCATCAGACCCTTAGCAGCATCATAAATGCTTTGCTTCAGTGAATAGTCAGAGCAAGTGTTTGTTAGCTAGGTCTCTCCATGTCTCGTGATCTTTCTTTAGCCGCCAATGATACGGGTTGGACAGACACACAACAGTGACTCTAAGTTATGTCCCAGATCCATTGACACTATTTTATCAAAGCAACCTCTTTCTTGCAGGGGCTGGATAGCGCAGTGGTTAGCTTGTTCGGCTTCGGGTCAAGAGGTCCGGGGTTCGAATCCCGCCAGGCAACTCTGTCTGAATAGGGGGCGGGATAGCGCAATGGTTAGCTTGTTCGGCTTCGGATCAAGGGGTCCGGGGTTCGAATCCCGCCAGGGCACGGCAACTTTGTCTGCAGTCAGGTTTGGGTACAATATGCTACACTGAATTTCAGTGCAGTACCACCAATGGTTCGCTAGTTCCAGTCGATGCTCGCAGGTTTCACCGCAATGCATAGCCACATGGCGTTGCGGGCTTTCTCCCTGCCGTAATACTAGCAGCCGCGATATAAATAAATAAATACTCTTGAAAGCGGCGTTTAACGCCAACTCACCTCACCCACCTTACCTCTTTCTTGCAGCATTCAGTGCGTAACGTTAAAAATAAACATGCTTGGTATATTTTTAGTTACAGGATATCGCAATTATCCTTGAACCTCATACAGGCAGTGGTGTATATATATATATTGTAGTTAGATCACTGCATTTATAGGGACACTCCCTATGTTATTGTTATCCCACCGGTATGTATTTCGTTCCCGGAGCAGAACTCGACAACCGTTCATGATATCTTTCTGAAACGTCCCATGTGTATTACCCACGTAATGAAGTGGTGCCTTTTTATATTTTCAGATTTCTGAACATTTTATTTTTTCCGTTTCCATAGAAATGTGTTGAATTTGGACTTTGTTCAGACACAGGTTCGTTTCCAGAGCACAGCTCCAAAACTCTGTGCATGTGTATAACCCAGTAACTGTAGTGGTGCCTTTTGATATTTTCAGATTTCTGAAAAGTTTTTTTCCCCCGTTTTCATAGAAACGTATTTGATTTGGACTTTGTTCAGAGATAGTTCCGTTTAGGAGCTGAACTCCAAAATACTTCATCATAGTACCCACTAACTAGGATAGTAGATATACAATTATCTGTCAAAGATGTGTTTTACAATTATGTGGGACCGCTGGGATATGTCATCTTCTGATGCAGTGATATAGGTCAAACGCTACCAAGGGTTGTATTTTATCGAGAGGTAATGACGTTTGTCAAAAAATACCCTTTTAGTGTAAAACTAAGTGTGTCAAACTGTTCAGCATAGTTACATTATTAAGATGTTTAGTCGTGATTATGATCGAAAAAACGGACAATGTTCCGCGGCTGTCGCGCGTCAATTGGTCAAACGTAATTTTGAAAAAATATATGTAGGGCTGTGTATTGCCTCAATTTTTGTATTGCGATACGTATTGCTGAACTGTAATGTATTGCAATACGTACCACAATATAGTGCAAGATCCTCTGACAATCAGATATTTCTCTAGGAACCATTTTAACTAGTGCCAATGATATTGCAACATGCTAAATGAACTCTAAATTCAACCTGTACGCTTCTTTTTGCAGTTTAAACATGACACATTTGATAAAATGACTATCAGATCTTTAAAAAGATAATTTGTAATACAGCCCAACACACATTCTAGCACTTCACAATAATTTTCTTAATACAAGCTTAGCCAGTAAATGTGTCTTTTACAAATTAAATGAATACATTTGACTTAATTTTTGTTGGTGCTATATATTGCGATATGAAAATCGTATTGCAATACGTGAACTGCACAGCTCTGTATTGTACGAAAGCCTACAAGGGCCAAATTCAATGACAACATTTTTTTTAAAAGTTGTAGTTTCAACTTGTAAAGGTGTAATTACAAGTTTAGAAAGTTGTATATTCAAGTTGTAAAGTTGTATATTCAAGTTTTAAAGTTGTTATTACAACTTTTAAAGGTGTAATTACAACTTTTAAAAGTTGTATATTCAAGTTTTAAAGTTGTAATTACAACTTTAAAAGGTGTAATTACAAGTTCAGAAAGTTGTATATTCAAGTTTTAAAGGTGTAATTACAAGTTTAGAAAGTTGTAATAACAACTTTAAAACTTGAATATACAACTTTAAAACCTTTACAAGTAATTACACCTTTTCAAGTTGTAATTACAACTTTTAAACATGAATATTCAACTTTTAAAACTTGAATATATAATTTTTAAAACTTGAATATATAACTTTTAAAACTTGAATATACAACTTTTAAAACTTGTAATTTCACCTTTACAAGTTGTAATTACAACTTTCAAACTTGAATATACAACTTTTTAAAGTTGTAATTACAACTTTAAAAAAAAAATGTTGTCGCTGAGTTTGGCCCTTGTAGGCTTTCGTAGTATTGCAATATATTGGTATTGTAATAATATTGCACAGCCTTACTTATATGTAACAGCTAAAGAGACAGATTTTGGTTCGTACTGTTCAATGGAACATATAACTGGTATACTTGTAAATGAGGTGCATGAATTCGGCTTCTCATCGTGTATTAAGCCGCTGCTCGAGTTTCATTGAAAACAAGTTATTGTCAAATATTATAAGGAGAAATCATGATACCGAGGATATGGTAAGGTTGTGGACCCTGATAGGAAGGACTGACTATCAGGGTCTACAACCTTACCATATCCGAGGTTGAATGGTTTCTCCATATTATCAACCGTTTTTAAGTGTAAAACAGGCTTTTTACTTGTTATCGCCTTTTATTGAGGATCCCTGGCGTTATATTGAGGATCCCTGGCGTTATATTGAGGATCCCTGGCTGATGTCAGCCTGTTAACAGCCGCGCTATATGAGTTGCTTTTGTACCGTGAAATCTCATCTGCCCCCTTGGCGCAGTAGATTAAGGCGTTAGCTCAGTTACTACAGGTGATAGTGGATACGGGTTAGGGACGCACTTTCTGCAAAACATTTGCTGTTTATATTCTGTCGTAAATTTAAGAAATTTTTCAAAATTTGTCGAAGTTAGTTTCTTCAGATCTTTACTTTCAAGCCGTCATCTAAGCAAATAATTGAGGGTTTACAATCATTATAATTCCTTCTAACAGTGTTTACAACTGTCTGTGTAAACCCCCCTGAGGGACTTACAATGTTGTAAGTCCCTCGTACCGGGTGATACGGTTTAGAAAGGTCGTTTCAATTATCACGTTATATGGCTGGTAATAATATGGTTGATAATTGAACACATCTAAAAACACATCTAAATATGGGAAGTACTAAGGTTTTAATGTTTTCATCTTTACATGCAGATTATGATTCTCACATGTAGGTATTATAATGTTCTATCTTCAGTTACTGTTGATTAGGTATTGTTTTAATATTCAACACCATCAACTGTAGTTTGTGAAAGGCATAAAGGACTGAAATACATAAGTGGATAACAACTTCGTTATTGCGAACAAAGACGAAGTTTCGGAGTATAACATATTCCTTCATGAAGCTGTAAGCATGTAGTCCGAAACGTCGTGTGTTCACAATAAAGAAGTAAAAGTGGATTTATCCTTTAATTTTTTCGATTAATCTAAGACTTCATTACGTCAAATCAATATAAAATAGTTGTGACAGGTGTGTATTAATAATTGACCGTGGTACTGTTGTGTCATGTATGCTTGTATTAATAATTAACCGCGGTACTGTTGTGTCATGTATGCTTGTATTAATAATTAACCGTGGTACTGTTGTGTCATGTATGCTTGTATTAATAATTAACCGTGGTACTGTTGTGTCATGTATGCTTGTATTAATAATTAACCGTGGTACTGTTGTGTCATGTATGCTTGTATTAATAATTAACCGTGGTACTGTTGTTCCTTGTATATGCTTGTATTAATAAACACTAGTGGCACAGGTTTGTCCCGCATGCCTGCATTAATAATTAAGAATAAAAGTATTCTTCAATATAAAATATAATGACATATTTATACGTTCAAACTGAGATACTGGGATTATACCCTGCAGTTAAAAATTGGAAGGTATTTACGGAATGTTCATTTGTATGTGGCATGGTTAACACCTGAGCACTCAGGTCAGCGCATATCTATAGTTACCTACTGATTAACGCACAGGTGTATCAGTGATGTGTCGAGATGAGACGAACCAGAGACACACCCGGCTGGTAATCTAAACCCTAGAACTCTCAGGTGTGGTTCTGCTGTCTGTTGGATATGTATTTTGGTCCGACAGCTTAGCAAATGTTGGTATTTAAGAAACTTGCTGGAAACATGTATACGTATAGTTTAGATATGTTCACATGTTGGTACTCAATCAGGTTGCCGGAATAGTATACACATGTATACATGTAGTAAAAATGTGATCACTTGTTGATATTCAAGCAATTCGCAGGAAATATATACTTAGTTATAAATGGTCACAAGTATTCAAGCAACTTGCTGGGAACATTTACTTGAAGTTTAAATATTATCACATGTTGGCATTCAATCCGCTTGGTGGACATATAAAGCATGTACTTGTAGTTACACATTATCGTATGTTGATATTCAAGCAACTTGCTGGAAAATCACATATTTTTGGTTATACATTAGCATTCGACTACTTCAACTGCAAACATACTATCTATATACCGGAACAATAAGGAGACATTTATCTCACCGTATCGCTGATAAGACATTGGCTTTTAAAGGCTTAGTGTGATGTAGGGTTAACATGGTAAAGAAGAAATCTCCATCGAAAATGTTAAATGAATGTCATGTTAGCAATCTAAAATAGCACATGTGCCAGGTGTTTCTGAAAGCGAAACCAACATATTATAATAGTTCGAAGCTTTTCTTTCCATTAGAAACAACAAAGAAGTTGTTATCCAGAGCATCGTCTTTTCTTATGTATTCCACTTCAAAATGTTTGTTTGTATGTGATCTTCTTCCTCAGTACACGTCACTGGTTAATTAAGACTCTAGTACAGTCAGTGTCCATTATCACACTATGAAATATACAGAGTTCGACCACATGTTGGTAAACAATAAAGAACCCAATAGTACGTGCCGGTAGCTTTGTTAGCACATATCAATTAATGATAGTTGTTATTTAATTCTGGCGGTATATTCTCGATTATGAGCTGAAAAACATGATTTGATGTAAACATCACTGAAAAACATTATTTGATGTAAACTAACATTCAATCTGTTACAGTATTAACCTGTAAACTATTGACGGAAATCTGAACAGCCTTACACTTCTCAATTATTGTGTTCAAGTCTTAATTAATCAGAAGTGCTATGTTTTCGATAAATACAGTTTGTTCGGGTGTTTGGCAAGACATTTTTATTTTTTATTTCAAAATAACAGTATCAGAACTACTCAAATATAAACTTTACACATTGAATTAAAATTTTAAACATACAACATTTACTCATAAGCGCGATGTGTAAACCGCAGTGTCTTAAATAAGGAATGAATAAGGGTTAAGTATTTTTTTAAAAAACCAAGTTATTCCACTTTTATTAAGTTTCCCCAAAACACTAGACAGTTGATAACAATTGATATTGATATAATCCAGATGAATGGTTTTATATCATGGATCCCTTTCACATTTGATTACTGCTTGGTATCCGTTCCCGTTGCCATGGTCACTATAAACAAGATTTCTCTCCAAACGTCAGAAGTTAACGAAGTTAATCACATAGGGTTTAAACATCAAAACGATTTCCCCACTACTTTAAATCAATTTATACGTTTTAGCAATGATGAGGTTTCACCAAGAATTGCATTCGTGCTTTTGAATACATTCTATGTAAAGCCACTCTTTCATGCAATAATCTTACAGTAATTTGTTTTAAATGAAAATTCAAAGTTTTTGTTTTTCAATAAAGCTGCTGTAAATATCTGATATCTTGCTTATGTTTACAAAACATACAAAGTCAGTACTCCTTTCCTTTCATCTTCTACTCGTTTCTTGATGTGAATAATAGACATGATATACACTCATAACTAATTATTATTAATAATAATAATAGTACTTTATTACCCCGAAAGGAATTCAATTTGTATCATGACAGAGCTCGTGTACAATAAAGACAGACGATACAAGTTACAAGCATGTACATAGAACCATCAATCACAATCAATGTAAATATCATTTAACAGACGAATACTGAAAGGAATAAATGTATTTTGACCTCTATTTGTTTTGAAACGCGGTAGTAAATATATCCTGCCATTGCTCTTTATAGGGTACTGGTGTTTCAAGACGTGGTAACAATTCACAAAATAATCAATTCACGCCTCGCTGTCAAATAAAAGATCACAATCTATACATACATACATAAAAGCTATAAAATACTGGTTGAAAATATTAGGAATGCCATCTCATAGATTACCCAAAAAATGTTATAATATGATGATGTTGTATGACAAAAATGGAAAAAATAATTGGGCCACAGATGTTAAAGATTTGTTATGTTCGACCGGTTTTGGTAATGTATGGTTTGATCAATGTATACACTCTCACACACAGTTCCTTATATCCTTTAAACAAAGGTTGCAAGATATTTATCAACAAGATTGGCTCCATAAATTATCTTTATCAAATAAATGTTTCTATTACAGAATGTTCAAACAGTCTATATGCAATGAAATCTATTTATCTACTTTGAATGTTAGGAAATTCAGAATTTCACTAACAAGATTTCGCTGCTCATCACATGAATTGTTAATTGAAACTGGTAGATATGTTGGCTTAGAAAGAGAACATAGATTATGTAAAATGTGTAATTTAAATGTAATCGAAGATGAGTACCATTTTCTTTGTGTCTGTCCAGCCTACCTTGATTTAAGATATAAGTATATAAAAAAATATTACTTTACGAATCATAATATTTATAAATTCATATCTTTAATCAGCAGCTCTAGCAAAAGGCATGTTGAAAACCTGTCAATGTTCCTGTACCATGCCTTTATTCTCAGAAAAAATACACTCTCTTCTGCCTAAAAAGGCTTGTATATACATGTATGTACTATAGGCCTGTGGCCTCCTTAAGTGCAAATAAAGATTGATTGATATACATCTATATCTATGATCGAACTAATATTCAATAGTCCAGGGCGTCCTTTCACAAAGTACTAAGGTTATCGTAAGTCATTAAGGTTACCTCAGTACAATGTTAAAGAAAGGGGGTTAGGTTAACCTTAGAGACGGTTCTTTTGTCAGAGGAGGCCCTGGAAACCATTAAAAGAAGTCTTTTAAAGACGAGTCTTTGTGAAAGAAATGCCACTCTTAAGAATGACGAGGACAATAACCATTGATTGGTGAGGTAAATCCATGGATCTTAAAGGGGCAGTAGCACGTTTTTATAGCTCAAATAAGTCGGTAAAATGTAGTGTATTGTATTAGAAATAATGTCACCAATAGTAAAACACCATTTTATCTTCGGAAAATCAAGTTAAAAATTAGTGTACATGGTTCGGTAAAGCTATGGGAATCGTTTTGGTAATTCGGAATAATGAAAGGTGTTCATATTAAAATGACTACCATACATTGTTTGCTTTATACGCAACGACGTTATTACCATTGTGGATAATTTGTTTGTGTAACAAGATATTTTATCCTCTTACGTAAATATAAATTATCATTATAAATGTGAAATTTGCAAAAAACGTGCTACAGCCCCCATTATGTCGTGGAATCGTTATATCATATTTGTTAGGTTTGGACCTTTGCAAACGAATACCAAATCAAAATTAGTTAACGTATTTCCCAATGAACAGCAATATTGCAGGACCAAGTATTTTAAAAAGAAAATTTACCTTAGCTCACTAGTTCAACAATTTTCATGCAATAAATAACATGACCTGATTTTTGCGTTTTATCTCTGCAAAAAATAACTGACCAGATTTGATACATAACCCATACAAGTGGGCACTACTACAATTAAACACAAATTATAACAAATGAATACCACATGACAACGGCAGCAAGCCAACTTATCTTGAAACATTTGACATTAGACATGCTGACATCATAAAACAACTCTGACATAACTGAAGAAAAGGCATCTTCCTATGCAAACAGACTTCCGTGTGTTAGATACGTTCGTTCCTTGATCAATACTTGATTGCCGTCTTGTCACAGAAGCGCAGTGAATTGATCGAACAATGCTGTGATGTTAATTAACCACATACATAAAACAATGAGGTCCGTTCGATTTTCTGAGAGAAGAGCAAGTCACTTGGAGGAAACCAACAGATAGGGAGAGACGAAGCATGTCACTTGAATAATACATGCTTGTTCCCGAAGGTCTTGATGACCGGGTTTAAGTGCTTCTGTTGCAATATTTGTTTTAACCGATATAGCGGTATCTTGGCAACGCAAGAAATGAGTCTTATCTAAGTATGTACACAATAGAGTGTCCCGTCCCCTGACAATCTAGCTGAAGAACTTGTGTATTGACTTTATAGATTTCATCGATTTGTACAGAGAACCTGGAGTTGCTTTTAGGATAAGCGTGTTTATGACTTTGGGTGTACGAGTCTCGCCCTAATCAGTAAATATCACTGACATTAATGGATTTATAACAAACAGTTAGACACGCAATAATTTATGAAATATTTTCCAAAACAAATTGAATTCTAATGTCAATGTTACACTACTTCAACCATTGTTTAAAATAAGCATTTTTGACTCATTTGAACTGTATTGCACAGACAGACAGACAGACAGACAGGCAGAAATGTTAATTTTGTCTCACTTGTACAACCAATCGCACATGTACAGTGATTTATGAGAGACACTTAAACATAAAATACAGCACGCAATAAGTAGGTAAAATGTATGAGAGACACCTACAGTGTCAACAGAAACGGTTGGCTGTTAATCAATATACACGACATATAAAAAAAGTAAGTAAACTTTATAGATATCTCTTCAAATCTGTTAGTGCTGATTTTGTAAATTTCGATAAATCAAGGAAAAGCCGTCAGTTAACCATAAAAGACATTTCAAACGAGTTCACCCAATGCACATGCAGGACACAATGCCAAAGGAGTAAGAACAGCGTAGCAGTGAACTAACTCACAGCAGACTTGAGCTCCGTCTAGTGAACGCGGTCTTGCTGATCAGCAGTTAGTCTAACCTCTAAAAATAACATTGAAAGGGAGCCTTTTTATATATGAAAATTCCATTTCTTACAGTCTCCTTTTCAATATTTAATAAAATGGTGATATTTTCAGAATAAATATCTTTTTCATAGTCTGAGTGACTAATCAGCAGTAAATGTTTGGCCGACCTTAAGTGTCTTTGGTGCTTGTTGGCTCAACCTACAACAGTGACTACAGTAGTAGTGTCATCATCTGAGAACATGTCGATATATCTGATATATCTATGATTTGTCAAGATACATGTTCAATGTAGGAGAGATTTTTGCCTCATTTGAAGTCAATTGATAAGAACCACATACAATTTAGACGGTGAACACACGAACAATGTTACATAGTGTGTGCCCAAATACAACAATATTGCACTGCAGATAACATTTTAACAAGTATATAACGATCCTCTATATTCCGCATGTGAACCTGCTAAGCGTCTGAACGAATGGTTGACCTGTCAGCGGTATAGGAAGCTGTTGCCAGTACTCTGTGTAAAGTACCTCGTCCACATCACTGCACACACTGCCTCGCTGTTTCCATATGTTCAACAGAATCCATTGTACTGTTATTTATTTTGACAAACTAAAAACTACAGGAAAACATGAAAATAATGGAGATATCAATTCAAATGTACAAAAGCGAATACATCTTTTCAATAAACGTGACAGAGTGTTGTTGTCAATATATTGAAGCCATACGATGCGTTTAGGCGATGGAAATTGTGAAACAGTGATTGGCTCTCATCTCTTGTGTCACATGTTTATCATATGACTAATTGGGTTGTCCTTCATTGAAGGTTATTCATTTGGTTTGTTGCATGCGTAATTTATTAAACAATATATCGCTCACCATTAAAAGGAATGAAGACAATGTAATCGAGGGACGCGAGCAACCCCTCGTGTGAAATCGAAAATCAGGGCCGTGTTCAAGAGAGGTTTCAAAGTAATCGCTCAATTAGCGATTACTTTTAAACCTCTCTTGAACGCGATTGCTCAATGTAGCGCTACGTAGCAAAGCGAGCGAACTTTGAGTTTTTTTTTCACCATGTCGTTCAGGAGAGAATGAGCGCTACTTGAGCGCTACTTGAGCGCTACTTGAGCGCTACATTGAGCAACCAATGAGCGATTATAAGCGCTCGCTGTTATGGAACCGGGCCCGGACTAAAGCCGTTTCGAAAACAGAAAGTAACATTTATGTATCATTGGCAAATCAGAAGACTTTCCTTTTTTTAAATATTACGTTACAACCACTTGGCATTTACCAATAACATGGGTGCTTCCTGTGCTTGTGCTTATCATCAATGTTGCACTACTAATCTGAAACAAATATATGACAACATCAGTCCTCTCCATGACATTACAAATCGGCAACACGGCACATTATGATATCATTAGACGGAATTCCCTTTCTTGGGTAACTAACGTTTTTTGTTAAATGTAAAACACAATAACAACGATTTTAGAGACTATGAGGATTGGCAGCCTTAGAAAAGAAACGTCAGAAAATCGACCGTCGAGCACAATGGAGATAGCGTTTGGTGAACATCAGCAGGGCACCGATCAATGTTGTTCAACGTTTTCGTCTCCGTGTCGCCATTTTTGTTTACAATGTGTGATTCGACTTTAATTCATTGTTCTCAATCGAATCGTCATTGTTTAGAGTGGGGTAAGGGGGGGGGGGGCATCTTTCCAAATAAGGTCGACTTCTACGATTAGTATACGTCGATAAAATCAGCGAAATTCATGTGATATTGTATTCCTTACAACAATATAGATTCCATCATTGTTTGCAGTTCTGCTCAAATACTTTAAAACATTGGATTGATGTTGGACAACAAAGACATCAATATGCAGTAAACACTGTGCTCGAAATGATCTGAGAAGAGAGAAATCCATTAACCATGTGCATGGACATAATAGCATTGACAGATGACACTGAAGTAACTACATGCTTGACTCGACAATGAAAGATGAAACCCGTGTCCCAATTACCAGCCAGCAAATGAAGAGATGCTGCTCTGAACAATGATTGGTCTGAAACAACAGGCTGACTTCCTGTTCGATTATATCCATGAGAGATTGAACACAGACATTTCACAAAAATATATAGTTGCATCGTCTCTAAAAAATACAAACACATCCATCATTCAGTATATACTGTACACTGGTTTTCTATTTTGAATCAAATGTATGACTGTATGTCTGTCCGTTTGTGTGTATGTTTGTATGTCTATATATACAGCAGTGAACGACGTGTGTTTTTAGGAAAACTGATAACGTTTGCTCGAGGAGGACATATTCTGAAGTACGTGATTTGATTATAGAGTGAGACTCCGGGGAGACTAAGGATGTCTATCTGCCTGACTCTATTATCATTCCATGGAAACGCAAAAACAAATTATTGTTGAATATGTGACATCTGGTATTGTCATAGTCATGTGTCATTAAACATGTATATCATCTATACAACAAATTGAATTATAACATGTGACAACGACAGAATAAAATCATTGTCATAATACAGTTGGTAAACATCCATGTGAATATATATTGCCGAAGCCACGAGTCACCATAACGTTATATCCACAACACTGACTCGAACTGATGTTTCAAGAGAACAGGATCGCGTTGCAAACAGCCATAAGTAACATTGTCTCACTTACCTATAGCCTTATGCCAATGTTAAAGGGTGACTAAACAACCTTACCATGAAGGTTAAACTTACCCACTTAATTATCATTATGTCAAGGTTAAAGGTTGGCTAGACAACCTTTGCATTAAGGTTAAACATACCCACTTAATTATCATTATGTCAAGGTTAAAGATTGGTAAACAACCTTTGCACTAAGGTTAAACTTACCCACTTAATTATCATTATGTCTAGGTTAAAGGTTGGCTAGACAACCTTTGCAATAAGGTTAAACATACCCACTTAATTATCATTTTGAAAAGGTTAATGATTGGCTAGACAACCTTTGCATTAAGGTTTAACTTACCCACTTAATTATCATTATGTCTAGGTTAAAGATTGGTAAACAACCTTTGCATTAAGGTTAAACTTACCCACTTAATTATCGTTATGTCAAGGTTAAAGGTTGGCTAGACAACCTTTGCATTAAGGTTAAACATACCCACTTAATTATCATTTTGTCAAGGTTAAAGATTGGTAAACAACCTTTGCACTAAGGTTAAACTTACCCACTTAATTATCGTTATGTCTAGATTAACGGTTGGCTAGACAACCTTTGCATTAAGGTTAAACATACCCACTTAATTATCAGTATGTCAAGGTTAAAGGTTGGCTAGACAACCTTTGCATTAAGGTTAAACTTACCCACTTAATTATCATTATGTCAAGGTTAAAGGTTGGCTAGACAACCTTTGCATTAAGGTTAAACATACCCACTTAATTATCATTATGTCAAGGTTAAAGATTGGTAAACAACCTTTGCAATAAGGTTAAACATACCCACTTAATTATCATTATGTCAAGGTTAAAGGTTGGCTAGACAACCTTTGCATTAAGGTTAAACTTACCCACTTAATTATCATTATGTCTAGGTTAAAGGGTGGCTAAACAACCTTTGCACTAAGGTTAAACTTACCCACTTAATTATCATTATGTCTAGGTTAAAGGTTGGCTAGACAACCTTTGCATTAAGGTTAAACATACCCACTTAATTATCATTATGTCAATGTTAAAGATTGGTAAACAACCTTTGCATTAAGGTTAAACTTACCCACTTAATTATCGTTATGTCTAGATTAAAGATTGGTAAACAACCTTTGCACTAAGGTTAAACTTACCCACTTAATTATCATTATGTCTAGATTAAAGATTGGTAAACAACCTTTGCATTAAGGTTAAACTTACCCACTTAATTATCATTATGTCTAGATTAAAGATTGGTAAACAACCTTTGCACTAAGGTTAAACTTACCCACTTAATTATCAGTATGTCAAGGTTAAAGGTTGGCTAGACAACCTTTGCACTAAGGTTAAACATACCCACTTAATTATCATTATGTCAAGGTTAAAGATTGGTAAACAACCTTTGCACTAAGGTTAAACTTACCCACTTAATTATCATTATGTCAATGTTAAAGATTGGTAAACAACCTTTGCATTAAGGTTAAACATACCCACTTAATTATCATTATGTCAAGGTTAAAGATTGGTAAACAACCTTTGCACTAAGGTTAAACTTACCCACTTAATTATCATTATGTCTAGGTTAAAGGTTGGTAAACAACCTTTGCACTAAGGTTAAACATACCCACTTAATTATCATTTTGTCAAGGTTAAAGATTGGTAAACAACCTTTGCACTAAGGTTAAACTTACCCACTTAATTATCGTTATGTCTAGGTTAAAGGTTGGCTAGACAACCTTTGCATTAAGGTTAAACATACCCACTTAATTATCATTATGTCAAGGTTAAAGATTGGTAAACAACCTTTGCACTAAGGTTAAACTTACCCACTTAATTATCATTATGTCAATGTTAAAGATTGGTAAACAACCTTTGCATTAAGGTTAAACATACCCACTTAATTATCATTATGTCAAGGTTAAAGATTGGTAAACAACCTTTGCACTAAGGTTAAACTTACCCACTTAATTATCATTATGTCTAGGTTAAAGGTTGGTAAACAACCTTTGCATTAAGGTTAAACTTACCCACTTAATTATCATTATGTCTAGGTTAAAGATTGGTAAACAACCTTTGCATTAAGGTTAAACTTACCCACTTAATTATCATTATGTCTAGGTTAAAGGTTGGTAAACAACCTTTGCACTAAGGTTAAACTTACCCACTTAATTATCATTATGTCTAGATTAAAGATTTGTAAACAACCTTTGCATTAAGGTTAAACATACCCACTTAATTATCATTATGTCTAGGTTAAAGGGTGGCTTAACAACCCCCTCTCCACACACACACACACACACACACACACACACAGAGAGAGACACAGACACAGACACAGACACACATAAAGTTCGCACTTATTCCTATTAGCAATGTCAATACCACGCTTTATTCATATTTGCTCCCAAGATCCCATATCACTCATAATGCTATACAATTACACAATGAAATCCATTTTCGGTGTTCAGCAGCGTGACAGGACTAATTGACAAGTTTTCGCTGTCAAGGAAACAATACTGATGTTTCACGGAGACCCATCCATGTGATGAGAGTGCTACGTGCATACACATAGTTGTCAGGTGTATTCAGTCGGTGGTCTGTCTGTTATGTATTTAATAAGAAATCTTGCAAATAACCAACAGATCGAGGTACAATATATTTAAAAAAAAACTTATAACAACATCAATCTTTTTTGGGGGAAACTATTGCAGATGTATGTATGGCGAGAACTGGAATGCAAGATTTATGGAATATATAATGCACTAGCTGAGATCTGATCCTTAGGCGTGTTGCAATAACAAATATTCAATGTTCCGCACAGGATTGCTTGTTCTGGTATGAGTATCATATTTATGTAAAGTTAAAGGCCCTGTAGCACGATTTTCAAACTGAAATAAAGTGCTCTCACAAAATATAAATAAGTGTTACCAATGACTAAATTATACTCCAAAGCCAATAAAAAGAGAACGAATGAACATGGTTCGGTTAAACCATGCGTAAAAACGTGCTACAGCGCCTTCATCTACTGTATTGAAACTATGATCCGTCTTGGGAAATAAAGAGATAAAGAAGTAGCAGATCTTGTATTTGAAATATCCATTACTTAATCAATACTTAATTGTCACTTTGCTACACACCAAAGTGAATTGATAGCACAATGCCGTGATGTTAATTAGCCATATACATACGGTCTCTCCGGTTTTCCCAGGGAAACAAATCATTTGGGCGAAACGAGGTTTGAATTATGGATCGCAATAAGAATATAAAACAATAACTTTCACTTGTAACTCAAGACATTAATGGTATCTCCCATGTGTCGTATTCTAGCTGGAGAACTTCAGTATTGCATGTATGGATTTGATCGATTTATACAGCTTATGGAGCTTCGTTCCTAAACTTACTCATACTGTAAAGGTACACTGGGTAAACGTTGTATTACTTGTACTTGTATACTTGCAGTAGGTGTTGTACTCAAACATCCACTTGCACTTTCAGAATGTTCTTCACTTCTTACAAAGTATTAATAGAGCCAGTTGTGTTTATTGTCATTGTCTATTTAGATACGTTGGACACGATACTTGTAACTTATGCAATCGTTACGTACATTATCAGATTTTTCTATAATTTATTTTTTTCTCTCACAAAGTTGTTTGCAATGTCTTTCAGGTTGAAAAACACTTTGGAATAGAGAGCAAAAATAAAATTCCTCCCTAAAATTTGTGGGGGGGGGGGGGGGGGGGGGGGGGGGGGGGGTGGCTGATAACTCTAATGACAGTTTCGCGGTTCATATACCTGCTTCAGCATGACAGAGAACTTGATATCAGATACACAAACCATCACCTACAGTACAGTGTTGCTGATCCAGCGACGAATCTCAATGTTATGTCGTAGATTCACGTACAATTCTTCGTACAATGTAAGTTTTAAATATATATCTCTATTGAAGGTTCTATTAACGTATGTACAAAAGGAAAGTTAGATGTTAACTAGTAAGCTCTTCATTAACATTAACTACTTTGAGATTCATTAAGTTCGTGTATTAATATTTCTAACAATTTAAAAAGGTTTGGGCGAAGACAATGTTTTGTACATGATTAATCGTTGCCCATGACTTATTAATAATGATAATAATATACATTTTAACACCTAATATTGAGTACAAGCACTGTTCACTGGTGGTACATTATTAACCTGAAGAAAATTTACCTTCGGTGCCACTATTAAGCGCTCTGCGCGATCTTATAGGTCCGTACTTGAAGTGTTCAGGTACCCATTTAAACAGCTGGGTGGACTGAGTGCAATGTGGATGAATGCCTTGCCCAGGAGCACAGCGCAGTGTGAGGCCCAGGTCACAATTATTTAGTGTCTTCACCGGGATTTGAACCCGGGCCTTTGGTGTGAGAGGCCAGCATTCTAACCACTACATCACTGTGCTCCGCTTAAGTTGATAAAACCATCACATTTAAAACAATATGATCAAACGCGCCAGAAACTACTGAACGTGAACACAAGAATGAGGACAATACCTGAACTTCATCAAAATAGAGCCGAAGATGCGTTTTTCGCGTGGGTACGTTTTGCCTATTCACATATTCATTCATGTTTATTGTAATAGGAACCCTGTATCTCTGACTTACTCATTTTCACTGTAGCGAACAAACAAATAAATTTCTATGGCACCACCGGTTATCCTTATGCTTGCAACAGGTGTATTACAATCCCTGGCATGATAAGCACCTGTGGAATGGTTACCTATCAGTTGTTATTGGCAACCGTCTGTTATTGATGGCTAGCCCGAGTGATATATACTATCAATTGCATTAATCATTGTATTTATTAGTATGTTATTATGTATGTTGCTTAATGATACTTTCTCATCCATAATGCTTCGGTGTGGTGCTTGAAATTAAAACTGTGATATGTACATGAAAATGTAAAAATATCCAGCGTGTAACTAGGATCTTAGCTGTAAATCACCCACTAATGGCATTCCTCATACAATTACATTTTGTTGTAAAATGTTTGAAGGACAGGTAAACAGGATATGGAAACAGGTTCCTAAACTAAAAAAATAAAATCAAGGAAATGTTGTTAGGTCACCTTGAGTTTGAATGTATATAAATTAAGGGACGTTATATTAGTACAGAACACCGACCGAGGAAAACCTGTATAACAACGTTCTTATTCATAAAAGACTCGCTATGCATGTTGAGTGTTACACGATGTGCGTGTATCGGTTAGCTTATGGATGTACTGGTGACAGTAGCTGTGGTGAATATAAATTGGTAGAGGTAGATTGGTCAAACAACTTGCCTTACCACCATTTAAGCAAACATATCATTGCTTGACAGTAGTGATTGTGACTCACAATTGGAGGCCCCTCCTCGAGTACTATTTACTAGAGTTTTCAAACAATTTTCATCAAACAAAACAAATAAAATCCCTACAAGGCAAGGTGTAAATACTGCTGAATCATGCAATCTTCACCAGTACGAACGAATCGACTCTATGTGGATGTCAATCAATGTAAATATTGACAACAAAGGATGCTCTCTGGTTATGAATATTGATCAAATACATATGAAGTGTTATGGCTAGTCAGGCTCTATAAACAAATAAAAGCCGTTGATACAGTATGCGTCCTAATCAACCAGAAAAATACGTACATGGAATTAAAGAAATAAAATCACAAGAATGGAGGTACAGCTCTTATTCAAAAGATTCATAAGACTAAGTTTGTAGCTTAAGGGGACAAGTGTGGGTGTCGACCGCTTCCTCGAAATACAACAGGTGTTTCTGTCTTTTATCGTGGCGGGTTATCTAACATTTTCACTGCACAATTTCGGGAACAAATATTCTGCAAGCATTTACAATTATACAATTTAATTAAGTCTATCATGGAATACTGATACTTTCAAAAATGATATCAAATTTGGAAAGATTACTTGCAAAACGACATCTACAAAACAATGAAGTTTTACACTTTCTCAAATCTTATCTCAAACGAAACATTCAGATTGACGTCATTTCAATTTAAAACAAATGAAAAGTATATGTTCATTATCCCGTATACACATTATGTACAATAGTGTGTATTTTATGCTGTATAAAGTCGAACATAAATGCCAGTTAAGAAGGGCTTACATACTTTGAAAATCTAGGACAAGAGGACGCAACTCGTATAAAGTAACAGCGTTCTAAATTTAACTTGCACTAGAATAGTGACATTCAGTTTAATTGATGTCATGTGACAACTTACATGCATAGCTGTGACGTACAGCGACATATAAATACACTCTTCTGTGTCGTATTGTATAAGTGTAACCAATACCACGTACTAGAGTAGCACTTGGTAATAGATACAACTAAGCGGAAAGAATGGACATACGATCTTCGATGAACAAATACTTGCTCATTGTATCTTCGTTGGCTTAACTGGCTCTGTTCCAAAACATCCATAACAGCGAGCGCTTAATAATCGCTCATTGAACGCGATTGCTCAATGTAGCACTACGAAGCAAGGCGAGCAAACTTCGAGGAATTTGCACTGTGTCCTTCAGGAGAGAAGAAGCGCTCATTGAGCGATCAATGAGCGCTACGAAGCGCTTCATTTTGTTGAACCGCCGGCTGAATTTGTGTGGGCCGTGTTCAAGAGAGGTTTCAAAGTAATCGCTCAATTAGCGATTACTTTTAAACCTCTCTTGAACGCGATTGCTCAATGTAGCGCTACGTAGCAAGGCGAGCAAACTTCGAGGAATTTGCACTGTGTCCTTCAAGAGAGAAGAAGCGCTCATTGAGCGATCAATGAGCGCTACGAAGCGCTTCATTTTGTTGAACCGCCGGCTGAATTTGTCTGGGCCGTGTTCAAGAGAGGTTTCAAAGTAATCGCTCAATTAGCGATTACTTTTAAACCTCTCTTGAACGCGATTGCTCAATGTAGCGCTACGTAGCAAGGCGAGCAAACTTCGAGGAATTTGCACTGTGTCCTTCAGGAGAGAAGAAGCGCTCATTGAGCGATCAATGAGCGCTACGAAGCGCTTCATTTTGTTGAACCGCCGGCTGAATTTGTGTGGGCCGTGTTCAAGAGAGGTTTCAAAGTAATCGCTCAATTAGCGATTACTTTTAAACCTCTCTTGAACGCGATTGCTCAATGTAGCGCTACGTAGCAAGGCGAGCAAACTTCGAGGAATTTGCACTGTGTCCTTCAAGAGAGAAGAAGCGCTCATTGAGCGATCAATGAGCGCTACGAAGCGCTTCATTTTGTTGAACCGCCGGCTGAATTTGTCTGGGCCGTGTTCAAGAGAGGTTTAAAAGTAATCGCTCAATTAGCGATTACTTTTAAACCTCTCTTGAACGCGATTGCTCAATGTAGCGCTACGTAGCAAGGCGAGCAAACTTCGAGGAATTTGCACTGTGTCCTTCAAGAGAGAAGAAGCGCTCATTGAGCGATCAATGAGCGCTACGAAGCGCTTCATTTTGTTGAACCGCCGGCTGAATTTGTCTGGGTCGTGTTCAAGAGAGGTTTCAAAGTAATCGCTCAATTAGCGATTACTTTTAAACCTCTCTTGAACGCGATTGCTCAATGTAGCGCTACGTAGCAAGGCGAGCAAACTTCGAGGAATTTGCACTGTGTCGTTCAAGAGAGAAGAAGCGCTCATTGAGCGCTACATTGAGCGATCAATGAGCTCTACGAATCGCTTCATTTTGCCGGCAGTTTTAGAGTCAGACCTCGTTTATCCGTACAATTTGGTTACAGTTGAAAATTGTCCGGATAGCAAGTCGTGCGGTTAAGTGATTCATCATTTGCATAAAAATGCATAGAGAAGATTTGAAATACAACCATGCGGATGGGCGGGTTTCCGGTTATACGGTGTCCGGTTAAACGAGGTCTGATTGTAATTATTCAGAATACATGAGCACATCTACTCGTCCCTTCCTTCCTTATAAACACTACAACATCACTTTATGGAAATCTTGTCTCGTTCTCAGATATATTACAGCATATGTAGTTATTTTTTTAATTACAAAGTAATATTATATTGGATATTTGTGTAATATTATCTGTTTCATAATGCCTTATTACCTTATTTCCCGTCCGCTCTGGAACACGATCATCGCACTGCTATAGTATGTATATTTTATGCTATGAAATAGTATGAATCACTTCATTTGTGATCGCATTTAAAAAAATGTTTTGTACTTTTGGCCTGTGGCCTACAAAAACGTGAATAAACTATCAAACTATTATTATTTATTAAAACTCCATGGATCACAACGCATCGATGTCTTACATCCGCAAAACAAGTTGGTGCCCTGAACAAGCATAACGCATCGATGTCCTAGACAGACACATCCCACAGTCACATCGTTTCATAAGGACAAGAATTAACCTAGTTTAGATGTTAGCTATAACACTTTCGGGGGAACATGATAACAGTTTCCATGGCAACAAATTAACGAAGCATCTAGTATTTATCAAACACAATGCACATCAGCTCTCTGTTATGTGGTCACGGTATGATTTCCGGTATCAAAGAGGTCTTTAATCGCCGCCCAACTGAGAAACGTATTGTATGTATTAAGCCATGATGATTATATTTATCATCATAACCAACAACGTTAACAGTATTGTCCAAGTGCACAAACAGCGCGCAGGTATCAGTAACATGAAATCAACAAGTCATCGGACACTAAGTGACATATTCTAGTCACGCATGGAGTGCAATGTCGATATGACCCACTTTCATGATCGCATACAAAGCACCATATTTCCACCCTACTCCATCAGTATAGTTGCATTATTCGATATAAACTACAACAATATAGAGTAAAATACAAATACACTGATAGAGAAGGTTGTATATTCCCTACTTCAGACAAAGCTTGTCGGTCAACAGGTGGCGACATCCCAAGATACATATCTAAATATATCTGCGAAACCGCTCACTTAGAGCGGCATTAACTTTCCGGAGACTCCATCTATACATCTATCTATACATGATAAACGAATAAAAGTTGTACGCCTTCTGGGGGAGTTGAATGTGAATTCGCTCAACCGAGTTGGAGATGAGTTGATATCGCCATAGACTATGTTTAGTATGAGTAAGTTCAAAGGGTAAGAACTGGGACAGTTAGACGGGTGAAGGACGGTACAGCTTAAAACCTTCGTTACAATACCACGCAACTTGAAATAGATCAAGAGGGTTGGTTTTTTTTCCAAGTAATTTTGGTTTTGGTTTATGATGATGACGATGATGACAAACAAATTATGATGATGATGCTGATGATGTTCGACGGAAATCGATTCAGATGACAATGTTAATGCCAACAAGTTACTTTTGTGTGGTTGACATTGATGTCTGTGTTAGTAACGAAGCTTTGATTATGGTGATAGAAGGTAATGGGGGCGGTAACAAGTTACTAACAACATTTCGATATTCGAAACTATTCAAACGCATGTCTTTGGAAGTGACTTATTTCATTGAACATTTGATCAATAAGTGTTTACTCCCCTTAAATATCATAAGTACCGAAACACATTTTGATATTCACAATCATTCTTACCAAGCGCTATTAGCTCATGGAACTCTTTGCCCGTCGAGGTAACCAATGCTACATCGTTAAACGACTTTAAATATATGGTAAAACCAAAAGAAACTCGCAGCTATTTCGACTTAAACCTCGGGAGTAGATTTTGTCAAATTGTTCACTGTCGCCTTAGCTCGGCTGTAGCGATCGAAATGCAGACAGATATAATCGACACATTTCTGAAACATCGAAGTGCTCTTGTGGCCATTCTATTGAAGACGTTGTCCACTACCTGTTCACATGTCGGACTTATCAACATTTAAGAGTTAATATGTATTTTTATACTCGTGGGTACGATGTCCAAACCACCTTATACGGTAACGGCTCATTGGATAATACAACAAATAATGAAATTCTGAATTCATTACACGAGTTCATTTTCAATAGTAAACGTTTCGTTTAATTACAAAATAAATAATAAATATATCCCACACAAATTGAATAAGAGCTGCAGCCCACTCCATTACTAGGCATACACAGCAAAATGCATATTCCAAAAAGAATCATTGATATGTTCATTTCTATAGGTTGTTCGCTTGCTTAAGTTCATGTTTCATGTTATTAGAGATGTTCTGTTTCCAGCTTGTTCATTTGTTGTACTGGAGCGGTGTTCAAATAAGCCATATGGCTTGTTCGCCAATCAAGATTTCATTTTGTGAAATAAAACATGTTTAAACCACACATGTTAGTAACTGGTTTTGCAAACAGCATCAGTGAAAGTCGTTGACAACGAGACAGGGCAGTATGTACCACCAGTATGAACATATGTGAATTTATTATTTTTATTACATGTCGTACGCGTTTTAGTATATCATTCATTTTGTCTTGTCTTCTCTGTAACTGGCAAAAAGGTTATCTTGCCACGATTAACTGGAAATTAAAGCAACAATATATATATATATATCACGTGAAGTCAATGTATATAAAAATAAAATACTTCAGACGACACTTGCTGTAGATATCATTTTAATGATGACTGGATGCGTCGCATTTCGACAGTCAATACTGTTGAAAAGACTTGTAAACAAGTCGAAATGCGACGCTATATATATATATATATATATCGTGAAAATATGCCTATCATATAAAGGAATAAGACTACATATTCGAAACATGTATGCCTATTATTTAGATAAATATGCCCATCATTTAAAGTTATAACCTAAATATTGGTAACATGTATGCCTTCCGTTTAGATAAATATGCCTATCATTTAAAGGAATAAGACTACATATTCGAAACATGTATAGTATTATTTAGATAAATATGCCCATCATTTAGATAAAAAAAACACCTAAATATTCGAAACATGAACGCCTCTTATTCAGATACATATATGCCTATCATTCAAAGGAATAAGACTTAATATTAGAAACATGCATGCCTTTCATATGATAAATATGCCTATCATTAATGTAATAAGACACAAACATTCAACATTCACCCTCATTCCAAATGTATGCATTCTTTCTCTTTTATTTGTAAATTGTACAAACGCCCCTCGTAATCAGCCAGAAGCATGATATCATATCCTTTAGTAGGCAGCGTATGAACTATAATTAATATTGATAGATCTTAAAACAATTTTGCCAACGCCATTGTTATCTGTAGTATAGACCCTACACAATAGTCGTCTAGCTCTCTGCAGAAGGTGGGTTTTCTTTAGTATCGATATTAAGTACAAATGGCTATACTACTACCTGTACAGTATTAACAACGATTCAGGAATGGGATGCGTTTTATTCACTTTCCGATGACTATTGTTGACACCAAAACCATCATCACAGTTGAAACTGACACTTGATGTCCTGGTATATGGGGGGCGGGATAGCGCAGTGGTTAGCGCGTTCGGCTTCGGATCAAGAGGTCCGGCTTCGGATCAAGAGGTCCGGGGTTCGAATCCCGCCAGGGGCACGGCAACTTTGTCTGCAGTAGAGAACTGTTCTACACGCAGTAAGGTTTGGGCGCAATGCTACACTGAATTTCAGCGTAGTACCACCCATCGTTAGCTAGTTCCAGCCGCTACTCGCAGGTTTCACCGCAATGCATAGCCACATTGCGTTGTGGGCTTTCTCCCTGCCATAATACTAGCAGTCGCGATATAAGTGAAATACTCTTGAAAGCGGCGTTAAACCCCAACTCACTCACTCCTGGCATATGTACAAGCCTCTTAGTGTTCAGTTTCCATGAGACTGCTTACATAACACAATTAACAAAATTATAACTAATGCATGAGCATTTTGGTACATTACAAATTACTTCCATTCGAGTTGATCATTGTGTTAGAACAAACATAATTATAGCGATACAATGCTTTAGAAAGTCAGAGGACAGAAGGAGACGAGGACCCAGGGGGAGGCTATACACAGACCATGTCTAACAACTCAGTCGTATATGAACAAACATAATGGTGCAATGCAGTTGAACCTTCCAACTGAACAGGAACCTCTCGTGGGAATCACATTTTCTACGAAGCATAAGTTAAATTGGAAACGTAGCGCGTTGCGACATGTGACTATGACGTCGTACCGCAAGTCACTGTGGACATTGTGAGATGTTGAATATACACGCGCCCTGGCAGGTCGACGGCCGGACTGGGTGCTCTTGATTAAATTATAGAGCATACACGAGAAGGAGTAGACGAGGAAGCACTGGTAGTTCCTCGGTGTTGATGCAGTTGCTAAGTGACAATTGAACAGTCGAGCAGAGGTGTTGCGTACCACCCTGACTACGACAGGTACTTTATAGAGAAATTAAGTAAATCGTTATATCATTAAAACCAGGTATATCACCGAGAGGCCCTTGCAGACTGGGGGAAAAGTTCTATAGTCGGGTAAGTGAATGATTTTAAACGTGAAAGAGAGGATGGAACTTCTCATCATGTCTATTGCATAACATATGAGGGCGATATAGATTGAACATAACTTATTAGGATGGTAATAATAATAGATTATTTATCAAGCGCATATCCATGGAAAAATGGCATGCTCAAAGCGCACAATACCAGGATAAGAGTCACTTTACTATGATACAGCACAACCAGTGAGATACATAAAGTCAAGGATATGAATTAAACTTAAAGTGGTATATATAAGTGTTTTTCAGGAATCCGTGGTTACCATGAATTGTATGCAATTCCTGTTGTGTTCCAGCGATGTGCTTAACCCCCAAATTGAAAATTCGTTTACTTAATTTGAAATGTGTACACCATTAAAACATCAAACTATTTAAAAGATACAAAATTAAATTACACATGTGTATTATGAAAAACGCTGAATGTTCCTTCAACAATTGTAAACAAACACAATTATTATTGTGTTGTATATTTGTCAGTTACTCACACACGCCGTCACAGCAAATACAGGATCTCACCATATGAACTGTGCAATTCCATGGACATAAGGGAAGAACTAGCAAGGAATTGTCAAGATCACCGGATACCGCTCTCTTAGAGGGAGACAATGATGGATTAAGAGTTTTCAGGAAACAACTTGCTCGTATTCACCATGCATACAAGGCATATATCACCTTATTGCCACTAACAGCATGAGAGGATATGCTTTATGTTTCAATAATATTATTGGAAGGATATGTTTATCCAACAATTATTGTTTTGAAATTTGGATTTCGTTAAGGAGTATCATGTTTCTCATGCATTTACTGAACACCCCATATTTGTTTGTAAGTAACCCTTTAAGGAACATTACTATTATTTAAATATTATAATTTTAATTGCAAGGATAAAGAAATCATTTCATTACTTGGTCCAAATCATTGCCAGAGTAATTAATGACAAACGCTACTGTTTTGTTCCTCTCGTGTTGTAAAAGCTGGTTATTTTTTTTATTGTTTGTTAAACTGAATTCATAAATATGCATGGTTCTTGTCTGTCTGGCATATCCATTAACGTGATCTATAATTACTGGTAATATTCAAACGATGATCAACGTTGGACGACAAGCTCAAGAAAATTTCTCTACACAATTAAAGAGCTATACAGCTAGACATTATTATTAGATGCAGGGATGACTACTTACGTTGTCCTTATATCGTTTACCTTCACTCCCACAAGATACACGTGTAATACAATTGTAGGATAGTGTGGAATTAACACTTACAATCACTCATCCGTTTGTAGGCAGTATAACGTTTGCTCAACATTTATTACTTGAGATAACTTAGATAGTCAACCTTAGATAATAAATCAATGAATTCCTGATGAGCTACAGATCCCATGGCTGTACTTTTTTTAATTTCTAATTCAAATATCATTGTAATAAATCGTTTAAAAGAAAATAACTCATACTCCCATTAAATTGGTGGGTGTATTCAATGAGCGATACTTCAACTTCTCTTCTCGGTTCGTTAATAAAGTCATTTATACATTATACAAGACGTTGCCCGTGCTTATCCCACGCATCAAGCTTCAGTGGATCGTGTTTCTAGTGAGTTATAGATGAACTAAAAGTCAATAATTACGTCAATTTTTAATTACCATACTAATACGATGATCATACTTGCCGAATGACAGACCACTATGGTTTGAGGTCACAGAAAGGTCATCATTTGTCAGTTTTTACTACAGTGATAAAGGGACGGGATAGCGCAGTGGTAAGCGCGTTCGGTTCGGGGTTCGAGTCCCATCAACATCTCAAAATCTACATTATTATTAAAACCTTACTTACAAAATTGTTTTTTTTATTGTCATTAACTTTTCACAAAATTATTTTTTACAATAGACTATTAACTATGTCAAAGTACATTTGGCATAAAGAATATGTTAAGTTCACATGAATACTCAATGATGTTTTGTCTTGTAATAAATTATGTCCTTTATTGTTGTTATTTGAATCAATGTAAACATAATTCTAATTTTTTTTCTTGTACCTATTGTGATATTAAATTGTCAAATGTCTAAATGAAACCCTCCAACCAAAACATGCTGTACACAATTCAAACAAATCATAATTTCACACTAACTCTTAAGAACTGTTCTACATGCAGTACAGTTTGGATGCAATGCAACACTGATTTTGTCCATGCAATAATCTTAGCAGATGTGATATAAGTGAAATACTCGTGGAACATGCGTTGAACCCCAAATAGCATGATCACCTATAGACCTACCTTGAACGACGAAAACCACAACGTTTTTATTGAAACACGTGAAGAAGATCGATATTTCCACACTATCGATATGTAGCTGAATTGCTTTATGGTCGATTACTACTCTGAATCGATATTTACTTTGAAAAGTATTGATTTATAGTATTCTGTCACATCGATGTCTTTTCTGAATGTAAATATGTTGCTGATGGATGTGGATTTAGTTATGTGGAACATGTAACAGATTTGCATCTCCTACGTTACAAGAATCCCACAGAAGATACGTTCCTGGTAATGGCGGAAGTATGAACACCAAGTTACATTTTCGTTAGTAACCTATTAATCTTAATATGAAGCAAATAGTATTCTAAAACTGAAGCAGGTAAACTGATGGTATACCAATATCTTAAATACCGGTAACACATTTAAACAACCCACACATATTAATACAGCACATTTATTTGCATTCCCTTACAAATTGAGCACCTTCAAGTATGTCTGTCCAAGAGTCCTCTCCATCAGATTACCCATTCCTACCCTCTACCATACATCTAGCAGGAAGATACAGGATTGTGTAATTATTCTCGGCATGCACGATCTGATATTAGTCTTTCACTCAGACTATGAAAAAAGTATTTATTCTGAAAATATCACCATTTTATTAAATACGGAAAAGGAGACTAAGAAATGGAATTTTCAATGGGTCCTTTTAAATTTGTTCTATAAGTGTTAGACTAGATCTGATCTATTAATCCATTGCTCTTTGTTGACTGAATTGTTGTCTAGAATATAAGTGGTATTTTGTCAAGTTTATCTGATGAGAAATACATGTCAGGTCTAAGTATGTCTGAATTCCAATATGCAAAGCAATTGAAAAACAGATACCAAATAAGATGGGATGAATAGTTATGAGCGCAACTATCTAGAGGATGCTGTTTTACTGTTTATAAAACATCTGCCTGTGTGATTTTAGTGTTCGTGCTTACCCATTTCAAGCATTATTATTGATAAGGATGTACATGACAGCCAAGTGAACATGCTGTCTTACTGATGAACACAATTCCAAATGAATAGGTTTAATGTAGCTAGGACAGTTAATTGTAGATCATTTATATAGTTATTCTAAAGCTTTAATTTATTAGGCCTTGGACATATAAAGCTATCGCTGAATTATATATCGCTGATAATTCATTACCCTTTCATCGCGCAGAGCTAACTGACGATACTTGAATTGTCAGAAACGGCAGGAATTGATCAATGCATACGACCGCACTATAGTCACGTGACTACAATATGGCGGAGGACTGAAAGCAGTCGACGCTACTCTCTGGAGGTAGATAGATAAAACGATATATCAACTGGCGTCACGGGAATATATTCGCCGATTGCCTGTCGTACTTGCGGTTTGTTTGTTTGACATCGTAAGGTAAGATAGATAAAATATATGTTCACCTGTTGGCGTGAAAATGTGATCATAAAGTGACATTTGATTTGGTACTGTGGTGTGTATGCCCCCCTCTACCTACCCGTAAACTAATGCTGTATTTCCGCGCTGTTTACAGTGTTTAAATCATGCACTGACTAGTGCGTTCAATTGGCTGCATTCCTCGTCGTCGCACATTATTGACACTCACTGACTTGAAACTCCCTGGAAGAGATGCTAACGTTTAGTCAGTTATCATATTACTGGTTCCTAAATAGATTGTTGTGAAAGACCTAACCGTGTCACGTGACAGGAGATACGCGACCACTATCACGTACACAGTACTACAGTAGGCTACCCATCTCCCCGTATATGCTGTGCAGACTGTAGTGCTCGACCGGCTACTGCCACTTGACGGTGGGTCAACATCCCACACCCAAGCTCTTATTCAGTTATTGATTAGTACATACCAGCGTAGCCAGGTAAGCACTTTCGACACACCTGCAAATACAACATCCATTATTAATTCTAAGCGTTGATTGAATTTACATTGCCTAACTATTCACTATTCGGAGCGGCCTTTATATAAGCTCTTCGGAGCTTGTTGGCCAATCCATTCATGTATACATTTCATGAATAAAATATGTTTAAATCAACTATTCACAAACTCTTCTGAATAGGTTGTCAATATGTTCAGGATCTTCCTAAAAGGTTCTGTTGTTGAGTAGGACAATTCTAAATTGCATTGATTTTTTGGCTGCTGGGTACTGTACCAGCAGAATATATATTGATTGTGGTAATGAGAGACGGAGTGGATACGCCTGTGTTATTTATGTTTGAGAAATGCTCCTTGGAAAAGGTTCTGAAGTAGGTGAGGAAACAGGTGTTTTATTAATATCTGAGTAGATGACTGATGCATGCTATATCTTAACTTGATAGACATCTACTAGTTCTCAAAATATATATCAATTCAGTTGCATATTGATAGTGTGTGTGTAATATATAATTCACCCAAGTGTCTTCTGATATCGTATACATTTTGTAATTATATCACCACAAGTTGTTAAGTGATATTCATGTGAGATTTTATATGTATATTCAAAATCATACATCAACAGTTATTAGTAGATTAATGAATAATGAACAACTCCATTAAGTTTTTTGAGCAGGCCTCTCAAACAATTTTGTTTAACTTTGTTTTGAAACATTTTTTTGACAAATAAATTGCTGACTAATGACTCTAAACTAAGCAATGATTGTAGAGGTATGACCCATATTAAAGGGGCAGTAGTACGTTTTTTGCAAAATTATTTTTTTCAAATTTCTCATTTATAATGATAGTTTATGTCATTTATATTTACTTTTGAGGGTAAAACATCTCATTACACAAACCAATTATCCGTAGTGGTAATAACGGAGTTGTGTATAAAGCAGAAATTGCATGGCGGCCATTTTATTGTGAACACATTTTATTATTTTGAATGAGAAAAAACGATTCCTATGGCTCTACAGAATCATGTACACTCATTTTTAACTTGTTTTTCCGAAGAGAAAAGGGTGTTTTACTTTTGGTGACTTCTTCGACTTATTTCAGAGAAAAAACGTGCTACTGCCCCTTTAATAGGACATGTACATGCCTATGTACAGTTCCTTTTCTTATTCTGTACATACAATATGCAGCACCATATGTGTACAAGTACTTGGCTGCACCTGTGTCTCCTACTCTATGTTACAGTAACATCACTTGTTACAATGTTCATGCATCTTAATAACTTGTGTAACATAGAAATATAAGGTAAACAATAGTTATATCTGTTAAACAAATTAAGTATATGTGTTACTAGCTTCTACATTTTAGCAACTTATATAACATTCAAATGGACATTACCAGGATTAATGAACATGTATTACAATGTTACACAAAACAAATATATTCAGTTAAAAGTTTACACAGTGTTTTAACTCACATTTAGAAGAAAAAGACACAGGTGTTTAAGGTTTTCTAAAATGAAGAATTGTGAAATGGTGTATAGAAGAGATCACATGTGGAAAATCAAACTTCAACAAAAAATCATGACCACATTCTTAGTGACAGTCCAATGACACTGAAAGCAGTTAACAGTAGACACCATAGAGAGCATAATATTATATAGTATTTGTATATAGTATTTGTTTAGATCATTACTGGTTATTGAACAGATAATTCCATTTGACCTTGTGTTAAGTAATGCGATATGTTTCAATCTTTTGATAAAGAAGATGAAATTGAAATGAATTTTCAATGAATATGATGAATATATCCACTCTGACTGTGAAGCTGTTGTAATTCAAGCACCCCCATCTTCAAGCACCCCCATCTCATTGTGGACTTGGCTATTGTCCAGAACGTACATTAACTGCATGATGTCCAGTTGGGTCTCTCCCTCACTTGAGTTTGCTTTGTGAAAGCAGGCCAAGCTTTGTATTTATTAAAGAAGTGTGCTTATAGTCCTATAAACTGCAGATTGTTCATTGAGCAGCTCAACTGTTAAGAATAGTTCATTCCTCTACAGTCTGTTTACAGGCAATAAAACTGTCATGTTATATATCAAATCAGATCGGAGTTGAATATTGGTTAGTGGAGGACAGGACAGGACATGACAGGACATCTCATTATGACATATTTAATTGTCCCCCGCCGCAACGCGGAACGGGGGACTATGTATTCAGCGGCGTCCGTACGTATGTCGTACCGTCCGTACGTCCGTCCGTCCGTACGTCACATTTCTTGTTTACGCGATATCTTATGAAGCGTTGCATCCAAAGTCTTCAAATTTCATGTCTGCCTACATTGTGGGAAGACGCAGACACCAGTCAATTTTGGTGACCTTGGTCTTATTTTCAAGGTCACCACGACACTTTGACCACTTTTTGAACTCTTGTTTACGCGATATCTCATGAAGCGTTGCATCCAAAGTCTTCAAATTTGGTTTCTGCCTACATTGTGGGAAGACGCAGACACCAGTCACTTTTGGTGACCTTGACCTTATTTTCAAGGTCACCACGACACTTTGACCACTTTTTGAACTCTTGTTTACTCGATATCTCATGAAGCATGCATCCAAAGTCTTCAAATTTGGTTTCTGCCTACATTGGGGAAAGACAAAGACACCAGTTTATTTTGGTGACCTTGACCTTATTTTCAAGGTCACTGCAACACTTTGAGCACTTTTCTAACTCTTGTTAACGCGATATATATCTTTACCAGTTGGACTCAAAGTCTTCAAATTTGTTGTCAGTCTACACTGGGGGATGACGCAGATACCAGGGGATTTTGGTGACCTTGACCTTATTTTCAAAGTCACTACAACACTTTGACCACTTTTCGAACTCTTGTTATCACCATTTATTATGACCGGTTGGACCAAATGTTTTCAAATTTGGTGTCAGTCTACATTGGAGGATGATGCAGACGCCAGTCGATTTGGTGACCTTGACCTTATTTTCAAGGTCACCACAGCACTTTGACCACTTTTAGAACTCTTATTAACACGATATATCATGAACTCAAGTAGCTCCAATGATGTGTCTTACTAGGTCAATGTCACCGGCGGGGGACATTGCCATGTTAGTGGCAAACACTTGTTATTATAATTGTCTATCTCGAGTCAACTAAAATTTAGTCTATAAAATTTGATAAATACTCTACCTTTATCCATGTGATTTTATTTCTTTAAGCTTTCAGTTGTGTGTTCAGTTTATATGGACTTGTTGAATAAAGACCATGACAGTATTAAAGTCTCTTTAAGAAATGAATGAATGAATTTTGAATAACCGGTTGCGCAGGCTACGCCAGTTATTCAATTTTAAATTTAACGTTTCAAACAGGTTATAATCGCGTGGACAAACACATTGTGACATACATTTCTTATAAATTCATACTTTGAAATTTAGGAAATAAGTTAATATTATACATTCAAAACTCACTGCAAAGATAACTTTCTTGTGGCACTGACCTAGATATCAGTCACACACTGGCGGATCTCTTCTAGATACAAGCGCATGCATTAACTAGTCCCAAATAAAACAAGGAATAAAAGACAAAATTATGAATTTTAAAAACTTTTTATTTGATATTACTAACAACAACAATAGTATTAAAATAAAAGAATGAATATTAAGTTTGATTTTAAATGCAACAGAAAACAGTAGTTGTCATAAGTTTCGACCTGCATTGCAATGCTACAAAAAGAAATACGTTTAAAATTTATTATATTCGTAGGACTGAGGTCATTTATTATCAGAAGTGAGATATGGTGTGAAGTGACAACTCTCAAGAATGTGATATGACCAGACTAGCGATATTGGGAAATCCCCGGTAAAATAGTTCCAGCATGATTTCATGTATCCTTCATTTGCTGTAATTTATTTTATGTAAACGTAATTCCTTTGTTACCGAGGTATATACCGGTCATGTGACCTTGTTTAGTTCAATCAAAAGGCATCATATCGCTTAAATTGCCAAGTCTGAATTTATTATTTTGTAAACAGTCATGGGGCAGGACGACTGAAGAGTCCCTCAGGCCTAGTAGGGGAGGCTTGATTGGACTTTAAGCAGAGGATAATTATAATGGTTTGGCTTTGTGTATTAGTTCTTTAGATGTAGGCAGGGCACCTTTAAAGATGCATGGTCAGTTTTGCATGATATTTCATTTGGTTTCAAAATGTACTATATTAAAAAAGGTGCTGGTTTAGGTAATATCTTCTTTCTCGACTTTCATATTCACCCCCAAATGCTTAATATATTATATGAAAACCATGGAACGGTCTTATACATGTGTAGTAGCCAACAATTATGACTCCATCTCCATCTCACGTATGTACTCGTATAACACCTATAAAACGCTATAGAAGCAAATCTGTCTTCATATCTACTTTATTAAAGATTCCAAATTATGTTTGACTTAATGGCTGTAGCAAGCCAAGGTCCATTGTCCGTTTTTTCGATCATGACCACGACTTTGAATGGTTGTATTTTCGTCACACTCAACTGATTGACCTTAAACTGGTTATTTTCGGTTAAAGTTGATAATTCTCAATTAAATAACACAAATTATTACACCGGACATATTGTGACCTCACCAACATGATTATGCCCCTTAAAGTATAGTAATGTTAGAAGTGAATATTATTTTCTCATCAAATATTTATCAAATATATATAAAATTTTTATGATGATTTGCAAAATATGTCTGCACCTTTTGAATTGGAAGAGTTGCCTTTTCTTCAAGACCATTGCAGGAATTATGAGGCTTGGACAACCAGTTACCTCAACATGTTTTCTCAAATCATGTTTTCTTTAGGCACTGACACTGAACAATTTTGGTGACCATTATATTTTTCAAGGTCATGTCAAGGAATTATTCTTTGTCTGGAGAACAATCAATTCAGTCTTCAACATGAAATAATGTAAATCCTAATGAGCTACAGAGCCCATGAATCTAATTCATACAGTTGATATTCATTGTAACAAACGGTGAACAAGACCTAATGAAAAGAATTTCAAGTGAGACGACTGTATCATGGTAAGAAAAAGAAATAAGAATAGAATATATTGCTTGTCTGAGTATTGTAAATATCAATATATGAAATATTGTCAAAACTCTATTGCTGCTACATGTTGATTATCAGTAAAAATCAAATATTATTTTCTTGTGTTTTCAGAAAAGATTGACCCGAAGAGACTAGAGCATCATGGGTACTTTTGGAGGTCATGCCCTTCCAGGGTCGTTCTTCATCATATTTGCAGTTTGGTACGTGGTTCGAACATTTCAAAAGTACTACAGCAGTCGCCAGAGGAACGCCCGTTTCACCTCCCAGATCATGATGGACTGCCCATGTTTGTGTGGTCGTCTTAAAGACCTACCAGTGGAAGCCTTTGTGAAAATATTCTTTATTTCAGTAGGTCTTGGATTGGAAATTTACACTGGAATGAGAAATGGGAAGTTTGTGGCAATAGGAAATGGTCAACATGCCACAATGTTTTTCTTCTTTGGCCTTACAGGTGTTATAGACATTCTCCTGTTTTACAAAGCACCAATCCCAGCAGGGACGGACTACATGAGCTATGCTTTAGCATTTGTAGTAGAGGGAGTACTGTTCCGGTTCCATCTGCATGGGAGGACTGATCTGGACGTTCTTGTCCACACTCTCTTGTTATACGTCATCTTTCTTGGAGCAATAACAGTGTTTATTGAAATGCACTTCAGACACAATGTGCTTGCACCCTTGGCAAGAAGCTATTTGATTCTGCTGCAAGGAACATGGTTTTGGCAGCTTGGTTTTATCCTCTATAACCCTGTGAAGGATGCCGTTCCATGGCGACAGGACAACCATGATGATATGATGATCGCCACCATGTACTTCACTTGGCACTGTGGAATTGACTTTGTCTTCATTTTGTTGATTGGAGCGTCAATTGCCTGTTGTTACGGACGGGGTCGAGATGGATATAAAGAGGTGAACGATGAGATGAGTCTCAAGAGACTTATTCAGACAGGCTCAAATGGTCAGACGCTTGTTAGTCTGAATGATGATAGTGACAGTGATGTTGAATTTCAAAAGCCAGTGTCCAAATAGTTCATTTTGCCAGTACATCATCACGAATCAGAAAACCATCCACATAGTTTTTTCCAATTATGTGTATATGTTATTCCTAGCTAACCAGACCAAACTGTTAACTTTGCTGATGTTCTTATCTTGATTATTTGTACTTTTAGAGGTACTACCTAACGAATGATTTAGTTGTTCCAGTGAGTTGCAGCGTGAAAACCCCTGACTCGTAACACTGGTCAAAGATAAATGTAGTAAACACGACATATTGAACAGCGCAAGTTGTTGGTGCAAGTCATTCCAAGAAAATATTCTGTTATAGTGAAGGTATCATTTAATAAGTCACACATTTGTGCATTGTGAACTTTTGATCACTTATCCCTTTTACTATTGCAACATTTCCCAGACTATTTGTTGCCTCTATCACCCTTGGTAAGTGAGGTTTAAACATGTAACTTCAACAATTTGTTCAGGGATAGACACTCGCACTAGTTCGCTGGCCCGAGGCTAGTGAAAATTCAGAAGGGTTAGTGAAATTTGTTTGTATCACTACAGATTAACATATGTCACTAGCTCGAAGAGCACTTCGGGCTAGTTAAGATTTCCAGCGAGCGTCTACCCGTTGTTCTATTTTTAGCAGGGAATTGACATGGCAAATCGTCTGATAATAAAAATGTAAAATTGGCAATATATCAGAAAACAGGATTTTCTAAATAACAACTTCTTTACATTCCCACTTGAATGAACAAGTAAACATATACTCCAAAAGGTTGTGTATCGTCACAGAAAAGAAGTTGTTATCCTGAAAATCTTGTTTTCCTAGTTGTTCCACTTCTAAATGCCCCTCAAAGACTGGGCAATATATCACTCAAATAATTTTAAAGATATCTTTTATATTACTTCAACGATATGATGATTATGATGAAGTTTTGCAATATTTAAAATGACACAATTTGAAGAGCTGAAATGACTCAATCACTTTAAAGGGGCAGTAGCACATTTTTTGCAAAATTTATTTTTTAAAATTTCCCGTTTATAATGGTAGTTTGTGTCATTTAAATTAAGTTTAGAGGGTAAAACATCTTATTACACAAAACAATTATCTGTAGTGGTAAATACTATGTTGCGTATAAAGAAAAAATTGCATGGCGGCCATTTTATTGTGAACACAATTTATTATTTTGTATTACAAAAACGATTCCCATGGCTTTACCGAAACATGTACACTCATTTTAAACTTTATTTTCCGAAGACAGAAGGATGTTTTACTATTGGTGAAATTATTTTTCAAATATATTTCATCAACTTATTTGAGCGAAAATACGTGCTACTGCGCCTTTAACATGCAGGTATTTAGTATTGGCAAATGCTCGCTTCTTAAGTCTGCAATGTGTTCAATGCCATTCTGTTAGGGGTTTACAGTAAAACTCAATTTTGAACAAATAGACTCTTTTGTAATGGTATCCTCTTATCTAAAGAATGTAGAAATTGTATGTTTAGGTCCAAAAAAAAATAAAAAAAATTCTGGTCTTTACAGGCTGACAAAAATGATGAAATGGTATGTTTTTCTTGTCAGAACAACCTAAAGCTTGCGGTAAACTTTCAATCTGTAAAGATGGTTATCTTGCCCCAAATGTCTATGTTTCTCTTGAAAGTATAAGAAAAGTGCTTGATGACTTTTGTTTAATATAACTTCATTTTTTTGTATTCTGATTGGAAATGCTTTTTTTATTTTTATAGATTTGAATTTTGAGGATCAATGACAACTCATATTTTAGATGAAATTTTCACTTGATGTGTCAATTCTTACATACACTCTGTAGGAAAAATTTCACAAAATACATGTAGTATATATTAGTTCATGTTGAGATACGACTCCATGACATGATTCTGACATGATTTACCCATTTATTGTTTTAGCACATTGCAATTTGCTGATCAGGATGACTTTGTGATGCTTATTTTTGCAGTAAATATATAATGTTTGTTTATATGCTTAATATAGTATATTTTACATGATTGTATAAGTTACCCCAGAATTACTTGTAAAACTGACATTTTGAGGAAGAAACATGTCAAGATATCAAAATGTCAAGATAATGTTCCAATTTTCAGTGTTTTTAAAAAAGTGTTATTAAGGATATTTTTGTATGGAAATTAAGTCTAACTGTGAAAACATGTTCATAATTTCATTGCATTGCATTGGGTGTCTACTAATTTTAACTATGTCACCTCCCACACCTTCTGTCTTCTTGGTATAATGTCTTTTCATGGGTATCAGTGCTTATAAGGTAAATATCTTATATGTCTTTGATAACTGTATTTGATGGATAAACTTTTTTACTTTATTCATGAAATTAAGATGAAATTTACCCAGTCAATTATAGTTAACATCACTGCTTCTCACTGCACCTATGACATCTAAGACATGTCCAATCTAGAAGTGGATATCATGGCAGTATCTGTCCTCCCCTCTAGATTGAACACTGCATAAATAATGAAGTTCCACAATGTAATTCCCCAACTACATATGTTAGATTGTGTATTATGTTAATGTTTTTGTGCATACATAGACAAATTCTTAATATAGATGTTCTCAAATATATGATTTAACAAATAAATGATGTATTTTTGAAATTATGATTAATATATTGATAATGAATTATATTTTGTTAATCTCAAGGCTTTTGCTGCATGTTATTTTGCCAGTAGTAACATGTTTCCAGTGAGTTCACCGTACAATTAATGCCAGTTTCATGTGATCTGATGATGATGTTTATGTATGTTGTATGTCACCAGAGATATATTTGTTTATGAAAGTTTTATTTCATTTCATGGGTGGTTTCTACAACAGTTGCTGTGTGACAGTGTTACAAGCTGCAGGTCTTAGTCAAGCTGTACAATTTCTCAGGCGATATCAGTTGTAGATGGTTACAAGAGTTACCTCCCTTGATTCATTGCAGTTATGGCAACAGGGGCGTGTATCGCTTAGAAACAGAGTTTGAAAGACATAGGCCCTACCTTATATATAGGTATGTGTCTTTCAAACGCTGTTTCTAAGCAATACATGCCCCTGTGGTAATGGCATTATTTGAAGCACTGCTCTTAACATATTTTGTTAAAACTAACTGTAATGTTTATATGTCTTGTCTTTAACTCGTGGGACGTATAACATTTATCTAGTTTTAACTAGATTGCCTCTTTATAGACTCTTAATTATCAAACAATTGATGTGAATATTAATGAGTCCTCAAGGGCAGGTGCTTTGCAATTGTTAGTATTGTCACAACCTTACCAATAGATGTTCTCATGAAAAGTAATGGCAGTGTTGTTGATTTTATTGATATTTATTATGTTTTAAGATGATTCTATAATGTGATTATAGAAACAAAGACGTTATGTGAAAATTTACTTATTACATGCTATATGAATTCTGTTAATCATGTTGTTAAAGTTTTCATATTATCATACAACCCCTGGATCGGCCTATGACTGGTTGAGTAACATGAAGACACAGGCGCCATACCCTAAATATAGACCTACGTATATATATATATATATATCTACCTACCTATGTAACATAAAAAGAAGGTATGACACTGTCTGCCATTTTGAACCTGGAATAGGACCGGATTCAAAATGGCGGACAGTGTCATACCTTCTTTATATGTTACATAGGTAGGTAGATATGTAGGTGTATATTTAGGGTCTGGCACCTGTGCATGAAGAATATTTTTAACTTGGACATTGTTGTTTGTGAATCAAGAGGCCAGTTTCTTTAGATTTTTCGAACATTGTTCGAAGTGAAAGGAGTGACTCCGAACACACACTGTTCTGGTTGGGCGGAACATCTTCTGTTGCTGTGCGGATTGCACTTGCTTTTTTAAAGAATATTTTCCGCACGCCCAAAACAGTGTTCGCAGCCACTCTTTTCACTTCGAACATGTACTGGGTGTTCAGAACAAACACCAGACAGCGAAAGCGGCAGGCCTATGACAAATAGACATATCACTGGCGAGTGTGAATACACACAAGAATGTACACATATCTCTCAATATTACATTAAACAGTGTCAATCCCTTTACATTTAACCCTGTAACCTTACCATTACAATCAATCGGTAAATAATATAAGTATAGTCAAGAGATATCTTTTAAATTGTGACATTTTATGTGATTGTTGCATATGATATCCAACTAATGGGTTACTCTTTTTGAAGTCGCTAAGTTTATATATTTTTAAACAATTTTATCATCTATTAATTATAGTATTTACAATTTCTGTATGTATGTTTAATGTATCTTATCACATAACTGGCTATGAGAAAAGTGCTACCGAGATTCTATTGGTTTTTCTTTGCTTGGAGATTGTTCTTGAAAATAGGATCAGTGCATTGCTCAAGTATATGCTTATTTAGACAATATCTAACCAGTGATTATCTTTCTCCAAGATATATCAATTGTGTATCTCGAACCTTGGCGAAAGAATTACACAAATGATATACGAAGGGAAAGATAATCTGTCTTCCCTCGTCACAAATAGGTTATTGTTTGTATTACCCATATAACAAACTAAAGCTAAAACGTGAATATCAAAAGTTTCCCTAAAAGGACCCAAGTAGGAGGTGAATCTCCATATCCATACGCGTGTGATTTGGATTTACTACTTATGTATCTATCCTTATTTACTAAGTGTGATTAAAGTTTTCCCTGCAAAAATATCTATAAGTAGATGTGGTTGTAGTTGAAACATTTGTATTTCTGCCCATTACTATTACTCCATGATTATATGATTAAATTATTATAAATTTCATATCAAGATGTCTGCAAAGCTCAAAAGTAAATCAGCTAAAAATATAACCCTGTGATGTTACAATTGACACTGTGACGTCATAACCACTCGCCCCTATGATGTCATTGCATTCGAACGGATGCCATCGCTTCTGAAGCGTTCCGCCGTATATATAGTAAATTATTAATCGCCAATTTCTTTAATTTTCGGACAATCTAACTACATCCTCTGACATTTGATGCGTCGGCACATGTAAGAAAACGCTAATTTCAACTATGGGAAACAAATAGAACATGTTTAAATGCAGAAGACAGTTTCTCATGTTACCAGTCAAGAAAAGTTATAAAGATGAATGAAGTAGTTCTGGCAACCAATGAATTCGTTTGTTATCTGTAACAGCCAATCAAACCTAGGAAAATGTGTTACCCCCATGTGACTTGCAGGATAAATTCTACTCTGTGTCAACCTTCAATGTGGGTAATTTATCATTGTCAATTATATATTTTGAATATGTATTATGAAAGGAATTATGATATGAAAGATGCTCTTGCACAAAAAATAAAGTTTTGAACGAACATGTTTATGAAAATATAATTCATCCAAGTATATTCATGTGCATATTTAGAGCTGTCTATATTTCTCAATAAATGATCTGGACTGATGCTGGTTATGTTGATAATTAATGAAAATGTGTAGAAGAGAGAGAGTGTACTGTAGCTGCTAAACAAGACATTCATGAAGTTCATTCCACGTTACCATAATCACATTGTAAATCTTATAACGCAATTCAAACCACCACTGGTATTCTTCAACTGGACCTCACTCTTATCTCATCACAGAGCATAATTGTTTGTATTTATTTCTTGTTAACACAGATATAGTTATTGATCTGAATAAAATTGTATCAGCTTTTGGTATAGTTTCACATATCAGACTGTTATTTTATGTATATGTTTAGTTTCCATGACACCTAAGTTTCACTTTTTTGGGGAAACATTTGCTGTGAGGTGCCTATAGTTATAATGGTTACTTGAATAAATATTTAATTGTAATCAGATTTGTTTGTGTGCTTCTTATGCCTCTTCAATTTGTCAGTTACTTTAAGCAACATACACAGTGCTCTCTTCTTAATCAGGGACCACTTTGTTTTACTGGTTGGAGTAAAGGTGAGGTGAGTAGGGGTTTATCGCCACTTTCATTTATATCACAGCTGCTAGTACTACTGCAGGGAGAAAGCCCAGAACACTATTGTGACTATGAATTGCAGTGAAACCTGTGAGCATCGACTGGAAATTGTGAACCAAGGATGGTACTGTACTGACATTCAGTGTAGCATTAAACAAAAACCTTACAGCATGAAGAACGGTTCCCTACAGCAGACAAAGTTGCCATGCCCCTGGTGGGATTCAAACCCGAGACATCTTGATCCAAAGCGTGCTAACCACTGCGCTTTTCCACCCCTCAGTGGTTTGATACCCACAACTATGGTATATCCACTGTATTATAAAAACAACAATAGTGCAAAGAAGCACAAAGCTTTATATCATCATCAATGCTGAACAGATATTGCACATCAAGGTGACATAAATAACCAAAAAATTTTCTTACAAAATTTGGCATATAACTTTTCAAACGTCTATGAATGAAAAAATAAGCAACATCATTTGCAGTGTATTTGGTTGTACAGATCATCTCTGTAAAATAGGACTTGTATACCATAGAATTATCTGCTTTTGTTATTTCTAACCCTACTGATATTTATCCTTTAATTGTCATTACTTGACCTTTGTATGATGGAGATACTGCAACATTATTTGTATCGTGTTTTAAAGGAAAACCTATTCATTAACACGTGTCTTATGTGTCTTTATGTATAAAAGATATAACTCCTATCCAATCTTATTAAATTAGGTATTACCTAACACGTGTCCCTCACTATGTTCAGATCCAACCACTGCTCGGTGAGTACTGAATAAAGTATCCTATATGGACCTGGGCCCTTATTCTAGAAAAGTTTGTAGCCCTACGAACTTCGTAAGCCCATTCTTAACACGTGGGTTACGACCTTACTTAATTCGTAAGTATTGATTCCACAAGCAAGGGAGGTAACTCTTTTGGTAAATATTACTAAACTTTATGTCTATCTGTCTAACTGACATGTTTGATGTGATGTCCAATTTCAAATCCAACATGAAATCTTTGTCCTTTTAACATAAAAGAACACAATTACTTACAATACTTACTAGTGTATGTTTTCAAACAAAAGGAAATAATATTTAAAGAACCTGATATGTTTACAAGGCAAAAAGTTAATACAGCTCTCCTGCCTCCACATTATAATAATGATTTGAAAACATACGTAGTCAACCACATGTCACATCTTCACAACGTCACAGGCGTAACGAAAAGATTTCCATATCTTCTCCTTCCGCCCTTGACCTCAACCCTTGCATTTTCAGTGCTAAGATTTTAACGTACTGCAGGCTGATCGGATAAACCAATCAAAAGACACTTGTATTGCCTCTGTGACTGTCGATCGTCACTTATTTTGAATTGGTTCCGAATGTAAACAGCAATTTCATTGGATGTATGTTAGCAGATGGTAAAGGACGTAACTCGTGATCACAACAGGTGTCGCTGATTCGTTTCACAACTTCTGACTAGGTTGAAGGCAAGGTTAAAAATGGAGAGATATCGATACATTTTCACCTTGCCGTGGGGAAGATGACCATGTCAATGAACAACCATAACTTACAATTGACAACGGGATGTTTTGTAATGGGACTGACAAATCTCGACAAAATATCATTCCTACAAGACACAACACTAACACATGGGCAACAAACAGTCAGGCCTCGATAATCCGAACGCTCCCGTTTTTCATCAAAAACGTTCGGATAGTGAAATGTTCGGATTGCTGAGTACTGAGGACTACTAAAGAGATTAGTTTGGTTACAACTTCCTACCGTTCGGAAACTGCGAGATTCGGATTATCGGTGGCTGGATTATCGCGGCTTGACTGTACATACTAAATTAGAAGTTTCAAGGCATGTAGCTTTCATGTTATGATTATAAATCAAAACAAAGTCGGCACATTTTTATGGTTTGAGTTGAAACCCCTCAAAAACAAAATACAAGCACAGACTGGTAGGTAACTTCAATACCAAACTGAATTTTCCAAATCATTTAGTTTTCAAGTTATGCTCTTGAAATTATTTCGGATGCACTTTCAGACAGATGAAGTGACACACAGAGAAATGCAAATACACAGGAAACACTATATACCCCTGACTGTCATAGCAGGGTTATCATAAAAGATTCTTGATAAGTACATGTGGTATGATCACCTACAATTGAAACAAAAGCTAATACTGATAAACTTGAGAATTAGAGGAAATTTGTCTTAAGAAATAAAAACATCATTAACAATTATTATCAAGAGCATATTCTTTTTAAAAAACTGCTCTTTAAATAACACAAATTTTACCTGAATAAATCTCAAGTAAGGGAAAGTGTTTTCTTAATCTTTGACAAACAAGATATGATACCATTTCCAATGTTTCTTTGGGAGCTGTAAGGCGTCATAAACATGGAATCCTTTGAAAGCACAGAATCTCCCATGCAGTGAAGTAGTGAATATACTTTTATAACTCACAATAAATGTACCTCAGAGCCTGAACCATTCATACAATCTCTATGACTGAATCTTAAATCCAATCAAAGTTATAAAGGTCTTGAGATAACAAACCATAAAAGATATTCAATTGAATCTTTTCTCACACAAAGAGAAGGAATGTTCGCCTCAACCAATGATCATGGAGTGCTCAAGCCCATGTCAACCAATCACAGTTTGTGTACTTCTCAACCAATCAGGATAGAGAAGACTTTGTAAGCTTCATGCTGAATGGCTCCAGCTGATCCTCAGGAGGTAAGAGTTTGTTGAGGTTGTCCATCTTGGGTGTGATGTCCTCCATCCTCATGCGAATCTTGCGGAGAACGGTCAGCGTCTCACCGACTCTGTTGAACTGTTCAGCGTACTTGTTGTATTTTCTCTGTCTCTCTGCCAGCTGCGTGTTCAGCACATTGATGGTGTGGTGGATCTGAAATGTTGTATTAAGGACTAGGTGCTGGGGAATATCATTCATAAACTTAAATTAAGGGTCTTTATGTTTGAAAAGGTGTCTTCAACAAAAAGACCAAAACAGGAATTTTACCGGAAGAAGTTCAAATTTACAGAGTACTGTGAAAAATTTATCTTGATGCTTGGCCTTGACTAATTATTTACTATTATTTCTTTATTAAAAGTTTTATATGAAAAAAGACTGAAACTTAGAAGTCGGAAAAAACCAAAACTATTTACATTCTAGTTACTTTATATCATTCAAATTGTATTTAATAGGAGATATTGTCATTCTTCTGGGAGATATAATTTTCAAAGTAGAGTTTGTCAGCACCTTGGCATCATCAAGTACATGACATCACAATGATGTGACATCAAGTACATGTACATGACAATGACAATGTAATGCTTTCAAAAACTTGATGCCATCACTTGATTACCTCACTTCACTGCTTAACTAATGTCCGTGATGTATTCATTGATGTATATTGTTTAAAAAATGAAGAATGATTCATGAGAATAAAAATAAAATATCCCAGGCAAGCCTTGAATATATTTCATAAAAAAAACACCTCTCTATGAAATTCTCTATTTTCACCACAGGAGCTTAACATAAATATCCTCTGTCACTCACATGGATAAACGACATAGTGAACCAAAACAATAAAATAAGAACGTATTTTGAAACTGAATTCTAAAAACCAACAAATCTTATACTCAGTCTGATTAAAATAGACCTTGTTCCGAGGAATTTAATCTGCAAAATAGTTCATATCGGGATACAAACTAGTTCTATATATTACTTGCCACAAGGCCTGAGGACGCCTTGTATAGGCTCGTCTTACGTACCAGTTTAGCGCAGACAGTCAAATAGCTGATCGATCACATCAATCACATCATAGTTTATAAACGGTCATCCTTTTGAAAGCATTTGGAACAGACAAAAGGATAGCTGTTGAGAGTTATCTGCTCCCCATTTCTCGCAACAAAAGCTTTTGTTGGAGGTCTTGTGATTGGTCAACTAAATTATGTCAGTACATGTGAGCAAAGGATGATATCAGACGGTTTTGCGAGGAAACCTCCGAACAATATGAGTTTGTATCTCAATTTATTACTATTTATTAGTTTAATAAATCTACCGTGTTATTACACATAGTGTATTAACATTGCGTGCGGCCGATTGACGTGACGTCATAATGACAAAAATATGACTTCACAATGTCAGCGCCGCGGTCGCAATGGAGTGTGTCCCATTTATCGACGAGAGAGATGGTATTTGTATTTAACTCACTTTCGCTCATTAAATACACACCACTCACTCGTTTCATAAATATGTTATTAAACGGAACGTCGTTTAGTATTCTCTATAAATGTACTATTTTGCAACTTTTATTTCTCGGAAAACTGTCTATTTTATCAGACTGACATCATACTACACAGAAAGTGTCTGATAATGAATAACCAATGGAGATTGCCAGTAACAAAAACCCACCTCTTTGATCCTGATACACAAAGCATTCTGGTCGAAGGCTACAGCTTCAGACAGCTGCCTCAGATGTTCCTGGTACCGCATACAGAGAAAGAGCAGCTGTCTGTAGTCCAGCTTGTCCAGCATCTCCATGTCCCTGGCACTCATGGGAACGTTCAGCGAGCCCCTCATGATTGGGAAGAATACAGGGATAGTGTTCAGCTTGGTCAGTTCTGGGTCAGGGTCCTTTATAGGGGCTTGACCCTCAGCCACGACCACAATGTCATGCTTTGGAGTGCTCTCCCGGTCTTTCGTTGGCTGGACCTTGTGTTTCTGGATCCGTGGAGACTGTCTCGGGGAATCTATCATCACACAATGTACAACTAAATGGATGATATAACAGCGCTGACTGCATGTTGAAATTAGCAAATTCAGTTATTTTGCTTCAGTGTCAGGATAAAGGTGAGATTTTGATGAGTGCCATAGTTAAACCTCAATAACTGAAAAATGATTTAAGGAGATTTCCTGAATAATAACCTCTCTATTGTGAATATACACAAGGTTTTGGTGTACATGTATATGCTTACTCCTTCATTTATAAGTAAGCATAAAGCAAGAATAAGCATTTATTATATGATTGCAGGTGAAATACCGGGATCTATCAATGAAAATAAACCGTGTTATCAGTCACTAGTGAAAATAACAATGGAACGTGTTATCAGTCACTAGTGACTGATATAACAATGACCTGACGTCATAAAACAATGCTCCGACGTCATGACCCGTTCATGACGTCAAATTGTTTCTTAGGCGACAGGCTCATTCTGGAGCCGACTTAACGTAAATGCAAGTCTATTTCGGTGAATATGCAAAGATTTGGTCATATAATAAATAGAAAATTTGTCTTTTCTTGACAAGTACCGTGAGGTAGAAAAGTTATATATTTTCACTTGTGGCTGCGCCACTCGTGAATATATAACCTTTCTACCTCACTCGATGAGATAAACATGGTATTAGTCAAGAAAAGACAAATATCCTCTTAACATCCGAAGAGCTGTGAATGTTCACAATAAAGATAAAGTTGAAATCTTATTGTCTTATGTATTCCATTTCTAAGAATAATATTCCTTCAAAGAATAAATCTGATATAAAACGTAAATAAAAAATCTGAAATCAGTTAGGGCAGCTTAGATGCCTATGAAAGTTTTTTAAAACAAAAACTGCATATAGTTGACAAGCATAAGTTGAATGGGTGTTAGTTTTCCAGACTATGTGTACAATACCTCCATCGATAGGTTTGCTGATCGAGTATTGTGTGTAGGGGATCTCCTCGTCTCGCTGGGACCTGATGTTGCTGCCCGGGACACCAGCTGGGAGACTGCTCTGGTCTGATCCCATCGTCTACCTGCAAATACAACAGAACTACTTTAGATAACTTGATAACAATAAATAATGAGTTTAAATGTACATTCAAGGCATATTTCAATATTTTATCTTAAGATAAATTGATTTATTTCTTTGGTTGTGACTAAGGACTGGATACACATAGTTATGTCACATATGGAATCTTTCAATGGCATTCAGAAGTTGGTTAGATGAAGGAGAACAAGTTTTATGGATATACAACTGCTTTATTGCAAAATTTGCTTGATAATGGTGTTAGAATCTACACCGAAACGTCGCACTCCTACAATAAAGAAGTTGTATATCCATAAAACTTCTTCTCCTTCACATATGGAAGTCAACGTAAAATATCATGTGTTTGAATTTCCAAATTAAAAACATGAACTTAGAGGATGACTTACAGTCAAACATTTAAAATGAAAAAAAAAATTAATAAAAGCTAAATTCAACATTTGAAAAAGAATTTACATGTTCACTTTATAAATAAATGTTGTGAAAAATATGTGTGTATACTCTTAAAATTGTTTATGATCATTTGCATCCCATTTGAAAAAATATATTTTCACATTTTAATTTGTTATCCAATGATTAATGACATTGTGTATAAAGTATAAACATTAGGCCAAGGTTTGGTTTTTAAAAAAAAAAACACCTGTAAATAAACAGTATACATGGAAAATGACTATATGTCTAAAAGTAATTGGCGGGCATTGAAAAATGTTAGTACAGACAAGAAAGAAGATGTCCTATTTTTATTTTTGTTATCATGTGAGCAGGACATTTATTTAAGGGATGATTTCTACCACATCAAGTAGTTATTAATAACACAGTGGTTCGAAAAGCTGTTTTGACAATATGTTTAAAATTCAAAATCTAGATTTTTTTAATCATATACTGTTTATATACGATATGGTGAGCTTATATTCCAAATCTGAGTGAAATCGGTTAAGAAATAAAGATTTGAGATAAATAACCCCGCTATTGATATAAAGACACAAGGGAGGACACGTCCTCCCTTGATTAATAATGTTTCTCTTTCATTTCCCTGATTTGATTCCTCATTTTTATGTTCATACCTCTGTTCTCTTTCATTTGGTCTGAATGTTCTTGTACTGTTCCATGCATCAAATTTGTTTCAATGTTCATATGTTACAATAATTATTGTCCACACACTTTTAGGTTGGGGATATCTAACTTTTCTTTTTTTCTGTCAGTAATTTGTCTTTTATGCCATCCAGTACCTGATCATAAATTTTCCTTTTTTTTATCTTCAAATTCACATTTTCCTGCTTGAGTTTTCAATTCTTGTAAGAAAGTGTCAATGTTTTTATCACCTTGCCTTATTGGACGAAATAAGTGTTTCTCGAAAAAGTTTGGTTGATTTGGCCACAAAATATTGTTGAAGTCACTATTATAATTTGGCATCTTCAGGCAAAGTTAAGTTATTGTAAACCCATCTGCCTTCATCCACTATCACAGTGAGAAGTGTTGCGTTCTTCCACCAATTCAATCTGTCACGGTCAGATAAACTCGAGTTCTTTTCTAAATGTTTGCCACACAGTATATCTAGACAAGTGTCAAAGAATTCAGGTGCTGGTACACCTTGCATTTTGTTAACTATTTGACTTCTGAGTCCTGACACCATGTATTCTGATTTATTGGAATTAAATGGGTCACATCAAAACAATATTGTCTTGTGGATCTGTCAAATTTAATTAACTACATACTTTACAGGCTCTTTGATTGGCTAATCCGGTACAACCAATTCTCATTAGAACATATATAATTAGTACATGAAACTGAAGATGGGCTGTATAGTCTCAGTTTATCCTTGTGACGGTGGGTATATATTTGTTTAATTTAGGGCATGCAAGAAAAGTTAACTAATTTAGAATAGGCACCATTGGTACAAATCCAAAAAGTTTGTTGAACAAATTATGCACATACATGTTGATTAATCATTTAACAGTTAATAATTATTCATGGTCTAGGTAGATTCTCTCTTACAAATTTGAGAAATCATGCACATGATCGTATTAATTATATATTAATTACTGTGATATATCACTTGACTTGACACAATCAATAAGTTTTATGGTATCCCAGCTCCATGTGCTAAAATATTAAAGTAATTTCTGAAAATCTTTAGTGAATAATTTGCACATGATTTCACTTGATAGATTCATTGATACTACAATTTACAAATCATTGGCTATGCTTGATTCGTTTTGGCGGCGTATACACCGGTCACATGTCCGGCGTACGCCGTTCCTCTACTAGGCTCAGTTGAAACAAGTGTATCGGCGTACATACAGGAAGACGTCATCATCCCTCAAACTAGCTTCAATAAACATGTCATTTATATTATATAACTATTTTTTAAAAATTATTTCAAAACATTGATTAATATTTTATTAGCGTTTAATGCAATGTTTTAAATAAGCAGTGACATTTAAAAATAAATCAGTCAACTATTTAATTGTAAAACGCAACTTCATAAACAAAAGGGTTATTGAATGTCGCAAGGGTAACATTTGTCCGCCATTACACGCCGCCTTCGCCGGTCATTTCCAACCGGCGCATTCGGAGTACGCCTAAGGCGTACGCCGGGTTCCAATCAAGTGATTTGCCGGTTGCGCCGCTTCCGGCGGCGTACGCCGGGTAGTGCGCCGGGTCCCGAATCAAGCATAGCCATAGTCCTAATCAATTATCAACCAAATATCTCCTCATTTCGCTTTAATTTTCATTCAAATGACATGGCAAACATTAAATTCTTCTTAAAACAAAACATACCAGAATGGCCTTGTGGAAATATTGAAATACCTGCTAATATTCACTAATATTCACAAATACATCATCTGCTTGTGATGAAGGAGGTTTGTTGACAAATAATCTCTTTCCGGTTCCAGTCCCAGTCCCAGTTCCACTTCCGCATGGGTAAGACTAAAAGTAGGATTGATCCAGTAAATAGTTCAAACTATATTTCTTCAATATTTTCAGACAAGGCTAAACAAATCTTATATAATCAATCACATTAAAACAGAATATGAATACAAATAATTTGCATAGTAATCAGTTATGATTGTTGCTCTTTAAAGTTTATTTGCTGAGACAACCGTCTTTATCCGTTTTTGGAGGATATTGTTGAGTCCTAATTTTTACATACTTCCGGTGTCAAATATGGCCGCTTCCATGTAAATAGTAAACAAAAAAGAAGTTATATTTATAAAATGAGTTCTGACAAAAGAAGGAGGGCTCGGGTTCAGGGAGGCTGGGCACCGCCTGCGAAATCTAATGTCAGGTCAGACAGAGACAAGCCAAAGATGCCGGTTGGACCAGCATGGTTAGGGAAAAACATTGACCAAGTTCCACAGTCACATTCACAAGACACTTCGTCACCAAAAAAATTCGTCTTCGAGGAGCCAGAAACAGAGGTAGATAAATTTTTGATGGTACATTTTCAAGTTTGTATCTTTATGATGTTTATGATTTTACCCAACGTCGGCTAAACTGCATTTTACACATCAATCTTGTTAATTTCTTTAATCATTCAAGCCCTTGGTCCTTGGATTCCAGTTAGAGAATCTTCTTTGGCCCTAGGATATCTGCAGAATATCTTCTTTAACCCTTGGATACCGTTGACGATCTTTTAGGGTTAGATCTAGTTTGTCTAACATAAAGGTTAGTAGTGAAATGTAGTTGATAGTTACTAGTGCCCGATAATGTGCAGTATACTCTCCCAACATTAGTTCATCTAATGTTAGACGATCGTGCTCGCCTCGGTCAAGCTCCCCTACGCTGGTTTACCGGAGATAGTCACAGCGTGCATTACATCGTCTAATCTAATATAAACTCGTATACGGCCAAGGCACTTGTGCGAAATTATAGTCTAGTTATATGCTGGACTATCCCAACATCAATATGTCTATTATTTTTTCTTTTTGATCAAACAAATTGTTTTAAAAAACATTTTTTCAACTTTTTCAGATTCGACAAAAACCACCAGACCAAGTAATTACGTATGTTTTTAAGTATCTTATTCTGTCATTATAATTGTTTATTTGTCATTCTGCCATGACATTGCTGGATACTCGATTGTGATTGGTCCTCCAGAAAAATCAAAGCACTCAATTCTGGAATGAACCTCCTCTGATTTTAGCGCCGCTTCACCGTGTATGCATTCATGCCTTGTGATGTCACAGTCCATCAGAACAAACGGCCGATTCTACAATTTGTATTCAGTTTACAAAATTATAATGACTGACACTTGATCAAACAAATCTTGCCTGTTGAGTGTCTAAGATTCATATTAAAGGGTAGATTAGCAATACAACTTCGTCAGTATCAAGATCTATCCAAATAGCGACACCTAATGCAGTTGAGAAGGCGAGCAAACACAATGTCATTGCACAATGGTCAGCCGGTTCTGAAAACTGAGTCTAACATTTTGATGCAAAATATGAAATACATATTTCATATCATCTGCACACCTATGTCGATAATTAAAATGTGCATTTCTTACCCGAATGAGACAATTACCCTCACCTGGAATACTTCATCTTTTTTTAAAAATTTGTTATATATTTTTTTATATTGTTTTTTTATTGCACAAAGTTACATACAAATATAGATTGAATACATTGTATACAATGAATCAATCAACCAAGTACATGGAATATATTAGTATGATCTTCCAGGAAATACGAAATCATTTGTGATGATGAGAAATGAACTCATTCAACCAAAATTGAACAAATGATGTAACACTACAAGTTGTCTTTGAATTGTATTTTTCTAAACCATATGACATTTCAATCTCATATATATATATATATGGGACATGTTTGGATGTCTTTTTGATAATCTTGATTTGAAAATATTATATTTTATTATGATGATGATACGATTTAAAACATTGTTTCTTGTTTCGGGGTATCCGAATAATAATTTTTTCTTATCAAAGTTCAGAAGAGTGCCTGTTTTATCTTGAATCCAATTAGTAACTTTGGTCCATATCTCTTTGATTATATCACACTATAAAATATGTGTGTTATAGTCTCAAATCTGGCATGACAAAAAGTACATGCACTAGTTTCGATCAATTTCAGTTTTGAAAGCATCTCACTGGTTCATATACACCTGTGAATAATACTGTATTGAAACACTTAATGTTTTACACTAACAAGTGCTCTGAAAGGTATTTTGTGGATATAATTCCAATCATGATCAGATATTATTTCGTTTAATTCCAAATTCCATTTATATCTATATTTGTAGTTATTGTTATTATTCATCACACTTCATCTTTATAACAAACTAGTCCTCAAGCTTGTCATTCACAGTTCCTGGCAAACGGTAGCCATTGTGAATGTCGCGTGATATGCTTATGAGGGTTATTCCAAAAAAGCAGAATTCAGGAAACATGAATCCTGATTGTATGAACGTGAATGTTGGGAAAACAAAATTAATTCCCGTAATAAATGACACATTAGATTTTGATGTGGAGCACGTAGGTGTAACGGTTAGCTTTATGGCCTCTCACGCCAACGACCAGGGTTCAAATCCCGGTGGAGACACCAAAGATTTGTGACTTGGGTCAAATACTGTGTTGTGTCCTTGGGCAAGGCACTTCATTCACATTGCACTCAGTCAACCCAGCTGTACAAATTGGTACCTGAATACAGGAAGTACTGACGACACGCGTAGTAGCAGTTTTGAAAGTACAATTCCTTCAGGGTAATAATTGTAGCGCTTTGAGCATACCTTAGGGTGTGGAAAAGGCGCAATATAAGTGTCCAATTATTATTTTTATTTTGGATAACAGTTAAAGAGAACTTATGGAAAAAAGTTATGCGTTCGGTTTCAATTTCATTTTTACTTGCTATCAATCCAGTAAAACAATCATGTCTCTGATTTTCAAACACAATAGGTTTATCTCCTAAATCAAATGAGCATAAAATTTAAACAATATACACTTGCAATAAATTATGAAGACAACTTTTATAACCCGGTTTGAGAATAGCTCCAAATGTAGTCCGGAGAGCACACTGAGGCGTGACTGCATGATTGGCCACCTGGACACCTGTGAAAATTGTGCGTTGGGCCAAGTTAATTAGCTTTATAATGAATTGTCACTGCAATTACATCAGATCATTTGGTATTTGAAATTGACTAACTAACTTGTTTGTACAATAATCATACAATTGTCATTTGAGGTGAGGTGAGGTGAAGTAGGGTTTAACGCCGCTTTCAAGATTATTCACTTATATCGCTGCTGCTAGTGAGAAAGCCCGCAGTGCCATGTGGCTATGCATTGCGGTGAAACCTGCGAGCCATGGGTGGTACTACGCTGAAATTCAGTGTAGCATTGCACCCAAACCTTACTGCGTGTAGAACAGTTCTCTACTGCAGACAAAGTTGCCGTGCCTCTGGCGGGATTCAAATCACAGACCTCTTGATCCGAAGCCGAACGTGCTAACCACTGCGCTATCCCACCCCCAATTGTCATTTGTGAAATTGCAAAGTTAGATATCTAAGGATTGGATATATATCGAAGATTCAAGTTGTTTTGATGAATATTAGTATGTTAATTCGACAGTTAAATGCTGTTGAAACAAGTTGAAATATCATGTACCCAGATATCCAAGCACCGGGAGTGATATCTGACCTGGCATATGTACGCTTCAGTGACTTCAGTCAATCGTATGTCTGCACTAATTAAGCGGTGTAATTAAAAAGCTGTATATAAGCAGCATTTATCTGATAGACAAAAGAGAAACAGATTCTATGGCTTGCTTTAGGGTTTTGCATGCAGGATATACAGATATAAAACCTTCAAAGCAGTTACAAATTTCAAGGGTATGAAAGTCTTACTGTATAAATGTCTTTTTTTTATTCAAGGAAACCAGGAGTTTATGATATCAGCACTGAACCTTCAGGAGCTTCAAGGTAATGTAAATTATCAAATGATTTTGATGACTTTTTTGACATTGACAATGGGACATTGTCTTTTCATTACTTATCAAATGTTTTTATTATATGATCAAGAGTAAAGCTCTGTTCTATCGAAGACACAATCAGGCTAAATTGGTGATAACCTTAAAGGGGCAGTAGCACGTTTTTTCGCCTAAATAAGTCAATGAAATGTATTTGAAAAATAATTTCACCAATAGTAAAACACCCTTCTCTCTTTTGAAAATCAAGTTAAAAATTAGTGAACATGGTTCAGAAAAGCCATGGGAATCGTTTTCGAAATAATAAAAAGTGTTCACAATAAATGGCCGCCATGCAATTTTTGCTTTATACACAACACCGTTATTACCACTATGGATAATTGGTTTGTGTAATAAGATGTTATACCCTCTAAAGTAAATTTAAATGACACGAGCTATCATTATAAATGGGAAATTTGAAAAAATAAATTTTGCAAAAAATGTGCTACAGCCCTTTTAAGGGGGCACCTTTGGGGTTCATCAGATTTTCGAAAGTTGGGTTCAAACCTCTGAATTCGCCACTGAGATTAGTACATATCTCCAAATATCTTTCAAATATCTTAAATTTTCTAACAGATTACGGTACTTTCCAAACTTCATTGAACCAAAGGAAGCACAGAATATATTTGATCAGCTGTTTCATGAGTGTCCATGGCGACAGAGATCTGACGTTTATGACGGTAAACAGTATCTACAGCCCAGACTCACTGCCTGGTTTGGTGACCTCCCTTACTCCTACTCCGGAGTTACTCTCGACGTCAACACTGAGGTCAGTGAATTTGTCTTCTTGAAAATATAGACTTGATGACATTCTGGTAGATACCAGATACTTAAATACATATATAGAATACTAAATGTCCCGTTTGATAACATGTTTATGAAATGAGTGAATGGTTTGGTATTTTAACGAGCGAAAGCGAGTTAAATACCGATGCCATTCAAGAGTTTTATAAACATATTATCAAACGGGACAGAGTTTAGTATTTTATTTATTACTAAATGATGTAAATAGCGCTGAATCAAAAGAAAATTGTTGTTAGTGATGCTCACTTATAAATAGGCCATCGGCTACTGCAGTCGAGTGGCTAACATTGTGACGTCAACCAAAAAGGATTGTGACGTCACGTGCTGATTATGACGTTACGGAAGCACGCAGTGGTTTCACACATGTGTGTAACCAACTCATTGTTATCTAATGAGTGATCTCACCACGGTTAAGTAATAAACAAAGTTTACTAAATGAAAGCATATCAGTGTGAACACAACCATGAGAGGAAATATGGTATGACATTTGTATCCAGTAATGATGAAAATAAATATTCATAGTTTATGTTTCTCTCAGTGGCCAGCAGTGATTGTGTTAATGAAGAAACATCTGGAGGAAGTGACTGGTCTCACATTCAACTCGCTGCTGGCTAACCTCTACCGCGATGGACATGACAGTGTTGACTGGCACACTGATGACGAGAAGTCACTCGGGACAAATCCTACCATAGCCTCCCTGTCATTTGGCGATGTTCGGAATTTTGAACTGAGGAAAAAGCCTTTGCCAGTAAGATTCCTATTTTGAATGACTGTCCGATATTATAAAGGCCATGTGGTAGAAGTTACATAAATAAAGTATTAAAATAATGCATCAGAAAAATCATAAGTAAACTAAGTTTTTGGATTCAAGGTATCCAAATGCTAGTTATCGTGAGAATGAGCTAATTATTCGATCACAATCTATCCATTTTAGGTAACTCAAGTCATTTCTTCGTTCATAATCTCTGTTAAAATTTTGCCTTATCTATTGGTTCTAACAAAATTCACCAGTGACGAAACACATATCTTGTCAATATTTCTATCAAATAAAAAATTACTATTCTCTTTTGGAAGTATGTGCACATTGTACTTTAAATGAACGTGAGTATTCCTGAACGTTACGAGTAAAGACTGATTCCCAACTTCCCAATGCAAGGCATAACTCTTGTCAGTCTCCGTTACTGGCTGATTTAGGCCTTGCAGTATTTCCTTAAAAAATCTGTGTTTAGAAATCCAGGCCCGCTATGCATTTCTGGTGCAGCGATTCACTATCTTGACACAACAAAGCGAGGGAAATACCGCAAGGCTTAAATCAGCCAGTAATGCAAACTGGCAAGGCATATGCCTTGCATTTGGAAGTTGAGTTCTAAACAACGTCACTGACTGCACAACTATCTTTGATTGCAACCAATCAAGATTATCTTTTGAGAAAATGTTTGGTTTAGAGCAGGGGTTAAGTGAAACAATATATGAGTGACCTCTAAAGAGAGAATAACATCACATACATTGTGAAATTCATTTTTCATGGTAAAAGGTAAAAGCATGTCTGTTTATGGCATCAGGGTGACGATGTGGCATACAGTCAGCTGATCCGGATCCCCCTGGCAGCAGGGTCTCTCCTCGTTATGGAGGGCGCCACACAGGAAGACTGGCAGGTTGGTGCAAAGGACAGTCAGGAGCACTTTATTCCTTATAGAGAGTCAAGATATCATTCATTTTCATAAATACTAACCTGTCTGTTATAGAAATGTGTTATATTTGTCCTGTTCACATCATGTCACTGTTGATAAGTCCTGGCTTAAAGCTAACATGCTTGGATTTTGTAAACATGATCAAAAGGAAAAACAATATAAAATAAGATATCATTCATTTTTATAAATACTTATTCTTTAATGATGTACCACTTTCGAGTATAAGACCAACCCGAGCTTTTCAGAGGGTTGTCTGGTTGTGGTTATTCTCGGATTATAGCCCAACCCCAATTTTGCCAGATGTTCCATGGTCATACATTACATATATCTGTAATATTATTTTAAGTTAAGTGTCAAAAAGCTAAAAAAAAGCCCCTATTCTGATGGTCTGACGGCCTCTGATATGAATTTTCATCTGAGTTGGGGTGTCTCCCGTCTAAAAGCCCACCCCATGTTTTCAAGATGTTTGTTTCCCCCAACCCCGGTCTTATACCAGACTTAATCTTACTCATTACAGTTGTTAAGGAACAACGAAATTGATGGTCCATAAGTAATGCACGTAAGTCACTGAGTTAGTTTATGATGAAAGTTTGCAAGTATAACAAATTTAAAACCTTGGTCTAGATAAGAGTTTACTTGTTGCAAACTTATTTGAAAGGAGTGGAATGAATAGAGGTCTAGGATGAATTTATAAATGATTTTCAAGTTGTATTGCTTTCTTTGTTTTTCAGCACCGAGTTCCCAAGGAATACCATGATAGACAACCCAGGATAAACTTGACATTCAGGGTTATATATCCTGATTAAAGAGATTTTATGTGAAACACAAAAAGTAAGGGAAGAATGATTCCCTTCTTTGCAGTGAACTTTAAATAGATACGGTTGTTGGTAATCCATTTGTGTTGATTATATTACATGTAGTCAGTTCGCATTTGTGAAAGGAAAATAAAGACATAAAAAGAATTGTATTTTATAAGTCTCTCAACTTACAGCCATACTATTTTATGTTGGAGGAATATATAGAGGTTTCAATCTTTAACGAATTAGGGCGTTTCTATTGTTATCACGGTTAGTCAGTAATTTACACATGGAGTAAAATGGTTTTAAATGTGTCTTCAGGGATAAAACTCTTACCAGTTTAATTATCATGTTTCATCCATTGTTGAATATAAATGCAAATACTATTACAGAATAGGTTGATCTTCAGTGTAAATGTTCTTGCAATATGAGATGTTATTGAGATATGATATGGAAATTAAGTGTGCAATTTGTTTTATTTTTAATACTTACCCTACTTTTACTAGTGCATATTACCTATATGATCCGATGAAGGATTGAAAACGTGACTGAGACAGGATCCTAACGTAACTGTAGTGAAGTGTAGACAGACTGGCTCTAGGGCACGTCACTACCCGGAAGTGTAGTGCAATCCACACATAGCTGCGCGCGCAGTGATATGAAACCCTCACATTTCCTATATCGCTCGATACGACGGACGTGTTTTCTGAGACAGAAATTTATTTTGACTGCTTATTTTGCTTCCTAAACCGTGTGGTTTAGCTATTGGTATGTCTTTTCCCTATTCTTGTATTGTGAAGTGTAACATGCGTAGTTTCACCTACCTCGTCGTAGAAATTTTTTCTTCATCCTTCGAGAACGATGTTTTTCTTCGCTCATGTCGCCATTTGCATTGGTTTTCGTGAGCAATTTGACTTCTATTTTCATGCTACGCAGCTTACTGTACCGTTTTATCGTGTTTTCTAACACTTTTACGCGTTTTGGTAGCTATTTTCGTTGTTTTTTCTTCGGAGCACGTTTTCGTTCGCCATTCAAAATGGCGGCCTCCTTCGTCTTGCTCGATTTGTTGTGATGACGTCACGACTTGTTGTTTACCGTTTTGGTTTGTTTTTTTTTATCCATATTCTTGGATAATATTGCTTGTTGTTTACATTGTGTACCTTTAGTGTAAAATTTGGCTATTTATATTCGCTAATTTTACATTGTAAACTTTTTCTTGTTGAAAGTTTCATTTGTGTTTACATTCCATGTGTATGAACTTTGACCACAGCGGTTATCTCCCTTTTAACCTTGGGTCTGTGTAGTTCGTATTCTATCTTGTTTTGTGTTTACTTCAATTGTTTCTTTCTTCATGGGAATTTAAAATTTTTGGTATTAAAATTTCTTTGTAAATTTTTCTTTACCAATCTTTGTAATTTTCATGCTTGATTTAAGCATTCTTTACTCAACCATTCTGATGTTAAAGTATGTATTTTAACATGTGTTGGTGGTTTTGTTTGCTTGATTGTTATGTTCACTGTTTCTTCTTTTTGTTGACAGTGAACTTTCTCTTGCATGCCGCGTGTCTTCTGTGTGGCCTGCAAATCGTCCAAATCGGCTAAGGACCCACACCCCCTTTGCCCGGACTGCCTGGTGGACTCACCTTGCGAGTGGACATCTCGTTGTCAGCATTGCTGTCATCTTTCGGCATCTGACTTCAAGGCGTACGCAGTCGCTAGGAGGAAAAGGTTCACTCAGAGACGGTGTAGAATGGCCTCTTCGGACTTGGACCAGGACACGTTGGTCATCTCTGAACCAGTCGACGGCCTATCACCAGCGAGGGATCACCCACGGGATGCGTTTCCCTCTACTGGAGAGTCGGGTTCGTCGAAACCTAAGGCCAAGCGTGTACCCAAGGAACACCTGGACAACGCTATCAACCCGGGTGCTCCGCCCATCGCGCCTCAGTCCTCTGACCTCGATCTTGACTCGGCCGAGTCCCGGCGCCTGGAAGACCAACAGCGCCTTGGCGAGCGTCAGCGCCTGGAGCTCGAGGTTCAAAGGGAAGAAGAAAGATATCAACGATCTTTAAGGGACCTCGAGCGTCTGGAGGATGACAGGCGCCTGTCAGAACTCAGGGAGACTAGGAGGCGCCAGGAGGAGCGCCGGCTCGACCTGAAGCGACAGGAAGAGCACCGAAAGGAGATTGAGCGCCAGGATAACATTCGGCGCTCAGTAGATTCCCAGCGCCGGGAAGTTGAACGCCAGCGCCAGGAGGAGGAGCGCCAGCGTGTTCAGTTGGATGAGGAGCGCCGTTTTCGGGAGGAGGAGCGCCTGCGCCTCAAGAATCTAGAAGAGAAGCGCTTCAGGAACTGGGAGCGCCAGCGCCAGGAGGATGAGCGCCGGCACCAGGAAGAGCAGCGCCGATCTCTTAGAGATTCTGAGGAACCCTCTCATGACGAGCGCCCAGCCAAGGTGCGTCAGCTCTCGAGGGATAGAGCACACAGAGAGCGGGACCAGGATGTTAGTGACTCTCCACGCCGGGACAGATCCTCTGTGAGGTCCCACTCCAACGACAGGTACCTTTCACGAGAGAGGGAGGGTCCCTCTGTGGAAGGTTCACCACGACACTCGCTCTCTATTGTCGACGACAGGTCTCTCGCCCCTCTCTCACCTTCGAAGTCAGTGGACTCTAAGGATCCCCAGAAGACACATCTACCGATGGGAGAGGTGTATACGTGGATCGCTGACAGACTGGTGGACTGCCCCTCTCCGGGTTCGGAGCAGGATACTGCACTGGCTGTTTGGAGTGAGCCTGAGCTGCTCATTCCCCCACATCCGTTGGTTCTCGACACCATCGAGTCTCTGGACGAGGAGTTCCAAAAGTTGTCAATTAATCCCACTTTTCGTCCAGCCAAGAACTCCACTTCGTCTTTCAAGGTCCACTCTTTGCAGACGTATGATCAGGGGTCCCCACAAGATGACTCATGTTCAAGACTCTCGGATGCGCCGCAAGGAGTGTATAAAGTCCAGGACACCAGGATGTTGGCGATTGAGAGGGAGCTCAAACGCACTTTGAGGCCGTTGTCAGTGTTGGCCTCTGCCACGGATGCTTTGGCACAGGATCTGTTGGAAGACAATCCCTCCAGACTAGAGCACTTATCCACGATGTACAGGTGGCAGTACAACACGCTCTCTGTCATCATGGACCATATCCGCTCAGCTTGGGCCACTACTGTCCTCATCCGCAGGAATGGTCTCCTTGCCCCGTGCGCCTGGGAGGAGGAGTTCAAGAAGACCCTCATCAGAGCTCCTCTCTCTACTCCGATGTTGTTTGCGGACAAGATCCCGACAGTGTACAAGGAGCATGCCGCTATGGCTCAATCGGACTTTACATTTCGAGCCATCAAGTCACTGTCGTCATCTCTCGGTCCCAGGAACTCGAGAGTTACCCAGGTGTACGAGGCACGACGCAACGTGGTCAAGAACGCTACTCGTGGAGGACGTGGTGGAGGTCGTGGCAAGTTCAGCAGAGGAGGCTACACCTCCCAGAAACCTCGCCCAGAGTTTGACCAGTCCAAGGCACCAAAGACTCCAGCCTACAAGAAACGCCGCTGAAGCGTTGGATTTGCACGACTGGCGCCTCCCGCCTCCAGTCGTCCCTTACCAGCTTACACCCGTAGGCGGGAGACTTGGGATCTTCTGGCCGAATTGGACAATCCTAGAAGATCCTTTCGTCACCGAAATTCTCAGGGTTGGATACAAACTGCCAATCTCCAACCCTCCGCCTCTGACCAGCCTGCCCCGGCCATGCGTGTACTCGCTAACCCAGATCGATCAGTTGTCTACCAACATCATGACACTGCTGGAGAAGAAAGCAATAGAAGTGGTTACAGACCCCCACTTCTACCCAGGATATTACGCCCCAATTTTCCTGGTTCCGAAGAAAAATTCAGACAAGATGCGGATGATACACAACCTGGCAGCATTCAACGATCTATACATGCCAGAGCCCCCGCATTTCACAATGGTTACCCTGGATCTGCTGCGTTCCAAGCTTCAACCCAACGATTGGCTGGTCAGCTTAGATCTACAGGATGCTTACCTCCATGTACCAGTTTTCAAACATCATCGGAAGTACCTCAGATTCCTCTTCCAAGGGGTACATTACCAATGGAAGGTTCTCCCGTTTGGAATATCTACGGCCCCGTGGCTTTTCACTCGCATTACGTCTCCAATAGCCAGGTTTCTCCATCTTCGGGGGATAGAGTTCGACCCCTACATAGACGATTGCCTGATGAGCCACGGGGACTCAACAGTGCTACACAAACAGACCCTATTTGCCTTGGACCTGCTGCGACAGTTGGGATGGCTCGTCAATACAGAGAAATCGCAACTAGTCCCATCCCAGCAGCTGACGTTTATAGGAGGTCTGTTTTTAACCAACTTAGATCTTCTCCGAGTACCTCCAGACAGGTGGGAGAAGATAGAACGGCTAGCCTTACGGGGTCTTCATCAGGCCTTGTCAGTTCGCCAGTGGCAGTCACTTCTTGGCCTGTTGACTTCAGCTCAGGCTCTCACTCTCAGAGGCCGTCTCATGGCACGCCCTCTTCAAGTCTTCCTCATTCCGTTTTGTCAGGAGGACGATCCCAGGGAAAGCGTGCGGCTTCCACTGCATTTGCACCGGTACCTCAGGTGGTGGACGATCCCATTGAACGTTTGCGAAGGAGTCTCTTTGACAGAGTTCAGTCATCACCACGAGTTGTTCGTGGACGCTTCACATCAAGGATGGGGAGCCCACCTGGGACAACGCACGGCAGCAGGGTTGTGGGCAGAACATCAGACCGGTTGGCACAGCAACAACCTCGAGTTACAGGCAGTCATCTTGGCCATCGAGCACTGGGTCGAAATCCTCAGAGGCTCTCGGGTTCGAATAGCGTCAGACAACTCGACAGTGGTTTACTTGATCAATTTCCAGGGGACGACTCGGTCGCGCCAGTTATTGAAACAGACATTCCAACTGTTCGAGTTGTCAGACACCAACAACATTCTGATCAGGGCTCGTCACATTCCGGGTTGCAGGAATATATTGGCAGACGCTCTGTCCAGACCAGACAAGCCATCGCCAACAGAGTGGATGCTCAACCCGGAAGCTTTCTCCCTGATTTGTCAGTTACACCATCGGCCTCTGCTGGACCTGTTCGCCACAAGGTTCAACAACCAGTTGCCAACTTACGTCTCTCCCCTTCCAGACCCGATGGCGTGGGCAGTGGACGCCTTGTCCCTGTCTTGGGACGGTCTAGATGCGTTCGCGTTCCCTCCTCCAGTTCTGCTACCAAAGGTTCTGGCCAAGATCAGGGAGACCAAGTTGATGAATCTGCTTTTGGTCGCGCCCTTTTGGCCGGCCAGAACTTGGTTTCCAGAACTGCGTCTTCTAGCGGAAGGAGAACCAAACCCATTGCCCCCGTGGTCAAACCTCCTTCTACATCCTCACAGTCGGCAGGTGCATCCAGATCCACAGCGGTTTCATCTGTGCGTTTGGACCATTTGCAGAAGACTTTAAGAGATAAGGGATATTCGGCATCGGTGGCCAGCGCCATTACTGGAGCACACCGGCCTTCGACTAGAGCCCTTTATGATGATAAATGGTTGTCTTTTGAGAACTTTTGTAGATCCCACAAGCAAGACCCGTTGTCAGCCTCACCACAGTTCCTGGCAGATTTCTTGTTCCATCTCCGCTCGAAGAGGCACCTTAAGGGTGGAACAATTTCTACCTATCTCTCGGCCCTCAATTCAGTTCTCGCTGTTAAAACAGACAGGAAGATCTCGAAAATCCCGGAACTAATAGCCATGCTGAAGTCTTTTAAGCTGGAAGACCAAAAAGTCAAGTTTCGTCCTCCAGCTTGGGATCTGAACCTGGTTTTGAAGCACATTCGTGGAGCTCCATATGAACCTCTGTCGGAGGCTTCTTTTGAGAACCTCTCCAGGAAGACGGCGTTTTTACTTTCTTTGGCAACGGCTGCCAGAGTAAGTGAATTACATGCTATCGACGTTACGAGGGTTCGGTTCGAGCAACGGCGCAATGGTTCAGTGCATCTGGGTCTGTTGTGGGATTTTGTAGCGAAAAATCAACTGCCTGGTCAACCTGACAGATCTTTTGTTATTCCGCCGTTGTCTTTAATTGTGGATGAATCGGAGTCTGAAGAACTCTCTTTGTGCCCAGTCCGTGCCTTGAAGGAATACATCTCCCGGTCCACGGACAAGAGGGCTGGGCGAAAGAGATTGTTCATTCCCTTTTCTTCTGCAGCTAAGGGTGAGGTAAACCGGAACACGCTGGCTCTATGGTTGCGAACATCCATCTTGGCAGCTTATGATGCAGCAGGAATACCTCACCCCTCCGCAAATAACCCTCATGAGATTCGGGCCTTGGCTTCTACTATGGCTCTTCACAGGAACTGCTCGGTGCCAGACATCATGAAGGGTTGTTTCTGGAAATCCAACACTGTGTTTGCCAGTCACTATTTGAGAGATGTCTCCGTGGAAGACGTACAAGGACTCCAATCTTTTGGACCTCTCGTAGTGGCTCAGCAACTCACCTTGCCCGCTTCGTCTTAGGTGAGACCTGGTTTTTGTGGATTTTAGGACTATTTCTCGGTTCGTCGAGATCTCTCCTTTCAATCCTTTTAGTGGTTTCATATACTGATTTGGGTTTCCTGTTTGTAGGTTTCCGCTCAGTTGTCACGTCCTACTCTTGCTAGTGCTGTGGAGGTCCTCGCTGTGGGTCCTTTCCCTCCGTCCGACTGTCGAATCAACATGCACTAGTAAAAGTAGGGTAAGTATTAAAAATTTGTTAAAATCTAAATATTTTAGATATTTAAAAATACTTACCCTACTTTTAGGGTTTATACCCACCCATCGTTGGATCAACTACCTCCCCGCATTTAGGACCTCGCTCGGACTGACTCTAGGAAATGTGAGGGTTTCATATCACTGCGCGCGCAGCTATGTGTGGATTGCACTACACTTCCGGGTAGTGACGTGCCCTAGAGCCAGTCTGTCTACACTTCACTACAGTTACGTTAGGATCCTGTCTCAGTCACGTTTTCAATCCTTCATCGGATCATATAGGTAATATGCACTAGTAAAAGTAGGGTAAGTATTTTTAAATATCTAAAATATTTAGATTTTAACAAGATGTAGGTATGGAATATATTAGAAGTATTTTGTTTGACTGTCTTTGGTGTTACTCATTTGCAGAAGAATGATAATGCTGATTGAGAAAGTTTGTACTGTCTGTTTTAATAAGGAAATTTGTTTTATTATTTTAAATTAAAAATGACTGTCATAATTGATTAAGGACTTCTCAATATTGATCAAAAGTCAGAAACTGAGAAAATGCTATTATACCTTAAATCATTGTATGATTTCTGTATGTTCAATAAACATTAAAGTCTTTCAACTTACATGTAGTTTAAATGCAATATATACAGATTTCGTGAGTGAAAACTCTTTAAAAAGTCTGTTACCTGACAAAAGATGTGATATGTTTTGTGTGGTGTTTTATAAGTTCTTTGTCAATTTTAAAATTTCATACAGTATTCAAAGATGACAAAAAGATTTTGGTATATAAATTGTTTTACAGAGCCAATGAAATTGTTTCCTGTTGGTGGTTGTGTTGTTTCTGGTTTAATTATTCAGTCTTGTAAGATCATATGATCTTATCTGGTATAATGATTCAATCTTGTAAGATCATATGATCTTATCTGATATAATGTATCAATCTTGTAAGATCATGTGATCTTATCTGGTATAATGATTCAATCTTGTAAGATCATATGATCTTATCTGATATAATGTATCAATCTTGTAAGATCATGTGATCTTATCTGGTATAATGATTCAATCTTGTAAGATCATATGATCTTATCTGATATAATGTATCAATCTTGTAAGATCATGTGATCTTATCTGGTATAATGATTTAATATTGTAAGATCATGTGATCTTATCCCGTTTCATGATTCATTCTGGTATACTGATTCAGTCTGGTATGCTGATGAGATCTGATCTGGATTCATGATTCATTCTTGTAAAATCATGTGATCAGATCTTGTTTGATGATTCAGTCTTGTTTATCACTGGTCTATCTGGTCTAATGATTCAATCTTCATGTGATCTGATCTAGATTCATGATTGAATCTTTAAGAAAATCATGTAATCTTATCTGGTTTAATGATTCAACCTTATAAGATCATGTGATCCAATCTAATCTGGTTTCTAATCTGCTCAGCTGTGATACTCACTGTACATTCAATATAGTGATGAATAAATGTACTTTAAACAATCTTTGTTGGACCTAGTTTCATGGTTAGTTTTATTTGAGACATAATCTCAATGTCAACGTGTAAATAGCTTACCACCTTGGTTATTGTGGTGTAGACGTTGGTGAACAAGCTCAGAACTCAATTACTTCAGTGATTTCGAGAAAGATCAACAAGATCACATATTCTAATTGTTCAACAAGGTGCTCTAGCCGATCGTACAGGTTAGCAGTTACACACACACATACTGAGATAAGACAATAATTGAACAATGAAGCTGTGTACCTCTTTTGAAAGACTCCTAGATAATATGAAATGGAATACTTTTAAGAAAACCTGATTGAACTCTACGAGTTCTGTCATTCAAGGTCATACAATATATGAATGTTATCAAAACTCATTTGTGTGGAATTTAGATTAATATCTAAGCGATCACACTTTAGAGTAGGACTCTCTTTTCTGGACCCCTATTCAATTCACCAGCCATTGATTGATTACCGGTAATGGAAGTTTACTGTTATACCTATTGTACTTAACTAAAGATGCGGCCATAAAATCATCCCTGCTGTACCAGGGAACTGGTATATGTGCTATTTTACCAGTAAAGAAGTTACTGGCACATATGTGAAGTACTGTCGACTGTATTTATGGAACGCACGTGTCGTACAGAGAGCTACTAGGGCTTAGTATTGCACCAAATTTTGTATTGCGATGTATTGCAATACATACAACCTGTATTGCAATACGTATTGCAATATATTGAGTGAACTCTACATTCAACTTTTATACTCCTGTTTGCAGTTTAAACATTAAACATTTAGTAAAAAGTCTTTCAAATCTTTCGAAAAATAGACAATTAGTCAAAATGATGAGTTAATTCTGATGGCATATATTAATAAAACATTTGTAATACAGTTCAACACATATTCTTGCACCCCAAAATAATTTTGTAACAAGTTAAGCTGTTGACCATGCAAAAAACAATATATATGAATATATTTTCGCTAAAAAAAATTGGTGCGATATATTGCGATATGAAAAATCGTATTGAATATTGTATTGCACAATCTGTATTGCAATATATTGGTATTGCGATAATATTGCTCACCCTTAAAAGCTACATAGGTCAATCATTAGTCCCTGTTCTGATGATCCAGCTAAAGGAAAGTATAAACATTCATCAGGGTAATGAAGTACGAGTACGTATGTCCTACATCTACAACAGCGACAACGTCTGTACAGTCAGTATGGAGTCCTTTACTGTGATCATAATAATGTCGAAAGTTTATAATTCGAATTTTCTTTTACATTACAATAACAAACTCAGACGTTCAGAAAAAGTTTTTTCTAGCTTGACTAAACCAAACCTATATCTCAATTTAGAGAACCAGGGGAGAAGCTTATTTGCGCATCTGCAAACCTACACTAATCAACCCTTTTCATGTTTTTAAAGCATCATTTCTAGACGAAAATATAAATTATTGGCGTTAAACATCAAAGACACGTGTGCCGTCAGACCAATTGGCAAGATGCATCCTGGGGACCACACCTGCAAACACACCTGGATATAAGAATTGTTATTAAATGAGGAAACACAATGTTGATTTTATCCCAAGTAAATGTTGCCAGTGTGGTAATATAAAGCGCCACAAGTGTATTTGAACATACATAAGATAAAAGTATTATACTCTGATGTATGAACTTTGAGTGCTTCTTTACAAAACATGTGTCTATCATATACATTCGAAAACCACCTTCTCCGACAGCAATATTACGTTTTATACGCTCTTTAAAATGTTGGGACTTTTCATATGCATGCGTGTATATTGCAGTATATTGTAGAAGTTATAAATACATCTTGCATGGACGCGAAAAAGTTAAAAATCTTGCATGGAAGTGAAACATTTATGAATCAGGCATGGAGGCGAAGAAGTTATAAATATTTCATGGAGGTGAAGAAGTTATAAATATTTCATGGAGGTGAAGAAGTTATAAATATTTGATGGAAGTGACGAAGTTATACAGTGACCAAATCCTTCATGGTGTGAAGAAGAAGTTCGTATACGGAAGAGAACACGATACACTACTCGTATGGTGTATAGAAGTTATATATTTTGCATATTGCATGGAAGAGAAGACGTGATACAATATTGGGTGGAAGAGAAGAAGTTATAGATATTATACGGGATGAAGAAGTTACATGTATTGCATGATGTGAGGAAGTTGTTGTATTGTATTGATGTGAATATGTAATATTTTTGCACGGTTTGAAGAAGTTAAATATATTGCATGGAAGTGAATAAGTTGTATTCTTACAGGGGACTGCAGTGTGGGTGAGTTGTTTACAAGGAAACGTGGATATTAGTGTCTTTCAGCTGGGAACAAACTGGAAAGACGAACTCGAACATTGATTTCTTTTGTAGGTAATATTAACTTCTCAATTGTAATACGAAATAAATTTTCAAAATGAGTTTATCAATGTGAATGTGATGCTTTAGATAATACTTTGTTTGTCATCAAGCATACTGTATGACTTTGAAGTACTGCAACACATATAACAATTTATAATCATATAATAATAATATTTAAAAGTTCATTTATACGACGTTGAAGAGGAACGAGAAAGCCGTTATGTCGAGCAAATATGGGGAACACAAGTTTAAAGACAACAGAGGAGATATAACAGTTGTTTTCCTACCCCGATGTTCGTTTACTAACAGGCTTAACGAGGCAATAAACCTGTTTCACATTTACATCCCCAATGCCAAAGAGTGCAATTGGATTTTGATATGCAAAAAATGCATGTAATTAATATAACTTTAGAACATAAGCGAATTTGAATGATCTATTTGTAATGATTCGACAGGGGTGAGACTTTTCTAGAGAGCACCGTGACATTTAACATGTACTCGTTCTTTTACTCACTGGCAATCTTCTTATATAGTGTACTCTCAAACTCTTTATTCTCTAGAAATCGCCAACGGCGGTACTCCCTGACGATAAGGTTGAACAATGGAACAGTATTTGAACTTACATATTATATATGTATACAGGTGTATGCTGATGTAAATTTTCATTTCTCATGGTGAAGTTTTTAATATTCTTACCATTTTGGAGGAAAGGCAATATTTGAAATTTGAAAATTAGTTTCTAAATTAATTAAGTTAATTAAATTTAGAAAAATTACACTTAAAACACATATGGAAAGATGCGTTGTCTGCATCGCTATATTTAATTACGTTTTTTATTGAAAAATAAGAATGTCACCTAGATAACTATACTTGTGATCCATTATCAGTAAATCAATTGAGCGCTCAATTGATAATTTAGATTCAAGGACACTCTATGGACAATTTAATCGTCTATGTAAAGAGAAAATGAATGTTGGAACAATAAAATATATCCGATGTATCAGTCTTGCTTCTTTTTTTTTTATCCAACTCTGTAAACTATCAGCTAGAATTATATCAATTCAACTTTGTAAAATCCTAATTCATCGCTGTAATGACCTTAAAACCCATAAATGGCAGTGATATTTCTGCAGTCGGTTCGACCAAACAATGTTATTGTTATTTTATGACAGTAAACTATCACTGTCACCAAATCATCTCAGACAAGAACAATAGAAAATAGTGCTGCCACAGATATGACCAAAAGTAAATGTCACTAATCGCCAAGGTATTTTCATTCTCTTCCCACAGAAGTTACTCCCTTCAGATTTCCAATCCTAACCTCTGTTGTTTTACGCTGGAAATCGAGGGCAGAAAGGGAGTGTCCTGATTGGTTGCAATTGAATCTAGTTGTGCAATCAGCGACGCCGTTGTAAAAGTGATATTTGCCAATGACACGTCATATGGTAAAATAAACGTAATGTGTTTTCCTCGAAATATGCTATTTGATTTTGTGGTAACTATTGATCATAAACATGCTTATAGATAAAGAAGACCAAATCAGACCAAAGATACCAAAAATAGTTCATCTGTGTTATTTACATCAGACATATTCGAAGGACATATGCTAATGAACAAGACCCTTAAGAGTAAAATGCCTAGATCTTTGAAGTCACTCGGTCGGCTAGGCCACTGAAAGATGAGTTTTCATTGGTTAAGAAGCAGGGATACTGTATGAGATTCCGCTTTCCTCCGCTAGGGAATTTTGCTTCTGCTCTCGATTTCAAGCGAGTTTGGAATCGGAAATCTGAAGGGAGTAGTCTATGTGGGAAGAGAATGGGGTATTTTGAGTTTTATGAGATAGTTTGTCTGTTGTACTAGAGGTTACTGGTTTTAACTTGCTTAGGTCATGATGGAAACTAAGCAAGGTAAAAGTTCAGAAAACCTAGTCATGTTTATTTGACTTTTTGTATTACAAAATTAATCACATCTGTCAATATAACTAAGATAACAAAATTGCATGTAAACATGTATAAATAACGTCTAGCCATACAATAGATCACATTTCAATCAAGTACTATCACTCCACTGACTTCCCATTAGATACGGAACATGTATAATATCATCATCATCATTTTTATTCAAATCACCTAATCATCTGGCTGATGTAAAGTAACTAAACATCCATGATTTGTTCAAAGTGTACCATTACATCCAAGGCGAGCACCGAGAGAGGGGTAGGGGGGTCACGTTGAATCAAATGTCAAAGGTATAATTACATGTCAGTTCTCTCCATCTCACTAAAATAAAGAAGTCGCTTCTGAAACTAGCATTGTAGAAACTTAACTTTAAAGGGGCAGTAGCACGTTTTTTTGCAAAATTTATTTTTTCAAATTTCCTATTTATAATGATAGTTTGTGTCATTTATATTTTACTTTAGAGGGTAAAACATCCTATTACACAAACCAATTATACATAGTTGTGATAACGGTTTTGTGTATAAAGCAAAAATTGCATGGCGGCCATTTTATTGTGAACACAATTTATTCTTTCGAAAGACAAAAAATGATTCCCATGGCCTTACTGAGCCATGTACACTCATTTTAAACTTGATTTTCCTAAGAGATAAAGGTGTTTTACTATAGGTAACATTATTTTTCAAATACATTTCATCGACGTATTTGATCAAAAAAACGTGCTACTGCCCCTTAAAGGTGCATCCATTGTGTTTCATAAAATTTCCAATAGTTTCCAATTAAAATCGAGTAACATCAATTATGCATGTGCAGAAACCGAAAGTGCATGTCCTATTTACATGCACAGTAGTTAGATGACCTATTTAACATTATCAACCCAAAGTTGTTATTTATCTGGTTTAAAAAAGATTCCAAAATTACGTTTGACTCATTGGTGCGCGCCACACGCGGTGCATTGTCCAGTTTTCGATCAGAAATCAATACTATCATATCATCAATATACTAAGTCTAGTATCATCAAAATGGTAGTTTTCGGTAACAGTTGGTACTTCCCGATAAAGTAAGACCATTCATAACATTTGGCATATTTGACCCCCAACAACACAATGGATATACCTTTAAAGCAACCTCTGCAAAGAGTTCAGGAACCTGACAACATTGATGTCGGTTTCTTACAGCTGTACCTAATGGAATATCAACTGCCAGTACACTATACTCGCGTAGGTAGGACGAAACTTAACAAGATGCCGGTAGACACCTTGTACGATATGTGCAGATGTTTACACCTTTTACAACTTTCATTATAAAAGATGGTTGCCTTAACAAACAAAATAAAATAACATACAAATTTAATCTAATTTCTTTCTAATTTCATTAGTCTGAGGTTTAGGATGTAAAACAGTTTTTTCAAATATGCGAAGAAACGAAAAAAAACTTTATATTGTCTAATCGAACATGATTCTATTTTATTCTAAAATATTATTCTATCACATAGTTTTAAGTAAAATATAAAAATATGTTCCTCACGTTGGATCATCAGATAAATCAACGTTTGTATCTGCTCAACAATAATGAAAAAAATGTTTATTTGCATAATCCTCCTAATGAAACTACACCAAAGTACATCTGTCATAGAGTGGTAGTACCGATGCTTTCCTTGGTGAATCACAACTACCAGTGCTGAGTGTGGTATTTACAGAATCCGGAAGTGGGAGGTTCACCAAGTTTATCACTGGTATGTGTTACCTTTCTCCTAGTTCGACTACTATCATTACAAACAAGTCTACTCAATAACGTTAATTACCGACCAGTTAAAGAGAGACTTCAGTTGCTGGGATATAATAAATCGAAACTCTGTTCACCAACATGAATTTTACTAATATTTGTCATTTTCCTGCAATGATTCGCGCAACCCTTTCTTATTAGGAAGGCAAAAGTTATAAGGCCTTAACCTACGTAGCTGTTTAACAAGTTCAGAAGACATCCACACGGTAATTATCAGAATGAAAGCAATCCTTGTATTGAAAATCCATTTTATTAAATGAATAATAACAATACTAAGATAATTGTCTTTTGGACATGGAAGGACGTTAAACCCGATTAATAATATGTGGAAACGACATTTGAGGAGATATTCCTTTTGATCATTATGGTAGTAATATATAACATGAATACAGCCCTACAGCAACAACATCCTTAGGATAGTTTTTTGACCCTTTACATGATTAATATCATACATGCACAAACAGAATGTCCAATCGAATTTCATCAATCGTCATTAAGTATTCTGAGAAAAATTACTTTCATCAGCAACGACTAACGAACCAATACCAACGCTCAATGTTATAATTATAAAACAGATCAAACACAATTCTGTCCATCCCAATGACAGAACGGATTTGTTTGTAAATCTCTTCATTCGAATCTGTTTATTTCTAGTTCTAAATATTCGACAAATCAACCATTTCTAAACACCAATGCTTTATTTTCAAGAGGTAATGTAAATTATTGACTTTGCACTTCAAAGGCACACAAACACTGACAAGGTGGTATGTGGAGAATTGCTCTCACCGGAAGCACACCTGCTTGGTTGTGTTTTATATCTTGAAGGAGGAATCCATTCAATTTACATAAATTGGTTTGAAGCTTCGATTGTCACTTAGAATAATCTAAATGTCCATATATAAGTTCAGTTAAATTGTTAAACATATTTCCTAAAGAATAACACTCAATTTGATAAATCCCGATAAGATATAATCTCTTAATGTCCTAGGTGATGAAACCGGAGATACTATTGACCTCACATTATGGTTTCATCAAAAAAATGAACACACACGAGGATGTATGTTAGAAATCGAGTCCGCCGGAAACCTGCCGACCTCCATATTTCACCTGTTCTTCTTGTGCAGAGGAGGACATGTCCAATAAATACAAATTACATTATTTATCATTTATCTTTCTTTCTTTTAGAAGTCGAATACATAAGAATACATAAGAAAACAATATTTTCTGGACAACAATTTCTTTAAAGTGTAAATACACAATTTTAGAAGTTGTTATCCAGAAAATATTGTTTTCTTATTTAAACGTGTGGTTGTTAGAACATACCTGCCATTATCGTTATCTACGAAATCCAGATAGACATGTTCCTTTGAAATGATTAATGGCGTATACATTATTTGTCGAATCAACAAATCAATCAGATATGTTATTTTGGAGTAAGTAACAATAACAAAACACACCTGCGGGACACGATTAGATCTTGAAGGTGGTAAGCCAACGTTAATACCATATTTACACTGGTGCTGACATGTTGTGGAGTGGCGACCTCACTCCTCATTTGGAGTCAACTCCCCCGGTTCATGAAAACAGAAAAGCTTGCAAACGGAAGCCCGGTACCAGTGACTTGAGATCATGTTATGTGAGAAAAATAAACGGTTGAGCAAAAATGTGAGTTCCTGTTGTGGACCATACGGAATGAAAGCGGGGCCGTGTTCAAGATAGGTTTAAAAGTAATCGCTCTCATGAACCCGATTGCTCAATGTAGCGCTACGTAGCAAGGCGAGCAAACTTCGAGGAATTTGCACTGTGTCGTTCAAGAGAGAAGAAGCGCTCATTGAGCGCTACATTGAGCGATCAATTAGCGCTACGAAGCGCTTCATTTTGTTGAACCGCCGGCAGGTAATGTTGAAGATGAACCATTTGAATGTTCATGAACGACGCATTGACGAATAGTGCAGAATGTAATGCATTAAAAGGGGCAGTAGCACGTTTTTTGCAAAATTTATTTTGTCAAATTTCCCATTGATAATGATAGTTTATGTCATTTAAATTAACTTTAGAGGGTAAAACATCTTATTACACAAACTAATTATCTGTAGTGGTAAAAACTATTTTGCATATAAAGCAAAAATTGCATGGCGGCCATTTTATTGTGAACACAATTTATTATTTTGTATTACAAAAACGATGCCCATGGCTTTACCGAAACATGTACACTCATTTTAAACTTTATTTTCCGAAAGGGAGAAGGATGTTTTACTATTGGTGAAATTATTTTTCAAATACATTTCATCAACTTATTTGAGCGAAAAAACGTGCTACTGCCCCTTTAAGTTTGGAAATGAATCGTTTGCAACGCAGCATTAATATTGCCTTCATCTTAGGATACACGCTATCCATTAATGTAACATGGTATAAAATACATATAGAACGAACCACTATAAATGTTTTGTTGATAACAGTTAATAGTTACTAACGGAACTGTAATCACTTTTATATTTTCTTTTAAAGAAGTCTCCTAGTTAATGTATATTGGGTGTGCAGTGCATGTGTGATATCGTGATATCATGATGTTTATCTTGTAATAAACTACCGGGCAAAAGAAAGTACTCACCTCAGTTGATTTTATCATATGTATGATTTTCAGTTGCAAATATCTCAAGTTTTCGATGTCATAATCCAAAACTGATAAGTACAGTTGTTTAGTTAGCAGTCAAAGAATACTTCTACATGTTTTGAATTATTTTTAAAAAAAATGGAATTTTAAGTTTAATTTTGTTTTTAAATTATTGTTGATGATACACAACTGTTCATTGACATATAAGACATATCTTATGTGAAAATGAATAAATGTGCCTGATTCTGCACACATTTAAAACATTTTAAACAGGGTAGGGGGTCATGTTGGTGTAAATTTCATTCTTAACCCTGTCTTCATTACAAAACGATATTTGAACTAAAATTTAACCTCAGTCACCAACAAAGTCATTCAAACTACTGCAGATAAGTATTATTGTATCGTGCCATAGTCAAATACATCTGATTTCTTTTAAATATTTAATTAATCAAAACAAACTTAGGTGAATACTTTCTTTTGCCCGGTAGTTTACAATATAATGCAGTGTAATGTGAGGGATATTTCAATTTGAATGTATCTAGGGGTTTGCCATTCCAACAAAATTTTGGTGAAAAAAAAGTAAAAAATTCAGCTCATTTATCAAAAAAAATAAAATATTGTAAAAGTTGACATAAACAGAATGACGTAGTTTGCTCAATAAAGCATGGTTGTTCCACTTCGATGTTTAATGCTTTTCATCTTTCAAACAATGTATACATATTGAAATATATTCACGATCAGAAAGATCTTAGAAAACAATTACAACATTTACTGTTGTTTGAATTTGCATTTCTCCATTACCGATATTAGCAATTGCTCTTTCCCTCAAAATTATGTCTTTCATGCACTGTTTAACTCATTTATTTTGCAAAAGAAGCCCAGGGAAATCAAGCATACGCCATATTCATTTTCGAAAAAACATAATCTTTTAATTGGATCCCAAAAGTACAGATTTCTTAACTGCGCATCATGTTTGCCAGAACTTAACGTAATGAGAAATAAGAACCGAGGCAGCGTAAACTAAGGTTAAGTGCTATATCAGGGTTCCGTTCAATAACAGCGAGCGCTTAAATTGCTCAATGATCGCTCAACGTAGCGCTAAATTGAGCAATCGCGTTAAAGAGAGGTTTAATGTAGCGCTCAATGAGCGATTATTAAGCGCTCGCTGTTATGGATGTTATGGAACAGAGCCCAGATACTCTCAAATGGTGTGATGCATGACACACGGCTCAGTGCCCATTTATCCAGCGTATTCATCACACTATCATTTAACGAATAAAGCTCTCCACTTCGATCATATTTTAAATTTCATATGCATTAAGATAAACATTTATTGAGAAACTTATTTTTGCGGACAATATTTGAGTTTTTAATAGAACATAAGTTTAAGATTACACTGTCAACGTATCCTGATTCGTCTCTCTCAAACGTGAACAACTAGCTAAGGTAGTTAACTTACACTATTGAGTAAGCGGGAGTTAGTGGGATTGAAGCAGACTGTCAGATGAAGGTCTTAAGGACCCACAGGTTTAAAAATAGCTGTGGGTCCTAATTTAATATTCTGTGCTAAACTTAGTTTCGAAATGAAAACAAATGCAAATACACCAACCATTTTTATATCCCTTTCTTGTATACCAGAGACATTCCATGGCCTCAGTAACAGAGAAAAATTAATAAAATTAGTATTGTCATAAAGTGTTAAAGTAACTTGAGTGAAAAACAACTGGTTGTATTGACAAATTGAGAGCTTATTTTATGCCCTAAATCCAAGGCTTTAGGGTGTATTAGCATTTACGGCATCTGAAGACATGCCACTTTTTTTTACTGGGTGATCATTTATAACACAATATGTAACTCTTGGAGTTCTTCAAAGACATTCGTAGAGCATTTTCATTGTCTTTTTTAAGTTTCTATTATTTTAAGTACATCCATAGTGACATAATGCACACTACACATTGACACCTATGCCATTCCTCCTCCGATTCACTTGAATGCTTACTATACACATATCTAGTAATTTGACAATCAAGATGTATACAATAATCTAACGGTTTGTCAAAATGATATTTTTGATTAGATAAGAGTTGATATATTACAGGAAAACTGGGGAAATATGACTTATATTTTACTGTGATTGACACAGCATTCCTTTTCCAATTATAAAGAAACAAAAAACACACTCAGTTCATTTAACCATGTTTCTTTCCCTTTGTACATACAGTTCTTGGTTTTCAGTTACAGTACTGACAAACAATATATCTCTTTTCGAATCTTTTGTGTCTTACAGTGATAATCAAAATGACATATCTGGGTAAGTACGTTAAATTTCATATTTTAAAACCAAAAGTTGAAGCTCAAAAGATGCATGATGCAAGCAACATAGTCCCTTGACAGTTTTATTCTGACACGATTTTGTTTAGACAATATAACGCGAACAGTATCTTATAACAATAAGCAGATAGATGAATATATCCAACAACATGTTATGTTATGGTTCGTTCGGTGCAATTAGTTCCTCGGGCCTGATGTGTGTTGAATGTCAATGATGGCATTTTCTTCTAAAAAATTACACCCATAAGATAAAATGCCAAGAAAACGTTACAATAGAATAATTCCATGACAAATTTCCATTTGTTTATATTAAAGCGGCATTAAACCCGAACTCACCTCACCTCACCCATTGTTATTATGGTAGCAAAGTAACATCTACGAACCAAATACAAAAAAATTAACCAACTGATGTCAATCCGAAAACGCTTGCAGATTTCAAGTGGCAGGCACTACACATAATCACATGGTCATCACATAAAGACTATACTCTAATATGAATCAACTACGATTTCTTGGTCTAAAGCTGGCATTAGTATCTTTAAAGTACATACTCGTGTGAAATATAGAATAGTAGATGTTGTTGAGACACACACACACATGATGGCTTCTGAATGTTAACTGCGTAATCCAACAGAGAGGACATACTACACTGACGGGCAAAAGAAAGTATATCACTCAGTTGTATTTAATATATTACAATATTCATAGACAAATATCTCGAGTTTTCGACGTTGTATTAAATAAAAAAGGACTTGTTTGGGAAATTAGTCAAAAACATTAAATCAGGCAAAGAATACCTCTATGAGGTTTTTAATTTTTTTTATTATTTATATTTTAAATTTAAATTTTGAAATTCCCCCAAATTAATTTTGATAAAACAAAACTGTTCACCGACATATAACACATACTCTGCGTGAAAAGCAATAAATGTGCCTCATCCTGCACATATTTACAACATTTTGAACATGGTAGGGGTCATGTTGGTGTAACTTTCATTTTCTTACCCCTGTTTTCTTTAAATGATATTTTATCTAAAAAATAAAACTGTCACCAATTAAGTCATTCAAACTACTACTGAGAGGTGTTATTGTATCGTGCCATAATAAAATGCATCTAATTTATTTAACATATTGAATTAATCGAAAACAATCGAGTCTTACACTTCCTTTTGCCCGTCAGTGTATATTCGATCTTGTTACAACAAACTATACAAACTATGTTCTGTGTTGTCACTGTAAGATCGCATCAAGTGACGGAACCGATATTAGCTCAATGCCTGTTCATGAATTGAAATGATTACTTTGAAAAATCCATATATTCTATGTTTCAGGGGGGTGTTTCACTCCTTGATATCTGGTATCTGCAAAGTACTAAGCGACATTGTGAACGAAAAGTGATTGTCACTACAGCGAAGGTGCGATATCTTCTCAGGTTGAACAACTATCTATCACCGCTTCGCAGGTAACACATCTTTCGAGTAATTAGTTCATAAAAATGACGTTATTACCTGTACGTTGCTAGCATTTTCTTCGATATGAAGGTAAAACACGTAGTCTAAACATACAGGCTCCGTCTACCTTTGTTTAGTCAATACAGCAGTTGCATTATCTTATACCAACAAACACACGTGCTATATTGAATATAGCCACATGTAATGTTCTAGTGCATTTTGATCATTAGGAGATGCAGGGTACACCCAACTATATGTCAGGAGGATGTGTCAGTTTTAGATGTTATGTTGCAATCCGTAAGATTTAATAGAAGCAATAAAGATTTGCAAAACATGGCTTTGGCAATGTTTGAGGTAATTTGTGTAAATCTCACTGAGCAACTTCCACATAATGCCTCTATTTCACTACGACCCGAATTGCCACGAATCACCACGAATAGGCGGCTGCATAAATTCGTGAATATTCGTGAGCATTCGGCAAAATTCGTGAACAGCATTTACACTTGTACGAAATGTTTACGAACATTCGTAGCTTTTCATGCTAAAAACCTACGAAACATGTACGAATTCTTTACGAATTGTCTACGAATTGTAAGAAATGATTAAGACACAGTCACGAATGTACTACGAATTTCCACGAATAAGATACGATATCACGAATCAAGTACGAATAGTTTACGATAGTTCGTGACTATTCGGCGATTGCAAGTCATCAAACCATTATGGAGGCGCAATGGAGAGCACGTGTTGCTCTGGCACTCGAATTTGAACTTCAATATCAACATCAAATTGAATTAGCTCTTCGTAGACAATTCGTAAATGCTTCGGGGTTAATTCGGGATGAGAACATCAAAATTATCAACCACGAATTTCCAAGAATTGTTTACGAAGTTGTTACGAACGTCCCGAATTAAATACGAACAGTTTACGAAGCAACTACGAATCTGAAATTCGTAGATGATTCGTGAAAATCTTTTGACAAACAAAATTTTTTCCCCGAATGCCACGAATTACAAGAATGTTGCCGAATCAACTAGGAATCATTTACGAATATCACGAATCAATTACGAATTATCTACGAATGTTCACGAAAGTGCAAATTTTCCAATTCGTGGCGATTCGTGGCAATTAGGGTCGTAGTGAAATAGGGGCATAACGTTTAAAATTATGTGGATTGACTTGCTATAGAGAAACTCTAGAGTTACACTGACTACAATACAGAAAGTGGTTGTGCAACTATTCTGTTTTAATCGAATATGCAACTAATCCCATCTATGAACATGTGGATTGTATTCTTGGTTTTCATAGTTATATATGGTAGCGAGCCACTCACTGACCACTGAAGAACAGTTCTTATTAACTATTTGAACCGTGTTTGTCTATGTAAGAATGCTATTTTCACCTGACTAGTTGCACAGGGGTGTATCTACATATGTAGGACCATGAATCTTAACGCCGGAGCCACGCAACACATCCAACCCCGAGCTTGGTATCTATAGAATGCGGAAATGTATGTGTGGGGGAGTAACTTAGGTTAATTACAGTCAAGTGCTCTTCTCACCGGCCCAGATTCCCTATATCGTGCCTTGTGCACACATTATCCTTGACGCTGTAATAAGAGTATTTGCCTCAAATGACTTGTTTCATAGTTCATATTACACAAACGATATCAATGCCGTGAAATCATTATGTAAAGTATATCTTTTTGTGGATCGTTTGTACGCTATTAAATTAAGGTTTTAAAGAAATAATTACATTCGAAAATGTGTCGTTTACTCTCGCTCGGTTAATAACATGATCACACTTGTTTTGTAAAAGTCATAGGGAGCGGAAGAAAGAGAGGTGATGGCTAGTTTCTACATGGACCTTTCCAACTTGATGAAATCTGTAATCTAAAGCCCCGTTTACATGCAGAAATATACATATGTAAATGTATATACACCTGGAGTATATTTGCATATGGGAGCAAAAGTATATAAATAATATGCGTTTACATGAATAAATAGAGGGGGTTTACAGTATTGCAGATTTTGAAGCACTTGTCGTTCATAAACTCATCGGCAAAAGAAACTTATCACCTCAGTTGGTTTTGATTAATGCAATATTTAAAAAAAAATCAGATGCATTTGACTGTGACAAGATACAATAATACTTATCTGCAGTAGTTTGGATGAGTTAATTGGTGACTGTGGTTACATTTTAGTTAAAATATCTTTGTTTGTTGAAGACGGGTAAGAACTGAATTTTTCACCAACATGATCCCTACCATGTTTAAAATGTTGTAAATGTGTACAGAATCAGGCACATTGACCAATTTTCACATATAATATGTCCTATATGTCAATGGACAATAGTGTATCATATAAAATAATTCATGAAGAAGTTTAAAATTTAAAATTTCATTTAAAAAAAATAAATTAAAAACACATGTTAAAGTATTATTTGACTGCTAACTAAACATCTGTACTTTTCAGTTTTAAATCATCATTTCGAAAACTTGAGATATTTGCAATTGAAAATCATACATATGATAAAATCAACTGAGGTGATAAGTTTCTTTTGCCGATGAGTTTACTTAACACATGGCACAATACAGACTGTACCAGCAGTATAGCGAAAAGGAGGTGTTTAGAAAACCAGGTCCGCTATGCATTTCTGGTGCAGCGATTCACTATCGCGACACAACAAAGCGAGTGAAATACCGCAAGGGTTAAATCAGCCAGTAATGCAGACTGGCAAGAGTTATGCCTTGCGTTTGGAAGTTGCTGCTTCACATGTTTTACAAACATCTTTGCTGTGACCTTTTTTACCATTCAACTTTTCATTTTGTGAGATAGGTTTTACTGTGTCACAGATATCACAGATGAAGGCCGAGGAATGTCGTTGATATACACATAGAAAACCTCTCTCCCGTCTGTTTCAGTTGAACCTTGTATGTGAGAGGAAGTCGCTTGTCAGTGTCGGTAAGATGATGGTGATGTTTGGGCAGTTCATCTCCGCCCTCTACAACGGCCCACTCTCAGACACGTAAGTGCTATTCCCAGGTAAGGATACCCTGTCCCAAAGAGAACAACGCTCAACAGGACCAATTTACTGGAATATTGAATGGGTTATACTGTAGAGGATATTAAACAGCCTGCCATGAATATCGATTTAATTTAACGAGTAAATGACTTGCTAACAAAGACACCAAAGAGAGTTTGATACCAAGACATTCCCCCAACTCTTTACAATTCTTTTCTTCATTATAACAGTATTTTCCACGTACAGCAACACTAGTTATGTCTTTCTACCTGTCTATTTGTATCTATACGGTTTTCATATTTGTGTACGGTTGAGGAAGGTTTGAAGTAAGAAGTTTGCAGTTCCCGGCTCGCATGCATGCTCAAGTAGGTATTGAGCAACTAAACTTCTTACAGGAACTGTCTTGACAGCAAGTAATGGGTTAATTACATTTTTTTAATTTTATTGATTATTAAGCATTTTGAAACTGCTAGCACATGTTAACTTGAACTATGTTGCTATGATTTGCAGAATTTCCACCTTCATGATTTTTTGTCTTAGGTTTGGCCGACGACCGGTAATCATTGTCAACATTTTCTTCATGGTTTTGACAAGCATTGCAATGACTTGGGTACATTCTGTCGCATTGATGTTCGTTCTGGAGATATTCTACTATCAGTTTGCAATGGGACAATACATAGCATGTTTCGTGTTTGGTAAGTTCCTTTATACTATTCTCTATTATACTAAAAATAATAAAAAACATTATTTAAGTATTTCATTATTGGCCTAGTTAGTGCTCCGAAATGTCTGTTATTGATACGACACATATACACATATAAATACGGACAAACTTGAATACTGACAAGTTTATAAATTAACCTATTTATAATCTAATTGGATGATAGTAAGAGTTCATTTACAAAATTCCTAAATACTTTTACGAAGGACAGTTTGAGTACACACACTATTAACTATTAGTATGTGCAGTGTCTTAACATTTGAGGTTTTTCATAATATAATGTTTCGAATGACTGAACATTTTTCAGAGCTTTATTATATTACTATATGCAAGTAAAACGTGACAACATGTACTGTGTGTTATAATATAGATACTATAATTTCTGTACCTTAAATACCCCTCTCTTCCCCTGCGTGTTGGTTAAACAAATCTTTCAAAGATATCAATCAATACAAGCTTGAGCATTCTCCGTCTAGGCATGGAACTAGTTGCACCAAGTAAACGGATGTGGACTGGGATAACAGTGAATCTATTCTGGAGCGCTGGAAACTTCATCATTGCCCTGGAAGCGTATCTCTGGAGAGACTGGAGGACAAGGCAGCTCATTGCCAGCATTCCTGGTATCCTCTATGCTTATGTCTAGTACGTAGGTCAGAACATGATTAGCTAACTCATTTCATTAAGGGAAACAGTGTTTTGTGTGTTAGATGCTATCGAGATTCATCACATATACTATTTAATATATATAAACAGAGAAAGTATCAAATGTGAGGCATCATTGATTTAAATAACTTATTGTAGTAATTTTAACACAAGCGGACAGTTTTACTGATATTCGGAAAGCTTGTACGATCTTGAAACCTTAAGGGGCGTTCTCACGGTGCGATCTGTAGTAACAACATGTAGCTCGCTACACAATCGAGATGTGAGAACCCCGGCATCGCAACGATTCTCAGTCGTAAACGACTTGTAGGAACTGAGTCGCAGAAATTAGAGCATGTCCTATTTCCTACGACAAATCGCATGCTCTCAGCCAATGAAATGCCTTGAATTGTTCAGCGCGAGCTACTTCCTTGTTCATCATGGAGACCAAAACAAAGTCGCGTTTGGATTTTCAGCGAGCTGAGACCGAGCTTTTCATTTCATACTATCTGTCACAGGAATGCTTGTGGAACTTGCAACATTCCAACTATTCCAAAAGGGAGAACAGGGTGGCTGCGCAATCCATGATTGCAAAGCAGATGGCCTGCCATGGTCGCGAGATGACAGGTACAGTTCGGCTATGTCAAAGTGACCTAGCAGACGACATGTGATTTTGTTGTCGACTTTCATTGTTTTGATTATCACTGTTGATAGTTAACGTAAATTACATAATAGCAATTATTTAATGTTTTACCTTATGCAGACTCTTTGTGCAAAAACATGACTTTTTTAGGCCTATATTTACTTGAAAGAGAAATCTGGCAATAAATTCTGGATAATCATATTATTAGGCTAGTCATTACACTAGCTGTCCTATTATTATGTTCGATTTGTTACAATTTATAAATAAGAAATAAATTGTTACAGGATTCGAATATAATAATAAATAATGTAATAAATACTGTACCGTAGGGATGTTTTAATCATTGTGTTATTTTTTACATATAATATTTATGACCAAATTACCAAAAATAACATTGTAAGACACCATAACTGCCTGATCTATAATTAATGTTATTCATATTTATAAATGTGATATTCAGACAATGTTATGATTTCATTTCCAATGTGTTTTCAAATTTTGTAAATCTGTAGTAGATCTAATCACTGTACATTGTTGACATTACATTAAGTTAGTACCTACCGTAAATCCTTGAATAAACGCCCGGCAATTATTAATTTCGAACCCTGATTTGACCCGGCGATTATTCAAGGCAGGCGATTATTCAAGTCATTTATTTTAGTTAAAATATGACTATTCCAGACAGGCGATTATTTATTTCAACTAGGGCTTAGACCCGGCGATTATTCAAGGCAGGCGATTATTCAAGGATTTACGGTATATGACTCCCCCTATTTTGTGTATGCATTTCAGTTGACCAAGTTGCAACAAAGATTGCAAGTTTACGAACATACTACGGACGGGAGCTGAGAAAGATAAATGCATCAGAGAAGAGTGGCGCAGGTGTGGATGAGGTGTACACTTCCACCTGGGAATTCTTCCCTCTCCTGGACCCTTTCCTAAGATGTCACGTCCAGCAGAGGCAGTCCTCAAGCAACATGGTAAATAAGGCATAATTTTCAAATATCAGAATTATAAGGCAGCAGAGTATATTATTCAAATACATCTACCTGTATCTTTTTTGATATTGAAGAAATTTTGATTCATTAGTTCATGGTGTAAAAAGACATCCATTTACACAGATCTATACAAAATAGACCTGACAGCCACCAATTACCTTTTACTTGTTGTGACACATCCTGGAAAAAAGTAGTTACTGTAGGGAAATTTGAATTTGTTGAAATTAGGAATAATGTTTTATTTCTTCATTTACAACATATGATATCAATATGAAAAATGCATAATTTCTTGCTAATTTTGCCCAGTATATATACTCAGTAGTTCCGTATTTCCTCCAGCATATGAAATATAATTTGTGTGTTTATTTCAGGTGAAGGCAGAAGCAGCATCCACCTCCTGCGAAGGCAGATCAGGCCTGGATGTGGAGCCGAAGGGTGATACGGATAACCCAGCTGCAGTGGTAAGCTATTAAGGCAAAAATATATTCATATCACTTTTCAATAAGACAAATTGGTCTCAGGGGTTAACAATTCAGTAAATCCAAGGTCACAACCAAAATTCACCTTTGATTCGCCTTAAAACTCCCTAAAAAGTCACCTTTGTTAATGTTGAACAAATTAACCACAAAATAAGCTGGACTTTAATAAATAGCTCTGTGACTTGCAAAAGCCTGCATCACTGGCATTGAAAATATTTGACCCCTGTGTAACAGTCTGCATGTAAATCTCCTTATTTCAAGTCATTTGATAATTATATTTAAAAAAATAACAACAGTAATCAACTCATATTAAATGTTTTTATTGCAACCTATTTACTACACTTATACAATTGCATTACTATATAAAATTACAAGTTACAGTCTTATTGGCAACTCAAAATATAAGAATTCATCAAAGATATGAATTAAGGTTACCTTTTAACTCATCAAATTTTATAATATCAGTTACATAATATTTGAGGGAGTCTGGGTAACTTATTTCAAGCTGCTAATAAAGACACCTCCACCCCACCCCAAAGTAAATGACCTCATACCAAGGTTTGTTGTTAAAGCAGTATGAACCTTAAAAACCTCAAAATTAACAAATATCAAATTTCACAAAGAAATACCTGGCCACTTTTAAACATCATGGCTTATCTTAAGAGAGGAGAGGTGTTTGATCAACACATTCCACTCAATAAATATCAAATTCATTCACAGATTTTAAGATTATATGCATTTGATCATTTATTGATGAAAAAAGTACTGAAAATTCATTGTCTTGCTACCCTCTTATCATCCATGTTAAACAAGGTTTCTCTGTTTGAATGTCAAATAGGGATCTAAACTGTTTATTTTTGAATAATCAAATCCAAATTTGAATGTGTAGTTTCTCCCATATGACAATAGTTATAATTGGCCAAATTTCAGTAGTCTCACATTTGTCCTCATATTTTCATTATTTTTGCATATTTGGGAACTTTAGTTCAATTAAATAGTAAATAAATAAGCAATTGTTATTTATGGATAGGCCAATAAACTAATTAATCAAAATATGTAAAGAGAAATAGAATTCATTTTCGAAAATAGGCGGTGCTTAAATAAGTTCTTTGTGCATATTTCAGGAACCCAGTCAGGAAATTGGAAATGCTTCGATTCAACCCAAGAAGCGAAAAGTGGAAGCAGGCGGGGACATAGAAAATGTGTTGGTCAGATCACTTCAAGCAATGGAGGAAAAGAACAAAACCAGGACCGATCGGCTTAATGATGCCGACTACCTGTTCGGTCAACAGATCGCCTTAGAACTTAAACAAATCAGTAATGACAGGAAAAAGCAGTTACTTAAACTGAAAGTTCATCAATTGATTTATGAATTTACCTGTGAAAATGAGCAGTAGATATAAATGTTCATTAACTTGTTAAAACTCACAAAAGTGGTACATCATAAGTTAACTGTTGTCATCAATTTGTTTTCTGCAATTTCAAATTTCTAGCCCATTAAGCCTCGAAAGCATGTGAGTTTTGCTCGCTTTTTGCTTGTTTTACCTGCATGTAACTTTAATATTTAAACCCTGATGAGCTACAGAGCTTATGGCCCTATTTTTGCTATAATAAACTCTGATTAACATGTAAAAATAACATTCATTGCAATTTCTTTACATACAATGAGTGGTTGTAATTGTTGACAAGGAACAAAATTGGTAACATTACATTTTTCTCATAAATATTCACAAAATCTGGATTCTTTTTCCGCATTATTTTCCACTTGTACAAAATAATTTGAAAATAATTTATTTTACATGATTCATTTCACATATAAATCTATAATATATAGAGGTTATCTGTATTTTCATAATGAATTCAAATTATATCAGTCACCTTAAGCGGTGAAAGTATCATATATTTTCACTGTAGCAATATACCACAGTATTTCACCGGCAATTATCTAACAGGGTTCATAAAGATTTGAAAAGTGTTTGAATTTACCTTTGTCTAATGAAAAGGACTTGGATTTGACATTTCTCACTAATCACAAAGACCTTTAACAGTGCTAGAATCTTTTATATTGCCCTTGAAAAGTCCTTGAAAATGGCTGATTTATCAATGTTGAAGTAATTTAAATTTTGGAAAGATCTTGAACTTTGGATTAATAATTATCAACAACAAAAAATAACAATTTCAAAATGTTTGATTTGGTTTGTTTCCTCATATAACAATGGTTTGATCAATCAAATCATTGTCTCTGCAAAGAAATTTATGAATTTATGTAATATAAAAAAATCAATACCAAAATTCAATAATTATAAATAAATTATGTCAGATATTTTTCTGTGGAAAAATACATATTTCCAAAAAACAATGAAATTAGTAAATTTAATAAAAAGTGGAAATCACTCATCCCAATTTTCAAGAAATAGTATGTTAATATGTTGTTTATATCAGATTCTACCTTGATTCTACCTTGTCAATTATTGACCAATGTACCCCCCAATCCATTGTACTCAGACTCTGAGACTTTGTAACCCTTTGGAACAAATTAAAAAAACAAACTTAAATAGTAAGGGTAGGCTGATCTAAAACTTAAATAATATTTTCAGTACATGTTGTTAGTTCCTGTACTTGATATCATCCCATAAAATATCATGAATATTGGCACAATAATTTGAAACATGTTATTCTTAATTTCTTTGGAACATTTTTTAGAAACGTTGCCTGAAAACACAACAAATGTCCATGACGAGTCCTTGAAAAGTCCTTATATTTGTCAGGCTAATGGCCATATGAACTCTGTAAAATAAAGTTTTTGTCTCAGGAAGATTCTGAAATGTACAGTATGTTATGTACAGTTTATAACAATGTAATAAACTATAAAAAATTAAATAAATTATTGTTATTCAAGTTTCTCTTTTCTTTTTTTTCTTTTTTCATCCATGAAATACAGTGTTTTCTTAAATTATTTGTTCAGTCATACACTGGTCTAAATGATTTTTGTTCTTATACATGTACAAAAAGGTTAAACAAGAGATATTACTTTCTCATGTGTCTATTGGTGTTGACTGGTACATATTTTCAACTTTCAATGACATATCAATCCATATCATTATACAACCATGTCCCATTGCCATGAGACCTGTCCATTTGTGATGAAATAATCAGATATTTCATCACGAATGTCCAGTGCACTGGTAGCATACCTGTTACCCCCCTGCTGGGCAATACCAGGTATGTTGGCCAGTGCTCCATCAGCATGCTCAACAGTGTCAGGCTGATGGTAGACAGCATCATTGCTGGTCTTCAGGAAATTGTGGAGGGAAATTGCAGCCATGATAACCTTTTCACCAACCTCTGGAGACACCTGTAGTGGCTTCCTGAAAATGCAAAAGCGACTGACAAGAATACCAAAAGCATTTTCTGAAACTCTTCTTGCCCGTGACAGCCTGTAATTGAAAATTCTCTTAGAATATGATAAATCTCTCAGAGGGAAGGGTTTCATGAGGTAAGTTTTCAGTGGGAAGGCATCATCGCCAACCACAACACAAGGAACAGGGTCGTGTCTTCCAGGTAGGGGGGTGGGGGAGGGCAGGTGCAGAGAGTTAGACTCCAAGGCATGCGACAAATCAGAATTGGCATATACAGCTGCATCACCTGCTCTGCCGTTGGCACCAACATCAACAAAAATAAATCTGCAGCTGGCATCAACAAGTGCTAACAAAATTATGCTAAAAAATTTCTTGTAGTTGTAATATGCCGATCCGCTGTTGTTAGGAGCTCGAACGGCAAAGTGCTTCCCATCTAGGGCTCCAATGCAGTTGGGAAACTGCCACTTCCTCTCAAAATCTTCCCTGACCTTGTCCCACTCGCCTTCAGTGCTTGGTACCTGTGGAATATATCAAATGTATATCTACCCTATTCATAAGAAATTAAATAACAATGGTAATTTATAAATCCGTACACAAGGGGTATGTTCAAAGCATTTAGAAATGTAAGAAGGTAATCATATTAATAACTAAGAAATAGAATTTAAAAGGACTAGCATACTGGGTAAATTAAAGCATAAAATATTCATAAAGGCCTATTCTAAGAATAAATTAGTAATTTAAACATGTATATTGACCTTTTGTAATTTTTCAATGAATACTTATTTCAATTCGTTATAATCATAATGACATTCATTAATTTTGAAAAGGAATTAAATTGATAATTGTGAATATATAGTGTAGGCTCTGTTTATAACTTACCTGGACATAGTCTTTGTGAAGGACTGAGGATATCGCAGCACACACTTCGGGAACAAACTGGCATATGGTGTTCTTCGGAATTCTGTATAGGAACTCCAACGATTGGTAGCTGTCACCTAAACAATTAGTTTGAAATCATTATGAAAAACAAGTCATTGCTTGTGTTATTTTGGGTATTTTATTGCGCTTCATTATCTCCCTTGATAATACGTCGGGACCAGACTTTGTTTACTGTTTTTACTTCCGGGTTTGTGCGATGAAAGTGTTGTTGGTCATAAATCATTTTTCTCACGCCTCTGAGTTACGGTAACGCTATGGTTTAAATGTTGCAAGCTTTAGAACAAACATTCAATATAGGTATCAGATAAACTATAGATTTGCATGCTTACCACTCGCTAGGTACCGAAGGGTAAGCGCAAGCTTCTCTCCAGCGGGGATGCTGTCTCTCATCGGGGTGCATCTTCTTTCTACGATGGGTCTGACCTATTATATAATATAGAAACAAATTATACAAGATTATCAAACAAGGAGAGCAAATTTCGAGCCGTATTTTAAGACATTAGATAAACCAGGGGGAATATGTATATATTATATCTTATCTTACCTTGTCCAGCAGAAAGTTGAAATTAGCCATATCCATTCTCAGAAAATTCTTCAGTGAACGCGGGTCGTCAGCCTCCAACTCCTTGAGTAGGGCATTGTATGCACCTGACTCGCCCCGTCTGCTAATCCAACCACGTACCCAAACAGATTTCCTCTTCCGTGTTTTTCTTTTCTTTCGTTGACCGACCACATACGCGTATGCACACAGTGCAACTAGCGTCTCTTCATCGCCTGACGAATCCATGTTGTCATTAGAGCCGCGATAATCTCGCGAGATAAGAGTCGTTACGATTGTTAAAATACCTATACTCGCGATTTTAGTCTCACTACAAATCGCAAGCTACATGTTGTTACTACACATCGCACCGTGAGAACGCCCCTTAAGGCTAATCTATCAACAATATTCGTTAATCAGCTCACGTTAATCTAATAACAATATAACTCTTTATTAACGTAGCAGTGTGTGTCATAAGAGTCACCCGAGCACATGTCTTTAACAAGTTTGATATTCTAATGGTAACTTACTTCTTTCATTTCAGCTTTCTGCCGTAATCTCCTCGTTGGCTTCTGGATAATGGAAAGGTTAAGGAAGCGAAACTGATTCTGATGAGAATCGCCAAGGGAAATAAGAAGGAAGTTGACCCCGACTTGTTTGAGGGTCTCACTGTAACCGAGGATGAGGTTAAGAAAGAGTCTTTCTGGAATCTGTGCAAATCCAAGATACTTCTACGCAGAATGCTTGTTATATGTTACTGCTGGTGTGTACTGACTCAGGTCTTGTATGACTTCAAACAAATATCAGTTCCAGACAAGGTGACTGCAATGCCAATTTTTTTTAACGAAAAACAATTATGAATGGGCACCTTGTAAGAATGAGCATGCTGCTTTACTTAACTTTAACTATTAATGGCTGAGAGATGAGATTGACGCAAAGTGTTGTCAACAGTGATAGTCCATGATCGAACCCGCCTTTGAGCAGCTATTGGCTCTATAGAAATGTTTATATGAATGTTTATCTCCATGATTTTAATGTTCTGCGACAGAAATCGTGTATTTTATCCAAAATGCAAAATATGGTTATGATTCAGGCCTTGTGTAACATTTTAACTATAAACGTTGTCTGTTCAATTTATTGTAACACTTGCAGAGGTAAATTTGGCAACCTTAGTGTATAGTTAAAGGTCAAAGTGTGTTTTGGAGGCATTCATCAGTTTTAAAAATTGTGAATTACATGTTCGCCATCAGTATGAGTTTTTACGGTCTGAGCATGAACGTGACGAATCTCTCTGGAGACATCTACCTCAACTTCTTCCTCTTTGCTTTGATCGAAGTGTTCGCCTACATCCTGTGTTACATCCCCATGGACAGAATGGGCAGGAAGAAACTCCTATGTACTTTTCTACTGGCTACAGGTGTTGCTTGCATAGTACCTCTCATCCCTGTACTTGCATCAGACACACGTACGTACATGGTTGTTTTCATAAATAACATAATTCAAGTCATGCCGAAGTTTGCTGTATATAGGGAGTAAAACGATCAGTTAGTCTTATTTATCTCCACGTATTTACAAAGCATGCATGCAATCAATTAACGAATTCAGAAACAATGGCAACAGGAATGTGAAATGTTTAATGCTCTTCATATGACTGATTGTTTTGGGACTACTTTGCTCAAATAGTCGCTGTATTTAAAACATGCAAAGAACAGCGTTGGGGATGAAAACAAGTACAGTGAAGATAAAAGTACAAATCCAAATCATCCGTGTAATATTTATGAGATAATGAGGTTGGCATTTCAGTTTATATCGGCTTATATATGCTACAATGACGCCTTGGACAGGACGATATCATGTTAGGCTATTCAAGAAACGTGTTTTTGACCCTCAAAGTTTGAAAGACAAATGGCCGCCGAAATTGCCTTAAATAGTTGCAGATGCACACTAAATATGTCATTGTAAACGATCTGATATCCAGGCTTTGTTACCCATTTTGACCATCTGTAATAATTGAAATAAATTATCGTAACACTATTGTGATATTTTAGTAACGGTTATTGAAATAAACTTTAAAAACATTTTACCAAAGCCCAATTCTTCGAATTATTGTAGAATATTTACTGTTTATCAGAACTGTATTATAACTTCCTTCAGCATATTTGAAAACATCATATCATTAATACTATACCATGCATACAAGTTGTTTTAATTTGTATTTTTTCTCAGCCAACCCATGGGTGATAAATATCCTTGCTACCATCGGAAACACGTTGGCCTCAGTAAATTTCGCTCTGGTGTACACCTTTACTTCTGAACTGATGCCCACTTCAGTACAGAACTCAGCAATGTCTTTAGGATCCCTGTCAGGACGAACAGGCAACCTGATTGCTCCTTATATCGTGGATCTGGTAATAACACTACATCATCAAAAGCTGAACTAATGCGAATTAATCATAAATGTTCTCTTAAAATAAACTGTATATATTGAAATTTCTTTTGGATTTCATTGCTTTAAAATGAAATCTGGTTCACATATAAAACATTAGTGATACAAAATTAACAAATTAAAGTCAAAACAGCTTGAGAGAAACAAGCCGATATGACTGGGGTAATTGAAATGCCGCTACTGTGTAAGGTCTCAATGAAAGTTCTGTCACTTCTGTGTTAAGTATAAGAAATGTTCCTGATGTGGTTGTCTCTGATGTATGTAAAGGTAAAGGTACGAAGACGAGGTCTTGGTGCCTGTAGATAGACCGCAGGGGGAGTCGGGTAGGACAGATAGACGGTGGCCGAAGGCCAAGGTCTATCTGTTCTACCCGACTCCCCCTGCGGTCTATCTAGAGGCACCAAGACCGAGTCTGAGTACCTTAACCGGATTATGAACTGAGGGAAGATTGCATTTAAAAAATAAAACAAAAATATAGCAGTTCAAACATACTCACACCCCTCTGAAAATGAACTGGTCCAAATGACTTCATAGGTTTGTGACAGGATTTGGAAACCATTAATAACAATATTTTTAAAAACGAATTTTAGTTATGTGTTAAGTAATCAAAAGCTGAAAAAAATATTTTCCTTTAACATTACAAAAAAAAATTTGACAGTAAATATTAGTGTCATCATCAGGCAACGCAGCCGATCACCTGACATTGTGCCCGTGTATTTCCTGCAGCAGTGAGCGTGAATCGTGAGAAGACGAATCGGTCTAAAATGGAGTCAGATGACGACTTATTTCTTACTCAAAGTAAGTTTGTTGGTGAAGAGGAATCAAAAAGTGCTGAAGAGGTATCTACTTATAAACCTTTGCAGTTTGGCGACCCAGTAGATATTGAAGAAATCCAAGGTATGGTGAATGAAGCAACGCCTTCGAACACAATTTACAATGTGAGTGGGCCGTTTCTCTGTTCAAAAAATGGCAAAATCATCGACTTCTTCTATCGATTTCTGAAAATTTGAAACTGTCCCGTCATTGCCTGACCATGAACATAAATGACATGCCAGATGTTTTGTTAAACGAAGCTTTGCAACATTTTGTTTTTGAGGTTAAACGTGAAAATGGTGCAAACTATAAAAGCCAGTCACTGTATGGAGCTTTTTGTGGAATTCAATCATACCTCCGGTCTAAAGGAAGGCGTATTAACTTGTTTGAAGATGAAGTATTTCAAGATTGTGTAAAGGCCCTTAACGCTAGCATGAAGCGTTTGGCGGCATTAGGCCATCGACCTGCAAATAAACTTCCTGCTCAACCGATAACCGTGGATGAAGAAAACGAGCTGTGGGAGAAAGGGATATTAGGAGACGATAATCCAACCCAACTTCTACACACGATGGTCTATCTCACCGGTATTCATTTCGCCTTGCGCGGTGGGCAAGAGCACAGAAATCTACGCCTTCGAGTGGGGCCACAGATCCAAGGGCCATACACTGACCCAACTTCCAAACGACGATACTTGGAGTACCATGAAGATGTGTCTAAGACAAACTCCGGAGGTTTGAAGCACCGAGAATGTGTTCCAAAAGTAGTGAAAGCTTTTGAAAACTCAGCTGATAAACGACGGTGTTATGTGAGATTATGGGAAAAGTACACGTCCCTTTGGTGAGTTTTTTTCATTAACTTTAATCCATTTATGACTTTATTAGTGACAAATAATGAATACATGTACTAATAGAAAACTTAATATGACAAATGTTAAACATATGTTCAGAAATAATACCAACTCGAAAATATGATTTCCCTTGACAAATACATTACCTCTTTGTCTATTTCAATGTCACGTTTCAATATTGAATTTATTTTAAAATTCTTTGTTTCAGTCCTGTAAGCAGTAAAATCGAGGCATTTTACTTGACTCCATTGAAGAAACCGAAGAAAGATTGCTGGTATATGTCATCCCCAGTAGGACACAACACATTGAAAACAACCGTGAAGAAACTTTGTGAAGCAGGTGGACTTAGTGGAAAGCGAACGAACCATTCCTTGAGGGTAACAAGTGCCACTCGGCTCTATGATGCCCAAATTGACGAACAACAAATCTGTGAGCAAACTGGTGAGATTTACGAAATTTTATGAACTGTAGCACATTTTTATAAAAGCAAGTTTATATAAATAAGAGTAACTTTGATTAAACATCTCATTAGATTTGTCCGCATTTGTATAAAACTGTATAGGGTTTTACTTTAAACAAAGTACAAGGCGGCAATTTCAGTAAAATTATAATTTCGAATGAAAATATTTCCATTGTTTTACCGAACCATAAGTATGTCCACTTGTTTAAAACCTTGATTTGCCAAAGACAGGAGTCGTTCACTAATTGTTACGTTTTTATTCAAATACCCTAAAGCTCTCGGTATAAATAACCTGGTTTTAACATACCATTTTAATGTATAAATGTCTTCAGGACATCGGAGCTCTGCGGTGAGATTATACAAGAGGACAAGTTCAACTATGCAGGCTGAAGTGTCCGACATTTTGTACGGCAATTCCAAGAAGAGTAAAAGCGAGACGGAGACCCGTCCAAAGTCCCCGGAATCTTTGACGGAGAAGCCCAACGCCGAAACTACTGTCGCTGCGCCAAGCTCAAGCTCAGCAACAACATCCACCGTTGGTGTACCAACCTTGAAGACTGATGAGGAAACACAGAAACGCCCCGTCACTCTAGTTTTCAATTTGAACATGTAAATTCATTATTAAACTGATAAAACATTGTTGTTTTATACTTTTCAAGGGGACCAGACATGGACATCATCAGGGAAGTCTATCTGACTTGGAGACCTCTGACGAGGTCTATCTGTGATAGAAAGACCTCATTTGAGGTCTTTCTATCACAGATAGACCTCGTAAGAGGTCTTTCTATCACAGATAGACCTAACTTGATGTCGTCCGGGTCTTACATCCAGGTTAAGGCATGCTGTTAAACAAAGGGATGACGTCGCCAGAGGTTTATAAGTGGTGATCAAGCACATCCCACAAATATTCAATCGTGGAAGCGTCAAAACAGACACTTGTGATCTGTGGATGAGCGTTGGTAAACACTCCCAATTACGTTTAAAAAATGGACATTGTGACGTTGCAAAACTCGTCTCCGTAGCGTATGTGAGTTAAAGCCCGTTCCACACGAATAAGTGTTGTCAGACTACCATACTGAATGCCACTTCAACCCTAACACTACCTCCGATTAACGATTAACCTACTGTGGTACGTTCGTTCCAACAGTGATATACCTATACACGTCCATCACCACTTCCAAGCGAGAACTTGGCCTCACCAGCGAACAAGACGCATCTCCATCTCAGCTGGGGCCATATAGACACCCCTGGAGACGCTCCTTGGTGTGACGTTGCATCAGGATGTTACATCACACAGGTCTCCTGTCACACATTTCAACTGCTTGCAAACGATTATGGACAGTTTGATCTGAGATCCTGATGAGTCCTGTTACTTGTGGAGCTGTTAATTGATATAACGTTGCTCAATCTCCCACAAATCCTCTCTGATGAAGTGGTCATTTGCAGATGTTGTTACTCAAGGACATCCTACGTTGTCACTGACAGTGGTGTTGTAACTCTTCTGAAGATTTCTGATCTTCAGACTTATCACACCCATACAGTGATTTATCGAACTTTGCTCACTCTCCTTATAACCCACTGCTGTTAGAGAACTATTTATGGTAATTCACAAATTTATAATGCCCGTGCGATTTGTTAATGTTGTTTGGCGAAATGATCAAGATTAGGGTGCTAAAGTTTTTTGTGTTGTGTGACAAACAAATGAAACACAGAATTTACCAAACAGATAAGAAGATTATTTTTGCCGTTATATACTATGAAATTCTAATTGCACAATATTCAATATGTAAAGTTTTTTTTTTCAGAGAAAGTAAAATGCTAAGAATGCCATGCCACTAATGGTTTGGCTAAAATGTAAATATACCAGATACAATGCCAAAACTCGTAGCGTGTACCAATTATTCCAGACATGTCTTTAGTGTTACAGTTATGGTGATCCAGATTGTTGCATTATTGTATTTTGTTGTGTTTAAACATCTTCAACTCGTGCTAATTATATATCTACAGACGCCACCGGTAGTCACTGAACTATTACTATAGATGTGACGGTTGGTTCGTTTACATACTCGATATGTTGACCTAGTATTTCGAAACTTAATGTTGATACTTATGATGTTATCTTGCATTCCAGACACTTTATATCAAAGGGCGATATGGACAGATTCATCCAATGATCATTTTCGGAGGAATAGTAGCATTGGCTGGGTTTCTGTCGTTCTTTCTTCCCGAAACAGTGAACAAACGCTTACCAGAAACTATCAAAGAAGCGGAACAACTTAAGTAACAGCCATTCTCCTGTCTGGATTTAGATGTAGGATAAATAACATCAGTTTGTTAATAGGAATCAGTTTAGTTTGGATGATAATTAGACCCATCCAACCGAAACAGTGATACACGATCGACTGTTGACTTTAACATGTACGTTTGGTTTATAACAGTATGCTTAAAGGAATCTTTTCCTCTTTTCAAATGTAAATCTTTAAAGCTCAGCACCACGCTTTGTAAGTTTAAGTCATTTAGCTTCCCCTTTTGTCAGAACACAAAGACTTAAAGATTCTTCCATGACCTCTTCAAATCTTAATCTGTTTGTTTTCAGAGTCGCATATGATAGAGATGTTCCTGAAGAAGGAAAACTGCTGTGTCTGACTAAAGACAAAACAGGATTACAAGAAAAGCCGATCGCTTCAAGTTGTTGATGAATATAAATTGTCTACATATAAGTCTCTGCTGCAATATTTGGACATTTTGCTTCTCAAGGTTTCACTGACGACAGTACAGTCAGCCCCGTTTATCCGGACCCCGGATGTCTGGATACCATGATATTGCCACGATGTTCATCTATTCATAATTGATTAAATCATCAATAAGTACTCTGTTATTTTCGTTGTCTTTTGGTCAGATACATGTGTGATTCTGCACGACTCGTTATCCCAAATGTACCCAAATCGTGCAGATAAACGGGTCTGACTGTATTTTGTTGTTGCTAAAGTTATATTGATATTGAAAAATAACTATTTCACATTGGAACCATGATGACACAGAATAAATTATCTACCTAACGTCAAAGATGATTAGTTGTGCCATTTACAAAAAAGTATCACCAACTTCCTTATTGTCATCAATGTATGCAAATTATGTTTGCCTGTAAACAATCTTTCTTCTCAAACAACTTTTATCAGGGCCTTTGTTATTCATTGAATATTACTACATTGTCCAGGGACACTTTAATGATACCTTTATAATCAGAGATCTAAATTGCAAACTTCATGCATCAAGCAGAATTAGGGTATTTGAATCTGTAAGTTAAGTTTCATCAAATGTCGTGACTTAAAATTTGATGATTTTTCAAAGTCAGTCCCATCTGGGGAATGCAGGCATTGTTAGATTTTAAGTAATTTCATTGGCTGCTTATTTTTCGGCGTTAGGAAACGTTCGGGGCTTTCACCCTCAGGGTATTACAGTAAGAAGTAATAATACCCTAATGTCTAGAGATGGATTAATGACCTTTGTCTTATTTTGTTTCAGTCAGCTGTGTGCCTTGTATTTCTCCAACATGTCTGATAGCATACTTCTAGATCACCTCATAAAGTAACCATTAAATGACCTAATTGTGACTATTGAAAAGTGTCTTGACATATTTTCCCTCCTAACTTACTTTTATAGATATATAAGTTCCAGGTGTCATGTTTTTATCCTGTAATATAAGATACCCATGGCAATCAAACACAGGCGGTCAATGGGACCGACAGTGTGCTTTATGAGACAATAAAACATGCTCGTGATTTCAGGCGTCAGTTAGAGCGTCGCTTAGCAAATGACGTCATATTTTACGTCACGTTGATTGTTCAATGCTAGTGAATGTGTTCTACGACGGGAGACATTGATATTCTAAAAAAAAAGTTTATAGAAACAAAATATCTCCACGTTTTTTTTATTATATAAAAGCGAGTAGATGTTAAAGGGCATTCGCCCTTCGTGTTTTATGTTCCCTGCTTTGTTTTATTCAACGATAAAGCAGGCCAACTCGTCTTCTATTTCTTAAATCGAAGTGTTTCGATATGTATGTTTACATTGCTCATTAGATTCATCATCTTGGCAACAAATGCTGCTATGAATAACACACTTGCATTCGGGCTTTGTTTACCTTTGTCTTCTTTGCTTTAATTTAAACTCAACAAACCATATTCTATTGAAAGTATTCGAATAGTCTGAGAAAGAATGTGACGAATCTCTCTGGAGACATCTACCGCACCATCTCCCTCTTCGTTGTGCTGGAAGTGTTTGCCTACATCCTGTGTTACTTCCTTATGGACAAACTGGGCAGGAAGAAACTGCTCTGTATGTTCCTGGTCCCAACTGGAGCTGCCTGTGTACATGTTAACTACCACTCATTCCTATATTACGCACAGACACATATGAAATCCACAAGACATAAATGTTTGAAAGTTCAGTCACGTTAGGTTATTCATCAAATCTGCTCACAATTATCAGTAAGTATATTCCTGAAGTCGAGTAGAACGTATATCATGTTAAACATTTACATAGCTCTGAAGCCGAATCTCTGTTTAAAGAATACCCCACTTGCTCTGTCTTTTCTCTCTCATCTTTTTAAACATCAAAATCATTTAAATTCACTTTTTATTTTCGACCAATATGAGGTATCGGAAAAGTAGTATATATACGAGTTGATATTGTTTCTCAGCATGATGTGATGGGAAAGTGCGTTTCCTCTGTTTCTTTCAAAATTACTAAATCAGAATATGTTTTTATGAAATGCTTTCATTAGGATGTAATATGTTTATATATGATTTGTTTATATATGCCATTTTCCTCCTGTGTAGATAATATAACACAAGCAATAGCACCAACAAACTACTCCTCACAACCTGTAACATTATGGTTCATTACGAACATCGAGTGCCACTTGGAACCTATGTCTAGGTGGTCTGGTGAATATCAACAATGGCTTGCTTTACTCACCAGGTACAACCGACACAGAAGTACAACTATATTTATGGTAGCTATGAATTACATGCAAGAAGCACGGAGCATCTCCTCATACGTTTTGAAATGTCAGTTGGTATTCCCATAGACTTCAAACTTTGTAAGTGATATATACGGTCTAAAATCTCAATAATGAAGGAAAGTAATGAAATGAAAATTAATTTAAATATTTGGGATTACCTCATCTAGACATCAATTTCTCATTTCGTTTGCGACTTTATTGTTATACATGTACTTGTACTTTAAGTTGCTAGAAATCACCATCACTGTAAGTCTCCGAAGAGCTCTTAGTAATAGGACGCATAGAATTTTTTCTGGATAACTACTTATTTACTGTATAAACGACGTACATGTATAAGTTAACAATAACGATTTTTTTTATCAATATATCAATATGTATATGTCAATATATTCTTTAAGGCCTGTTTTACATTGATTACAAGCAAGAAACCTGCAATTCTGTTAGAAATGATTACCCAAAACTTGATTGGAAGCTACCATATCTGTTTCATCAGTTTGACATCCTTAATGATCTGTATTGATAAATGTGATTCACATGTAAAATTTCTCGACAGCTTTATAAAATGCTAATAAAGACCGATTCACCAATGTAAATATATTGTCCTTAAATCTCACTGCTTAAATGATTTTGGACATGCTAACATGTTTTGGAAAAAAACGACGACATCTTCCAAACATTTAGATCATTCCTTTTTCCAGACATTGCCTTAAGAGAATTGCTATGTGTAAAAAGTACGGCATGAAAACAAATATCAAATTATTTAAAAAAAAAAGAACATGCAGTGTGCGTTGTCAAATGTGACAATAAACAGGTAAAATTCACATCATCTCTCCTTTAATTTCGAAACACAGGGCTTTTGTTATTCTACTCTGTACATTTAAAGCTATGCTTGTCAGGCGACAGCATCTATACTGAATTGAGCCCGTTTAGTTGTGTAAATAAACGACGTTACAAACATATACTGGTACTAACACAAATAGAATTCGAAACCAATTTTTAAAATCACCAAATCGTTAGTTCTGACTAACAGCATTTGAACTTGGGATTCAAGTAAATAATCTGCTGCCATGCTTTTGTTTAGACCAAGTAACATCAACAGTGGCTTATGGATAGACTGTAGAGACAAGTAATAGCATGGTTCATTAGGAGCACCAGGTGCCACTGGGAACATTTATCACTATCCAGACGATGTGTTTAATATCAACAATGGCATTATTTGCCACCTAAATGTCACGGAAAGAATTAATTACCGTTTGGCATCAATGTAACGCATCCAATGTTATTTCTGTCTGCGTGCAAATAATGTATTGTAGTCTCTGGTTCGTGTTTTTATCATGTACATTTTTATTGCATTAGTGTTTTGAAAGCGCTGAACATATACAATATCAAGCATTCCAAGTAGTACGATACGATGAACTAAGATCGATGTGCAGCTTGTATGTACCATGTCAGATTACTTTTCCTATCGTGCAGCATATGTATTTTACTTTTATAAATGAGATTCGCAAACATTACACTTTTATATTATTCAGCTGAATGCAAGTAAACACTGTTACATGTGTAATATTCCTGACCGATTTGGTCAATGTGAATAGCGTCATTATTCTGATCATGTGTGTCACTGTGAATATTTACCTAAGTAATTGTGATATGCAGAATATCACAAACAGCGCGATTGCTAACCAGTTAAAATACCAAGGAACGAGTATATTACGTTTATGGAAACATTTTAAATGTGAATTGACATTTCTAATGGTGTTATGGTGACAAATAGAAAGATTGATCAGCTTAATTTCCGATAGCCTAATATTGTTGAAACACTTGTTCCTTTAAAAAATATATATATGTAAGCACTGTTGTAGTTAAATTCACTATATAAAAACGGTTTGCTATAGAGGCATGACACATTACATTTTGATCAAAAGGCAGATACTAAAGTTTGACCAATTAACTTGAAAGAATGGAATTTTATTTTTTTGATTTGTTTTATTCACTTCACGAGGGTACAATAACATAGCAATACATCGCATTGAAATGTAGACATATGCCCTGATACAACATGACAGAATGCATAATTATTTCGTTCAATAATTGGGAGAAAACAATTCTTCATCTTCATAGAGAAGTTCATCATTGAGTGTTAAAGCAGTGATTTACAGGAATTAAATGACATTCTCTAATATTTCCATTTTTTCTCAAAAGAATTAATGTTATTATTTCTCCTGGTGATGTATTTCTCAATGCCAGAGATATCCTTTAGTATATTTACGAATACCAAGAAAGAAGGCTTGTAACCTGTAATGTTCATGACGAAAATGTGTCGTTTAGCATATGATTAAGCAAGTGGTCATCATTTGCACAAAATAATATATCTGGAGTTTGTATTTTGATGGTTTCAATATGGAAAAGTCTTAACACCTGAACATGAAAAGAATGGAATTACTTACATTACAGCAACCAAGATGCGAAACGTTATCTCCATGATTTGTCTTCCTTAAACTGCTGGATGAGATTCTCTTATTCCATAAGGTTACTCCTTATGATTCGTTTATTTCATAAGGTTACTCTTACTTACACATTGTTCCTTCTTTCTTATCAGCCTGCTTTTGATGTTGAAAACATCGAGGGTTCTTAAAGAGAGACTTCGTCGAAGGACCTAATCATTATAGACCGGGATCATTAGCTCTCTTCCCAGGCGCTGAATTTTATAAATATGGGTCCCATCGAAAAAGCCGACCGAGGACATCTCGCTTTCAGTTTGTTCAATATGTATATATAGTTTATTATAGAAGTTCCTATAGAACACACACACAGACGCACATATTTATTTATTAGACCATAACGACACATATGCTATTGGTTACAAAATTTATCAGATTACATGCAGTTGTCATAAATACGATAGCAACCAACACGATACCCATAATACAATATGGACATATATTAATGGGCCCTATTAAATATTGATAGTCATTAAACGTGGACAGGTAATAAACTCTTATCATAAAATCATTATTACCTATTAGTTCTGATCGTGTGATATATATTTAGTAACAGAGCGACAAACAATCCAAACTTATAGTATTATCTTTGATAATGTCATCACCACAACCGCTGAAACAAGGAGGTAGATCTCACTGGCACTATCATCTCAATCCAACTCAGCGTGATTTCTAGGTGTTACTATAAATCTCATCCAGCAGTTATCATAGTCGAGCCTCAAACTATCTGGAAAGATATTCTTCATAGACTGCTCCACCTTCAGTAAGAATACGATGGTGAGGAACGTTATACTGATTGTGTTGCTGGTGTATCTGATATCATACCAGGTGAAGGCTGATTGTACTGGAAGTGCAATCGATGGGTGTACCATTTTTGACTTTACTCCCTTCAAGGACAAGTTCGAATCCGCCTGTAACAGACATGATGTTTGTTATGAATGTGTGATTATGCAAATAAATGAGTAATCAGTAAACCCATAGAATATGTTGCAACATTTTAATTTTTAATGCCGTCAAACGACAGTGACACTGACAGATCAAGAAACTTTCGATTTGCGCCAGACGATGAATGTCACAAGGAAAGCTTCGCTATTAGCGATAGACTAAAGCACACACTCTGAAAGCTTCCTGCATTTTGAGCATTGATGATTGATGTATGGATCTTGAATCAGGGGAGGTCTCGTAATTTCCAAATACCTCTCGTCCTCGGGAACATCGTGAATATTCGGAGAACTTCCAAATATGATCAAAATCATGTATAGATGTAATTTGAAATTTTGCAATCGTATTTATGCAACTCGTGTAAGTCTGGAAATGCGAAAGTCCGTTTTACAAGGCTGACTTTACAACTCTTCATTATTTATTTTTCATTTGTAAAACTTGTAACATTACAAAATGTGTATATTTAGATTTGAAATCCAAATATCACATTTAAACTTTTCGACTAAGGTTGAGAATGCAAAGTTAGATTAACATGTTAAGTTTGCATCCCTTCCCTTGTCTTTTCGAGACCTGCATTGTTAGAACGACATGATACATTTTGCAAGTCATTTTTAGCACACATTCCCTTCCATATTGGTAGGCAGTCATGTACCGTTTTATTATTTCTATCACACAACAATTTATGTCTTTCCTATTATAGGGGAAAGACTTCGGCAAATCACGTAAAGACTGTGACAAGATATTCCGAAGCAACATGAAGGATAAGTGTAACAACAGTTACTGTAAATTTTGGGCTGATCTGTACTACGAGACTGTGAGAGCTTTGGGTTCCAGTAGATACGAAAGTTCACCAAACTCGTGGTGTTCTGAGTCGTGGGTAGCTGACTGTATCTAAACAGCAATCAGAACTCTACCTGTTTCATATGGTGGACTCTTAAAACATTGGGTATATATGCCAGCGATTCATATCGACGTGATAACTCTTCCTACTTTCCAGAAACGAAGCTATCCTGATGCAGAGGATTTCACTTTAAACACACGTGTATTGGTACCAGTCACAGAATTAAAGTGGCTATCCACTGCAGTCTTTTGTTGGTCCATTGTGCTATTTTGTCTGTATTCACGTTTATATCAGAATACATACATTTCGTGTTAGCAGGATGAAACGCACATACACATGCATGACAAAATCGTTGCGAATCCGAAGTAACGTGCGTATGCATGTCCTAATCCTTTACCTCCTAACATGTATATATATGTATATAAATACACATTTTGAAAAATGTGTGACGTGTCAAACATGGAGGAGTGTTCTGGATTCTGTTAGTTTGTAGCGAAGAAGTTGTAAACTATCAGTTTCATCCAATATAATATACTTAAGCAGTCTTTCTAACAATTTTCCTTTTACCGAATATATAATAATAACGTTGAGGCATTTAGAACTACATCTTAATAATCACTATGCAAAAATACATTGTCCTCACATAGTTATGAAAGGGTACAAAATCAACTTTGATAAGTAGTGTTTTTATAATGCGTGTTGCAGAAAGATCAATGCCTCGAACTCTCTGAGCCGCAGCGTAACTTTAAAGGTTACGTGTCGTACACATGGTCACTTTCGGGATTTGTATATGTATAAAACTGATCATGCATACTTTTGATATGCGTGTGTATGTTGGAGAGCGATAATAAATCCTTGGTTGGTTTGTCGACCTATTTGTTTCATCATAACAAACATTACCATGTAAAGCGAAAACAGTATTTTTAGTTTTGTTTCAATTAAAATACATTCCTTGCGCGCTTGCCTAGCCGCTGCGCAAAGAAAACAATCTTCAGGGAAGTGATCTGAACATTGTTTGGCACAACGTTTCGCTTGAACAAAATCGGTTCATTTGCTGAGAGGGAAACTTGTAAAGTCAAACTTGATAACCAGGATTACTCGAACAATTTACAACAGAACAGTGGTGTGGCATTGTCGCAAAGTGTAGATATACATGTAACAGATCGACTGTCCGATTCCCCAGTGTTTGCCATTATACATAGTAAGCGAATGTTTACATCCGTCCCTTCACGTAAGTAACTTCCGGTTACCACCAAACCCCTCTAAGCCACGCCCTATTTTGTGTTCGTTGCCGGCAGGTGATAAGCAGATGATTTGTATGGAATGTTTAAGTCGCTCTAGTTTAATATAGGAACAACTTATTATTTTTGTTTTGGTACTCATTTATACAAAATGAGTATAATGAACCAACTGCAGGTTAGAATTCAATAGAAAATAATATATTGCGTCTGATCTTTAAGGTATCACCAGGCCCAGAGGCAGTGTCGAACGCTTAAGATTTTAAATTAAATATATTTTACGTGAGTAATTGTGTCATAAAAGGTTGGGATAAGGAGATCATACCCCTATATACAAATGGATGTTTAGTTTGAATTTTTGGAACATTGAACTTTGTCTGTTGAAAATTATTTCGATTTGAGTCGAGAGAAATGCGTTGCCAACCTTTGCTCACTTCGTTCGCGCATATGGAAAACTGGCCGTTCATCTCTGTTGCGCAACATATTTGCGGCAAACTTCATCTGTGCACCAGGGCATCTATTAAATAGGATCGTGAAAGCTCTTACGCTTTATCCGAGACTTGTGTCAGTTTCTGATGCAATACATTATAGACTAGGGACAAGATAATGAAAGAAGCAAAACATAATTTGGTTGCACAGAAACTACTCAAGTGATACAATTAAAGGTGGGTACAAATATAACCTGCTATAAATTCGATCACTCTTACGAAAGTGATAAATTAAATAATTAAGTATAATGGAGCTGGATCTAAAACAGTAAAACACTTAAAAACAATATTTCTTCAAATTGACAAGTTGGGAGTATTATACTTTTCGAGATGGGATTCCCTAGCGAACAGGGTATTCCCCAATTGCAGGAAAAATCCATGCCGTTATGTCATCGGTGACGTCATATTCAAGGGGAGATAAGTTATGGTCCGTTTTCCTCAATTATCGAACGTTTTTATGACTGTCGGATTGTGATTTGTTTTTTCTGTTCAAATATTTGTTCATGAAATATACAAATGACTGGAATATATTGTAAACGTATTTTAGACCCTATCTTAACTGTTTTAATATGGTTTTGATAATTTACAAGAAAATTGGCACTTTTTAGTGTAGCCTTAACCTTTAAGTCCACTTTCTGGCAGACGTTTTAAAGACAATTTTACATTCCTATATTGTATTTTAATTACGAAAACAACCCCTAACATTGTTTAGTAAGTTTAAGTGTGAAACTTATGAAATATATTTTTCAAGTCATTAAATACCTCTTCTCGTAATTTACCTTAGTGAAAACGAGTTTACTGTGTTGTCAAATGACTTAATAGTATTTAGGATAACAGACGATTATTTATGTGAACATTTTTGCTTGAAAATGAAAACTTTTAATTTTTTGGTTTATCACCCAAACGCATTATCGTATAAATGTGCCTCCTTTGCACACATGTACGAAATCATGCATCGATTGACAAGTGGAGAAAGAGAAAGAGATCTGGGGATGTTGCAGATGGATGTCGACCAACAACGATGTTGCCAATGCCTTTGGATGTCAACGTATGACCATTATACGACTTCGCCATCGCTATCTTCAGAATGGAGTCACCGCTGATAGGCCTGATAGGCCTGATGATGGTCATACGGTGACATCCAGTGTTTCTTTTGGCGTTTAGTGTATACAGTAATTTAAGTTCTGAAATACCTGTCATATATAGATAAGTGAGATTCGTGGGGTTACCAAATGTGCCAGTTGAAACTGGTTTAGTTGATATATTGTTTTGATCGTGAATACAAGTTTGAAATATTGATAATTTACAAAAACTTTCTGTGTTAAATACCTAAACATAAACACATACCTTCACATGCCTTCATTTATCGCATTCGGGAATGTTATATCATTGTACAAGAAATTCCAGTAAACATGCTTTTCAAATAAAAAAATTTATTCAAACATTTGCTGTATAGACTTTTCCTGGATGTTACCCAATGTGTAAGTTTAAAGGAGTTAAGTTGATGCATTTTTTTGAAAGTCGAAACATTTTAACTAAAATTTATTCCAACCCCATATGGACCCAGTTTTTATTGACAGGTGCTCACTACCCCCTGTTGTCCTTACATGTATACTGTCATCCGTCAATATTTATTGTATAAAAATTCGTGGCATGACTGCAGCTTGCATGTTATGAACATGGTTAAAAGTCACATCACAAACTTTCAGGAATATTTGTATTTGCCATTACTGGCGGAATATCAATGTACCTGTTTTGTTCATAATTGTATGTTCATATTCACACCATTCAGTGGGTATTTGTACGGCACATAAAGAGGGAAACAATGAAGAGTTTTGATGAAGTATTGACACAAATTGGAGAATTTGGACGCTACCAGAAGCTGCTTTACTGCCTCCTCTGTCTTCCTGGAATATTCTGTGGCGTCCAAATTATCAACACTCTCGTCTTCATGTTCGCTGTCCCTAAACATAGGTGAGTGACTCATCTTGATTCAATACTGTCAGCGTTGAAGTAACAGAATTCATAATTCAAGATCAAACACATGTGTCCCAATAGTTTCTGGCCTGACCATAAAAACAGAAGACATCTAAAAATGTTATGACTTTTTCTCTCACTGTATTTGGTCCAGCATTTTTCTGACATCTTCAACCAATTTTAAAACAAATTATTGTCACATGACCCTTAAAACTTCTCTACTGTCTCAGTGACATTTATGTCGGTCTCAAATGTATGTCACGGGAGCTCTGTTTTGGGCCGAAGGAAGAGAAAGAAGTCAGAGGAAACTAGATCTGGTAAATAGTCAAGGTGGAGACGAATCGTGAACACGCATTCATGTGCGACAATGACTACAACGTGGATGGTGTCAATACCTTCTTCATATTTACCTCTATCACGATTGCCAAATACTTGTAATAACCACACATCTTCTGACATAATATAAATGTCAATGTTTACGGCTGTCAATAAAATCATTTATGCAACCATTTGTGTAAATGTGTATTCACCAGAAGCCTAGATACATATATTCTAAAACACAAATCATTTAAGCACCCTCAAATTCAAAATCGTATATCTTTAATAATTTTCGGGTCATATAATTTCAGTGTTATGAAAAGACAAAGGTGTTACTCGATTTGTCTCGTTTTGTTCAAGACGGAGTTTCACTCTTTGGTATGAAATGTGTAATAATCAGATAATAATCTTCTAGACTTTAATGTTGATTCGGCTTCAATTGAACACTGGTCGGAAGGAGATGTTGGAGGCATTGAGATAGCAGATTATTTGGCTTAATTCGACAGGACTGTCCTACAAGGACATTGGTAGACGACCTTGGTAACACTGCAGTGTAGACAACTGCCTTGAGAGGAAATATATCCAAACAAATCACTATGCCACTCTACATGGATGATTATGCTCGATTCCATCGTTCCGAGTTGTGATCCCAGGGCAACCATTTCCCCTAATTTAAGCCCCATTGACCAAATGGGCGTACGGGTACCAAATGGGCATACCGTTTGGTAGAATAAACTCTTCCAATCGAAACCTGAGGGACTAATGGGCAGCATTACATGAAGAGTGGCAGCAAATCCCCATGGAACAATTCAGGAGGCTTGCCAGGGGTATGCCAAGAAGAGTGATTGCAGTCATTCAGTTCATTCAATATGGTTTTCTCTGATGGCAAATTCCAAGAACTTGTTCTAACCGTATATGATTTTGTTCAAATTGCATGTTTTCTTGCGTGTCTCATTGCCCATTTATTCACTATAAATAAAATTCAGTTATGAAACGAAAAAGAATAGCAAGTGTCTTGCGTTTCCAATTTCTTCTGCCGAGTTTTGGTGTGTGAGTTCTCAGTAATGCTTCTTTGGAAAAATCATGTCACATTAAAACAACATTGGGATGATGAACCTTTATTTGCAGTGTATATCTATAAGAAGAAAAAAGTTAAGCCATGTAGGAGGAAAACGGCGTTGGTTATCGTTTAAAATACCATTTAAAATTATTGCAATAACTATCAAAACCTGATTACAATAATAGAACCAGGATGGTAAAAGTAGCTGAAAACACTTTAGTGATGAATACAGCAGAGAGTGAATTATTATCATTACTAACAATGTTCACGTTCCAAGACCAGGTTCTGTCCAATCCCAAGAGTGTGTCCAGCTGAGTGCAATGAGTCTAGCAAATCAATGGATGTACCATATATGACTTAATCCTAATCATTATATGAAGATGAACAGGGAGGTACTTTGTCTCAATGTTAAAGGTGCATCCATTGTGTTTCATACAAATTTATTTTGCTTTAATACGTTCAAACACATCATATGTGCTGTTTACAATACAAACAAATTCACTCAGCTTGCATATTCATCCCCAATCGGCAAACATATAATAATTACTAGTTTCCAATTAAAATCGAGTAACATCATTATGTATGTGTAGAAACCGAAAGTGCACGTCCTATTAAAATGCACAGTAGTTATATGACCTATTGAACATTATCAACCCAAATTTGTTATTTTGTCTGGTTTAATTAAGATTCCAAAATTACGTTTGACTCATTGGCTCGCGCCACACGCTGTGCATTGTCCGGCTTTCGATCAGAAATCGAATCTTTTACCTTCATATCTTCAATATACTAAGTCGAGTATCATTAAAATGGTAGTTTTCGGTAACAGTTGGTACTTCTTGATGAAATAAGACCATTTATAACGTTTGCCATATTTGACCCCCAACAACACAATGGATGTACCTTTAATCTAGATACATAATCATGAGGTATGAATTGATAGAATGCAACACCTTTACATGTGCGTTTATGTTTACAGGAACGGTAACAAAGCATACTAATTGTTACATGACATAAGGAAGTGCAATACAACAGGAAACCACTGTTTTAACGCAAGAAATAGACATACCTTGCCAACAATCATAACCACATGAAGTATGAAAGATGCAAGTTAAAAACAAGATGTGTCTGGTCAACCTGTATAATCAAGTCTTGTTGCTATTATTCCGTATATAACAATGACATTTGCTCACTACATCATTGAAACATATTTCTATTTTAAACGCGTAATAATTATATTTTTTTATTGACAATCTATGCATATATAATAATATCTACGTGAGACACATGTATACTATTTATGTAAATCTTAATGTAAATGCCAAAGCCTCAAACGTTTTTAAAGCTTATCCTCTGTAGGAACATGTATAGAGAATACTAATAAACTTGCTGATTCATAACATGCTAATGAAACGAGTGAGTGGTTTGGTGTTTAAAGAGCGATAGCGAGTTAGATACCGACAACATTCACGAGGTTAATAAATATCTTATAAATAGAACGAAGTTTAGTGTTTCATTTATTACTCGCTGATTCAATTCACACTTAATTTCCCAAACTCATCAATAAATGGGACACATTCCAGTGCGACCTCGATATTGTGAGATCATATTTAACCATTATGACGTCACGTCAATCTGAAGCACATGATGTTATTACACAATAACAAATGACATTGTAACGGTGATATCTTCAATTGGTGCATACTAAAATACCAAAAAACAAATACAATTCATCGTGATTGTCTCTTTGAGACCTTTAATATATATTAGAATGTCTTGTATTCTTCATAAAAACATTATTAATGCTTTTTATTTATGCATTGCTTTTCGCCTCCTCAAAGGTGCAGTATCCCCGGTCTCGAGAATGACACGTATGAGACCCAGAACGCTGCTCACGCGGTGCTGGTAAACCTGACAATCCCTCGAGTGAGTGGAAGGTACGGAGAAGATGAATACTCCTCCTGTGAGATCTATTCCTCCACCAACACCTCTGATGTCTGGTCTGCTGATGTCTCAAACACAACTCTGTCCTGCTTTAAATGGGTGTACGACAGGTCGCAGTTCACTTCTACTGTGGTGCAGTCGGTAACCAGTTTAATTCTCACTCAAGTACACAGTGTTTATTCCCAAAACACACGGGCACAATAGCTCCTTTATCATACAATACCTTATTTCATTCGATTTGCTAAAATAGCTTCAAAGTGATTACTTTCAGAATTGAAATTTACTTCCAATGCGCGCGTTGATATATGCAAATGAACAATGTGCTGCTCTCACGATAAATTAACATAAAATAATGCCTCTTAAATGTTCCGTTCTATTTACATATTGGTTATAATGACATAATACAAACTTTCAATTTTTTTAAATCTTCCAAAATGAATGTTAGGACGGCGAATGCGAACTCCCGTCGGGTCGCCTTCATTTAATCATAATGGACAAATTTATCTCACTTAAGGACGAGAGTTGCTTCCCTTCAGCTCGAATGTCGACCCTTAGCTTAACTAAAATGAACATGCTAATTCCTCATTCCCCTTAACACAAGTCACATGTACGGAATAGGGAGAATGGAAATTAGGTAAATGAACATGTGACTCATGTGACCTGTGAGTAAATTCTTTACTTATTAGATTTCAACTCACTATGATCAGGTTTTGGCACTGCTTGATTGTAAAAAACTTTGCCAAACAATTCATTGCAAAATTTGTTCTTTTGTGGTTTTTAAATTAATGGCTATAAAATATAACATGATATTTTCATGAACCATAGTTTCAGACATTGGAAGTGTTAAAGCATGTCACAATATTTTAATATCCAAAAGTTTGGTACTTTTGTAATAGTATCGGTATCCGCAAATGACCCGAGCTCTTGCGTTTTGTGACACAGTGGTGACTATCTCAACAGGTATCATTGATGTTGGGAAAGGAATGTCGTTGAAATACAATAAGCAAAGCTCCCTCCTCCTGTTTCAGCTTAACCTTGTATGTAAGAGGAAACCGTTAGTCAGTGTGGGTAAGATGATGCTGATGTTGGGCCAGTTCATCTCCGCCTTCTACAACGGACCCCTATCAGACACGTAAGTGGTATTCCCAGGTAAGGATATCACAAAGAGAATAATGCTAAACAGAAACGAGTAATTGATATTTTTAATGGATTAGAATGTAGTAAATTGAGGATACTAAATAGCCTGCCATGGAGTATAATTTTCTAAGTTAAGGAGTTATTTATAGAATTAACACACTCATCACTTTTTGTTTTAGGTTTGGCCGACGTCCTGTTATCATTGTCAACATTTTCCTGATGGTTTTGACAAGCATTGCAATGACCTGGGTAGATTCTGTTGCATTAATGTTCGTTCTGGAGATATTCTTCCATCAGTTTGTTTGGGACAATACATAGCATGTTTTTTTTTTGGTGAGTTCATATATGCTATTATAGTTATTTAAGTATTTCCATAATTGGCATGCAACAGCTCGGATATGTCTATTAAAAATGTGTATATGCTTGAGTCATGGGCCAATAATAAACTACAAAAGTAACTTGCCAAATATGGAAAAACTTAAAGGTACATCCATTCGGTTTCATAACATTTTATTTGCCTTTAATACATGCCAACATACAATATGTGCTGATATCAGTTCAAATGATTTCATTCAACTTGCATATTCATCCCCTATTGCCAAAAATATAATAATTACTAGTTTCCAATTAAAATCGAGCAACATCATTATGCATGTGCAGAAACCGAAACTACACATTTCGTTTACATGCACAGTAGTTATATGACCTATTGAACATTATCAACCCAAATTTGATATTCTGTCTGGTTTAAAAAAGATTCCAAAATTACGTTTGACTCATTGGCGCGCGCCACACGCGGTGCATTGTCCGGTTTTCGATCAGAAATTGATACTTTTACCTTCATATCGTCAATATACTAAGTCGAATATCATTAAAATGGTAGTTTTCGGTAACCGTCGGTACTTCTCGATAAAATAAGACCATTTATAACGTTTGGTATACTTGACCCCAACAACACAATGGATGTACCTTTAATTAATGACAAGTTTATAATTAACATCTCCATATTTTATGTGTACAAAAGTAAAGAGTTAATTTCCATATACTGAAATTGGTGAACTGCCATAACTGTTGAAAGTTTTGAAGCGATATGATTAAATTGATAATCAGTAATTGTGTGAAAGGCTGGACCTAATATAAGGTATCCGATCTGTTGCTAAGTCGTATTGTTTCGGTGTAAAGTGTTTAAATTAACGAGTTATTGAGTCGGTCTCAAACTAGTAACCAGGAACATATTGCGTATTCTGCAATTACCCATCAATATACTTCAAGTGTAGTACAAACTTCCCAAATGCTAATATTACAAATGGATTGTGACGACAATTCTATAAAGTATATACTGTGTTAACTATTAGTGTCACCAGTATCTACGACAGATAAGTTTTTATCCCCCGCCAACATAGTTGGGGGGGGGGGGGGGGGGATATTGAAATGGGCTCCGTCCGTCCGTCCGTCCGTCCGTCCGTTCGTCCGTCCGTTCGTCCGTCCGTCCGTCCCGATTTTGTTTCCGGAGCAGAACTCCAAAACTATAAGACATATCTCAACGAAACTTGGTGTGTGGAACAATCATCATGTCTAGATGTGCCTTTTGGGGTTTTCAACTTCTTCGAGTTATATTTTTGGACCGTTTCCATGGAAATGTAACTTAGACAATCATCATGTGTAGATGTGCCTGAAAGGCCCGATGGGCTTATGGCATTGCACAGTATCCAGCCGTCTGTAAACTTTTCGCATTTTGTCTTCTTCTCCAGAACCCCTTTGTCTAAGGGGCTGAAATTTGTTTGTGTTGTGTTAAGTTGAAAAAAGGTTCATAGTCACTGTTATTCAAAAACTATTCTTCAATAAATTTTCTCAAAGGCGGGGGATATGGCCGACTCTGTCTGCTTGTTTATATTTATATTTTGTTTCAAGCGACTTCAAATGAATTTTTCCGTTTTTCATGATGCTACTATACACAAGGAAAACATGAATACATGTACTTTTTCTTATATATATTATTTGGCTTTGTTTTTAATGGTTGTTTCCCCACGTGCTGCGTAAAGCTTACTCTTAGTAAGAGAATACTATTATACCTAACGGTGCTAATCACTGCAAGTTTGAGCATACTTTTCCTAGGCATGGAACTAGTTGCACCAAGTAAACGGTTGTGGACTGGGATAACAATGAATCTATTCTGGAGCGCTGGAAACTTCATCATTGCTCTGGAAGCGTATCTCTGGAGAGACTGGAGGACAAGGCAGCTCATTGCCAGCATTCCTGCTATCCTTTATGCTTATGTCTAGTAGGTCATATTATAATAACAGACCTCATTTCATAAAGGCAAACAATGTTTTATGTGTTATTTGCTCTGAACTATAAACATAGAGAGCGTCAAACTGTTGAGTGAGCATTGTCTTAACGAAACTTTTAGTTTTGATGTAAAAAAGATTTGAACGTTGTATTAATATATCTAGAAGCTTTTATAATGTTAAAACGACCCTGGTACTGTAAATCTCCCTGAACTGTCACTACTGGTTGAAAGATGAGTAGGGTGAAATCTATTAACAATAAGCGTTATACTACTCATGTTATTTTGCAAACATTGTATCATAACGTAGCATTGTGTGTCAATACACCCAATGGTCATTCGAACATATGTCTTTAACAATTTAGATATTTTAATGGTAACAATATCTTTCATTTCAGTTTTCTGCCAGAATCTCCTCGGTGGCTTCTGGATAAAGGAAAGGTTAGGGAAGCGAAACTGATTTTGATGAGAATCGCCAAGGGAAATAAGAAGGAAGTTGATCCCGACTTGCTTGAGGGTCTCACTGTAACTGAGGAAGATGTTAAGAAAGAGCCTTTCTGGAATCTATGCAAATCCAAGATACTTCTATGTAGAATGCTTGTTATATGTTACTGCTGGTGTGTACTGACTCAGGTGTTGTACAATTTCAAACAAATATCAATTCCAGACATGTTCAACACAATGCAAAATTTTGTTGGACAAAAACATTATTTCTCATAAATGGTTTTAATGTTTAACTAACAAATCTCATCTTTTTATATATCCTAGCTCCGTAAAATATGGTTACGATTCAGTGCTTGAGTAACTCTTTTGTGAACCGATTACAAAGGCTTATTGAATTTGGTGTCATTTGTCTCAAAGTGAGTTTTGGAGGCATTTGTCTGTTTTCAAATTTGTGAGTTGCAGGTTTGCCATCTGTATGAGTTTTTACGGTCTGAGCATGAACGCCACGAATCTCTCTGGAGACATCTACCTCAACTTCTTCCTCTTTGCTTTGATCGAAGTGTTCGCTTACATCATATGTTACGTCCTCATGAACAGAATGGGCAGGAAGAACATCCTTTGTACTTTTCTTCTGGCAACAGGTGTTGCTTGCATCTTACCTCTCATCCCGGTACTTGCATCGGACACACGTACGTACATGGTTGTTTTCATTATAAGTCACATCAACTCGGCCAACTCTTTCAGCATCACAGAGTAACATTCCTTGAACTAACCGACTTCCTCTTGCTGTATAAAGGGATGGCGCAGTTGTAAGGGCGTTGGCTTCGGTAAAATAGGTCTGTTTTTCGAACCCCGTCTTCAGTAGAAAACTCCTACATCCTTTGACCATGACCATAAACGTTATTAACCCTAATTGATGCATGTATGATAGATCTGTGCCCTTGTCAGTATGAAATAAAAATTGAACGATTGAAAGTCCCTTTTTTATAGGAGGACGCATATTATACAATAAGTCATATATAATGCTTCAAATTTGTTACCATTTGAAAATCTGTTCTCAGCTAACCCATGGGTGATACATATCCTTGCTATCATCGGAAACACGTTCGCCTCCGTAAACTTTGCTGTGGTGTACACCTTTACATCTGAACTGATGCCCACGTCAGTACGGAACTCTGGGTTGTGTTTAGGATCCCTGTCAGGACGAACAGGAAACCTTATTGCTCCTTATATCGAGGATCTGGTAAGAACACCACATCATCAAACTTGTTCGCAATCATTTGAAAACTTGAGTCAGAACAATGACCAGAGTGTTATAATTGATCACCAAGTCCTGAAAAACGTAAGGTTGTCAAGAGGTGTGCATTTGAAAGTTTGTCATTGTACATTTCTTTGTTAAACAAGAGAATTAATAAGCGCAGTTCACTCATATAACGCCTCAAACATTGATCAAAGAAAACAGCATCAATGTATAATCCTGTGTATGAACTACCACTGCAATTTTATGTAAGAAGAGTGTGAAGTTTTAGAGATGCAATTCAATTCAACAGATATTGTACTAAGTCATATTTTAATGAATCATTGAAATTATCACTACATGTGGTCTTTCGACCCTTATGATAGCCGAATGAAAAGGGCTTTTGAAAATCATTATTGACGGACATAAAATAGGTTTTAGTTACTCCATATTTGACTTATTATAGGCTTGAAAACAAAAATATACTGCAGGTATGAACTAAAATCGCCTGAATCTATAAAATATAATGCAGACCACTGCATCCACTTGGCAGGTGAAGTTAAGCTTATAGCTTACATATAATGTCATTACAACAATGTGATGCTTATAAGGATATTGTGTTCATTGTCTTATAAGTTGTTTATTTTAGTAAGTTTTAACAATAATGTCTTGGCACATGAAATGTAATACAATGTACCATGTAATACCCTATTGTATTTCATGTTTGGAAAGATATGAATATTCAAATACAAGGAAAATTCATGTTGAATTGCAGCATATAAACTAACCTTGTGTTATTGTAACATTTATGCTTAAATACAAATACATCTAGCTATGTTTTAAAATGTAATTTTATTTGAAATGTAAATGTACACTAGCAAACTGTGGAAATCGGCAACAAGATAAAACATAATAAAAAATAATTCAGTACAAATTAGCATCAGTTATAATACTATTTTGACAATTAAGTACACGTTAAATACTACAGACATGCAAATCGATTGTTGGACCTAGACTTTTGGCGAGTCGAAATGGTCGTGTGGTAAGCTGTTGGTACAGTAAATGCTGGCGATAAAAGTAAAAAGTACAATAATTTGTACTATAGAAGGTGGTGTGCTCTCAAATATAAACATTAATATTTGTTCACTATCTAAACAGCAAGTAATTCTAATGCATTCAGCCTAAGAAGTTACGCCAATTTACGTCTTATCAGAGGGGTATTGAATGTAAAACTAGCTTAACTATCGATTGCTGGACCTCGATTTTTGTCGAGGCGAAATGGTCGTGTGGTAAGCTGTTGATACAGTCAATGCTTGAGATAGTTGCCCTACTCTGAGGTTTTGGGTTCGAATCCCGCATTGGACTCGGCCCGAAAAAGTACAAGCATTTGTACTATTGAAGGTAGTGTGATCCTAAATATAATGTCATCTGTGCAACGATTTTGGTGTATCTAGCATCTAGTGTCGCAAGAAAATGAAGTCGAAAAAATGGAGGGAAAAATGTGTATAAATTACAAAAGGCACACCTACACAGCATAGTGATTATGTAGCTAGGGTATAATGTACCTAGTGCTCTCTCAATAGATACCACCATATTCTACTTAAACCTAAAGTAAGGTCTGTCTTTTGTGTGTTTCATCAAGATTATTCTTTATCAAGCATCCTAGTATATTATGTGTTTATCTTATTTTATGTTGAGCTTAACAATAGTTTCAAACTGCCTTTCAAATGAAAGGCTCTCAACGTTTCTCTGTATATATTTTGAAGTTAATGTTTGCTACTTTTCATTTCCAGACACTTTATATTAAAGGGCGATATGGCCAAATTCTTCCCATGATGACTTTTGGAGGAATATGTTCACTGGCTGGATTTCTGTCGTTCTATCTTCCTGAAACAATGAACAAACGCTTACCAGAAACTATTAAAGAAGCAGAGAAACTTGGAACGTAAGTGTCTATCAAAGAATGAACAACTACAGTTGCCCATAGGAACATGGCGGGAGGAACTATTTGACAATCGATGGGGACAAATGTTGAAGCGGTATACAAAGAGTTAAAAACTCCTCCTATAATACTATATTAAATGGATAAAACTGTTAACATCCTAAAATTAAGCTTAGTGAATGAGAGGTAGGCCATGGTTCATGCTTGTCAACTGAGATATGCTGTCAGCACGGGCAGCGTTATGCGTATTCCACTTCACCACGACACAGGTTAAAGCTAATAATCTACCAATTGCTTATTTTTAATAGAAATAACTGATTTCAATGTGATGTTTGATGTGTACACCAACATTATGGTAATGAGCATAAAGGATTTACATCATCACCACTGTTGATTTGAAACTATACTCTTTCTGAATTTCTTTCTCTTTAAACTCATTAGATCTTTAAATCGTGCATTCTGGTGAACATTTAATTCAACACAACCCTTTGTAGGTTTTAATACCTCAAATCTAAATTTGTTCAGAAGAAAAAGGCGAAATATCTTTTATCATATTTTAATTGGTTAATTTTCAGAGCTGCATATGATAGAGAAGTTTCTGAAGAAGAAGAGATACCATGCTTGACTTTGGCAAAGCAGATATACAAGAAGCGCCGATCACTTCAACTTGTCGATGACTATCATTTGTTTGTGTATATGTCTATGCTGCAATATTTAGATATTTTGCTTTTCAAAGTTTGATGCATGTATAAAATATCAATCTTATATTTCATTTAAACTTGAATTATCAAAAAGGAATCCACAGTATAAACAATTTGAAACAGCTTTATAGTTCAAGTTATACAACAAGGAGCTGATTTGCGTTTATTACCTTACCCACTGTGCATAGTTAGACATCGAAACATCAATGAACATGGATTTCGTCAACAATAACAAGGCTATGTTATCAATGCTCTAATCATATCTACATCATAGTATCTTGCATATAACCTTATGTCGACTTATTTGCTCTTAATGGCTGTTCATTGCGAGAAAGTGAACACTGTATGGACCAGGAACACTGAGCATAATTATAATGTGGGGGAAACAAATACGTTGTTGTTGTTGATATCATTCAAAATCCTGATCCAACTATAGTATTAAGTAACTTTTGTACTTTGTTTTCTAAACAATTAAACTTATGTCATGCATTGCTGCAATATCGTACATATCTTATCAAAACGTCGCATTGTTTGTAATATACACTCTCTCAAAAAAGAAACACAGCCCCTGAATGTAGAAAGTGTTTACATCAAATTTGAACTTGTTATTTCACATGTATTATTAAAGATAACACAATGAAATTTGACATGGTGAAACTTATATCTCTAGGTCACAATCTTATAGGTCTCTAGCAAACTAGGGGTCGTTTTCTTAAGTATCTCGTACGAGCCCCACAAGCTGTAATCACAGCATTGCATCTCCTCGGAACAGAACGGATCAGACGACGAATCCTTTCTTGTGGTATTGCTTTCCACTCCTCCTGTAGTGCTGTGGTGCATCCAACGTCTGCGGTGGAGGTGTACGTGCAAGAATGCCACGATCAAGATGGTCCCATAGATGTCCGATAGGGTTGATGTCGGGAGATCTGGTGTGCTGTGCCAAGATGTTGACATTGGTATTACGAGCTGTGTGAGGGCGGGCGTTGTCTAGTTGAAACAGTTCCCTCGGTCGGTCGATTATCAGCAGAGGATGAGGCTGTAAAACGTCATTGATGTATCGTTTGGCCGTCAAATTGCCAGGAATGAGGACCAGGTGTGATCGTTGGTTGTAAGACATATTTCTCCATACCATGACGCTTCCTCCTCCAAATCTGTCGACTTGTCGAATGCATTTCGGACCAAAACGTTAATTTCCTCGTCAGTAGACACGTTGCCTTCCGTCACACCAGTGAATTAAGAAAAGGGACTCGTCGCTGAACCAGACTCGTCTCCAGTTTCTTAGGTTCCATATCCTCACGTTAGTGAACCAGCTGAGACGTTGGGTCGACACTTTTCTCAAACCAGGTACCTGTGTTGCAATGACGTTTGGTGTAGCCTGACGATTCCGTAGGTGGTTGACCCGAATGTCGTAAATCTGAGCTGGTGTGGTGATCCTTGGTGTACCAGTCCTGGGCTGGTCATCAGTTGCATGGAACTATGTATATCGATTCTAAAGTCGGGAGATTGTTCGTGACATTTAAATGAGGGCAACTGTTCCAAAACGTTGCCCGGCCTCAATGCGACCAATGGCAATATTTCGATCTGCTGTACTCAACCAGGGTATTTTCGACCTTGATTTTCGCAGTAAATGAAATGACTCAATTGCGGAACCTTTTATAGACCTCTACATCAAGTGTGTTTATCTTGATTTGCACGCGGAACCGACTTTTAGCATTATGCACATGACTTTTTCAAACAAAATCGGATAAAATGTCAGTGTGCAAGACAAAGGCTGCCTGTATCGTCGTCAAGGAAAAGAATTGTATCACCCCGTCGTCAAGGGACCTTTCCTTACGTAATGTACGAGATAAATAGATCGAAGTCATGAGGAATTTAGAGTTGTCTCCCTTTGAACAGCATACGTCGCTGAAAAACGTCCAAGTTATTTTCAGACTGTTATTGTGAGATTGACACCATCAATGAATCGACAGTCGCTGTAGACTTTGAAGCAGCCAAAATGCATACAAGAGAACATGCGAAACCCAAATACAGTAAGAAAAAACACAGGTGACATGAGAACATTTTCTGAGCAAGTTGTGTATTGTCATGACAATCAATACATTCAACACATCTTTAACCAACGTGATATCTTGGTGTTACTATAAATCCCATCCAGCAGTTAACATATTCGAGCCCATATGGACAGAGATTCTTCTTAGACTGCCCCACCTACAGAATCCGGCTGTAACATACATGATGTTTGCTATGAATGTGTGAGCGTGCAAATAAAAGAGAATTAATTAAACCCAAACAATATATTGCAACATTTAGGTATTCTAATGACGTTAAACGACAGTGGCACTGACAGATCAAGAAAAAAGGCTTTTAAATATCGTCAATGAAAAATCATGTAGAGAGGTAATCGTAAACTCATGTAAGTCTGGAATTGCTTTTCGAGACTTGCATGGTTGAGAACAACATGTTACAATTTGCAAGTTACAATTCAACATGTATTCATTCTTGGCAGACAATCTCTTCCATATTGGAAGGCAATCATATGCATTTTTTCCATCCAGAAGACACTACCATTTTTGTCTATTCTGGGTAATGCGGGAAAGACTTCGGCAAATCACGGAAAGACTGTGACAAGATATTCCGAAGCAAAATGAAGGACAAGTGTAATAACAGTTACTGTACGTTTTGGGTTGATCTGTACTACGAGACTGTGGGAGCTTTGGGTTCCAGTAGATACGAAAGTTCACCGAACTCTTGGTGTTCAGACTCATGGGTAGCTAACTGTATCTAAAGAGCAATCAGAACTAAACCTGTTTCATATGGTGGACTCTTAAAACTCTGGGTATATATGATGACGTCCTATCGAAGCGCCAAGTCTTCGTACATTTCAAACTTTGTAAAGGGAGCTATTATGTTCCTGAAAGCAGAAGGTTTCATTTTGAACACACCTGTACTGATACCAGGCATAGGATTAAAGTAACTTTCAACTGCAGTCTTTTGTTGATCCATTGTGCTTTCTTGTCCGTATTCGAGTTAATATCAGAATACAGGATTTTCGTGTAAGCAGGATGAAACGCAAATATTCATCTATAACCTGTATGACAAAATCGTTGCCCTCATTCCGAAGTAACGTCTGTATAAATGTATGTCCAATTCTTTACCTCCTAATGGGTATATATGAAGTGTCAAACATGGAGGAATGTATAAGGAAATATAAATAACACATTGAAGAGTATATCAACTCTCAAAATCATGTCTTGCTATGTGCATATTTGAGCATCGTGTTTCGAAGCAACTTCTCTGATCCAATTGAGCATATTTCATCATAAATAGCTGTTATATATACACAATCGCAAGTCTTTCAATAGAGTAAACAATCACTGTTGATAAACAAGCACACTTCAGTGTGATTGACATGACAACACTTATCTATATTGAGATCCTGAGCATTTTTCTGAAGAATGACAGATTATTACCTCTACGTACATTATATATAGGAATCAATTGAGCGGGAAATCGAGACAATATACACTTGCAATTGTTTATTAAGACGATTTAACTTTACCCATTTAAACAATGCCGCAATCAGCGCGGCGATCCGCTTTGAAGATAATCCCTCAGGCGTGAGTGTGATTAACCTGTGACCCGCTGATGATTATAACTGCCGCTAGATGAATTCATGAGGTGGGTTAAATCGCCAAAAACACATGTTTATGCAAAAATAATGTAATTGCCATCTGCGAAAATACCTAGATGGATATCAAAATATTTCATGTATGGAAAATTTAACTTGTTTCAAATTCGTAATGTGCATATAAATAATATAATGTAACTCTATACATATAAAATAGTTTTTTCGTGAACAATATGTTATGTGTGTTCCTTAACATATGATCAAATTATGCATTACCATTGATATTTAACTAAAATTTATTCCAACCCCGTAACACTAATCTACTTGTGAAATTCGCCGACGATGCCGTAGGAGCTGGATTAATTACAAACTGTGATGTAACCTCATACCGCAGTGCAATATCCAACTTTTGTGAATAGTTTGATGAACATTTCCTGGTATTAAATACTAATAAAACCAAAGAAATGATTACAGACTTTCGGATTGATATCATTGATAACTATGATATAGAAACTGTGTCTGAATACAAATACCTCGGAACTGTGATTGACGGGAAACTTACGAACACTGATAAGTCTACGCTAAATGCCAGCAAAGATTATTTTTTCTAAAACGTATCAGATCCTTTAATGTTAGCTCATTTACAACTGTTCTCTTTTACAAAACCGTTAAAAGTGTTCTTTGTTTTTCAACCCAGACGTGGTTTGGGGCTCAGTCGGTCAAAAACAAAACTGTCAAAAATTGTAAATGTAGCCAGCAAAATGTGTGACGTAACTTTTGAAGATATTACATCTTTAGGCAAACGGCAGATTGAAAACCTCTCTGACAAAATTCTTTCTGATCCAGAACATTTCTCCTCCATAAAGAATATCAACTTTTACCTTCTGGTCACGCTATCAATTTCCCTGTTTTAAAACTAATAGAGCCTCGAACTCATTTGTTCCTAGCATTACTCGTTTAAATAAGTTTAAACGATTTTAAAAATCATTTTAAATGCATTTGTTTTCAACTGGTATATATTTTAGCTACATCTGTGATTTACATGTGTTGATGAATGTTGTTTATATCAAATGCCTGTATTTGTATGTCATATTTGTATGTCATTTTATGTATATTTATAATTCTTTGTCACAACTGTTTTTACATGCAAAACAAATTCCCTCCGGCGTAATAAAGTATTATTATTATTATTATTATTATTATTATTATTATTATTATTATTAATATTATTATTATTATTATTATTATTATTATTATTATTATTATTATTATAGTACGTTTTTGATTAAAAGTAATTATTTATACTTACCTGTTGACTAGACCTACTTTGCCTACCTCCTCTCTAGGTATGCTATTTCAACCTTAACACAGACGAAACTTGAACAGTGGAGTAAGGGATGCGTAAAATCCCGATCCAAGGGCAGGCAAGTCTGCATGGTCTCGTGACGTCACTACCGGAATAAGCCACTCTCCGAAAGTCCCAAAAGGCAAGACAGACCAAGTGGGGAGGATTGGCGGGCCTAGCGCGTAGGTCAATAACATGTAAGTATAAATAATTACGTTTAATCAAAAACGTACTATTATTTAAATACCTTTCTGTTGACTAGACCTACTTTGCCTAGAATCCCACTGCATGGAGGCGGGTCAGTAGATATGTGGTAGTGAAGAGACCATCAACAAGCCCTGAGTGTAAGCTAACCTACGAGTCCTCCACCCTGTGGTGAGGACAAGGCACAGCCCGGGAGATACCATCTCTACCGCTGAGCGGATCGAAGAGACAACCCTGCCACTCAACTTCTGAACTGCCCCCAGCCCCAACGGAGAGGGGGTGTTAAAGCGAAGCTTAAGAAAAACAACAACAGACAAGGAGCTAGCAATGTAAACAAGGTTTATTTACAATGAGCCTGTAAGCTCCTAAGAGGGCTGACCCCTTCTTGGTCTGGTTGGGGGGACCTACTTCGTCTGAGCGAACACTTGTGGACCCGGCCTAGAGATGCCTTCCAGTTCTGCTGTGGAGACATCTTGTAGGTAATGGTTGGCGAAAACCTCTGAGGAACGCCAAAAACACCCTGTCATGACATCCGAAACCGCGATGTTGCAGTGAAAAGGCATCGTGGCTGAAACTGCGCGGATCTCATGAGGGTTGGAACGCGAAGGCGGAGGCAGGTCAGCGGCCTTGTACGCATCAATGACCGCCGACCTCAGATACACCCCCAAAGCTCGCTTATCTAGCTCCTTGGGGTTCCTCGGCGAGTGAGGCAAGAACAGACTACGCCTGCCATCTCTCAGCCTGCCCTCACCGGAGGCCCTCACCCTCAAGGCCCTCACCGGACACAGAGAGAGATCCACCTCTCCTGAGTCAGAACCCAGAGCCGAAATAGAGAACGTACGGTCAGCTTCATCAGCTGCCTGGTTTTTACAGACAAAGTCGGGAGCTAAACCAAGTAAGGCTGATCCCCCCTCCCTGACCTCAAAGAGTAGAAGGTCCGCCTGCAACGCATGGATTTCAGAAATCCGAGCTGCGGAGGCCATGGCCACCAGAAAAATTACCTTGATGGTGAGAGGGAGAAGGGGAACGTTAGAGAGCGGCTCATACGTATCGGAGCGAAGATGTTTGAGCACAATGGCTAAGTCCCACTCAGGTAGACGAAGCTTAGTCCTGCCGTCAACAGAACGGAAGTTTTTAATGAGGTCTTTGAGGACCGACACATCCAACCCTGGCAACCTCTTCCTGAGCACGGAGAGGATAGCACACATGTTGGTATTAATCGATGACGCCTTAAGATGCCTGGTGTTGCGTAGGTAGACTAAGTTCTGCGCCACCTGAGGAACTGAGGCCTCTCCCGGGATGAAATGCCTCTGAGCACAGAAGGAGGCGAAGGCCTGCCACTGGAAATCATAGAGAAGGAGATGAAGAAACCGAGTTGTCCCTATCTTGGCTACAACATGGGAGAGGATGGCCGGTGGCGGAAAAGCATAGGCATCCATCCCCTCCCATCCTAACGAGAGCGTGTCTAAGCCCATCGCTAGTGGATCTGGTACTGGAGAGACATAGGTTGGCAATTGGTGATTGAGACATGTCGCGAACAGGTCTATCAGAGGGGTGCCGAACTGAAGACACAACCCCCTGAAAACCACCGGATTCAGTTGCCACTCCGTTGGGGGAGGGGCATCTGGTCGCGACAGCGCGTCCGAAAAGATGTTCTTTGCACCTGGAATGTGGACTGCTCGAATGTCCAGGTCCACCTCATCAACCAGCTCGAAAAGCTGGAGCGACACGCGTAGCAGAGACTCTGCCTTGGTGGACACCTGCTTGTTTATTGACCAAGCAGCTGCTGAACTGTCCGTGTGGACTAGCAGACACTGGCCTCGCAAGGGGGTCTGCCAGTGCTGAATTGCTAGACGTACTGCGTCCAACTCGAGGACGTTGATGTGTTGGTTCTGATCTGACAGAGACCAGACTCCCGCCACCTGCTCGTAACCCATATGCGCCCCCCCCCCCCCCCCCCCCCCCCCCACCCCTGGGTGGAGGCGTCTACAAACAGGTGAGCTGAGGGGGGGGGACGAGGGCGAAGTGGAACAACAGAGAACACACTCTCGTCCACCCGCCACCAAGCTAGGAAACGATGGAGATCTGGGGTCAAAGCTATGTCGTGACGGCAACACGTCTCCCTGATGTGGGGATTCATGAACACCTGTAACGGGCGAAGGAACAACCTCCCCCTGCGGGTCAGGTCCTGAGCTGATGTTAGTAACCCCAACACTCTTTGCCACTGACGTAGGGAGAGCGACGCGTCGACCGCGCGAACCATGAGGCGATCGTAACGAGCCATCCGCTCCCTCGGGACGAACCTGCGGAACAGCTGAGTGTCTAGGATAGCCCCTAGGAACTTCAGACGAGTCGCCGGAACCAAGTCCAACTTCTCTAAGTTCACTAACCACCCTAGACGACAGAAAAGGTCTATTGTTAATCTGAGCTGAGCCTCGAGAACGACTGGAGAACGGTCGTGAGCGAGCCCATCGTCCAAATACATTAGAAACTGAATGTCTCATTGGTGCAGGAATTGGACGATGGGCTGAGTCACACGTGTGAATAGCCAGGGGTCGGACGAGATCCTGAACGGGAGCACGCACCACTGAAAGTGTCTCCCATCCAGAATGAAGCGTAGGTACCTGCGATCGCGATAGTGAATCAGAATATGCAGGTACGCATCCTGGAGATCGAGTGACACCATGCAGTCTGAGTGCTCCAAAGATCGCATCACAGAGGGAAGTGTCAAGAGTTGAAAATATGAGGCCGTGAATGAGCCGCCATTTTTCAGAATTCCTTTTGAAGCCTACTTCCTCCGCTTCCCCTTCTGAGGGGTACGACCTCCGGCGCTGGGACGGGGGGACTTGGAGGACTGACCCGTGGATCCACGGCCACGTCCTCCCCGCCGAAAGTCCGTCTTGGCTTTCTGGGGGGAAGGTTGGCCTCTGCCGTGACCTTGGCCCTGACGGAAATAAGTCTGAGGATGCTTTGGTGCCTCTGACTGACGAGACGATTGGTGAGGTCTTGCTGCTGAGCCTCCTGCCGCGCCCTCAAAACCTTGGTGATACGACCCCCAAAAAGAGATTCAGAGTGGGCAGGGGCCTGTCGGAGAAAAGATTTCTGATTGGGGTTGAGTCCTGACCGGTGAAGGAAATTGTCTCTCCGCAACAATGTGACTCCCGATGAAATCCGCGAAGCAGATAACATGATCTGCGCAAGGTCCGCAGTCACATTGCCGAATGCTTTGAAAAGCACCGGGTCACCCGACTCCATGCCAGCCTGCTTGCACAGGCAAGCATCGCCTGACAGGTGAACGCCACGTTGTTGCCCAAGCCTAACACTGTGCCAGCCTCTCTACCGAGATGTGTAAGCTGCGCATCAGTAAAGCAATTGGGCGGTTCGGGGCAATCAACCGAGGCAAACCATGATCAAGAGCAGGCGGAACGAATTGAATAGGAATCGGTACAAAGGCAATTGATGCCGGCGTTTGTCCGTCACCACTTATGGCGGAAGCAGACGGTTTGGAACCGCAGCCGAGATGACCTGCTCCATATCCTCGGTGGTGTCCAGCAGGAGCCTATGCGGTGGAAGGGCGAGACGCGTGGGAGGTAAGTCCACTTCAGGGCAAAAGGAAGCCCTCCTGGCTGCCGACGAACGCGGTCCCGACACGCCGACCTGAGTGAGTGGTACCTCAGCGTACGAGGCCACTTCCGATAGCATGGCGACTGAGTCGACAACCGGCGGATCCTCCGACAACCCCATACCCTCCGCATCCGATACTATATCGATGAACGGAGGGTTCGGCGGATGGGCGACACCACTGTGACACGACGCTTAGGGGTGTGAGAACCACGCGAGGAGGCAGCAGACCCAGAGGCCCTTAAGGACATGGGACACGAACCCTGAGGCACGCGGTCCGCATTGGGTTCACACGCTAGCGTAGTAGCGGGGGTAGTGTGATTAGGCAAGGTCAGCAGACCCAACCGAGCATCGAGCAACGAAGAGACCATGTCTTTAACGGATGCAAGAAGGAGGTCCGAATTGACCTTGTCAAACCTGGCCTTCCTGGTCTTCTTCTTCTTGCTCTTGGGCATTGAGGGTCCGCTGACCTTAAGCCAAAGCGGTGACATACGCCTGTCTGGCGAAGGGGGAGCCGAAGTGCGAAGACGAGAACGCGAATGCGAAGGGGGAGAGAGCGAATCTTTCGAACCCCTTGCGGATTCGGATAAGACCGGCGACTCCTGGTCGAACTCATCCGCCCGTTCCGTAAAGACAATGTCTACCGCCTCCTCTGGGGAAGGGTGACGAATGGGACATTGACTCGACGAAGCCGAATGTTTCTGAAGCGAAGCCCTATCAGCAACGGACTTGAGAATGGCCGTGACATACGCGTGGAAGTCTGACGCACCGAGAGGGGCACACTCGTCGCAACGATAATCTTCTTCGCATAGGTCCTTACACTTCCTACATAACAAGTGCGGATCCTTGATGGCAGACTTCCTACCTCCGCATTTGTACAAAAAGCGGAGTACATGGCGAAGCACGCTAATCACTAACACGCGTAGTCTAGGCGAAGGTAGTGACAGTCGGGTCACTTACGCAGGTGAGCGATAGGCGAGACACTCGCACGCGTAACGTAGACTAGGTGAATAACCAGCGAATCACTGACGAGAAACACCTAAGTAGCGTAAGAACAACAACTCTTCTGATAGCTAATCGAGAGTGTTGAATGCAGAGGCTCCGAACTCGAAGAGAACGAAGTCAATATCAACTAATAGTCAGACAAAGTAAATGACTGGCGACAAAGCAAGACACTGACTAAGCTAAACACTTGCGAGAGGAGACGAATCACGTAACAAGTAAGTACAAACCTGAAAGGCGAAAGACTAGCGAAACGAATGACAGGCGAAGCGAATGACAGGCGAAGCTAGTCACTAGCGAGACGATGCAAGTCAAGTCGAATCGAGCCTAACGTGAGAGTCGAGCCTAAGGCGATAAACTGGCAAAGCGAGTCACTGGCGAGACGATGTGAGTCAAGTGGAATCAAGCCTATGGCGAATGACTGGCGAAACGAATGACTGGCGAAGCGAGTCACTGGCGAGACGATGCGAGTCAAGTTGATTCGACCTAAGGTGAAAGACTGGCGAAGCGAGTGACTGGCGAGACAATGCGAGTCAAGTTGAATCGAGTCTAACGCGAATGACTGGCGAATCGAATCACTTTCGAGACAATGCGAGTCAAGTTGATTCAACCTAAGGCGATCGACTGGCGAAGCGAGTCACTGGCGAGACGATGTGATTCAAGTGGAATCAAGCCTATGGCGAATGACTGGCGAAACGAATGACTAGCGAAGCGAGTCACTGGCGAGACGATGCGAGTCAGGTTGATTCGACCTAAGGTGATAGACTGGCGAAGCGAGTGACTGGCGAGACAATGCGAGTCAAGTTGAATCGAGCCTAACGCGAATGACTGGCGAAGCAAGTCACTGGTGAGACGATGCGAGTCAAGTTGATTCAACCTAAGGCGATAGACTGGCGGAGCGAGTGACTGGCAGGTCAATGCGAGTCAAGTTGATTCAACCTAAGGCGATCGACTGGCGAAGCGAGTGACTGGCGAGACAATGCGAGTCAAGTTGAATCGAGTCTAACACGAATGACTGGCGAAGCGAATCACTGGCGAGACGATGCGAGTCAAGTTGATTCAACCTAAGGCATTCGACTGGCGAAGCGAGTGACTGGCGAAAGCCAGAGACTGGCAAGATGATGCAAGTCAAATAGAATCAAGCCTAAGGCAAATGACTGGTGAAGCGAGTAACTGGCGAAGCAAGTCACTTGCGAGACGATGCGAGTCAAGTAGATTCAACCTAAGGCGATAGACTGGCGAAGCGAGTGACTGGCGTAAGCGAGACACTGGCGAGACGATGCGAGTCAAGTAGATTCAACCTAAGGCGATAGACTGGCGAAGCGAGTGACTGGCGTAAGCGAGACACTGGCGAGACGATGCGAGTCAAGTAGAATCTCGCCTGTGAGAGGCGAAGCGAGTCTCAGGCGAGACGATGCGAGTCAACTACCAACGGCGAATGACAGCTCACAAAAGCGTAGGCGACGAGACCCTTAAGCGAGGTCACTGACGAGTCGAAAGTGAAACCAACCGAAGTAAACGACGAACTATCGAAGGATTCACCTGATCTTGAAGACAAAGGGACTGGCGGAGGGTACGACCTTTTCAAGCCATGCGAACCGAGCAGTCACCCGACGACAGGTGAGAGAAAAACAAAAGACACGAACTGCACGTGCAAGGCATGCAGCCACCTCGTCAGGAAGCACACAGCTAGCACATGTCAAAAAGGCCCTTGTATCTCAACACCTACCTAAAACAGATTGTCTAAACAACCTGCTAACGACGAATTCGTAGATTAAGACGTTGAAACTATCTCTTAATTAAATAAGAGATTGCTAGCAAGTTAGCAACAAAAGCGCTAAAAATACCCAGTCTCAGAACAAAACAACACGTCTGTCTTGTCTTGTCTTGTCAACTGAAAGGAGAGTGGCTTATTCCGGTAGTGACGTCACGAGACCCTGCAGACCTACCTGCCCTTGGATAGGGATTTTACCCATCCCTTACTCCACTGTTCAAGTTTCGTCTGTGTTAAGGTTGAAATAGCATACCTAGAGAGGAGGTAGGCAAAGTAGGTCTAGTCAACAGATACGTATTTAAATAATTATTATTATTTTCAAATAATAATTTTTTTTCAAATATTTGTGATATGGACTAGTGACGATTCCTGGAGGTTACCAAATGTGTAATATAAAGGAGTTTAGTTGATGAATTGTTTTGATTGTTGAAACATTTTAAAAATAATGTCCTATAATTTCAAATTCGTAATTGCATTATTTCAATATGTATAAAATATACTTTTTCTTTAACATTATTGTATTTCACTAACTTTGTGAAGTTTATATTGTCAATTATTTCAGTCCCATGTCGAGATACATTGGTCCCATTACACAATATCACACTTACAGTCTTCTCCCATGGAAGAACGTGAAATATTAAAAATATTGTATTATATATAATATATTTAATATTTAACTCAAATTTATTCCAACCCCGTATCACGTTATATGGAGCCAGTTTGACTTTTGGTACTTTGATCGGGGTCCATATTTTCCCGAATTTTCCTGGTAAAGGAAGAGATACTACTTGTATTAGAAAAATGGTATCAAATTACCTATGGTTTACATGTAAAGCTGTCAAAGACTTTGTCAACAAGTCAAACACTCGTCAATATTTAATGTAATTGAAACACTGTGGCATGACTGCAGCTTGCATGTTATGAATATGGTTAAAAGTCACATCACGAGCTGTCAGGTTATATTAGTATTTGCCCACTCATTTATACCCATATACTGGCATACTGGCGGAATATTTAATTATCTGTGTTTTTCATAATTGTATGTTCATATTCACACCATTCTGTGGGTATTTGTTTGTCACATTAAAAGAGGAATGATGAAGCATTTCGATGAAGTATTGACACATATTGGAGAATTTGGACGCTACCAGAAGCTGCTTTACTGCCTCCTCTGTCTTCCTGGAGTATTCTTTGGCGTCCAAATTATCAACACCCTCGTCATCATGTTCGCTGTCCCTACACACAGGGGAGTGACTCATCTTTATTCAATACTGTCAGCGTTGAAGTAACAGAATTCATAATTCAAAATCAAACACATGATATGCGAAGGGTGTCCCAATAGTGTCTGGCCTGACCATGACAACAGAAGAAACTTTAACTTAAAGTTAAAATATTTATAACTTTTTTCTCAATGTATTTGGTCCAGCTTTTGTCGGTCTCAAATTTAAGTTCAAGGAGCCTAGATCTGGAGAATAGACAGGATGGGGAAGAATCCTGAACCCGCATTCCAGTGCCGCAATGTGGGTGTGCACTGTTACCATGACACGTTTTCAGTTTTGGTCTTTAGATACCATTCTGAGGACCAAACATACCTTATTCATATTCAAATGGTGAGGTGAGGTGAGGTGAGGTGAGTTGGGGTTTAACACCGCTTTCAAGAGTATTTCACTTATATCGCGGCTGCTAGTAATACGGCAGGGAGAAAGCCCGCAACGCCACGTGGCTATGCATTGCGGTGAAACCTGCGAGCAACGGCTGGAACTACCGAACCATGGGTGGTAATTCAGTGTAGCATTGCACCCAAACCTTACTGCGTGTAGAACAGTTCTCTACAGCAGACAAAGTTGCCGTGCCCCTGGCGGGATTCGAACCCCGTACCTCTTGATCCGAAGCCGAATGCGCTAACCACTGCGCTATCCCGCCCCCTATTCAAATGGTCATGTTTTATTTGTTTAACTGATATTTTACTAACACGGTGTGCTGAAGCTAAGTATACTAAGCAAAATTAAGAACTTGACACAGGTAAATTTATGAAATCGTTTCTGTATGTTCATTGAAATATTTTAAACCCTTTTGTAGTGAAAGTATTGGTTTTGACTCCTTTAATGTGAGGAATTTGTGAAGTCATGTGCAATAATTGACTTTGTAGCCACAAAAATCGGAAAACTGTGAATGCACGTGTAAACACAAAATCATGAGGTCAATCGATGTATTTTAGCATGAACTGAGTAGGCACGTTGAAGCTCATTTGGAATATCAAATTGAAAATTACATAACAATTGCTTTATTAGGTGTTTTTTCAATACATAGCACGTCATCTCGGGTACATGTTTTCAAACTTATTTTTTTGGATAATAGTTTACGAGTGTGACGTTTGAACAATTGTAGAAGACAGAGGCGGCCCTTTCAGCGCTTGAACGAAAGGCAATTTTACTCTCTGAAACCCGTTCTTCATTCGTCCTGGACAATTCTGCAGAATTTCAGAAACTTTACGTTTCTTGGCATCACTTGTTCTTTTATAAGCTTCAACTGCTAAACTACGATCTCCAGTTTGTTCCTTGGTCACTTGTCCGCTCACGCCAGCCTGAAACAAACGCTCTTAGCGAAGGATTGGTATAATATCCATCAACACAATGCGTCTGACAGTTCCCTTCAGTTTGTAGTGACCCACGGCCTTATTTGCCTGCCATACGTCCTACTCCGGTTTAACCAGAGGACGAAAGTAAACTACATCAAGGTCCCTGTTATGATGCAAACGCATTTTGTAGGTTTCAAACAGCAAAACAGTACATTTCCTCGTGTCACTTGGTTTAGCATAAGCCCGGGCACAATGTGGATCTGTATTCCAATGTTTCAGACCTCCTCGATAGGTCTTTGATACAGATTCTGTATATTCAAGGTATTTCTCTCCGGGACTATCAGATTTCACGTCAAAATGCCTGAATGTAAGACGCCTATGGTTAATTCCAATTGTCCAAAACATGTTGTCTGGGGTGACTGGGGAGTATCCGTCCCCAATAGACCCTTGTCCTACAGCATATATTCTCACTGTCATCACTGATAACGGATGCTTGTCGGCGTTGAAGATCAATTCCTTTGGCACATATTCGATGCATTCTGTTATCCAATGTAACTTTCAAATCCGAAAAAGGTATATCGTAATTGAAAAAATCGACGGCTCTATCACTGTAACGCAAATGTCGCTGAATGCCGCATTTAATAGCCACAACACTGTTACTTTTATATTGACCATCCTCTTTGTGTAACGCAATCACAAACATACACAAGATTCTGTTTATTTCCTCGTCTGAGAAATCCTGCAGTTCCTTGGAACTATCACGCAACCGCTCAAAAACTTCACACTCGTTAGAATCCTGAGAAACAAGTTCATCCTCCAGCGTGTAAATATGTTGTTTGCCCATTTTGTCCTTCGGGGTATTCTCCGGAATGATAGGTCTCTTGCTCTCCTTGAGCAGTTCTTCACTCACTGGAGCAAATCTCATGGTGTCTACAAAAAATAAGATTTTGTATTAAAATTTACGAACACCACGACAATCACTAGGGATAGAGCGTTGGCTTTAAATTTTTAACGAGAAGGAAATTCAATTGTGGTTGTGGAATGTAATGTCGTTCTCGAGTAGATTTTATATTTCGGATACTTTTTTTGGCTGATGTCGCTAAAATAACAGCTTTATGAAATGACCCCTCTATTGCAAACGGAAGTTCCATACCATAACAATTTAATTCATTGTTTTTCTAAAAAGGTCTACTGTTAATAAAGAAATTAAAAAATATACCATTGATTTCGTTTGGTCCTCCATTGTCCATGAACTTGAGAGATGAAGTCGGATATGTCTACCGGATTATGAAGAGCCCGCAACTCACAACCTGCATATAAGATTGGTACATGAAATATCAAATCAGTAGAAAGTATGGTCGAGCTAATTATAAAAAGTGTTTCATAACTAATAGAATGGCTTACAATTACAAATTTTGAAATGTAAAATGAATGATAGGACAATAGTAACTAAACAAATCTGTTCAAATTGATAAAACTTACCGGGACGTTTTCATTTTGTTTCTTCAGAACATCCAAAAGAATGTCATCATTCGAGCTCGCGTCTGTTATCGGTTCTGCAAGTTACAAAGTGCTCAAGTTACTTCTGTATGCAGATTGTTAAAACATTAAATGACAAGGTGCTGAATTCAACATATGAAAGTAAAAAAGGTAAATGTTGTAGCCCCACTTTAGCAATATTTCAACCATTAACATGTACAAGGAGTTTCTAATTAAGCAATGAATTCAAAGGGAATACATACCCATAATGGTTTAAATATCGACTTAACTGAAAAAAAGACAAGATGACAAAACAAACAAACCTGTCCGAAATGTATATTTTGTCTGAGTTAATGTAAAGCCATCATCTGACGAGTCGCTGATCGGTTCTGTACATCAAATGTAACATAATATAAATTCACATCAAAGCAAGAAATTGAAAATTGTACTGATATAAAATATACTCTAAATGCTCATAACACTTGAAATTCGAAAACATTTACAGATTTTAAAAGGCATATTGTTGAATAAGCAATAAATTAAATTACACAAGTAGGACAGTTTCATACCTGCACTTTAAAAAAAATAACTGCCCCGACTGAATAACTTTCAAGGAATTGAGTTAATTGGACATTACCCATTACATACCACCCGTCATATGGGCAGTGAAAATAAAAATACCAAACTGTCTGAACGGTGTATTTTGCCTGCGTCAACGTGATTGAGTCACCTGACGAATTTCCGATTGATTCTGTAAAACGTTTGATTAAGACACTGTAACTGTGCAACACTGAACGGTACATACAATTAATTCAAATCACGTGAATTAGCAATAGTGTAATTTGTCTTTTTTGACATTGAATATACGTTTAAGTATTTGTTTTCACTCATAACGGCGGACAAAAACCATGATTTCATGTCGTAAAAAAATTCATTGAAACATGAATGACTTAATTCTTCACAAACATATTCTTAATGCTTCATATTTATGCATTCCTTCTTTCCTCCTCAAAGGTGCAGTATCCCCGGTCTAGAGAATGACACGTATGAGATCAAGAATGCTGCTCACGAGGTGCTTGTAAACCTGACAATCCCTCGAGTCAGTGGAAGGTACGGAGAAGAGGAATACTCCTCCTGTGAGATCTATACCTCCACAAACACCTCTGATGTCTGGTCTGCTGATGAATTTTTTTTATGAAAATTAATTATCCTAGACTACATTAACATGCAAGTCCATGGGAAAAAACCTTACCGCCCGAATACTTTTTGCATCACTCTGCAGGATACATTAATAAGGTATACTCATTTGAGAAGGGATTTGTATTGTTTCTCTCCAAGTTTTATACCATTTTGTTTGAAGATTTTGGGAATATGTATATTCTACTTTAATTGGGAGGATCACCTTTTCTTCAATATCTTTGCAGGAATTGTGTTACCTGGACACCCCGTTTGATCAAAATTAAGTGTTGAGTCATGTTTTTGTTATGCACTGACAATTTCAAGACTGCAATTTTACAGGGCTAGGAGTTGTACATTATATTGAGAACAATATACATTTATTTAAGTCTTCAACATCAAACAATATAAACCCTGATGAGCTACAAAACCCATGGCTCTTTTTTTATGTGTACACCAGCACTATGGTATTGGGCGCAAATGATATACATCATCCTTAACCTTACTAAACGGAGGTATTTGCCATACATTTGAAGCATTTACTGCAGTTGCTCCTCATCACCTCTATTGATCTCCCTGATGAAACATTCACCTTGTGTAGAACGATATACGCTTTCATGACCAAATATTAATTGTTTCTTTTTGGAACTGCTTTTTAATTTGAAACTATACTCTTTTCTTAATTCCCTCCTCTTAAAACTCATTAGATCTTTAAATGATGCATTATGGTGAACATTTGACTCACATGTGACACCCCTTAACAACACCCTTTGTAGGTTTTAACACCCGACAATATTTAACAATCCTCAAATCTAAATTTGTTCGGAACATAATGCATAATGTATAAACGCAAAAGACATACAGCTGCTGAACAAAAGTTTGTTTAACTATGCCAGAAAACATAATTTTTTGAAAACTTCAATTTGGCACTTTTTGTTAATATGATGATACAGTGAAGGATACGACAATGGACATTTATCACCGTTGCTAGGGAATTTACTGCGATACTGACACGACGCATGCGCAGACGACAGGAGGTGAGAAGAAAAAGACGGAAGTGAGCTTTCAAGCGTGGCACAGGTGAGTAGACATTTGAGTTTCTCTGATAGAAATCTGCATAGTTTCATGGTATGAGCGAGAAACAAGGCACAATGGCTTCAGGATATAAACATCCACCGAAATTAGGCACAGGAGTTATTTATGCAGACTGGAAAAGAGAATTAGAAATCTGGAAATTTGTGACAGATGTACGAGAAGAAAAGCGTGGGGCAGCTCTGTTTTATCACTGGAGGGTGAGGCGAAAGCGAAAGCTTTAGAAATTCCTATCGGAGAAATAAATGACGTAGGAGGTCTTGATAAAGTGATAACGGAACTTGATAAACTTTTTCTCAAAGATACGATTGACGCAGCTTACCAAGCATTCATCGAGTTTTACCGAATTAGAAAACATGAAGATGAAGACATGAATGATTTCATAATCAGGTTTGATAGAAAGAATCACAATTGTCAAACACACGATATTGTGTTACCTGATGCTGTGTTAGCCTTTAAATTACTTGACTGCACAAATCTTAGTCAAAGAGATAGACAGTTAGTATTGACTGCTACTACAGATAAAAGATATGAAACAATGAAAACATCACTAAGAAGAATTTTTAGTGACATCAGATGTCATCAGTCAGAGGAACCAGTAGTGGTCAAACAAGAAAATGTCATGCTCATGGGACATTATAAAAAACCTAATGGTACAAATCCTCTCAACAGATATGGCAAAATATCTAGATGTATGATATGTGGTTCTACCTTTCATTGGGCTAAAGATTGCCCTAACAGACAAGAAGAAAAGGAGTCTAGATGAAAAGACAAAAATACAGATTTTGAACATGTCATGTTAACATTATTCACAGAAGAGAGAAATAAATTGAACCAAATCTTAGTGACAGAAGTGGCTGTGCTGTGATAGACACAGGGTGCACAAAGACTGTGTGTGGTAGAGACTGGTATGACAAATATGTTGAGTTGCTTTCTGAAGAGGACAGGTTGGATATTGAGATAAAGGAAGGAGGGAGAAAGTACAAGTTTGGTAGTGATGAAGTTCATGACTCACTTTTTCAAGCAAGACTTCCAGCTACAATAGGGAATACAAATTGTGACATTGAAACTGATGTGGTAAGTGTTGATATACCCTTATTGTTAAGCAGACCTTCAATGAAGAAAGCCAAGATAACATTGAACATTTATGAAGATAAAGCTTTAATGTTTGGAGAACAAGTTCAACTGGAGCTCACATCAACAGGACATTATTGCGTGAATATCCGGAAACAAGAGACCAAGTTATGCGACGCAAAAGAAGAAACACAGGTCGTACTACTGGCGACAGAAGGTAAGAAGCTCAAGGAAGAGATAGAGAAGCTCCATAAACAGTTTGGACATTCTTCGGCAGACAACCTAAGAAAACTCATTAACAGTTCAGGTGAGGCTAAGCCAGAAGTGTTAGAGGTTATTGAAAGAGTTGTGTAGGACTGTGAAATATGTAAACAACATGCTAAGACCCCTGCGAGACCAGTTGTATCCATGCCATTGGCTACTGAGTTTAACGATGTTGTTGCAGTGGATCTGCATGAACTGAGGAGTGGTGTTTATTATCTTCACATGATTGATCACTTTTCACGATTCAGTGCTGGTGCTATAATGAGAGACAAGAGGGCAGAGACGTTTGTCGACATCTTTTTGAGTAGATGGATCAGAATACATGGAACACCCAGGAAACTACTGTCCGACAATGGTGGGGAGTTCAATAACAAGGAAGTTCAAGAGATGGGTCATATGTTCAACATTGAACTCAAAACTACTCCAGCGTACAGTCCCTGGTCAAATGGCGTGGTGGAACGTCATAATCAGACACTCACAAACATGCTGCTGAAGGTGAAAGAAGAAAGAGATTGTGACTGGGAGACTGCGTTGTGCTGGGCTCTGCATGCAAAGAACTCCATGGTGAATGGGAATAGATTCAGTAGTTACCAGATAGTGTATGGAAAGAACCCCAATTTGCCGTCGACTTTAGTTGACAGACCTCCAGCTTTGGAGGGAGTGACTGTTAGTGAAACAGTGGGAAAGCACCTTAATCTTCTGCACAAGACAAGACAGGCCTTCACACAGTCTGAAAGCAGTGAAAAGATAAGGAGAGCCCTCCGAAAGAACATTAGAACAACACATGGACCATTCAAGTCTGGGGAAAAGGTGTTTTATAAGCATCCTGACCAGAACACGTGGAAGGGTCCTGCAACTGTAATAGGTCAAGATGGAGTTGTGGTTTTTCTCAGACAGGGTGGATAACTTGTTCGTGTTCATCACAGCAGGATGAGAAAAGTATCAGATACAGGTAAACATGGTGAAGATGGAGAGGTCAAAGTGAATCAGGTTAGAGAGAAACAAACAGTTGAAAAGAAAAATAACAGCATTACAAAGAAAGGAGAAGAAAGTGACTGTGTTTGTGAGCCTGTAAACGATGCTGCCATGCATTTGGACACATTGCATGAATAAGTGACAGGAAAGCAGCTGAAGCCCCTACTGTGCATTACAGACTGTTGATCACTTATGGACTCCGTACACTCCAATACTGCAGTTCGTGAGAAGAGACTTCGAATCGAAATAGCAGGGATACGCGAGTTAATAGAGAGTGGTCAAATTGAAGTCAAATGGTCACGTAGCAATCGCCAGCTAGCAGACTGCCTCACGAAGAAGGGAGCTTCAACAAAACAATTGCTAAGAGTCCTTGAAGAAGGGAAGCTCACTGCAAACATGTAAATAAGCAATGTGAAACTGAACTGGGAATATTTTAATGAAACTTTTATGAAAATTGAACTGGGTATCAAAAGGACTTTTAATATGAAAACTCATCAAAAACAAGTGCCCGTGATATTTATCGGAATACAGACTGTACAGTTTGTGATGTGGGGATGGTGAAGTTTTACCAATGTGCCAAACAACAAAAATATTTGAACTGTGTTGCATATAAAGAAGATTTTAAAGACAGTATAAAACTTTTAAAGAAGAGACGAGATTGTTAATATGATGATACGGTGAAGGATACGACAATGGACATTTATCACCGGTGCTAGGGAATTTACTGCGAGACTGACATGACGCATGCGCAGACGACAGGAGGTGAGAAGAAACAGACGGAAGTGAGCTTTCAAGCGTCGCACATGTGAGTAGACATTTGAGTTTCTCTGATAGAAATCTGCATAGTTTCACTTTTTCTTAACAGAACACAATAAACTTAAATGAACACGGAAATACATGATATTTGCACTGAGTTCTGGACACATTTAAACAAACTGTATGGTTATTGGTTAATTTTCAGAGCTGCATATGATAGAGAAATTTCTGAAGAAGGAATCGAAGGAGAGCAGTGCATGACTGACGACATTAAAGATATACAAGAAACGCCGATCGTTTGACTGTCATTTGTTTGTGTATATGTCTATGCTGCAATATTTAGATATTTTGCTTTTCAAAGTTTGATTCCTGTATCCACCTGTCATTTCGGTGGTTGTTGCACTTTATAATGCATCTCTCATGTACATACTAGTACCCATTTGGTAACCATGGCAACAGAGAAAGTGATATCTGTCAAATATCAGTCAAAGTTTCATTTCTCAGATAGTAAAGTGTTCTTTAAGCGGAGAATTAAGATTTGTTCTTCTTTTATTTGGATGTATAATGTCTCACCAACAGATAACACAAACTGATACAAATCACTTGGTAACTTGTTTTATTCTTGTGTTTGTGTTTGTGTCAGCAAGCAAACTGGCATACTTTACCCAATATAAACTGAAAAGCAAAATCTGTTGATTATATCATATGTATGATTTTTAATTGCAAATATCTCAAGTTTTTTTTATGTCAAAATCTAAAACTGAAAAGTCCAGGTGGTAAGTCAGCAGTCAAAGAATACCTCTACATGTTTTTAATGTTTGTTTTTTTTTTAATGTGAAATTTCAAATTAAAATTTCTTCAAATTCTTTTTTATTGAACACAACCGTTCATCGACACAAAAGATATATTCTATGTGAAAATTAATAAAAGTGTCTGATTATGCACAGGTCATGTTTGTGTAAATTTCATTTCTAACCCCTTTCTTCATTTAACAAAGATATTTTAACAAAAATGTAACCACTGTCATCAATAAATTCAAACTACTGAAGATAAGTATTATTGCATCGTGCCATAGTCAAATGCATCTGATTTCTTTTAAATATTGAATTAATCGAAACCGACTGAGGTGTTCACTTAATTTTGCCGGGCAGTTATTTGATATGATGTCTGATCAGGCCTGAACGAATCTCTCTGGGGACATCTACCTCAACTTCTTCCTCTTCGCTGTCCTGGAAATGTTTGCCTACATCCTGTGTAACTTCCTCATGGACAGACTGGGCAGAAAGAAACTCCTCTGTATGTTCCTGAACTCAACTGGAGCAACCTTTGCACTACAACTCATTTCTATATTTGCACTGATACATGTAAAACAATATTCAGTCAGAAGGGATATCTTGATATTAAAGTATTTAACACCATTGAGAAGAGATCGACTGCAAATGATCAGGCAGCTAAAAAAGAAATCTAATATTATAGGAAAATTTGAAGTATGGAAATTAGAAGTTATTACAATACTTATGTAGGTATAAGCTCCATTTACAGCCTACAAATTAAATAGCTTGCAGGTTTAAAGTTGCTTTCATAGGGTGGGATAGTGCAGTGGTTAGTGCCTCTGGGGTTAAGATCCTGCTAAATATCCAAGACAATTGCTCAGGAACGCTGTCCAAAGGTTAGAAGAGCCATAGATTCACAATACACAAGGTGACAACAATATACATTATAATAATCTATGCTTAAAAAGTTTCTTTTTTAAAAAATAGTTGTTTGTGTCCAAAAGTCCACGTTTCACTAGCAGAAGAAGTAGGACTGAGAGGTTGTAATTTCACTGCTTGATTAATTTCTTATGTAGTTAAGAACATGTTTTCTATTTCTATCATGGTTTTCAAACATATTAATTAAGTTATACATGGGTTCTTTGAGACAAAGCTTGCTAACAAATTGTAATATTCTTATTTCTTGCAAACTAGGATTGATGTCAAAACATCTACTCAAAACTTCAAAACTAGATCCCAAAATTATATATTTTGGATAACACATCCACTGAATAGCCATATAAACGAATGTGAAATAAGTTTGAGTTTCGTTCAGTAATTAGAACACCTTCTAAATTGACAAGATATTATTAATACCAACAAGAAACCCACCTACTAGATACACATAAAAGATCGTTTTCATGTTGGAAAAAATGGGCCGCAAAATGTGTAGAAGTAAGCTGTTTGCCTGCTAAACCCTTCCATGTAGGTTTATACCTCACATCATTTATTTAGTTGGGTAAGAAGTATTCAGTTGTCATTGATGCTATATAAACGGCATTAGATGGGCGCATAGAGTAGCGGGTGTCCGGGATCCGTGTGAACACGACCTGATCAAGACCATTAGAGAAGCAGCTATGAGATGTCACTCTGACCCTGTGAAAAAGTAAGAACTAGTTGATATTGCTATTTTGTCGACATTCGTAGATAAATTTGGCGAAGAAGGTTGCAATCTTGTTGATTTACGATTCTTGACAATGTCCATTCTGTCCTGTGCTGGTTTTCTTCAGATTTGCCGAAGTATCCAATATACGACGTTCTGATACATCTTTTCATGAAGGTTATATCCGTATCTTCATAAAGAAGAGCAAGACAGATATATAAAGACATGGTAGATCTCCTGTGATTATCAGCCGCTCCGAGTGCAGGTGTACCCGACAGACTGTTTAAAAGGCATGACCGATGGGTGTCGGACACCGCATTAGGGAACTGCTGAGTGTCACTTCTATGTTGGGATTGTAATGCTCATTTCATTTCTGTATTGTAATAAAGTTGCAATTGTTCTCTGCCCTGTCTTTTAATTTTATCGAGCTGCGGTAGGCAGTACCCATGTTAACTGTTTTGTTGTACACAATAAATATTTAATGTTCGTTTGAGCGAAGAGAATTAGAACATTAATTAATTTATTTTGGGTAAAATGCGGTAGCTTGCATACTGCAGTGAGTGTGTATGCACGTAAGAGTTGTGCAGAAGTCACGTGGGGAAGGTGAAAAGGAATCCGAGGCTAGTCATTCGAGGTCTTCGCATCAACATAGGAGTAGTTGTCTCAATCTTATCGACATGGATATGAATGTAAATACATCAGTATTGATGTTCCAAGCCATGTGGCTGTCAGAAGTTTTGTTGAGATACCCGTATGGCATGTTTAAACGTATGGTTCATGGATGCAGTTTTGCTGTAGAGGTGGCGCTAAGTGACCGTTGTGGTGACATCGAGTATGACCTGTGTTGACCTTTAGTACTTGTTCTAGGGCGAACTGACCTGACCTGGGATGATCTTGGATGACCTTTGCTGGATGAAGAAAGGGATTGGAAATAAGTATATTATTGTATTTTGTATTTCAATTCATGATTTGTTCCAACTTTGCTTTCAATTCCTTTCGGAATCAATTTTAACAATCAACTTGAGTTTGTACATTTATATCATATTTATCATATTTCAAGTAGAATAGTTTCTGCTGATGGAATTTATATTGCAGGGAGGCGAAGCTTTCGGCCCTGCTTGGATGAGGCGTTGTTCAGTCTGGCGCACAGATCGGTCGGCTACATGTACTCTCATTGTCAAAAAACCTGCTCGCTTGAGTCCTGCGGTAGGCATTACCCATGTGAAGTGTTTTGTTGTACATAATAAATATTTTATGTTCGTTTGAGCGAAGAGAATTAGAACATGCTGCTATAAGCTCATTGTTAATTAGCGTGAAATCTTAGGGTTACTATACATCTCATGCAGCGGTCCCATTCTCGAGCCTTCAACCATCATGAAAGAGATTGTTCATAGACTGCTCCACCTTCAGTAAGAAGAACGTTGAGGAACGTGACACTGGTTGTGTTGCTTGAGTATCAAGTTGTGTGTATATATGCTGGAGATTCATATCAAACTACCAAGTCTTCCTACTGTTAAGAAACTTTGTAAACGACATTATTACCCTCCTGATACCAAAATGTCACTTAAAACATGTGTATTGAAAACAGGCACAACATTAAAGTGATTTTCCACTGGGCTTTTTTGTTGGTCCATTGTGCTCAATTGCCTGCAATCGATTTCATATCAGTATACAGGATTTGTGTTCACACAGGATGAAGCCTACATGTATATCTATTGCATGGTTGACAAAACCATAGCCCCAATTTCCAGATACTGTGCATAGTATATTGAATATATCTCAGACGGGGTTTGTTACGACGTTAGATGTAGTAAACGCGGTAGGATGTTATAACTGAGGTAACAACCTCGAATGCCCTTACCCGCTAACCTCAAAAAATCTCAAACGAGGAGAAGAGCACAATGAAATTTAAATGATGCAGTGAAATCAACTCTCAAAATTATGACTTTGTCTTCCAATATGTATATTTCTACTTCTTGTTTCGAAGCTTTATAAGGAAACTAGTATTTGAATACAATACAGTAGTTTTAACTCTTGAACAAATTCTATGCCTTAGCAACAGAGGTAATGATATCTATTGACCCATTTCCGCATATTTCGTTACAAATACTTGTTACACAATCACCGGTCTTCCATACGAAACATGAAATGTTCGTCACTGTTGATAAACTATCAATCTTTAGTGTAATTAACATTAAACTACACTGAGGTACCTTTGTGGTATTAAAAAGAAGTAACGAGATAAAGAGTAGGCAAGGCAGGGTTTACACTACGTCCGTTTTTGGGATGCAATGCGTTAAAAATAATAGCACCAGAACGCAAAACGTTATTTTTAATGAGTTTTCATACACTACATCCGTTGTTTTCATGCGTTGCGATGCGATGCCAAAAAAATAGAACATGTTCTATTTTATTCGCATCGCATTCACAATCACATTGGACTTTCCTATATGACGTCATATTTTCATCATCTTAAGGGGTATCTCCCAACACGTGTAGACAAAGCAGTCAGACATCTGTACATCAATACATACAGACATACATTCAGAATTGTACACATACATGCATGTACACATATATGCATCTGTGCATACATCTGTACAAACACACATCAGATTCTATACATTAAACATGTACATACAACCATTGTACATACACCTACAGTAATTACATACATCTGTACATACATTCATATACATGTAGACATACATTATAACATTTGGAACTAAAACAATTGCATTTACGATATTCGCATTAAAATCGCATGCAAAAGAGGTGTAGTTCAAACCCCCAAATCGCATGCGTAAACGCAATGCGATTTATTCAGACGTAGTGTAAACCACGTTTAAGCATCGCTCTGGAGACGCTACGTTTCTATAACTAGTGGAGGAGTTGTATAATATCGGTGTCATCCACTTTAGGTGACGTAAGGAATCTTTGAATGGAACTGTTATCTGGTGAATGAGATTATACTTGCTCATTGGAAATATGACGTCACTCAGAAGCAAAGTATCGAAACTTTAACCATATTTTTCTCATTTAACCAAACTAACTGTGACATTGACCAAAATGAAAATAACAAAGTCAAGATTTAGAAGAAATTGAGGTCATTGTCAATTTGGCAGCATCAGCGCAATGCCTTATGCTAGGTTTACACTATGCTCACTGTTATGCACCATATTTGACCAAAACGACATGACCTTGACGGTCCGCAAGGGAACGGCCAGCAGAAACATGATAGAGCTTGATTAAGAGCGCTGCTGTACGGCCCATTAAAACTATTTTTTTTAGCAAAACACATTGGCTACGTCCGCCGCGTTGCAAAACAGAAACCTGACAAAACGGGAGGAACCAAACAAAACTTAAAACAAAACGGACCCTGTGGAAACGTAACAGGCCTTCTGGGCTTCCTCGGTGAAACGTAGAACAGAAAGAGGTTGTCGTGGCCAGATGTTTAATTCATTTTTTTACTATTCAAAACCGCTGACAGATTATCCCTCACATTATTTGTTAAGTTCGTAAACAATATTGTGCGTGGCAATAATACATATAGTAACGAATCTCTGTCTTCTTTGTTTAATTATAAAATTTAATTGGTTATGGAATATGATGATGTTTATTCAAATATTTTACTTTACATTCTACAAAAATTACTTGTAAGAAACAATTTTTTCAGAGAAATAACTTTAAAAAGTGGTGTGCTTATCCTGTCAGACTGGGAGCACAAACGTGCTCGAAAGTCAACGTCCCGCTACGTTTATCCTTGTAAGCCGTAATAAAGCTTACTGAGACTTAATGAAGTTAGAGGAACTAGAGTAGATCGTGATAGACCGTTGAAAACGGAACTGGGTGAAATTTGAAAGAACCTGAGAGAACGTCGTACATGTAATCACAATCCCATTTCACTAAGTCTAACACTTATTCCAACCCCGTTTATTGGGTTAAATTTGATTGACAGTTGCAAATTGTCCCCTGTTGTTTGATTGACAGTGGCCTGGCAGGGGATCGCTCTTGGTACTATAATCTTCTGTCATGGTCCTATTTTCCCCGGTAAATGAGGAGATACTACTTGTATTTAGAAATGGAATCGATATTTGATGTTTGGATGGATTGCAACCTAACACTGTGACATGCCTGCGGTTTGTATGTTATGAACATGGTAAAAATGCACATCACGGACTGTCAGGTTATTAGGAATAACAGCGGGATTTTATTATTTTAATTACATCCAACGGAACCTATCTTCCCATTTGTCAATTAATTTTAGAAAAATACTGGCATAAATGTATGTACACATCATTCAGTGAGTATCAATACAGCAGATGAAGAGAGAAACGATGAAGAATTTTGATGAACTATTGAAACAAGTAGGAGAGTTTGGACGCTACCAGAAGCTTCTGTATTTACTGCTTTGTCTTCCTGGAATATTCTCTGGTTTCCAGGTCATCAACACTCTCATCTTCTTGTTCGCTGTCCCGAAACACAGGTGGGTGAATCATCAATATTGTCCCCATTGAAGTAATAGATTTCAAAATGCTAACCTATAATGCATAATCAAACACAAGATTTATGAGGGGAATCCCAAAGTTTCTAGCCTGACGATGAAAACGGAAGAACTTTTCAGATGTTTACGACTTATTTTTGATGAAATTCCCCCCCTGACCATAGTTTGGTCTAGCGTTTCAAACATTTTCAAATAGTCTAAAAATCAATTATTGTCACGTGACCCCAAAACTTATCTATTGTCGCAATGACGTTCTCGTCAGTCTCAAATTTATGGCAATAAAAACCTTTTTTCAGTCGAGGAAAGAAAATAAGTCACAGGGGGCGAGATCTGGAAAATATACAGAAAAGGGAAGAATTGCAGTCCTGTGCAGGACTCACTGCAACCTGCAACAGAGTTACCTAATATTTGTGTCATATCTTCATGAATTTCTTTTGGACTGTATTTTTTAAAGGCACTTGATCACAGCTCTGCATTCAGTTCTGTCAATTTTGTAGACATTATCTGGTCATATTTCTGATAAACATGTTTTCAGAAATCGTCGTTTTCGCATCTCCTTAACTAGGCAAGATTGGAGAGTGATGTTACTATTTTGGCTTGGTCTATGACATCCTAGACTCATAAACATTTTAAGTCCAAGAAGGTTATTTATGTTGACATATCTTTAGATTACTGAAATTCTACATTTTATGATTTGTTTTAGTTAGTGCCAAACATTCTGGCCAAATACCATTTAGAAAAAGCGATTTAAACAGATATAAAAAATAAAAAGCTCAATGAAACTTGGCATGTGGAATAGACATCATGAGTAGATGTGACTTTCGGGGTTCTCAACATCTTTGTAATTTTGTTTTGGCCGTTTCTGTGATAACATGAGAAACTTCAGTTGTCATTCTGCATAGTTTAATCTTCAATAATAGTTTTGGTGGAATATATAACTGGCCATGGCAGTATGGTAGACGTTTTATGATAACCGTTAGGGAGCAGTTAGTGCTACGAGACTCCGCCAGTTTCGGGAGCAGTTATTATTACACTTTTTAAGATTACCAATTGTACTGTTGCCTGGATGTACAAAAATGATATACCTTATGTTGTATACATGAACATATTTATCATTAAAAAGTTGTTTAAAACAACAAACTTCACACAATAAATCATTGGTCAAATCGAACCAATTAATAATACTGAAAGGTAATCACCTGAACTTTGCTGATTAACCGTCAAACACGTTCATGCATTCATTCCTTTCATGTAAAATTCATTTTTAAAAAACGAAAATAAAACATAGTAAAAATAATGGTGCAACCCCAATTTCTAGAAAGTTGGTGCACTTACGTGTTAGTCATTGTCCCCGCTTTGCAAAAAAACGTATCCGCCCCTGTATGTCTCTGGCATAGCATGGCTTTTAACTTTCCGATCCATTGTTTGCAGGTCATATAAGTAAGAGTAGTAATCTACAACAATGAGAAAATTCTCGCCTTTCACATGAGCTACATGTATGTCTGCAGCACCTTTCTTGCAGGGCCTAGCAGGTGAGATGATAGTAATCCGTGGTTCTTTTTGCTGTGACGGGTTGTTGAGAGTACAATGTTGACACTTGTAGATTTTCTGACGAAGGTCATTCTGTATAGTTTGCCACCAATACATGTTGCTGCACGCTCATGACACTTTGTAAAGCCCTGATGATCCTGGTGAATAACATCAACCATCTCGTGTGTCATCTGTTGAGGACACACAATACTTTTCCTGAACACCCAACATATGATTAAACACTTACAATTCACCTCGGACTGGGTGATACGTGATACGCGTAGACTGCGGATATGGTCAGGCCAACCTGACTGGGTGAACTGTATTGCTTTCTGTAAAGTGCTGTATTCCCTTATGGATGACTTCACAGCATCCATCTTCTAGACACACATCATTCATTGACTTCACTTTGAAGTGGACTTCTTGATAGATAGAGTACCTGGCACTTTCAGTGACTTGCCAGGGACTTACTCGGCAACTGCTCTAATTATTCTCAGTCTGAGAAGTAGTCTCTGACATCTGATAGGTGGGCGATTGAGGTCGGATGAGTTGATCAGAGGGATTAGAGGCTTGTGATATGTTTGTAACTTGAACAAGTGCAGTCCCACTTGCCACCTGTTCACTGGAATGTGTGAAATCGTAAGTCTACTGCGGGTGTCTGTAACTCTACCTTGTAACACTGCGATTCCTCCCCCACACTGTGGTCGAAAAAAAGCGTGTTGTTTCTTTTGAACATGTTCAAAGACAACTGCACGGTTTTCCATTCTGCAATTATTCCATTTTCACACTGTAGATCTATGGTTTTACACTATCGAAATACTGTTTCACACGCACAGCTACGATTGCACATTAGATTTCGTATTTTCCCACATGAATTCTTCTCTCCACCCTCAGCCATGGTCGCGCTTGGGATATATCGTTTGAATTTGTTGAATTCTTTCTTTGGTAGTAAATAAAGGTACTGTAACGTGTTCTTTTGTTGGATATTTTGTGTTCTCAAATTTGTCATTTATTATTTAAGTTTATACAATATTTGTTACATTAGAAGCTAAGGCATCTCATTACACGACACAATTAGCCGTATTCATAGAAAACAGCGGCCATTTAATGTGAACACCTTAATATGGCTGCTCGCTTTAGAACTCGTTGTATTGATTCAGGAGTACAGCTGTACTCTTTGGCCATTGATAACTCTTATTTACCTTTTGGGAGATTTTTCATTTTTCAATTTAATTAAAATTCATGAAAGAGTAGCTGCAAGTTGTCGGTGGTAGGTTTTGTAATAACATCAAATATATATATATATATATATATATATATATATATATATATATATATATATATATATATTATATGCCACGAGTGAAAATCCTTTGATCTTTGTTGATTAGGGACTCTTGTTGTGATAATTCAGTGTCTACTGCAGTTCTTCCACATTCTGTATGCATTTCTTCGTTCCTTTGCACAGGTTTTCCGTGATTTTACTGTAAATCTCCCGTAGATCTTCCGTGTAGAATGGATTAGCGTTGTAGCTCTTCCGTGAAAACTGTAGTTTGTCCGCAAATATTCTGTAAGTCACCCGCAAATTTCTATACTTCCTTCATGGAGTTGTTGGTGTGACTACCTCATTTAGCAGTAAGGGGTATATTGCTTCTTTAAAAAATCAGTGTACATGTTTATGCATTGCTACTTCTCTCTTCAAAGGTGCAGTATCCCTGGTCTGGAGAATGACGCGTATGAGATCCAGAATGCTGCTCACGAGGTGCTGGTAAACCTGACAATCCCTCGAGTCAGTGGAAGGTACGGAGAAGAGGAATACTCCCCCTGTGAGATCTATACCTCCACCAACACCTCTGATGTCTGGTCTGCTGATGTCTCCAACACAACTCTGTCCTGCACTAAATGGGTGTACGACAGGTCTCAGTTCATTTCTACTGTGGCGCAGTCGGTAACCATTTGATTATGTTTCTTACTCAACCAAATATTCCTTTATATCATTAAACCGTTGATTAGATAGGTTATCATGCTCTTGTGTTTTTACAGTTTTGTTAGTTTTAAAATATGTGAGTAACAGTTTTCCTATCGGTATAAATAAATATCCTGCATGAGGAATAAACTTGTATTTTGCTGTACTTAGGAGCCAATTACATATTGTATATTCATCATGCAGGATATTCACTATACCAAAACACACTGTCATGATCACTTTTTTTTATCATATGTGCAATGCCATTCTTTATTCGTTTTGCAAACATAGGCTTGACCACATTACTTTCAAAATTGAAATTTTCTTTCAATTCCCAAATTTTGCAGTTTGCTACAATCACGGTAAACTGACACAAAATAATGCCTCCTAAATGTTGCTTCAGTTGCATAATTGTTATGTTGGCATGATCCGAAATTTGTTAATACCTTTTAAAATATGATGCCTTTCAAACTTTAGATTACAAAAAACATTTTCACTTTTTGAACAGGTATCAGATTTGAAGGGGGAGGAATGTCATTGATTTACACTTAGCAAACCCTTTTCCACTGTTTCAGTTTAACCTTGTTTGTAAGAGGAAGCCGCTAGTCAGTGTGGGTAAGATGATGGTTATGTTGGGCCAGTTCATCTCTGCCATCTACAACGGACCTCTCTCAGATACGTAAGTAGTATTCCTAAGTAAGAATATCCTGCCACAAAGAGATCTACGCTCATATATTGTAACAGGTAATAGTGTAGAAAACAGAGGATACTAGCCATTTTAAGTTTAGGATTTAATACGTTGAACGCTCTCCTGTTTATCTTTGGGAATCCGGTGGAGTCCGAAGTTTGTCAATAAAAGTGACGCGACTAACATTGTTTTACAAACGAATTTCATTATAAATGCTCTGCATGAGTTTTACGGATATTTTCAGGTTAAAATGATATTTTTCAATTTTTTGAAAAAAAAATTCAATTGAATTTTTCCAATGGAAATTTTTTTCAAATTGAATTTTTCCAATGAATTTTTTTTTTTTGGTGAAGTTTTCAATGAAATGTTGATTTTAATAATATATATTGAGTTAGATGAAATATTGATTTTGGAAATATAATGTTTGTGACATGTTGACTTTGGAAATATTTACTGACTTTGGTGGAAGTTTTACTTTGATAAAATATTGAATTTGATGACATGTTTACTTTTAAAATATATTTTGAGTTATGTGAATTGTTGATTTTTGAATTATTTAGTGACTTTTGTGAAAGTTTAACTTTAATCAAATGTAGAGTTTGTAAAAAATTTTGAATTTAGTGAAATGTTGATTTTGATCAAGTATTTGATTGATGAAGTGTTGACCTTGAAAATATTTATTGACTTTTGTGGAAGTTTAATTTAAATTAAATGTTGACATTGAAAAAAACATTTTGAATTTTGTGAAATGTTGACTTTGATCACATATTGACTATAGTGAAATGTTGACTTTGAAAATATTTATTGACTTTTGCGATAATTTAACTTATATAAAATGTTGACTTTTGTGACATGATGCTTTTGAAAAAAATATTTTGCATTAAGTGAAATATTGACTTTGATCAGGTATTGACTTTGATGAAATGCTGACCTTGGAAAAATTTCTTGACTTTAGTGAAAGTTGAACTCAAATAAAATGTTGACTTTGAAAAAGATTTTTTGAATTAGTGAAATGTTGACTTTGATCACATATTGACTTTGGTGAAATGATGACTTTGAAAGTATTTATTGACTATTGTGAAAATTTAACTCAAATACAATATTGACTTGGAAAAGTGTCCTTCCCCTAAAACATATATTGAGATTATAGATATGTAGTATTTTCTTAAAAAGACGTTTCCACAATATACTCTCCTATAAAATATTCATCTTTGCGAAACGTTGACTCTTGAAATATTAATTGCGTTGATTCATTTTTTATCTAATGACTTTTTAAAAGTTGAACACTAATGTCTGGCTAAAGGTGGATGTTTCAGACAGTATGGGTTAGCCCGTTTTGCCCACATTACATCAGTCACCATGACTGAATATTTATACACACCTGATTGCAAGTGACCAATATATAACGATAAAACATTTGCAATTAAATCATGCAACTGAGATTTAAGTGATATATCAGAAGTGTGTATTGACTCTAATAATACCCTACTGCGTCCCTCTCGGTATTACGTAACATGTGTATTCGGTCAACTCATTAAGGCGAACAGGTAGTTTATTAGCGGTTCAACGCCACAGACCCAGCAACTAGGTGTTACAAGAACCCCAATGTAGTCAAACTTGGATAGAATGACAACATGAGCACTTATTTGTTTCCAATCTGTGTGCATTACACTGCAAATTTATCTGCGATCAGATGACATTCTCGACCATGAACTAATAGCGCTTGGTAAAGTTATTGAGAACGTTTAGGTGGGTCTTAACAAACGTAAATTATGTAACTTTAACATATCAGATAATGAATTTCTTTTGTTTTTGTTACAGGCGAACAGTTATAATATGCATAGTATTATCCATGTAGGATTTGCTGACTTTTAAGAGATTGATTTCGGTGACTTTAAAACTATTTATTGGCTTATAGTCTAATAAGGTAAAATGATTCTAAATCCCTATGTGTGACGTCTTGACTTTTCAAAAAGGTTTAACACTTTCAATTGGACATCAAAGGCTGATTGTTTCAAATATGTCCAAACCCATGGATATCACAACTAGGCTGATGGTAGTGCATTCTATGTGAGACCCAAAATATTTCCATAGCTTTGACAGTTATTAACTAGTGATAGACCTCTCATGTGTATCATATGCATACTGAAATATTGAATAAACATTGCTTTTCATTCGATATAAACATATTCCAAGAAAACATGAGTGATTGTGACAGATTAGGTAACGAAATTAATTTAAATCGATAATATAATGATTTTAACGGTGTTTAAGTGTGCTGTGTATTAGAAAGTCTCAGGTCTTACATAATGTGCATGAAGCAGAGAACGCCAACCCGTCAGTGGTCATGGGAATTCGCCTGTTAATGTAATTACAGGTGGCGAAAATGACCATTAACTAATTATCATGTACCGACCCTCACTTAATTGTTTGTGTATCTCCTACCAGACTATAAGGGGTGGCTAACATTGCGACACGTTCAAATGTTCTTATAGATTTAATGCACAAGCATTATATAACATGTGATCCTAGAAAGGCAGTAATGAAACTTCAAGTATCATGTACTGTAACAGATTGTGAATTGTAAACACTCAGTCAGTCGATTATCGTATCTATGTATATTAGAAATCATATATTATTATCTTATTGTGTTCTGTATAAATGAACACATAAAAAAAATAGTTAGTAGCCCCACATTTAAGGTTGTGTATGATGTCATTAAAACCTATGCCGTTGAAATCTGGTCAATTTAAACATAAAACACAGATTTATTGATATAATAAATAGAATATCTGTCAATTCTTGACACATATCATGTTCAGCGCATCTCGTGAGGTGGAAGAGTAATATATTCTAACCTGCGCCGTCGCTGCATGCGAAAATATAAACTTGTACTTCACTCGATGAGATAATCCTGGTATAAATCAAGAAAATCAGATAGACAAGAAAGACAGATATCATCTATATATTTATATAATTATTTAATTGTATTGTGCTGTATATCATGAGGTCATGGATAGACGCATAGGATATTTGTTCTCAGAGATCGACTACATTTGCTATTCGTTTGATTTATGTAAAACATTAACAATTTAACCGTAAAAACATTGATTAAACATCGTATTTATCATAAAATATTTCTTGCCGTTGTTGTTGTTTGTTGTACATTTAAATATATCGCATATATATGCATACATGAATATTCAAAATAAAGTACACCTATTGTATAATGTAAGAATCGACGGAATACTTAATTATCATATTCTATAAACATGAGTCACAACGTGGAAATGGGAGAGTTATGGGACATGGATTTTGATGTCACGGTAATGTATAATAAATGTATGTATGATAACTTGATAAGATACGTGCTTTCAAATCATTTATTACAATATGAATACGAAATACAAACGTGTTGCATGCAATGTTTATGTAACTGCATGAACATTTAGATATTATGACACTTCCAACAACCGTACACACTATTTGAAACGTAATATGTGTTGTTAACCGCTAAATGTAATAAACAAAGTCATGATATCGGTACCTGTCTATCTATAATAATTTGAATTTCAAACTGTCTTGCAACAAACATTTTAAACTATTTCCGTGCTGTAGTAACACTTATATTTAGCAACATTGGCAACTTTAAAATAAAAAGAGAATACATGTAATCATTAAGCTCTCAAACAAAATTTTAAATGAACCAGTGTGTATACAGTACAGTATTGTAGTATCTAATTAACAACACTAGTCATCCTGTGAGGAGCCAAGTCGCGCTCTTAACTAACTGAATATGCAAGTCTGGATATACTGGGATATGTGTGTATTGCAAGGGGGCAGTCTGTGTGGGTATTACCATAAACCAATCTAAACATACGAACGAATGTGTATTGTCGCCAATACTGTTATTTCAGTCTGAGCACTGTGACACATGTTTATCTGACTAAGAGATACACACAAGTTGTCACTGGGATGTTCAGGAGATACGGTTCACTGATATGATGGATAAATGCTAAACAATTTTCTGGGATTTAAGAAAAAGTGGTATATTCATTTTGGATTTAAAACCAGAGAGTAATTTGTGGAAACGTCTATTTATAAAATTACTACATAACAACTTCAGGGCTCTGGCAAAAACTTTACAAAATAACATATCTGGAAAATGCTTCAAGGTCATTTTTAACATGTACCAAAATATAAAATCCTGTGTTTGTAATGGCGGTAAGTATTCTGACTTCTTTTTGTGCAAGCAATGTGGCCGCCAAGGAGAGAATTTGTCTCCTATTTTGTTTTCACTTTTTCTGAACGATCTTGAAGATGCATTAGCTTTAGATTCATGTTCCGGTTTACAACTTAACCCTGTTGATTTTCACAACCGCCTAGATACACTTATTACACTCTTTGCATTATTATATGCTGATGATACAGTACTTATGTCTTCGGACCCAAATGATTTACAAAAAATGTTACTGTAACACATGGAGGCTTAAAATCAACGCATCCAAACCCAAAATTTTAATTTTCGGTGGTTCCAAAAAAGAATATAAAAGAAATTTTAATATTGGAGAAACCATTCTTGATAATGTAGATTGCTATCCTTATTTCGGAATTACACTTCAGAAAAATAATAAATTCACTAAAACCAAACGTTTGTTGGTTGAAAAGGCTACAAAGGCAATGTTTTTCGTATTAAGTCAAGGAAGAAAACTTAAACTTTCATTTACTGTCATTTGAAATTATTTGATTGTATGATTACCCCAATTCTTTTATATGGATGTGAAGTCTGGGGTTTTGAAAATACGTCCTGCTTTGAAAATGTCCCTCTACCATTCCTTAAATATTTGTCGTCATTGCGCAAAGGTACCCCCAACTACATGGTCTATTGCGAGTTTGGTCGATTCCAATTTGTCAATATTATTAAATGCAGAATGGTATGTTTTAGGGTCAAAATTCTAACTGGTAAATCGTCAAAAGTGTGCCTTCTGGTTTATAAATTGTTATTTAATGATTTTATATTAGGCAAATGTCCACATAAAGGGTTATGTTATATCAAACGAATGTTTAATGATCTTGGAGTGAGTTTTGTTTGGAAATCTCCAAATTTCAAAAGTACCATTTGGTTAAAATCTATAGTTAAAAGCAAATTAAAAGATATTTTTCAGCACAATTGGTGTCAACAATTGAACATTCTTTCAAAGCAACTATATACAATATCTTCAAAAATCCATCTCTCCAGATTGAACAATACCTACATTTTTTTAATTACAATAACTTGTTAAGATTTCGAACAGCTAATCACTTTCTGCCAATCGAGACCGTTAGATGGACAAATATCCCAGTAAATGAATGAAAATGTACTCTTTGTAATTTAAACGATCTTGGGGACGAATTTCAGTATTTATTTGTTTGTCCTATATTACAATCAGAAAGAGAAAACTATATTCACAAATATTATTACAATAGGCCAAATATGTACGAAATGAATATTTTATTTAATTCTAATAAGCTAGGAATTTTAAGAAAACTCTCAAATTGTTGTGAAATCATTATGTCTTTGTTCAAGAAATAGCTTTTATAATCATCTGTACCTTTACTGAAAACACCAGCTGTACATACCTATTATATTGTATATTGTATCAATGTATACATGTTTTATGTACCTCTTATGCTCGAATAAAGTTCAGTTCAGTCGTAAAACAAAAATGTAAAATATGTTAGTATTTCTATTATCATATGTTGTATTTGATCATAAATTGTTTATAGAATGTGTGGTTTTATGCATATGTTTTTGTACGAGAGAATGAATTTGAGAGTATGGGAATGAAACCGAAGGGCGAGGATGTGTACGAGAATGAATAGGATTATTTTATGTGATGTTTAAATGAGAACATGTGGGGGGTGGTATTCTTGTGAATTGATATATTATAATGAAAATCGTGTCACGTTAGCCTAACGGCTTGGTGCTGTTTTTATCACCATGTTTTATATGTCAATATTATTTATGTTCGGCATGTGACACATAAATAAAATAATCTTCATCTCTCTACTATAATCTAAATATATATTTTTAGGGGGAGGACACTGAAACATCCACCTTTAGCCAGACATTAGTGTTCAACTTTTAAAAAGTCATTAGATAGAAACTTCATCAACGCAATTAATATTTCAAGAGTCAAAATTTCGCAAAGGTGAATATTTTATAGGAGAGTATATTGTTGAAACGTCTTTTTTAAAAAATACAACATATCTATAATCTCAATATATGTTTTAGGGGAAGGACACTTGATAGTTTTCTTTTTCAAAGTCAACATTTTATTTGAGTTTAAAATCCAACATGTCACCAAAGTCACCATTTTATATAAGTTAAACTTCCACAAAAGTCAATAAATATTTTCAAAGTCATCATTTCACTAAAGTCAATATGTGATCAAAGTCAACAATTCATTAAATTAAAAAAATCTTGTTCAAAGTCAGCGTTTTATTTAAGTTAAACTTTCACAAAAGTCAATAAATATTTCCAAAGTCAACATTTCACCAAAGTCATTATGTGACCAAAGTCAATATTTCACTAAATTCAAAATATCTTTTTCAAAACCAACATGACACCAAAGTCAACATTTTATATAAGTTAAACTTCCACAAAAGTCAATAAATATTTTCAAAGTCATCATTTCACTAAAGTCAATATGTGATCAAAGTCAATATTTCACTAAAGTCAATATGTGATCAAAGTCAAGATTTCACTAAAGTCAATAAATGATCAAAGTCAACATTTGATTAAATTACATTTTTTTTTTCAAAGTCAACGTTTTATTTAAGTTAAACTTTCACAAAAGTCAATAAATATTTCCAAAGTCAACATTTCATCAAAGTCAATACTTGACTAAAGTCAATATTTCACTTAATTCAAAATATATTTTACAAACTCTACATTTTATTAAAGTCAAACTTTCACAAAAGTCAATAAATATTTCAAAAGTCAACAATTCACATAACTCAAAATATATTTTAAAAGTCAACATGTCATAAATTTTAATATGTTATCAAAGTCAAACTTCCACCAAAGTCAATAAATATTTCAAAAGTCAACATGTCACAAACATTATATTTCCAATATTAATATTTCATCTAACTCAATACATATTATTAAAATCAACATTTCATTGAAAACTTCTCCAAAGTCAATAAAATAGAATTATAATATATCATAAATTCATTATTATCCAAACTGCCTTCAATGACTAATCCTACCACCCTTTTCCACATATTCCCATTGGAAAAAAAAAATTCGATTGGAAAAAAAAACTTGCATTGGAAAAAAAACTTGCATTGGAAAAAAACTTCTTTGGAAAAAAAACTTCCATTGGATTTTTTTTTTTCAAAGATTGAAAAAAATAATTTTAACCTGAAAATTTCCAGAGAACTTATGCAGGGCATTTAAATAATGACATTTGTTTGTAAAAAATTTTTAGTCGGACTCGACCGGATTTCCAAAGATAAACTGGAGAGCAATATTGGTATCAAACGAAGTCATATGTTTTGCTATCATTTGAAACTCACACATTCATAATTTTTTTGTTTTAGGTTTGGTCGACGACCTGTTATCATTGTCAACGTTTTCTTCATGGTTTTGACAAGCATTGCAATGACTTGGGTAGATTCTGTCGCATTGATGTTCGTTCTAGAGATATTCGCCTATCAGTTTACAGTTGGACAATACATAACATCTTTTGTTTTTGGTGAGTTCGTATATGCTATTTTCTATCTTTCTAAAATTATAATTATTTTATTCGTATCTTTATTATTTAAGTATTTCAGTATTGGTCTAGTTACTGGCCCGGGATAACTGTTATTATACATGAATAAGACGTGGGCCAAACAAAAGTTACAACTGTAAATGACCCGGTTCAGAAACACTTATACCCCACTTCCGGTCTCGTTGCTATGGTTTCTTTCTTACAACTGTAGGTGTATTAGCCGATACACCTATACTTTTTCTGATATACCTACACTTTTTCTGATATACCTACACTTTTTCTGTTATACCTACACTTTTCTATTAAACCTACACTTTTTAACAACTGAGAAATCAATGGAGTCAATTTTCTAAATTTCCAAATCTAAGTGATGATACTTTATAAAATGTTATTTATGAACATATACGACACCTGGGATCGAACCTGTGTCCTGTTGATTTCTGGGCGAACGAACTAACCAGTACACCACGAAGCCAGTTGAAACTATGTACATTTGTTCATGACCAAATGAATACGGTTCTTATAATGCGTGATATAATATCACAATTTTCTGTATTTCTTTTTATATAACAATGTTATTTAATTTTGGATGCAAAATGTCTTAACATACTGAAGTTAGTTATGTTTTCACTAAACTTTGGCCATTTTGACATTAGCCATTCAGTTTATGGCGTTAGCTGTACATTTCAGCGAGATGCACGTGCGTCTGCGTTGGCAATACCGTCATTGGGCCATATCAATTAGACTTTGAGCCCCAAACATGGGTTACCATACAACGAAGCACGAGCTGAGTGTACCCTGGAGTTGTCACAGATTAGGCCGTATTTGGGTTGTGCGTTTCATACACAAACTTTATACAGCTGTATTTGTTTTAGAAATATCATGAAATGGTATCCGTTTACACTCGACCGTAAGTGGGGTATAAGACAGATATACCCATACTTTTCCTTGTGTATCGAAAAAAGTGTACTCGGAAAAGTATGGGTATATCTCTCACTTGTAATTACATGTTTATCAATTAACCCTTATAATGTTTGCGCACAGTAGTACAGAGTTCATAATGTGTTCACAATCGTATGTTATTTGGCATATGCCTGACATATCTTCAGTGCTTTGTTATAGATACTATAGACCGAAAGAAAACATGACTACATTAATATTAATTTTACTACGTGTTATAGAGGACTTATGGGTAACCCTAATTGAACCATTAATATTTTGTTCAAATTCGCCAATCAATACAAGTTTGAGCATACTCTTCCTAGGCATGGAACTAGTTGCACCAAGTAAGCGGATGTGGACTGGGATAACGATGAATCTATTCTGGAGCGCTGCAAACTTCATCATTACCCTTGAAGCGTATCTCTGGAGAGATTGGAGGACAAGGCAGCTCATTGCTAGCATTCCTGGTATCCTCTGTGCTTATGTCTAGTACGTAGATCTGATTACAGAACAGAGAAAGTCTATTAATGTTGAGACATCATTGTTTTAAATAACTCATTATAGTTATTATATATTTATATACATTCTCAAGAAACTTTTTATAATTTTGAAATAACCCTGGCACTGTCAATCTCTGTCACCATTGAACATTTTGTTAAATAATATATTGGTTGAAAGATGATTAAGGTAAAATCTATTTACAATATTCTTAAAATTACTTACGTTTTTCTGCAAACAATATATCACTCTTTACAAATGTATCGTTGTGTGTCAACATAGTCATTGGTCACTCCAGCGCAAGATATTTTAACTTATATATTTTAAATGTAATTGACTTATTTCATTACAGCTTTCTGCCAGAATCTCCTCGGTGGCTTCTAGATAATGGAAAGGTTGAGGAAGCGAAACTGATTCTGACAAGAATCGCCAAAGGAAATAAGAAGGAAGTTGACCCCGACTTGTTTGAGGGTCTCACTGTAAGAGAGGAACAGTTTAAGAAAGAACCTTTCTGGAATCTGTTCAAATCCAAGATACTTCTACGTAGAATTCTTGTTATATGTTACTGCTGGTGTGTACTCAGATATTGCAAACTTCAGATTAATATCAGTTTCATACATGTTCAATGCACTGCAAATTTAGAATAAAAGGATAAAACATATATTTTTCACCCATGATTTTAATTGTAGAAATGATTTTCTTGTAACACTTACAGAGGTTTATTAACTCTCAAAGTGAGTTTTGGAGGCATTTGTTAGTTAAAATAAAGATATAAAGTGAACAATTTTGAGTTTCAGGTTCGCCATCAGTATGAGTTTTTACGGTCTGAGCATGAACGCCACAAATCTCTCTGGAGACATCTACCTCAACTTCTTCCTCTTTGCTTTGATAGAATTGTTCGCCTTCATCCTGTGTTACGTCCTCATTGATAGAATGGGCAGGAAGAAACTTCTCTGTACTTTTCTTCTGGGTACAGGTGCTGCTTGTATCCTTCCTCTCATCTCTGTTCTTGCATCGGACACACGTACATACATGGTTGTTTTCATTAGTCACATGAGTCACTTTAACTATCAGTAAGAGTAAAATTGGGGGCGGGATAGCGCAGTGGCTTCAGATCAAGAGGTCCAGGGTTCGAATCATGCCAGGGGCATGGCAACTTACTTGAAGTAGAGACACGCAGTAAGGTTTTGGTGCAATGCTACACTGAATTTCAGAGTAGTACCACCCATTAGTCACCTTAACTATCAGTAAGAGTAAAAATCCCTTAATTTATCGGCTTCTACAGAATGTTACAGACAGGACGTTGTCTTATTAGGCTATTCTAAAATAGCTCAAATAAAATATGTTCAGTCAGATTTATAAGGATTTGGTATCCAGGATAAGTTCAAGCCACTTCAAGGTGCTGAATGCGACTAAATGAAACGCATAAATGGAAAACGTGTGTTTAACCCTAAAAGATGAAAAACAAATGGCTGCAACAATTGCCAAAAAATAAAAACTGATGAAGCAGGATGCTGTCCATTTGACTATTATAAAATTATATAATCGTGTGAGCAGTAAGAATAAAAATGCATAACACAATCTAGCCATGATCATTTGCAATTTACTAACATCCTCTATCAATGTATCATATTTATGGATGTTTCTACCCCTAATTGTTGTGTGTACTTTATGTAAGTAGGCCATTGACCCTTTTCAGGATGAAATAAAGATTAAACAGATTGAAAGCCCCTTTCATAGTTGGTAACATGCTACACAACATACCATGTATTATGTATAAAATTGGTTTTGATATGAAGATCTATTCTCAGCCAACCCTTGGGTGATAAACAGCCTTGCTATCATCGGAAATACGTTTGCCTCCATAAATTTCGCTGTGGTGTTCACCTTTACTTCTGAACTGATGCCCACTTCAGTGAGAAACTCGGCCATGTCTTTAGGATCCCTGTCAGGACGAACAGGCAACCTGATTGCTCCTTATATCGTGGATCTGGTAAGAACACTAGATCATCATCAAACATGTTTGCAAACAATACCAAACGTGAAACCCCACATTGACCAGAGTATTATGATTATGAGGTACAGTGATTTGATTTAAAATGTGTCATTCAACACATACTCATACACAGCTCACTAATATAACTCTGCCTTCAACATAGAATAAATAAAAAGGCATCAATGTTTAGTCATATATATATATCCATTTCAACATATCCATTTCATGTTTTTAGAAGCAGATATATTCACCAAAACTTATTTTTTCCTCTTAACACGACAGTGTAATGCAATTGTGACAATGATACAATACCGCGATTGACTATGCAGGAACATCAACGTGCTCTAGGAATGCTTGAAGCAAGTGCTGTTGACAGACGTTTTCATATCCACTAGTCACCCATAAACGTCCTGTCAGAGGACACCAGTAAACAACAACTGTTGCCGACTGGATCAGACCAGGTCATATTCTGGTGACATTGGCTCGACAAAATCAGACAAAATCAACCAATTCGACTTGCGCACCGGACGGCAACAACAACTGCAGGGAACACAATTTGGGAGAATTGGGGAATTCACCCTATTCCTGTCAGACGGCGTCCAAGACTTGCAGGATTGCGATCTGGACGCCCCTCCTCTGTTGTTGATGGAAAAGAGTGAGTCAATCGGCGGCATGATGAACAGTTTGCCAATGCATGTGTCCGACAGCAAAGATTGATTCTGCGTTGACAGTGTGATGGTTTTGGGGGGGATGGGAAGGCAATACAGTATACACACATTTCGGGAGGGATCTTCAAGTTCTTCAGAGCAATATTACAGCACAGTGGTATTTTGATGAAATTCACAGGCCTGAAGTTCCTTTGTGGCGCAGTTTCTCAGTATATATTTTTGATACATTCCTTAAAGTAACGTTTGCTACTTTTTATTTCCAGACACTTCATGGACGATATGGACAAATTCTTCCCATGATGACCTTTGGAGGAATATGTGCACTGGCTGGATTTCTGTCGTTCTATCTTCCTGAAACAATGAATAAACGCTTACCAGATACTATCAAAGAAGCAGAGAAACTTGGAACGTAAGTGTCTAGCAAAGCAAGTACAAGTACAGTCACCCATTGGAACATGGTATACTATTAGACATCAACATTATCCCCCTTTCTCGTGTTCTGAATTTAATAAGAAAAGTTTTACACAGAGTTGAATTCCTCCTATAATATTTTGCCATCGATAAAACCAGTTTACATACTCATAGGCACGACTGTTGATAAGATGTAAGCTAGAGGCATGTTGGCTGATCAGGAAAAAATAAGATACCTAGCTGATAAAGGTGTTTTAGACCCTTAAAATTGAAAAACAAAATGGCCGCCAAAATTTCACAAAAAATGGTAGGTGATCACCTGGTTTCCGTTAATTACTGAATCTCTATGTGCTAAAATTTTGATAAGTAATTTTAAAGGTCATTCAAAGGGTGCTGATCATGATTACATTGGGTACAAAGTTCAAATATATTTACACCATAGCTGTAATGATATTGTCAGGTTTTTCTTTTTAACTTATTAACCTGTTAGCAGGGGGTTCATCTGATGAACCACCCGCCCTCGTTTTTCACCAGATAGTCATAAAACAGCAGAAAGACATAACAACTTGAACAATACTTTAATGGACTGATTTCAAGTATCATTTGTCAAGTCAAACGTGACAGATTCAAGACTTGTAGATGTGATTTATCGTAACGGTCTGACATTTGAAATAAATTGCTGAACCAGCATTGGCAGTATCGGATGCACCATTCTGCACATTGCTGGAACATTTTGACTTAGACACCTTGTCAGCTGGTTCACCTTGAAGTATATCCGATACTGCACGGTTCTGGACATCTGACGTACGTTTGTACGCTTCTACTGCGACGCTACGATGTCCCGTTTGCTCTCTAATAAGCTGTTCTGAAACACCAGTTCGAAACAAGTGGGTAGCAGTGGAAGCCTGCAAAGAATGATTAGTGAAGTAGCCTTGTACTCCAGCATGTGTCATAAGACTCTTAACAGTTCCTTCCAGGGTATTATGGCAAATAGCATTTTGTGATAACCAAATGTGGGTTTTAGGCTTCTGTAAAGGGCGAAAGTAGAACAGATCCGGATTTCTGTTTTATGGTAGATGATTTTGGTAAGTCTGAGACACAGAAACAGGACATTTGTTTCTATTCATATAGTTCTCATATGCCCTTGCTTTGGGGGGTGGGATAGCGCAGTGGTTAGTGCGTTCGGCTTCGGATCAAGAGGTCCGGGGTTCGAATCCCGCCAGGGGCACGGCAACTTTGTCTGCAGTAGAGAACTGTTCTACCAGTCTGATTAAAATCGACGGTTTTCCGTGGAATAAAAAATGCAAAATAGTGCATCTACCGGGATACGAACTCGTTCGTGGGTTTCCACGCCAAACCGTCTGAAAGCACCCCGTACACTAGCGTGTTCGGGCGCAATTCAGCTAGCCAATCAAAAGATGCCCAACAAATGCTTTCGGTGCGAGAAACTAGGGGCAGATAACTCCAAACAGCTATCCTTTTTTGTCTGTTCCGAATGCTTTCAAAACCGCAACCGTTTTAATACTATGATGTGATTGGTCAGCTATTTGACTGGGTTTTGGCTGCGCTAAACTGGTTCTGAACACACGCCTATACGGGGTGTTCTCAGACCTTGTGGCGAGGAATCTACAGAACCTGTTCGTATCCCGGCAGATGCAAAATTTTGCAAATTTTATTCCTCGGAACAAGGTCGATTTTAATCAGACTGACTGTTCTACACGCAGTCAGGTTTGGGTGCAATGCTACACTGAACTTCAGTGCAGTGCCACCCATGGTTCGCTATTTCCAGCCGTTGCTCGCAAGTTTCACCGCAATGCATAGCCACATGGCGTTGTGGGCTTTCTCCCTGCCGTAATACTAGCAGCCGCGATATAAGTGAAATACTCTTGAAAGCGGCGTTAAACCCCAACTCACCTCACCTCACCCTTGCTTTGTGGGGCTCAATGTTCCCGTGTTTTAAGCCACTACGGAATGTCTTGGAGACCGATACCGCATACTGTAGATAAGTAAGCGTGTCACTGTCAACACTGATCACAAAATTATGGAAGGACAGTTTCCTTTGCTCGTCTCCACCCCGGAGACTGAAATGCATGCCGTTCATCCAAAACACAGGGTCTAAAAGTGACTGAGGCGTATCAATTCCGAGGAAACCTTTCTCCCATAGAATGGCTTTGTTGTCTTCTGTTATTACAAGAGCTTGACGTCGCTGCAAACCAATTCCCTGCCCACACTTACTCTGCATTGTCGTGCCGATTGTAACTTTCAGAGTTTTGAAATCTTCATCCATAAAAAAAGTCCAGGCACTGCCCAAAAGAGTTAATGTACCGTTGCATACCGCACATGATCGACAGGATGCTCTCCCCTTTGTATTCACTACCACCTTCTTTGCGGAGTGCTGTTACAAAAGCTGGTAGAATAATATCTTGCCGAATAATCAGAAACCTGCTTGTCTTTAGCGAGTAAGTTATAAATTTCTGCCATCTCCCCGTTCCTGTTGTTTGCTTTTCGAATAAATTCCTTCCTCCATCTTTGGAACAAGTTGTAAGCCCAGTTTTACTGGGTTTTTTTGGCACAAAAGGTTTCGCCCTTTCTTGTCATTGTAAATCTGTCACCTCAGCAAATCGTGGAGCTTCAACTGGAAATAAAAAATCGAAATATCAGAAGCAGTAAAATATGAACATCTCATTTGATGTAAAATGCAGCAATCAAGGGGAGGGAAGTGGACTGATCAACATCTGCAAATGACATAATCTAATTGTCAATATATTAACCTATTTCGCTTTCTGAATACTGCTCAAAGTCGTTGGCCATTAGTTAGACAGCATATGCAGTTGGGTGAAATAACTATATGTATGTATGTATGGTTACAAAATATTTAACTCATTTATTTCAGTCTACCGAATGCAAGTATTAGTTACACAGACATGTGTACAGGAAATGGTTACTATTAGGTTTGATACGTCTTCTAAATCCAATTTAGCATGGTCCTGCCGGTTCTGACATGTCAGAGACATCTATCGCTGTCTTTATTGCTGATACCTGTGAATCTGTCACGTCCTCATTCTGACATCTGATGATATCAAGCACTTTGTCAAGTGACTCGTCATCACTAACCGGTTCTGAAATACAAACTATAAACCGAATGATTACCAGACCATTCTTTTTCACAAATGCACCAATATCAATTATTATCGAAAAGTATACAAAATTAAGTGTTCACATTCAAGATGGCGGATTCGAACTGTAAAGTTAAAACCCTTAGCTCATTCGATACTCTCTGTCTCCCTCAAATGCTAGTGAGGGAGAAATACTGTTAATAACGCATGATTGGGGAATGAGAATTGGTTAAATAAAAAATGGGACATCTGACGATTTATAAATTGGAGAAAACACTTTTACCAGAGGTATTTTGCTTTAAGAAATACAAGGTCGGGACAGGTTCAATCTCTTTTTCTTAGAGCAGCATACCTCGGAGCCATGTTTCTTCTTCATGGATAACCAAAGGTCTTATCCTAAATTTAACCATATTGAACCTACTCAATCATAGTGTAATATACACAATCGTTCAGTGGATATTAAAATGTGATACAGAAATATGTTGTGATCTGTGTGATGTTTTTATTGGGATGCCAAAATAGCGCAGAAATGAAATGTAGATGACGAAGTAATAACCTGATTGAAAAGAGTACATGTATAGTAATTTGAACAAAGACGTAGCCAACACACAACTACAATTAAAGGGACACTGCATGTTTTTCATGAAATTTTATTTAGATTTGATACAAACAAAAATATCAAATGTCGTGATTTACGTCCAAATCATCTCACTCGACTTGCATATGTATCCCCTTTTATTTGACAGTAACTTGCTTTCAATCAAACTCAAGCAGCCGCTTAATACACGATGAGAAGAAGAATTCATGCGCTGCATTTACAAGTATACCAGATATATGTTCCAATGAACAGTACCAACCCAATATCTGTCTCTTTGCCTGCTACATATAATAAGTTTTCAAACTTATGTTTGAACAATTGACGCGCCAACCACAGAACATTTTCCGGTTTTCGTTCATTATCACGACTAAACATCTTAATAATGTTGCTTTACTGAATAGATTGTCACTAATAGGATAATTTTCGACAACAGTCATTACTTCTTGATAAAATAACACCCTTGGTAACTTTTGACCTGTGTTACTACACTAACAGACCGAGTATCCCTTTAAATCAATTTCTTTTAAATTTAACGTTAATTTAATTTTACAATTTGACAAATAAACTAATATAATCGTTCATTTACCAGTTTCTACTGAGTATGGCTTTTTATCTTCCTCAGTGCTTGAGTCAAAATGTCATCGCTCGTGTAACCAGCGTCCATTTTGCAAACGTGGTTTCTGACCAACACGTCTGCAATCCTTGAAGCTCAAGCTATGAGTGAATATTTTACCGCGGCCTTATGGTTCAGTGACAAAGAACCACCTCAACACGTGCAATGAACCACCTGAGCACGTGTCATGAACCTCTGAGCGTGCGCAGCACGTGTCCAACAGGTCTGCACGCCTTGAAGCTCAAGCTATGAGTGTTATTATTTTACCGACCGCGGCCGAAGTGTTCAGTGGCAATGAACCACCTCAGCACGTGCAATAACCCCCTCGCGTGCGTTGAAACCTACACATATATTTTTAAAATACTTCTAAATATCATGTTCAAGGATTCTATTAATTTGGTCAACACACAATCACAGTATGCAGGTTTGTATTTAAAATCAGATATTCCTAAAAATAGTTTTGTTTATACATTCATTCAAATACTTTATTAAATACCCTTCAGTACACATTTTATTTGTCATTGAAAAGCAACTCGTGTCAACACCAGACTTTCTGCAGCAACACGCAGAGGTGCAAGGCAGTCTTGATCTTCTGATTTTGCAGTGCAATGTTTGATTTTTTGTGCGACATTTGCATGTGATAAATGCAAGACAGGCCTCAGGAATGGGTTCTAAAGACATCAGTAGTGGCTGTAGACCTTTGTTTGTTCTTGTCCAGTCCATCTCCCTGACCACTGGCAGATGTGGAATGCCTTCACAGGCTGTATTCCAGATCATTGTTTGGTAATTGACATGCACGACCTGGTAGTACAGGGCATCACTTGTGGGTGACTTTAACACAGGTTTGAATGATTTCTGAAATTGAATCCTTATACCGTGTTCACACTTCTTATCTACATCATAAACCTTACACACAAAAACTCTTGTTGATTTGATCTTGTCTTGAGTTAGTTTGCCAATGCCCAAATCTTGAAGGAGATGGTGATGACTGAGGAAGATCTCTTTGTATGGCCACAGAAGTAGAATGTAGAATCGCAGTCTGTTAGTGTATGGAATGGCAACAGTCGTTTAGATTTAATTGTATATGTATCAGTCACAAACTACATTAATGTGATTGCATGCAGCACCTAATCGAAGGAAAGATTTGACGAACACATCTGAAGATCACCAAATGATGTTGTATTTGCTGGCTTTCCAATAGAGAGAACACACGCCTGTCCATTGATAATTATAGATGAGAATCTTTCACTCAAGTCAACCCACTCAGGACAATCAACTTCTGAAGTTGAGATTTCTGCCAACATTGATTATTCCTTGTCCTTAGAGAACAGTTGGTTTCAGCAATAGCTACTTGCATCAGTTCATGCTGTAAGATGTTGTCATATCTACAATACGCCCAGCTGCATGTGAGATGATGAGACGTTGAAGAACATTTCTGTATGCCTTCACACAGTTCCGGTATTCCTATGGTTTTGGTTGTGTTATATAGGTTCGCAAATGTTGACCACTTGTTTCTTGTCAATGGGTCGTATATAACATGTTTTGAAGGTGAATCTGTGTTGTCGAGCAGTCGGAAGCCTACACAGTCATCAAGCTGTTGCTGTCCAATACCTCTTGCATAAAGTTAGGATTCCTGTATTTTATCGGTTGCAAGGTCTTGGGTGGCTATGTTAAGCGAGACATATGCTAGGACAGTAGGGGAGAACACTTTAAACGCTGTAATATGCTTACTCGATTTTTCTCATCTACATTGTCTCGATGTTGCCGTGCTTGCTCTGCTTCATTGTGGCTGTGAATATCCTAGCTTGTTGTGAAGTTGAAAAAATTGCATGGGTTTCTGCTGCTATCTGAGATCATATGATAATGCCCATCTGTTCAATGAGGATTTTGAATTTGTAATATCGACAATACAATCACTTCATTTGCCAGTGGCATAAAGCCATTCTTGCGCCTAATGTTTGGGGGAATTTGTTTCACAACAAACTTTCCCTTCTGAAACTCATCAGGAATAACATCTGATAAGGTTTTCATATAACATACGCATACCCATAATTGAAGTGGTAATACCGCAGGAAATATAGTAACATTAACTCACGGGCAAAAGAAACTATACCAACATTGTTTTGCTGTTATCAACATTATCAGATATGTCATATAAATAATGTGATACTCGTTTGAAAGACAATTTAACGGACCATGTTTTGATCGTGAAACGTACAGTTTATTCAGTAGAATGCAATGGCTGGCACAAAATAAACAAGTCTTTTTAGAGACTACAGAAAACGATTTTATTCACAAAGGGAACACTAGAAAACTGTCAGAATCTAGTATGGCCTCTGTTGCTTTTGATTACAGGCCTGCAAACGTCGCCACACTGAATTTATAAGGCGCCTGATAGGGACGTCATAGGGATGGATTGCCGTTTTTCCGTGAGTGCCTGGATTAACGTTTGCCGACTTGATGGAGGTGGATTTCTCTGCCTCATTTGGCTGTTCAAATGATCCTACCAGTGTTTGATCGGTGATAAATCCGGTGATGTCGCTGACCATTGCAAAAGGTTGACGTTGTTTATCGTTAGGAATTTTCTAGTGACTCTGGCTGTGTGGGAGCGAGCATTGTCTTGTAGGAAGATTACATTAGCATTTCTAAGGAGCTAAAGGAGCAACACAGGGCGTAAAACGGTGTCGGTGTAGCCTTGGGCATTCAAATTACAGTCAAAGACAACCAGTTCTGTTGTATGGTGCCAGCACATTCCGTCCCAAAACCGTGATGCTACCACCGCCGAATGCCCGACTTACTGTACACAACAAGGGACCGTTCTGTCTCCTCTGATGATGATAAACACGCACTCGGCCATCAGCTCTGTGTAGCTGGAACCTGCTTTTGTCAGTAAGAAAAATCTTTGCCAGTTCCTGTTCAGCCACCGCTGTACAATTCATGCCCAGTGGTGATGGTAACGTTGGTCAGGTCGGCTCAGGATCATTCTGCGAAAGGGCCGGTACATTTGAATGCCAAGTTCATGAAGACGTCTGGCCACTGTCCATCTGCTGAAAACACGGTGTAACGCTGTTGCTGCTGATGACATCACTGTGATGAAACGATTGCGTAGGGGAATCGTGTGTGGATGTAGCGGTCGTCGTTGGCGGTTGTCACCCTTGGTCTTCCACTTTTTGGCCGGTCCTATACAGTTCGATGCCATATTAATGTAATGCACGTACATACAATTTTGTGTGACAAAGTCCATATTTGGTTAGAAGAATGTTTTTCTTGGTAATTATGAAGTTGCGAAGTCGTGACATGTGAATGCGCTAACCACTGTGCTACCCCGCTTCCTGTTTGTTAAGAACATTTAAAAAATGCAAAGACAAGTTTTATGAGCCAACATCACTTTTTGCCACTCATTTGTGGTCAAATTATATTTAATATGACTTTATCAAAGTCGCCGCTAATGGCTACGATATTGCAGACGTGGCGTTGAACAATAAATCACTGACTCAAAGATAAGTACACAGAGATGCACAAATTCACCCAATATATTAAAAAAAACTCACATTCTGTGCTGTATCATTTAATTCACATAACCAATTCAAACCAATTACTTCCTGCTGTACGAGCATTTACTTCCTGCTCGTATATGCTGCATGCATTAATGTAATTGTATTTTATGAAGGACAATTGTACAAAATGCAAAAAACTTATATTGAGAGACTGGTATTTGTTATCAAATAATTTATAATTTTTAGTATTTATAAGCTGCTGATGCTCGCACAAACCAGGACATGTGTTTCTAAAAGTAGCCCCCTTTTGTGTTTTACCTCAGTCTGCTGGGGCGAATGTGATGTTTTAGCCCGCCCCTCTGGCACAAACTGCCCTACTGCCTACGGCTTTAAAAACAAGATAATCTCCCAGATGGTTATCATCTTTATTAAAAAAAACGATTTCAATGTTCTGAATCTAATTTAAAAATCCAAACTAAACAATAATGGGTCATGTCTCTAATGTGTACACAAGCATCATGGTAATGTGTGCGAAGGATTTACATCTTCATATTTAAGCTAATTAAAAGTATGTATTTGCCATAGACTTTTCTTTTGAAAACATACTTCTGAATTATTTCTTTCTGCTAACAGCCATCCTAGTCATCGTAGATCTTTAAATGGTGCATTATTGTGAACATTTAATTCACCTGTGACACCATTTGTAGGTTTTAACACCAAACAATATTTAACAGTCCATACATCTACATTTTGTCAGAACAAAAATGTGTAAAACCTTTTTTTCACATTGTAACTGGTTAATTTTCAGAGCTGCATATGATAGAGATGTCTCTGAAGAAGAAGAGATGCCATGCCTGACTACAGACCAAGCAGATATACAAGAAACACCGATCACTTCAACTTGTTGATCACTAGCATGTGTCTGTCTATCCTGCAATATTGGGTATTCTGCTTTTCAAAGTTTGAGCGGTATCCACTTGTCATATATATATATATATATATATATATATATATATATATATATATATATATATTGAAATAGGTATGTGGATATATATATTGAAATAGGTACGTGGTATCAAACGTGGAGAAGTGTATAAGTAAATTTAAATAATACACTGAAGACGTATTTACTTTACACTGTGTGGCGATCATCAGGCATGTGGGTATTCACTTGGGCACAAGGTTTATTTCATGATAAAACTTTTAGTTGCAATGTGAGTATATAAACGTGTCTCCATTTGAATTTAAGCTCTACATTGTATGTATTGAGCACTCTCCTACTGTGAACTGGATATACATATATATATATATATATATATATATATATATATATATATATATATATATATATATATATATATTAAAGAACACATTTTTCTACGTGAGAAATGAAACTTTGGTTCCCGATCGGTACTACTTATATACATGTATATGTATGTGTAGCTGTCATGTATATAAGTAGTACCCATCGGGAACCAAAGTTTCATTTCTCACGTAGACAAATGTGTTCTTCAAGCAAGGAGCGAAGAACTCAGACTTGTTTTTCTACTATTTGGATGCATTTGGTTTCTCCTCACCAACATATACCACAAACTGATACAAATCACTAGGGAACTTGTTTTATTCTTGTGTTTAAATTCAACAAGCAAACTGGCATATTTTACATCCTGTGTTACTTCCTCATGGACAAACTTGGCAGGACAAAACTCTCAACTGGAGCAACCTTTACACTATCACTCATTTCTATCTTGGTCTGGATACGTGTAAAACAATTTCAGTCAGAAATGGTATCTTGATGTTTAGTATTTTATGTAGTAAATTATACACCATTGAGAAAACGTCGGGGTTGATATTGCCTAATTCTTCTCTGTCGCTTTAAGCTCGGTTGTAGTGATCTGAACGAAGATAGATATCATTAACACGTTTCTCAAACATCGAACTGCTCTTGTGGCCATTCTTGTTGTACACTACCTTTTCACAAGTCGGACATACTCGTGGGTATGATGTTCAATCTACCTTGCACGGTAATGGCTCATGGAATAATTCAACAAAAAAAGGAATTCATTACACGAGCTCTTTTCTAAAGTAACCGTTTTCTTCGATTGTTACAAAATAAATGATAATGCTGCAACCATCGTCTTTACTAGGCATACACAGCAACATTACAATTTCAAAAATAATCATTGATATGTTCATTTCTACAGGTCCTACAGTGTATTTCATGTTATCAAGATTTTTCTGTTTCCAGCTTGTTCATTCGTTGAACTCGAGCAACGTTCAAACGTTCGCCATCCAGATTTCAATTTATGACATACATATGTATTACATGAAAACATGTTGACCTCAGCATTGATAACCCGTCTGAGTAAATGAAAACATGTTGACCTCAGCATTGATAACCCGTCTGAGTAAATGAAAACATGTTGACCTCAGCATTGATAACCCGTCTGAGTAAATGAAAACATGTTGACCTCAGCATTGATAACCCGTCTGAGTAAATGAAATCATGTTGACCTCAGCATTGATAATTCGTCTGAGTAAATGAAAACATGTTGACCTCAGCATTGACAACCCGTCTGAGTAAATGAAATCATGTTGACCTCAGCATTGATAACCCGTCTGAGTAAATGAAAACATGTTGACCTCAGCATTGACAACCCGTCTGAGCACAGTCCAAATTCAACATGTTTCTTAGAAATGAAAACAAATTATCAGATTTTCAGTTATCTGAAAATATCAACAGGTGGGTAATGGGTAATACACATGCAAAGTTTCAGGAAGATATGATGAAGAGTTTTTGGAGCTGTGCTCCAGAAACAATCATATCTCTGAACAAAGTTCAAATTCAACACGTTTCTATGGAAACGAAAAAAAAAATCAATTTTCAGAAATCTGAAAATATCAAAAGACCCCACTTCAGTTGGTGCATGGGTAATGCAATGGAAAGTTTCAGAAAGATATCATGAACGGTTTTCGAGTTATACTTTTAAAAAAAGGTATTTTTCTATCAGATAAATTTTATTTGACAAGGAAATCCTCAATTACATATAAAGGTAGAAATGGAAGTAAATACCTTCAGAGAACGACTCGAATAACACATTCCTGGGACTTCATGTGTGTATGATTAATCAGACTACACCATGATAGAAATCCATTCAAAATGATTTCTTCAGTTGTTTCGATGGGAATGTGTATTAGTGAGTAAAAACCTGCTTTCAAACTTCAACTTTCAAACAAAATGCTAGTCACGTGATCACCTATGACGTCGTAATAGCGACAGCGGTCGCTCTACGTCAGTCTTGCTGTGTATGATTGGTATTATGTTGTATTCATTTATTTTACATATGTGCTATGTGCTATCAATGTTTCAAGTACTTGTGTAAATGGAATACGCTTGGGCCAGACAAAGGCAACATTTCAAAATGTAATTATGTTTTATTTTGAAATAAATACATGGACGTTGTATTTTGTAATCACTGTGACGTAGGTTTTCATAAAGTGAAGTTATAACGTATTTACATGCAAAAAAAACGTCCAGAAAGTTTGAAGAGAGTATATGATGAAAAACTCCTGTCGGAGAAAATAATCTACTTTGAGATACATTTTGTAGTATTATCAAGTTGAGTACGGAGTACATAATCCTATATATGACGTTAGAGCACAGTCAAATGCTTTCGTCCAATCATATGATTGTATTGTGGTCATGTGGAGTACATTTATATCCCGATAGATGTACGGTTGTCTGGTTGCGTTCGGGTATCATGCTCATAAAACTGGTTCACAGATTTCCATAAAAACAACAAACAAAGTCAACTGATTGTTTTATTTATGTGGATTATACACTATTAACACTTATTACATTGACAAATGATCTGCTGTGTTCCCTTTCCGAAAGATAAAAGTTGCTTCCGTCGACGGGGGTTTTCTATGTTAAAGGCGCTGTAGCACGTTTTTTGCAAAATTTATTTTTTCAAATTTCCCATTTATAATGATAGTTTATGTCATTTAAAGTAACTTTAGAGGGCAAAACATCTTATTACACAAACCAATTATCTGTAGTGGTGAAAACTATGTTGCGTATAAAGCAAAAATTGCATGGCGGCCATTTTATTGTGAACACAATTTATTATTTTGTATTACAAAAACGATGCCCATGGCTTTACCGAAACATGTACACTAATTTTAAACTTTCTTTTCCGAAGAGAGAATGATGTTTTACTATTGGTGAAATTATTTTTCAAATACATTTCATCAACTTTTTTGAGAGAAAAAACGTGCTACTGCCCCTTTAAGGAGCTTGATATTCCTGAAAAGAAGAATAAAATCATGTAACTAAAGCAAGTAATGGGAGGTCAATTGGGAATTTTCGAGTGTATTTCATTTATATCACGAGTAAGTGAAACAACGACAAGCATCAAACCATGTTACCAATGTTTTATATATATTCGACCACGATATTAAAAATAATATTCAGACGCTCTATAGAACGACATAAAAAAATAGAAGAAAGTTATATAAAAGTACCTTCTTGGGGTGTCGTCTAAATGAAACCCCTGTTTCGTCACACAGCGTCCGAGCGATGTCCAGTACGACGTTACATTCTTTCCCATAGACAGTTCGAGTATAATTTCGTTGCTGCAGTAACCTGAAATAATTCATATGCAATATAGACGGGATGGACAATAGGATATGCAACAATAGATATTACAACTCGCATATTGATAAATACAGCTCAACAAACAAACACAAATATTTGAAATACAAAAAGTAAGGAGTAAAAAATTAAAGTTACCTTTCCTGAATGAATAGTGTACTTGTCCTTGGACTGTCCATGATGAAGCCATTGTGTGAACTGATTCATTCTAAAAACCACTCAGTCTTTATAGGCAATGAAATGTATTACTGCTCAATGTTGCTGAATAAAAACGTGCTGAAATCATGCATGTTCGTGATTCAAGCACGACGCCTATGCTGTAGCACGACTCGTACACTTTATATACAATGTACGCCTCAGGCACCTCGGATACTTTAATAAATTCAGTGCTCACAGTGCTGATGATGACGTCAATGTCCCTAACATTTGCATATGAAAATGAGAAATGTCAATGTTTTTCATGTTGTGTTCGAGAGAATGTTTCCCAAATTTGTTGACAATTCATTTGAAATATATTCATTTTAAGACATTTTTTTGACGACTCAAGCATTTGACTGTGCTCTAAGATAGATAGAGAACTCGCAGCAGTACATTATCGGGATATAAATGTACGGGTTTGAGAGAGTAAGGCTCGGCTAACGCCTCGCCCAACCCTCTCAAACCCGTACATTTATATCCCGATAATGTACTGCTACTCGTCCTCTATCTATTACATAGTTCTGGTTTCTGTAAGTTTATAATTTATATTGGGGAAGCTGTACACTACGAGTTACATTCAAAATAGTCTATGGTTTATATTTAGGTGATGTTGAACTAGAACCAGAACATAGGAATCAAAACATAAATATGTGTTTAGCTAAAAAGTTTAATCGAAATGACCATAACATTAAAGATATTGAAAACATTATGTTTTCACAGAAATGAAATGGTCCTCTTGCCTTCGAAGTGATACAGTATTTCAGTCACGGCCATGCATGTTTCGTTAATGAGTTTATGCATATATATAATAATAATAATAATAATATATATATATATATATATATATATATATATATATATATATATATATATATATATATATATATATATATATATATATATATATATATATATATATATATATAGTACAATAATAAAAAGATGGTTCATGGTTCATACCTGGGCTAGACAAATATATTTCAGCACTCAAATAAACTTAGGTACAAAAGAAACTTGACACCTTTTAATTTTTTTTTAACCTTTATGAGATATTTAAACTTTCAATTAACAACATGAAACAGACATAGAAAATGAATTTGCTTTCACTAAAAATAACCACCAGAACATCTATGCGTGGTTTTGGATACACTTTCACTGAAATTCGCAATTCTTGAGATGCACGACCACATCGTAAGCATCATGCGCCCTCAGGGTGCTTTGTTCTGTTGGACTTCTTAACACCCTGAGTAAGTAATAGGGTGGACTGTTCGTAAAATTTCCAGCTAATAATACCGAATGTAATGCCATATTTTCCAGCGCAAATTACGAACGAACCAGTGGCTCTAATTTACATGTGTGAATGTCAATGGAGTAACAGTTGTGTAAGGAATCCCCAAAAGAACACATTTGAACCCAATAATGTAATACTTCCCCGTTCGACGTGACGTGAAAAGTGCGCATTGTCAGTAATGTCCATAGACTTTCCCTGAGCATTTGTCTGACAATTTTCCTGATGCACGTTTATGAACAGATCAATTAAGGTTGAATGCATGACACTTTAGTATAAAAGTCGGCATGATTCAATTCGACCATCCTTCGTATAGGAAGATCACTCACGCCAGAAAATCATCAAATGTATGCTTGGGCTCTGCTCGACCTCGCACAATAAACAGAGAACAGACTGGCCAGCTGTTTTCCTGGATCCTAGCCCACCCGAGCATGTATGGGATATTCTGAAAAGGCAAGTTTCAGCAAGAGTCCTATATCCCGAACCCGTATCCACCATCACCTGTAGTGCGTTAGCTAGCGCTTTAGTCTACTGTGCCAATGAGGCAGATGAGACTCTACGGTACAAAAGCAACTTATATAGCGCGGCTCTTAACAGGCTGATTTCAGGTTCCAAACAAGCATTTTATGAACGACTCGTTTTACCAGGGATCCTCAATATAATGCGGTAACAATTAAAAAGCCTGTTTTACACTTACAAACGGTTGATAATATGGAGAAATCATTCTACCTCGGATATGGTAAGGTTGTAGACCCTGATAGTCAGAGTCCACAACCTTACCATATCCTCGGTATCATGGTTTCTCCTTATAATCATGTCATATGTATTCCTCTTCAAACAGCAATATTGGTAATTAATTAAAAAAAACCCTAGATCTTCAATGCCAGTCTTTGAAGAACAATGGTGAAATAATTTTAAAAGATAAAGCCTGATTCAGTTAACAACATAATCTCGTTTTCATTCAAGATACATGAAGGTGTGATTCAAGAGGGGAGAGATGCTTTATTTTCTCCAGTAATCACTGACGAAAACATCTATCTATAATACGGACATGGATTGTATGTTCAGTGTAGCAATCAAACAGTTAACTGCATGTACATACTGTGAAGAAGCACACCATTATTTGGCTTTAAACGTGCTAAAATACATATGTTTACCAACCACCATATATGTGCTGATTTCAGCTTATTTGGCTTTTTTTTATACCGGGATAATATCCTGATGGAAGTCACTTTTCACTTAATTCAAATCAAAGTTAGCAGATCGGAAACAATGCAGCTGGCATTAATGCCATGAGTTAATTTCATTTCTAAAATTTGACATACATGTAGGCTGTTCATGAGCGGCTGTATATGAAGTAATAACTGTTAACATGCCCTAGTATATTCAATGTTGGTCTGCATATTTTTCTACTTAATGATCATGTATTATGATTGCGACACACGTGTGCAGAGTATCAAAATGACTTTTTAGTTGTATGCGCATGTACACGCTATTCTGTTGGTATTTGTACCATACATGAAGCGAGAAACGATGAAGGATTTTGATGAAGTACTGAAACAAATCGGAGAGTTTGGACGATGCCAGAAGCTGCTGTACTTCCTGCTCTGTCTTCCTGGAATATTCTGTGGTGTTCAGGCCATCAACACTCTCGTCTTCATGTTCGCTGTCCCCAAACATAGGTGAGTGACTCATTGATTCAAAGCTGTCGGCATTGAAGTAACAGATTTCACAATTCTACATGTGTATAATGCATAACCGTATGTTGTACATCCAAAAGAGTTGATTGTAATTCTAAGATGTAACAATTCATTCCTATGGCAAGTTATTGCCATCTGATTGTTTAATACTTCACTAATATTTAAAGAAGTTCTACATCTGATATACAAATTGTTCATGCATATCAATAGAAATGTAATATTCAGTGAATCACAGATATTGACTTGAAAAAATATTGCAGAACAATGGATGATGTAGAGGTCTTGTCTTGACGTTCTGGATCTAGTCCTTCCAAATTTGCAAACCTAGTGCTTTCTGTTTCATTTTCGTTTTGTTGAATCTATATCATGAATACCATACTGATTACAACCACACGAGAAAGGGGAAATAGAGGAAGATAACTGCTTTATTCATGATATGCGACGTCACAACATATATTCTTGTGTAGTTTTAAGAATAATGTTGAGAGTACGGTTAGTATCCCACCAAATAAAATGTTTTTGTAAAAAGAAATATGACATGTGATTTAATGTCGTTCATATGATTGTTTGTCATGGATGTCAAGAAATATAGATCGGGAAAACAGAATTGAAAGAAAAAAGGAAAGTGAATCTTTATCTCTTCAGAACTCGAAAATCGAGGCTTAAAAGGGTCTAGGTCTAGAGAGAAAGTGACACATTTTGAAGAGAAAATCTTATCCTCATGACCATTGAATGACACTTTTATAATCAATTACAAAAACCACCCTCCGAAGGTCAAGACTGGCATCATCACCACGAAGAGGCAAAAAAATATCATCAGCCCCAAAACTCAACGAAGAAATAGACGATCTGAAAAGGTCTTCATGGAACTTAATCTCTACCCTGCTGTGTAGAGAAAAAACATGACTAAAGCTATAACACGTCCACAAACATTTTTACATATATATGATGATGCAATATGGGTAATAAAGCATTTTAATTATTACATGATATAAAGAAATACAAAACCACTGTTTTCACACATAAAAATATCATCTTGCAAACAATGATCATCACATAGGAGTATGAAAGATCAAAGTGTGGCAGATGAAAGTTAAAAGCAGCTTTCTTTCAAACTGTATACTTGCAATTTATGATGTTATATATACAGATTTATATATATTATTCCAAATTAAACAATATTATATTTGGCCACTACCTAAATGAGATGTATTTCTATTCTAAACACGTAATTATTATGATTCTATTGATAATATAGGTTATCTACTTGATACGATACGCCTTCATACATAAAATTACATAATTAGTGAGTGTTGAATATTAAAAATATTCCAACGAGATATTTGTAAATGTTGTAATGAATTTCTTGTGATCAATTTATTACATTCGAAAGTCGAGAATCACTGATGACAACTTTATGATCAAATTATGCACAACATTACACCATAATATTACTAATACTATGTTTTTAAACTAGCCTGAGTTTACGCCCTCGTTCGCTTCTACGTGAAATTGCAAATTTAAACAGTCACTATCATATAGTTTTTCGACAAAACTGTCTTAAATAGTGATGTTAACAAGCTCTTTAACAGTAAACACTGACGCAGTTGTGATACAACCGCCTTGCTGAACCTTTATACATACAAACTTCTCATTGTGAATATATTTTACTGGACAGCGGCCATATTAAAAAGGATGTCCTGCATCGCAATTCTAAACACAACAGTTTTTAACTTAAACTCCCAAAAGACGGAATTCGTGTTGACAAAAAAATAAATGACAGTGAGAGAATTCTGTCAAGGCTGAATTGACACATTGTACTAAAGTTTGAGATTGGAACACCAAGTTTCTATTTTTGCACACTTATTTGTTTATATTATGCAAGTTTATTAATAGGAGAAAATAGGCAAACAATAAATGATGAATTGAAAAATTAAAGCGATGAGAGGGTTCGGTTGCACTCGATCAGGTGATTGTTAAATTAATACTGCATTATGACGTCATTATTGTTGAACAAGTTGTTTTAGTTACTCGTTGAATAACTTTCAGCTAGCTACACCACACTTGTTTCGAGTAAATAGATTTATTTATTCAAAACACATGTAATACTATTTCTGGACATGGTAAGAAGTATAAAATGTAAGGGAATATAAACACATACATTGCGTTCTGATGATATGATATGACAGACCATTAATAAACAACATATTTATGTATACTAGAATGGCTTTCCATGTTTAAGTTCTCAATGCTTCTCGAAAACTCAAAGATGCAGTATCCACGGTCTGGAGAATGATACGTATGAGATCCAGAACGCTGCTCACGAGGTGCTGGTAAACCTGACCATCCCTCGAGTGAGTGGAAGGTACGGAGAAGAGGAATACTCCTCCTGTGAGATCTATACCTCCACCAACAACTCTGATGTCTGGTCTGCTGATGTCTCCAACACAACTTTGTCCTGCACTAGATGGGTGTACGACCGGTCGCAGTTCACTTCAACTGTGGCGCAGTCGGTAACCAGTTAAATATGTTTCATATTCAAAGAAATAATCACTAGGGGAACAACATCAATAAACTGTTGCATCGACCAATCATAGGAAACAATGGTTAAACTTACATATATGCTTTCAAAGTGAGGCTTTCTAGAACTTTCTAGAACTATATTTTGCATTGACGATTCTAAAAAGAACATGATTTCCTTCCTAGGAGGATTGAAAATAATGCAACTTTTATGTTTAGGAGAGGTATTTCGCTGACAAACACACAGTATACCTCTCTCCTCCTGTTTCAGATGGACCTAGTATGTGAAAGGAGGCCGTTAGTCAGTGTGGGTAAAATGGTAGTTATGTTGGGCCAGTTCATCTCTGCCTTCTACAACGGACCACTCTCAGATACGTAAGTGAACAACAGGATTATGTTACAGGAATATTGTAATGGATAAACGTGTACTCAATGGAAGATACTAAACAACATGACATGCAATATCATGTGTATCAAACAAGTTAATAACTTGGTATCAAACGAAACAAAGTGAGTTTGATACAGACATATTCCCCCAGGTCTTGTTTGGCAGTTGTAAGGCTAGTATATCAGTATCTTCAACGTGTTAGTACTAACACTGGTTATGCCTTTTAACCTGTCGATATTCATGTATAGGATATTCAGTTTGTGCAAAGCTGTGTTCAATGATTAAAGAAAGAGCTTTTATATTGCATGCTCAAATAGGCATTGATCAATTGGAATTATCTTCCGGCTGCGCATGTGTACGAGAAAGACGTGTTTTAACTGAGCTCCTGAAGAGCTCGCGGAAATTTCAAAATCCATGTCCATCAACGTGTATTGATGAAAAATATTCATTGAATTTGGTAAATACACGAAAGCAAAGTGAAGCTGGCCTAATCAAACATACTTTTTTGTAAAATAATATTGTAAATATATAAACTATGTCAAAACTATCAACACGGGTTGACGCCATAGACAACAGACTTTCCTACCATGAGATGGAAATAACAGAGCTAAAACAACAAAATGCTGCGTTGCAACAACTTGAAGATCATATCACCATGTACGAGAACAAGCTGCTCTACAGGGAGATTACAGACAGAAAAGGTGATTTACTTTTCTATGGCATCCCTAAAACACCCAAGGAAAATACTGAAAGAGTTCTGCGTAATTTCATGGAGGACGAATTAAATCTACCGGCTGATCGCGTGAGTGAGATCTATTTTGAAAACGTACACCGTCTACCCAAAAAACCCTACGCAGAAGACCCTAAACGTAATGCACCACCAGCTATAATAGCGGCTTTTCTATGTATCCAGGATCGTGATGACGTCTTCGTGGCAGGCCGTATGTTGAAAGGCACAGGCAAGTCCATCCAGACTGATTTGCCGCCAAAATTGAAAAAGCAACGGGCAACACTGTCCAGGAAATCCCAGGAACTGTATGATAAGGACAAGCTATACACCCGTGTGCATCTGGTGGGCGTGGAACACATCGTGGAGACCCGTGACCCCAGGAAGCTAGGCTCAGCTTGGCAACATTATGACATAAACATTGATCACTACTTTAAGTGATATATTATGATAAAATGACAATCATAAACTATGACATTAGTGTTTGAAGGTGGACACTTGTGGATATTGTAGTTATTTACAGAAGGTAGATAACTGCATTAATTTATTGTTCACGTGTGATAATCAAATAACCATGTGGTATTTCATTTTCAAGTTTCCAAGATTTATCATTTTAGTACCAACAAACCCCAATGTAACTTGACCTACATTTTAAGAACAATTATTTTACTTTATATGCGCAATCGCCATCTTAGCAAATGTCACGCTGAACATGAATATTCAATCAAATATCGATGATGTTGATCGCCTTGTAGGCATACATAATACACTTCTCTTTGACAATGTGTGTTTGTGCAGTCGCCTTTTATCTAAACAGTTACGCTTCTGTTTTTAAAAATCCATGAACATCATTGCCTGCGATTGCATTGAAAGTGTTATGTTATGAAAATTCTCTGTTTGTAAATGCGCGATCGCCTTTGAGGCATAGCTTCATTAAGATGTTTATGAAAGATTTTGTTCATAAGTACGCGATCACTTTACACAATACCTCATGCTTTTGTTCAAGAAAATTCTTTGACTATGAATGCGTTATCGCATTTAAGCCTCATTCTTTTTTATGAAAAGTCTTTGTTTATTATTTAACATCTGACTTGAAGGCGCAACGTATTTTGTTTGCTTATGAAACGCTTCGGATTATAAATATATGAACCCCTGGTAGGTGTCCCATCTTGCCTATGTTTAAAATAACCATTGTTATTTATGCGTGCTATAACCACAAAATCACCCTGAAGACAAGTAAGTTCCTCCCATAATCATGCTAAATTAAATATAACCATGATTTATATGTCACCTCTTAACACAATTTCAAATTATTACTTTCAACATACCTTAAAGATGTCAAATAAATGCTGTTTTACTTCCGGTATAATCCATGTGTATAATATAGTCCACAATTCAGTTTTTATTATGACAAAGTATATTCATGTCACTGTTTTTTGCAAGCCACCATGTCGGGCAAGTAGTCGGTAATAGCATGTGCATCACGCGCATTCCTAAATCATGCACGGTTGCGTTCTCTGTAGAAAATTTGATTTTTTCACGAGCTTCGGCAGAGCTCAAACTTTCCTGTATACCTATGTTTTCTTTATGTTACTCTTTTAAAGTTTTGGAAGTTTATTTGAAAAACAGGTATTTACATACAGGGTTTCCCAATTTGAATGTACAGTTTTGACATGGCTGCTGAAAATACGCTTTTTATCATTTATCAATGTCTCACTTGAAAATAATAACTAAATAATAAAGTTTTCAAATTCCTTAAAAGGAAAAGGGCAAATATTTACATTTTACGTCAAAACAAATTCAAACAGTTAAACAACAGTGGTGCTATAACCAATGCTATGTTAGTTCATATACAAGTAATGCAAGAGGAACAGCAATCTTATTTAACAACAATTTTGAGTTTAATGTTATAGATAACAAAGGAGGAAACTATGTTGCCCTTAAAATACGAATGAAAGAAAAAACCTACACGATTATGATTATAAATGGCCTTAATACAGATTCCCCAGGCTTTTACGAACACATTGAGACCCTTATCAATGGTGATTTTAATCTTGTACAAAATCCACAAAAAGACACTTTTAATTACAAAACTATAAACAACCCGAAAGCTAGAGAAAAAGTTTTAGAAATTATGAACTGTTCTGATCTGAAATACATGGCGTTAGATAAATACTGATTCCACTAGAAACACTTGGCGCCAACCTACTCCATTGAAACAAGCACGACTTGAATTCTTTCTACTCTCGCATAACTTTTTCCTATCAATTGAAAAATGTGAAATTTTACCAATTATTGATTAAGACCACTCAATCGTTGAGTTATCTCTAAAATCATATGAAGTACCACGTGGAAGGGGTTTTTGGAAATTTAATTACTCACTATTATGAGACAAAAAGTATGTAGATATGACCAAAGAAACTATCAAATCCACACTGAAACAATACGAAATTTACGAAAATGGAAACGTTACATACTCTATAGACAACCAATTACTATTCGAAACAATACTTTTAATGATCCGGGGAAAGACAATTTATTATTCTTCGACAAAAAAGAAAATACAAAACAAAATGGAAGTTGACCTTCAAAACGAACTAAATGATATGGGAATTGATCTAGATAACGTAAATAAAAAAACGTAAACGACAAAGCCAATGTCCTGGATAATATCAATGACATACAATTAAGGCTTGATTAAATTGATAATAATACAATGCAAGGCATGATTATTAGATCGAAAGCTTAGTGGATTGAAAAGGGAGAAAAACCTACAAAATACTTTTTGAAACTTGAATTGAGAAACTTTTTGAATAAATCGTTCATAGAAATAGAAAAACCAGATGGAGCTAGGCTTACCGAAAACGGAAGTATAATCAAGGAAACTAGAAATTATTATCAAAAACTTCATACTTAAACTAAACACAAACCAGAAACAGAATTAACAAAAGCACTGAGAGGAATGAAAAATGACAAGGTCCAGGTCCAGGATGGCTTTACTTCTGAATTCTACAAATTCTTTTGGAAAGATATAGGTACATTTCTAGTTAACTCTTTAAATACCGGATACGAAAAAGGAAGACTTTCAATTTCACAAAAGCAAGGTTTAATTACTTGTATTCCTAAGGGCAACATATCCCAAAAATACCCAAAAAACTGGCGCCCCATCTCGCTTCTAAACTCTTTGTACAAAATTTAAACAGCGGCAATCGCAAACAGAATAAAAATGTACTTCCATCCATCATAATACATGAAGACCAGAAGGATTTTGTGAAAGAACGATATATTGGGAAGATAACCAGGTTAGTTTACGACATTATGGAACACACTGAAGCATTCCAAATTCCAGGATTGTTACTTCAAATTGATTTTGAAAAGGCTTTTGACTCAGTTGGTAGAAATTGTCTCTGTAATGTTCTAAACTTTTTCAATTTTGGACAAAACATCAATGATTGGATCACAACTTATATAACTCTATAACGATATTGAATAAAGAGTCTTGGTAAATGGATTCCAATCATCACCCTTTAAAATTGAAGGAGGTTGTCGCCAAGGCGATCCAGTAGCGCCCTACCTATTTATCCTCTCTGTCGATATTTTAGGCATTCTAGTTAGAAATAACGTTAACATCAAAGGAATAAGCATAGGAAATGTAGAATGTCTATTGGCGCAGTTTGCTGATGATACATCATTAACACTAGATGCAACCGAAAATGTTTATACACTGTTCTACAAACATTGCAATTTTTCGCGCGCTTTTCTGGTTTAAGGTTAATGTGTAAAAAAAAAGATTGATATGGCTAGGATCCAAAAAACGACCCCGTCTCAAATTATGTAAAGAATGGAACTATGACTTATCGCAGACCGATTTTAAACTTCTAGGAATAAACTTCAGCATTGATATGGATCGTATGAGTCAAATAAACTATATAGAAAAGTTTACACAAATAAAACATTTAATGAACATTTGGTTAGCAAGAAACCTGACTCCTTATGGTAGAAACAGTAGTTTTAAAATCCCTCCTTCTGCCCAAGTTAATCCATCTATTCTCTGCCCTTCCTCGTCCTCCCGAATCTGTTCTAGACAAATTCCAGAAAGAGTGTTTTAGATTTATATGGAGAAATAAACCAGATAAAGTTAAAAGAGATGCCATAGTACTTAGACCTGAACATGGGGGCATAAAAGTCCCCATAATATAATAAGGATATCTTCGCAAAAACTAAAATGAGTAGAGAGATTACTTAGTACTTAATCAAATTGGAAAGCATTATTAATGCACAGACTACAAACTCCAAATCTAATATGGATTTCTGATAAAACATATATTGAAAATAAAGTGTTATCTATCATTTCAAATACTTTCTGGATAGAGGTGTTTAAAGACTGGTCCAATATTGTTTGTAGGTACAAAAAAAACATGTTAAAAGCCAGCAAGATTTACTCTCTCAGAGTTAGTGGTATAACGATAACATAAAAGTTGGCAATAAGAGTATTTTATACAGTAGCTGGGTAAAACAAAGTATTGTATTTATACATGATTTTATTAGATGAAAACGGTAGATTTTATTCCAAAGAAGATTTATGTGCTTTATATTCTCTTGATATAGATTTTCCTACTTATGAAGGTCTTAAACGTGCAGTTTTATATTATGCAAACTCGGTAGGAATTTCTATATCTGTGTGTTAGTTGAGCAACCCGGTATACCCTTTCACAATCAATTATACAAATACTCTTTAGGTCACCAGAAAAAAATTGACATGCTACTTGATTCACACTTTGTTAGGCTCCCTTGCTTGGTAAATGGGAACAAGTCACTGGTTCACGCAATGACGATTTTGATTGGGAATGTTTTAACTCTATTGCAAATAAATGTACTCTCAGTACCGATCTAAGATGGCTGCAATACAGAATCATTCACCAAATGCTGCCAACGAAACATTTCCTTTTTAAAATGAATAACGTTGACAACCCAAAATGCACTTTTTGTAAGGAATCTGATGAAACTATATACCATATGTTCTTTGAGTGTAGCAAGGTAAACACTATATGGCGCGAACTAAAGATGTTGCTCAACACTGTAGATGTACAACTAAGTTTTACAATTTCTCAGGTATTGTTTGGAGTTTAAGGCAAACAGAACTATGCATTAAATGCTATGATCCTATAAGCAAAAAACAACATATACAACTGCAGTAAAAAAGGATGTATACCAAATATCATTTATATCAAACGACAAATCATCCAGTATTATAATATCACAAAATACATGTATATCAATCTTGACCAGGAAACCTATTTCCTAAAATTGTTGTCTATTTTACATGTACTACTTAGATCTGACGAGTAGACACTTAATTGTTTCTTGATAGCAGTGTATCGTTGTTTATGACTGTATGAAATTGTATACTTTTACATGTCACCTTGTATGTATACCTGGAAAAAAGTGAAATAAATAATTTAAAAAAAAAAAAAATAGCAACAATCTCGTTCCCAGAGGGTTTCAACTGTCATCACCTTTGCAATGTTCCCCTTCCATTGATAAAAACCTTTGCCATGCCAGTGGTAGAATCATCAAACACCAAATCCAACACTATCAACAGCATCATCAACCCCGTCTCCAGCTGCTTCTAAGCTCCCTATTGTACCTTCAATGAGAGGATCTACAAGCAAGTCCACGGACTTTTGAATGGACACACCTGTATCCCCCTCATAGCAGAGAACTTTATGATATCCTTTGAAGAATCAGCGCTCTATAATGCTCCATTGCAGCCACTTTGATGGTTCCACAAGTTAAATGACACCTTCACCACTATAGCCCATCACAATGATACCAATCATCTACTACAACATCTCAACGCTCAGCATCCAAGAATCAAGTTCACCATGGAAATAGGAATTGACAACCATATCCCCTTCTTAGATGTGTCCTTGTAAACTGAAGAGCATGAACTACGAACACCCCGTTTTCCACAGGCCGACGCACACCGACCATTGCAGCCACTGCAATTTTTGCCAGCACCAACATATCAAGCAAGCAACACTCTCTTAAGATGTGCCAAATCCATATGTCATCTTGACATCCTCAATCAAAAAGTACAACCTCTAAAGGACACATTTACTTCACTCAATGGATATCAATTCCTTACATCGGCATAAACCCAGCACTGCAGGCCTTAACCCAAGAGGATGCATCTACACAATTGCATGTCACTGTGGACAAAAGTACACAAGGATCAATGAAAATCAAGCGTCTGTCAACATATGTGTCCAGACATCCGCCCTATTAAATCATACTCTAAAGATCAAGGATTACATTTCGAAGCTACTAAAGTCCTGTCAGAAGAAGCTAACTTTCTTGAAATTTCTTGAATTTACGACAGAATATGAACAACAACTGTTTTGCAGAAAGTGCGTCTCATATCCACGATCACCTGGAGTAACTGAGCTAACGCCGTACTTTACTGCGCCAACGGAGCAGATAATTTCACGGTACAAAAACAATCATATAGCGCGGTTGTTAACAGGCTGATATCAGCCAGGGATCCTCAGTATAACACCAGGGATCCTCAATATAACGCGATGACAATTAAAAAGCCTGTTTTACACTTTAAAACGGTTGATAATATGGAGATACCATTCTACCTCGGATATGGTAAGGTTGTGGACCCTGATAGTCAGGAAAAACCTGAGTATGCTTTGCTTTTCCTTCCTATCGGCTTTGCATCCTCGGGTTTTTCCTTTCTATCAGGGTCCACAACCTTACCATATCCTCGGTATCACATTCTCTTCCCACAGAGGTTACTCCCTTCAGATTTCCGATCCTAGCCTCTGTTGTTTTACGCTTGAAATCCTGTGTTTTCTGTGTTTTCTGGTTGTTTTTAAATAAAGAAGACCAAATCAGAGACAATATACAAAAAACAGTTCATTTGCGTTATTAATATCAGACATATTCGAATGACATATGCTAATGAGCAAGACCCTTCAGAGTAAAATACCTAGATCTTTTAAGTCATTCGGTCTACATGGCCATTGAAAGACGAGGTTTCATTGGTTAAGAAGCAGGGATACGGTATGAGATTTCTCTTCCCACCACTATGGGGACTATGGTTCTGCTCTTGATTTCAAGCGATAAACAACAGAGGGTAGCATCTGAAGGGAGTAACCTCTGTGGGAAAAGAATGTCGGTATCATGGTTTCTCCTTATAATCGCGATCAAGGCATCTTCCTATCATGTGCTTGGGACTCATGCATCTAGAACATATCTCGAGGTAAATCCGAAGAGCACTCATCCAAAACTATATATCCGAGGAGCACCCACCCAACCATCCATTTGGTCCAATGAACGCCTAGCAGCAGCAATCATCATCGACCCAGATTAAAGCCGCTATTGCACGATTATCTTAATGAAATAAGATGCTCTCACAATGATACAAATAAGTGTTAATAATACTCCGGAATCAATAAAAAGAATTCTAAAACGAATGTACATGAATCGGTTAAGCCATGCGTGTCCATTTCTCATCCAGCGGCCATTTTAATGTTTTTTCATTAAAATGGTCGTTCATAGTTCGTTCAAGTGATCTGACTGATGTAGCTATACCTAAACACTCAGAGTAGAGTTTAAATGTGGCACAATGGTGGATTGGTCAACCATCTTGCTGTCTGAACTCACACTGAAAAGTTCCACACCACTGTTGCTTTATACCTAGCACCATTTTACTCGATTACGGATAACTGTTTTCTACAGATACGGCTTATCAGTCGTGTATGGAGATGTTTAACTAATTAACATAACAATATATTGTATAAACCTTAATGATAAAAGACAAATTTGAGAAAACATAATATGCAAAAATCGTGTTACAGCGCTTTTAAATTCCCCCCTTCTACCCTCATTTACCATAGTTTCTATATTCCACACCCAAACAACTCAAATTCTTGTATCTACAATTCCAATTGGCCCTCCTCGTTTTACATATTTTTTCAAACATCCAATCACCATTTCAATAATGCTTACAGGTCATTATTTATATAACAATCAAAGATCTCTCATACCTTAAGTGATAGGTTTTGATATCATTATTTGAAGAATTAACACACTAATCACTTTTTGTCTTAGGTTTGGTCGACGACCTGTAATCATTGTCAACATTTTATTCATGGTTTTGACAAGCATTGCAATGACTTGGGTAGATTCAGTGGCAGTGATGTTCGTTCTGGAGATATTCTACTATCAGTTTGCAATTGGACAGTACATAGCATGTTTTGTTTTAGGTGAGTTTGTGTATGCTATAATAGACCTATTACTGATACGGGATGTTTGCATATGTGATAGAGGTAAAGACATACCACTCATATTGCTGCCCGGTCCTCAAATCCATATCAGCCATATGAGCCAGGTCCGCAAATCGATATCAATATCAGCCCGGTTGACGTTAGATTAGAGTGACCTCCCTTTGCTTACAGGCACGTTAACACAGTGTAACGTCACAAGCGAAGCAGTGTCAGAGTAGTCTCCGACAGTATTAAATTTGATGAATAATTAACAATTATATAATGACGAGAGCAGAGTTAAAAAACACATTGTTTTGAATGCTCTCACCTTTCTTGTTTGGAATGACAACGAATCTCCATTCTCAGTGTCTTGATGACAATTCAATGCAACCAGTACGGTACCGGAAGAAAGGCCATTTGAACAGTAATATTCATCAAAAACTTACTTTTAAGAAGTTATTTTTTACTTGTTTACATATTTTAATGAAGAGAAACATGAAAATGGCAACCGCCATGACATGACATTAGTCAAAGGATGGATATCTGTCATCTCCTTGGCCTGTCCTAGAGCAGGACGAATTTACATTGCGTGCGCTTCATTCAGAATGACTAGTACAACTGTTGTCACCATACTGAACATCACGAATCATAGAAGGATTTGATTTTTAAAATGTAAATATTATTATATTATATATATGCAATATTATTAACGTTGAAATATTATTCATATTACTCCACTGTTACATTACTTTATGGGGACAGTTAAGCTATGATACGAAGTTGGGTTGTAAATGGAATACATACACGTAAATCGTACTCCATCCATATCAAGTTTATGTCCCACGGGAAATATTTGTTTTTGTTAAAGCAAAACTATTTCACTCAGGAAAAGGAAAGGCAAAGTTTGTTAGATATCCTACGATTCTCTATTTTTCTCAAACTAAAATGTTATCATTATTGTTATTTAAGTATTTTGTTTTGAATGGCTGACATATTTGTTAGAGCTTTGTAATATTACTATAGGTAAGGAAACGTGACTACATGTATATTTTGTGGTAGATAACTTAGGTTTCTATGTTTTAAAAAGCTGTTTTCATGTGTTGCTTATCGCTCAAAGTTGCCTGTCAAACCAAGCTGGATCATTCTCCTTCCAGGCATGGAACTAGTTGCACCAAGTAAACGGATGTGGACAGGGATAACAATGAATCTATTCTGGAGTGCTGGAAACTTCGTCATTGCTCTGGAAGCGTATCTCTGGAGAGACTGGAGGACAAGACAGCTCATTGCCAGCATTCCTGGTATCCTCTATGCTTATGTCTAGTACGTAGATCTGATCATAATAACATAGCTCAAAGCGATGTGTTATGTGCTGACAAGACCCATTCATAAAACATATTTCCAGTTTGAAATATCAACAGAGAAAGTATCAAATGTGGAAGAATCATTGATCTAAATAAGTAGTGATTTGTAACATGTAAACGTTTTATTTATTGATATATATGATGTTGTAAATCTCTGTAAACTACCATTGGTAATATTGAACTAATATTCAACATTTTGTTTAAAAAGATACTAAAATGTAAGTAAGGCTAAGTCTATAACAATATTCGTTAATCTGCTAATTCTACAAACAATATGTAACTCATTACAAATGTAGAACTGTGTTGCAAAAGATTTATTTGGTCACTCAAGTTCATGTCTTTAAACATTTTGATTATCTCATAACAGCTTTCTGCCGGAATCTCCTCGATGGCTTATGGATAAAGGAAAGGTTAAGGAAGCGAAACTGATTCTGATGAGAAACGCCAAGGGAAATAAGAAGGAAGTGGACCCCGACTTGCTTGAGGGTCTCACTCTAACCCAGGAAGAAGTTAAGAAAGAGCCTTTCTGGAATCTGTGCAAATCCAAGATACTTCCACGTAGAATGCTTGTTATATGTTACTGCTGGTGTGTACCGACTCAGATGTTTTAAACTTAGGTTAATACATGTTCAATGAAATACAGATTTTGAATGAAATAACCAAATATATTTCTAAGCTATGACACCCTTTTATCAATACAGCCTAGCTCTATAAATATGGTAATGATCCAAGGCGTGTGTAACAGTTTAAGTCTGTGTGGTTTGATTAAGTCTTTGTACCAGGACTGTTAGTAACATGAATATAGATGCTTAGTGGATTTGGCGTTGTGAATGATTCAAGGCCAAAGTGTGTTTTGGAGGAATGCTAAAATTGTGAATTACAGGTTCGCCATCAGTATGAGTTTTTACGGTCTGAGCATGAATGTGACGAATCTCTCTGGAGACATCTACCTCAACTTCTTCCTCTTTGCTTTGATCGAAGCGTTTGCCTACATCCTGTGTTACATCCTCATGGATAGAATGGGCAGGAAGAAACTTCTATGTACTTTTCTACTGGCTACAGGTGTTGCTTGCATCGTACCTCTCATCCCTGTACTTGCATCGGACACACGTACGTACATGGTCGTTTTCATAAATCATTTTAAAACTCAATTGTAAATCTCTAACAATCACTGAGATATGTCATTAATGACATTCCTGCAACTAAAAGACGTCCTCTTACTGACATCCACATTTGCTGTATATACGGATCCCTCTAAATTACCTTCACTCCTTTACACTCCTTTTATTCATCGCTGCATAGCATTCAGTCAGGTAACGAATTCAGAAGCAATTGCAATACCATTGTGACAATACAAATGAAATGACCGATTCCACCACTTTAATAGTTTAACATTAACTTAATGTTACTGATTATTATGGGACTACATTATTATTAAAATTGCTAAATTATGAAATTATGAAAATATGCACAGCAAAGAGTCGGTGTTGAATCAATTTGTTTTATGATTTGGTATCCAGGTTATATACAATTTGTTGTTGATCCTTAGAGTAACAAAAACAAAATGGTCGCCAAATTTGCCTTAAATAATGTCAGATGACCACATCATTTTATTGAGTCACTTCCCAGATAACACACCCCCTAGTGGGCCACTAGTGGCCTGTAGCTATTGGCTTGCCACTAGTGGGTAGCAAGTGGCCCACCGGTGTGATAGCTAGTTGGCAACTGGTGGCAGATAGCTGGTGGCTTGCCACTGGTTGGTAGCAAGTGGCCCATCGGTATGATAGCTAGTGGCTTGCCACTGGTGGATAGCAAGTGGCCCACAAGCATGGTAGCAGGTGGTTGCAGATAGCTACTAGTGGCTGCCACCGGGGGCTCACCTTCTATCAGCTGGACAAACTACTAGTGGGCCACTGGAGCAGGTACTAGCGGCCAACCAGTGATCCACCAGTTGTGTGTTTAGATACTAAATCCAACTAAAATTTGAGTTGGATTTAGTATCTAAACAAAGTTGTCCATTTCAACAGTGCTAATTACGGCAAAATAGCAAGAAAACATAAAAATGTGTTATTACCCTCTATAACAGTTTTAATTAACATTAAAATCTATGAAAATACATTAACATAACAAAAGTTTTACTTTTAAGTCATTAAGAACCAATTTCATATGTTTACCAACGCGGACTCCTTCGAATCAAGCTTTACTGTTTATTATGAATTTAAGTCCAAGTTTCACAGGAGGAAATAAACATATATCATTCATCAAATGTGTTTCAATTTGAAAATCTGTTCTCAGCCAACCCTTGGGTGATAAACAGCCTTGCTATCATCGGCAACACGTTCGCCTCAGTAAACTTCGCTGTGGTGTTCACGTTTACTTCTGAACTGATGCCCACCTCAATACGGAACTCGGGCATGTCTTTAGGATCCCTGTCAGGACGATCAGGCAACCTGATTGCTCCTTATATCGTGGATGTGGTAAGAAAACTACATCATCAAAAGCAAAATATACTTAGAAGTAATTATGATCTTACATACATACATACATACATCAAACAATTATAAAGCGCTAAAACCAGTACACTGCTCTGAAGTGCTTTAATGAGGACATGAAAACGCCTGATAGTCAATCAAAAGCAATGGAAAATAAATGAGTTTTCAGTCCAGATTTGAATTTAGAAAGTTCATCAAAGTCTCTGAGGTTTTGAGGAAGTTGGTTCCAAAGTGTAGGGCCGGTAACTTGAAAGGCACGGTCACCAAAGGTGTGAGTTCTGGATGGAGGTACATGCAGGAAGTTGTTCTTGGAGGATCTGAGGTCTCGTCTGGGCTGATAGTTTTGCACGAGGTCTTGAAGATATTCTGGAGCTTGCTGTTTGAGCCATTTGAATACAAGAAGGAGAAGTTTAAACTGGATTCTAAATCTGACAGGAAGCCAATGTAGTTTCTGTAAAACAGGGGTGATATGGTCATGACGCTTGACACCAGAGACGACACGAGCTGCGCAGTTCTGAACTCTCTGCAGGGATTGAATGCAGTGGGATGGCAAACCATACAAGAGGGCGTTGCAGTAGTCCATTCGTGATAGCACATATGCATGGACCAGGATCATAGCAACATCTTCAGTGATGTATTTCCTGATGAGGCTAATATTGCGGATATGAAAATAAGATGTCTTGCAGACCATCTTGATGTGAGATTCAAAGGACATTATAGTATCAAACAACACTCCAAGATTCCTGACTTGATTGCTGGGAACAATGGCATGTCCGTCAATGTTGAAGTCAGGAAGTGAGAGTGACATTGAAATGCGACTTGGTGTGATGACGAGTAGCTCTGTCTTATCTCCATTTAGCTTGAGATAGTGTGATGTCATCCATTCCTTGATACAGTCAATGCATCTCTCAAGCACCGAGAAGGTGATAGAGACAGATGATCTATCCCGTGGCCGGAATGAAAGATACAGCTGTGGGTCGTCTGCAAAGAGGTGAAATATGAGGTTGAAGTTTCTGATGACGTCACCAAGAGGCGACGTGTATATTTTAAACAAGATGCGCCCTAGAACTGACCCCTGCGGAACTCCATACTTAAGTAGACATGGCTCTGAACAATGTTCGTCAATAACAACAAACTGCTTTCTGTCTGACAGGTATGACTCCATCCATTTCAACGCAACTCCCACAATCCCGATCCTGTTTTGAAGAGTGTTTAGCAGCATTGAAGGATCCACGGTGTCTTGAATAACATATATAATAGAAGATATGCTTTTAAATAATATCCAGAGACTTTGAATTCCATTTTCAAGTGATAGCATAAAGGCTAAAGGAAACACATATTTCAGACTCGATTGATCACCGAGTCCTTCATAGCATAAGGTTGACAAGTGGGGTGCTATTGTGCATAATATACATAACACTCTTATAAATAGGTTCTACAATATTCTACATATCACTGTTTATATTTTACCTCAAAGGGCACAATAATTAGTCTAACTTCAATTAAGAAATTCTACATGTTTCGATATTAAGAATGCGTTTCAATGTAGTATACTAAAACTTAAACCTTATTATTTTCTGTTCGGTTTTTCAATGTTTTAAAACTGATACATGAAAGTGTCTGAATGACAGGCGCCATCAATAAAGTACAACATGCTTATTTTTAAAGAATTTTACTTTCAATAATAAGTACATGGTTACATTTACACTTGGCTCATATACATATTCTGAAGAACTTCGGAACGGATAAAAGTATTTTAGCATAAAAACATACATGAAACGTTAATGAAATATCCAACGTTTTGAATGGTATATTGAAGAGGTGTTTTAGGCCCTTAGTTTCGAGTTATTATCCATTTCATGTTTGTGGAAGCAGACAGATCCGCTAAAACTCAACTTATTTACAACAGACAAAAAGACAATTTGAGGTTGATAATGTTTGATATATTATATAACTACTGTGCATATTAAATTTTATGGGACGTGTAGTTTCGGTATTTAGCCAGTATTCCTGATATGTTTGGCGAATGTGGAGGAATTAACTTAAGTGAAATTATATGAACTGAAATAAGTACAAATGATATGTTGGCACGTATTAAGGTCAAATAAAAAAATACGAAACACAATGAATGCATCTTTAATGTTATCTCATATCAAACTCGGCTCGACTCTAGTTTCCTCTGTATGTTTTCGATACATTTCTAAAATAATGTTCTGTTTTTTTTTCCAATTCAAGACACTTTATATCAAAGGGCGATATGGACAAATTCTTCCAATGACGATTTTTGGAGCAATATGCGCATTGGCTGGATTTCTGTGTTTCTATCTTCCGGAAACAGTGAACAAACGTTTACCAGAAACTATCAAAGAGGCTGAGAAACTTGGAACGTAAGTGTGGCATACTCAGAGTAAAAAATCCTCCGATAATATACAAGCTATACAAAATGTTTACACAACAGCACGTATATTAAAACTCGCTGGATGGATTAATGATTTGTCAACAGAGAGATGAGGTTTCCACAGACAGTGCCATACTTGTATCACTACGTTAAGCCAAGTGTTACACATTAAAACAAAATAAAAAGTCAAGTCAATTTAACCAAAATGTAAGGCAAAAACTTCTTTGCGAAAAGACTTATCCAAAGCAGGAAAATCTAAGGGGCGGAACACGTTAAAAGATATAGTCAAAAATTTATCACATATTTATCGGCTACATTATGGGCCAATATGAGCTCTCTAGTGCTTATATCTTCAGAGGAAATGATTGTCAAAGATGCGTGGGGTCATGAAATTTGAAAAAGTGCATCAAAATGGTGGCTTAACCATTATACCTTATTGCGTATCTTTTTTAAAAAAGGTCTCACATTTAGATTCGAACTGGACCTCACTTGGCTTGGCCGATTGGGCCAAAAAGCTCAGGAGCCCCAGTCAATATATATTAGCATGTAAAGTTTGGTTGAATTTGAGACCGCTGTTCACGCCGATTCCTGCTGACAAAAACAACCACACCCATCTCAATAAGGATTCAGTCAAATGGCTAAATCCTTAATAACTAATTCTAATAAATATCATTACACATGTCTTTAAAATGTATCCATAGATTATTGTGTGTTTTATTTCACCTTTACCGAGATATTATGAGAAAGGAGACTTTTATTGAACTAAAAGTTATATTTGAAATTGTAAATGCACATATTGATGAACTATCAACGATTCCAACGCCAAATATTATGTTCACCTAATTGAAGATTAACCCACACTCTGCGTGTGATCTCCCGTTTCAATCTATTTAAAACTAGCTGTAATGTTTTACTTCCCCTAAGTCCGTCATTACATAATGACGGACCTAAGGGACGTATAACTTTACAGCTAGTTTTAACTAGATTACTCCCTTTCAGGCTTTGAACGCCCAGTAACAAAGCCGAATCTAGATTTCGTATATGTTGTTCAGAGATACAGTTAGTTTTGTTTCAGCATAAGGCATTTCATTTGCAGACAGTATAAGGTTAAACCATGTATTGACTGGACGATTCACCTGCTGGTTTTTACTAACTGAATTCAATGTTCTGAATTTGATTTGAAAAATGCAAAATAAAGAATGAGGGTATGCTCTAGCATTATGGTAATATGGGCAAAGAAGTATTTAAGCTAAAAAAAGGATTTTTTTTCACCAGTTGCATTAATTGCTCCTTAATACCTGTTAGTTGTTAAACTCCCCGATGAAACATTCACCTAGTACAATACGAAATAATGTTTATGATCAGATATTAATCGTTTCTTTTCAGAGCCACTTATAGGTGTATATCATTTAACAGTCACGAATGACTTTTTATATCATTTAAAAAGTATTTCAATTGGTTACTTTTCAGAGCTGCATATGATAGAGATGTTTCTGAAGAAGCAAGAAGTCCGTGGCTGCCTAAAGACAAAGCAGATACACAACAAACGCCAACAACTTCAACTTGTTGATGAATATACCTTTTCAGATACACACAATTGGCAATAATTGTTGTCAACCCCCAACACTATTTGGAAAGTGGACAGTGATCGTTTCTCCAACCAACTGTTAACTTTGCATTTTTAAGACGCATGATTTCAAAAAATAAAAACAATTAGTTTTATCTGCAATTTTATTTTTGTTTTATCTCCTTGATTTTGAAGTCTCGTATTTGGAAGATAAATCCATTCATTATAAATGTAAGTATCTCAGTATGTTCTGTTGATGAACGCTGATGACCTTAGTAAAAGTCAGTAGAAGGACTGCAGTAAGGTTTTTTGTTGAGTTATTCTAAGTGGGGACCAGAAGTTAATATTGGTAAGACTAAAATAGTTTCTTTCAGATAACTGTGGTCGGTGTAGGTTATGTAGGTAATGGAAAGACCTATGTTATAATGATGGTGGAATTAAGGTTGTTAATAGTGTTATATATTGGTTTCTAATTGTAGTAATACATTTACAAAGGCTAATGTTACAGACTGCAGATCAAGGCAGGAAGACATTATTTTATTTTAATAATAAAAATATACAGTCTTTGTTTGTATTGCTTTGTCGACAGTATATTGGGACATGCGTTTGAGGTCGGGGGTTTCCATAAATGAGTTAATATTGAGAAAGTACACCTTGAATTCTGAAAACGTATTGGGAGTAAAGAAATGTATAAGCAATGCTATGCTTTTAGCAGAACTAGGTCGACCCTTCTTGTATATCTGACATAGTTCAGTATGATAAAATATTGGTCCAAATTGTTAAATACAAATAATGCTGTTCACACTTCGGGCCGATATTTACCTATTCCCATAACATTGGCTCATTCTCATATCAACCTCGTATGACGTCATCGTCGTTTATTTTTCAATATCCCAATTTTCAATATCAATATCAGATGTCAATCAAGCCACAGACATTATGAGTGTAAACCCCGGGCTTTGCCTCGGTTATCCATATTCTCCCTCGTAAAAAAAAGACATCGGTAATTCTTTAATGTTTTTCTCGATGGTCTCAAGAAATATGCAAGAATAATCTCTGTAAAAATAGAGAGGATGAAAATAAAGATACATTTAATATTTTTTCGAGTATAATATTGATGACAGTTTGTTGGAACAACTGAGCCGAAAGAAGCAGGAGCGAGCATCGTCTCCTTTGCTTGTGTTTCAGAAACGCTTTACGTCAACGCCTCTGCCTCTTTTTACTCTTCTGATGTTCGTTTAAACGTCCTGGCATTAATGTATGTTTTGGCAAAGATGAAATGTCAAAGTGAACTTGATTTATCGCTGTAAAGTAATTCAATTATAAAGAGATACCATATTAATCATGTGCAATTCGCCTTTCTGTTTTATTTACAATTTGGTAAATTTTATACATTTTTTTCACACTTTTTTCCAAATTTTACCTTTTCAAAATAGTTTATGTCATTTATAGTTACTTTAGAGGGTAAAACATCGCATTAAACAAACTAATAATATGTAGTAGAATCGAAATCGTAACGATCGTTACGATAACGATGTCCCGTAAAGAAAACTGCATGGCGGCCATTTTAATGTGAACACCTTACTTATTATTTCGAAATACAAAAATTATTCCCATTGCTTAACCAAACCATTGACACTTGTTTTGGACCTGATTTTTCGAAGAGCGAATGGTACTTTACTGTTAATTTTCAAATCCATTCATCAACCCAGTAGCATAAAAAAAACGTGCTACATCACCTTTAACATACCTTCAACACTACGGTTCGGGAAATACTTTCTACAAGGTGTTGTGGTCAGTTGTTTCGCTACTGTCTCTGTCGGGTTCTAGAGCGGCGTCAGGTAGAACATGTCATCCCTTCCATCTGCCGGACACAGGCTCATGTACTTATTGTATAGCTATTCGTGGCAACGTTCTTTACAATAATAATAATAATAATAATAATAATATGCGAAATTTATATAGCGCCCTATATAATTTATGATAAAAAGACTCTAAGGCGCTTTACAACATAGATTAAAATACAATACAATAAAAGTACATTAAAAGTAATAATAAAGGTAAAATTGGGATTTAAAAGTGTAGGAGAGATCATGAAGGAAAAGCAAGCCTAAAAAGGTGTGTTTTAACATCCTTCTTAAAAGAGTTAAAAGTTTTGGCATTTCTCAGTTCAACTGGAAGGCTGTTCCACAGTGTTGATGATGACTTGCTGAAACATCTGTCTCCATATGTCGCAGCCCTTGTCTTTGGTACCACCAGAAGAGTTTCTGCTTGAGACCTGAGAGATCGTGATGGTTTGTATGGTACCACAAGTTCTTGTAGGTAGGATGGAGCGGTGCCATGTAGGCTTTTGTACGTGTACATCAACAGCTTGTACTGGCATCTGTATGTGACTGGAAGCCAGTGGAGACTCTGCAAAACTGGGGTGATATGCTGGTGTTTTCTTGTGTGGGTGATGAGACGTGCCGCGCTGTTTTGGACTTTCTCCAGTCGACCTATCAGAGTATCAGGTAGTCCAGCCAAAAGAACATTTCCATAGTCCAGTCGTGATGTTACTAGTGAATGAACCAGAGTCCTGCAACATTCTGTAGTGATGTACTGTCTGATGGTGGCGATGTTTCTCAGCTGATAGAAGCTAGACTTGGACATAGAATTAACCTGTTTCTCCATTGTGAGGTGACTGTCTAAGTATACCCCAAGGTTTTTGACATAATCAGCTGGCGGAATTGCGCTGGAATCAATGTGCAGATGTTGTCCGCTTGTGTCATAGCTGGCTTGTCTTGGTCTGAACACAATGAATTCCGTTTTTTCTTGGTTGAGTTTGAGCATGTTGGAATTTGTCCACTCGGTGATGTCTGCCAAGCATGTCTCCAGTCTTTGCGATGTATCAACCCAGTTCTGTGATGGATGGATGATCTTGTAAATTTGTTTGTCGTCTGCGTACACCATATATGGAAGATCATGTCGCCTGCATATCTCACCCATAGGACGAGAGTAAAGACAGTACAAGATAGGCCCAAGAACGGAACCTTGCGGTACTCCAAAAGTAATCCTCTCACTATCAGACATTGTGGATCCTACCACAACATTGTGAGTTCTGTCGCTGATGTAGGAGTAGAACCAGGATAGTGCAGTGCCAGTTATACCGTAACTGTACTCAAGTCGCCGTAGTAAAATGTCGTGGTCGATGAGGTCAAATGCAGCTGACTGATCCAGCATCATCAGTGCAACTGAGCGCTTGTTGTCCAGCTGGTGAAGAATGTCGTTGTCACTTTGAGGAGAGCAGTCTCGGTTGAGTGGCCCGTCCGGTACGCTGACTGAAACTGATCGTGGAGGTCATGGACTTGAAGGTGCTGTAGGAGTCGAGATGATATAACTCTTTCAGGGTCTTGGACAGGAATGTCAAATTCGATACCGGTCTGTAGTGCTTCATTTCCTCCTTATCTAGGCCAGATTTTTTCAGCAGTGGCCTCACAAAGGCCTGCTTAAAAGATAGGGGAACCGTAGATTCGATCATTGACTTGTTTATGATGGCAGTGATTAGTGGCAGAACGTTTTCTAGGCATAGCTTCAGTAAGTAGGTTGGTAATGGGTCAAGTTCACATGACTTAGACGGAGCCTTCATAATGATCTGCTGAATTTCATCTTGCGTTGCTGGTTCAAAACTGTTTAAGGTTTCACCATCAAATTTGGAATCCTCACTTAGAGGAGATGTAGAAATGGCTGGTCTCTCTGCCACTATATTCCTTCTGATTGTGGTGACCTTGTTGGAGAAAAAGTCTTTGAAGGCATTCGCCAAATCCTTTTCTGATGTGGTGGTTGGGAGGATACATTCACCTGTTTGTCCCATCAAGCTTTTAGTGAGTTTGAAAAGCTGTTTGTGATCTGAACCATGAACAATCACTTGAATGATGGGTTACTCTTTTGTGAGTTATCGGTTGGAGGCGTAGACACAGTTAAAATTTCAGCCTGTATTACAGTTTGAATATTCAAAATAAACTTTCTACCAATCATGCTTGGCATCTTCATAGTTTGGAAAAAATATATGACCAATGAACACAGCTGCAGCAAATTTTAAACCAAGTGACCATGTGGATTATCAGAAATATTTACTCCCTTTCACTGTGAAAAGATATTTTGTCTAAACGACCGTTGTGTTATTTTGAATCTGAACGTTAGTAAACATTAGATTTTTCAATTCAAAGCCAGTTTACACCTGAATGAGCAGACATGTTCCAATTCGAGTGCATAACTTGGATAGAACCATATTTATGTCAAACCAAAAGCACCAACCATTGGGACACCTGGTCATTATCCTTGGACTAAAAACAGATCCATATGCCTTCGTTCCACAGTTAACTGAAATATGCTTCATAATCAATAGAATTGGTATATTTTAAATTAGCAAAGTTTTAACAAATGGTTGACTGCTTCTTTCAGGGAACATAGGCCTACATATTCTTATTGCTGGAATCAAACAATGACAAAACTGAACAACGTTTTGATTAAATTCATAATATATGCCTACTGTACTTTAAAATTTGTTAAAATAAATCGGGGAAGTTGAGTATCAACTTTTATTATATAACTAGTAATGAAATATGTGATTATATAATGAAAATAATAATTGCACATACATGTAAGCAGTAGAAATTCATATTTCCACTGCAGTGGCTAACGTGTGGCCGGAATGACTTTTCTTGATTGTCTTCCTTTGAAATCCATTTTTTCCAGCGTATTAGTCATTTTTATTTCATCAAGTCGACTCTTGTTGCGCCATATTGCCCAGGTATTATATGTATTCATCTCCTATTTACGGGTACAGCAGAGAGTGCCAGGTCTTCATAGTCTTTCACAGACGAACTTTTGAATCATCGTCGTCGTTAATGTCCGATTAATGAAGGAATTCCGTGTTGTGTACTTCATCAGGTCCAGGAACAGCACCCAGGGCCTCTATCTCCTGGTTAACGTCCACAATGTCTTCATCCGATTAGGTGGACATCGTGGTTTCAAATGACACATGCACATGCTCATTGATGTGTAGATCACGTGCTGCGAATCACGCCAATCACGTGCAATTTACCGAAGACGATCTTGTCTTGTGTTGAAGGTTGTTTGCTGGTTCATTGTGAGGTGAAATAAATCCTCTGGTATAAAATGTTAATATTACAAAACAATATTGTATTTGTTTAGAATTTTGGTATTTTTCTCGGCGTGTATGGCAAATAGTAACCTCCGCCCTTGGTTACTATAGAATTAAGCACGCCTGCTACACCAACCTCTGTGGAGGTTACTATTTATTATTTACAACTTATATGAGAAAAGTGGAGACTCGGGGCTTTGATAACAGGTTATCTGTTTTATCAGCTTGACGTCCTTGAAAATATGTTTCAATAAATATGACTCACTTGTGAACTTTCTTGTAAGGTATAGCTTCATCAACTGCTAAACTGTGTTGGTACATTAGTCTGTGGTTGTGTCAACACAAATGTTGTTATTGACATACAAACAGGTTTTCGGAAAGAACGACGACAAATATTTATACCAATAAGATCATTCCTTCTTCCAGGCAATGCTATCTAGAGGATATTTTGCCTTAGATGAATTGCCTTATGTAAACATGTATTAAAGGCATGGGGAAAAAGTCTTCAAATTGTATGCTGCCATACTTTTGTGTAGACCACGTTACACTAACATTGGCTTATGCCAACACACAGACTGTTTGAAAGGTTGAAGCGGATGCAATATCACGATTCACTAGGGACACCAAGTGCTACTGGAGACATTTATCGATATTCAGGCGGTTGTTTTTAACATTAACAATGTCATTCTTTGCAACCCAAATAATGCAAATGTCAAGGAAAGAATTAATTACCGTTTTGGCATCAATGTAACGCATCCGATGTTATTGCTAGCATACTCAGGGAGTTTGTGTGCAAATATTGTATTCTCTGTTTCGTGCTTTTATATTCTATATTTGTAATGCATTACTGTTTTGAAAGCACTGTGCATAATCAATATGAAATATCAAACACTGCCTTGAATTTACTGTGTGAAGATATTGTACGGTACGACGAATTTCGATCGCTGTTCAGCTTGTATGTATCATGACATACTCGGTCAGATCTTCGTTATCAACATCTTTCATACAGCATGTATTTAACTTTATAAATGAGATTTGCAAACATTACACTATCATAGCGACCTGTTGATGCAAGTATAAAAACTGTTACATGTGTAATTTTCCTGACCAATTTGTTCAATGTGAATGGCATCGTTATCCGTTTGTTGTCCGTTTGTCATCGTTCGCAAAAAACAATGATCATTCCTTTGCAGGATATTAACATCCCAAAACTCCCACTCTAAAGATAACCACTATAATTCTGTGATAAAATCGTTTCCAGAAAATGATCAATCATTTCATTCTTATTGATGTTAACATGAAATGGTGTACCATGATGTAGAAGGTACATGATTTACGACTTCAAAATTAATCATATCAATTTAAACAGAACTTAAATCACTTAAACAATCAATCATTGTTCTCCCGAAGCATAGACACGCTCAATCTATCTGAATAAAGATGACAGCTTACACTTACCACACTTCAAAACAACACAATCCAGCTGTGCAGAGCATACATAAGTGAACGAGATTCCGGGATCAACCTATTCTAGTTTCCCATAAAGTGTGTAGATGACAAAGTAACGAGGTTCTTGAATACATCATCAAACAAGAAAGTCACTCCCATCTGAAAACAAATAAAACCAGTACTTGGGTAACATGTGTGGGTAGAGAATGGTAACATAGATTACAAGGGAAGACATAACTTTGGTAACATGTGTGGGGAGAGAATGGTAACGTAGATTACATGGGAAGACATAACTCGAGTAACTTTGTGGGGAGAGAATGGTAACATAGATTACATGGGAAGACAAAACTTGGGTAACATGTTTTGGGAGAGAATGGTAACATATATTACATGGAGAGAATGGTAACAGATTAGATGGGGAAACTATCATCTAATTACATCTTGTGTATATTTTCTCACTGCTGGCAGCAATGTGCTTCTATAGTTTAGAACAAACAACTTTATGATATTAAATATCAAATACAATTCTACTATCATAACCAAAGAAGGGGGGGGGGGACTCTTTGCTTAAGTCTAATAGGGGCAGTAACTCTAATTTAATAAACAACTTCGGGGTATTTCGAACCATTGTTGGCATGTTTTAGTCTTTAGGATGCCACGCAAACAAAAAGTTAGAGGCTGTTCGTCAGTTTCAGGTGCTAAAGTGACTGAAACGCAGGGAGCTAGGAGAAAACGAAGGAGTTTGTCTCGACCGGAGAGCGCTGAAGGAGACGACACGACTGGCATAGTCAGGCTCAGGAGACTATCGCGGCAAGCACAGTTCCAGCGTTTCAGGGAGTTAGCCCCTCAAGCTCAACAACACCAGTCTCGGATCCCAAGTTAACTATGGCTGATATGGACTACTAACAGTACAAACAAAGCATATTCAATAACTTTGAAAAGTTTTCACTTCAGATCTACTCATGCTCTGAATGAGGAATGGCCAGCCCAAATCTCCCATATTGCTTATTACATTGCCAACCTTTCCTTACACAGTGTCCATCAACGGCAGCTATAAGTAGGCATCATAGATTGGCAGGTATGGATGACCCTACAGAAAGTGTTATTGTTAAAAACTACTTCAAGGTTTTGAGAAAAGGCAGTTCTAAGCAAGATAAAAGGGCTCCAATACAACTGCATATATATCTGCATCACTTTGGTTGTGACCAAATCATTGTATGAAGGCATTTTTCGGCCCATAAAGAATTGGAGAGCTAGTGAATGAAAATGGAAAAAAAACAAGATTTTAGATGTCTGGATTGTCGTCTCATCGTATGTCTACTGGCCTGGGCATTGGAAACCGGATAAGATTTCGGAGAAATCTTAGTTTGACAATCTGGGAGTCCGAGGGAAGCTATATGGACTGATCTCCTGCCAGAATTGAAACATCAGATGAGGATATCATCTCCACCTCAGTCATTAGTCCTTCACATATGGTCTAATAACCTTGTAAGTGTAAGTGGTCTTGACTTGTCACAAACATTCGGGTTTACCTGCAGCTTGCAGGAATGTGATTTTACCTGGGGCTTGCAGGAGGTGGTGTTGTTCTATACAATCTTGGAAGAAAAAATATCTTAAGATTTGGCCTATACCATCTTGGAATATTTTTATATTCCAAGATGGTATAACAAATCTTAAGATATGTACGGAAATCTTAAGATATGATCTAAACCTGCAACCTCCTATTCAATCTTGGAATATTTAAATATCTTAAGATTATTTTGTTCAATCTTGAGATATTGTAATAAAATGACTTTGAAAATTGTTTACATCAATTTATTTTAATGAAAAAATGACTTTGATGGAAATATTGACTTTGAAATAAAAAAAAATTGACTTTGGTGGAAAAATGACTTTGACGAAAATGTTGCCTTTGATGAAAAGAAATGACTTTGATGGAAAAAGTTACGTTGAAGAAAACAAATAAATTTGCTGAAAAAATTATTTGGTAACCAAATAACTTTGATGTAAGAAAATAACTTGGAAAAAATCTTGACTTTGATTTTAAAAAAAAGTGATTTGGTGAAAAAAGCATTTGATGAAAATATAACTCTGATGAAAAAAAATTACTTTGATGGAAATATTTCTCTGATGAAAAAGAATGATGAAAATATCGACTTTGATAAAAAAAAGTGATTTTGGTGAAAAAAATGTTTTAATGAAAGTTTTGACTTCGATTAAAAAAGTATTGACTTTGGTGAAAAATGACTTTGATGAAAATATTGACTTTAATTAAAATATTTATTTTCCTGAAAAAAGTGCCTTTGATGGAAAAAAAAGACTTTGGTGAATTTAATTTTTAAAAAGTGATTTTGGTGAATAAATTATTTGATGAAAATATTGACTTTGATGAAAAAATTAACTTTGATGGAAAATAATTACTTTGATGAAAATATTGACTTTGATGAAAAAAGTGATTTGGTGAAAAGAAATGACTTTGATTGAAAAGGTTACTTTGAAGAAAACAAATAAATTTGATGAATAATATTTCTTTAATAAAGATATTGACTTTGATTAAAAAAGTGATTTGGTGAAAAAATGATTTAACGAAATATTGACTTTGATTAAAATAATGACTTGCTGAAAAAAGTTACTTTAATGAAAAAAATACTTTTATGAAAAAATTACTTTAATGAAAAAAAATGACTAATTAAAAAAAAATGCCTTTAATGAAAATATCGATTTTGATGAAAATAATGATTTTAGTGAAAAAATGATTTGATGAAAATAATGACTTTGATGAGAAAGTGACTTTAATCGGAAAAAATGACTTTGATAAAAAAAAAATGACTTTGGTGAAAAAATGATTTAATGAAAATATTGACTTTGATGAAAATAATGACTTTGCTGAAAAAAGTGATTTTGATGAAATAAAATGACTTTGGAGAAAAAATGACTTTGATTAAAATAATGACTTTGATGAAAATGTTATTTGTATGAAGAAAATTACCTTCAATACAAACTGTGACCTTAGTTTAAATACATTACCTTGATGAACTGTAAATTTGAATTTAACAGACATAAAGATGAAGATATTGCTATAGATACATACGTACTTGTTTATGAACGAGTTTGTCATTTGATGAAGAAATTATATCCATAACGGCAGAGTTACATTGGAAACAAGTTTGTATGGACAATTTTGGGAATGACAGGTTATTAAACATATACATGTACATAAACAAAACATACAAATAAGTGAACATAAACACTTGATACATATTGATACACATTGCTAAACAGATATATAAATACATATTAAGTTTTAAAAAGTTAGATTATCAAATGCAAGATTTTACTTATTTTTTACAATTAATATACTGCAGCACATGTTGCAATTTATTTAACTGTAAGAAGTATGTGTTTTAGTCGACAATCCCTTGCCTAGTTTCTTCTGCTTCTTTTCCCATTTACTTATAACTTTTTATGTTGTTTATATGTCGATATCTCTTAACAGTGTTTCATAAGACAAACAATGGCGGGTTGTTAGCATAATTAAATTATTCATATTTACATTCATTTCAATCATAATTTGTGACACATTTGACAGTCCTGTCTCTTAATCGTAAATATTTCAGGATTCCGTTATTTCATTCATGTGGCAGATGGAATAAGAGCAGGAAACGAATTTATTTAAAGTTGCTATGAGAAGATTAGACCACTGACGACAGATATATACTTCATATCTCAAGTTTTGCCAATCAGTGAAAGGCGACAACTATGTAATGTCACCCTGTCTAACAGGATGCAACTGTGATTACAACACTTAGCGTGGTGACAGGACAATACTGTCCCCACGTAATCACTTCATGATTCATTATGGCATTTGGTGGAGTCTACTAACGCCTACAGGGACGATCGCCTACAGTCTTAAACAAACAAGTTTATGCACCAGTGGTTCTGATTTTTACATCCTTCAACCTTTCATCAAAGTGGAATGACCCGTTATTTTGTGGACTTATGCCTACAGTTAAAACAGTTAAATTTAGTGAAATGATGACTTTGAATATATTTATTGACTTTTGTGAAAGTTTAACTTATATAAAATGTTGACTTTGGTGACATGATGGTTTTGAAAAAGATATTTTGAATTTAGTGAAATATTGACTTTGGTCACATATTGGCTTTGGTGAAATGTTGACTTTGGAAACATTTCTTGACTTTTGTGAAAGTTTAACTCAAACAAAATGTTGACTTTGAAAGTGTCCTTCCCCTAAAACATATACTGAGATTATAGATATGTAGTATTTTAAAAAAAAAGACGTTTCAACAATATACTCTCCAATATAATATTCATCTTTGCGAAATGTTGACTCTTGAAATAGTAATTGCGTTGATGAAGTGTCTATCTAATGACTTTTTTTAAAAGTTGAACACTGATGTCTGGCTAAAGGTGGATGTATTGATAATGGAAATAACTGAAAAAGCTTTACCTACATAGTAAATTAGATTTCTATAGCAGTTTCATGACAGTTGTTCTTAGGCTTTTTGCTCTTTGCTCCACTAATCCCTCAGCTTGCGTTATTACTTCTCTAATGTAGGCATTAGTGCACACTGATTGGAACAGTTCACTTGTGTGCAGGTAAGCATATCGCTGTCACAACTCAAACTGTAGCTATTAATCCCCGTAGGCAATTGTCACTGTAGGCGTTATTACACCTAACCTGGCATTTCACAAAGCTGTTATTTCAGCATATACATATAAATGAATGAGGCATAGCGTTATAATGTGGAAAGAGGTGATTAAACCTTTCACAACCTAGATGCACTTGATATGCCAAGATTGAATGGCCTTTTCTTGACCAGTCAGAGAAAAGCGACAATTATGAAACTGCCATTCTGTCTGACAAGAGGCAACTATGATAACAATGGGATGTACAACAATATGCATTGGGACGGGATTTTATTTTCCTGGCGTAATCACTTAGTGATTCGTTATGGTATTTTACAAACATAGCTGTGATTTTAACATTATTTTAAAAGTATTCATATTTGAGTATTACATCATTTGCGACAGATATTCGCTGGATATTCCAAGACTGTATGGCCATTTCTTGGAGGGAGGTCTGTCCACATAACAAACAGGTCATATACTCGGCTGTGATCTTAAGATACATATTCAAAATATGTAACATGTAGAGTAAAAATTCTGCAGACTTTATATGAGTATATGACTATAACACCATATGCGACAGATATTCCAAGATTTATGTAGGTCATTTCTTGGAGGGAGAATTATTCATGTATCATAGCATAGAGTTCATATGCGAGAAATATTCACAAAATAGTCAAAGATTGTATAGGTCATTTCTTGGAGGGAGGTTTATTCATATATCATAGCATAGAGTTCACAGCAACAGGTATTCACTAGATATTCCAGGATTGTATAGGTCATTTCTTGGAGGAAGGTTTATTCAAATATCATAGAATATAGTTCATATGCGACAGGTATTCACTAGATATTCCAATATTGTATAGGTCTTTTCCTGGAGGGAAGTTTATTCATGTATCATAGCATAGAGTTCATATGCGACAGGTATTCACAAGATATTCCAAGATTGTATAGGTCATTTCTTGGAGGGAGGTTTATTCATATATCATAGCATAGAGTTCACAGCAACAGGTATTCACTAGATATTCCAAGATTGTATAGGTCTTTTCCTGGAGGGAAGCTTATTCATATATCATAGCATATAATCATATGCTACAGATATTCACAAGATATTCCAAGATTGTATAGGTCATTTCTTGGAGGGAGGTTTATTCATGTATCATAGAATAGAGTTCATATGCGACAGGTATTCACTAGATATTCCAAGATTGTATAGGTCTTTTCCTGGAGGGAAGTTTATTCATATATCATAGAATATAGTTCATATGCGACAGGCATTCACTAGATATTCCAAGATTGTATAGGTCATTTCTTGGAGGGAGGTTTATTCATATATCATAGAATATAGTTCACAGCAACAGGTATTCACTAGATATTCCAAGATTGTATAGGTCTTTTCCTGGAGGGAAGTTTATTCATATATCATAGCATAGTGTTCACAGCAACAGGTATTCATTAGATATTCCAAGATTGTATAGGTCTTTTCCTGGAGGGAAGTTTATTCATGTATCATAGCATAGAGTTCATATGCTACAGATATTCACAAGATATTCCAAGATTGTATAGGTCATTTCTTGGAGGGAGGTTTATTCATATATCATAGAATATAGTTCATATGCGCCAGATATTCACTAGATATTCCAAGATTGTATAGGTCATTTCTTGGAGGGAGGTTTATTCATATATCATAGCATAGAGTTCGCAGCAACAGGTATTCACTAGATATTCCAAGATTGTATAGGTCATTTCTTGGAGGGAAGTTTATTCATATATCATAGCATAGAGTTCACAGCAACAGGTATTCACTAGATATTCCAAGATTGTATAAGTCATTTCTTGGAGGGAGGTTTATTCATATATCATAGAATATAGTTCATATGCGACAGGTATTAACTTGATATTCTAAGATTGTATAGGTCATTTCTTGGAGGGAGGTTTATTCATATATCATAGCGTATAGTTCATATGTGACAGGTTTTCACTAGATATTCTAAGATTGTATAGGTCATTTCTTGGAGGGAGGTTTATTCATATATCATAGCATAGGGCTCACATCGACAGGTATTCACTATAGATATTCCAATATTGTATAGGTCATTTCTTGGAGGAAGGTTAATTCATGTATCGTAGCATAAAGTTCATATGCGACAGGTATTCACTAGATAGTCCAAGATTGTATAGATCATGTCTTGGAGGAAGGTTTGTTCACATAACACAGAGTTCACATACTAGGTTGTTATCTTAAAATACATATTCAAAATATGTTATATACAGTGTAAGAATATCTTAATAGCTAATATAAGTATCCTATTTGAGTATTACACCATTTGCGACAGATATTCACTGGATATTCCAAGATTGTATAGGTCATTTCTTGGAGGGAGGTTTGTTTATATAACCAATAGGTCAAATACTAGTTTGTGACCTTAACATACATGTTCAAAATATGTTATATACAGTGTAAGCATATCTTAATAGCTAATATAAGTATCCTATTTGAGCATTACACCATTTGCGACAGATATTCACTGGATATTCCAAGATTGGACAGGTCATTTCTTTTTTCATATACTGTAATAATATCTGACTTGATATGAGTTTCCTATTTGAGTATAACACCAATTGCGATAGATATTCACTAGATATTCCAAGATTGTATTTTTGGTAATATCCATCTGAACACAATTTTATTAAACTGTTGCATCCTACTGACAGTTATGCCTTTCTATATTTTGCCTAATTTAACAAACATTGTATGCATAGGAAATAAACCATGTCCTGCCTCATTCACTCATGTACACGTTATTTATCTATTAATATAATGTAGATGAGGGGTTCAAATCTGAAAAAAATCTGATCTGTTCTAATAATTTACTGGTGTTGATTTTTTCGCAGGTCAGTTTCACTATAACTACAACCCAAAGTTAATTCGTGAAGACAACACATTATAACAACAAACTACATCAAAAGTATTTTACCGATTCTAATTCCGGATATACACCATCTCCATTGTGCTATGTGTTTTAAGGCATTAATCTCAAATACAAATAAAATGTATAGAACAGACATGTAAACATCATGAACATATCATAGGGGACCATAAAGGAGGGGCAACTATTATCAATTTTGTACAAATTTTATATATGTATTCATTCTATGTACATATGGTGAGACGTTACTAAACAATCAGTCTGTCTGTCTGTCTGCGATTAGCTGTTCAACTAGCTTGTAATAAAATTATGATAAGTAGTAAGTATTTCTGTCTGAATGATGTCTTCACTTGATACCAAGCTTGGTTAATCCGTGTGATAAACTGATAAATTCGAAATGTCATTGTGTGTTATAATTACGGTAATATGTCATTAACGAAATATAGTATGCAGTCTCAATGAAATTTAAATCTCAATCAGCAGTATCAGAGGTTGAGCGATTCAATTATTAAATGGTGCCGTATTGTTCATTTATATTTTCCTTCTAACGCTTAAGGAACCTTTAAAGCAGGTGGCTTGCGTCTACCTTTACTTCATTTTAGATAAATTGCGAAGTATTTTAACTCTCCCGTACGTTGTGTTATGTGACAAAAAGCTGCGTAAAAGATAAATATCACACTGTACATGCTAAACATGAACAACGAAAGCTTCATAACCGAAATATCATATACCGTTGACACAGAGCAGTGCACAGAGCGCGCCGAGAAATAGTCCAAGGCTGAGACAAGCGTACCGAGATAATGACAAGACGCATGACGATTGATTAATTATCCCACTTGCTTGAAATTCTAAAACGCTATACACGACAGCCTCTACACAACGAAAGCTTCATCACCGAAGTATCATATACATATATACCGTTGACACAGCGCAGTGCACAGAGCGCCCCGAGAAATAGTCCACGGCTGAGACTTACGCAAGCATACCGAGATAATGACAAGACGCATGACGATTGATTAATTATCCCACTTGCTTGAAATTCTAAAACGCTATACACAAAAGCCTCTACACACCGATAGTTAATTAAGGGCATTCCAACAAAATTCATAGTTGCCATCACGGTAATTATCATTAGTAATGCTATGCCTACACAGTGCAGTGTGAACGCCAACCATGAGGCTAATTAGACACCTTAGAGCCGTACATATCTTAAGATTTGTTATACCATCTTGGAATATAAAAATATTCCAAGATGGTATAGGCCAAATCTTAAGATATTTTTTCTTCCAAGATTGTATAGAACAGTGTTACCTGCGGCTTGCAGGAAATAGTCATAGTAGTCTGAATTAAAGACAAGGACCCAAGTTGAAATAAACATGTATGTGCAAAGTGTATAATTAATTTCTACAAATCCAATAAGTAATCCCACAAGTAATTAACAGTAATTAACTCAATTCTGGTTGCCTACAAACGTGCCCATCGAACTAGCAATGTGGAAGTTCTTGAGGGCTGAACATGCGTGTATAGGTACATTGATTGTCATAAACAGAGGAATCAACCCCACCTCACAAATAATTTTGTTTTTAATTTGTTTTTTATTAAGTTATGAACCGACTAAAATATCTCCACGAACAAGAAATCAGGACACTATTGTGAACATTTTATGTTATAGAATCACGTATATTATGCTTTTAAAATGCTTAATAAAGAACTATTTTCAGTTAGTTCACAACCATATATCGCTGATTTATTGATTTACTTTGATGTACTGTCAACGAAATTACTCCGCTTCTTATTTCGAAGCTACCAAGCATTAGGGATCGGGATTATTGCTGGAATGAAATTATTTAAAGCTATGCACGATATTCATTGTAAAGTTGAACAAAGTTAAAGTGTATTTCGAGCAGACAAAACCTGATGCATAGCACTGATCACAGGTTGATTGCGACATATACTCGTCTCCATGTACATAGAGAATTTAAGCTAGGATCATCGCATCTATATAAATAAACAAATTCATGGCATATCCATGTGTAAACTAGGGAGAATATTTCCCCGGGATTAACAACGGACTGGACGTTGGCAAGTGGTTCAATAGTAGCTTTGATTTACTTATTTTGCATTGAGACAATAGATAACGTCTACTCAAGTGTCAATTCCCTACAGGAACTGGGGACATGAATCGTAAACAGGATAATTAATAAGCAAATTGATAACTCAAAATTCACTGTTAGTGAAACAGATATCGTATACATGTCATGCCCCACTGTACAGTAAGTACATATAGTGGATATATTGCATTAACTACACATGCATATTAGCAATCTATCTCTGATGGTTGAGTATATATAGAATACTAAACGATGTCCCAGTTGATAACATGTTTATGAAACGAGTGAATATTTTGGTATTTTAACGAGCAAAAGCGAGTTAAATACCGAGTTTCATATAATTGTTATCAAACGGGACGGGGTAAGTGGTTTATTTATTACTAAATGATGTCACTAGCTCTGAATTGCAAAAAATCGTTGTTAGTGACTTGTAAATAGGTCACCCGCTATTGCAGTCACGTGTCAACCAAAAACGACTGTGACGTCACTCGCCGATTATGACGTTACGGCAACACGCGGTGGTATCACTTATGTGTGTAACCAACTCATTGTTCGCTTATGAGTGATCTCACCACGGTTGAGTAATAATTAACATTATATCAGCAATTCGTAAATTAATCAAACCATTTTAGAATGTTTCATCTCAATCATCTACCCACATGACGTCCACAGTTCTACAAACTAGTTTATGATGCTAAGATCAGGGGCTATCAAGAAATAAAAAATATAAAGAGTTCACTTCCGTAGCTCAACAGGTTTTAGATAATACATTTTTAAAGTTGGAAATTTAAACTTCCCAGAAGAAACTGTCACAGAGGTTACAAGTCTATCGCGTATAGTCAAAACTACCGATTTTAATATAATTATAAATGTATAATATAACAACCACCGAAGGCTGTGCCAAATATCAGATATTCAGTTCTGGAAAAAGATACATTTTTAGGGTGTGGTCGAATTGACATGTAATCATATTAATCATATAAACTACTCATTCAGTCTAACAACTTGTCTTTCGATAAACATATCATTATTATTACCAAAACTACACAATTGAATTTGCCAAGCTTACAAAGGCTATGTTAGACAGTTAAGAATGTGTATGTCGAATTGGTATCAATTAAGCTGATTTATTAAAGATGTCAAACTGTCAAAAAACATTTCAACAAGTCAACGATTTATTGGTTTGATTAATCACGGCCTAACACCGTGACATGTATGTTATGAGCACGGTTAACAATTCCATCACGGAATGTCAGGGTACATATGAACTTAACGAAACCTTTTAGAATTAATTGCTGAATATACTGTTTTATAAGCGGGACTTAGACTGAATAGTTGGGAACATGTTCCTGTGTGTATTCGGATTAATTAACTATTTTATTATTTCTCATTAAGCAAATTTAAATGGTTGGCCATGTCATATAAATTCATTGACTGTCCAATCTCATGTCAACAAGTGCATTTAGTTATTCTCCAATTAATTGCAATGTTTACTATTGATACTATTCTGGTTTGATTTAAGTTTACGTGTATAATAGGACACACCTGTATGTATCATTGTAACAGTAGGAAACACTTGTTGGCGTAATTTGAAAGTGAATCATCTGAAAAACACACAAGACACGGTCTGTATTTTATCAACATTGTTCTACGTTACATCACAATACGCCGAAATATAATCGCCAGGGGTCACGGTTTGTATTACCTTAATGCAAGACAGCAGATTGGATCTTGTCAGATTGTGGATGTTACGCTATAACTTACAACTCACTGCTGAAATGTGATAAACACTCTTCAAGAACGTAGTATATCTTGACAGTTGTATATTTTTGTATTTATATATATTTCTGTATAATTAATGATCGCAACTCTTTGTAACGCACGTTTGCAGAATATTAAATGTAAACCACAATCGTATGCTCCTGCACACACTATTTTATGGATATGTTTATGCTTTATGAAGAGAGAAACGATGAAGGATTTTGATGATCTATTGAAACAAATCGGAGAGTTTGGACGCTACCAGAAGCTTCTGTACTTCCTGCTCTGTCTTCCTGGAATATTCTGTGGTGTTCAGGGGATTAACACTCTCGTCTTCATGTTCGCTGTCCCGAAACATAGGTGAGTGACTCGTCTTGATTCAATACTGTCGGCGTTGAAGTAGCACATTTTATAATTCTACTTTTGGAATATAATCATAAGGAAAAATGTCCAGTAATTCTTCATATTTGCTGTCACTAAACACAGGTGAGTGACTCGTCTTGATTAAACACTCTCGTCTTCATGTTCGATGTCCCTAAACACAGGTAAGTGACTCGTATTGATTCAACACTCTCGTCTTTTATGTTCGCTGTCCATAAACACAAGTGAGTGACTCGTATTGATTCAACACTCTCGTCTTTTATGTTCGCTGTCCATACACACAAGTGAGTGACTCGTATTGATTCAACACTCTCGTGTTTTATGTTCGCTGTCCATACACACAAGTGAGTGACTCGTATTGATTCAACACTCTCGTCTTCATGTTCGATGTCCCTAAACACAGGTAAGTGACTCGTATTGATTCAACACTCTCGTCTTTTATGTTCGCTGTCCATACACACAAGTGAGTGACTCGTCTTGATTAAACGCTCTCGTCTTTTATGTTCGCTGTCCATAAACACAGGTAAATGACTCGTCTTGATTCAACACTCTCGTCTTCATGTTCGCTGTCCCTAAACACAGGTGAGTGACTCGTCTTGATTCAACACTGACGTCTTCATGTTCGCTGTCCCTAAACACAGGTAAGTGACTCGTCTTGATTCAACACTCTCGTCTTCATGTTCGCTGTCCCTAAACACAGGTAAGTGACTCGTCTTGATTCAACACTCTCGTCTTCATGTTCGCTGTCCCTAAACACAGGTGAGTGACTCGTCTTGATTCAACACTCTCGTCTTCATGTTCGCTGTCCCTAAACACAGGTTAATGACTCGTCTTGATTCAACACTCTCGTCTTCATGTTCGCTGTCCCTAAACACAGGTAAGTGACTCGTCTTGATTCAACACTCTCGTCTTCATGTTCGCTGTCCCTAAACACAGGTAAGTGACTCGTCTTGATTCAACACTCTCGTCTTCATGTTCGCTGTCCCTAAACACAGGTGAGTGACTCGTCTTGATTCAACACTCTCGTCTTCATGTTCGCTGTCCCTAAACACAGGTAAATGACTCGTCTTGATTCAACACTCTCGTCTTCATGTTCGCTGTCCCTAAACGCCGTCGGCGTTGGAGTAGCACATTTCATAATTCTACACCTATAATTAAACACATGCTGAACGTCCATACAGAGATTATGATGCTTAGTTGTAATAATAAATTCCGTTGGTGAGGCATTTTCATTTATATGTTTATAATACTTACATGTAAATGACATTTAACAGTTTCTTTATTTAATCAGTATGTCACGAAGTTTAAGTCAATATTATTTAACGCGAGGAAAGCTGTAACTGTGAGAACATCAGCTGTGATAAGGTACATCTGCAGGAACAACCTTTGTTGTGGATCTTAGCCATTATATTTGCCTTTGCAGGCTCAACATATCAGTCTTACCATGTCTCCTGTTATAGATCAAATCATTCCCAGTTAACCTACTTGGCCTCTTTGAGCAACGAGTCAATGTAAAGATTCTTACGACCATCTTTTCACAACACGTATAACTTACCCATTATCTCTAACGCTACACCACGTCAAAGATTTAGCTAGTATTGCTGATATAATAGACTACTAGTAACTCTAGTATCAATGAAAGTTTCACGGTAACATTTTAGACATACTTCTTGCCTCGAAAGGCGTATTGGTGTGTACAATAGAAAAAAGGTATATCATAATATAAACCGTGCACTATTCTCGCAAGTGTATTTGTATATTATAATTAAAGAATGAATATAATGCGTTGTAATTGTTTATGATATGCCATACCTAAAAGAATGCTTCTCGAGGACTTCAGTGTACATGTTTATGCATTGTGTTTTGCCTCCTCAAAGGATAAGTATCCCTTGTCTATTTTAAACACGTAATACTTATATTGTTTTGTTATTGACAATCTGTGCATACGTTATGCTATCCACGTGAGACACATGTATACTATTTATGTTAATCAAAATATAAATGCCACAGCCTCAAAAGTTTTAAAAGCTTATATATCCTCTGTGGAAACATGTATAGAGAATACTAATAAACATCTTGTTTCATAACATGTTATTGAAACCAGGGAGTGGTTTGGTGTTTAAAGAGCGAAAGCGAGTTAGATACCGACAACATTCACGAGGTTAATAAATATGTTATGAATAGAACGAAGTTTAGTGATTAATTTATTACGCGCTGATTTAAATCACACTTAATTGCACAAACTCATCAATAAATGGAACACACTCCAGTGAGACCTCGGCGGTGATAATGTGACATTATATTATAACAATTAGGATGTCACGTCAACCTGCAGCATGGGATGTTATTACACAAAAACAAATGATCGACATTGTAGATTTATGAAATAGTGATATCTGCAATAGGTACAGACTAAAATACTAAAAAAAATACAATACGTTGTGATTGTCTCTGATATGAGACCTTTAATATTGAACTTTTGTATGTATATTAGAATTACTTTTATTCTTCAGAAAACATTATTAATGCTTTTTTATTTATGCATTGTTTTTCGCCTCCTCAAAGGTGTAGTATCCCTGGTCTGGAGAATGATACGTATGAGATCCAGAACGCTGCTCACGAGGTGCTGGTAAACCTGACAATCCCTCGAGTCAGTGGAAGGTACGGCGAAGAGGAATACTCCTCCTGTGAGATCTATTCTCCACCAACACCTCTGATGTCTGGTCTGCTGATGTCTCCAACACAACTCTGTCCTGCACTAAATGGGTGTATGACAGGTCGCAGTTCACTTCTACGGTGGCGCAGTCGGTAACCACTCGAATATGTTTCCTTCCCAAATAAATACTTGCTAAGAGAACAATATCAATAAATTGTTGAATGAATAGAATATATATAGTAACAGAGTTTGTCAAATACCAAGTTTATTTAATCGAGTGTAATGAGTAAATTTGATACTTCAGAAGTGATGCAGCCACAAGAGAAGTATCAGCTTTACCTATGTCACGAGCTGAAATAAACCTGATATATTACAAATTCATTACGTATTCTAATCATTATATAATCTTGATACTAATACTATTAAAATACGACAAATCAAGTTTCATTGGTTCACAGTGCTGAAAGTTGTTCCTGTGACGATATTCTATAGCTTGATAAACAGTTTATTTCACTGATAAACCCAAGTATTTCATTGCTCATTATATAATCAAATCACTTATCATATCGACCATTAATGACGAACATGAGTTAGGCTCACGAAATTGAACACTTTCATAGTGTTTTTTATACAAACTCGATTATCCATCGATTGTTGTGAAAAGAATACGGTTTCTTTCTATTGATGAAATAATTGAGTTTATCATAAATGTAAGTGTTATTATGACATATATAGATAAAATGTCTATATTCACCAAATGAATGAAATAAGGTATCATTCTTGTTAAAACAACATTGTATGTGTAAAGTTGCACAATTTTTAGAATCCCTATTTTGTCACTGTTTCACAACATGTAGTATATAATCTGTTGTATGAACTATCTGTTCAGTGGGGTATGGTCCATAATAGAATTTAAAACTGTTTATTTTCACAGACATCTTTGACCTTTACTACCATTCCAGATGAAGGAAGAGGAAGTTCGTTGATGTACAATAAGCGAACTCCTCTCACCCTGTTTCAGATGGACCTTGTATGTGAGAGAAGGCCGCTAGTCACTATGGGTAAGATGATGGTGATGATTGGCCAGGTCATCTCCGCCTTCTACAACGGCCCACTCTCAGACACGTAAGTGGATATTGCTAGGCAAGAATATTCTGCCACAAAAAGAAAAATGCTCAAAAGGATAACGTTATCGAAATGAAATCGTGTAATTATGTATAATTATTTCAAAGGATGTTTTCCTTACGTGTGAGCAGCAGTTAGGTATCTAATAGTCACAAGCCTAAATTTGTGTCAATGTTCTTTTTAGACATTAGATGGACGACCAGGAGCGTGGCTCGTCTTCGGTGCTTACCCTACCCCCAATTAAATGCAGTACACCACTGTTTCAGGCAGCTATATGATAGAGTCGCATAATTCTTGTGTTATATATTTAGGAATTTCCATTGGAATGTATTTTTAAGGCGGTTCCTAACCGTTATTTCCGAGCATCCTCAGTTGTAAGATTCAGAGAGACTGGAGATTTTACCAGCGCTTCCAGTAGAGCTGATCTCGGACTTCTGATAGGCCTTGGAGCCTTAGTGTACACTTTCAGTAACAGTGTTTGTTATGCACATTAGAAACTTACATAACTGTCTATAGATATGATAATAAAATCATTGTATTATAATTGTTAAATATAGCATTTTTTTATGATAAGGAGATATATGTTGTTATGATGCTCTATAATCTTATTTAAGGGGAAAGGGTCGTGCATATTGAGTAAGAGTTATCTCCCTTGCAACTGAAAATTGACAATTTCTCAAGGGTTTTTTCAATTTATTATTCAAATTAGCCTGGATACATATGATTGTTTTGTTGAATTGTATTTCTATCAAACAGTGATAGTTTCCAGCAAATCTTGAGATTTATTGACATATAGAATATATAAATAAATGTTTAATAAAAAACAATAAAAATTTGTAAAAAATAAATGTAAGATAAAAAGCTACAAATTAACAATAAAATTGCATTGTCGTGGTGCATAGACGTGTAACCATAACCATTTTTATTGAAATAAGGCTCAAATTATGAAATATGTTGATTGTTTTATCATGATGAAAGTGTGAAATGATACTGAAAAGGGTATTTGTTTTGGCGCACCCCCAGCTAGATTGGGAGCTCATATTTCATAAACGAGCACGATGACCCCTAGTTTTATAACAGAATTGGATGTAGCATATGTTTGTCATGTATATATTGAAATATTAGCAATTTCTTGAGATTTTCTGAATTGGTAAGGAACCTCCTTGATACAGAGATACACAGTTTTACATTCAGTTCTGTCCATGTTTGTTGACAATGTAGGGGTGCCATTGAAGAACGGGTAGTATTACAGACAATTGAAGTGCATGCATATTGTGATTTTCGTGCCATTTACACTCCAATGGAATGTTTTTCATAAATGAACAATATGGTCGTATTTCGGAGATTTCTTCATATTCAGTCCAGAAAGTTATGGCACACCCCTCGTATCGTCTGTGCGAGTATAAGTCATACGTCTTTCTGTCTACACTCAATCGCAAAAGAAATGTCACCATGAAGAAATACAAGATAATTCAATCCACGAGTGATAAACACGACTGAAACAGAGACACATCATGGCTTCAGAAGCAAACTAAACTCAACTCTAAATTTCAAAACATTATCTGTTCATATTTCTGAGAAACACACGTCTTGTTTTCTAATCACCTTTACTAATTAACTAAACGAGATAGGAGAGTTTAAAGGGGTTAATTACGTCCTACAGTAAAGACACGTGAAACAAATTTTATATCAAAAAGGTTATTGAAGTCAACAACATTTTGTTATCATCCGCCACGAAGTGGAAGGGGTATAGGTGTGCGCTCTGTTCGTCCATCCATACGTCCACGATAAAGGGGACAGGTTTTCTCAAAAACTGTCCAAGATAGGACAATCACATTTGTCGTGTGGCTTGAGGGCATTGATACCTACCTGGATGGAGTTAAAAAATGAGAAGCGCACAATTCATTTTTTTTGCGAAGTTATTGCCCTTGTTCTGTATTTTTGGACTCTGTCCATGGTGTCCTCAAAGGGGACAGCTTCTCTGAAAAACTAGTTTGATTCGATTTTAATCAAATCCTTGATTTTTTAAAATATTCCAACAAACTACAATTGATAAAGCGATTTCAATATCACAAGTGTATTTGAACAGACATGATAATAAAAGTATGATACTCTGAAATTGTGGGTAACTCATAACAAATAATGTTCCTATGAAAAGCATTCAAATCAACTTTATTCGTCAGCAGGATGTTGTATTTGAAGTTGTCATTTAGTTATTACATGTATTTCTTGATTAATGTAATCACTACCACATATAAGCGAGAGCTATATCTGAACTCAATCTATGTTGATAGAGATGTCCCGAAAATTATTGTGCACTGTGAATGTGAGGATTCGACAGAATCTACAAGATTGATTTTAGTGTACTCCCAAATCTTAATCATCACTTTTTGTCCTAGGTTTGGCCGACGACCTGTAATAATAGCAAACATTTTCTTCATGGTTTTGACAAGCATTGCAATGACTTGGGTACATTCTGTCGCATTGATGTTCTTTCTGGAGATACTCTACTTTCAGTTTGCAATGGGACAGTACATAGCATGTTTTAGTTTTGGTAAGTTCGTGTAAGTTATTCCCTTATTTACTCAAACTTATATTTTGTTATCTGAGCATTTTTGTATTGGCCTAGTTATTGCTCCGAAATGTCTATTATTGCTACTTGAGATAACAGAAATAACTTAAGCTGGTCCAATATGGAAAAAAACCTTAAGTAATGATAGCTATAGTAATTAACCTCTTCATAATTAAATTGCACAATAATAAAGAGATCATTTCCATATATTGATATTTGTGAATGTATTGAAGGTTTTGAAGTGATCAATAATTGTTGATGAATTTCTGTGTTGATATCTTTTGCTCAGCTTCCAGTATTGGATCAGTTGGCGAATCGCATGATAGGCAATATCTACTGTATAATCTTCTGTGTTAAATGTTCAATTAACGAGTTATTGAGTTGGTTTCAAACTAGAAACCAGGAACGAATTACATATTCTGGTATTCTCATATTACTCGACTCACCAACATAGTGCGGTACAAAATGATCAAATGTTGTCATTACAAAGGCAATGAGATAACACATCAGTCAGTGTCAGTATCTTGAACATTTAGTTTTTATAAATGTATGTTGTTTCGAATGACATATTTGTAGTCCTACTGCTAGATGGTAAATTTCATTGAGATATCAAACATGCGTCTAAAGATGCCAATCAATACAAGCTGGAACATTCTCCTTCCAGGCATGGAACTAGTTGCACCAAGTAAACGGATGTGGACTGGGATAACAATGAATCTATTCTGGAGCGCTGGAAACTTCATCATTGCACTTGAAGCGTTTCTCTGGAGAGACTGGAGAACAAGGCAGCTCATTGCCAGCATTCCTGGTATCCTTTATGCTTATGTCTAGTAAGTAGATCAAAATTTCATTATGATAACAGAAGTTAGTTCATAGAGGCAAACAGTGTTTTATGTGTAATGTGCTAAAAAGTATTCTCCAATTAGAAATACCTTCAAGAACATATCATAATGTTGAGGCATCAATGTTTTTAGATAACTTCTTGTAGTCATTCAAACAAATGTGAATATCTCAAAGGCTTGTGCAATTTAGGAACGATCCTGTTGCTTTAAATCTCTGTAATCTATCACTGCCAAGATAATGAACATTTTGTTGAAAATGCAAATTGGTTGAAAGGACTATATCTACTAAACTAAATCAATAGTCTTTACTCTACTTCAACAGTACATTACTAGCGTGTGTTTTCAGTTGGTTCTTTGGGTCACCCCAGGTCATTCACAGTTAGGTTGATGTCTAATGTTTCTTTCTTAACAGCTTTCTGCCGGAATCTCCTCGATGGCTTTTGGATAATGGAAAGGTTAACGAAGCGACATTGATTCTGATGAAAATCGCAAAGGGAAATAAGAAGAAAATTGACCCCGACTTGCTTGAGTGTCTAACTGCTAGAGAGGAAGAAGTTAAGAAAGAGCCTTTCTGGAATCTGTGCAAATCCAAGATACTTCTACGTAGAATGATTGTTATATGTTACTGCTGGTGTGTACTGACTCAGATTTGTAAACTTTCAGTTAAATATCAGGTTAAGACAATTCAAATGCAAGTCATATTTTGAATGAAAAGAAATACAAATATTTGTTTTCCATGACTTTAATTTTCAACTAAAACATCATCTCTTTGTATCGCTACAGCTGCATACCGAAAGTTTGTTCACCTACATGTGTATCTGTGCAAATATCACGTAAATTTACGTTTATTGTAATGTCAATTAAATTGCATCAAATACAAAAAATCATCACATAGCAATGATTAAATCATTCTCAAATCTTGTGATCATCACTTAGTGCTGTATGTATGAAATTTGGCATCATGAAATAGACAGAAGGGGTCTCATTTTGAAAATTCAAATTTCATTAATGTTTGTTTACATGTCGACCAAATGAGAAGTTCATAACAAATACATTAACTGAGTATAGGAAAAATATAAGCTGTATGTTTGACCTAGATAATCACTTACTGAATAGTTCACAGAAGAAAATAAAACTCTAGTTTGGAAAAGATTGACCCCTGGTCACTTTAAAGAGATGCCAAAACTGGGTACTATGACGCATGGAACACTCAACTTTTTTTTATAGTGCAAAAATACTAAGTGATCGGTTTAGTTTTCACGTTGATACGAAGCTTCACAGATATGCCAAACTATACATGCCTGAAATATACAAGTAGGTGGGCAAAATTGTGGTATGCAGCTGTACCGTCTAGCTCCGTAAACACGTTTACCATTCAGGGCTTGTGTAACTCTTTGTTATTTGATCATGTTTTTTTTTTGTACCAAAGTGTTTGTAATGCTTTCAGAGTCAAAGTGAATTTGGTGACCTTTGAGCATAGTCAAAGGTCAAAGTGTATTTTGGAGGCATTTGCAAGTTTTAAGAATTGTGAATTTCAGGTTCGCCATCAGTATGAGTTTTTACGGTCTGAGCATGAACGTGACGAATCTCTCTGGAGACATCTACCTCAACTTCTTCCTCTTTGCTTTGATCGAATTGTTCGCCTACATCCTGTGTTACTTCCTCATGGACAGAATGGGCAGGAAGAAACTTATCTGTACTTTTCTACTGGCTACAGGTGTTGCTTGTATCTTACCTCTTATCCCTGTACTTGCATCGGACACACGTACGTACATGGTTGTTTTCATACATTACACTAGTCAGCCCTTTAACGGTCAAAGAGTAACATTCCTTGAACTATCAGACTTCATCTTACGGACAGCCAAAGTTTGCTGTACATCGGGAGTACGAAAGTCAGTCACTCAGAATTACCTACACTTCTTTACAAAAATCCATGGCCACATTGCATGCAATCAGAATTCAAAAACAACGACATCAACCAACATAATTATACAAATGAAATGACTATGTCCAACAGTTGAATGGTCCATCATTAACTTAATGCTACTGGTTGTTATTGAACTATTTTTCTCAATTAGTGTTTGTATTGAAATATGCATAGAAAAAAACTAAAGTGAAGATCAATATGCAGGTTGGCAATTAAATTTTACCACGGCCAAACGTTGCATAGTGAGTCTTTTTTAGTCTGTTTGCTCTACAGCTTGTTACAGATATGACGCTTCCATGTTAGGCAATTCTATAATGACTCGGGTAAAGTTGAATCAATTGTAGAAGGATCTGGTATTCAGGTTATGTTCAGGGTCACTTCAAGGTGTGGATTACAACCGAATGGGATATATAGTATGGAAACGTATTTTTAATTTGCTTAAAGGCAAGAATATGAGTCATATTAAGTCATTGTTTGTCACAGTTGGTATCCAAGTTATATTATCCATTTTAGACGTCCTTATTACGTCACAAAAAGCTACAAAGCAGAACAAACGGTTCTACCCTCTATAACAGTTTAAAGTTACATTGAAATCGATGAAAATACATTGTCATAACAGCATTGTTATTTTCAAGTAATTATAAATCAATTTCATGTGTATTCCGAACACTAATTTCTTCGGATTATGTTTTGCTGTTGATTATAAGTACATTATGAGCCCCTTCTTCTCAACAGAAAACATATCATACCATAAAGCAAACATCATATATTAAATTTGCTTCCATTCTCAGCCAACCCATGGGTGATAAACAGCCTTGCTATCATCGGAAACACGTTCGCATCAGTAAACTACGCTGTGGTGTTCACCTTTACTTCTGAACTGATGCCTACCTCAGTACGGAACTCGGGCATGTCTTTAGGATCCCTGTCAGGACGAAAAGGCAGCCTCATTGCCCCTTATATCGTGGATCTGGTAAGAACACCACATCATCAAAATCTGAACTACCTCAGATGTAGCTAATGCCTGGAATAGATTATATATGATATTCACCATGCTTTTCAGAACTAGCAAGGGACTTTGAAATCCGATTTTCCAGTAAAAGAATCAAGGAAACACCTACATGTATTTACAAAGTTGATTCAGAACAATTCCCGTAGTGCTATGATTGATCACCGAGTCCTTCAAAGCATAATGTTCAAAGCATAATGCAGTGATTAAATGTTTTTGTCATATTTAAAAAAAAAATATACATAATGATACATACTACCTACAATATTCTACATATTACTGTTTACCTCAAAGAGGGTGACAATTGTTCCAACTTATAGTAAGGTATGTCTAAAATGTTAAGAATGTGTCATCAAGATCAAGCTTTGATGAGTGTAGTATTTTCAAGCATCTTATTTTATTATTTCAAATCGTACTGAGTTTTACAATGTTTTGAAACTGATACTGAGAGAGAGCAGATATTTGAAACCGCATAAAGGTCTTGTTAGCGTCCCTTTTGCAAAATATATCAGTACAACATAGATGGATTATCCGACGTTTGTAAAGGTTCATTGTCCGAGTTTATATGATTTTTGGAAGCGAACACTATTGTAAACAAATCAACTTTCCTCCATAACAAGACAGTGCAATGCAATTATGTGTACTAAATGCAATTAAGACAATGGTATGATATCAATGGAATAACAACGACATGACACAATACCGCGATTGACTGTGGAGAAACGTGAACGTGCTCTAGGACTGCTGGCAGCAAAGGCTTCACAGACATCTGTTTCCAGAGGTTTCACGTCCACCGGTCTCGTACGTGTGTTCTTTGATGGACAACATGCTGAACGGGTGCCAGTGCATGTGTTAAGCAGCAAGAACGATTTGACGGTGGCACCAGGAAACCATAAACGTACATCTCAGGAATGATCTTCACGTCTTTCCGGGCAATCATACAATACAGTATGTTGATGAAATTCCCAGGCCTTAAGTCGTTCATTTGTGGCGCAATGCAACAAAAGAGTACACAAGACATCATTCAACGACATGGTATCAATGTAATTGACTGGTCCGCTTATTCTCAAGACTTAAACTCAGTTGAGCACTTGTGGGACGAGTTTAGAAGTCAAGTATACAGGTGTCAGATACATTGCCCATGACCTTGCAACTAGAAAGAATGAACATCCATGCGGCCTTTGTCCCTTGTATCGATGACTATGTCTCAATGCCTTATGCATGTGCCAGGGCAGATGGATACCACACGGGATACTGACTTCTGATTTTGGGTGTCGGATGACTTAGTTTGTGTTTGTCCTCCTGACTTCCTTCTTCAATGATCTGATTCCTTATTCCATGTGCCTTCCACAAATATCCGCAATTGTTTTCATCATATGTCTTCATTAATTTTATCTCATTTAAAACTCGGTTATGAGTTTTCAAAGTTACTAAGCATATATTCTATATATTTCTAAGGTTAGTGTTATGCTTTTTTCAATTTCAGACCTTTTATATGAAAGGGCGATATGGACAAATTCTTCCCATGATGATTTTTGGAGGAATATGCGTACTGGCTGGATTTCTGTCCCTCTATCTTCCTGAAACAGTGAACAAACGCTTACCAGAAACTATCAAAGAAGCAGAGAAACTTGGAACGTACGTGACTATCATATCGTATATTTGAATCACGATAGGGACATGGCTAGACGTATTTCACAGACTGTAAATTAGCTTTTTTTAACTTTTTTTACGGGATTTTAGTATGTTTGTATGTAAAGGAAATGTATTACGCGTTCTGAATTTAAGTAGAAGATGATATACTTCTCCCTTTGGTGTCTCTGTGTTTTGTGTCCTCCTATGATATAAATATATAAAAAATGAAACTCACTGGATTGCCGCGATTCATGTTTTGTCAGCTTAGAGATGTATCTTGTATCACCCCGCTACGCCAAAGTTCACAGATTACAACCAAAAATATCCCCTTGTTATACTTATCTGCAGCAGTTTGAATTAATTAATTGGTGACTGTGGTTACATTTTAGTTAAAAATTTACACCAACATGACCCCTACACCATGTTTAAAATGTTGTGAATATGTGCGGTATCAAACACATTTATTAATGTTCACATAGATATATATCTTATCTGTCGATGAACAGTTGAGTATCATCAACAATAATTTGTGAAGAAATTTAGAATTTAACATTTCAGTTTTGTCAACAAAAAATTACTTGACATCGACAATTTGAGGTATTTGCAATTGATAAGCATACATACATGTATCATAAAATCGACAGAAGTGAGTACTTTATTTTGCATGGCAGTTTACATCTTAATCCTTTAGGTAATTATTTAATCTGATAAAACATTCACCAAGTATAAAACGAAATACGTATATGACCAAATAATAATCGTTTCGTTTCAGAGCCACTGATAATGGAGATGTTTATGAATTTAAAAATATTCTCTTGTTAGTGTAAATGTCCCTGATCAATTGTATTTAATTTAACAGTCATGAAATACTTGTAATGTAATGTAAATTGGTTTATTTTCAGAGCTGCATACGATAGAGATGTTTCTGAAGAAGGAAAGAAGCCGTGCCTGACTAACGACAAAGCTGACGTAATAGAATCGTCGATCACTTCGACATGTTGATCAATATAATTTTCTGTGTATAAACTTTTGTTGTCACCCCAAAACAATAAGTTGGAAAGTTGAAATGGATCGTTCACCAACTGCTGCATTCCTGACCATGCAAAACAATCACTCGAAATGTGTTTCAATAAATTAGTGCTGTATGTCATCTTTATTACATCAGCTACTGGTAAAACAATGCACCTTCCCTTGAAATGTACATGTAGCCATATTACACATACATCAATCTTTGGATTACTTTACTAGGACAATTACATAAGCATATGCTAGCATATCACCATTTTCCTTGAAAGAGAGAACAGGTTGAGAACGACTAGAATATTCATCATTCAAAAGGATTTCTCCTGTAGTTTTCGAGTTGTCTCCAAGTTTGTCCACAACCCGCAAGGAGCAAATCTGATTGACATGGCGGGTTAGTATATCAGGTTAATTTATGACTTACTGGATTTCAATACAGGCGGTGATTTTCGTAGTGATTAACAAAATGATGAAAAGTACATATTTATTTTATTAACATGAAAACATTAATCTACAATGAGGTACATGTACCTGTGGCGATATCAATAAGTAAAGGCGAGGTTTAGAGTATATGTACCTATCTTTGGAGATTGTCCTGGTCTCGTAGTCGTAAACTATCAATTTCATTCAAAAAGGTTAATGGATCGTTTTAAGGTAGTGACGTAAGGAATCTTTACTTTGAACTGGTGATTTTAAGTTATTGTAAGTTGATGCTACCCAGATAATAAGAATCAAAACATAAATATTTGTGTAGCTAAAAGGTTTAATTGAAAATACCGTAATATTGAAGATATTGAGGTGAGGTGAGGTGATTACGTGCATTTTACTTATTCACACTCAGGGTATATATAATACCCTGAGAGTTCAGTATAAAGATCACGTGTAAAGTCTTTTGAACCCAGTTGATTTAGTAATACACGGTTTACCATCTTCTATTGTGTAAAGTGTGCATTTAATCTCTAGGAGGGTCATATACCTACAGTCATACCGTTTATGGACATCGATGTGATGGAGATTACTGAGCAGTCTCTTAGAATTTATATACATTGACATTTACATTGCTTAATATGTTGCACGAATATCAAAACATGAATTGTCGGTCAACCTGAGTAACCTATACTATCGTCTATCTTCACAATTAAGAAGTTGTAATGTAAGAATATTGTAATATTCCACTGTAAAATGCCCTTCAAAGTCTTTGATCATTATTGATAATTTAAAACACTAAATCGCCAACAGTAATCTTTCACAAATAATGAAAGAAATGTAAAAGATGGAGTCTATTTGAGTTACGCACATAATTTCGTTTTCATTCAATATAGATGTGATGTGGAGAGTCAGTCTTTATTTTCTCAAGTAATTACCAAAGAAAACAAATACTCAGCATATGGACATGAAATATAGTGTTCATTGTAGCAGTTAGCTAAGTGAAATTTCACTTCATGCACCTGTAAGTAAATCAATCTGTTTGACATTAAACTCTAATCCAAAACACTATAACAGTGTCTAAGTTGTATAGGCGGGTATAATGACGCTTTGCCATTGAGTCCCTTCCACATTAAAAATAAACGAGGAATTAATTGATTTTACTTCAACCTATTATAAGCCAACCTAATTCGTCAGTTACATTACCCTGTTAAATATCAGCTATGATCTTTAGCCCAAAGATTCCAAATATAATTTTATCATGAAATATCTGTTTTGAGTTTTGAGTTTCATGTTGAACAACAATTAGATCGTAAGTGATTTCAAATGAATGAAAGTGAATTCAAGGATTATGTGTATACACAACATTATGAATGTTTGTCCTTTTTCAAATCTTTGTCTCTGGAAATATTTTCTTTAAGAAGTATACAAATCAAAGCAGTACCGTCGACGTAAGCGAAGATGAAGAGGCTCAATAACCAATCATAATATTCATATGTATAAAAACAAAATAACTGTTACAAGTTACACAGTGGATAAAGCTTTCCTATTACAATTAACAATGAACAGCGCTTCAATATATTATGATACCTTTGAAATCTGTCAAACACAAAATGAGAATGAAGGAAGAATGCCATCTTCATTTAGTCTCATTTCAAACTGAATTTCATGAGTTGAGACTTATTTTTTAAATAAACTTACGTTCTAAATTTAACAATCTCAACTTGTGTCAATAAAGTCAACGTTTCTTGTTTTAGAAAGATATATCAGATCATCTTAGCTCTCACAAAGAACAGGTTTACAAACGATAATACATTCTACATGTCAGTGTGTCTATGTATTCATCAACACGTCTTATTGAGATATCAAACTGTTTATCACGACACGTCGTTCTGCTGGATTTAACAATCTGATATATCAAACAAACACATGGAGATTTACCTCATCAAAAAGCAGTTATAGTTTGAGTAAGAGCAGCATCTGTTGTAACAGTCTGGTGCTGTTCTTCTGACTGCCAGACTGGCTGATTATAACGCTATAACTGTCTTCCTAGGCGAGTCTGGTGTAACGCTATTCAGTATAATGGTCTCTCTGATTACATGTGCTACTTCTGTTTCTGAACCTGTTTTATTGCAGTCGTGAATTGGTAATGAAAAATTATCATTTTGAAAGAAATACAGAAGTAATCTTTGAAGTCATGTTAAAGTCATGATGTCACTAATTGCATGTGACAAAACTGTTACAGTTATATAAGCATCTATTGTTACAGTGTTCTATTTGTAACTTTCAGACTGCCTTTAAAACGTGGGTGTAACACTGGAGACGGGTAGTACGAGTAAATCCGATACACACTTCCTTATCTTAAATGTTAAAGTTGAAGAAGACTTATCACGGGACTGAGTGGTAATCTGTACTGTTTACCTTCGATCTTCACGTATACAGCGCTTCTCAAACAGGCCTACATCACCCTGAAGTATATTTGATGTTAAATGAGCCCGTTGTTTCGAGTCCCAAACATTGAACCGGTTACAACTTCTTCGTTGTATACCCCTTGTGCAGATCTAAATATACAATATAAGAACATAACTATAGCATCAAGAATAAAACTTTGAAAACCTTTCAGGTTAAAACGGAGTTCTGACTATCTCCGAATACTATTCTTAAAGGCAAGTAAATGCTTGGAGATTGACAAGCGCAGTACCAAGATGTGAAATTGTGTTGGCCGACTGCGTACGCTAGCAATATTACGTTCATGAAACGTCAATTTCGCTACCATTCCGTGCAAAATTAGAAGCTTTCCATTTGTAGTATATGATTATCTGTGCCCGTCTTAAAACAGTGCTCATTCGTGGGAACCTTTTTATAAACAAACATTGAAAATTGACTACTTATACCTGTAACTTCGTGGATGTAAAATTGGATGTATTATAATGCTTTGATGTTTAGAAGAAAAACAATTAAAGAAGGGAAAACGTGTACTTATATTATCTTTGTCAGATCAACATGAATGGAACGAACATTCATGATTGGGCAAGCCTTTTATACTTTAGTTAAGACAATATAAGTTATAACGGCCTGTAAAACGTGGGTGTAACACTGACGACAGGTATTACTTTACAACAGGCAAATCTTTATAAACCGTTCTTATCTTAAATGTTAAAGTTGAAAAAGTTGTATCATTGGACTGATTGGTTATCTGCCCTGTTTAGCTTTGATCTTCAAGTATACAGCGCTTCTAAAACAGCTTTACACCGTCCTGTTAACTGAGCCCGTAGTTTCAAGTCCCTCCCAGTGAACCAGTAACAACTGCATCGTTGTGTACGTCATGTGTAGTACAGACCTAAATGTACTAAGAAATTTAAAAACAGCATAGATATATCATTACGAGTAGAACTTTAACAACCTTGAGTGTTAAAACACGGTGCTAACACCCTCCTAGTAATCCTTTTTAAAATAGCAATTATATACTTTGGGCCGGATGTACAAGGTACCCAAGATGTGAAATTGTTTGCCCGACTTCGTACACTAGCAATATTGCATTCAAACAAGGTCAATGTTGTTTGAAGTTCGTAGCCATTCCGTGCAAATTTAGAAGTCTCCCGTTTCTAATACATTCATGTCCGTCTTACCACAACTGTAAAACGTTGCAGCCCATTCACTTCGTAAAAGTTTGAATTCGTTTTCATTGATTGATTGGGAAAGTTTTGATAAAGAAACACTTACAGCTTGACACTTAAACCTGTACCGCAATGGATACTAATTAGCTCAATGCTTTGAATTTTAAAACAGAACACAGAAGGGGAAAAGTAACGTCATAGTTATAAATGGAATGAACTTGTTGAGTTTTTTTTATTGTGGAAACAGATACATGAGCTTCTAGGAGCGAGTGGCCATGCACTTAACATAAATCTCGTTTTATTAAGTGTTGATTTTAAAAGACTTAGTTTTTATAACGGTTCCAATCTTCATTAAAATCACATCGTGAGCGAAACATTGATGATAATGAGGAAGATTATCAAAGCCATTGATGTTAAGAAAATTTACAAACACACAATCATATTGCTGTGCACTTTTCCACATATGTTACCGTAAACCATAGCACAGTTACTTTCTATTACATTTATGCTTGATTTACTTGTTATTAATATAGTCATGAATCTGTGTCATCACAAGTATTGTTTGCAACTTTACCTGTACTTGTTAACATACCTGAATGCAATTTTATTACACTCTCGTTGAAGATACTACTGTTGTGAAACATTGAAATGTTATTCAACACTGTTGTGAAACATTGCACGTCCAAGCGATCGCAGCCGGACGTCATAATCGGTTCATGACGTCATAATTGCCAAAGTTTGACGTCACAAACGTTTAGATCTGACGTCACAGTGCTTGCGGCCCGGTGGCGATGGCGGGTGTCCTCCTTTCAAGTCAAGTTTTCTTGCAGTATAGCTTCATTTCTATCAGCGTGTAATAAATAAAATACTAAACTCAGTCCCGTTTAATAACATATTTATGAAACTCGTGGATGGTATGGTATTTAACTCGCTTTCGCTCGTTAAATACCAAACCACCACTCGTTTCATAAATATGTTATTAAACGGGACTGAGTTTAGTATTCTCTATATATACATTCTAAGAATGGCCCTCTAGTCACAAAACCTTTTATTTGTGATACTAATTTGATAAAAAGTTCAACAACAAGAATTCTTTTAAATACAAATTTGGTTATTAGTGTGACAATTTGGATGAAAATTGGGACACTTACAAAAACAGTTGCTGGCACTAGAAAGTCACATTAAACAATGTTGAGATATAAGACGCAACATGTTTTGAGTGTATATGATAAGTTATAGCTCCCCTACTACAGGGACAAACAGAACCCAAAGCAAGATCCAGAACTAGGTTTATCTTCTCTGTGATTCATCTTATGTGTTTTAATACCGACATCTTACCTTTGATAGCGAGTTGTGTTCTGATGGTAATTACAGTGCAATGTGGCGGCAGGAGCAACGCTGCTTATCTACTGCTCCCGGCTCATTAAACATTAGGATAAACACAAGCTCTCATAGGCTAATAACCGTTACAGTGCAACTACACCCAGCTGAGGGGAATATTGTATTTAAGTTGCTGTTTATGTCACAGCTTCTAAAGTACAAACGAACTCATACCAACAGAGTATATAACAAATATTATTTTGAAAATGTGTTCAACTGATTTTGTAAACAAACTGCAAGAACAAATACAAAATGGGATAATAGGAGTTTAGATATGTTATAATGTTGTATAATAACAAATACTAACCTGCAGAGTATAACATAAAATACCACTGTCGGAGAAAGGCCATTTTGATTGTATTTGATCGACACCACAGGATAAAAAAAAGGTGGAATCCGTCTTTATGGAGGGGGCGATTGTATTCCAGGGGGGAATTTTATTTCGTGGATGGGGGAGATTTTATTCTGAGGGGGGAGGATTTGTACCGGTACAAAATCTCCGGGGGGAGATTTTATTTCATGCCACCGGATCCACCACTTTAAGTCCTGTGCACATGTTTTGTAAAGTACTCACAATTTCATACAGAGACTATGCTGCTTTTCGTTTTATGTCTGTTTCAATACACTTTGGATGCTGATATCGCCTGATCAAGATGTTTTTGGCCATAATGTTTGGTATTTAAATTGAAACAGATTGTAATTTAAATTGGATTAAATGGATTTCAATTTCTCGCAACATAGTTTTCGTCAGGGAAACTTACACATTGTGTTGCGATTGATGGAGCATCAACAATGACAAGGGACGTAATTCATGACGTCATACGCACACAATACAATATACAGTCAACATGTTTGGGCGTATAATCTTTAATAAAGAATCTTTCTTTGATTTTCCTCAGCTCTTCATTCTCTGTAAATTGGACAGATTGTAAACTGGGGACTGCAATTCTTTGCGTATTCATCAATAGGTGCGCTGAGGGGGATAAAACTATAGGTTGGGGTTTTAATCTGTTGTTTGTGTACTCGTACTCCTGCTCTAAGTACATCCCCCGTTTGCCGAATATATTCTTCACAACAACCATCGCATGTTATTATATATATTAGGTTTCTAGAGGCGCAAGACATATTTTCCATTATTTTGAATTTTGAATTATTTCTAAAGGTGAATGAATTTACCTCCAAAATGTGTGAACTTGTGCCGCAATTTGGCCTTTTACATTTCGTGATAATTCCACCTAACGCAGGATTTGGGTCCATAAGGCCCGCTTTTGATAACAGTTGTTTCAGATTTTTACTCTGTCGTTTGTTGTTTATCATTTTGGTACCTTCCGGAGCGTGTTTTAATGTTGGACATGTGTATAACGCCTGTACATAGTTCCTCACTTTCGGATAGATATTTGGGTTACAAGGGTTAAATGTAGTGATAATAGCTAAGGCTGACAAATTGTTTTCATGTTCTCTTTGTTTTAAAAGCTCTTCCCTATTAAAAGAGCGGGCCTTTGATATAGCATCTAAAATGATGTTGTCAGGGTAACCTCTGGATTTTAATAATTGGTCTATTTCTCTCAACCTTAAGTCTAGTTGGGTTTGATACTATGGTATATATTATATGGGCTAGAGAATATGCAAAGCTAGTTCTGATATGGCGCGGGTGACCTGTAGTCTAAATACTGTTTGGAATCTGTGGGTTTGTAATAGATCCGTTTTTATGTGTCCTATCTGAATAGATACCATTACATGTAAGAATGGTAACTTTTCGCTGCGTTCTTCTATGAATGATAGACTTGGATTTAGGTTTTGAAGTATATTATGTAGATCTTTCAATGCGTCATTATCTTGATCACATAATATAAAGCAGTCATCCAAAATCTGGTAAAACAAAGACAACAGGAAAACAATTTGGTAGAATATATAGGACATGCTGTAATTCTATAAATATTATATTTTGTATGGTGACGTTTATTATGCACGTGAGATTATTTTATATAATACATTTCGTGAAATAAAGTGGCATATCGTATATCAGGTTTTTTGAAAAGCACAGTAAGTTTGCACTTACGAAAGGTCAATGACATGACACATCTATTCATTCAAATGATATATTCGATTTGTTAAATAACGCGTATATGTTCTCTAGAGCGGTCTTTCTGGTTGAAAAGAGGGGAACCTACAATTTGTAATACCCATTAGCCAAGGAGGATTTTAACAATATCCAAGCTTTATATGGCTTGTAATTCTTGAGAAGACGAGGGCAATAGATATGTAAAATGTGGTCCATGTGACTCTTAAAAAGGGGGTTTTAGAGTCACAAAATCCACAATTCATAAGGAGTCTAGACATAGCATTTCACCTTTTGGTTCTGGAGAAAACGAAAATGGTGTTACAATTAGAAAATTAGATAATGAAGTCCCCAGAGGAATCCAGCAAATAACAAACAAGTCTTATTACAATATATAAACTGATGCAATAGTATTCAAAATACATTGAACAAAACATACACTTATTAGATTAACAATACAGTTTTCAATAAGGATACAATACAGATACTATAGGATCACACATATATACTGTAATAGCTACACATGTCTGTAGTACATAGTCACCAGGAGTCTTGGATGTTGATAAACCATCATTTCAGATGAGCCTGTTCACTTGTGTAGAAATCTCAGTTGGTAACAATTAAGTAGACTCAAATACTATAGAAAACTAGATGAGCGTTTGCGGGACACCGCAAAAGCAGAGCAGCCCCGAAACTTTGGGTCTCGCCTTTCCCTGTTCCGCCTTCTCGTCAGCATAAATAAAATGTGAACTTTTTTGGACAAATCTTTGTTCATTATTCAAGTTATTCTAACAATTTGAATCATCCCTCGGGTCACTTTTCACAAGTTTGTTCTTGAAACCTATTTTGATTTCAAAATTGGATCAAAGGATTAACAAGGCCTTAACATATATCTCATGACCTTGACCTTTGACCTTCAAGGTCACACCATAAATGATTACTTTTCATTGTGTATAACAATCATGCAATGACTCAAAGTGTTCATAGTTAACATAAGTCATATTCACAATAGCATGCTGAAGTTGTGACCTCGCTGTGACCTTGACCTTTAACAGATTTTAGCGAAAAAAATTCAAATCTTTCTCCATAGTTGATATATACCAAATAAGAGTCTGATAGCACAAACATGTTTGAAGTTATGGTGTTTACAATGATTGTTGTAGTGATTTCAGAACTCATGACCTTGACCTTTGACCTTGAATGTGAACATGTCAAAATCATTCACCAGGTTTATAAGAAAGAAGCTATGTATATGAGGTCTAAATACCTTCTTGGAAAAAAAATATTTAGTAATCCAGAACTGGTCACCGTGAACATATCTTGTGACCTTGACCTTTGATCTTCAAGGTCATACAATCAGTGATCACTTTTCATTGTGTATCACAATCATGAAATGATTCAAAGTGTTAATAGTTCAAATAAGGCATGTTCGCAACTGCGTGTTTAAGTTGTGCCTTGACCTTTGACCGATGTAAGCGAAAACCTTTTCAAATCTTGGCCTTTCTCCATAGTTGATATACACCAGATGAGAGCCTGATAGCACAAATATTGTTCAAGTTATCGTGTTTACAAGGAATTTTCAGCGATTTCAGAACTCGTGACCCTGACCTTTGACCTTGAATATGAACATGTCAAAAGAATTCCCCAGGGGCATAAGTAAGAAGTTATGTATATGAGTTCTCAAAACCTTCTAGGAAAAAAGTAATAGCCAATACAAAACGCGGCGGCGGCGGCGGAAACTGCGCAAAAACTATGTCGGGGCTGCTACATATCCGAAGTCTAGATTGCAAGTCCTTTCCTAAACAGCAAATATGTATACTCAACTTACTTTTTAAAAGTCACAGAACTTTCCCTAAAATTCTACAAGCACATGCTATTATAGTTCGTAAACAATAGAGCAGACTTGAAATGCCGTTTTGTTTCCGGAAGCGAGGAAACTCTAAACAGCAGACTATCAGCTAGTTACTGAGTCTTTATCAGGGATCATAGCGTCACCTGAGCTACAATATATTATTCTCACTGGTCAAGATAACCACTGGGTCACTGATATCTGATGAGCTAAAATAGAGTACGTTGGCTTTTTTGAGAGCACTTATCAGGAACACAAATGATAAGGAATGTGTTCTGATACCGAAAATAAGAGTAAAATATATATATGTATTACCCCTATACGATTAAGATAATTCATTGAGTATTGTTTTATATCGTTATAATGATAATGAAGAGGTCTCAGGTTTATAATACGTGTAATACATTGCACATATTTAAAATCAAACTCTTGTTCTATGTACACATGCATAAAATATATACACATGGACAGGTGTTAAGGTTTTTGGCTGTTCATTAGGTGATATTACAACAATGACTGAGCATAACCGAAGTGCAAATTATGTGCACAATAATGACACCGATATTAGATTTTGTAGCGCACTAACTATTCTTTTCAATAATTGAAGCTATAGCCAGGTACATACAGTATTACAATGTAGGTATCACCTTGTACTCTCCCCCTCTTAAATACGACTACTGCCTATTTCTGTTCTTATCTTTCGAGACCGTTTCAGAGCAAGATTCCAAGCTTAGTGCTGGCCCGTGTACCGTAATACCTGTAGATTGAGCTCCAGTTTAAAGTTATCATTCGAGACGTTTCTATGTACAGTTGAACCGTGATGATACAATGGCTGACATATGACAGTACTACAGTACGTGTCAGTGATAACTTCAACATTTAACAAGTTTAGCTGGTGGCGCTGTCTACATGAGTAGATGCTATCACTCTTTCTCTCCAGACAACATATTTGACTTCAGTTGGTAGAGAGTTCCATAATGAGGCAGCTGTGAATTCAAAGGTTCTTTGACCATAGGATGAGAGTCTGACACGGCATGCATAAAGTTTGTAATTAAGATCTCTGATTTAACATGTATCATAAATATATGACTAGACAATGTTTTAATAGAACCAAAACCTCTAACAAAAGTTGTTTGAAAAGGAAGAGTGTTTCACATGCAAACACAAGCATCGGAAAATTTGCATATATTTATGCAAATAATGAAGTTGATGATAATTTTCTTCTAAAAGGCACAATTAAATCATCTTTGACTTTTTACAGATATTATTGTTTGTGTCTCCATCATTCCCAGTGTGAAATAATTGTATACATGCCACACATGAAGTAACATTTTATGCCATTATCAAAATAATTAAAAAAAACATAACAATTTGGAATTTGGATAGTACTAGTATTTTTTTTATAAATATACATGAAATCAATTTAACTTTAGTAACAACAAAATGTCCACAACTTGCAGCACAGACTTGGTCACATACAAATGATATTCATCAACAAGTTGAAGTGATTGGTGTTTCTTGTAGTCCTGTTTTGTCTTCAGTCACGCATGGTGTCTTTTCTTCTACATTAACATCTCTATCATAGGTGGCCCTGGAAATAAACCGATAAAGATTTTTCAAAATGTCATGAAAATCAGTTTTTGTAATCTGACAAAATGGACAGCTACTTGAATAATAGGTTTTCGGAGAGATTATACCTACAAAGGGTTGTGATGAGCTTTTATACTTTAACTTTTTTTTAGCACCATACCATAAGCTAACGTGCATGTTGATATTCAACACTCGATCTGTGTATCACTGGTTGCTTTGGATTGTTCTAATTCAAATCCAAACTAAACTGATTTCTATAAGCAAATTAAACTAATATAATTTATTGTAAATTTAAATCCAGCCAGGAAAAATACTGGTACTTAAAGAGCCATTGAGTATGTTAGTGTTCTGAAGGCAATTGCTTTTCAAAACATACTTATGATACATCAACATAATTTTTCATATCATGACCATCCATGAAATTCAAAGACACCTACACCCTCGATTAATGTGAGTCACTGGGAATGTGAGGTCATTAAATTGATCTTTGGTTGTTTCATTCTACAAAGTGCACACCAACAAAGTTACCGAGGTAGTCAGGCCTGTCAATTTCACAGTTGCATAGCAACCCTCGTGGAAGTAAATTCTCTCGTTTATCTTTGTCCTGCAGGGTACTGTTGTCACACATTGCTGTGTTATGTTAACATGTTTCTAAATGCTCTGTCAATATATCATTTTATTAACATACCAACGGGCATTTTGGATGTTTTAATACAAATTACTATTTTTTTTAAATATCCCGTTATGTTTATCAACATAATCAATGGCTATTTAAAGATACTAGGAAGCCATTTTTCTATTTGTGACGTAGCTTTGTTTGCAAATATTGTCAAAAAGTCAGACAGTTTTATTCAGTAGAGAGGCCTTAGTCCCATAATACAGGCAAATAACATGAGTAGGTGTGCGCAGTCAGTCATTGTAGCTCTATATCCCAGAGTTAAAGGCACTGTAGCACGCCAATTGTTTTAAAATATAAATAATGCACGGATTATGCACATCTCTCGATATTACAAACAACCTACCCTAAGGTAATGCATTACATAAGTTATCTGCAAAATATGTCCATATTCAGGCTCTAAAGTTAACTTTAAAAGACCGGAAGTAATGAATGCAACATTGCATTAAATCCGCATGAACTACTATCAGCAATATTAAGAAATTGCACACAACCCGATGATCAAAAACGGCAGTCGCTATCGTTAATGTAACAGCAATGCTTACACTGCGTATTACAAACCGGTGAAGTTACAGATACTTCTTAATGAAGACTATCCAATCTTTGTTGTCAGTTAAGAAAATAAAGTATATGCAAGAGATAAATGAAATCCTAGTTAAGCTGTTTTCTACACTCTATATTTCATTACATTACATTAGCGACTCTTACTAATTGTGATATCCCTGAGTGACTTCGGCCGTCTCAGCTTTTTAATTATTGATTAATTGTAAAGACTAATAAGTATTTTATTGCACCGAAAGGAAGCTAACGTGAGTTTAAATGTCCTCGTATCACCTAAAAAAGCTTATTTGAATGCGAAAAGCGTGCACTTGTGCCTTTAAGAACTAACCGGACAAGATGAAGGTATCAACCAACATTATATATATATATATATATATATATATATATATATATATATATATATATATATATATATATTGGAATGCTTTAAGTATGGTGATCTAGTAATTTGTTGTAAATATTTCGCTTTTAGTTTACCATGAGTTTTACAGATAAACAAGAAGACATAGTCATCAACATCCCCCGCCAGACACAAGAAATGAGAACAAGGGCAATGATTCAAGAAGAAATAATTGTGCGCTTCTCATTTTCTTCCCATTAAGGTAACGATATCCTCAAGCCACACAAATGATTTGATGTTAAACAATGTCTGAGAAAAGCTATATCCTTGGATAATTGAAACAGAGTCGAAAAAGCGGAACAAGGGGAACAACTCCGGAAAAAATAATCACATGCTTCTTTTTTTCGAACTCCATCAAGGTATCGATGGCCTTAAACTACACACCAAATTTGGTTTTCCTATCTTAAATAGTTTCTGAGAAAAGCTGTCCCCTTTGGTGATACCTTGAACAGAGTCTAAATATACAGAACAAGGGCAATAAATCCGCAAAGATTAATTGTGTGCTTCTCATTTTCGAACTCCATCAAGGTACTTATACCCTCAAGCCACACACCAAATTGGGTAATCCTATCTTAAACAGTTTCTGAGAAAAGCTGTCCCCTTTGGAGATACCATGAACAGAGTCCAAAAATACGGAACAAGGGCAATAACTCCGGAAAAAATAATCACATCGTTTTTATTTTCGAACTCCATCGAGGTATTAATGTCCACAAGCCACACACCAAATTTGGTCGACCTATCTTAAATATTTTCTGAGAAAAGCTGTCCCCTTTATAGCGGACGGACGGACGCACACACACACACACACACGGACGGACGGACGGAGCCCAAACCTATATCCCCCTTCCACTTCGTGGTGGGGGATAATAATACATGCAATTCATTTTCTATATATACTTGACCTGTAATATTACAGAAAGGACATATTTTTTTCTTTATATTCAATATCACTATGCTTGCCACATTCAAAAGCAATGTTAAAGTTGATACATCTGAACCTTGATATAGCCATTCTTAAATTCAAAGGAATGTCATAACAAAAATATATTTTACATTTTAATTAATGAACAATTAAAATGTTGTATGAGACACTAACGTTCCGAGTTGTTCTGCTTCTTTGATGGTTTCTGGTAAGCGTTTGTTCACTGTTTCGGGAAGATAGAACGACAGAAATCCAGCCAATGCTGTTATTCCTCCAAAAATCATCATGGGAAGAATTTGTCCATATCGCCCTTTGATATAAAGTGTCTGGAATGAGAGATAACATCATAAGTATCAAACTTAAGCATCGAAATACGTAGGTCAATATATCGAGTATGTAAACGAACCACGTGTTGGCAATCACATGCATATTGTAGAAATAATTGAACGACAAAGTGATTAAATACATACTTATCTACCGGTGGCGTCTATGGACAGTAGATAATCAGTACGTATACTAGTTTGACGTTTAAAACGCAGCAAAAATTTAACAAATTATCTTTCCTTAAAAAGAGAATATCTAAACATTTTGCTTACTCTGAAAATGAGACTATACATATGAAGTATAGAGTAATAATAATTTCATAGTATATATCGGGCAGTACCTTCTGATATGCTTGGTAAATGTTGTGTTTCATCAATATATCACACAACAAAAAGATTCTTAGGTCAATACTTTTGACCATTTCGCCAAAACTCAACCATAACAAATCGCATGGTCATAATGCAAGGGTTAAAACGTTAGGACAGCATGCACTGTCAAACTGTCCAGAAGCATGGGCTACGGATCATCGAAAATATTTGGAGACGTTACAACACCACTGGCCCTGTCCGTGACGACCTCGGGAAACAACGCCTGCACAGGAAGGCTACATCAGCGTGCCGCAAGTTAGTGATCCAGCAACGTTAAGAGCAACACAAACTAGAAAGTGTTTTTACCCGTAAAAACAGATGTCTCCCCCTTCCTCAAATGCTCCAAACCTCTAAACAATACTATCATAAAGCACCATTAATGTTCTCTGTTTAATTCAACTTGAATTTAAATAACCTATCAACTCCACAATTGTAGCAAACAAAATATTCAAAATTCTAAGTCCAAATCCTTGCCATGGAAATAAAAAAAAATTAAATTTAAAAAAATCTCTAACCCCCAAAAGGCACATCTACACGATATGGAGAGACAGTATACCAAGTTTGGTGATGATTGGTCACATAGTTTTAGAGATCTGCTCCGGAAACGAACACTACCCTTGAAATAGACTAAGTCCAAATCGTTGCAATGGAAATTAAAAAAAATCTAAATTTTAAAAAATCTCTAACCCCCAAAAGGCACATCTACACGATATGGAGAGACAGTATACCAAGTTTGGTGATGATTGGTCACATAGTTTTAGAGATCTGCTCCGGAAACGAACACTACCCTTGAAATAGATTAAGTCCAAATCGTTGCCATGGAAATAAAAAAAATAAAAATTTTAAAAAATCTCTAACCCCCAAAAGGCACATCTACACGATATGGAGAGACAGTATACCAAGTTTGGTGATGATTGGTCACATAGTTTTAGAGATCTGCTCCGGAAACGAACACTACCCTTGAATAAATAGACTAAGATCAAATCGTTGCCATGGAAATAAAAAAAATTAAAATTTTAAAAGATCTCTAACCCCCAAAAGGCACATCTATATACATCTATATGGAGAGACAGTATACCAAGTTTGGTGATGATTGGTCACATAGTTTTAGAGATCTGCTCCGGAAACGAAATGGGAACGCCGACGCCGACGCCGACGGGAACTCAGCTAAAACCAATATGTCTCCCGACCCTTCGGGGGGAGACATAATACAGCAGGATCTCGGATGAGACTGTCTGTAATCGCCTGCGAGCAGCTTACATTTTTACTAGGAAACTGTTGAAACCTCCTGGCGTGTCTAAGATCACCTACAGTGCACGTGGTGACGGCTTCGAATCACACAGCCACAGGTGAGATGAAGACTGTTTTGTACATCCATGAGACTCGGTTCCTGCTTAGAAGTGCTGACGGACGTGTCTGGGTGTTTTGCCATCGGAACATAATTGTACAAACAACAACATCAGGCTGATCGTTTAGGTGCTGTAATGGTGTGGAGTCGCATTCAGTATGGAAGTCACAATGAAACTTTGACTGACACACGAAACAGAGATGAGATTATGTCCCTTTTGTCAATATTGACGGGGGCGTTTTCCAGGACGTCAACTCATGTATCTGCGGGGACCTTTTGCAGCAAAACAGGACATTCTGTAGGCTTTGATTCAGACTCTTTGCATCAATGACCAATTTATAGAGCTCATGCAGTCCATACACGATACTGACATTTCAATTAGCCCTGTAATCGATGGATGCATATTGACTTGTTTCTTTTAAATTGAAGTTGATTTTGTTTCAATAATTAACCTGATTTGATTTCCCATGTGCACAATGTGAAGTTTCTTTAGTAAGAGCATTATTATAATTTATCGAAATTAATACAGCTTTTGATGTGATGTTCTTACCAGATCCACAATGTAAGGAGCAATCAGGTTGCCTGTTCGTCCTGACAGGGATCCTAAAGACATGCCCGAGTTCCGTATCGATGTGGGCATCAGTTCAGAAGTAAAGGTGAACACAACTGCGAAGTTTACTGATGCGAACGTGTTTCCGATGATAGCAAGGCTGTTTATCACCCAAGGATTGGCTGAGAAAAAATTGAACCAAATTGTATGCATGGTTTATTATTTATAATACGACATTTGTTAATCCTATACATAATGGACTCAGCGCATCTGCAACTATTCGAAGCAATTATATGGTGGCCATTTTGTTTTCCGACTTTGAAAGCCAAAACACTTTTCTGGAATAGCCTGTCTATCTGTTCTACCTGAAGAAGTCCTGGGCAAATCGACCCTCTAGGTGGCGCTATGTTGTTGTCCTCAATTTCTTGAAGAAAACATTGATGGATTTGTACTTTGATTTCACTGTGGTTATTATCAGCACCGACTCTTTGCTTTGAGTATTTGTTATTGAGCAAAGTCTCATTACAATCAGTAACGTTATGCTGATGATACACTATTGTTGGAATCACTCATTAGTGTTGCCATTGTTTTTAAATTCGTTCATTGAGTCCATGCTATGCTTTATAAAGAACTGGAGAAAATTCAAGACATTTTTACTCTGTACATACAGCAAACTTGACTGTCAGTATGAGGAAGCCAAATACATCTGGAGCAGCAACAGTAGGTTACGGGTTTGCTCCTGTCAAGGAAGATGATGATGTCATGAAGTGTTACATTGATTGTTACAGAGTTGACTGAGGTTATGTGATTTATTAAAACAACCATATACATACGTGTGTCCGATGCCAGTACCGGGATTAGAGGTACGATGCAAGCAACACCTGTAGCCAGTAGAAAAGTACATAGAAGTTTCTTCCTGCCCATTCTATCCATGAGGAAGTAACACAGGATGTAGGCGAACACTTCGATCAAAGCAAAGAGGAAGAAGTTGAGGTAGATGTCTCCGGAGAGGTTTGTCACGTTCATGCTCAGACCATAAAAACTCATACTGATGGCGAACCTGTAATTCACAATTTTCTTAAAACTGACGAATTCCTCCAAAACACATTTGTTACAAAAGTTAAGTACAAAAAGCATTAAAAAAGATGAGAGAGTTAAAATGCTAAAATCATGTATGTAAAATATAATATGTTGTCCTTTCATTCAAAATTGGGCATTGTATTAAGCATGTCTTAAACTGAGTTATTGTTTAACGTCGCTTCGGCAATATCGCAGCCATTAGCGGAATATTAATCTGAAAGTTTACAACATCTGAGTCAGTACACACCAGCAGTAACATATAACAAACATTCTACGTAGAAGTATCTTGGATTTGCACAGATTCCAGAACGGCTCTTTCTTAACCTGTTGCTCGGTTACAGTGAAACCCTCAAGCAAGTCGGCGTCAATGTTCTTCTTATTTCCCTTGGCGATTCTCATCAGAATCAGTTTCGCTTCCTTAACCTTTCCATTATCCAGAAGCCATCGAGGAGATTCCGGCAGAAAGCTATAATGAAAAAAGTGAGTTATCTGTTAAAAGCATGAGCTGGAATGAGTATTTTGACACACAATGCTTTGTTTGTAAAGAACATATATTGCTGATTGATTTAACCTTACCCACCAGTATGTAACTTTGTTCAATAGTCATTGCGAGCTACAGTTTACAAAAATTTGCAGTAATACAAGTTTCAATAAAATAGTGAATTTTTAAATCACCACTAAGTAATGTAAACCAGTGATGCCACAAAATTTATATATTTTCTCTTGATATTTCCAACTTGAAAATCTGGTTTGTGAATGGCGCTCGTCAGCACATAAAACCGTGCTTCTCTTTATGAAAGGAGCTCTGTAATCATAATATGATCTACATACTAGACATAAGCATAGAGGATACCAGGAATGCTGGCAATGAGCTGCCTTGTCCTCCAGTCTCTCCAGAGATACGCTTCCAGAGCAATGATGAAGTTTCCAGCACTCCAGAATAGATTCATTGTTATCCCAGTCCACATCCGCTTGCTTGGTGGAACTAGTTCCATGCCTGAAAGGAGAAAGCTGAGGCTTCAATTGATAAGTAGAATGCTCCAGCTTGCATTCATGGGCACGTTTCGATGATAGGCAACACACCGGAAAACAACTACAGTCATAGTAATCTTTAACACAAAGTACATTTAGTCGTGTTTTTCTTGGAAATATGTCAGGGAATCGAAACAACAGACTATTATAAAAACTGATCTCTTGCAGATACTGCTGACACTTATAGTTAATGCAATATATACTTGACTTGTCACAATGCCGTCGTAGTTATCGTCGTAGAATAAAGGATCACTTAAACTGTCATTTTTTTCTAGAGGGATAACACCATCTCAAGACGCCTAATGTATTGTTGTTAGTTAGCCAATAAGGCAAACAAAGCTTGAGATGAACCACGTGCATCTTCTTTTTTAAGTTGAAAATCATGATTACCATTGGTTTGAAATATTTTAAACGGTATAAACGCAAGTTATATGTCACACATCTGATTTGCAGAGATAGTACATGAAAAATGGCAAGCCATCGGATCATTGGGGGAGAATCAATCTGTGAAACAGACCAGCACTTCCACCAATCCAAGAGTGTGATATCCAGACTCTGGAACCTCTATGGCAGACTAATGACATACAGATGAGACATGGTCACACAGTTAAGCCGAAAACAATGAGTAAACAATATTGTAAACAATATCGTAAGATTAGGATGATTCTTCAACGTGACATCATCCAAAATTTATATTAGGTTCCGGCAGATTACTGGTGTATGAGTTTCAATTCGAACAGTGTAAAATAAGTCGAAATCTGCAGGTCTGAAATCACGTCGCCCATTTGTTGGTGTGCAGATGACCGCTCAATAGAAACGTATGCAAATGTTGTGAGCTAGAGAGCATCGTGGTTGTCTGCTGTGACATTGGCGTTACACAATGTTAAGCGATAAATCTCAGGACAGATTTGCGTCTGGACTGTCAAACAATATGATGGTTATGTGGTAGATCCCAGCTCTTATGTGTTGCAGGCAGACTTGCAGACTGTTATATTTGTAACAGGTATGAAGTTGTGTTGCCCGTCGTTGTGCCATACAAACAACAAGTTGAGCATAACTTGTGTTCCAACAAGATCACGCTTAAACCCACACTGCTCAAATTTCCACCCTAGGTCTGCAGAATAATGCTGTGACAACTTCGCTTTGGCCATCCAAAAGTTCCGACATTAATCCTTTAGAGTATATCTTTGAGACTCATGGTCGCAGAGTGTGAGAACATAATGACTACTACGTCACTAACTCCCATGAGACTAATTTATGTTTTCATCGGCAATATCATTAAATAATCTAACAATAGCCAAGGATTTGAAATTACACACCATGCATAACGTGTCATTGAGATGAATTTGGTCACTGGTCATTTTCTCAAGAACGTCCACAAACAGGACATTTCCGACCATGCAAGATTTTTCGAAAATTTCTGCTCGTCTTTGAGATGCTGTTTCCATCTGTCTGACGTGAAGTTATCACAAGCAATCACGTGAGCAAATATGGCAGTTTGGCATCGTCATCTCATTACATTCATTGTTTTAATAAGAGTAAATCAAGTCATATGGTACTACAACATGACAATAAAATTTCCAAAGAGTGCGTCGCATTCTATTATACATATATACATTATTCATTCCTTGGCTAGTATAACTTAAATGACGCATCTTTGGTTTGATCCGCTCACTCAAATTAATTTGCATGACGCAATAAATTTCATGATTTACAATATTAACAATTAATTATCAACTATCAACAGTTATATCAGTTCACAAATATCAAAATATGGAAAATATGAAATATGCAAATAAATAATGAAGAGGTTTATAAATTGTTAATAGTCTTTTACAGTTGTACCTTTATGGTCTGGACAAGGTCATGTACAATTTTTAGTAGGCATCTCGGATCTGTAACTAGGCCAATAGAAATACCAAAACAACAAAGTTTAAGTTTCAGAAAAATAGAGAATATCATAAAGGAACTTACCAAAAACGAAGCATGCTATGTATTGCCCCATTGCACACTGATAGTAGAATATCTCAAGAACGAACATCAATGCAACAGAATCTACCCAAGCCATTGCAATGCTTGTCAAAACCATGAAGAAAATGTTGACAATGATTACAGGTCGTCTGCCAAACCTAAAACAAAAAGTGATGAATGTGTTAATTCTTCAAATGATAGCAATATGTGACAGAGGCACCCTTTTGCAAATGTTTACGTGTACATGTACATTGGACGAACCCCCATGGTAAAGTACAGCCCAGGAATAACACTTACGTATCTGAGAGAGGTCCGTTGTAGAATGCGGAGATGAACTGGCCCAACATCACCATCATCTTACCCACACTGACTAACGGCCTCCTCTCGCATACAAGGTCCATCTGAAACAGTGGGAGAGGGCTTTCCTTATTGTATGTCACGGACATTTTGTAAATGTAAGTGTAACTAATGTTTGCCGATGTGATAAGTGATTTTATCATATATAATGAACAATGAAATGTTTAGGTTTATCAGTGAATTGTAACATGATTTCGGTGTATCCTTGATTCTAATTGGTTGATTTGCCTATGTTGAATGACAATGATTACCCGCAAATTACTTGGGGCGAATCACCGCGAACATATACATCATGTTCACAAGATCCGGCCCGACTCAAAATTTTATAATTTTATTTCTCTTAATATGTGCCCCTTACTTAAATTTGACAGGTGGCATTGTCATTTTCTAACTTGTGTATAGCAGTATGGGTAACAAATAACTTTCAGAATTAATTAATTTCAAGTAACTAAAATGTTTTCAACTTCTTCCATGCGGTTGTGTTTACCGAATGGCGTTGCCATGGCATGTCGTCATAATGATCAACCGTGTTGACGTCACAATGCTAGCGTCATTGTCACAATGGGTTAGGGCAAGTTTAAGATTTTTGTTCCTAGGTATTTTACTGTGTTGATGACGTAGATAAATGTTTATCGTCATCTAAAAGGATACGTGAATATTGTGAAGTGAACATAGTTGAGTGACACTGTTTAAGCTTATGTGTACATTGTTGCTAGTGTACATATAACGCCGAGTATTTACATTAGTTTTGACCTGACCACACCTCTTACAAAAATGGAACAGTCGCAAATTCCTTTCAACTCAGAGATAGGTACGCAGAAAGAGAGTTCGTTTCAAAACGCCTGATAACTAACGGTCATGTTACAATATCGATAAATAGTTACGTTTGTAAAATTTCCGGGATTCATTGCTATTCAACACCCGCAAATTTCAGCGTTTAAAACCTCCGGCTAACGCCGTCGGTTTTAAACTAAATTTGCGGGTGTTGAATAGCAATGAATCCCGGAAATTTTACAAACGCAACTATTTATCTTATAAACTATCCATCAAGCTACAGTGACGATATAAAAAAAATTCATTGTGATCAGTAATCAGTGACGTGATATACCGTCAGTGAACAGTTGCCGGGACATTTGTCATCACTGTATAGTGTAAACAGGTGGGGTTTGCTTTGTCAGATTACAGTACATTTTAAAAATTATATCATAATTAGAATATTTAACGGAGTCTGACCAATACCAGGCTGCGATGCCATCCACTTTAATCATGACATTCGATGAAACCTGGTGTTTGACAAAGTTCTTTAAGTATGTTCTATTTATTCAACAAGTTATTGATATTGTTCCCTTAGTGAGTATTTATTTGAGAAGGAAACATATTGGAGTAGTTACCGACTGTGCCACAGTAGAAGTGAACTGCGACCTGTCGTACACCCATTTAGTGCAGGATAGAGTTGTGTTGGAGACATCAGCAGACCAGACATCAGAGGTCTTGGTGGAGGAATAGATCTCACAGGAGGAGTATTCCTCTTCTCCGTACCTTCCACTCACTCGAGGGATTGTCAGGTTTACCAGCACCTCGTGAGCAGCGTTCTGGATCTCATACGTGTCATTCTCCAGACCAGGGATACTGCATCTTTGAAGAGCGAAGCAGCAATGTATAAACATGTACACTGAAGATTTCGAGAAGCATTGAGATCTTGGTGAATCTAAGTGCAATGGTCATATCAAGTAGCTTATTTTTTCGGCATGGCCTTCCATAAACTATTACAACGCATTAAATCATATTTCTAGTATATCATGCCCATAGACTAACAAGAATGTGACATGATATATAATATGTACAATAATAAGACTTTTGACTAGAAAACATCATTTAAGAATGTTAACGTGGATGTGTTTGATTTCTTTGATTTTTTAAAATCGATTTTATTGTATGGTTTAGGACTAAAATTGACTGCACCAAGTGGTATGGTTTATGTTGATCTTTAGAGGTTTTCACTACATATTTACTCATTTTTATCTGTGTCATCTAAAAGAATAACAACAAATCTTATAATATGAGGTTATTAAATGTTAAGAATGGACAAAGAAGCAGGGAATCCAGAGTAAGAATATGTTTATTTTGTATATGTTTCGCAAACGCGCCCTTCGCACTATATGTAGAATCACATTCATTCTTCTTTCAAGGAAAACTGCCTGGATAATAATGTTTGTAAATGTACTATTGACCTACGGATTCTTCAGTGCAAAAGAAACTTTGATTGACATACAGTCAAAAGTTAATTGACTGTCTTAACTGCCCGCAATACTCGTTTCAATATTTTAAGCGGTCGGTGCCTGTGATAATGGCTAAACTGGTGTGTTATGACGTAAGGTCCGCTTTAGGTTAGTGTAGTATAAATGATGTATTCGCAGGTCTAACAAAATGACTGAAAAGAAAGACAATATGTGCAGATAGCCGTAATTACAGGATATCTAATGAGCTGTATCAGGTTAAAGTCACGAGTGAATTCAATTAGCTTTGTCTCGAGTCTTTGCGAGAGATAAACCAATATTATTACCTTCGGGGCAATCTTATAGGGGTTCAATTTTTCATACGATGCCCATGCTGACGTGACGTCGTAAAGGATGATATGACGTCACGCTTCGTATATGACGTTGCATTCTAAATGGGCAAAGGCGGGTCGCCAACATATGTACGAAAGTGGATTTTAGCGTGTTTTCATTCGGTTATAAACATGATATCATATTGGTGTCTATGTCACACTATGTTTACGACACTCTCGTTCGGGAAATACTAATATTCAGGCGCTTTTGTCGTAAACATAGTGTGACATAAACACCCATATAATATCCTCTTTTTATTACACGACGGACATAAACTTGACATGAAAGTGGAATGTAGGGGAGGTTATGTATCCTATTTATTTAATACGATTTATTGTGTTTTGAAATACATTTTTGAGTTATCCGTACTTTGAGTAACTTCATGTCACGGCAGCAAATATTTACATATTTCTCTTTGTCTAAATATGTATAGTAAACACGTTCAAACGGTTATATACAGCTGCTTAACAAAAGTTTGTTTAACTCACAAAATACTGTCATTTATGTACAATAAATGGTTATATATTTGTTAATTTCTATAAAAAGATAACAAAGATATATTCAATAAAGAGCTTAATTGTTAATGAAGTGCCACAATGCATTACATTTCAGAATGAGTTCATTAATAAATTTTTAATCTAATTTGAACTACCCTATCCTATTTTGACAAGAAGATGAAGTGGTGACATACAGTCATTCCAAGGTAAGTTTAACCTATTTATGTTTTCTTTTCGAAGTTTTGCCTTTTAATTTCTAATACGACATTGGATAATCTAATAAGTAATGTATCTTTTTCTACTGTGCAAGCCTATCTTTCCGGTTTAATTTGGTCTGAAAGTTCTTCTTTGCATTTTTTGTCATATTTGAAGTTCAATCAATTTTAATCAGAAACATATTGCTATTATTGAAATGTACTTTTGCATTCCAAAATGTTCAATATGTAAATAACAAATTGTCTTTCTTTCCTTTAGAATGCCTAAACCAAAATTGCGCAATTGGACATTACATGAGAGGACACAGATTATCACATTGAGACAATCTGGTATGATATGGAGGAGAATACAGAGGCACATGGCGAGACAATACAATTGTTATGCTTCAATACAAGGTATGATCAAACTTTACAAGAAATACACGATGACAAGTTCTGTTAACGATTGCAAAAAACTGGCAGGCCTAAATGCACATCTAAGAGAGAAGACCGTTTAATAAGGAAAGAGAGTCTGAGAGATCGGTATGCGACTCTCAATATTCTTCGCAGCAGATTGCGTAAAGGATTATGCAGAACGGTTAGTCACATGACCATCTCTCGCCGTCTTCTTAAGTTTGGGATTCGTTGCTATGTTCCGAGCAGAAAGCCGCTTTTGAATAAAAAAAACAACGTAAACAGAGATTGCTATGGGCTCGAGAACACAGACACAAGCGTGTGCAGGATTGGAACAGGGTTCTCTTCTCAGATGAATCGATATTCAGGTGTTTCAGCAACCGTCGCCGGATGAAAGTGAGGCGTTTAACTCATGAAAGGTTCAAACACTACTGTTCACAGTCCACCGTAAAGCACCCACTCCAAGTTCATGTCTGGGGACTGATATCTCCTAATGGCCCTGGAATCCTCAAGAAAGTTGTAGGAACACTTAATAGCGACAGATATCAAAAGACAATCTTGAATGATATCAAAGAACACTGCTCTTGTCTCGTTTTCCCCCGTAGGGAATTCATATTCCAGCAGGACAATGCTCCAGCCCACAATTCGCGATCCACCCGTGCATTCTTGGCTTCTAAGGGCGTTGAGATACTGCAATGGCCAGGAAATTCCCCGGATATGAACCCCATAGAGTCGGTCTGGGACATCATAGGCAAAAAGATTGCAAAAGATATGCCAACGTCTTCCAATGACCTCTGGGAGTCAGTGAAAAAGCATTGGTATTCACTGTCAAAAGACACCCTTGATCGTTTATATGACAGTATGCCTAGAAGAATCGGGGCAGTATTGAATGCCAAGGGTGGATGTACTCAGTATTGACTGTTATATCCGATGGAGTAATTTTTTTCAACTATATATGTTTCAAAATATGATTAAAAAATGGTCAAAGTTGAATTTTGTTTGAAATTCTTTGGTTAAACAAACTTTTGTTAAGCAGCTGTATCTGTTCAAACGCACATGGGGTTAGGAAATCGCTATCTTCAAATTTAAGGTTTGTTTTACACAATGTTCGGTTTTAAAATTTTTTAAATTTTCTTATATGAATATTATGTTTGTACAAGATCCTGTCGGCATAATGTACCTTCTTGGATTTTAAAAAGATGATGTATCGTTGCTAAATGATGTCTTAAAGGGGCAGTAGTACGTTTTTTGCAGAATTTATTTTTTCAAATTTCTCATTTATAATGATAGTTTATGTCATTTGAATTACCCTTAGAGGGTAAAACATCTTATTACACAAACCAACTATCCGTAGTGGTAATAACGATGCTGCGAATAGAGCAAAGATTGCATGGCGGCCATTTTATTGTGAACACAATTTATTATTTCGAATGACAAAAACGATTCCCACGGCTTTACTGAACCATGTAAAGTCATTTGTCAACTTGATTTTCCGAAGAGAGAAGGGTGTTTTACTATTGGTGACATTATTTTTAAAATACATTTCATCAAATTATTTGAGCGAAAAAACGTGCTACTGCCCCTTTAAAACAAACCTTGGTGTAACGGGTATGACATTACTTTGTAACCTACGTATTACAATGTGTTTCCATCAGGCGCTAACCACTGCGTTATCTCCCTCCCTACAGAGAAGCCAAGTACATAATCAACTCACGCGTAGGTTTGCAAACTGGTGGGGAAAACAACTGAAGCAATAAAGCTGAGCCAGTATTGAATCAAGAAGAGTCACTCACCTATGTTTCGGGACAGCGAACAAGAAGATGAGCGTGTTAATCCCCTGAACACCACAGAATATTCCAGGAAGACAGAGCAGGAAGTACAGAAGCTTCTGGTAGCGTCCAAACTCTCCAATTTGTTTCAATAGATCATCGAAATCCTTCATCTTCTCTCTCTTCGTACACCGTACTAATACCCACTGAATGGTGTGAACATAAGCATGCAACTATGAGCAAATCAGTCAATTGAATATCCTATAAACATGATTGTCAATGGGTGAGTAACGAAGGTGACAATCAGTAAGCAAAGGAATAAAATATATCATAAGGTACAGCGTAACGTCCACCAGCCTATCTGTTATAGTGGATTAAGGTAAAGGAACGATAAATGACTTCTACCAAAGGGCGATTATATCCCGGCCTTTTGTGATGGTACAGACAGACACAGACAACGGACAACGGAGTTTAGTTTGATCTTAACTCGTACGATGCAAATAAAAATACATTAATAATACATAAAATAAATTGCCGAGCCACCAGTTCAGTGTTTCGAGAGACACGCATAACATACAGTTAATAGCAATATACCCCCAGGGGCAAAATAAACGACACAAACAGAAATACAAGATATGTTGATCCATGAGGGATAATTACGACTGAATCATTGTTCGACCATGTCTCTTTAACCCAACCAAACTTGATGTGAACTTTTTTTTAAATGTATCTATTCATGTTTCTATTAAAGAACACGTATTTCTTAAATCGTTGTTTTGAAATATCCGCGATAAGGCGAGATAGGAGAGCCTCCACGCGAGTACAGCCCGATGTACCCAAACCATATCACCGGCTACACCACTAGTTGGGGTATATATGTTCCATGCAATTTTGGAAAATACCTATGAAGTACCTGATTGTGTACGCTGTTTACTCCTGAAATGATATGATTAAAATATAAGTCCTACACAAAGCCGACTGATAGTGGACCATACCATTATGAAAGTGAAAGTCTCATACTGCTTTCCTCCACGAATTTTCCATTTAGAAATCAGTACACCCAGTGCCCTACTAGCCGAGATTGCCGACATTGAGACTGTTGAGATATATCAGCAAATCCTTATATACAGGTTAGATAAAATTGGAGATAATAAACATCCTTGTCGCAATCCACACTTTACATTAACATACGCTCGTTTGAGACCATTAATTCCGACACATGACTGAACGTTTTCATAGAGAGTCACAACTGCTTGATACATACTTGTATACCCAACTATACCCACTTATTTATTTCCACAAAAAACTTCAATACAATGATAAGCCTTCTTCCAGTCAGATTAAAATCGACAGTTTTCTCGAGGAATGAAAATTAAAAAATATTGCATCTACCGGGATACGAACTCATATCGTCCATGTTCTGACGCAATTCAGTCCATCAATGACAGGACCTCCAACAAAAGCTTTCGGTACAAGAAAGTAGGGGCACATAACTCCAAACAGCTATCCTTACGTCTGTTCCAAATGCTTTCAAAACGGCGACCGTTTAAAAAAATTATGTGATTAGTCAGCTATTTGACTGGGCTTCGTCTGCGCTAAACTGGTTCGGAAATAACGTCTATACGGGATGTTCTCAGACCATGTGGCGAGGAATCTACGGAACCAGTTCGTATCCCGATGCACTATTATGCAATTTTTATTCTTTGGAACAAGGTCGAGATTAATCAGTCTGAGACTTTTTCAGATGTATGAAGGCGGAACATATCTGTTTTCCCATACTTTTTAAGTTTCAATAATTTAATTCAATTTTGATATATGTTCAGTTGTATTTCTTTACTTCCGAAGCCCTTTGCTTACCAACAGAAGTTGGTTGGTCTATACATGATCATTCAATACCCAAAGTTATTCCTCTGTACGATGAGTTTTCACGTACCTATGTTGAGAGTATTTCTTCAATGTCACAATCCACACGTTCATTTACTCTAGCTTGTTTGTCTCGTAACTGGGTCAGATATTAGACATCAACTACGGACATTTCCAATTCTTCTCTAGCTGATACTCTCTCACCTATTTTCTTTGTGTGTGTCATGTCAGCTTCACCACATCGTGATGACAGCTATTGTTTTCTCTCTTCTGATGGTATGTGGGTCACATCGGCTATGGACATGTAGAGACCATGTAGCCCCACAGTGACACGAGATCCATGAAACACTGTGTTACTATATACTGTAATTCGTTCCTGGTCTGTTGTGACTATTCGGTGTATACTTACTTCACAATAAAATCACTCTATAAACCTGATCGTGCTAAAAGGTTTGCTTAAGAACGTTAAAGTCTAAATTATAACATATAAAATGACTACACATAACAGTGTTGATTAAGTCAAAATTACAGTTTTGTTTAATATCCCATGTGAGTCTTTTTTAATTGGACCAACAAAAGTATTTCCTGCTGTTAAAATGTCACATTTATCCTATTATACATGTAATTGTAATTTGAATCCAAATAGGTAATAAGAAAACGTCATTTAATTACATTACAAACATAATCATATTTGAAAGCATTTAAATGCACGTATGCAATTGTTTTTACATTATTTGGACAGTCCAGGACTTACTATGCCATTAACACAACTTTAAGTAATCCTATCGAAAGATAATAAAAGAATTAATTAATCTGAATACATACACGAGCAAGTTACCGGTCAACTCTCCAGTTACATCTCCACTCATGAACCGTACACGTATAATTTCAGCAGTGAGTCTTAACTTATATCATTGAACATACATGTATGGTCAGCTGTGTTTTCCCAAGCTGCTATCGCGGATTAAGATAATCTGTATCAACATTGCCTAAATGCGGGACGCAGGTACTTTTTAAATGTGTCCCTGGCAACTGGTAGACTACCATCGGATCTAATTAGCAACCACGGTTATAAGTACGAATTTATCCTGACAGTTTCCTGTTAAAACATGTTCATAACACACATACCTACGTCTTGCTTAGTATCCACATTGTGCCTTTTTAAAATAGGGTCACTATCTATCAAACACTAACTATTTGACGATTATTTGACAAGCTGACAAAATTTTTGACATGTTGACATGGAAAACATGGCAGCTAATGTAATAATAATTCTAATTACACTTACCGGATTTGTTTTATGTGTATGGAGTTGATAATTATTATGATGTTATTGATTTAAAGATAATTTTAGACCAATAATGACTTTATATGATATTTTTATTCTATATAAAGAGATTATTAACCAAGTGTGTTTCCGTATCATTAATGTCAATATTTGGAATGATAATTTTATTATGCGATCCTTTGGCGAGCGCAATACTATATTTTATTAATTCCCGATAAATGAAACATTGATGACCTTTAGCCTTGTTTACGGTGTGTAATGACATTAAGATATATGATTACCCACGTATGTGTCATAACACCTTCAACTAATTAACGAGGAACTTTGACACTGCCTTGACTACTTTATTCATTCATAAAACGAACGTGAATAATTTATTTATACATGAAATTACAAGTAATTTACGACAACACTTAGATCTATAATTAATGTTTATCTAATTCTTCAGTTAATTCATGAAATCTTACTCACCGCAATGATTTGAATGAACCATTAACAAATATATCATGACTAGAGCAGAGCCAATGACCACAAAGTTGAGAATACAGCAAGAGTTTTTGCATTCATTCTTACCGTTGGGAATGACATTGCAACGAAAAACGGTCTCTCGATGAAACAACGTGTATGTAAGGATACACAGTGACTATATACTCACGAGACAAAATAACCAAAAGGAACGGCATTTCAACAGCGACCTTAATCTTAAACTTCATTTTAATGAGGTTGTTTTACATTTGTTTAGACGACGAGAAACATGCGAATGTCGGCCGCCATGACATGACGTTATTCAAAGGACGGATAACTCGAGCAGGGAGATTTTATATTGCGTACGCTTCCTTCAGAATGACTAGTGCAACTGGTTTCGTTTACCGAACATCACGAATTATAGAATAGTTTGATTTGATAGTTTGAGTGTGAATATTTAACTTCGCAATAATATTAACTTATAGATGCTGTGACAGGATTGATAATACTCCGCTGTTCCGTTCTTTTACAGGGACAACACAAATATATTTATAAATTCAATAAATCGTATGAAATACAAGCTGGTAATAAATAGGATAGATAACTCGTTCCTCTTTCATTTCAAGTTTATGTCCCTCGTGAAATAATTTTGGTTTGTCTCTCGCCAAGTCTCGAGACAAAGCAAAATTATTTCACGTGGGACATAAACTTGATATGAAAGGGGAACGAGTAAGATATCCTATAACTATTCACTCGTGACATAAACTTGATATGAAAGGGGAACGAGTTAGATATCCTATAAATACCCCGACTTACAGTGCGGGAATAACGCGTCTGTCTGTCGCTATTCTTTTAAATATACATGTAGCTGTATTATAATTATAGTTGATAAGGCATTAAATGTGTTTATTCTCTTCTGTAGATGTGCATTTTAACAATGATCGACATTGCACTGAACATATCTGCTCTGCGTAGGAGAAAACGTGTACACAAACAATGTACATGTATTTTATAATACTTACCAACAACTTTTGTATCCTTCGCGTTTATTTTTATAAACACATGTATTTTATTAATCTTGGAGCATGATACCATTTAACATGTTACGCCCAAAACCCTTTATAGATGGCAATTTGCTGGGGATAGTTCCATCAACCTGCAGCATAATGATATCAGAGAAAATGAGCTGACACATGGAGCTAGTTACTGCTCGTTACTACATGTTACACACAGTGTATGGTCCTCTCTTAAGCATCAGTAAGTAGCTAACGTAGTTGTTGAATATTCTCTTTTGAAAATACATCGATATTGCAATTTGTTAACTGAGATTTGTAACTATGACATGTTGGTATATATGCTATCTACGATCACCTATCATGAGGTTGGTATCCAGAGATATCGTTCCTTTCATAAATCCCCTTCAACGATTCCGCTTGTTTCACCATACATTGAACGTTACAACGTCCCAGAAATCACCACATGTTCATACAATTGTTTTTATTTATTTTCAATATAGCCTATATTCACTTTCAAATCCAAGTTTTAAGTGGTGTATATTTCTTACATTATATACATTAAAATATATCACTCTAAATCTAAAAGTGAAACAAAAAAACGAATACGTTTAACCAACACGTCTTTAACTTGTTAAAAGCGTTGATGTTATCTCTGACACATACAGTATAATGTGATCTGTGGTATGTCTCCAGGGGCGGATAGCGCAGTGGTTAGCGCGTTCGGCTACGGATCAAGAGGTCCGGGGTTCGAATCCCGCCAGGGGCACGGCAACTTTGTCTGCAGTAGAGAACTGTTCTACACGCAATGCTACACTGAATTTCAGTGCAGTACCACCCATGTTTCGCTAGTTCCAGTGGATGCTCGCAGGTTTCACCGCAATACATAGCCACGTTGTTTTTCAGGCTTTCTCCCTGCCATAATACTAGCAGCCGCGATATAAGTGAAATACTTTTGAGAATTACTCACCCCACCTCACCTGTATGTCTCCATCTCGGTTCAACTGTACTTAGATGATAACGTTCCACTGGAGCTCAATCCAGGTACACAGGACAACACAGAAATATCCAGTGGGCTGATTTAAGGGGAGGAGAGAACAAACAAGATGGCTGCCTTTTATAAGGAATACATTTAATGGAGACGCTAATGTGATCGTGTGTAACGTGTACCATTATTTTATTTATTGTATATTTTAGACATTTATCGTATGGCTGAGTGGTACGTTCTTTTGCTGAATGTATCTTCGGTTTGTTAGTGGATAATAAATATTTTTCCCATCTCTTCTTCTGTGATCATTATTCTTGATTCTGGTCCGTGAAGGTTGTCTGAACTTGTCTGTAGTTCAATGATGATAGTACTATGCACACAGTTATTTTTTTATCAATGCATGCATTGACATATATGTTGCGTAAAGGGTAAGAGCAGAAAACAATAGAAAACAGTTACACAAGTAGAAAACAATCATTATTAATGGTAGACATAATAAGTGTATGTAACAACGGTAATTGTCCTCAACATGCTGTGAGCCATGATTGCAACATAATGAGGTACACGGTTGTTATGCTTGTGATGTGTTCATTGCTTCTCATTGAATCATATATTAACGTCTTTCACAACATTTGTTTCAGTTATAACTTGGGTGTAAAACTCGACTCATCACTCAACATGGAGAAACATATCAATGAGCTTGTCAGAATATGCTATTTTCACCTCCGAAACATGGGTAAGATACGTCATCTTCTCACGGAACAAGCAGCTGCAGCACTTGCACGATCTATGATCCTCTCCAGGATCGACTATTGTAATAGTCTGCTCGCTGGGGCTCCAGCGCGCCAGATCAGAAGACTACAGAACATCCAGAACGCTGCCGCCAGAATTGTCACCCTGTCCAAAAAGTCATGTCACATCACCCCCGTGCTCAAACAACTTCACTGGCTACCGGTCAAGGAACGGATACGTTTCAAGATCCTCACCCTCACATATCAATGCGTCAATGATTCAGCGCCAGGTTATCTCTGCGATCTAGTCGTAAACTATGTGCCAACAAGAACTCTCCGTTCAAGTGACCAAATGTTACTCAACATCCCTCACATCAAGCTCAAGACATTTGGGGGAAGATCGTTCGAATACAACGCTGCCACGGAATGGAACTCCCTCCCAATTGACTTGAAAATAAGCCCAACTCTCACACAGTTCAAAAAGAATCTGAAGACATACCTGTTCAACAATAAACAATGATCTCTGAACTCTGTTAGCGCTTTGAGCACATCTAATGTGGAATCTAGCGCAATATAAGACTTCATATTATTATTATTATCATTATTATTACTTCCCGCAATGGGAAGAAGGTCAAGGATGGAGCTACGGAAAGTGTCGTTATCTACATGTGTATGTTATCAGGGAATTTCTTTTCGTTGACACGGAATAGTTCTCGCAGTATAGGGAGGTTCATTGTGATCTCTGTTCAAGGGGACATTTTGTTGATCCATAATTGTTGGCATTAGCTTCTCTGAAGATATCATCACATGCCAAACATGGTAGCTTATTGCATAGTTACTCTGCCTGCAGATGACTTCGATTGCAGAATTATGCATGCCCAACGTCGCATGAGAGGAAATTGTTGACGTATTACTACACAATTCTTGTTGGATAACATTAACACCAATAGACGATTTACGGAAGCCATAACACAGTTACTAAGGCCTTCTGATATTTATAATGATCATTATTCTAACATCAAGTCACACATGAATTATATTTGGCACACCACCAATATACCTTTCTGAATCAAGAATGAAATGAGACGGCACGTCACGCTTGATATGTAATCACTAACAGAGAAGTAATGATAAGCAGGAATATTTATCACATTTGACAAAGCAAAGCATTTTCGTTATGTGAGCCTTACCATAATTTTTCGTCCTACGATGTGAGCATACCAACATGCCTCTTTTAGGTACAGATGCAAACCTTGAGTCATTGTGTTGCCTAATATGTTCGTCAATATGTAATAATGATCCGAAAATGTGGTCTGTGAAGATGAAGCGTCCCCTGACTGGTATAAGTTGCAGGAGATCTCCTGTCGAAGTAACATTCATATCTCCGAAGAAGATTGTCATTGGTTTAAATAGCGCATATGAACATATTGAAACTTTCAAACATATGAGATAGTTTTCACCCAAGATTTTAGTGATGAAATATCTATATATTATAAATTAAAAAAGGGTATTGTTATCAATAATCGGTGTTTATTTTAACTAAAAGCAGTATTTATTATCTGCAAACAGTTCGTGTACCATCAACGGTACCTGATATATGAAGTCGTGAATGCCACAGCAGCCTTGTGATTGTACCCCTTATTATTCTCATTTCCTAGCTACAATGTACACATCAAAGAGGTATTTTTCAATTTTTGACAGCTGAGAGAATACACTTTAATAGTGCACTGATATAATTGAAAATTGTTAATTCTACCCATAAATGATATATATGTCAATGTAAATCATGGGTGTGTTAAATATATATACTGCTGTAGGCGGTAACACTTTCAGTCTCAAAATAGCAATGCAGTGTGAGCTTAATTGTTTACCCTCATGGTCAGTGACCACAGAGGTCAGCGTCATCACCAGCATTCTTGTAGCATAATGTATTCATTGTCTACAATTAGTGTAATATTAATAGTATAAGTAGCATGGGGTGCTTGCAATCTTTTATCAGCCCTGTGAATTAGAAGTCAATACTTTGTCTGGCAGCGTCCTGAGAAACCTTCCTACAATGTGTAATTCAATATGGCAGCCTCCATGCATTGCACACTAGCAACGCCGATATATATAGGCATAGAGACCTTATAGTCCCTACGCAGAAATACATACATTGAATTACTCTGCGTAAACGTGCAACTAGCTATAGATTCGATAATTGAACAAAATAGTTATTGTTACTAGATATAATATAATTGCAATTTTGTCAACATTATGCAAATAGTTTCCAGTTCGATATGTTCAGTCAGTTTACAATTACTCAATGTAATATCTTAATCATACTGGATCCACTTTATGACGTAAATGTAGAGCTGGTTACTTTGTTATCCCTTATAAAGGCAACTTTATAACTAAAAACTAGAAAGCTTAATCTAGTTGTCCGGACTCCTTCGATGGAGATTATAAATTGTAGATTTTTTGACTCTGTGCCTCCTACTGAGGATCACAGGGGCCACAACTTACATATTTTGTTTAGCTATTGTCCTCGTCTTCTCAAGAATGATACGCCATAAAAAGCCAATGGGGATGATCCTTCTCTTTTCAACCTTATAGAACACTGGATACGCTACAGAGCTATCGGTTCGGTTTTTTAAAAAAATAAACGGCATTCTTAAATAAATCGAATATATTATTATTTGAGTAAACAGATGTTCCTTGTCATTTGGTATTGAAATATGGTGTGAAAATCCCTTTTCAAACATCGTGAATCGTAAATGTTATATTTCACGAAAGTTATATATCATGTGCTATTACACAACACGCAATCAGTTGAACATATCAAACCCGCTATTATCGCTTTGTATGATTTATTTCAGTAGTTCCTTTAAAAATCAGTTGAACACATTTTTCAATATATCATTTCTCACTTACCGTGTTGGTATGAGTCATGAGTATGTGACATGAACAACAAATTAAATACAATTTTCAACTCAGCTGGGTGTAGTTACAATGTATGCTGTAACGGTTGTTAACCTGTGAAAGTTTACCTGTTTACCTAAAGGTTTTATGTGCTCGGGAGCCTCAGAAGATAAGCAGCGTTACTACATCCCCATATTGCACTCCAATTACCATCAAAACACAACTCGCTATCAAAGATAAGATGTCGGTATTAAAACACATAAGATGAATCGCAGAGACGATAACGCTTGTTCTGGATATTGCTCTGGGATCCTATGTTTCTCTATAGTAGGGGAGCTGGAACTTTTACACTCATAACATGTTGATCCTTATATCTCATCTATGTTTTATGAGATTTTCAAGTGCCAGCAACTGTTTCTTTAATAATCATCATTCACACCAACTGTGAGTTTCGGTTAAGAATGATTACACAATTTGTATTTAAGAGAATTGTTCGTATAGAACATAGCAACAAATGAGTATCACAAATATAGTGATTTGTGGCGAAAGGGCATTTTTAGAATTCTTTAGAATTGCATTCAAGTTTATTACAGGCAAAGTTGTGAGACACAGATTCATGACAGAGCATAGACACATTAACAAATAAGAATATGAAGAGTTTCCAGAGAACATTTTAATTTGACGTTTCGGAGTAAGGTGACTCTTTAATCATGTAAAATGTAGGATCGCGAAGGAGTGAGGATAAAAGGACTTGACTTCAGTATGTACTCCGAAACATCATGTCTTTTCACATTAATAAGTTGTTATCCACAAAATCTTATTGTTCTTGTGCATGTCATTTCTAAGTTCCCTTCAAAGACTTAATTACTAAATTAATTCTTAGGGATATCAATAATAAGTGTAATATGAAGTTATCATCATCAATTTTACATTTCCTTATAGAATATCATGAGGCAAACGGTACAATATTATACATACATTATGTGACAAGAATTTCCAGCGCACTAGCAACATTCGTTAGAGAAACGCACAATGCATTTTTTTTTTAAATTTGGTTCTTAGTTTAAACACCTTATATTAGAATGTTTTTCAATAGGTTATCATAATCAACCAATAAGTTCATAAGTAAAACATGTTGTATATAACTGGATAGTAATGGCAATATTACTCACCATGTTTATATGCTTGTTATACCAGGATGACATGTACATGAAGTTCATCTTCAAACTGCGCTGTACAATATGAACAAAAAGAATCTGCCCGTTAACAATAGTATAATAAGCATTGATTTTCGTACTGAAACCATGTATATTACAACTTAGTTTTGTCATGCATATCCGTAAACCTGCCTAATATAGATTAAACTTTAGGAGAACTTGATATGAATATGTCATGGTTCCATTCATGGAAGTTTACATCTTAACATTGTTGTAAAAAAATTCGAGAAGGTAGAACGTATAAACCCTACATTCCAAGATGACGAGAATTAGCAGTTTCTAGAATTATATCAACCAACCTATTTCAGAGAGCTAAACTAATGGTAATACTTGCTTAATGCCGGTAGCGTTACCATTCTTGAGATTCTTTTACCGCCTGAAAAGATTTCCTGGTCTGTCATAATTGTCATCATTTCATTATTACTATGAAGGCACTAAGCTATTTCATAAGGTAATATATATGAGAAAATCCAAAAAAGGTAAATTGATGTTTTTCTAAGTTTTCGTAACCTCATTGAGTTTGATAATCATCCATATTATCATATGTTTGTCCTTCACTATGATTACTAATCAAATATTTACAAATCTGAACATTAGATGGACCTTTTCATTTACATTGTCTGTAAATAATTAAATATTCTTCTAAAATCAAGGCGTACAAAAACGAGATGTATTCTATTTAAATGGCAATTCGAGCTCTCAGAAGCTCACGTATCTGTTTGAACAGTCCCAGAAAAACAAGATTAGTCATCAATTTCGCTCCATTAATGTTTATTTGACGAAGATAATATAAGTACACGTTTTCCCTTCTTCAGATATTTTTTCTAAAAATCAAAGAATTAAGCTGGCATATGATATCCACGAAGATAAAGGTATAAGTGGCTAATTTTCAATGTTTGCTTATCAAACCGTACCCACCACGAATGACAACCAAACATGTATTCATGGTTTTTTGGTCAATTATAAAAAACTGTCTCCTATTCGAGTGGATTGCAACAGTTTACAGTTGTTGTAAGACGGACACAGTTATGCTACAAATGGAATGCTTCTCAACTTGCACGGAAAATGGCAACGAACTCAAAATGAAATTGTCGTTTTATGAACGTAATATTGCTAGCGTACGCAGTCGGGCAAAACAATTTCACATCTTTGGTACTCGCTCGCCAATTTCCAAGCATTTACTTGCCTTTTAAAAAAAATATTCGGAGGTAGTTAGCACTATATGTTTTAACCTGCAAGGTTTTCAAAGTCTTTTTCTTGATGCTATAGTTATGCTGTTCTTATATTTAGTAGGTAAATTTAGGTCTGCACAAGTGGTATAAAGCGTAGAAGTTGTTACTGGTTCAAACTACGGGGATCTTTTAAAAACATGCATGTTTCAGGGCGATGTAGGACTGTTTGAGAAGCGTTGTATACTTGAAGATCAAAGCTAAACAGGCAAGATTACCACTCAGTCCCCGGTGGTAAGATTTCTTCAACGTTAACATTTAGATAAGGAAGGTTTATACAGATTTACGTTATGCAAACTACTAATTTGAAAAGCAGTAACTGTTGTACATGGTCTGAAAATCACAAATAAAACACTGTGATAACAGATGCTTATATAACTGTAACTGCCATGTGCAGTTGGTGGGGGCGGGATAGCGTAGTGGTTAGCGCGTTCGGCTTCGGATCAAGAGGTACGGGGTTCGAATCCCGCCAGGGGCACGGTAACTTTGTCTGCAGTAGAGAACTGTTCTACACGCAGTAAGGTTTGGGTGCAATGCTACACTGAATTTCAGCTAGTTCCATGATTTCACCGCAATGCATGCTACATAATAGTAGTAGCAGCCGCGATATAAGTGAAATACTCTTGAAAGCGGCGTTAAACTCCAAATCACTCACTCACTCACTGTCACTGACACAGTTGGTGACATCATGACTTTAACTTGACTTAAAACAGTACTTGTGTATATTTTCACAATAATGCATACTTCAATACCAATTGACAACGAAACAGGTTCAGAAACAGACGTAGCACACGTTATCCGAGACCTCATCATACTGAGTAGGGTTACACCAGACTCGCCTAGAAAGACAGTTATAGCGTTATAATCAGCCAGTCTGGCAGCCAGAAGGACAGCACCAGACTGTTACAACATATGCTGCTCTTACTCAAACTATAATTGCTTTGTGCAGAGATAAATCTCCATGTGTTTGTTTGATATATCAGATTGTTAAATCCAGTAGAAAACGTATCATGATAAACAGTTTGATATCTCAATAAGACGTGTGTATGAATACCTAGACACACTGACATGTAGGATGTCTAACACACCTTTGTAAACCAGCTCGGTGTGATGTGTAGGATAATGTGAGCTATCTTCTTCAAACAAACAAAGAATCGTTGACTTCATGTAAGATTTACACTGTTAACTGTGAACTTTAGAATGCAGGAGCGTTGGTTAATCCAACACAGCTCCTGAAACGAAGACTGTAATGAGGAAGCGAACGTTATTATCAATTGCATATAATCGTAAATATGGAATGCAAAACACATATTATATGAGACTTATTGGATATTTAAAAGCTTCTGGCTTAAGGTTTGGGTTAATTTTTAAAATGACTGTATGTAGCTGAAGAATTACATTTACTCATTGTGAGAACATCATTCTATAATTACCAGACTTCCAGCAAAGTGGCTTGCCAGTTCCGAAACGAAGCATGTTAAAGGCACCTTTGACTTACATGTTTTCATCCTGTTTGTACTGTTTCTATTGGACCAAGACTTCACAGAAATCATTCCTGACACAAACACAAGCACTGTTTACAAACACTGTATAGAGAGCCGGTGTGTCTCCAGAACTCAGGCTGTCCATCACCACTCTCTTCTGTACCACTTCTGCACACGTGGTTACCATGTGCTTATGGCTTTGTATGTTGCAACATTGCTTAAAATAATCCAACTTGTATGTCTGTATAATAGTCATGGCAACGAGATTCATACATGTGAAAAAGCAATCAATTTTAATTGATAAACTTTAAATTTTATCTTTTCAAAATTAGCTTTTAATAATATCGTGATACATTTCCAGTGTTTTTACTGCCTTTTCTCATTTGCTTTTTTTTAAAACTGAAGTATTTCACTTAACTTGCTCCCTGCTAATGGCTGCAGTATTGCCCAAGTGGCAATAACTCACTCATTCACATACATGCGAAATGACAGCTGCATCCCAACAGTTTGTTCGTCTACATGTTAAAATCCAAGTGCGAAAACGAATATGTAATTTGGATAATTTTTGAACGAGTTGTGCATTAGATATAAGTGTCATCTAAGTAGTGAAAGCGTCGAGGCGAAATGGTCGTGTGGTAAGGTGTACAGTCAGTGCTGGCGATAGTTGCCTTACTCTGAGGGTGTGGGTTCGAATCCTGCAAGTCCCGAAAAAGTACAAGAATGTGTACTATTGAAGGTAGTGTTATCCCAAATGTAGCCGTGTCTAGTGCATTGCTTCAACTGTAGCGACAGAGGATCAAACTTTGTCCTTGTTTACAGTAATCATTCTCAAACAGTGATGGAAGTTTTCGCACTTAGGCTTGACTATGGCTTTTTCTAATTTATTTTATTTTGGAAATACGTGTTCTATATCGACTAATTATATATAAATGAGAAAAATGCCATCAAAAGTACACTCGTTGAGGATAAATGAAAATACATGACTAATGTTTGACGCTTTCGCCGATTGCTTATTTGAGATTTTTAAAGAGGGAAGTAAAAACTTGGTTTGGTTTTCGCAATGGTACGACACCTCAAAGACATAATAAATTGCATGATATTTTCACTAGGCATGTAGTTCAACATAGTAGTTCTAATCAACGGAAACTAAACTAAAAATCCATGTTATAAGATATTTGCCAATCTTACATCTTAAAAATTCCTATTGTATGTATTGTGGGCTTCGTTAGTTCAATATAGTATACCCGCTTGCTGTTCTTAAAACTAGCTACACTATTTATTGAACAGATACGTATACATTCGACCATAAGGTTTTGCCATTAACATTCATGATATTTGATTTGAATTTGAAGTATGATATGAAAATCATGGAAATGGTTGAACATATGTAATTAATCTAAAACAGGCATACAAAAAGAGAAACGCCAAAAGTCCATTCACGTACATTTTTGTATTTACATAAGCATTTTGACGAATATTACTTGTCCAAGCAATTTAAGTACACGTTGTGTGCACAACTATACATTCAACTTTAATTTTCTCTATGAAACCTTTTTGTTACCGTATGACATGTTTACTATTAGATAACATGAACCACCCTACAGGAAGATTCGGTTGGATATGAGGTTGATTGAGTTCACGTTAATGGCGATAAGTAGACACAAGATCATCATTTAGGATGGATTGATACCTAACAGGTTGGGATTCTGTCATGGAAGAGGACCACTGTCTTGATATTCGCCGATGTATCCCGTAAACTAGGATAGTGTATATAATTGTAATAAATAAATATCTACAATATTTGAAAGAAAATCATTTTAACAACCAGTAGCAATAGACCTAATTTTCCATGCTGTACATCAGTGAATTATACGCATTTCAAGAGTGTTTGTACACTGACTTGGCATCACTGAACATGGCCTCCCGTCTATAAAGACACGTGTAGACCACGTGTTACATAACAGACACCAATGATGCCCACTAGAAAACACTCAAACTACTTAGGCGTGTGATTTGCACACCTGTGGGTATTCATATCAAAGGATATATTATCGAGTACTTGAGAGAAGAACTTTAAGATGAGAGAGATAGGTCGATAAAGTTTTAAAAGGAGATAACGATTTGGTGCAGACATGTTGCTTATATTATATTTTAAAGCTAAAATCTACATAAAATGGGTAAAATATAACATCTTTCCTTTAACGTTTTCTGACATGTAAAAGTCAAGACTTAAGCCAATCTTAAACAATTCATCTTCGTTTGAATCACGCAACTTTAAATTGTGTACTCTGTTTTGATATATTCCCTTAACGGCTGATCATGGTGTTAGGTTAGAGTTATAGAGCGAGGTGAAATGAGTTTTGGGTTGACGTCGACTTAAGTTCCATCAAATCATCTGCTATTCTACTGCATAATGAAAGTTGTCCGTTGTCGAAACAAGTGAACGTTGGCTTACACTGGCGAATTGTGATATTGATGATGCACTGTTGCGTTGTACTCCAGTCTCCTAATTAGATCAGTTCTCAGTTGAGTAATGTGCAGTGTCCCTAGTTGGTTTCAGACGCTGTTGATATGAGATTCTGGTGAATAAAAAACAGAAAGTACATGTGTTATTGTTCAAGTCACTCAGACAAGATGTAACATAGTATTAAATAATGTAATTGAAGATTTCCATAAAGGTCTAGTTACATCCTTGCTTCGTTGTATTGACTCTCATCCAAACAAATCGGACGTGGGACCTGTAAGTCGGCCATTACGAAAAAAAGTAATTACCTTGTTTTCTAACCTTTTAATATTTGAATTGCACCATTGTAATGAGTCCACTTTAGTCGACGTCAGAATTTCAAATATACATAAATAAGATAAAATGGATTTAAATAAATAAATAATATCATGAATAATCATTCTATATGTTGGTGCACTGACATATCATGTTTCTACTACTGGGCGGAGTTTTTCGGAGTTGCTGGTTCACTACATTGAGTTGCTGAAAGGTATGATGTGGGCAGTAAATACATAATACATAATAATAATAATTAAGCCTATTAATAACGTATATCATACATGATATGATTATAAAAGTATGCAATATGTGGATTCATGTAACAAATTCTAAACTACTTTAAAATTGTGATGATTGTTCTAGCATTATTGTTCACCATTGTTTTTGTCGCATCCATCAACAGAAAAACTGTTCCAATTTTGTAACAACTTATAAATTAAAAACTTGCAACGCTCTTGTTCTGAAACAATACATGTTTGTCTTCTGGAGTCTGATGTTAAATTTCAGAGATACGTTGGGCTAAATATATCACCACATTAGAAAGTGTGTCGTTAACATTTCCAAAATATTTGCAACGATACCTTAACAGATTGCTTAAAGAAATTGTCATGTCCAATGTATGTATTACTCCTCTAAAAGCAAGCAAACATTTAAACCTACCAGATATGCATTAGATAATGGTATTGCTAGTTGCAGTAGGAAGTTTTCAAAGGAGCTACAGAGACCAGTGAGTGAGTCAACCGTCCGATTTATCAGAGACAGACAGAAGAGACGCTTACTAAAAGCTAGGAAATGCCACTCTACTGAAACACATATCAGCCAGATAGAATCGTCATTGCCTAAAGCACCACGAGGAAGACCCCTTCTATTTGTTGACTTTGATGAGAAGATCCAGTCCTATGTTCGAGCCTTACGTGACGCCGGAGCTGTAGTGAACACCACAATCGTGATTGCTGGAGCTAAGGGGATAATCAACAGTGAAAATCCTGCATTACTGGACAGCATCTCTTTGACGAAACACTGGGCTCTTTCTCTCCTAGAAAGAATGGGATTTTCGTATCGCAAGGCAACCTCGAGTGCAAGGACTCTCCCTGAGAATTTTGAGGAAATCAAGAGCTAATTTCTTGAGCGGATTAATACGAATGTGTGTGAGAATGACATTCCGGACGAACTCATTGTGAACTTCGACCAGACTGGCCTTAAATACGTACCTTGTGGTCAGTGGACAATGACTGAGAAAGGTTCAAAACGTGTTGAGATTGGTGGACTCAACGATAAGAGGATGATCACGGGTGTAGTGGCATCGACTATGAGTGGTGATCTACTGCAACTACAACTCATCTATGACGGGAAAACTCAGCGCAGTCATCCCCAGGGTGTTAAGTTTCCTGCAGACTATAGCATATCACTCATTCGGAAAACCACTGGTCAACTGCTGAAACTATGGATGCCTATGCTGATAACATCTTAGTTCCCTACCTGAATCGAGTCAAGAAAGACTTGAAACTACCAAAACGACAGAAATCTCTCGTGATTTTGGATATGTTTAAGTGCCACCAAAATAAAGACTTTCTATCAAAACTGAAGAAAAATCACATTAATGTGGTATTCGTCCCTCCAAACTGCACCGATGCTCTTCAGCCACAAGACGTGTGTGTGTGAACAAACCATTGAAGACATTCTGAGGACACATTTCACTAACTGGTACTCTGAGCAGGTGACGGACATGATGAAAGATGGTGAAGCAGTGAATGTGAATGTGGATATGAGAGCGTCAACCATGAAACCTCTCCATGCTCAGTGGATCATATCCACTTACACTGAACTGAAGTCACGCGTGGAGATGCTGAAGTCGGCGTTCATCAAACCTGGAATCGCCGAAGTTGTCTGTTCAGCCCGCCGTGAATGACACTGTACAGCTGTACTATCTTGTGCGAGATCAGTGATCAGTGATCAAGTGTGTAGCGTGAACATAATCAGAGCTCTTGTCATCAAAATGACATGGCTTTTATAGCACATCTGCCAAAAACAAGCATACATGTGTTTTGTAATTGGTTACATGTATAGTGCTTTTTGTTATAATTATTTTGCTGACTTGACCAAAATAAATATTTCCATTAATAAAGTGTATCAACCAAAGGATTATCAAGTTTTTATTCATTTGTTGAATACAGCACTAGAAACTGCGCATGCGCTATTCTTAAAAACAGCTCGATGGTTCGTACAGTGAGTGGTGAAGATATTTTTAATGAATTAATTGGGAAATTTTCGTGGTACGGAAAATTTCGTGGTTCAAGCTCTACCCACGAAAACCACGAAAATTACCAACCACGAAAATTTCCCGGTATACGGTATGTTAGTCTACAGTTTTTCTCATTTTTTTCAAAAGAAAAGATTCTTGTACATAACTTGTCTTATCTTTGCAACGACCGAAAAGGGGGAATATATATTTCAACACAGAGATATAGATTGTGGTATCGCTCTTTAGGATAAGATATTTGATGATATGAGAAACTAAGATAAAAGCGTAGACCAAACATTAAAGCAGAAAAAGTAAATATATTTTACACAACCTATATAAATGAGTTAACTATTCAAATCCATTTATAACCCTTACACTTTAGGATTTTAAACCGTCGATTTGTACATAATACAATGCATACCTTCTAAAGCTGTAAACATCTAAACTATACTGACGTGCAAAAGAAACGTCCCCCAAAAAAAAATGTATCATAATTATTTTCGTTCTCGAGGTTGTAAACTGGAAACAGGGCTTTGAACATATCACCCAAACGCACACTTTGGTGAAACCCAAAGAACATGCATGTTGTGCACGTATTTTACATTAATTTTGCTCTTGCACGCTAAAACTTCCCGGATGTGTATTCAAATACCCGTATGAAGTTTCTCTATAAAATATGAACTGGATTGAGACTTGTCACCATATGCACTTATGTGACAAAGAAAACATGATTGACGTCAGCGGAAAGAGAACAAGCAATTGGTATGCTGGCAGTTGGAGTCACTCATGCTCGCATCGCAAGAACCATGGGCTGCGCCAAAAAGACAATTAATAGATTGGCCGTACGTTACAGACAAACTGGCAGGACATCAGACAGGCCCAGGAGCGGCAGACCACGAGTCACCACCCCCCAGGAAGACCAGCATTTACGGGTGCTTCATTTGAGGAATCGGTTCGTCACTATGACGTCATCAGCAGAGCATAGTCTTGGGCATCGCGTCAGCAGATGGACAATAGTCAGACGTCTTCGTGCTCATGGACTCCGCATCTACAGACCGTTCAAGGGTTTAGGGTTGACGCGTTGACGCGTGAAAATCGACGTCGTAGATTGGCCTGGGCTAGACAAGTTCGCCAATGGCAGCCACGGAATTGGTACAGAATACTGTTTTCAGACGCAAGCAGGTTTCAATTGAACAAAGCTGATGGTCGGATTCGTGTCTGTAGACGGCGTGGTGAACGGACTGCGAGATGTTGGTTCCAAGAAGTGGAACCGTTTGGCGGCGGGAGTGTGATGGTTTGGGGAGGCATTTGCGGCAATAGAAAGACAGATCTGCTTGTTGTTGAAGGCAACTTGAATGCCCGTCGGTACATTGACCTTATTTTGCGCCCTGTTGTATTGCCCTTTCTCCAAAGAAATCAGCGAATCTTGCTTCAACAAGACAATGCGTCTCCCCACACTGCTGCTGTCTCAAGAGACTTCCTAAACACCAACAACATCGGCGTCCTACCTTGGCCAGCGAAATCTCCTGATATGTCTCCTATCAAGCATCTCTGGGACCACCTCGGACGTCAGTTGAAACAACGACAACAACCCCCAATGACCAGAAATGACCTTATCAACGCCCTACAGGAAATATGGCAAAGGATACCAGATCACGTGATCCGACGACTTGTTCAATCAATGCCACGCCGTATTGAAGCATGCCTCAATGCCAGAGGTGGACACACACGCTATTAATGATTTCCTCATACATTTTTTTCTGTAATGAATCTGAAAACAAGTGATCGAAAACTGGACAAACGACCCTCTTATGAAAATGTGGCCTACAAACATGTTCAAGCTAACCAGATAGCCTTGTTAACGTGGTCAACGGTTAGATGTACTTTGGTAATCAGTATTAAACATCAAACATACCTATTGTCTTTGTGATACATATTTAATAGAGGAAAAATGTAAGGGGACGTTTCTTTTGCACGTGAGTTTATTGAGATTAAAAATAACCATTTCTTGCGTGTTATGTAAAATAAATCTTCATTGACAGCACAGCAGCTAGTTTAATATATTAAACAAAATTCAAGCATGCTGATATGTCGTAATAAAACTTTCAAGCATAACGAATATGGTGGCATGTATTATAAAATATTTCATTTCTTGGTTTTATTCTTCCCACTTTAATTGTTGGCAAATATATCGAGTAGCTTCAAACTTATCCTCATTTCAGTATCGGTAACTTGGTAAAATGGTACCTGGGTTAATAAAGTTGTTGCAGCACGCCTTTTGATTGAAGCAAAGAGATCTCTCAAAACGGAAAAGAAAGGTTACCAATTCCAGAGCAATAATTCCCAATCAATAAATTAATAAATCAATAAACGATTGTTTATGGTCAGGTTCACCAACGCAGATCCACTTCTCATCATCTCAGCATTGTTTGTTTTACATGTATATGTCTTGCGGTTTACTACGACTGTACGATGTCCTTGTTCTTTATAATCATACTATCATAATTATACTTTGTTATATATATTATGACGATTTTATTGTAAGATCGGTATTGTAAAAGAAGCTTCTGTGAAACGGAAATGAGGTCAAAGTTGGATGTCCCGGATTGTAACCCAATGTCGACCATACATTATCAAATAAACTCAGTGCAAGTTTGTTTAACACTTTAAAGTAACTTGTGATCCTTTTCGGAGATGTGCAGTATATTCAATATATAGGCATGTGCCGGTACAGACAGTTCAGTACATCAGACAAGGGTATCTATTGACAATTAACATCTCCTTTAGCAATGACGACGTTCGATATAGATTCTTTAACAGTTTTCAGACATCCTTTTTACCATCTCTTCCCTTGATAACGGTTCTATAGCGAAACAGCGCCATTATTGAACAAAGTATTTTAAATTCTGAAACTGAACTATTTGCATTAAATTTTGAATGTGTCTTGTTTCAAAACCTGGGGAAACATGTGAAAAAAACCTCATTAATGTAGAATCAAGTCATTCAACGAATATTGAACACAAAAATAATTCAACACATTGTAATATTATGGCAATAAGTGACCTGTATATTTAAACTAATCGATATGCAAATTTAACCTTATTCATGTTCTCACCTTAAAGTTAAGATTTAACTGACCAAAATATCAGTACCTTGTATATTCCAGTATTGGAATATTGGATTGTCTTGATAATTACGAGAACCGAATAACACCCATCACTCATGAGCGTAATATTACACACTTTAGGACTTGCTTACAGGATATATTGCAAATGATTAGGTAGCTTGGGATTTAAATAACAATCCTGATTATGTCTTTGTAATATGTGAACTTAACTGCGAGGGATGTCCCAGAAATATCTGGCCTGACCATGGAAACTGAAACTTTTGCGAAACCCCTCGTAACAGTCCATACATCTTCAGACCAATTGCAGTATGCAGATTGGTATTATGCCAACCTTCACTCCATGTTACGTAACAGTGATCTATTGTCTTTGAAGTAGAAAACACTTAGTCTATCTACTTCACACACTTGGTTTATATGCCAGTCTCCAACAGATGTAGACTCTTATCAAGATGAGCTACTTGAAGCATGATGCAACGGGGCCTATACAGGCCATTGTCTGTTTAACGTTGATCATATTTATTACGTGATAATTGGAATGAAAATTGGAACGAACATTATCATTCTTGAATAAGGTTTAATGAGTACATATTCTTGTTTTTAATTCTTCGGCATATCCATATATATTTTCTCTACAATTGCATACTTCAAACAAAAGATTAATTGACTGCTGTTTTATGATGTTCATGTTCACCAGAACAATTAAAATACCATTTTCGTTGACTAATTATGATACATTTAGAACAATGTGTTAAGCGCCACTTACTTTGATTTGGTAATATATATTCTAGCCAAGAAGTTGAAATTTCTATCGTAGATACCTCATGGCACAAATAACTTACGTAACAATGATGTAAATATTTACGAATGCTGTTGTTTTCATCAAAGAATACCCTTGTCATTAATAATCTGGCAATTCATCTATTTTTAGCAATTGAAAAAGAAACACATTTATTGTAACCACAAAAAACATAACACTGCCATTTTCATGATGCTGTACAGTGCTCTAAAGTACTTCTACAATGTCTTCGTGATGCGAATTGTTTTATATATCCATCTATAGTTTCTTGAGCGAAGTCAGCGTCAAATTGTTATAACAACATCAAATTCTAACAAATTCTAACAAATTCTAACAAATTCTAACATATTCTAAATTGAAAAGCAACAGTAACACATAACGTTGTTTGTCGAGGATACATTCACATCTTCATGTTAACAAATCAGAGAGAGAGAGAGAGAGAGAGAGAGAGAGAGAGAGAGAGAGAGAGAGAGAGAGAGACAGAGAGACAGAGAGAGAGAGAGAGAGAGAGAGAGAGAGAGAGAGAGATACAGACAGACATACAGACAGACAGAGACAGACAGACAGACAGAGACAGACAGACAGAGAGACAGACAGACAGAGACAGAGAGACAGAGACAGAGACAGAGAGAGAAAGAGACACACACATCCACAAACACAGACAGTCGAAGGCAGAACAAACGTATATTATAATATACAATGTCAAAAAAGCATAATTTTTTTTAAAACCGTAAAGATAATAACACATGAATTAAAAGATTGCAGCTTTTAACCACATACCTCACTATTCCCCAGATATATACACTGAACAGAGATGAAGCGCTAATAACTAGCGACTAGGAGGAAACAGGAGAGCAGGTGTTTTGCATTAAACTCTTCGCGTACATTCTTGTAAGGGACAATGTAACGAGGCTCTGCCCAATATAAATGTCGGATTCAGATCTACAGGCAGGGCGGTTACTTTATCCTCCTATAGAAATAAACAACGTAATAAAAGCATCCACAAGTAAACATTCAAGCGAAGATAAATCTATCTTTGGGTATACCCCGGAAGTACGAGCAGATGCGAAGCTGACAATTAAGCTGGAATGTAGGAGTGTTCGATTTATATCGTCCACCTACCTAACTAGCACGAAGTCATCCTCATAGAGATTTATAATTATAGCTAGTGTGGAATGTACGTATTGAATGATTATTGTGGCATGATCAAAGCGAGAATAAATTTCGACCTTCTTCGTCTTGTTCGGTTGATCCATGACAACATGCTGCAACAACGTTGTGTGTACGTTTGTGCTATCAAGTCATTATGATGCAAATCTGTTAATGCATTCAAAGATATTATTAAATGTGAAAAAGAAACTTCACCATAAAAAATACAAAATATGTCAATACACGAGCTATACATAAGACCGAAACAGATTTACATCATATCTTCAGAAGCCAACTAAACTAAATACATATAAATTTGAATTTTTAAAACAGTATCTATTCATAACTTGAGAAACACAGGTTTTAAGAAATCGTCGTTTACAAATTGCTTATCTAGACGAGATAGGAGAGTCAAAAACGGCTTGTGCTTGTGGAAAACCATTTTGAAAGAGCGATTTCAGCACCCTATGTGTATTTGAACATAACAATAAAAGTATAATTCACTGATGTATGAACTTGTGAATTCTTCTTTACTAAACATTTGTCTATTAAATACATTCAAAATCTACATTCTCCGACAGAAGTATTGTATTTTATGCCATCTTAAAATGTCGGGACGTTTCTTTTGTACGTAAGTATAGTTCACAAATACGCTAATTCGCACTTGAAAACAACTTTTATAAGAACGTTTATTAACAAATGTTTATCTCGAGACATCACTATTAGTCTGACAGTCACACATCTATAGTGCTGCTCCTCAAGTCACCCATCTATAGTGCTGCTCTTCAAGTCACCCATCTATAGTGCTGCTCGGCAAGTCACCAATCTATAGTGCTGCTCTTCAAGTCACCCATCTATAGTGCTGCTCTTCTAGCCACCCATCTATAGTGTTGCTCCTCAAGTCACACATCCATAGTGCTGCTCCTCGAGTCACCCATCTATAGTGTTGCTCTTCATGTCACACATCTATAGTGCTGCTCTTCATGTCACACATCTATAGTGTTGCTCCTCAAGTCACACATCTATAGAGCTGCTCTTCAAGTCACACATCTATGGTGCTGCTCCTCAAGTCACACATCTATAGTGCTGCTCCTCAGGTCACACTCCTATAGTGCTGCTCTTCAAGTCACACACCTTTAGTGCTGCTCCTCAAGTCACACATCTATAGTGCTGCTCTTCAAGTCACCCATCTATAGTGCTGCTCCTCAAGTCACACATCTATAGTGCTGTTCTCTTAGTCACCCATCTATAGTGCTGCTCCTCAAGCCACACATCTATAGTGCTGCTCTCCAAGTCACCCATCTATAGTGCTGCTCTTCAAGTCACCCATCTATAGTGTTGCTTCTCAAGTCTCACATCTATAGTGCTGCTCTTCAAGTCACACATCTATAGTGCTGCTCTCCAAGTCACCCATCTATAGTGCTGCTCTTCAAGTCACCCATCTATAGTGTTACTCCTCAAGTCACACATCTATAGTGTTGCTCCTCAAGTCACACATCTATAGTGCTGCTCTCCAAGTCACCCATCTATAGTGCTGCTCTTCAAGTCACCCATCTATAGTGTTGCTCCTCAAGTCACACATCTATAGTGCTGCTCTTCAAGTCACACATCTATAGTGTTGCTTCTCAAGTCATGGTGTTCATTAGATACGGTTCATCTGCCAGTGATAGGTTGATGTCACGATTGACGTACAGTGTTGTACGTATATATTCACACCTTCATGTTAACAAATCAGAGAGAGAGAGACACACACACACAGAGACAGAGAGAGAGACACACAGAGAGACACAGAGAGAGAGAGAGAGATAGAGAGAGAGAGAGAGAGAGAGAGAGAGAGAGAGAGAGAGAGGGGGGGGGGGAGTACAGATGTTGTCGTAACTCGAGTTATGAAAATCATGTTACTGTTTACAATGTTCGTTGTAATCATTAAGTTGATATATTACGACATAGTGATAGCATATTCTGCTTTACTGACAAACTCCAACTGAATTTAATGAACAATTATCAACATGTTTTGTATTTTCAAGAGCATATTCCTTTGAATTTGACTTTCAACGATTGATAACACTTTCTCTGGTTTACTGTTCATCTGACAGTCGGACATACGATTGGATTGAAGTCAGAATATGCACATGCCAACAGAAACAATATCTCAACATTTGTCAATTCAGCCATTGTTACACCAGATTCTCCCACAGTCTAGTGATATCAGAAAGTTGTTGTAACTCAGGGTACCTGTCATAGAACCCAATGGCAGTGGAATATCTCACTTATATACTTACACTATCAAGGTAGTAGTATTAAACGGACACTCCGCATGTTATTGTAGTAACATAGGTCAAAAAATACCTAGGGTGTTATTCTATCGAGAGGTAACAACTGTTGTCGGAAATTACCCTTTTAGTGCCAATCTGTTCAGTATAGTTACATTATTAAGATGTTTAGTCGTGATTATGATCGAAAACCGGATAATGTAACGCGGCTGTCGCACGTCAGTTGTTCAAACGTAATTTTGAAAACTTATATGTAGCAGACAAAGAGACAGATATTGGTTGGTACTGTTCAAAGGAACATATAACTGGTATACGTGTAAATGGGAATTCGGCTTCACATCGTGTATTAGGCCGCTGCTCGAGTTTCATTGAAAGCAAGTTATTGTCAAATATTTGGCGTTAGGGGATACATATGCAAGTCGAGTGAGATGGTTTGGACGTAAATCAATACATTTGATATGTTTTTATGTTTTAAATCTAAATAAAAGTTTATGAAAAACTCGGAGTATCCCTTGAAACTTCAGCTTCCAAGATGGAACATATCCCGATGTCTCACTGAACCGACATGATTTGTGTTGAAGGGATTGTAAAAGAAACCAGGTTATCGTATTTGATAAGAACAAAGATATCATTTTATCTCTTCCTGTATGTGTTTATTTATGTTCTTAAATGACTATGTTGGATATAAATGTACGGTAATTAGACCACTTAATTGCTTGAAATTACCAAAGAATAACACAAAAATGTATTTGAGTTGAAAATATTCCAAATCACAATAGTCTAGTACCATTCGTTTATATAGGATTGGAACCTTGAAGCATAAACCATACAAATACAAGATGGATTTGGTATATGCTGACGACACGTAATATAACTATCGTTTTGATGAAAATTTTCCTCAAGGTAAAAACAATATTCCCTTTCTTATTTGATTGATCCAGTTAAGTTAGCACTGGCGAATCAAAAGTAGAAAGTCAAGGACACACGATAAATAAGAAGACAGGGTCATTAGCACCCCCTACCATATGGGTTCTCAATAAACCTGGCAACGTTCTTCTAAATTCCCTAAATCTAGTGAACCGGAAGAACATATTTCTAATAACTCTTATAAATCATTTTGGACAAAACCAGAAGCATGCTTCTCATTTTTGGAACTCGATCAGTTTATGCATTCAAATCTGACATCCATTTGTGTTATCCTGTCTTCCTTTCTGAGAAAAGTATCTTACTCCATTAAAAACTCTTCAATCCTATTAATGCCCAAGAAATTTGAAAGTACCAACATATTTTTCATTTGTTAAACGACAATTTAACATTTTCCATACTAAACTGATCTATTCAAACAGCAGATTAAAAGATGATAAAATTGGTCTCGAATGTAATCCTGCCTGTAATTGGAAATTTGCTTGCGAAATTTCTCATCATTATTTTATGGAATGTTTTATGTATTCTGCTATCAGGCAACATATATTTCGAGATATCAATAGAATATGTTGTAATAGAGTTCTGATAAATTTAGACTTATTGTTACATGGGAGCGAAGAGCTTCAATGACAATATTCATGTTTTTAAGGAAGTTCAAAATACATATCTTTTTCAGGAAAATTTGACAATTAACCCGCATATAATCTTTCATTGTTCATTACTCTTAATATTTTTCATGTGTATGGTTTTCTTTCCTTCTTGTAAATGGGAAACATTTCTTTCTCTTTTCTGTATATATCATTGTACATATATTACGTTTCAATATTATATGTCAGCACTGTACATAGGAGAGGGTTTCACTAAGTTGGAAAACTTGTACCCAATCCTTGTAATTGAATAAATATGTTTAAATCAAATCAAACACCTATCATTGTCCAATCTAACGTTTTGGTCTAAAATCAAGCTTTCGAAATTGTCTCCCTATGTCCAGATGAAGGTGACAAGGTTAAACGTTGTGACTCCATGTGAAACCTCTCTACACAATGGATGCATCATAAAATTAGAAGCATGAAAAATCTATCGTTGAACAATCAAAAGTCTTGGTCGAGGTTAAAGGTTTTGAACGGGCTCCTTACATCAAGGTCATGGTCATTTTGGTCAAGGTAAAACATTTTGACCTCATTTGAAATGTCTCTTCATGAGAAAGGCAATTTTCAAGTACCAGTAAAGAAGGTTATATTTTGGACAAACAATACACCCCAGCCTCCTATTCGGGGACATGAAATGCCAAAGAAATGACAAAATCCGTTTATGAAGCATAATCAGTTTAATTGTTCACCTTGATTCTCTGCCATTGTTACCGTGATATTTCCTTACGAGGTTAGTATTGATGGTAAATAGCTCTAAATCCAAACCAACTACCATGTGACACACATAACATGTTGAAAAGGTCATATGACGTACAAATATGATTGAAACAGAACACTCATAGCACAGGTTACAGGTAATTGGTACATCAGAACACAATACATAATCACACGCCTTATGGTTACAGGTATTGCACTTCTACCCAGAACATATACCTGTTCATACATGTTGTAAGTAATGACCAAGTTGATCACTTTGTCAATGAGGTTAAGCGTACAAAACTCGATACGAACACATAAACAAACATACTGCCCTTCGCAAGGCTAACTCATGCCAGTTTTGCCAGTATTACTGACTGATTTAAACCTTACAGTATATCCCTCACTTTACAGTGCTAAGATAGTGGATCGCTGTACCTGAAATGCATAGTGGGCTCTGATTTTCTAGCACCAACACCTTAAGGAAATAAGGCAAGTCTTAAATCAGTCAGTGTTGGGAACTGGCAAGAGTTATGCCTTGTGTTGGGTAGTTGATATGCAAATGAAACACTAACTTACAAACAAATTGAAAAGAAATGTAGTTTGAGGTGTAAACCAATCTTCGAAGAAGGTTATTTAATTAGGAAATGTATTATAAGTATGCACAGGGATTATTTCAAGATCATAATAGTAAACAAATTCACAAGGGGGACACACATACTTGTACAACAATAATGAAAACCCAATTAGATGATTAATTGTTTCATTCAGTCGTTGCCTAGGTCGAAGAAATACAACAAATTGTTATTAAAAGCATAAACATGGGTCGTCCATCACGACATACAACCTGAAACTCCTCATGAAATAAACACGATGATATCTTATTTCTTGATAAAGGTATGTCTGTTATGAATCGCATAATTTAATGTACAATTTTGACTTAAGTCATTTATGCAAATTCTAATCATATTTCACAAACCTTCTATTCTCTGTTTATCAATGCAAATGAGAGTATGTGTAAGTAAACTGGCTGTTTGAACAAGTTTTCGCAGTTCCTTGCGTCTCCTGGTTCTATGTAGGATACTTTCTATGTCATTTTTATAAAACGAGTCAATGAGTTGGTAAAAAACAGGCGAAAGCTAGTTTGATACCAAAACATATATGAGATTTATAAACAAAACTATTATCACATAGAATGAAGTGTAGCGTCCCATTGATTATACAATGTAGCTTAATTGCCGACACCGTTATGAACTAACTTGTCATCGAGTAATATACCATTGTGGTGTCGGTACTGATATTGTGACGTCACAAATGCAATTTATCATGACGACATATGCAGCGGTAATACACTAGTTGATATCGCCGTATCAATATCACACTGCAGTATCATTCACTGGCGAGTAATGAAGTCGCTTACGTCCTAAACAGGTTCGTGATGAAACGGCGCCATCATGATATCACATGAACCATTCCGTGCTGATTAGAAGGTGTCGCTGCGACTCCTCACAATCCTCTTCTTAAAAGCCTTCTTCATATTGTACAGGCGAGACTTCTTCTCTAGTCCAGGGACTGCCACAGTGAGACTTTTAACAAACTCACGCTTCATTTGACACAGAAGTTCTTCCATTGTCTCGCCAACTGCTTGATATCCTTCAGCCACAGAGAGTTCATATTTCGGACAATCCATCTCCTCTGCTAGACCAAGGCCTTCGTCTTCGGTCACAGCCCGTGCGGTCAGAAGGTCTGATTTGTTGGCGACTAACACAATGGGAGTATCTTGACACCTGAACTGGAAGAGAGAATCCTTCAGTCGAGTGGCTTCCTGGAAGCTTTGCCTGTCAGTCACCGAGTAGAGCAGTACGAAGCCATCCCCCCACTTCAGATGCTTCTCCAGAGTTTCCTCCGGCATCTGGAGCGACAGTAAGACATTGGCAGTAAAGCACGAAGGACTATACAAGTTCTAAGGTTTTGGTTCAAACAATTTCAAGGAGCAATTATGAATCTTTTAATATTTTGGATTCCTTACTATTATTCTTTTCATGGAATGTTATTTAAGATGGAGTAATTTCAGATGTTCCTCAATGATAGGTTGATATCCAGGGCCCATATTTTCGAAGCTATCTTAGTGCTAAGATAGTCGTAAGTCAATGTTAATGTTTGGCACTTACGACTATCGTAGCACTAAGAGAGCTTCGAAAATATTGGTCCTGGACATTATCTCTTCGCTTTTATCATTATCATTTAATATCTTACTGTCATATTTGGATTTTGAAGTCCTCTATGACAAGATTCGACAATCAGTTCCTGCAGTTAATAGCTTACCCTGGATGCTGTGTCCAGAATGTCCAAGGTCAACTCATCTCTCGGTGCTGCAATTTTGTGAGTGTACATCATTTCTGAAACAGTGAAATACAGACTCATTTTGATACCACACTTACACACCTGTGTTTGTAACTTGATACACTCTAATTTAATAAATAAAATGTGTTCGATGTACAGCTGAAGCCTATCATATTGTATGGTTTTGAAATTTGAGGAATTCACAAATAGGAAGCTATTGAAAGATATCATGTTCAATTTTGTAAATATGTTCTTGGTGCGAGTTATAAGTGTTCAAATGTTGCAGTGCTTGCTGAATGTGGAAGAAACTATGTACATATTGACACCCTTTAAAGAGTAATTAAATTTTGGTTTGAAATATTAGAATCACAAGAAACGAGGTATCCGAAACAGTGTTATCAAATGATGTATAAGCTTGAAGTAGTAGGTCGTCACACTTGGGCTTCGGATGTTAAGAAGATAGTGTTCATGTATGGATTTGGTTTTGTATGGGAAGCCCAGGGTGTCGGCAACAAAAGTGATTTTCTACGTCATTTTGTTTTACGAATTAATGATTGTTATATACAAAGCATATTTGCAGATATTAATGGCAGTTCATCTTTAGACTTATATTCCAATATTAAACACGCTTTATGTATAGAACCATACCTGTTTCATGTTAAATCGAAAGAATCACGACGAAGCATAACTTTAATTAGAATAGGTGCCCTGTCAATTCGTAAAAATACTGGAAGAAGAGAAGGAATACCTAGATGTTATAGATTGTGTAAGCTTTGTGAAGATAATGTAATTGAAGATGAACTGCACTTTTTATTCAAATGTCCAATGTTTAAAGAATTAAGACAGAAATATATCCCAAATTACCTGATCATGTTGATATATATTACCTGCAAAATAGTTTACAATGTCAAAACCTAGAAATTATTTTATCCTATTCATGGTTCATAAGAGATGCACTTGTCCTACGCTCTAAGGCGTTATTATCAAATTAACTCATGGTGTAAACTTTATTTATCTCTCTCTGATGTTTGTCTGTTTTTGTATATAATGTGGTTTTTGTACGTGGGCCTAAGGCCTTTTACTGATATAAACGAATTGAATTGAATTTAATGAAACGTTTATATGGTATCATAAAAGATAGTCCCAAATTCTTTCCTGCAATTGGCAATGGCAGAGTAATATTTTGAACACTGCTGTGGATATTGAAATATGTAGTAGCGTTAGTATGTGAATATTTCAAATTATGTCAATAGATAGCAACGTTCCATTTCATTTTGAAAGAAAAAATGTAGTCAGTAAAACAATGGCTCATCTAATTATATTTAAGTTTAAATTGAGAACTGATGTACTTGTATTTTAGTTGAGCTTCTATACTATAATGTTATTACTTAAGTATTTCCGTATTGGCCGAGTAACAGGTCCGAGGTCCGTTGTATTGGCCCGAGACTCCGTATTGGCCGAGTTACAGGTCCGAGGTCCGTTGTATCAACGGACCATCTGCTTATGTCATACGGAAATACTTAATTAATGACAATTTTATTAATTAACTTCATTTCATTTTATTTGCACAACACTTGACATCTCATTTATATTGAAATACTAATTATAAAAAAGAATGGTGAACAAATACCACGGGTCAAAGTTGTGAAGCAACAGCTTCGGGCTTCCACCAAATGTGCAATTGCGCATGCTCAGACTCATATTGGCCCAGTTTCTCGCGTATTGGCCAAGTTTTTCCCGCATTGGCCCAGTTTCCCCGTTTTGGCCCAGATGTCGAATAATATGGTCTGGGCCGTAAATGCCGTATACATGCCATAACATTGATAGTTAATTAATAAAGATCAGCAAGAGCTTAACATTAGGATTACAAGTACGTACCATGTAATGCCAAGTTACCTTCTCCTTGGTGCAGAAAATACACGCACATTCAGAGATAAAATCTAATTTCTTGTATAACGTGTAACAGTGCAATGTTGGCACCAGATGGTTACCTAGTACACCTTTACTGATAACACACGTTAGGGAAGCAAAACCACTGCTGAAATACTTGCATTCGAATATACGGTGCAGTCAAGGGAATAAATTGGGTTTTGGTGAGGAACTTTAAAAAGAGGAATTTCTTAATATCAGGAGTATGAAATAGTAAACTTACACATTGCTGTAGGTGTGATTTAAGGATACGTTGCTGATATTGCCTTACTCATTTTCACACGTGTATGCATATATCTTTCTAAGGAACAATCTATCCTCAGTTTAGATTCATCGATATGCCAAATTTACAGTACTGTGCCAACATGAACACGATAGAATGGAATGGTAAACTACGTTTCAAATCAGACATCTGAACATCTGATAACTCCTGCCTTCAGTCTGGGCTCTTTAACCAGTTAGCAGCTTCTCAAATACGTCAACATTTATAAGCTCTCTCGTTCTAATCGCACGTAAGCTGTGTGATAAGACTGCAGATGAATCAAGCCAATTAGTGCCAGTATTGGAGATGTGAATTGTTCAGAGATAGCTTAACAATGTTAAATATTTGTAGACTGGAGGCGTGAGATGCCCGCAAGATAGGCTTGTACTGTAGCGAGGTTTTGTTGAAGATAACACATCGCAAGGTGCACACTACATAAGCAGATGAGCTAGACAAATATTGTGTTTATTTACACGTACACGTGCCTTTGAAATATACACGATTTGATCAAAGATATAAGCTATCTAAAACAAGCCGAGTCGTGTTAAATCATCAGCTGCTATACGTGACTAAAAATCCTGTTTGATATTATCTTAAATGTGTTAAGATAAAACTCTGAGCTTTGATTAAAATAAACATTTATATCCTTTTGGACTTTTGTGATTGATATGTATATCTAAATACATCCGCTATTCTCAAAATAAATTTCGTAAAAAGGCAAGAAACCGAACCCGGCGGAATAACATGTGTTGTAATATCATGAATAATTGAACTTGAACATTGTTACATGCCTTTATACAGTGCAGAGTCTAAAACAAACGTTATGTCGACAGGGTATTATATACACACATCAGCTATACTAAATGTTAAAACGTAAATAAAAGGTCCCACTGTAGATATATTCCTATTAAAAGTTCCACACTTCCGACGGGCATCGGATTAAGTCACTCGATAAAGATATATATATAGTACCTTTATTAGCGTCATAGTCGCCGATATACCGCCGCGTTATGTAGCGAACAGCGAATGCTGAAAGTAAAGCAAGTAAAAGTAAGTGCATTTAATGTAATTTAACAGAAATGACGAGAGAGAGTTTAACAGTTCAACCATTTATGTGTGTAAAACTTACCAATGATGACATGAAAGAGTTTAACAGTTCAACTATATATGCTTGTATAACTTACCAATGATGACAAGAGAAAGTGCAACACTTCAACCATTTATGGTTGTAAAACTTGCCAATGATGACAAAAGAGTTTAAGAGTTCAACCATTTATGCTCTTAAAACTTATGACGACAGAGGGTGTAACAGTTCAACAAATTATGCTTGTAATACTTACCAATAATGACAAGAAAGAATGTAACAGTTCATTTATGGTTGTAAAATTACCAATGATATGAGGAGAGAGTTTAACAATTCAGCTTTTAAAACTTACCAAATGATGACAACAGATCTAGAGTTTAACAGTTCAACAATTTATGCAAATATCATGACTACAGTTCGCACTTACCTGAGAGGGCAATGAACCTTCGGTAATATACAAAATGTAATTAACCAACATAAAATATATGATTTATATATAACTTAATCTTTATCTTAAAATTGGTAATTATTTTGTAACATTCCGGTTTTGAGATTACTGACAACAAATTAAATTACGAAAATAATGATAAGTTTATCGATTTTTTTTCTCTCAAATAGCCTATTTCTATTTATTTTGTACTAGTTTACACAGGTTATATGTACGTTTAATTGGGGGAATGTATGTATCACGATACATGCTGTGTTTATTATCATGTGATGCTGAATTATGATTACTAATCAGTACCTACTATCAAGCATAAAGAGGTGATCTATGATGCGTTTTCCAGAATTTAGTATCACTTTGCAATCATTTTGACAGCTAATTTTGTCCCTTACATTAATAATCTGCGGATGTCAGGTATACAGAAGTAAGTTTAAGTTGCGCGTTGAGGTGAACGCGCTACGTTTTGAGACATGAGTGTGAATAAGTCAAACGTACAGTAAAGCACTTGAAGGATTTTCAACAATGTGGCGATGTAGATAATGGATGTCAGTTTTACATGGGAAGAAGTGAGATGTTTGTCAGTGAGAAGGCAAAGCGTGAACAAAATGAAGTAGGAAAACAGAGCATCATAAAAAGACAAACTTTCAAAAATGATAATAGAGATCTCAGGGGTATCTTCAAGTGTTCACAGTCCTTAGAATAACCCACTGGTTGAACTCCTAACGTGACACGACGGCAACATATTCATTCATTAGTCTGTCTCGCCCTGATCTGTATCTAACTCTTAACAGGATTTCTCCCTTGGTGGTTTTGATACTCATGTTGGTTTTTAGAATTCTTGACATTTTAATATTCGCTTTGAGATAAGGTAATGTCATGTTAGTATAATATAGGCTTGTTTCAAGGTTCTGCTCGCCTTCTCCCACCTTTACTAAGAGAAATAAGCTGCTGAGATGCCAGGGAGAGGGAGAATCCTGGGGCGAACCTTGCACAATTGTTATCTGAACAACCGTTGCTCTTGGCGTCAGATCATGAATTATACTAGGTATATTTATATTTATTACATGAACTCGTATACAATGAGGTTGTTGTTTTTAAAACGCGTTACAAGAGTGAAAAGTGCACTTTATCATTTTTATGTGTGTGTCCCTGATAACATGTACGATTAACGTGAAATGCGATACTATGTGACTATGCAGAAGTATAACAAATTATAAAAATGATCTTCAAATGTTTATTTAACTCTTTTTATCATATCACCCCTATATATTTTTTCATATATTGCCTGCAATGGAAATAATTTTAAAAATCAGCCTTCTTGGTTAGGAAACATGATATAACAACGCATAGAATTTCTCAACAACAAAAATTAGATTCTGTCAATGTATACAACTGCTTGTTGTTCTGCAGTCCTGACATCATGGTAGGGGTGTTACACATGATGGTGCCACTCTTCAAGATCCTGACGACTTCACCATATGGTCGGTCTACCTATAACAAACCTCTCTAAATTACGTGCAAGGTCATGTCGACCCCATGTTACACTCGGCACGAGTCTAGCAGCCAATGCACGTGTGTTCACGCGTATACAGATGAGGTATTTCAAAGAAGCGGATGTTTCGTCAGAGCACATTAAAACATTTATAAATTCGAACATGAACACAGGGTAAGATGTTGTTAACAAATGTGTGTGTATGTGAGGGAAATGTTTACAACAAAGATACCGTGCAATACCGCTGCAAATAGGACGTCACAATAGTTGTGAAGTCACAATAGTTGTGAAGTCACAATAGTTGTGAAGTCACAATGTTAGGGACTGCCGGTATTATAGTTATATGAGTGTCACACCCTCGGCTATCGAGCTGTCGTCCTCCATTTCCACTGTGTAACTCCAGCAGGAATTGTGCTTTACGTCACATATTTTGCGTAATGACGCGGGGAGGCGGATCGAACGGAAGTAGTAGTAGGGGTACCGTTGTTTGAATTTTAATATTCGGGTTTATGCAGCATAACAAGTTATGAAAAAAACTGAAAAGGTAAGAGGAAATATTGTTGTATGGGTTGAAATATGTGCCTGGAATATGAAAGTAGTTGGTTTGCAAACATGACACCATTACTTTAAACAAACGAAAGCTCCTTGAACACAAATTCGTTAATTCGTTGAATGAACATGGTATTGCAAGGAATCATCTGGTCTTCTCTTGCACTGAAACAAACGGTGCTCAGCAAATGTTACAACTATAAATGTTTTAAGGCTTCCAAACTGTGTATGACTTCAAAGTTACATTTTTGTTATACGTTTGGGAAGAGTGTATGTTTATCATGTAAAGTAAACAAACATATTCAAAACAAACTATCTCCGGCAAAACAAAACAAAACTCTATGAAACCATGACGGGGAAATGACATTGCCATCTTGAAGCAGGGTAATGACCTCACTTAAAGAACCATGCACCGAGTCCTGAACCTTGCGAACAATTCTATAACTCCGTTTAAAACCTGTAATAATACGACTGAGGCGTACAGAACCTGGGTTATCTCCTCTTGAAGCATGCCACATTACGTTTAGAAAACAACATCAAAACAAAACCTCAGACCTTAGTCGCTTCTTGGCTTACACAGGATAAGATGTTGGTTTGAGTTCTCGTATAACATGACTTTACCACTGAAGTAATTATTTGCATAGAAAAGAAAAGAAGAAAAGTATGTCTCTGTTTTCCAGATACACTCATTTCCTCGTGTGCATTGGTTTACCTTTTACATGACAAATTATAAGTTACGGTCACTCTGCATCTGTCTTCGATTCTTTTCATTCCATTTACGTCCTCATCTTAACATGACTCTCGAAAGTCCACTTTTATATCTTTTATTTCTATCAAAGGCACTACGCGTGTTATATTTGTATTCAGTTTAAGCAGTATATGTTTACTTAATAGGGTAAGACAGTCCATTATACGACCCGGTTATCCGTAGCCGTAGAAAACGAAAACTGCTTGCGACAATTCTAGTGTGAACACCTTTTAATGATTCAAGGATCCGGGTTGCTTAACCGAACCATAACAACTCTATTTATTGATTGAGGAGGATTGTTTTGCAATTGGTAACATTCTTTGCGAATATGTGATATATATTTATTTTTATTAGACGTGCTACATCGTATTTACTTGTCTCTATTGTTTGTTCTACATGTAATGTATACTCTTGAATGTACTTGTATATATTGTTGGCGTTTCTTAAAGGAAGACGACACTCGTAAGTCAGCCATTTTAAGTAATTCCTGTAATCTTATCAATGCAAATATATCATTGACATCATACTGAAGTAGTATTAACTTGTTGTAGTTCTGTTGTTGATATCAGGAATAATGTTTTACAAGGACTGTGATCATTTGAAAATAAATCGTTTAATATCGACATCGAATGAATGAATAAATGAATGCATACCCGTTTTAGAGGAGAATACAAACCGAATGAATGGAATAACTACTGATAAAATCCATGAAGTGCACAAACGTGTTTATTAATTACGCGGAATATTTGCATAATTGTTTTATCCTCAACTGATACCTCAGTAAATACACTCAACCGCAAAAGAAACGTCACCATACAAAATACAAGATCATTCAATCCACGAGTGATAAACACGACTGAAAAAGAGATACACTATATCTTAAGAACCCAACCTTACTACATTCGAAATTTCAAAACAGTATCTGTTCATATTCCATAGAAACCCCCTTTTTTAAAATCATCGTTTTCAAGTTTCCTTAACTAGACCAGATAGGAGAGTCAAAAAGGCCATGTTTGGTTTCTTTTATGACGTCCTGCAGTAAAGACGCGTCAACAAATTTAAGTCAAAGGCGGTCATTTATGTCGACAACATTTTTTAGTAATTTAATTTCTACATTTTATGATTTTTAAAAAGAAATTCGAAACATTCTGACCAAAAACCATTTTGAAAAAGCGATTTTACACCCTGTGTGTATTTGAAGAGACATAAAAATAAAAAGTATCATTCTCTGATGTATGAAATTGCTGGTACATCTTTCTAAATGATGTCCCAATAAAAAGCATTGAAAATCTACTCTCATCGGCAAACGTATTTACGTTTTTACACTGTTGAATATGTGGTGACGTTTCTTTTGAGGTTGAGTGTAGATACTTATAGACACAACACTGAGCCTTATCAGTAACAACATCAGCTATCAATCAGTTATACTGTATTACAGAAGGTGTATATATTTGAAACGGTTCGTTAAAGGGGCAGTAGCACGTTTTTTTGCAAATTTTATTTTTTCAAATTTCCCATTTAAAATGATAGTTTATGTTATCTTTATTTACTTTAGAGGGTAAAACATCTTATAACACAAACCAATTACCCGTAGTGGTAATAACGGTGTTGCGTATAAAGCAAAAATTGCATGGCGGCCATTTTATTGTGAACACAATTTATTATTTCAAATGACAAAAACGATCCCAATGGCTTTACGAAACCATGTACACTCATTTTTAACTTGATTATATGAAGAGAGAAGGGTGCTTTACTATTAGTGACATTATTTTGCAAATACATTTCATCAACTTATTTCAGCGAAAAAACGTGCTACTGCCCCTTTAATAACAATATATACACATACTCTTGAACCGTATACAATTAGATGAAGAATTCTTATATTATATAATGCGACAGTATATTGTAACTTACTATATATTATACAAACAATTATCTAAATGTATTAGATTCTACAATATTATATGACATTATAATGATTATATTATTTTCATCACAGCATGTGTACGAGTAAATATCGTACAAGCCTATTTACAGTTAGACACTGAATCGGGAAATACTGATCAATGAATGAATGAATGATGATAGCCGATACTCGTTTACAGACAGTAATTCGTACAGTTGTAGTTATATGGATATATATTAGTTATAGATGGCTTAAGATGAAGTAAGTATATGTATATTTGAACATTTTCAAAAAAAAATCACAATTGGACATTGGAACATAGGTTCATGTGTTCATTTTCCAACCATCTCCGAAGTTTCTAATGGAGGTGAGTGCAACATCTTAACATTAACTCATAGGGTAAACGTTAACAGAGAACAGCTGGGTCCGTTTTTGTTATCGAATACCTTTTCCCGGGAGCCTATTTGTCATTTTGAGATATGTAAAAAAGAGGCATTCATCATTGTTACGTTAGGTGCCTGCGCTTTCCCACAGCGTGACGAAACATGTTCTTGAAGACGTTTAAGACGTTTCTAGGAGAACCTTGAGACGAGTCTTTTTTTGTTTCAAGCAACGTACGTGTATCGAATATGTTTCAATTAAAAAAATCAACTTCTGCTTTAAGATCGTAAGAGTGAAATGGTGAAAGATAACACAATGAAATAACTTCTCACATACAACATCCATTTCTATGATTGTTGATTTTCAGATTAATCGCATGTTCTGTTTGTAACAACTTCTTTGTTCTGTATAAAGGTCTTTGGATTTGCGTAGAAACGGTCCAAATGGTGATTGAAAAAGTAATTATTAATAACTCCTGTCATTATCTTACAGTAATCAATGTGGCATGGGATGAATATTAGAACTCATGTTTCACAGCGATTCAACAAATGTGTTTTATGACATGTCCATTTGATAAGAAAACATACTTCTGACGCTGGTGCACTATCTTGTCAGTTTATAAAACCTCACCTGTCTTCCCAACACCAGGTCCGCCCAGGATGACAACTTTAGCTTGTGTGAAGCGTTTCTGTGACATGGTGCTTCCAGTATCCTACCCTGTATAAAGCTCCAATTAAACGAATCACTGATTTCCCCTTCTTATATCCATACACTTTGACATTGCACCTGAATTCTCTTGAATGTTGCACGTCAAATGCAGTCTTCGGATAGCACAGAATCCTCAAGCGAAATAACTTTTTCTGATATCACTTTGCGTAATGGATGATTTCCAATTACTACGAGATTGAAGAGTATACGTCAAAAAACGTCACTTTGCGTCACGCTGCCAATGGCGTCAAAGATTTACGAGTGTAACAAACTTATCATTGTTGTCTGAGACTGGCGTTCGACATTTCTACAGTCGGAGTGTGGCATAGCGCGCCTGCTGCTCAAGCTAGCCGACGATTAAATAGTTAGACGATACAGCTCACTATCACTTGCCAACCGCTCACAACATTAAATTTACTCTTTTACAGTGTGGGTAAGCGGCTTGGCGCTTGTTTTCATACTAGACAGGCAGTTCTACAGCCTGCTGCGATCTCCTTGGACAGGATAAGTACATAGACAGACTTGCTGTGAAGAAGCGAGGCCTACTTTCAGTGTGAGGAGCTTATGTTACCTGCACGCGCATACCAGAATGATGCCACGTGACATGAATCTCTTCACGCCCATCACTTCCTCGTGTTTGCACTCAGATTACATTTCTTTGAACAAACGTAAACAGTGCAGTCAGAATACTTTATAAAGGCCAGACGAATGGAAATTTCGTTTGTGAAATTTCAACTTGAATTTGCAATATCAGCATTTCTGATAATGCATTTAACTGTTGATTAATATTCTGATATTTCATATAACATAATAACCTCATGTTTCGTCAATTACTTGTCTAATGACAGCTATTGTATTCTGCGTCATTGTTTCTACCACTCACATATTTAAAATAAAAGAAACTTTGCTTATAACGAATAGCTTTCACATTTAATATTCCAAAGCAGCAGATTTTGGTAAGAAGGTATTTTTATCGAATGTTCACGTCATAAGTCGTGACCTCACCATGGAATAATGATGTTAACATTAGAAACGCATGTTGCATTAATTCCAAATAGCACCAATTTGGTCCCATACTCATGCCGATAATCAACCCACATCCACTTACAGACCAGACCTGCACGGAACGGCCTGAAGGAAGCAGTTTGATGACTTCAACGAGATCATTAATTCCAGTAAACATGATTAGAAAAGGGAAAATAATTTGTTCCTAAGTAGCTCCAGATTTGTGAATGTAAATTTCTAGGGATCGGTACGAACTTATTAAAACTGTGTGATCAAAATCAAAGGGCCGATACATGGTGAATGTGTTTAGTACGCGCGTGTCTGCACCATCAAAGGTATAAGTATGTTCATTTCCGTAACACATGGCCACATGACATGAGTAAACGAGCATTTCCGGAAGAACATGGACTGAAAATTAAATCATGCATATCTTCAAAAGTAAATCTGTTTTGTAAATTAGTTTGTGAAATGATACCTGGTTCTGGTAATAAACATGCGAGTTGTATTCAACACCTCGTAAATTACAATTGTTTGCATCATGATATATGAGACATAACGTGCCAACTCGGGGTGTTTTAAACTGAGGTGATTGCAGACGTGGATAACGGAACAGGAAGTCATGTTAAGAAGCGAGGGTGAAGCAGGAAGACACAGTTGGGAGTGTACTCTCCAGTATCTTCACTCACACATCATTCATTATTCTTCACTCACACATCATTCATTATTCTTCATTAGTGTACCAATCACAGCACCGCACCTGCAAAACTAACGACAAACGTTACAAGACGGACATATGCTTTATGAATCAATAGCTTGCTGCTTCCTGTTACGATATATTCCTTTCAGTTACCTGTATATCTGATACCTGCGAGAGTGGTCATATTTAACCTATTTTATTTAGTTTTATATTTACTTTTTTACGAACGTAGTTCAAGTTCAGTATTGTGGAAACGTAAAACTCAATCGAACAGTTTGAACAAATTTCGATTAACTTTTCTAAATCTATGATTACTGCAAGCTTCTTATTCCGTATTCCCATAATTATGTTGCAAGATTTAAATGTGTAAGATACAAATCCTCTGTCCATGGGTTGACTACTTCTGAAGATGACATTAGAGTTTGATCATATTCTAAAGATTAGAAACACAAGCATTACATCCAGGAAATGATACCTGTACAGATCCTGTAAAAAGTAAGTTTACTTTGACATGCATTAACGAGTATAAATTTTTAAATCTAATTATTTGAACTATATATTAAGAACAATCTTTGATGGATAAACACGGGAGCACGACGTTTCGAAAAAGATGCTTGTATAGTTTTACTTTTAATTATAATTTGAGCTAGTCGATAATCATATAGGTCAGGGGTGATCCACTGAGTTCAGTCTTAAAATTGTTTCTAAAATTCCCCATTTAAGCAACCTTTTATCAAAGTGAATTGCAGGTTGCTTCTTACGAATTCAAGCTTGATACAAACATCATAAAGAAAAGTTTGTTCGTATGTAACTGAAGTTACAACATTATCATTTTCTTGCTAGTTCATACATGTTCACATTTTATAAGAATACCAAGAACATTTTTTTCCCAAATGTTTCAAATATCAACAATTAAATGATAATTTAATTCTTATCTGAATAAGATATGTGATCCTCGATAAGCTGTTAAGTGGACAGAACTTAGGGTTCATATGTTTCAAAAAGAGTACCTTCTATGCTTCTGTGTATAAACACTTCCCCATCTGTCAATCACCACTCACTGACTGCATATCCTATCTCCATATCATATTTCATCAAGCGAGCTGGGTGGTTCTCTCTGGAGTCTACCACAGTAGAACCTGTTTGCTATCCCTTCATTAACTCTATATCGGGCAAAAGAAAGTACACACCTCATTTGTTTTTATCATACACGTATGTATGATTTTCATTTACAAGTATCGTGAGTTTTCGACACCGTACTCTATAACTACAGTAAGTAGTTAAGTCTTCATTCGAAGAGTGCTTCTACGTGTTTTTTTTTTGTTTTATTGTGGTTGTTTTTAAATCAAGTTTAAAATTCAACATTTAATACATATTTTATGTACAAATCAATAAATGTGCCTCATTTTGCATACATTTACAAAATTTTAAACATTTTTAACTAAAATTTAACCAGTCACTAAATACTTCATTCAGATTACTGTAGATAAGGGTTATTTATCGTGTCAAAATCAAATTCATCTAATTTCTTTAAAGTATTGAATTAATCGAAAGCAATTGTGTGTACTTTATTTTGCCCGGTAGTTTATACGGTAGTAGGTTTCCATTACTGGCACAACTTCCAATTGAAACACAGGTAATGTGGATCCCAAATTGACAAAAAATAACAATAGGACATTTATAAAGGGAGTTTATCCATATACATATATGCTATATCGGTTTCAAATTTATGAATATACAGTGTAGTTTTCAAATTGATTAATATGGAATGAAAGTTTCAAACCGATAATACATTGTATGCAATGTAGTTTTCAAACCGATAAATATGTAAAAGAAAATAAGTTTCCAAGGGATATTTATATAAACAGATATGTGCAATGTGGATTGCAAATCGATAACTATTAAATGTATGTCATTCAATTGACAATTATATATTGTCATGTATATTTGCATTTGATATATGTGTAAAGTAGGTTTCCAGTTTAAATATTATGTCACGTAGATATCTAATTAATAAACACATGTACTTAGTGGAGGGCTCTAATTGATGAATATGCCATGTAAGTAAGTTTGATAAATTTTGTAATTATTTAATGTACGATTCCAAATTAGAACTATATATTGTATGTTTCCAATTGATACATATGCAGTGTAGGCTTTATATTGATAAATAAATTATTTATATTTCCTTTTTAAAAATATGTCATGTATATTTTTAGTTCTTAAAAATGTTTTATAGCTTTCCAATGGAATTATTATGTCATGTAGATTTCCAATTGAAAAAGACATGTTTGTAATGTAAGTTCCAATTGATAAATATGCACTGTAAGTTTTCAATTGATAGATATGTCATGTAAGATTCCAATTGAGAACTATGTAATTTATGTTTCCAATTGATAAATACATATGTCATGTATATTTCCAATTCTTAAATATGTATTGTAGGGATTTCCAAGGGATACATATTAAATGTAGGTTTCTAACTGATACATATCTTACATGTATGAACATTTCCTATTGATATATTTGCAATGGATGTTTCCAACTGATACATTTGAAATGTAGGTATATGTGCCAGTGACCACATGCACGAAAACATTTCCTTTATTTACAAAGTATTATATCTATAACCATGTCTGCACAGCACCCACTTAATCTTACAAGTAAATTGTCATATCAGACATTTTTCTGATAATTCGATTATATTTTAATTATTTTTGCCGAAATATACACGATATATACAAAGTTATGATTTATATCAGTCTGTAGCACAGCACTTTTTACTATATTCCTTTTTGACATGTTAAATGATAGATAAGCTAACGTCTTATCTGGTATAGCCACTCAAACCTCACGTGTGGTAGTTACATTTGTTTTTAATTGAAAATCAACTGAACTGTTGACGTGTTCGTAAAGCGACTACGAGTGTGAAAACGTAATCATCAAAATGCCAAATTGCACACAGACCGTTAACAGGAGCATTAATCATTGGATTTTTTGGAGGAATATATATATTGGCTGTCATCTGATGATAAGTTGTCCTCTGCGGAAATAGAATCAACCAGACATAATAAGGATATAGTTGCTTTAACAGCAACATTGCAACTGAATAATTATTTAAAAGTTTAGAGTTTAAATTTGAACAAGTAAGATATGCTGAGGAAGATGATGATATATGATTATCAAACTGTCTATTCATTTTACTTTCTTCTTAAGGATGTTCGCTCCTCAAATTTATAGAATTAAACTTTTTTTCTAACTTATATTTTTTAAAAGATCAAAGTATATGATTGAAAAATCAGCATTAAAAAATAGGGGGTAGTGTAGGTTTTTTCGAGATATGACGCCTGTAAGAAGTACAATTTTAACATGGGAGTCTATGGGAAAATGAGAAATAAAGTGCTAAAAACTTTAAAATAATACATTTCTTTTATTAAACTTTTTTTTCTTTTTTGATATAGGTTACAAAGTTCATGTTCCCCTACCGAAATCGATGAAAAAATATATATGGTAGTGTGGTTTTTTTTAAGCTTTGACACAAAATGTACCTGAAAACCTCCCTTTTTAGTCAAATTTAGGCCATTTATGCTGTTTAAGCACTTTTTAGGGGTTCTAAAGTCACATTTTCTTTATTTCATTTGCTTTTTAAAAGTATCTAGGCGATGTGGAATATCATGAAGTAAATAAAAATGACAAAAAAGCTTTGCTTGGTCATATTTCATTTTTGAAGTTCAACCGGAAGGACCGGACATCCTTAATACAAATCAGAAGATGCTTTAATCAACACATATAATCATTTATTTAACCGGATGGACAAGAATTATTTTTTTTTTAATCAACACATATAATCTCTCAAATATTGATTCGATTTGATATTAATGTATTATGTTGTGTAAGGTTATGTTATGTTTACATTTACATTTAACATTCAAAAGAATTTCATTTAGAAAATAACCAAAATGAAGTTTTTCACAACCAAAGTACATAATCGTATAGGAATTTATGCAAAACAGCTATGCTGTGTGTTTTGAATTCTCAAAAAAAAAGAAATATTTCCTCAATTCATCTCACTATCGATTCGGATAACTTGTCCTTGAATTTAAAACCTCTTGGGTTGACCTCCACTCTGTCATAACAATATTTTATGCGGATTTTCTTGTGAATCATGGTTTTGCAAGATTGGGCTTTCTGAACAGTACGAGGTCTTCACTGGGCTGTTTAAGTAACTAGATATTTCGCTATCATTTTAAATCCCAAAGATTCTAAGAAACTATCAGTAAAACACACCTAATCTATTTACAACATTTCGAGATTTTTAACTATGTATCATCCTTCAGACGTATATATCGTAAATGTATATATGGTCCCTCCCATCGCTATTAATGTGGACTTAATAGACACTTATCTGTTATAAACACCACCACAACCAGGGTGGTTCCTATGTTTATTTTCTTTAGGCCTCTGCAACATTGCCAAAATGTTATGAAAGTAACGGGGTTGCCATTAGGTTATGAATGATTAAACAGTTGTGGATAGTGACTTGGTTACACGGTTGCACAATTTGCAACAAGAACTAGTTGCAAACCAAAAAAGTTAAACGATTAATACTCACACACATCATTATTTACACACGTGTTTTGTGTGTCTAATATATATGTACAGCTGCATCTTGAGTGTATGTGTTAATCTACATGTACGTGTACATGTACTTCATAGAGTACAGAACCCATGTAATTTGGGATGTTTTGAAGCATGGTATGAAGGTTTAATCTAAAGCGATAATGCCATGTTCTCGCTTACAAAAAGACGAGTGAATGTATAGATATTATTATGTAATTTTAAATTCACAGTTAACCGTAACAGTTGTAGCAGTTGTGATCATGAAGTGACCAGGGATCAACACTTCGAAACACTTCAGCTGCGTCAAACTATTAATGATGTATTTTATCTTAAGGTGATTTATGACTTTGTGGTAATTGATATTAGCAATTATTACCCATATAGTTGAAAATAACCGAGTTAATAATACTGATATGAGCACATGTGCACATATCATGTTTGCCTAGCAACCATTGTTTCACCGCGACTTCCCGTATTGTGTCGTCTGTGACGTCATAAAACGTTTGTTCGTGACGTCACTGTAGCTTGCCGTCGCAGGAGAAGTGGGCCGCTTCCTGCTTTTTTACGTGAAAAAAACGGAACAAAATGGGTAATAAAGAAATTATTGCACTCGAAAGTGTGCCATATGACTTTTACGAAACTCGTGCAAATTAGTGTATAGCCATCGCTCTCGCTCGGGCAATACACAAATTCACACTCGTTTCGTAAAATTCATATGACACACTTCCTCGGGTAATAATCTCTATATATGTTGTGAGTGTGGAACAAACTTGAATCAAACATGGACATTAAGTACAATAAAAAGCGTTTTGAATTCGCAATCACTTGTGGAAGTAACTGCTCTAATGACACAATCATAAGGTGATACAATATACTGAGAATAATGCCAAATAAACAATGGACACACCTTAGCACAATACTTATTTTAATCTGTTATCAAACGACAGTGTTGTGTTTTTATATCTTTAAAAGTTTGATCCATAATTATTATATCCATATTATTACTCCAATGTGTTCTGTCACCATGCCTTTTAAAGGGGCAGTAGCACGTTTTTTTCGCTCAAATAAGTTGATGATATGTATTTGAAAAATTAAGTCACCAATGGTAAAACACCCTCCTCTCTTCGGAAAATCAAGTTGAAAAATTCATGTACATGGTTCCGTAAAGCCATTTTTCATTCAAAATAATAAGATGTGTTCACAATAAAATGGCCGCCATGCAATTTTGGCTCTATACGCAACTCCGATATTATCACTACGGATAATTGGTTTGTATAATAAGATTTTTTACGCTTAAGTAAATATAAATGACAAGAACTATCATTCTTAATTGGAAATTGGAAAAAATAAAATTTGCAAAAAACGTGCTACTGCCCCTTTAATACTAAACACAGTGAATACAGATAGGCCGACCACCTTTGGTACGAAGATGAAAGAGAGATATATATATTACAGTGCCCACATTAATGTATTAGCTGAGAAGAAACGTACGTACAAGATTATCCTGAAAAAGATTTTTAGTTTTTATAATCACTATCGTTTTCAAGTATAAGACAACTTTTCTTAAATTTGTCCTTATTAATATTGAAATTCCATCAAGTTAAAGAATGAATTATGCAAGTTCTGGATTATAGATTTAAAATGGTGCATCGAACTATCATTGACTATATTCATTCATTAAAATTTAGCATTTGTAAAGCACACTATAGAACACGATCTTTCAATGTGTTTGATATAGCAACCTAACTCCCACAATGAGGGAGACATGTATGTTATTTAGAATCTTATACAAATATGTGTGTCCTGTAATGGGAGGAGCGATGTAAAGAGTAGGCTAGGTACAAAGGATGACGGTTAGAATCAGTGCTGATAATGGCCACTAAACTTCGACATTATCACTAATATCATATGGCGACGACAAGGTGGAGATTGTGAGACGACCTTTTTGCTTTATAGTAAAATGTTAAGCCCTTAAAAGTACATCCATTGTGTTGTTTGGGGTCACATGTGCCAAACGTTATAAATTGTGTTATGTTATCGGGAAGTATAATGACGTTGCTCGATTTCAATTGGAAAGTAGTAAATATGATATATTTGACGATTGGGGATGAATATGCAAGTTGAGTGAAATTGTTCCAACTGAAATCAGCACTTATCGTGTGTTGGCACGTATTAAAGCTAAATATTTTTTTTATGAAAGACAATGGATGCATCTATAAGGCTTGACAATGATTCAATTAGACGTTTCAAACTGACTACCGTCACGTAAATGAACAAAACGTGATGCATAATGTACATGAATCAGGTTCTAATCTTCACTGATACAGTGCTGTTTTTTTAAAATGTGTTGATATAAGAGCTGAGTGTATATGGTTCTGACGTTAAACAATGTTCAATGTTGAATATAAATATATATATAAAACATATTTGAAAAGACCGATATACTGGTCGAAATGAGCTCATCGTATTAAAGAAGATTGATCCAGTCAAACCCATCTGATGTTTACTTTTTTCTATATATATATATATATATATATATATATATATATATATATATATATATACATATATATATATATACTTAATACTGTCACAATATTAAAGCATGGTTATTTAGAAGCTTACTTGTACTGCTTCAATACGTGTATTCTTTTAAACAGATCTGACGAACACCAGTGATTATTTACCTAGTTTGCATTGTATTGACTAGTGTCAATATGCTGAGTGTTAGTTTTTACTTTTTATATGGTTATTCCTATTAATAAAGTAAAAAAAACGTCAATTTGAATTGCAAATAGCATTATATAATGTAAATGTTACTTACGTATGTTAAAAAAGTATATGTACTTAATTTTAAACGGAGTTTGTCAAATACCAGGTTTAGTTCATGTCGTGTCATAGGTAAATCAGATAGTTCACAGAAGCACAGAAATAAATGGAGAATCATGCCTTTCGCATCTCCATCTACAAGTCTGTGTAGGTCTGCAAATGCGAATCCAGGTTTTGTTGATAAAGCATCGTTCTTTCATCCTACGGTTGAGAATCTCCATTGGTGTAAATCTTGTCTGCTAGTCAACAGTTTACTTTTCCATAATCTTCTTTCCACAGATTGTTTGAAGAAGATGGAAACAAGATCAAACAAACAAAGCCCAATATAAGACCACACACAAAACCGTGGGTTGGTGTAATATACGCAAAAGAATGTATTTATCGAAATTATAGTCAAAGGTCTAGTTTAGCTATTCGTTAGATAGACCAGAGGCTTTGTAATAAGGAAAGTGTTAGTGTTAATGCCTAGTTAATTTATCTGTCGGTTATCTGTGATATATTATGAATAACTTACTCACAATTGACGTGAATGACGTACTGCTTTCATAAGCTATGCAAGTCTACAATGATCGACAACTTGATACCTCAACAAGATATATTAAATTTTTTACAGCATAAAGTAATCATAACGAGTTACACCTATATAAATATATACACCTTGGCTCCATTCCATAACAGCGAACGCTTATAATCGCTCATTGATCGCTCAATGTAGCGCTCAATGTTGCGCATTCTCTCCTGAACGACACGGTGCGATTCATCGAGATTTGCTCGCTTTGCTACGTAGCGCTACATTAAGCAATCGCGTTCAAGAGAGGTTTACAAGTAATCGCTAATTGAGCGATTACTTTTAAACCTCTCTTGAACATGGCCCTGTGATCACGGTTTTGTATTTATGACCATCAGGCATCCTGATACGAGCGCTGCCACCGTCTATATTACAGAGTCTATTGTAACTCATATACATATCAACATGTGTCTCTCGTTGCATGTGCAGTTTCTGTTTCAGAGACTTTTAAAACTGTTGTGTGTCATATTAAAAACTAATTATCGTAATTACATATATCTCAGAATTTATTAGGATTTATTAAGTCTATTAATATAGTCTCTCAGTATATTAGGATTTTTTTAATTAGAAATTTTAATTAACAAGTTCAAATGTATTATTATCAGCTTAGCCGTAAACAGTATACCAAATGTTTACATACATGGAACAATCAATTCATTAATAGTTCACATATGAAGTAATAGGATAGGCTATAATAAATTTATCTTTCATCAAACTGATAACAATTTGGACGAAAAAATGGGTTATCTGTTTCTCATCACTGGTAAACATGTTTTCATCGTTACTTTTGCTTACGGGAGCGTTCTAAGTTTCTAACTGCAAGAGTTGCTTGCATAAAACCTTGGAAATCTATCATTCCTCTACCATCCCAATGCAATCCATAGGCATTGAAGCCCTGTATGTGAATTTGCAAAAGAACGATCAACAATTTTCATATCATGCAAAGTGCGAAGTATTTATCTGACATACTCGCTTGTAGAAGAACGTGCATGTATCGGGTTGTTATATCACCTACTTAGTGAACATGGTATATTCATCAGTATACTATGCAAGCTTGTACATGAAGTTATTGTTGATGTTACAATTAAATTTAATTTGCATTGCGAGTATGCTAATGAACGGTTTAGACAATTAATTGTGCACAATTAAGAAAATACTGACATACACTTTTATTTATTTTTAACTTACGGCAAATTCCATGCACGGTATAAGTCAGGTAATAAAAGCTACATACGTTAGTTGGAGTGGAATTCAAACACTGCTGAATGTGAAAGATGTTTATCAACACGTTGGCAATTGTTCAGACATTAGCAGTGTGAACATATTTTAATTACCCTAACTATGTTTCTCATAATTGCAACATAATGAACATTCAAAAACAAAATCTTCAACTATAGCAGCAACCATAAATTTCAAAACAAATTAATTTAAAGCTGGGCCTTTGAATTATTTGTTATATGACGATATGCTTCACAAAATACTTGACTTTATGTGTGGAGAAAATATGTACAATTGTCGTGTACAATAAATCACCAAACTCTTTTTAGAGTTTTAGTGAGGAAAGTTTGTGTAAGCTATTTATATATTCCAGTAAAAGGTTATTGGGTTATACCGATGGCAAGCTTAACTTATACATGTTGAAACATTAAAGGTCTCTCTTTGACCTTGAGAATAAAGTCTAGGGCACCATAATCTACTCAGTCCTTCATATAATATTGACACCAGTATGCGTAAGTGAAGTGAATGGCTCTTGTGATATCCCACTGACATGGAACATATGGCAAAGTCTCTTTGTGACCTTGAACTGAAAGTGAAGGTCACAAAAATTAATCTCACTGAAAACAATATAGTGACTATTTATTGACTTATTCTATTCCGTATGTATGTACACTGCTCACTATGCTTAACCCAGAACGTACGACGGTAGATACTAAGAGTAAAATACACCAATACACATGTTGGCATAAACATACTAAACAAGTGTAAGGAAACGCAAAAAAATGACATGGTGCGTTATAATTAAAGTATTGAATTTAACATTATATTAATAGTAAGTCGATAACAATAACACTATGATGCATAAACTAATAAAAACATTCTTTTCATGAATCAACTGAGAAATGGGTGACTGTGTATTTGTTTAACAACCATCGACTTCCTCCATGATACAAGTAGCACTTTCGGTGTAAAGTAAACTCAGACAAGCAACCAAATACAATAAAGCCAGTAGGCAACGGTTTGGTTTCTCTTTTAACATTGTTTTCAAATAAAAATGTAGTAATGATAAGGAGGAGACACCCCATATACAAGACATTTACAGCAGAATGGAGGAGGGGTTAGTTAGATTATAGAAACAACCAACAAACAAACAAGTGTTTCACCAAACGACACAGAACAAAACGAGTAAAATGCTGAAATTAGCCACCATACACTTACTCATAAACGTAGCAAACGTACTTAGGTTCTTCAAAGAGTTCTGTATATATATTGTTTTAATTTAGCCTTAAAAAAGTAAAGCTCACCAATTCATCGCTCCTTTCCATAAGTTTGAATTCCAGGACAGGATCACTTGTGACACGCGAATGTAATAGTATGAATATCTTAAGGTTTCAATGGGATATAACAGACTTATTCCATGGAACAGGTGTAGGACATCAGTAATAATGTACGCAGTGCATGTGGAGAAATCACTCACTGTTTACGCACCATAAGGTCATTGTTTCTCCACGTACATCTTTGTGCTGATGTTAATTCAACTGACACTGACACGAGCTAAGCGTAATACATTCTCCTTTACTAACAAAAATGACACGATGAAAAACATCATAACGTTTATTCCTTTCTTTCATTTTGATTTATATTGGGAAAGATCTTTTTGGATAAACGATGAATATTTAAATTAACTTATGCGCTGCTTTTTATTTGTTTTTTTTTTCAATGTTTATTAATTGCATTAAAAAAGGATAGTTTAGGCAACTTGCGAAACGAATTGACATCTTGTGCGAGTTTAGTTAATTAAATTAAGCGACTAAAGTGATTGTAATTTAATCAAAGGCCCATTTGTGGATTTCGAATAAAACCTTTCGAAAACCTTGAAATGTAGAAATGAACAGGCCCTCTATTCTGACTTTACACGTTTGCACAGGTGTACATCTAAAACAAGTCAAAACTACTTAGCCGTTTCCATGACCTTCTATATCAGACCTCTTAATGTGATAAATAGCAGTTTAATCTTTATCTGGATAAAAGAAAGTAAAGGCATGTTAGATTTTGTACTGACAGCTGTTTCTTCTTCTCTTATCAAATTCTTTACTTTAAGATCCTTTAAATGTACTAACACCTCTCTTTACAGATACTCACTGACATAGTTTCACAATTCATTAACAGGTAAATAGCCACCAAGTATATATCGATACAAATCAATCGTTTTGATGGTTTAGACTCCATCAAAGTAATGACTATCTATAATACCTTTCGGGATAAATGCTCAGTTTCTTGTTCCCAGTTCTGTTATCAATGATTATATTACACACCAGTTGTCTTGGGCAGTTCTTTGAGAACTCAATTTCTTTATCTTTCAACATGGATTTAAACACTGGGGACAAGATAAAGATAGAGCGAATTAATGTTCCAATTAACTTGAATTCCTACATTTCAAGCCTATCCCTGGCACTGACGAGTATTGTCAGATAATATTTCAGTCTTCAGTAACAGCCAACTGCAACAGAAGCTGTGGAAGGTGGGGAATATACGTGATGCATGACTTACATAATTCAACTTCGAGCAATAACATCATCTTAAATATTAATTTCATATGAGGTGACCATAACCTTGTCACTATGTTTCATATAAGGTAGGGCAACCACCATGAAGAAATGCATAATGTTTAGACGCTTTAAACATGTTTTACAAGTTTCTAAAGAGAATAACTTAATTTAAAGGACTATTTAAAAGCATTGACGCTTTATTGTTTTCCTCGTCTACAAGGTCATCTAGTAAAAAAAAATATTTTTTTTAAAAACGGATGTCAAGTCAAGAGTTATCAACATAAATAACTGTCCCAATAGCACAGACAGCTTTATGTTAAAAAAATATATGATATCCTTAACTCCATAAAAGGGCTTGCAATATAAATGATAAATTCTTATGGGATGCAAACACATCGATTGCTTTGTACATCTCAAACAAAAATAAAACAAAAATGGTTTACTTTTTTAATCAGTGAGTTATTGATTATTTGGATGATAAATCAAACTTTTTATCTAACAACATACGCTGTTTCACAATTTTGTTTCATTGCTATCAATTATGTTATTATGTCTATGAAAGTTAAAGGTTATAATTTATCTCCATTCTGCCATAATCGCATTTGACATAAAAATATTTTGAATCATTGACAACATTGATATAAGGGCTCAACATTTGTGATGGACCTTTGATGTGTGGGCAGCTGGTTTACACTATACCACATGCAATTTCATTTGAAATTACCATATCCTCAGAACATATCACTGTATCACCCACAACCTGTTCTTACGTTTAGTAAATGTTAACTTCTTTAAGGCGTACTTCGGCGTAAATCATAATCGTTGTCCGTCCCATTGCTATAAGATGTAACTCGCTTTTGGTTTAAATTGTTTCATTCAATCACCATAAAACGATGAACATGGCTAATCTCAGTTCTACCATGATCACATTTTATATGGATCGCATTATTGGCGATATTGTTATGATACCAACACTGGTATTGTGATGGCGGGTAGCGGGTTCACACTGTTCCACATACAAATTATTATAATTAATTATATCCTCAAAAGTTACCAGTGAAGTACTTCTAATTTATTTACATTTCGTGAATTTCAACAGTTGATCATTATTAAAGGCATGTACATCTTTTATTATAATCATGTCCCCTCCATATACTAATGTGAACTTTACAGACACATTATCCCTTATAATTATTGCTACTTCTTGGGTGGTCACTATGTTTCTTATTTCAAGGTTTCTGAAAAATATTAAACATATCCTGGAAGTGAGAGGCGAGTGAGTGAACAGTTGCACACATGACGTCTTTCAACTAGTGACACAGTGAACTAATTACTATCCACACACATAATTATGTACTTAAAATTAATCATCATGTTCGATAGGAAGATGGTAGAGAGACATTTATTGTCAACGTTAATTCATTGGTAATAACAAACAAAAGTGACAGAACCGATAATGAATTTTTAAACTTAAAGTTTTTATATCAGTATCGTGTTCAAGACTACATTTCTGAAATATTCACTTCGTTATTCAACTTCATTAATACTCTACGACTTTATATTTATTTATGTGGGTGGTTTAATTTTTAAGTTAAGATGTTTCATGGTTTCAAAGTGTTTGCCCGGAAGAATCGAAAACTTCGATTCCTATGAACGTTCTCCTCGACAAATGCAATTCATTAGTAGTTCATGCTCTGCTAGCGACTTTGAAAGAAAAAGGTGTAATGTGTTCATATTAAGATGATCTCTTTGATGCTTATAATGTAATATTTAGCTATAGGAGATTCCAAATTTATCAAAAGCCAAACTTAATCAAACATGGCACGAAATAAGGTAAAGGAACTTATTTACTTGAAGTTGCTATATCAGCTTCACGGCGTATGTAAACATCATACTTTTATTCCTTATCAGTATAACAACATGTCAGCTTGTACATGATGTTATTGTTGACTTTGGTTTCTCATTTAATTCACACTGGCATAATCTTTATAAAATGATACGCCACCCTTCTAAACTCACATGATCATTAAGATAATTCATACATGTTTATGTTCAGTGCATGCATGTCGAATTACATTTTAAAATCGTATGTAACGACATATCGCCAACCATTTGACGGAGAAACAGGGGTTCGTTCACTTATAATGTATGAGATAACACAAAAGTGAGCAGAACTCACAAACCCAAACCCGGTAGTTTGTCAATCATGATAACATTTGAGAACAAGATTACCCCTCATTTGAACAACGTTACCATAAAAATGTTATCACTTCTTTACTCTTATTCTTTATCATAAGACTAAATAGATTGAAGAACATTTTTATTTATTTCAAAATGGTGAACTGATAAAACAGTGATGTATGACACTCAGATCTTGTATGCAAATTATACAAATAAGCACGGTAAGAAAACAAACTACATCATAAGGTGAATATAATTTACATCATAATCAAGGTTCTCTTATAGCCCATGTTGGAGATGCACACTCTTCACTGGCATTTTGTAAAGTTGCTAATTAGATCATATGCTATTTATGTCTTTAAAAACCACGCCTATAACATAAATACGGCTTATTACGAAACAAACGAACAAAACTGAATGCTGCACATTCAGTTACAATAAACACCTAGTCATAAATTAGTTTGAAAATATCAAATACATCAAATATCTAGACTGCATCTCAATACATCTTCATTATCTTTGATAATTTCCTTTTTATGCTTGGGAAATATTAACTTATAAACCTCAGTGTTAAGTCTTTATAGAACTGAAACTTTATCTCAAGATAGAAAAATCGCAGCCTCCGTGACAGTATGTCGAAATATATATTCCTGATGTTCTACTATTGTGAGATATGTTGTTAATAAACCAATATTACATAACTTAAAATTATCGTATTCGAATTTTCTTCCGCATCTTTTTTTTACGAATGATAATAAGTCACTTGGATACAATTGTACACATATGGAAATATTAATATTTTTACTTTATGTCTTTATGTAACTGTTATGTTTGAAACAGTCACGTTCAAACTTGAAAGTTGTCTGAAAAGCAGCAGTTTCTGTTTGTTTGTTTTTTTGTTCTATAATTTTGAATTACTTATACAGAACAAGCATTTTATTCAGCTTTTTAGGCCGCATGAGCTTTTTAACAGAAATGAGGTTTTTTTACATTGTACATGAATGAAACTATAATTGCTAGAATTTATTTTTATTGTGTCTAATTTCAATAAATAACTGGTTACCAGCAGAAAAAAGCTATTACCTAAAATATGCTCTGTCATTTTAAGTTGTGAGTTTAAAGAATAAAATATATGTTTATATCCATCTGAAATATGCACACAGATGATGGATGTTGCTGAAAACTGTCACAAGTATTTAAACTTTGATAGTTGAAACTCTTTCACCTTGTGTAATTTTTCGAAGGCAATGCATGTGATGAAGCTATTTCAACGTATCTGCAGCGTAAATGACGCATCGACAGCTGCAAACTGACCATTGATACATACAGATAATTGATGGTGATTATTGAACTATGCTTATTTAAGCTTTGTTAGGTGTTAACTTTAACAGTTACAACAGGTGCTCTCTTTTAATTAAAAAAACATGGTGAATGTTAGTTTTTATTTCTTAAATTTATACTAATAAGTAAAACAAACGTCATTAATTTGAATTGAGAATAGCATTATATAATGTTGATGTATATATAGTAACGTATTTAAGTAAATGTACTTAATGGAGTTTGTCAAATACTAGGTTAATTGCATATGGGTTAGTAATTGGTTAAATTTAAATATCGTAGAAGCACTGCAATGACTGGAGAGACACAAATATGAGAAAACTTGAATTCATCTGAAACAAAACGCTGAGAAAAGTTCGGAGTTTATTTAAACTGTAAAATGTATAAAGATTTATCGGGAAATGAGTTTCCTGAAATGGATGCTTAAAATGTATTATTATCAGTCTAGCCATAAATATTATACTACATGTTTACAAACATTGAACAATCAATTCATTAATAGTTCACATATGAAGTGAGATGATAGACTATATACACCTTTCATCAAGCTGTAACAATTTGTACGAAAAAATGGGTTATCTCTTTCTCATCACTAGTAAACATGTTTTCATCGTTACCTCTTCTTATGGGGGGCGTTTTAAGTTTCAGATTTCTAACGGCAAGAGTTCCGTGCATAAAACTTTTCTCTGAACATTTCCCTCGACCAATGTAATGCATTGGCATTGAATATCCTCTAAGTGAATTTGCAAAAGAACGATCAACAATTTTCATATCAACAGTCAATGCCAAGTGGGACGTAAGTGTCTGACATACTCGGCTGCAGAAGAACTTGCTTTCATCAGGTTGTTTATCATCTACATCAGTGTACGTGGTATATTTATTCCTTATCACTTGTATATGATATCATTGTTGTATTTGGTTCAATTTAATGTAATTTTTAAACTACTATTATCCTAAGGAAAATGTCAAATATAGTTTAAGTTTAATTGTTCAACCATTTAGAAAATACAGACATGTACTTCTTCATTGTTTGTACATATACAAGTTACACGTTCAATACATGAAAAGATGAAGAATGAAGAATACGGGAATATATGATATGAAACCCGAAACGGACTCTTCTAGCTCTAGCTCCTTATCTCACAATTAGTCTTCTTCAGAACAACCACATGTGCTTCACTGACTGTGTTGCTGTGAGAATTCTGCTGAGAGTAAAATGAGTGTTTAATCAGATAGTTAAATGGAAAATCTAGACATCGACGTATGACAGTTTAAGAGACATTTGAAACTTTTCTTAAAATTGTCTTTCCAGAAGAGGTCATGGTTTCATTTTCATACAACCATTCACACTTGAAGTTTATAATACGTAACTACAGGCAAATTCCATGTACGATGCCATTCAGATAATGAAACCTTCAGGAGTCAGTTGAAGTTGTGAAATCATTTTGTTTACATGGAATTTAAACACTGCAGAGTGTGAAAGCTATTTCTCAGGAGGTTGGCAATTGTTCAGACATTAACTGTGTGAATATATTTGTAATTGCCCCAAGTCTTTCATCATATGTGTTACCTATATTTGCAAAATATTAACAACGAGAAAACAAAATTAAATTCTTCAGCTACAGCAGCAACTATATATTTCAAAACAAGGTCAAACCTTGAAATAATTGAAATATTTGTTATAATATGCCTCACAAAAGCACTTGACACCTTGTACAATAAATTTTATTATACCTTAGAAAATTTGAAAACAATAGAGCTAGTTAAGGTTTCCGTGCTAGGAAATCAGAGTCTGCGATCCACTATCTTAACACGGAATAGCGAGGGCAATACTCCTCTGCAAGGCTTACACCAGCCAGTAATGGAGACTAGCAAGAGTTATGAGTTATGCGTACAGTGTAGGGAAGTTTGAAATAGCAAGCTTTATTAGACTGCAAAGGGATACACCTCGAAATGTACATCCTCTGCACGTTTAGTTCATTGATTAAGACTAAAGTGATTGTCATTCAATTAAAAACCTTTGCACATCTTCAAATGTAGCCCTCTTTTCCTACATTACACGTGTACACAGGTGTACATCTGAAACAAGTTAAACTACTTGGCCGTTTCCATGACCTTCTATATCAGACCTCTTAATGTGATAAATAGCAGTTTAATCTTTGTCTGAATTATAAAGAGTAAAGGCGTGTTAGAGTTTGTACTGACAGCTGTTCCTTCCTCTCTTATCAACCTTTTTTAACCAGATCATTTAAATGTACTTACACCTCTCTTTACAGATACTCACTAACATAGTTCCACCATTCATTAACAGGTTAATAGCCATCAAGTATGTATCAGTACAAAATAAGGGATTTGATTGATAAGGCACAGTAATGAGTATCTATAATACCTTTTTGGGGTAAAGGCTCAGTTTGTTATTTGAAGTTCTGTTATCATTAACCATATTGCAGGGGAGTTACAATTTCGAGACACATTATTTCCACATGGGTATAATACTAGATACTAAATACACTCGGGAAGAATATATGTCTGAATTTACTTGAATTCATTAATATCCAGCCTCTCCCTGGCACTGGCAAGTATTATCAGATTAAATTTCAGTCTGCAATAACATCAAACTGTGAACAGAACCGGAGGCATGTGAGGAATGAACTTGATGTAGGGCTTAAATAATGTAACTTCGAACAACATCAACGTTGTCTTAAATTAATTTCATTTTAGGTGATCAGTACTTTTCATATAAGGTACAGCAACGGTCGTGCATAATTGTATAAATGTTACATGTTTCACAGGGCTTAACTTAATTAAAAGGACTATAAGCATTGACGATTGATGTTCTCATAGAATACAACGTCATCTATGAAGTTTAGTACAAAATTGATGTTTTTCAAAAATTCTCTACGTAATTACTGTCCCAATAGTACAGATAGCTTTATGTTATAAAATATATGATATCCTTACCCTCTATGACAGGACTTTCAATTTAAATGATTAATTCTTATGTGATGCAAATACATCGATTGTCTATTGTTCATCTCAAACAAATACAAAACAAACATGGTTTACTTGTTGATTCAGTGAGATATTCTAGTTGATTATTCAGACGATCAACTTTTTAACGAAACACATGTACTGTTTCATTATTTCCTTTCTTTAGTACCAATTCTGTTACTACGTATAGGAAAGTTTAAGGTTAAAGTTTAATGTTCTATCTCCATTCTGCCATAATCGCATTTTACATGAATCTTTTTCGAATCACTGACAACATTGATATACCGGCGCAACTTTTGTGACGGGCCTTTGATCTGTGGGCAGCTATATCAAATGCAATATCATTTGAAATTACCAATATCCTCAAGATATATCACTGTAGCGCCCTCAATGTTTTCAACGTTTCGTAAATTTTAACTGTTCAACATCTTTATTGCAAATCTATCATTAATCATATTCATGTTCCGTACAATCACTATTAATTTAACTCGTTGTTCGTTTTAATTATTTAATTTAACCACTATCAATAGACGAATATGGTTCAACTCGAGACTACCATGATCATACGTATTAATGGCGACATTGGGACACTATCTAAACATTGCGATGACCTAGAGATCTAAGAGGTGGCGGGTTCAATCAATCAATTCATGCATATTACTTATATCCTTAAACATCACCAGTAAAGCACTGTTAATGTATTCACATTTCGTGATTTTAAACAGTTCATCATTATTGAAAACATGTACATCCTGCATCATATACATGTCCCCTCCCATTACTAATGTGAACTTTATAGACAACTTGTCCCTTATAATTTCAACTTCTACTTGGGTGGTCACTATGTTTGTTATTTCAATGATTCTGAAAAATATTAAACATGTCCTGGGAGTGAGAGGTAACAGATTTCCAATTAGTTTTGGAGTGAGTGAACAGTTGTGCTCTGTTGCATACAAGACTTGTTATAATTAGTGACACGATGTACTAATTAATATCCACACACATAATTATATACTTAAACTTAATTGTCATGTTTCATATGACGATGGAAAAGAAATATTTATAGCCAACTTTAATTCATTGGTTAACAACAAACAAATGTGACGCAATCGATAATGGAAATTTAAGTTTGAAGTTTTTAAATCAGTTTCATGTTCAAGTTAAAGATAGCATTTTTGTAATATTCACTTATTAGTTATTCAACTTCATCAATCAAGAGTTTTATTTCTTATATCAGTAAATATAGTTATATGAATTTGAATCTGAAGAAAGACGATACATATGCTAAATACTGTTACAACATTTAAACTTTGATAGATGCTAACTTGAGCTGTTTCTGCTGGTGTTCCTTTAGATCTTATATTTGCTGAACTCTGTGTAAATTTATATCTGAAACTATGAATTGTTTCCTAATTTCTATGACTATAATTGAAATTTTACCTAAATGACATATCTGTAAATCAATATGTAGGTCTTAGTTATCGACAACCTCATATATCTTAAAACTAGCTTGGATTACTCTAAGACATGTTATACCGGTGGTGTATATCTGACTGTTGAGTTTGTATTGGAGAGTTTGATGTAACCCAACAAGTCAAGATGTGTCTCTGATTCCATGTACAGTTTCTGCTTGAAAGCCTTTTTATGATCTTCTTTTCAAACTCTATTTATGAGTTTGGAATGAAATCTCTGAGCACATTAGACTTATTTATTCAGAAAACAAACTCATATTTATGTCTACGAAAAGTATTAAATGTGTCGTAGTTTCTCAAATGTTTAGTGTTCTGTCAATTGTTTTAATACAAAATCTCGGATAAGTGATAATAAGCTATTAAACATCTGTTAAAATAAAAACTTAAAACAATCAAAGTGTCAATATTTTCAAGTGAAATGATAAAAACCTTTCGAAATAGATTTCTATTTTATCAGGAAAATTGGGTTATCTCTTTCTTATAATTTTCAAACATGTCTACATCGTTGCTTATATTTATGTGGGCGGTATAATTTTTAAATGACGATGTTTCACATTTCAAAATTATCTGCCTGGAAGCATTGAAATCTTCGATTCCTATGAACGTACTCCTCAGCCCATGCAATTCATCAGTAGTTCATGCTCTGTAAGTGACTTTGAAAGAAAATGATCTAACATTTCATATCAAGATGAAATATTTTATGCTTACAATATTTATCTCTAATAGCTTCCAAACTTATGTAAACTGTCCTTTTCACTTGAATAAACTTTTCGAGGCAAACCCAAACTACATTAGACACGGTAACAAATAACGGTAAAGGAACTTACTTACCTGCAGTTGCTATATCAGCTATACGGTGTATATACACATCATACATTTATTTCTCATCAGTATAACAACATGTCAGTTTGTACGTGTCGTTATTGTTGGCTTTGTTTATAATTTTTTTCACACTGGCGTTATCTTTATAAAATGATACGCCACCCTTCTAAAATCACATCACCATTACGATAATTCATTCATGTTTATTTTCATTCAGTATGCATGTGAATAACATTTTTAAATCGTATGTAACAACAACCCGCCAACCATTCGACGGATTAACAGAGGTGCGTTCACCTATAATGTATGAGATAACACAAAAGTGAACAGAACTAACAAACCAAAGCCGGTAGTTTGTGTCAATCATGGTAACATTTGAGAATAAAAATATACCTCATTTCAATAACTATACAATAAAACAATCATCACTTTTTTACTCTTATTCTTTATCATAAGAATTTGAATGAGAACATTTTATTTTTTTCAAAACGATGAAGTGAGAAAACCCATGATGTATGACACTCAAAAATATACATGTATGTATACAAGTTATGTAAATAAGTCTGGTAAGAAAATAAACCTGTTTCTGTTTTAGCAAAATTTTGAGATATGAAATGCACAAGCTTCACTTCCATTATATAAAGTTGCAAATAAGATCTTATAAATTTCCAGGGTCCTCACCCTACTGTTCTTTGTGAACACTCTTTCTCGTAACTTCCTCAAATCTGATATAATCCTGCTTTCTCGGACAATTATCTAAATAATGCCCCTCTACCCAAAGCAATTATCTTAATACTGTTCCTCTTCAACGTTCTATATCTAAACGTTGAGAAATCAAGTTTAAATGTGAAAGCTACTGTAGGATTAACTTCATTTAAAACTAATTCTTCAAATACTAATCTGCAAAGGTTTCGCCGAATGGCCATCTCGAACCCTAAATGTTCATCCTCCTGAACACCAGACCAAAAGGTCGGTAATCGGTTTACAAATTAGATAAAACATTACCAGTGGGTATTATTGAAATGTAAGCCCTACTCCCTTGGGAAATGTCATTGGGCCTTACTTACAAAAAATACCCGTGGTGCCTGTTCAATCTTCACACATATGCTATTAATTTATCCAAAATACATGACTAGGACATTAAAGTCGGAGATGGTACAATCCTACAAGAAACACAATTTGATCCTCTGTTCCAGTGTTCGGCTTCGGATCAAGAGGTCCGTGGTTTGAATCCCGCCAGGGGCACGGCAAGTTTGTCTGCAGTAGAGAACTGTTCTACACGCAATAAAGTTTGGGTGCAATGCTACACTCAATTTCAGTGCAGTACCATCCATTGTTCGCTAGTTCAAGCCGTTGCTCGCAGGTTTCACCCCAATGCATAGGCACATGGAGTTGCGGGCTTTCTCCCTGCAATAATACTAGCAGCCGTGATATAAGTGTAATACTCTTGAAAGCGGCGTTAAACCCTAACTCACCTCACCTCACCTCACCAGTGATCATGACAACAATCTTTAAGCTCAAGAGTCTCTGACTTTATAATTTTGCAAATATACAAAGAAGACACAACATGGGGACATTTTGCGTACAATATGCAAACTTACTATTATAAATGTCTCTAAAAGTCATGACGTTATTTTATTGTTCATTTATATTGTGAGAAATAGAAAATAAAAGATTAACAAGATGCAATGCAGAATAAATTGCAGTCCTGGTAAAGGAAAACGATGATATGAGGTACTTTAGAATTACCAAACTTAATTACACCTGCCAACAACTTACACAACACGTAGCCAGAGCTCCTGCATTCATAAGAAAATAGATCCAATATATATTATACATGATAATTCTATGCTCATCACATCATTTGAAACTGAAACCTTGTTTTGTCTGCAGCTGTTTACAAGTCAAAATCTACGAGTTAACATGCCAACATTCTTTGGGAGATTTCAACAACATAAATATGTAATATATACTAGATGTTCCATGAAAATGCAGAAAAGACTTCAGTTTCTGCATAGTGAAAGTTTGTTCTCTAACTTGTGTATTTCAGAGCAAATATCATGTTATTTGGCATGTTTTGAAGCAGTTTGTCAACGTGAAAACTAAAAGGGCCATTTTGCATGTTTGCATTTTAAGAAGACAGTTGAATGTTCCATCACATAATCTGATTTGATGCCTCATTGTAACCAGTTACAGTTTTGGTACGGATCTGGCACTCTGAAATACGTACCACGGAGACTGTAATATTGGTTCAAGAAATCATCCCTTTATATAATGTATTAAATTGCCTCATAACACTTTCAAAATAACTTCTTTCCTTTCATTACAGGTGTGCACAAACGTACAGCTAAACACCAGTATACTACTTACATGTAGTAGTGTCCATGACCTTCTGTATCAGACCTCCTAATGTGAGAAACATCCGTGTAATCTTAGTCTGGATTAAAGAATCACAGTTGTGAGAGTAAAGTCATGTTAGAGTCTGCAACGACAGCTGTGCTTCCTACTCGTATCTTCATTACTTACTACTTACACAGGTGCATAAGAAACGATACCATGCAAAATACAAGATATGTATGATATATATATATATATATATATAAGATATATATTTGAATCCAGGAGCGATACATATACCTGGCATAGAGTTACACCATGTCTTCAGAAGCCAACTAAACTAGATTTAAAATTTCAATAAATTATCCGTTCATATGTTTGAGAAAAACATGTTTAAGAAAAGCGTATTTTTCGATTCTCCTTTACAGGACGAGATAGAAGAGTGAAGGGACTTATGGCATTGGTATGACGTCCAACAGTAATGATGCGTCAACAAATTTTAATCCAAGAAGGTACAATTTTACAGGATTACGAGAAATATTACCATCCAAGACATTCAAATCGACTTTATATGTTATATGTTGTGTTTAATGCTGTTGAAACTGTGGTATCGTATCTTCTGACTCTGGGTGTATGTCTGAAACGATATATATGACATTAAAACCATCATTAAAACCTTCACTTGTTTTAGGTTTTTTTGTTGATAACCATTACGCCTAATTACGAATTAAATAATTCAAACCTAATGCTACGCATTCGGTTTCCACTAACATTTATTTTGTCTCTATCAATTTGGTTTAACTCTCTTATTTACAAAAACACATTAAATATCAACATCGTGTCTCATTACATCATCGTTATCTTCGATCTAATTTGTAAATTATAATTTTCTTGTAATGCTGGGTAAATGTCAAGCTGTAAACAAACTTATACAGAATCTCTGTTTAGTCTTTATAAAACTGGAACTTTATCATATTATGAATGAAATTGTAGAACTATCATATCTCAAGATAGCAAAACCATAGCCTATATGACACTTTGTTGAAATGTATGTTCCTGATTTTCTATCATTTGTGAGATACGTTGTGAATATAGTAGCAGTAACATTCCAAGAGACCAACGATTATGTATGCATTGTCATCTTCACGAGATCGAAGATGAATGTCACTTTTTGCTACAATCTTCATTGCACTCTCATTTGAGATCTGTTCACTTAAAGAAATACTATTGTAATCGCTATTCCGTTTATAAATGTACACAATTATTATCATAAGAAAATATCAACATTCAGCGCTCCTTGAGTAAATTTGTGTATGAAGCTTTTCAACTAAGAAACAATAATTCATACATCATTGTCTATTGTTTACCTCAGCACCGTATCATATATTATTAACAATGTATGGGCAGAGGCTAAACTTGGCTTGCGCTAATAACATCTTATTGTCTGTGTGTCTGTCTGTCTATAAAACTTATACAGAATCTCTGTTTAGTCTTTATAAAACTGGAACTTTATCATATTATGAATGAAAATGTAAAACTATCTTATCTCAAGTTAGCAAAACCACAGCCTCTATGACACTATGTTGAAACGTATATTCCTGATTTTCTATCATTTGTCAGATATGATGTGAATAAACTAACCAAATCTTCTCATAATACAGTTTTTGGTACTTATATCTACAATCATCCATTTATTGAAATGAAATGTTAAAACTTATTTAAGTACGTTACTATGAATAAAAAGAACAACGCAATGTTTTTTAAACATGTAAATGTGCTGCTTGGCTGTTTGAACATTGTTAAAAAGCACTGACTTTAAGATTCAAGCAAGTACATATGCAAAATATCTGCCATTAATAGAAATGGATAGTCTGCATGTTTATATGTAGCTTGTTATTGAGGAGAGGTATTGTTTCGTAATGTACACATCTGTACATAATAAAACCGTAACATCTGTCAATTGGTAATTGTGCATGTTGAAAACGATAGATAGAGAATGCAAAGCTGACGAAATACATATAAATCACCTGCATTAATGTGTAAATACACCAAGTTTCGGAGTAAATTCTCACTCCTTCATCAAATTCCACCTGATGAAGGAGTGAGCATAAGCTCCGAAACGTCGTGTATTTTAACATTAAAAAAGTTGTTATTCATATCTTCCTGTTCTTATTATGACTTCTAAATGCCCTTCAAAGACCTACATTATCGTGTTTAATGCCTTTATTGATGATGTTTGACATCCATCGAAGATATTTAAAAACTCAGATTCAACATAAATGTCAAGGTGATACCGATTGCGTAGATGTAATGCATATCAATGTACATCACTGGCTGTGAGGTTGTGTGTTATGTGTGTGAAATTCATGAATAGAACACTTTTTTTTATAATGAACATTCTACATTACTGAAAATAAACGTTTTTTAAAAACCTTAAAATGGTCATGATTACTTAAAATCAGTTGGATATCACTGTAACCAATACGGATACACATATTATAAATGATCATTTGTTTAGACACTTCCAAATATGGCGGTTGTCAAACTTTGTGATAATTTCAGCAGAATAGCAGTAGGTATTTTTCTGTTTTGGTCAATGATTTGGAATTGCTTATATGGCAAAAAACCTTGTTCAGTTTTATGTTTGACATATACACTAGTAATGGCTTTGTTTTTGACATTGTACATTGCAGATTGAGACAGCTGATTAACATTTAACTATCAATGCAAATACCCTATCAGCTGTAATGTGTCAACATAACATTTTATGTATAGGTTGGTTTTGTGTGTTTAAAGAATAAAGATATATGTTATATCAGAATTAATCTATTTACGCTTTCCTTGTGTATTTTCACTTACATTCCTAAATATCTCTGCTCAGTGTAAACACAGTTTATATCCATCTGAGATATGAACTGCGATGATGGATGTTGCTAAATACTGTCACAAGTATTTAAACTTTGATAGTTGAAACTCTTTCAACTGGTGTAATCTTTCAAAGGCAATGCATGTGATGAAAGCTATATATCATCTGCAACTCTCATGACGCAGTGACTGCACAGTGACCATTGATATGTTGATATGGATAAGATACAAAACTAACAGGCAATTGCATATTAATTTAACTCTAACCAATAAAACATATAGCAACACTTTTTCTAAACAAAAACGTTTATCAACTATTTTGATGGATAGTAATTCCCTTATGGGGTGAAAACAGGAAGACTACAATCAAAGGGATGCATGCATTCAAGGAGGGCACATGTGCTATGTTATTAACATATAGGTGATGGGATAAAACTACTACTACTTTACCCGTAGATAAGAACTCTTCAAAGAAATCATTAGAATAATATCAGTTGATTGCAATATGACTTTAGTTGTGTCACAAATAATGTACTGCCATGTAATGTCAGATGACCGATGTACTAAAGTAATCACATAAGATTCTGATCGTGTTTTCTGCTTTTCGTTCTTCACTCCAATAAATGATTATCTACTTACTGCAATTGTGTAATGAATCAATACAAAAATAACAAGTTATTCTGAAATATAAGAGTTTTAATACAAATGCGTTCAAAATCCACATGTTCTCAAATAACTGCTCAAATTTGGAGTAATATGTTTGTTTGAGCATATATGTACAAGTGAAGCTCCTTGTTGTTTTAACAACAGAAACCGACATGCGGTCACTCACAATATTGAACACATATCACACATTGAAACGTTATGAATGATTGTGTCTTTCTTCAATTGCCAGATTATGAATCTGTTATTCCATATGGTTACTTTTACTGACACATTGTCTTCTTTCTCATCAGACAACATTTGCTGGTGAAAAAAATTGTGGATGCTTATTATAATAACTTTTTACATATGTTTAGCTACATTCCTAAGACGCTGTTATGTAAAAGGGGAATAAATAAAATTATGTGTTTCATTTGAGTCACTGATATGCTCTTGTACATTTCATTGTACATGCCTATTTCTTTCGTATATCATGACGTTTATGTTAAATAAAAGTACAATTCCATTGTTGTCTAATATTAAGAAAATATATCAGTTTTTTAAATCATGCTTCAATAAAAAAAAATCTTATTAATCTGCAAATATGACACATCACTTGTCAACATGATGATGTCTATTAATTTTCTCTCATATTGTATGACGTTTATATTTAATAAAATTACAATCCCATGACTGTCTAACATCAATTTAAACATAATACTTCAAATATAAAAAAGGAAATCGTTCAATCAAAGGGGATTTATTATTTTAATATACACCTTGGAGGAAACTACTTTATATATAATACTTCAGTTCTTAAACCTGGAAGCTATCCACATTGCAAATGTATAAATCAACAGTTTTAATCCAATATGTTGTTTGAAAAGGAGTCCCTAAGGATACAATAACCAACCTATCCACAGGCGATGGATTATAAGTAGAAATTTATGTTTAAAGTATATTCAATTAGCTGAATATTAGCTCGATGTATTTACATTTATTTATAAATCAATAGAAGTAACATAATATCGCCATTCACCTAGCTTCATCTTATATACAATGATAATTTCGATTATCTTTTGAAAATATAACAAATTTTCGTTTTATGCATTTTGGGGTGTTTTAACTATCGTATTTCACGATAGCTTCATAAAAGATTCTTTGATTACCTAAACTACCTAATGAGATAAAAGGTGTAACTACTATGACTACTGTACAAATGCATGTATTATGTAAGCATATTTTTCCAGAGATCTGATTGATCACGTGACCGTCGACAGATAAGCATATTGACTCCAGCCCGAGTTCGACTAAAAGCTGTATTGACTTGAGTGACGTCAAACGATTGTTGCATGACGTCAAACGATTGTTGTATGTCGTCATGCTATTGTTTCATGACGTCATTTGACCGTAATCCCAGCTTTTGAAACCAAATTGCATTTTGACTGTATGTGATTGTTTTCCTATCTTTTCTGTATCAAATACATAATAAAACAATTATGGACGTCGTCCTTCATCAATATTATTTTCTCAGATCCATAAAAAGGGTAATGACCTCATTACCAGTCTATAATTGTGTAATATTGCAAATGTTCAAATTCTGTACAATTGTAAAATTCGGACCATTTTCAAAGTGCGTTTTTGTTTTGTAAGAGTAAAGGTTAAAAATAATTCAATATCAATTAACTCATGAAATACGCGTTTCATTTTAGCAATTAAAAGTGCTTTGGTCTGTAGATTTTGATGTAAAAAGTTGAAACTATTAAGAGTCATTTACAACGGTAGGCTTGTTGTGCTCCAAATTGTAATAATTGCTCCAAATTGTAATACCTGCTCCAAATTGTAATAAAAATTGCTCCAAATTGTAATACCTGCTCCAAATTGTAATAAAAACTGCTCCAAATTGTAATAACCCAATTTCGAAAAACGTACTGTCAAGCTGCTCCAAATTGTGATAAAAAGTGCTCCAAATTGTAATAACTGCTCCAAATTGCAATAACTGTATAGATGTATGCCATGATGTTGATGTAAATATAGGCATTGATATAGATGTAGATGAGTTGATGTAGCGGTAGACAACTTGATGTAGATATCAAACTTGATGTGGATGTACATGTAGATGTTGATGTAGATGTAGACGTAGATGTAGATATAGATGCACATGCAAATTAACATTTAAATGTAGATACAACTGAACATGTAGATGTAAATGAATATGTAGATGTTGATTGCGATAATTATTTAGATATAGATGTAAGTGTAGCTGTAGATGGTAATTAGACGTATGTATAGATGAACGCGAATATTTAGATGTAAATATAAAACTGGATGTAGATGTAGATATTGATACAAATGCAGACACAGGCGCAGGCGCAGTTATAGATCTAGATGTACGTTTAGTTGTTTGTGTAAATTTAAATGTAGACGTAATGGAGACGTAAGTAAATACATAGATTGAGATGGAAAACGAACATGTACATGTAGATGTAAATGTAGATCTGGGTGGCGATTTCAATCAATCTTTATTACGGTCTTTAGAAGGCCACAGGCCCGTAGTACAATTATGTGTAGATCACAATACAGATTATTTTCTGTTACAATATTCTTTCGATTTCGATATAGAAATATATATTTATGTAGTGTATGTAAATATGTAGATATAGATGAAGATATAAGAGTTGATATAGGTGTATATATCTGCAAATATGTTGACGTAGATGTAGGTATAAGAGATAATGTAGGTGTAAGAGTTGGTGTATATATAGCAAGAGTTGATTGTAGACGTAGATGTTGGTGTAGTTACATATGTAAATATATATACATATATACAGGCATAGAGAGACTTGATGCTGATATAAGAGTTGATGTAGATGTAAATGTAAGGGTTGATTTAGATGAAGATGTAAGTGTTGATGTGAAGTAGATATAAGAGCTGTTTAAGATTTTGAAAGAGTATATGTAGATATAGGAGTTGACGTAGAAATGGATATAAAATATAATGTAGACGGATATACATGTATGAGTTGACATGAGTTGTCTTAAATATAGATGTTGAAGTAGATGTAGTTGCACATGAATGTATAGATGCAGCTGTAGGAAAAGATTATGCGAAGATGTAGATGGTTATACAGATGCAAATGCAGTTGCATGGGTAATTCTAGGTGTCGACGTACCGGTAGAAATAGCTTGATCTGTAGATGCAGATGTAGATCTGGATGGTGATTCGATATAGAGTAGGTAAACAAGTATGCGAAAATGTGTATATAGATGTAGATATAGATGTAGATTAAGATCGAGGTGATGATTTAGACTTAGATTTAGGTATAGACGTTTACAGATATGTAGACGTAGATATAAGAGATGATGCAGAAATATGTGGAGACACATATACAAACGCAGGCGCAGATGCAGATGTACGTAAAGCTATAGATCTAGACGTAAATGAACATGAAGATCGAGACGATGATGTAGATGAAGATGTAGGTGTAGATGTAGATATATATGTAGCAGTATCGGTAGACGAGGTTTTAGATGCATACATCTATCTAAATCTAAATACAGATTAAGATCTTCATTTAAATGTATATATAGGTGTAAGTGTAGATGTAGATGATGATGTAGATGTCAAGGTAAACGTATAGCTACGCGTAAATCAAGGTGCTGATGGAAATGTAGATGTATCTGTTAACATAAATGTTTGCGTAGGTCCAGATGCAGATAGAAGTGTACATGCCATTTGGAGATTTCACTGCATGTGTTAGTATAATTTAATCTTGATGTTATGGTTGAGGTGATTCTAGTTGTACATAAAATTTATTTAAAAATAAAATGTCGATACCCATTTGATGAAAGAAGAAAGTCTCATTGCAAGAGAAAGTTATGTCACTAATTATCTTATAAAAGTTATATTTTATCATTATAATTAGTGTACCATGACAGATTGATAGTGTAATAGTCCTGATTGTCGTCTATGTAAACTGTCATCAAAAACACTACAATAACTATTCAGGTAGTTACATTGTTTATTACAATTTCGAGCAAGTATTACCATTTGGAGCAAGCCTTTGCCTCAAATAATAATAAATGCTCCAAATTGTCATAACAGCCCAAAAAAGCAATTAAAAGAGTTAATACCTGAAAACTAGTTGTAATGTTTTGATGGTGACAGTCACAATGGTACATCGAATATCAATAGAGATTTCTTTATGCCTACAGCCTTTGGGTTTTGCACTAAGAAATAAATACCTACTGCGACTGAAATGAGTTCTTGTTTTACACTTCAATGACATAAGAATTCATTCGGTATTCAACTTGGCAATATGATTAATTTTCAAATAATGACATGAAAGTCAAATATATCTCATTCCGCGTTGTGTCCTTTTGAAAATTGTTGGTCATATGATATTGGATTTATGAGCATTATTACAATTTGGAGCAGTTATTACAATTTGGAGCAAAGGCTTGCTCCAAATTGTAATAACTGCTCCAAATTGTAATAATGCTCATAAGTTCAATATCATGTAACCAAAAACAGAAATTCTGTAGGCATAATAAACAAAACTTCTATTGATATCAGATGTACCATTGTGACTATCATCATCAAAATACTACAACCAAATTTTGGGGTATTTACACTCTTGAGTGCAATTTGGAGCTGTTATTACAATTTGGAGCAGTTATTACAATTTGGAGCAAAGGCTTGCTCCAAATTGTAATAACTGCTCCAAATTGTAATAATGCTCATAAATCCAATATCATGTGACCAAAAATATCCAAACGGACAAAATTCGGAATAAGATCTACATGTTTTTGATTTTATAGTCATTATTTGAAAATTAATGCAAAAACTGTAAAGGCTGTAGGCGTAAATAAATCTCTATTGATAGCATAATTATGTACCATTGTGACTGTCATCATCAAACCATTACAACTAGTGATCAGGTATTTACACTTGTAATTGTTATTTGGAGCTGTTATTATCAAAATAGTAATACTTGCTCCAAATTGTAATCACCAATGTTATTATCTGAATATTTAATGTAGTTTGTTTTTTATGACAGTATACTTATACGACAATCAGGACTATTACACTATCTATCTGCCATGATACAATAATTAGTAAATAACATTGTGATAAAATATTACTTATATAATATAATTGGTTGACATAATTTTCTCTTGAAATGAGACATTCATCTTTCATCAAATGTGTACCGACATTTTATTTTTAAATAAATTGTATGTACAACTAGAATCAACTCAACCATAACATCAATATTAAATCTACACTAACACATACAATGATATCTCCAAATGGCATATACAATTGTATCTGAATCTATATCTACGCATACATTTACGTTAACAGATACAACTACATCTCCACCAACACGTTAAACTATAATAATACTAATAATAATAATAACAGTCCATTTATATAGCGCATATATCCATGCACATTGCATGCTCAAAGTGCTGGTTCACATATTACCCCTGGTCAACGAGTACAGAACACTCCCTAAGGAGAATACAACCGGTCGCCTGTCAGGCGCTCAAGGTTCAAATTCAGACTGCCATCGTATCATACCAGGTACCAATTTACTACTGGGTGGACAAAATTGTACGCATCTACGCGTAGCTCTCCGCTTACCTTGACATCAACATCATCATATAAATCTACACTTACATCTATATATACATGTACATTTAAATGAAGATCTAAATCAAGATTGAGATACATGTATGCATCTAAACTTCGTCTACCGTTACTGCTATATATCTATCTACATCTACACCTACAGCTTCATCTACATCATCGTCTCGATCTACATGTTCATTTACGTCTAAATCTACAGTTTTACGTACCTCTTCATCTGCGCCAGCGTTTGTATATGTGTCTCCATACATCATCTCTTATATCTACGTCAACTCTTATATCTACATCTACATCTCAGTAAACGTCCATACCTGCATCTAAATCTAAGTCTAAATCATCACCTCGATCTTCATCTACATCTATATCTACATCTACATCGACATCGCCACCCAGATCTACATCTACATATTAAGATATCTCTACCGGTACGTCTACACCTACATTTACACATACACATACAGCTGCATTTGCATCTGTATAATCATCTACATCTTCGCATAATCTTTTCCTACAGCTTCATCTAAAGCAACACCTATCTAATATTCATTTGCAACTATATCTACTTCAACATCTTTATCTACGACAACTCATGTCAACTCATACATACATCTACATTATATCTTATATATATTTCTATGTCAACATTTACTCTTTCTATATCTTTATCAGCTCTTATATCAACCTCACATCAACACTTACATCTTACTCTACATCCTCTCTTACATCTACACCTACATCAATTCTTACATCTACATCTATATCCATGTCTTAATCAACTCAATCATATCTACATCAATTATCTCTATATCTGTATCAACTCTTACATCTACACCTTCATCAACTCTTACATCTGCACCTACATCAACTCTTACATCTACATCTATATCCATGTCTTAATCAACTCAATCATATCTACATCAATTCTCTCTATATCTGTATCAACTCTTACATCTACACCTTCATCAACTCTTACATCTGCACCTACATCAACTCTTACATCTACATCTATATCCATGTCTTAATCAACTCAATCATATCTACATCAATTCTCTCTATATCTGTATCAACTCTTGCATCTACACCTACATCTACATCACCGTTTACATCTAAATCTACATCAATTCTTACCTCTACATCTACATCGACTCTTACATCTACATTTACATTATCTCATACACATACATCTACATCAACGCCTACGTCTATATCTACATCAACTCTTATACCCATATCTCAATGTTCTTTTATATATCCGCATCTCATTCAATTCTTACATCATCATCTACATCTACATCAACTCTTACATCTACATCTACATCACCGCTTACAACAACATAAACTCTTACATTTACATAACTGCTTACATCAACATCATCTCGTACATCAACATCTACATCAATTCTTACATTTACATCAACTTTCATATCAACATCTACATCAACTGTCACATCTATATCAAAGCTTACATGTACATCTACACCAACCCTTGCATCTACATCTACATCGATTCTTATTTTAAAATGTTCATCTTTGCATGTATATACCACTGCCACTATTACTACTTCACACCTTCATCTTCATTCAAAACACCACGAAGATCTGCATCCACATATGTTCATTAACAACTAAATCTATATCTCAACCAACGTCAACCGTTGCTTCTTAATCTCTATTTATACATACAGTTACACGTACTTCTACATCTACTTATCCATACCTCTTATTTCTACATCAAAAAATATATTTACATCTTTGCCAACATCTATACCTATAACTACTTCGCAATCTTCACCCACATCTTGTTCATTTACATCTGTATATACATCTCAATCTGTGTCTACATCTACATCTTTGCATCAACGTTTATATCGATATCTTTATCAGCACTTGCAATTTAATTATTCTCAATCTGAGATGTAGCTTCACTCATGTTATTACAATTTGGGGTTTCTCTTTAAAAAAATAACCCCGTATGAGCTTTGCTTTCGGCCTTACTTCCCGCTAAACTTTCTTACCTCAGGTTTTAAAATCCAAAGTATAACCTCTGTATCGGGTTTTGATTGTCCACATAAGACCTTTGTCTTATCGTACATATACATCTAAAAAAATACGACTAAAATTAATATCAACGATTACGTCAAGATCACATCTACATTTACACCTACAATAACATATAAAATGGCATATACTATTGTATCTGCAACTACAGCTACGCATACATCTAAACCTAAGCAAACATTTACATTTCAAGATACATCTATATCTCTATCACCATCTTCATCTCCATTTCATCTGCAGCTACACTTATTCTTGCATCTACATCTTCATATAAATCAACATCTACAACTATATCTAAATTAAGATCTAAATCTGCCTCCAGATCTGCCTACATCTACAACTTCATCTATCGTCTAAACCTACATCTACATCGACACCTACATCTACAACTACAACTACAACTACATCTAACTCATCATCACGATCAAAATATATATATTCATTTACATCATTCATTTACGTCTATATTTATATCTTCATTTACGTATATATTGACAACTATACATGAACATATGTATCTACATATGTATGGTAACATGCTCCTGCGTGTGCATCTACCTATACATCAACTCTTATATCTAAATCAACTATTGTATACACATCAAGTCATATAGCTCCATCTTCATCTTCGCAAACATCTTTACCTACATCTACATATAAATCATCACCTAGATCTTCAACTTCATCTACATGTTCCTTTACATATGTAACTACACCAACATATATGTCTACAATCAACTCTTGATATATCTACACCAACTCTTCTATCAGCATGTAAATGTACTCTCAACTATTATATTTACATCCACATCAACTGTTATATCTACACGTACATCATCTCCTGTATCATCATCAACTCTTTCTGTATTTACATCAGCTATTTTATCTAAATTTTATCAACTGTTATATCTACATCAACCGTTATATCTACATCTACATCTTCGCATAGATGTACACCTACATCTACATCTACATTTAAATCACATCTGAGATCGACATCTATATCTACATATTCATTTGAATCTCAATTTATATCTTAACCAACGTCTATCGTTGCTTCTACATCTACACGTACACATACAGCTACACGAAACCTATATCTACTTATCTTTACCTTAATATCAACATCTACCACAATGTGTATATCTACATCTACGTCAACATCTTCGTATACTTGTACATCTACATCCACAATTAAATCTCCACCAAGATCGACACCTACATTATCCCTTATACCTACATCTACGTCAACATATTTGAATACATCTACAGCTACACCTACATCAACTCTTATATCTACATCTTTATCTACATATTTACATACATTACATACACATCTATGTCTACATCGAAATCAAAGTCGAAAGAATATTGTAACAGGACTTAATCTGTATTGTGATCTATTCATGATTATACTACATGCCTGTGGCCTTCTAAATACCGTAATAAAGATTGATTGAAATCGCCACTCAGATCAACATTAACATCTATATGTTTATTACCATCTCAATCTATATATTTACTTACGTCTCCCATTACGTCTACATTTACATTTACACCCACTATTTGTGATCATTCTTAGATTGTTCAGGTCTCACAATCTGCAGATTGTTTAAACAATCTAGGAATGGTGAAACATTCCTAGATTGTTCGAACAATCTGCAGATTGTGATGATTCCTAGATTGCATAGAACATTTCTGCATCCAATTTAATATTTACATCTACATATTCGCATTCATCTATACATACAATCTAATTACCAAGGCTGTTATCTACATCAAGTTGTCTACCGCTACATCAACGCCTATATTTACATCTACATCGTGCCTTACATCTATACATACATCTAGATCGAAATCATCACCTACATCTACATGTCGATTTACATCTGTATCTATATCTACATATGTGTTTCTACAACTACATAAACTCTTATCTCTTCATATGTATCTGCTCTTCTTTTCATCAACTCTATACATTTTCATTTTCATCAACACGAGATGTAGCGTCACCACAGTTATTACAATTTGGAGCAGTTATTACAATTTGGAGCACTTTTTATTACAATTTGGAGCAGCTTGACAGTACGTTTTACGAAAATCGAGTTATTACAATTTGGAGCAGTTTTTATTACAATTTGGAGCAGGTATTACAATTTGGAGCAGTTTTTATTACAATTTGGAGCAGGTATTACAATTTGGAGCAATTATTACAATTTGGAGCACAACAAGGCTGACATAACAACAGTGCAATGTTTTCCCACGTGTAGAAGAACACGGACACTAATATTTTGCAGCAACAAACAGATACTCCCGTCTGACATAAGAAGACAAAGGGGATTCAGCATGTATCTCAACAACTGGGTCATGAGATGTTTTGGAATATAAATTATTGTATAAGTTAAAAAAGTAGCTTTTGTGAATATGAAATGTTATTAAAAGGAAAAGGAAAGGGTGTCTCAGTGAAATAACACTTATATGTTCGTATGTTCGATTGTGCAGGCTTACAGTGGTTCTATGGTTATCTCACAAACTGTGATGAGCAAGTTATAAAGCAAACAATGTCACTATGTTAGCTTTTAAGAAGACGTATTGCATGGGAATCTGTATATTGATATTTTAAACTCAGAAATATACATGCGAAGGTATTGTAAAGAATTAATTGTCATATAAAAGATACACTCTTTGTTCTCAATATATACTGTTGTCCAAAATGAGGTTGACAACGTCTTCAAAATAACCTGGAAGACAAAACTAAGACATTTTGGAACTAACTGAATAAACTGATTATTTCGCAAGAAAAATCGTTTTTCTACCAACACTGTTAATTTCGTTAAAATACATTGTAACAAGACGGTTCGGTTAAATGGCAAAGTCACATGAGGTCACAAATGAAAGTGTTTTCAGATGCAGGGCAAAAAATGGTGGTTATGCAATTTCAATCCGCGTCCATGTCATAAAAAATTACGTTTATTATATTAAGTAAATTGTTTATTTTGATTGCCAATAGCGATTTATGAGCGGATACCGATTGAACGACCGTGACCCCTCTCGGCTTATATAGAGTAAGTCTTGTAACGTATACCTAGATACACATTTTAGTTAAATTGAGTATGTATGCATTATAAAATGAAAGTTGTTCATAATAAAGCAGTACATATTGGAATATTTAGTCTTCACTATTAATTGCCCGATAAAAGCATGTTTAATTTAAACTATTATGGCAGCAATATACATGCAATTCTACATCGTTAGTCTTATGCGGTACAAAATGAACACAATATTATATCGACCGTCAACCAATTCACAACAGAGTATTTTACTGAAAGGAAATAGTAATGTCATTTTGGCGGTGGTCTTTGAGGAATATTGCTTAGAAGAAAACTGCCCACGTGTGTATATCCAAAACAAAGTGTATGCGTGAAAGATACAAATATTTTCAAATATTTTGAATGAATAATAAAATCAGGAAAAACGAAAGGCAATGGTAAGAACAATCTCACAATTCTGATCATCATAACACAACATGTACATTCGATAGTCTCTACATAAACACTGATTCATAGACTCCGATGAAGCTCTATACAGGATATGTGTTTCAGATATATACCAAAGGCTGTGAGGTCAACCCGTCGACTTGTGTTCCAACTGAAATAGAACATGTTTCTAAAAGTATCCACAATATGTGCAACGCCTCGAGCATTCACACACGTCTACATTTATATCCATGTTAATGTCAGCTGGTCACGTAGTGCACGTGTAACATGCATGCACTCCTGTGTTGTTCAAGGTTGTTTCTTATCTTAAAGCATTGCTTTCAAATTGATTCTCTGGACCATTCATCTATGACTCGAGAATTCAAATTTTGTCATAAAATAAAAAAAATAAAAAAAATAAATAGTCCATTTGTAACGCGCCTTACTCAAGGCGTGATGCATGCTCGAAGCGCACATAGAAAGTCAAAAAGTTCATTTTGCATAGGCCTTCTCAAAGAAATAGATTTTTAACATGGACTTGAAAGTTGGGAAGGACTCGGTTTTTCTAATGTCAATTGGAAGATTGTTCCATTCTGTGGCAGCAACATACATGAACGATCTGCAACAATAATTAACAGATTTGCACCTTGGGACAGTCAGGAGCAATTGGGACTCTGGCCGCATCACACCACCTAGCCTTGTCTTGTGACTACATTTCTCAGTTGCTGCGATATAAAAGACAGTGGAGAATCTAGCTTCAGAGAGTATCTTGTTTGCTACAATCAGGGCAACACGGCACTCAACCTCATCAACCCTTTCCAGAAAAGTTATTGTTAAGTTGTAGACACACAAAACCAACTATGTCAGATAACTCATAACATTTAGTGTGATGCTTTCCCAGTTTTGACATCAGTGTTTGATTTTAATCTTTGCTTATGAAACTCGCGTTTCATTTCAGGAAACTTACATGTGTAAGCAGTATTGGGGGACTTACACTTTTTCAGTTATTCCAGATTTCAGTGTTTGCCCGTTTTATGTAAGGCGGATAGACGATAAATGCAGACGACGTTGTCTAATCCACATCAGAGCATGTTCAGGTGCAAATGTGGCAGTTTTCCTCTGAAGGTTTCCGATCAAGCGAATACCTTTGCAATATGTTATAATGTTATTATTAGCATAGTAAATGGCAACGCGAGATTAAACAATTATTTAACATTTAGCTGTATTCATTAATGAAAGAACAGTAATCGTGAATGTTTCTTTTGTTGTATCTATCTTCTCGTCTTTTATTAACCTATAAAGTACATTAATGGGTCATAAATGTCAATTGTAAATGAATCATTTGATAGTTTGCAATTCAGCTGTACATTCCTTGTCTATTTTCACTACACAAACCTCTCAAAGTAAAATTCCAACAGCTAAATATACCCATCTTTTATTCACTTGTCGACAGGGGAATCTAAATGTAAATATACAACTCTTTAATGATTTGAATTTGCTCCGGCAATTCATCACTTCAAAATTGTGAACAACTCTATTAAAAAACATAATGATGAAGATATTTTGACATTGAAAGCTGTTTACTGAAAGCAGTCGGAACCGAAATAGCAATAACTTTACAAGCTGCAATTTCCCAGTTATTCTTTGTCTGTGAGGGTGCGGAAACATCACTTACTTGAGTGATAGGCATCTTCAGTAGCACAGTCTATTTCGAAAAGAGATAAAAGACAACCCATCAAGATATTCAATTAAAGTTGATTATTGAATGCTTGATGAAATTGAAAGTTACTCACAAATGCAGAGGTACATTAAAGGATACGTCATGGCATTTAGCAATTCAAAATTTAAATTTGTTATTCGTAGACATGGTAGTTTTATTGCAAGCCGGATATAATTGGTTTAAACCTTTAAGTTTCTACTAAATCCCAGTTTGCATATGTGCACTAGTAATGTAAAGTGGTGATGACCAGCTGATGACATTCTGTCCACATATGACCGTGATTCGGTTTGTTTGGTTCAATATCTACCTAAGAGTTTAGAATCAGATATTTTGGATGTAGTATCCTAATCCTATTAAGGATACCGGATACACGAGCCAGGTTTATTTTACTATAATTAGACTTTTCTGGTCTGAAATGTTCACTTAGTTTTAATTCTTGAGATATTGCCATATAATATCAGACTGGTATATATCAAATCCCACTTAAACCTTGGTGTCGGTGCATGTGGCTACCATTCATAACAGTGTGCTGTCCATTATTGATATCAGGACTATGTTGGATGAAAGAGTCATGATATCTGATACATACACGGACACTTATACATCAATAGTTTTACACTCAGACTCTGAAAAAAAGTATTTATTCTTAAAATATCACCATTTTATTAAATATTGAAAAGGAGACTGTAAGAAATGAAAAAGGCTCCTTTTCAATATTCTTTTCAATAGTGTTTTCAAACATAAAACTTATTTCTTCTAAGTCTAAGTGTTAGACTAATACATCAACAATGAGCTAAATGTTTACAAGATCATGAGTTTATACAGTACATCATCTAACGATAATATCGAAATTCAAATATTTGACTACAAGTACTTGTATTTTGCAGGTACAACTCTGGAAAGAACTAAACCAACAAGTCAACATTACTTCTGATAAACCTTGCACCATATCATTCGCAATTTTTGGTTAGCGCGTTCGGCTTCGGATTAAGAGGTCCGGGGTTCGAATCCCGCCAGTGGCACGGCAACTTTGTCTGCAGTAGAGAACTGTTCTACACGCAGTAAGGTTCGGGTGCAATGCTACACTGAATTTCAGGGTAGTACCACCCATGGTTCGCTAGTTCCAGCCGTTGCTCGCAGGTTTCACCGCACTGCATAGCCACATAGCGTTGCGGGCTTTCTCCCTGCCGTAATACTAGCAGCAGCGATATAAGTGAAATACTCTTGAAAGCGGCGTTAAACCCCAACTCACCTCACCTCACCTCATTCGCAATTTTATTTATGTTAGTTTAGACAGAAATGAATTAACTAGTTTATCAGTTAATCATACATCGCTTTTAAAGAATAATAGCAATACATATGAATTAAGTAAATTTAAGTTACAAAGATATTAAGAAGTTAAGAAGGGCCCTGAGAAAGGTTAAGGAATTTTACATAATATTTTTCATTTTATTTCACTCGGAATAAGTGAAATGAAAGTCAGTTACTACCATAGTTTCAACGGGAAATACCAGGAACGTTTATCATTGAGGTCCTTCCTCGGCGAAAGGCCTCGGATGGGCCTATCGGATAAACTGTCCTGGTATTTCCCAATGCAACTCGGAAACTATGGTAGTATATATAGTGGTACCCTGCAGATGTAACAGCACTAACAATGTGTTAACATTCCTTAATTTGGTATCGATAATTGTCTTAGAAGACATGCCAGTTTGTTGATAAATCGCTTTATCATATAATTTCGGGTGTTATCGATGCAATAAAGCAATCTGATAAACTTGGTATCCAAATCGGAACCGGGAGTTTACCCGCGTATTTCCGCTTGAATGAATGGATATTCGAAAACACGAAATCATCTGATGGTACAGTGCAATTATAGTTTTAACAAAGTCAAGATAATTGTAGATTTGTTTTAAAAATCATTCAAAAATTCAGTGCGCTATTGACTAACAGCATCAGCATGTAGCTGCAGTGTCCTGTGTACAAAATGAATCTTGATGTGTCAGTGTGTTGCCTACCGACGCGCCTCGTCGATCGCACAAGCATTTTAGCAGTTCTTGAGGGCTGAGTATACGGTATTAGGTACATTTTTAGGCACTTATTGTCATAAACGAAAGAAACAACCCCACCTCACAAATAACTACCGTTTAAGTGTGAAAGATACTGTTATGCAGCAATCCGAATCAACCCTGCAACGCAGCTTCCAAAAAGTTGAAACTAGAGTTACTTCCCTTGTTCTAGCAACGTGATTTATGAGTGCTTTTTAATCATTAGATAGATGCTTATGAACCTATTGAAAATATCTCCATGAACTAGAAACCCGGGACCAATTGTTGATTTTTGAAAGAATCGCGCACATCGTATGTTTTAATTAAGAACTATTTCTAGGCACTTCACAACCGATGTCGTGACCATCACTTTGATGTACCGTCTATGATATTACTCCGCTAAAACTAGGTCAATTCTCTTATCAATTTTAACACAAAAACACGCTTATTTCAATAATGACATAATATGATTAAGAGATTATTAACCTCGTGTGTTTCCGTATCATTAATATCATATATTTGGAATACAAAATAATGTATTATGGTCACCAAAGGCTCGCATAATACAATATTTATTCCAAAAATATGATATAAATGATACGGAAACACACTTGGTTAATAATCTCTATTTATTTTCACCCAACAGTTGATAATCTCCACTGGTGTGAACCATGTCTGCCAGTCAACAGTATATCTTCCCATACGTTTTGTCATTCTGCACTCACCAATAATCTCTAATCAAGAATACAATGGAGATGTGTCTGAGAGTAAACAGTGCATTACAAAAGCTTATGCTTCCAGTGTTGGAGTTCTGACAGATTTTCTTAACCTTAAGCTACTTCTGTCAAGAGGGTGTCTGATTGCTAGTTTCATTCGAGCTGTGGCCAGGACTTCACATTGGTATCTGCCTTAGCTTCATTTGTAAAGGATCTTTGACAATACTTTTTAAAGGATTTTATAGTCGGAAACATACAATCTGGAAACATATATCTATCATTCCATGTGAATATTCTATAATTGATGGATAACCTAGCTTCATATAACTAGGTTTTTATTCGAATGAATAATTATACATTTTGGCTTGGCTAGAGGATGATAAACATTTCCAAACGCCGTATTTAAACTGACAGATGATAATAGCGTGTTTCACCATGTTGATAAGATGGTGGTACACATATCGGTTATCTGTTAGTTATCACCAGAAAACATGTTTACACCCTTCCTTTCACCTTCAATGTGTGGGCAGAGTTCATTTCAGTCCACAGGGAAAATAAAATCAAAGAAATCAGCTTTCGACTGATTATAGTTATATGATATGATAACTTGCGAATTGATGAACGTACTTTCTTCATGAGACTTCGCAGTAAAAACATGGCAAGCAAGTATGACGGCTCGCTAAATTCGAGAAATCGAGATCAACTGTTTACATCAAGAACGATGAATGTTCACTCGTGAAAACAGCGGTTGCTGGACAAAGGTGCACATGAAACGTGTATATATCCTTATAATATTAGTTTTAATATATACAAATATTTTTAATATCTAATTCTAATCTATGTTTTATACAAAATGTAAGGCTAGAAACAAAAGCCTTGCGGAAAATAAAAGGGAACTTAAATCGTTCATTATCTGAAACACCAGTAAATTGATTACTTTCCATACATTGTACAATACACTCGCGGTTAGAAGAAAGTATACCTTACATTCAACAGAAGCAAACACAAAATATTTCTGGCAGATAAAGTCGGTCTTGAATGTTCATGATGAGAATATATCTCGTAATGAGAAATACACAATTTTGAGAGTATGGTTCTTACTATCTTATATCTGTTTTAACACACAAGGGGTGCTGTATTTGCTGTTTCAAAGTGGTCTTCTTACATAACGTTTGGGATTTTTTGGTAAATATTATGAAATATGGAATTTATGTTAGTACATTGTCCGCATAATGTACCTCCTTGGACTTTATATCGATGCTGCGGTTGTCTTAAAGCCATATTTCAGAAAAATGAACGGATAATGTTTCAAAAATTACAAACTAAATCTATTTGGCTTTTAGAGACATTATGTAACTATGTGTCATTCATGTATCACAAAATATCTTCGGTGATGTACCTACCTTCATTCATGTTTATCACAATGTATCTTAGGTGATGTACCTACCTTCATTCATGTTTATCACACTATATCTTCGGTGACGTACCTACCTTCATTCATGTTTATCACAATGTATCTTCGGTGATGTACCTACCTTCATTCATGTTTATCACACTATATCTTCGGTGATGTACCTACCTTCATTCATGTTTATCACAAAATATCTTCGGTGATGTACCTACCTTCATTCATGTTTATCACAATGTATCTTCGGTGATTTACCTACCTTCATTCATGTTTATCACAATGTATCTTCGGTGTTGTACCTACCTTCATTCATGTTTATCACAAAATATCTTCGGTGATGTACCTACCTTCATTCATGTTTATCACACTATATCTTCGGTGATGTACCTACCGTCATTCATGTTTATCACAAAATATCTTCGGTTGTGTACCTACCTTCATTCATGTTTATCACAAAATATCTTCTGTGATGTACCTACCTTCATTTGCCCGTGAGTGTAATTATTTGAATTTTGAAATGGGTTGTTAGTTGATTCTTTATAAATGTTAACCTCATTCTGTTCAGTTTTCAGCCCTCAAAATTAAATAAAGGGGAAAACAGCTGAGAGAAGATTAATTATCAACTTTAACGCTGTAAGCAGGAAATATGTCCGTCTGTCCTTAAAGTGTTGGCATTGCTTTCAATGTTTATCACTCTCAACTGGATATAGACACGTTTTATGTTTGCTTTTATAGCTTAATACCCATATACAATCATTAAGACGATAAATATAGTATTGATGGTGGGGTGAAGCTGCCACCAGAGCTTTAACTGGATATTATCAGAGGCAAGACTAATCCATAAACATACTTCCATACACATTACGTAAGTAGTCATTATACGTCATTTCTGAATATCATTTTCATCATAAGAAATTGATATTTCAGTGAAAATAGGTTCATGCATTAGATTCTAATAATGTTTTATAATCTTTTGACAATAAAATAACTGTTTCGCTAGTCTATAACAACAAAACATGTTTACTTTAACGATTCGTTATGTTGTTTACAAAATTTATTATTTCAATTTAAAGAAATTCAACAAAGTGTGTAATATCGGTAATTATTATTATAGCACGTTTTTGATTAAACGTCATTATTTTTACTTACCGTAGACAAGTGACCTTAGCCTTATAGCCATATAAAATGTAATCGACTCATTCCCACAGAAGTAATGAAACATCATTACACAGATCAATCGGAGTTACCCGCCCCTCACTAGTCCACTGGGTGGCGTGACCTGTCATTCACATAACCTAGGAGTCGCAATTAACGACGAATGCGTAAGAGGGGAGGCGGGACGGGTATGACGAGGGTCACTTGTCTACGGTAAGTAAAAATAATGACGTTTAATCAAAAACGTACTATTATTTAATTACTAACCTCCGACAAGTGACCTTAGCCTGATACCACTGTAGGTGGTGGGTAGAGTTCGTCGCATAGCGGTAACTCTCAATATTGATCTGGTGATCGGCGACCTAGCGAGCGATCGTTCTAATGAGGATAATTGTCTGACCTCTCGCAGTCGACGATCCCTAATTAAAACACCACAAAACCCTGTATAACCATTCAAAACAATTTATTCAATGGTTAAATATGAGCCGCTCTCAACTCGTGAGTGCTCGTTAGCGTGGATGGTTGCGTCCCCTGCCAGGGGGGGCACCCATGGTTCGCCGCTGGGCAAAGACCTGCGCCCCTAGACGGGCTACGCCCTCCAGGTCCTCCGTGGAGACATCGCGCAGGTAATGGTTGGCGAAAACCAAGCCCGACTTCCAAAAGCAGCTGGCCATGATGTCCGCCACTGACAGGTTGCTGTGTAGGGCCATAGTCGGCGATATGGCCCTGATCTCATGCGGATTGGTCCGCGCCGGTGCCGGCAGTCCGGCCGCCTTGTAGGCGTCCACCACTGCCGACCTGAGATAAACTCCCAGCTGCCTCTTGTCCAACTCCTTCGAGCTCGTCTGGGAGTGGGGCAAGAAGAGCCTGCATCTCCCTTGTCTCAGCGAGCGTGTCTTCTCAACGTAGATGCGCAGAGCGCGTACCGGACAAAGGAGACGTTCTTGTTCGTCCGTCGGCTCGATAGCCGAGGAGATTGATGGCAGTGTGAAGGTCCGTCCACGCTCGTCAGCGCCCTGGTTCTTACACAGGAACTCCGGTGCCAGACCCAAGGTCGCTGACCCTCCATCTCTCACCTCAAACCTGAGCAAATCAGCTTGCAGCGCGTGCAACTCTGATATTCTGGCCGCTGACCCCATCGCCACTAAGAAAGAAGTTTTAATGGTGAGACGCAGCAGCGTCGTGTCCGTCAGCGGCTCATAGTGCTCAGACTTGAGGTGATTCAAAACTATCGCCAGATCCCACTCTGGCGGCCTCAGTTTGTGGCGGCCATCCACGTTCCTGTACGTCCTGATGAGCTCCTTAAGGACCGAGATATCCATCCCGGGATCCTTTTTGCGAAGGACGGACATAATGGCCGCGAGGTTCGTGTTGATGGAGGAAGCCTTAAGCTTCCTCACTGTGCGTAGGTGTACCAGGTAATCCGCGACCTGGGGCACCGTTACCGACCGCACATCGAACCCCTTCCCTTCGCAAAAGGTCATGAAGGAAGCCCATTGGAAATCGTACAGCTTGCGCGTGGAAGAACGCTGTGAGGTTGCCACTGCGCTGGTTACCGCCTCCGAAAATCCTGCGCTCCTCATTCCGTCTTGGAGACAACCCAGACGTGCAGATGGAGAACATGAGGGTTCTCGTGCACCCGTCTGCTTGGGTTGCTCCTGAGAAGATCCCACCTGATTGGCAGGGGGACTGGTTCCTGAGCACAGAGTCTCCGGAGGGGGACATACCACGGCCTTGCCGGCCAGTCCGTGCGACCAGGAGCAGACGCAAGCGTCTCGTCTCCTGGGCTTTTGCCACCACTTGGGTCAGAATGGCAGGGGGGGAAAAGCGTAAGCGTCCATCCCCTCCCATCCTAACGCGAGCGCGTCTAATCCCCATGCCAGGGGGTCTGGTACTGGAGATACGTATACGGGCAGCTGGTGATTGAGCTGTGTCGCGAAGAGGTCGACATGCGGCCTGCCGAACTGGAGACAGATCGCCTCGAACACTCGAGGGTGCAACATCCACTCCGTGGAAGGAGGTTTGTCCGGGCGAGAGAGAGCGTCCGCAAGGACGTTCTTTGCTCCCGGGATGTGCACCGCTCTTATCGAGATGTTGAGTTGGTCTACCAGTCGAAACAGCTCCATCACCAGCTGTAATAATGATCCCGCCTTGGTCAATTCTTGCTAGTTGATCGACCAGGCTGCCGTCGAGCTGTCTGTGTGAACACACAGCACCTCGTTCTGCTGGTGACCCGACCAGTGCTTGATTGCCAGACGTATGGCGTGAACTCCAAGAAGTTGATGTGAAGGCCGGCTTGCGCCGGCCACCACACGCCCGACGCCTGATCGGTCCCCAGGTGGGCGCCCCACCCCTGAGTAGAGGCGTCCACGTACAACTGGCTCCTGGCGGGGGGTTTGCTGGAGGGGAACCCCCGCCAAGACGTTGCTTTTGTCCTGCCACCATCGAAGGTGGTGAATGAGATCCTGCGGCATCCTGATGTGATGGCCGCAAGATACTTCCCGAATGTGTCCGTTCAGTACTATCTGGAGGGGCCGGAGGTGAAGCCTCCCCCTCCTCGTGAAGTCCTGAGCTGAAGTTAAGAACCCTAGCAGACGTTGCCACTGTCGGAGAGAGAGAGGCCCGCGACACGCGTCTGCTAGGAGTTCCCTGTAACGGCCCATCCGTTCCTCAGTGACAAAGGCCTTGTCCTGCGTCGTGTCCAGACGGACGCCCAGGAAGACGAGCGACGTCGTCGGCACTAGGTCCGACTTGTCCAGATTGACAAGCCAACCCAGACGTCTGAACAGAGCGATCACAAAGTCCCTTTGTCCGGCCAGAACTGACGGGGAGCAGTGGCTCCCGAACCCATCGTCCAGGTACATCGCGAACTGGATATCGTGCCTGTGAAGGAACTCGACGATGGGTTGGGTCACCCAAGTGAATAGCCAAGGGGCTGTCGAAATTCCGAAGGGTAACACATTCCACTGGAAGTGACGGCCCGCCAGGACGAATCGGAGGTACTTGCAATCCGCTGGGTGGATTGGGACATGCAAGTACGCGTCCTGGAGGTCCAACGACACCATGTGGCTGTATGGTTGTAGCAACCGCATGATGGACAGCACGGTCAAGAGCCGAAAATATGGCGGCCGCTCGAGGTAGGAGCGGTTGAACTGTTTCAAGTCGTGAATCAGCCGCCATTTTTTCGGGTCCTTTTTCGGTCTCACGAATACTGGAGAGTAGAACCCCGGTGTCAGACCCTGGAGCGGAAGCTCGCTCACCGCCTCCTTGGTAATTAGGATCTCCACTTGTTCCAGTGTGCGCGCGAGCCGTTCCGGCTCTAGCGGACGTTCCACTGGCGAACAAGTCAAGGGGGGGGGGGGGGGGGGGGGGGGGTGAGCACGTGTATACGAAACCCACGCTCCAGCATCTGACAGACGTACTCGTCCAGGCCCAACTGCCTCCAATTGGCCACAAAAGTTGAGAGACGGCCTCGCACCTCTACCGCTGCCGGCGGTAGGAGAGGGGGCGCCCAGGAGTCACCTCTTCTTGTTGGTTCCTCCGTAGGCGCGTCCCTTGCCTCCCTGTGACTTGTTGGATGTCCTCTTTGGAGAGGGGCCGGCGTTGTAGCCGCCACGGCCCTTGCCTGGCCGGCCCCCGTCCCGAAAGGAAACCCCGCCGGTCCTAGAGCCGGCGGGGGATTGCGGAGCGCCACCCTTCCGCTTCTTGGGTGTTGTCACCACCGAGGAGACCCTGCCGCCTCCCGCTGCCAAGCGGTTGGTCAGCTCCTGTTGTTGGGTCTCCCGGCGGTGTCGCAGAGCTTCTGCGACCTGCACGTCGAACAGTGTCGACAAAGCTGCTGGAGCGCTCCTGAGACGGGTGCGCATCTCCGCCGGAAGATTGGTACGTGCGAGAAAACTGTCCCGCCTCAGGTTAGTGACCCCCGCTGAGATGCGGGAGGCACTTAGCATAATCTGGGCTAGGTTCCCTGCCACGGAACCGAACCCCCGATACAGTGCATTTGCTCCTTTCTCCATCCCAGCCTCCTTGGAGAAGGCGGCCATGGCCTGACAAGCATGGGCGACGGAGTTCGCCATGCCCAGAATGCTCCTGGCCTCCTTGCTCAGACTTGAGGTGATTCAAAACTATCGCCAGATCCCACTCTGGCGGCCTCAGTTTGTGGCGGCCATCCACGTTCCTGTACGTCCTGATGAGCTCCTTAAGGACCGAGATATCCATCCCGGGATCCTTTTTGCGAAGGACGGACATAATGGCCGCGAGGTTCGTGTTGATGGAGGAAGCCTTAAGCTTCCTCACTGTGCGTAGGTGTACCAGGTAATCCGCGACCTGGGGCACCGTTACCGACCGCACATCGAACCCCTTCCCTTCGCAAAAGGTCATGAAGGAAGCCCATTGGAAATCGTACAGCTTGCGCGTGGAAGAACGCTGTGAGGTTGCCACTGCGCTGGTTACCGCCTCCGAAAATCCTGCGCTCCTCATTCCGTCTTGGAGACAACCCAGACGTGCAGATGGAGAACATGAGGGTTCTCGTGCACCCGTCTGCTTGGGTTGCTCCTGAGAAGATCCCACCTGATTGGCAGGGGGACTGGTTCCTGAGCACAGAGTCTCCGGAGGGGGACATACCACGGCCTTGCCGGCCAGTCCGTGCGACCAGGAGCAGACGCAAGCGTCTCGTCTCCTGGGCTTTTGCCACCACTTGGGTCAGAATGGCAGGGGGGGAAAAGCGTAAGCGTCCATCCCCTCCCATCCGAACGCGAGCGCGTCTAATCCCCATGCCAGGGGGTCTGGTACTGGAGATACGTATACGGGCAGCTGGTGATTGAGCTGTGTCGCGAAGAGGTCGACATGCGGCCTGCCGAACTGGAGACAGATCGCCTCGAACACTCGAGGGTGCAACATCCACTCCGTGGAAGGAGGTTTGTCCGGGCGAGAGAGAGCGTCCGCAAGGACGTTCTTTGCTCCCGGGATGTGCACCGCTCTTATCGAGATGTTGAGTTGGTCTACCAGTCGAAACAGCTCCATCACCAGCTGTAATAATGATCCCGCCTTGGTCAATTCTTGCTAGTTGATCGACCAGGCTGCCGTCGAGCTGTCTGTGTGAACACACAGCACCTCGTTCTGCAGGTGACCCGACCAGTGCTTGATTGCCAGACGTATGGCGTGAACTCCAAGAAGTTGATGTGAAGGCCGGCTTGCGCCGGCCACCACACGCCCGACGCCTGATCGGTCCCCAGGTGGGCGCCCCACCCCTGAGTAGAGGCGTCCACGTACAACTGGCTCCTGGCGGGGGGTTTGCTGGAGGGGAACCCCCGCCAAGACGTTGCTTTTGTCCTGCCACCATCGAAGGTGGTGAATGAGATCCTGCGGCATCCTGATGTGATGGCCGCAAGATACTTCCCGAATGTGTCCGTTCAGTACTATCTGGAGGGGCCGGAGGTGAAGCCTCCCCCTCCTCGTGAAGTCCTGAGCTGAAGTTAAGAACCCTAGCAGACGTTGCCACTGTCGGAGCGAGAGAGGCCCGCGACACGCGTCTGCTAGGAGTTCCCTGTAACGGCCCATCCGTTCCTCAGTGACAAAGGCCTTGTCCTGCGTCGTGTCCAGACGGACGCCCAGGAAGACGAGCGACGTCGTCGGCACTAGGTCCGACTTGTCCAGATTGACAAGCCAACCCAGACGTCTGAACAGAGCGATCACAAAGTCCCTTTGTCCGGCCAGAACTGACGGGGAGCAGTGGCTCCCGAACCCATCGTCCAGGTACATCGCGAACTGGATATCGTGCCTGTGAAGGAACTCGACGATGGGTTGGGTCACCCAAGTGAATAGCCAAGGGGCTGTCGAAATTCCGAAGGGTAACACATTCCACTGGAAGTGACGGCCCGCCAGGACGAATCGGAGGTACTTGCAATCCGCTGGGTGGATTGGGACATGCAAGTACGCGTCCTGGAGGTCCAACGACACCATGTGGCTGTATGGTTGTAGCAACCGCATGATGGACAGCACGGTCAAGAGCCGAAAATATGGCGGCCGCTCGAGGTAGGAGCGGTTGAACTGTTTCAAGTCGTGAATCAGCCGCCATTTTTTCGGGTCCTTTTTCGGTCTCACGAATACTGGAGAGTAGAACCCCGGTGTCAGACCCTGGAGCGGAAGCTCGCTCACCGCCTCCTTGGTAATTAGGATCTCCACTTGTTCCAGTGTGCGCGCGAGCCGTTCCGGCTCTAGCGGACGTTCCACTGGCGAACAAGTCAAGGGGGGGGGGGGGGGGGGCGGGTGAGCACGTGTATACGAAACCCACGCTCCAGCATCTGACAGACGTACTCGTCCAGGCCCAACTGCCTCCAATTGGCCACAAAAGTTGAGAGACGGCCTCGCACCTCTACCGCTGCCGGCGGTAGGAGAGGGGGCGCCCAGGAGTCACCTCTTCTTGTTGGTTCCTCCGTAGGCGCGTCCCTTGCCTCCCTGTGACTTGTTGGATGTCCTCTTTGGAGAGGGGCCGGCGTTGTAGCCGCCACGGCCCTTGCCTGGCCGGCCCCCGTCCCGAAAGGAAACCCCGCCGGTTGCGGAGCGCCACCCTTCCGCTTCTTGGGTGTTGTCACCACCGAGGAGACCCTGCCGCCTCCCGCTGCCAAGCGGTTGGTCAGCTCCTGCTGTTGGGTCTCCCGGCGGTGTCGCAGAGCTTCTGCGACCTGCACGTCGAACAGTGTCGACAAAGCTGCTGGAGCACTCCTGAGACGGGTGCGCATCTCCGCCGGAAGATTGGTACGTGCGAGAAAACTGTCCCGCCTCAGGTTAGTGACCCCCGCTGAGATGCGGGAGGCACTTAGCATAATCTGGGCTAGGTTCCCTGCCACGGAACCGAACCCCCGATACAGTGCATTTGCTCCTTTCTCCATCCCAGCCTCCTTGGAGAAGGCGGCCATGGCCTGACAAGCATGGGCGACGGAGTTCGCCATGCCCAGAATGCTCCTGGCCTCCTTGTCAAGGTGGGACAGGTGCCCGTCTGACACTGAATGGCCGACTCCTGGCGCTGCCACACGCCTGATCTAGTCGTCCAAGACGGGGGGAGAAAGAGGTATGGGAGAAGAGGCGACCGGGAGCCCCGCCCTCTGACGATCCGAGATCACCAGAGGCGGAACAAGGCGGCCCGGCGCCGCGGACGACACGTGAGAGTCAAAATCCTTCGACGCCGTTAGAAGGGGGCGGTGGGGTGGGAAGCGGACGCTACGAGGGTTCACCACATCCTCCTCCTGACAGAAGGACTCAAAGCGTGCCTGCTTCGAGAAGCTACACTCCTCATCCACCTCCTGTAGGGTCAGATGACACCAGTCAGCGATGGCCGTCATCCTCTCACCCTGATCAGGTGCCTCCACCTCTCGAAGGCCGCCTGCAGCGGACCACGGAGGAACGCGAGGGGGGGAATCCCCCTCGGTTATGTCCCCAGACTGCGAGCCTGGCGAGGGAGGCACCGACATGTCCGAAGGGGAGAGAGGCGGCGACACCAGCATCACACGGCGGACGCACCCGGTGGTCAGCGCCGCAGGAGGTGGCGGAGGCGGATCCTTCCCGCCTTGATCCCCAGAATCCTTCTGGGAGAATTGTTCTAACATCGTAAGGACGTCGTCCTTAAACGCCTTAGCGTCAAAGGGCGGGTGGTGAGGCGACCTGGATCGCTTCTTCGCCTTCTTGACCTTCTTCCGACGCTCCTCCCGGGAGGGGGAGGGGGGTCCGGAGTCAGAAGACTCCTCGGACAAGTCACGAGGCGGTGACACGACCGGAGGCAAACCCCGACCCAGCGGCTCGCGAACCACGTCCGACGCCAGGAAGGACGGAACGTCAAACTCCCCTGCGTCCTCGGATATGATCAAATCCGACCTGTCCGGCGACTCTCACCTGCCTGCGGCGGCAGACGACCCCGGGGTTGACGTCTGTTGCCCTTACAGCGGCTTTGCGACTCGCTCTTCCGGATAGAAGAGCGGTAACGCCTGTGCTGATCCGGGGAGAGATCCTCGCACTCCACACACCGGTTATCCTCCGGGCAAGTGTTCCTGCACAGGCGACAGACGACATGAGGATCGTAGCTCGCCGACTTGCGTGAACCGCACCGTCCGCAGTACGCCCGGTACAGGGCCGCTGAGTCGCAGCGAACTAAGTCCATCACCTGAGAGGCGGCAAGCGCGGCCTACAGTCCAAGCGCAAGCGTCGGAAGACGGCAGGCGGCAGACGGCCGACGGCAGACGGCAGACGGCAAGCGTCTGTCCAACCAGCCCACGAGAACCTAGCGCCAAGCAGACGGCAGGCGGCAGGCGGTAGACGGCAAGCGCCTGTCCAATGATCCACGCGGCAGGCGGCACGACCTAACGCACAAGGCAGTCAAAGCTGTCACGCGAGGGGGTAGACCACCCGTCCAAGCGACCTACGGAAAGCTATCGCCTAGCAGACGGTAGGCGGCAGACGGCAGGCGGCAAGCGACCGTCCAGACGGCCTAACGATCAAGGCAGTCAAAGCTGTCACGCGAGGGGATAGACCACCCGTCCAAGCGTCTAGCAGACGGCAGGCGACATGAGACAGCAAGGCGATCAAGTGAAGGCAGTAGCGCTAGCAGGCGGCAAGCGCCCAACACAATCAAAGCTGTTACGCAAGGGGGTAGAGCAACCGTCCGGCCCCCGGGCTGCACGAGCTGCACGAGCAATCGACAACCCGTGCACCACTAATCCAGGTCAACACACTGTGTTAACCAACACCCCTGACTGAAACACCGAATTCACTCGCGAGGAATGAATACGATACGGGACAGCAGGGAACTTAACTAAGGTAAGTAAAAGAGTCTAGAAAACAATCAAAACACGTTAATTATATAGCTCAAACAATCGGGAGAGATACAGAAAACACGTCTGCACACTACCGACTCTGTAATGTGAATGACAGGTCACGCCACCCAGTGGACTAGTGAGGGGCGGGTAACTCCGATTGATCTGTGTAATGATGTTTCATTACTTCTGTGGGAATGAGTCGATTACATGTTATATGGCTATAAGGCTAAGGTCACTTGTCGGAGGTTAGTAATTAAATAATGAAGTTTGCGTTATGTGAGTTTAGTTTATCAGCTGCCATGATGCTTTGGCAAATCGAAACAGTAACATTCGCAAACGCTCTGCTGTTAGTCATTGAGTTCAGAAAGTAAAAGCTTATCTCGTAACGAATGTATACAAATCTTTTATGACATAGATAAGATTAATAAGGAATGAAGATATATCATAACCAAATTCCGAAATTACGTGCAACGACAACCTGGCTCTACCTTAATATGTCGAGTGTAACAGAAGATATGACAGAGTGGGATAAGATATCAAACATTGATTAACTAATGTCATTTAAATTAAATTTACTCTTTTTGCGTTTACTTTGTGTATGATAAACCATATGAAACGGACGTCTTAGTTTCTTTGATTACAACATGTTTATTATCGCTGCGTTCAGAGGAATTTCTTTTATAAGGTCAACAGGGGCTGATTTACAAATGATAACTTAAATGCGATTTTAGTTAGCTTTCAAATAGTTCTCCGGTGTATTTTCAGCTATCATACAGAAATTTGAACTAAAGGTAAACATCAAAGCATTTACAATGATATATGAATGAAGATACATTACTGGGCAAAATAAACTCCTACGTGATTTTTTAAGATTAAAAAATTAAATTCTTTCTAAAATATAATCAACGTTGCTCTCTAAGTTATGCTGAAACAAATTATATACATGTATGACAGTCCAATCATAGAACAACTGTAATTTGAGTCAAGAAAATGACGCACAATGAATACCACTTCTCCGGGTCGATTCACCTGCGCAATGTGGCCACGAACATAATCATCGTTTCCTCATTCCTGTTCCTGGTTGTATGTAAATATGTTCTCAATGTCATTTCTCTGATCAGCCGGTGTTTGAATACTGAACACCTACCCTTGTCTCGTTTAAAGGGGCAGTAGCACGTTTTTCCGCCGAAATAAGATGATGAGTGTACATGGTTCCTTAAAGCCATGGGAATCGTATTTGTCCTTCGAAATAATATTATGTGTTCACAATAAAACGTTATTACCACTATGGATAATTGGTTTGTGTAAAAAGATGTTTTACCCTCTAAAGTAAATATAAAAGACATAAACTATCATTATATATAGGAAATTTGAAAAAATAAAATTTGCAAAAAACGTGCTACTGCCGTTTTAAACTTCATCATTTTCTTTGTCAAAATACCTGAAACTGAAAATCTACAGTCAAAACGATATCTCCAAAGAGATATTTTGAACTCAAACAAGCAATATCTCCTGTGGAACAAATCTAAATTTTGAGTGCTTCCAGTCACAAATATGATGTCTGCACTCGGTCGTTAGATGTGAAACTCTGGGTTTGAAACTCTTATATGGACTAACTGATAATTAGAAACCATTCTATCTTATGATTTGCTATTTAAGAACGTAAAAAATTTGAAATGTATATCACAAGCATGCATGTTAAAACCTGAACAATATGGAATAATATGTATTTTCTAATTATGTTTTGTTGATCAACCGTTATTCTTTATTCATATCATAAAGAAACCGTTATCTATAACAGAAGACGGACATTGATGCTCATCACGTGAATCAACAGTTTTCATTCTGACAGTTTGAAGAGGTAGTTTAAACAAGAGAGACAGAAACATATTGTATGATGTAAAAAGTGAAAGAAATGTAGGATGTTAAACACCACACTAACATAATAATAGTGCAATGTTTTCAAACATGTGCTGCTCGTCTTTATCAGAGCGCCAAACACTACAATAAGATTCCTGCAGCTAAATATATATCACCTTCTGACACAGCCAGACAAAGAATATATGCATGTAAATATACAGCACGTCAGTCAGACAGATATGCTTTGGAATGTACACATTTGTACGGAATGAAAATATAATAGATAATAAAACGTCAGATGGATGTTTTTAAACATCTCTCTCACATACTTTCAACAAGTGATTATCCAAACAGATGAGCCATATATAGTGTGTATGTCCAAGTACATGTAGTCGGTACACAGCAGGTGTCCTTTAAGAAAATTGAGTAACACTTTTACTAAGCTTGTAACAGGCTTTTGCATTGGCTAAAATATGTACCATTACTGAAATACTCGTGAGCTTTGTCAATCTCATAAAAATCATATCTTTGATTCGTTCGTTGTCACTCATCCAAGATCTGACAGAGTCCCGTAGAGCTCTGTGTTCGCCGGAAGTTGTTATTTTCCCGTTGACAATGCATGCTTTCAAATTTCTGAAAGCGGACACGGGGCTCTGCGGGATTCCGTCAGATCATGGATGAGTGACAACACAAATACATCTAGCCTTAGGAACGAATCAAAGATATGATTTGAATGAGATTGGGGCTTTGTTTCACAGGTTCCACCATTCCAGTAATTTCAAAGGAGAGCAAGGTAACCATTGTTGTATTTGTTTACCCTGTTCTTCATTTACTCTATCGTGTGTCGCTCTTTTACTTTATTATATACAATTGAGAGTGGGATAAACAGTGAAATCAACCACATATCCAGCTATTGACAATGACCCCTATCGCCAGTAGTTTACACTCGTTTGACATCATTGCGTTATGACGTCATGGTGGCAGCTTGCAAAGGGCGTATATTTGCTGTTTCAATCAGTACATTTAAACAACAACAAATAAAAGAATGAAGACAAAATGCCCCAATGAATACCATGTTTACTTCACCTTTTGAGCTATTTAGTGAAACTTCTTCTATTCAACATTTGGGAGAGCAATAGGGAACCCTGATTGGTTGCAATTAAAGTTAGTTATACAATCAGCGAAATTATTTCATATTTACATAGCAATCAGTCTAGCAACAGTGTGTGCAAGACTAAGATACATATGTCAATAATGTAGAAGGTTTTTATTAAACATTAACAGCTGTGTTCTTGCTTGAAATATATCCACAGTGTCTGCAGCGCATCGGCCATTACCCCCGGGAACTCATGTTAATGACAGGACTTGAACTGCACGTGCATGTGCTAGCATACCTGTACTGGATAAGCCCTCAGTAAGTTTACTGAGATATTTTCGCTGCAGAGTAGATTGTATACATGTGTTGATTAACTCATGTTTTACTGGCAATGTTTTTGCCTGATCCTCATAAGATAATTTCAAACCAAAGATTAGACAGAAATTTATTACTTTACTTTTATTTCTCCAGAGAAACGGTTTATTGTATAATGTATTATATATACTGCTGACGAGAAAATAATATCAATTTGAACAGGCATAAACAACTGGCTGCTGACAAGTCTCTTAGTCAAGTGTTTACCTTATTCTTAAGGCTAAAGGTTTAGTTGTTAAAGGACCATGAATCAATTTCGAGCTTCTGCGGTTACAGATTTCGAACCATCGTAAATTGGTTGCTAATGTACTTTAAATACTCTAACAGAAGCCGACACATCAAGTAATTCCACAGTCGGACTTATACACTGCACGAGTTAGTGTACTACCATCAGGTGCAGTTTCATTAGATGCGTTGATAACTGTTTTGTACATATGTTGACGTCATGCAACTGAACACATTTATATATATATATTATATTAACTAATTAAAGATCAAATACTTAATAAAACTTGACTTGATTGCTTACAATGTTTCAAAGGTGATTCTTTATCTATGTTCATTGTGCAAAACTCAACTAAATACAGCTCACCCTCTTGTACTTGATGACTGAGGGATCTAAATGTAGATACATGTGTATATGATTATTTAATGATCAGAACTTGGTCGGGAATACAGGTAGTAAGATACTCAAAACATACAAAAAACGTTATGTAAAAAACGGAATAACTCTGTTGAACAAAGCGTGACATGGAAGGCAGTAATATGTTGAAAGAGGGAACTGAATTAGAAACAAATTAACTCTGTTTTACCTGTGTGCACTCTATATAGCACTTTATAAGGAAAACTGGGCCATGTTCAAGAGAGGGTTCAAAGTAATCGTTCAATGAGCGACTACTTTTAAATCTCTCTTGAACGCGATTGCTCAATGAAGCGATATGTAGCAAGGCGAGCAAACTTCGAGGAATTTGCACTGTGTCGTTCAAGAGAGAATGAGCGCATCTTGAGCGCTACATTGAGCGATCAATGAGCAATTTAAGCGCTCGCTGTTATGGAACAGAGCCCTGGAGTGGAGCATTAATCATTCCGAAAGAGGATACATACTTACTCTACCGCCGGTTTTAGTAGTGAAAGAATCTTTGGCCAAGAATGTGTATCAGAACCCATAATTACCGAATAGAATTTAATACTTGATCCGTTCTATCACGATAGTTTGAGTTCCAACTAAATTGTTAAAAAGATTCCAAATATTCAGTTCAAGCGTGGTTTACTAATTTCATAATTTGAGTTCGAACAAAAAAAACCAATGGAGACACAATACATTGCGTAAACATACTCTCATATCTACATGTGTTGCATGTAATATATCTAAGTACGCAAGCTATACAATACAAACTTATATTATCTTATTGTTTCCATGGTAGTGTATAACCTTATGAAGTTTATTTGCATGAACAAGAATACAATGTAACGTACACAAAGTCTATGTTTACATATCCTGGGAGAAATAAAATGGTTACAAACGTATAGAAATAATGCCACATATTCACATTCACTATCATATCTACATAATGACAAAGCTAGATTATGTAAACGATAAATGGACACATTCAAAATGGACAAAGTTTTGTCAGGGGATACACCGTCATATCCAACCAGTTGAGGAGATAAGAAGCAGGTTTGACTCGTGGAACACTTCAGACATTCCCACGTGTTGATCTAACTATATCGTTGTTGATGTTAGCTGTGCTATAAAATGCACGTGATGTGGAACCGAGGGACTTACTTAAAAGATATATTTTTTCTCATGTTAATCATAGTAAACAACTAAATAAGAAACAAATTAAATAACGAAACTGACACTGAAATTCCTTAGATTACTAAACATAGCCTACACGTTTGCTTGATCTAAAAGTATGGCTATGCGGTAGTCGAACAGATTGGATGCTGACGAGGTTGAAAAGTGATCTGCAGTGAATTGATTGCTAATAGAATCGGTTTACTTCGTTAGCAGCCCACATGTCAGTTACTTCCGCATTCCTGTGTATCGTACACCTCGCACGTGCATATGACGTCAGCTCTCTACACAGTTTAGTAGTTTTAATAGTACAAGCTTGACGTGTGTTTTCACCAGACCAAGTTGATAAGAAAAAGGAGAAATCAGCTGTTAGGTACCGTGTGTTTTCATTTCCACTCCTCTCTACAAACATATCATCGATGTACGACTCTCTACTTCCGGTGTAGATGACACACGGTGATACAGTAGGAATGCAGTACAGCTAGGTCTGCTTTGTCCTCGTGTCATACACATGCGACTGGCATGTCGTGTTCATTTTATTGCTTGATGTTGATTTCTTTAGATGTGATTTCACATTAACCCATTGTTTATTATTGATGATAATATGTCTACGATATTGTTAAGTGTGAACGGAAACAGACCTCAGTCATAGTTCTTCAAAACATTTACAATTGATGATAGCGCTAAATTTGATGGTAATTCTAGGATTGATCTTTGGAACGTTACCAATGAGGGGGAAAGTCAGATATACAGATTATTACCAGAGGAAGTGTGTCACGAGACTTTTACGAAACGAGTGTGAATTTATGTATTACCCGAGCGATCCAAACATTTGTTATATTAGGCCATATATCTCGGTTACAGCAAAATCCCATAGCGAGGGAAAAGGTACCTCACACTGTATCCCTGCTTCTAGTCGACCGAGTGACTTCAAAGATATTGGATTTCGACTGAAAAGGGTCTTGCTAATTAGCATATGTCATTTAAATATGTCTGATGTAAATAACACACGTAAACCTTTTTTCGGTTTTTGCCTCTGATTTGGTTTTCTTTATTTATTAGTATGTTTATATCAACTGTTTCCACAAAATCAAATGTCATATTTCGAGGAAAACACATATGACGTGTTATTGGCAAATTTCACTTTACAACGGCGTCAACTAGATTCAAATGCAACCAATCAGGACATTCCCTTTCAAGACGAGAAACTCATTTTAGAAGAACAGACGTTAGGATCATAAACCTGAAGGGAGTAAGCTCTGTGGTAAGAGAATGTGTATCACTAGGCACTTAGAGACACTGACTTACTTACCTAGTATCTTGACTCCAACATAGACTACACCACACGAAAACAAACAAAAGATTCGTATGTTAATTTACCTTTATTGTATGATAAAAATGAAATGACTTGATTTTGATTAAACCCTAAAACACAAACATGCAACACGGTCCTGGTTATGTAAGGATAAACCATTGGAGACAGTGAACGAGACATGGACATTCATCGAACAATATAGCATTGCTTTTTCAATATAAACTGTAGATCATACAATAGCATCTGAACATTCAACTTCTAATGTGAGCAAAGTGTACATAAAATCGTCATCAGATATATTATTTACATTTTATTACATTTCTGGTTATATCAAACTTTATTTTTTATACATTAATTTTATTCATTATGTCAAACGTCTGTATTTTGTAATTGCCACAAGTCTTCCATCATACGTGTTACCTATATCTGCAACATATTAACAACGAGAAAGCAAAAACAAATTCTTCAGCTACAGCTGTTCCTTCTTCTCTTATCAAATTCTTTACTTTAAGATCCTTTAAATGTACTTATACCTCACTTTACAAATACTCACTGACATAGTTTCACCATTCATTAACAGGTTAATAGCCATCAAGTATATATCAATACAAAATAATTGTTTTAATTGATAAGACGCAATCACAGTAATGAGTATCTATAATACCTTTTTGGGGTAAAGGCTCAATTTGTTATTTGAAGTTATGTTATCATTAACCATATTGCACGGGAGTTACAATTTCGAGTCACATTATTTCCACATTGGTAAAATACTAGATACTAAATACACTCGGGGAGAATATATGTCTGAATTTACTTGAAATACCCTTGTCCTAAATACCCAGCCTCTCCCTGGCACTGGTAAGTATTATCAGATTAAATTTCAGTCTGCAATAACAACCAACTGCAACAGAACCGGAGGCATGTGAGGAATGAACTTGATGTAAGGCTTAACTAATGTAACTTCGAACAACAACGTTGTCTTAAATTAATTTAATTTTAGGTGATCAGTACTTTTCATATAAGGTACAGCGACGGTCGTGCAAAATTGTATAAATGTTACATGTTGCACAGGGCTTAACTTAATTAAAAGGACTAAAAGCATTGACGATTGATTATCTCCTAGAATACAACGTCATCTTTACAGTTTAGAACAAAAATTGATGTTTTTCAAAAATTCTCTACGTAATTACTGTCCCAATAGTACAGATAGCTTTATGTTATAAAATATATGATAGCCTTACCCTCTATGAAAGGACTTTCAATTAAAATGATTAATTCTTATGAGATGCAAGCACATCGATTGTCTATTGTTCATCTCCAACAAATACAAAACAAACATGGTTTACTTGTTGATTCAGTGAGATATTCTAGTTGATTATTCAGACGATCAACTTTTTAACGAAACACATGTACTGTTTCATTATTTCCTTTCTTTAGCACCAATTCTGTTATTATGTCTATTAAAGTTTAGGGTTTAAGTTTATTGTTCTATCTCCATTCTGCCTTAATCGCATTTTACATGAATCTTTTTTTAATCACTGACAACATTGATATACCGGCGCAACTTTTGTGATGGGCCTTTGGCAGCTGGTTTACACTATATCCAATGCAATATCATTTGAAATTACCAATATCCTCAAGAAATATCACTGTAACGCCCTCAATGTTTTCAACGTTTTCGTAAATTTTAACTTTTCAACTCCTTTATTGCTTATCTATCATTAATCATATTCGTGTTCCGTCCCATCACTATTAATTATAACTCGTTGTTAGTTTTAATTATTTAATTTAACCACTATAAATAAACGAATATGGTTCAACTCGAGTCTACCATGATCATATTTTATATGGTTTTCTTTCGTATTAATGGCGACATTAGGACACTATCTAAACTGGCATTGCGATGACCTAGAGATCTAAGAGGTAGCGGGTTCAATCAATCAATTTATATTACTTATATCCTTACACATTACCAGTAAAGCACAACTAATGTATTCACATTTCGTGATTTTAAACAGTTCATCATTATTGAATACATGTACATCCTACATTATATACATTTCCCCTCCCATTACTAATGTGAACTTTATAGATGACTTGTCTCTTATAATTTCAACTTCTACTTGGGTGGTCACTTTGTTTGTTATTTCAAGGATTCTGAAAAATAATGCACATGTCCTGGGAGTGAGAGGTAACAGGATTCCAATTAGTTTTGGAATGAGTGAACAGTTGTGCTCTGTTGCATACAAGACTTGTTATAATTAGTGACACGGTGTAATAATTAATATCCACACACATGTTTCATAGGAAGATGGAAGAGAAACATGTATAGTCAACTTTAATTCATTGGTTAACAACAAACAAATGTGACACAACCGATAATGGAAATTTAAATCAGTATCATGTTGAAGTTAAAGATAACATTTTTGTAATATTCACTTATTAGTTATTCAACTTCATCAATCAAGAGTTTTATTTCTTATATCAGTAAATATAGTTATATGAATTTGAATCTGAAGAAAGACGATACATATGCTAAATACTGTTACAACATTTAAACTTTGATAGATGCTAACTTGAGCTGTTTCTGCTGGTGTTCCTTTAGATCTTATATTTGCTGAACTCTGTGTAAGTTTATATCTGAAACTATGAATTGATTCCTAATTTCTATGACTATAATTGAAATTTTACCTGAATGACATATCTGTAAATCAATATGTACATCTTCAGTTATCGACAACCTCATATATTTTAAAACTAGCTTGGATTACACTAAGATCTGTTATCCCGGTGATGTATATCTGACTGATGAGATTGTATTGGAGAGTTTGATGTAACCCAACAAGTCAAGATGTGTCTCTGATTCCATGTACAGTTTCTGCTTGAAGCCTTTTTATGATCTTCTTTTCAAACTCTATTTATGAGTTTGGAATGCAATCTCTGAACACATTAGACTTATTAATTCAGAAAACAAACTTATATTTATGTCTACGAAAAGTATTAAATGTGTCGTAGTTTCTCAAATGTTTAGTGTTCTGTCAATTGTTTTAATAAAAAAATCTCGGATAAGTGATCTGTTGAAACATCTGTTAAATTAAAAGCTTAAAACAATCAAAGTGTCAATATTTTCAAGTGAAATGATAATTACCTTTCGAAATAGATTTCTATTTTATCAGGAAATTTGGGTTTTCTCTTTCTTATCATTTTCAAACATGTCTACATCGTTGCTTATATTTATGTGGGCGGTATACTTTTTAAATTACGATGTTTCACATTTCAAAATTATCTGCCTGGAAGCATTGAATTCCTATGAACGTACTCCTCAGCCCATGCAATTCATCAGTAGCTCATGCTCTGTAAGTGACTTTGAAAGAAAATGATCTAACATTTCATATCAAGATGAAATATTTTATGCTTACAATATTTATCTCTAATAGCTTCCAAACTTATGTACATTGTCCTTTTCACTTGAATAAACTTTTCGAGGCAAACCCAAACTACATTAGACACGGTAACAAATAACGGTAAAGGAACTTACTTACCTGCAGTTGCTATATCAGCTATACGGTGTATATACACATCATACTTTTATTTCTTATCAGTATAACAACATGTCAGTTTGTACGTGTCGTTATTGTTGGCTTTGGTTTATCATTTTTTTCACACTGGCGTTTTCTTTATAAAATGATACGCCACCCTTCTAAAATCACATCACCATTACGATAATTCATTCATGTTTATTTTCATTCAGTATGCATGTGAATAAAAATTTTAATTCGTATGTAACAACAACCCGCCAACCATTCGACGGATTAAAGATGTGCGTTCACCTATAATGTATGAGATAACACAAAAGTGAACAGAACTAACAAACCAAACCCGGTAGTTTGTGTCAATCATGGTAACATTTGAGAATAAGATTATACCTCATTTCAATAACAATAAAACAATCATCACTTTTTTACTCTTATTCTTTATCATAAGAATTCGAATGAAGAACATTTTATTTTTTTCAAAACGATGAAGTGAGAAAACCCATGATGTATGACACTCAAATATATACATGTATGTATACAAGTTATGTAAATAAGTCTGGTAAGAAAATAAACCACACCATAAGGAGAATAAACATTATTCATTATATCCAAGTTTCTGTTTTAGCAAAATTTTGAGATATGAAATGCACAAGCTTCACTTCCATTATATAAAGTTGCAAATTAGATCTTATAAATTTCCACCCTACTGTTCTTTGTGAACACTCTTTCTCGTAACTTCCTCAAATCTGATATAATCCTGCTTTCTCGGACAATTATCTAAATAATGCCCCTCTACCCAAAGCAATTATCTTGATAATGTTCCTCTTCAACGTTCTATATTTAAACGTTGAGAAATCAAGTTTAAATTTGAAAGCTAGTGTAGGATTAACTTCATTTAAAACTAATTCTTAATTCAAATAATAATCTGCAAAGGTTTCGCCGAATGGCCATCTCGAACCCTAAATGTTCATCCTCCTGAACACCAGACCAAAAGATTGGTAATCGGTTTACAAATTAGATAAAACATTACCAGTGGGTATTATTGAAATGTAAGCCCTACTCCCTTGGGAAATGTCATTGGGCCTTACTTACAAAAAATACCCGTGGTGCCTGTTCAATCTTCACACATATGCTATTAATTTATCCAAAAGACATGACTAGGACATTGAAGTCGGAGATGGTACATTCCTACAAGAAACACAATTTGATCATCTGTTCCAGTGTTCGGCTTCGGATCAAGAGGTCCGTGGTTTGAATCCCGCCAGGGGCACGGCAACTTTGTCTGCAGTAGAGAACTGTTCTACACGCAGTAAAGTTTGGGTGCAATGCTACACTCAATTTCAGTGCAGTACCACCCATGGTTCGCTAGTTCCAGCCGTTGCACGCAGGTTTCAACCCAATGCATAGCCACATGGAGTTGCGGGCTTTCTCCCTGCAATAATACTAGCAGCCGTGACATAAGTGAAATACTCTTGAAAGCGGCGTTAAACCCTAACTCACCTCACCTCACCTCACCAGTGATCATGAAAACATTCTTTAAGCTCAAGAGTCTCTGACTTAATAATGTTGCAAATATACAAAGAAGACACAACATGGGGACATTTTGCGTACAATATGCAAACTTACTATTATAAATGTCTCTAAAAGCCATGACGTTATTTTATTGTTCATTTATTCTGTGAATAATAGAAAATAAAAGATTAACAAGATGCCGTGCATAATAAATTGCAGTCCTGGTAAAGGAAAACGATGATATGAAGTACTTTAGAATCACCAAACTTAATTATACCTGTCAACACCTTACACAACACGTAACCAGGGCTCCTGCATTCATAAGGAAATAGATCCAATATATATTATACATGATGAATCTATGCTCATCACATGAAACTGAAACCTTGTCTGCAGCTGTTTACAAGTCAAAATCTACGAGTTAACATGCCAACATTCTTTGGGAGATTTCAACAACATAAATATGTAATATATACTAGATGTTCCATGAAAATGCAGAAAAGACTTTTACATAGCTGCATAGCGAAAGTTTGTTCACTAACTTGTGTATTTCAGAGCAAATATCATGTTATTTGGTATGTTTTGAAGCAGTTTGTCAACGTGAAAACTAAAAGGGCCATTTTGCATGTTTGCATTATAAGAAGACAGTTGAATGTTCCATCACAAAATCTGATTTGATGCCTCATTGTAACCAGTTACAGTTTTGGTACGGATCTGGCACTCTGAAATACGGACCACGGAGACTGTAATATTGGTTCAAGAAATCATCCCTTTATATAATGTATTAAATTGCCTCATAACACTTTCAAAATAACTTTTTTCCTTTCATTACAGGTGTGCAAAAACGTACAGCTAAACACCAGTATACTACTTACATGTAGTAGTGTCCATGACCTTCTGTATCAGACCTCCTAATGTGAGAAACATCCGTGTAATCTTAGTCTGGATTAAAGAATCACAGTTGTGAGAGTAAAGTCATGTTAGAGTCTGCACCGACAGCTGTGCTTCCTAAACTCGTATCTTCATTACTTACTACTTACACACAGGTGCATAAGAAACGATACCATGCAGAATACAAGATATGTATGATATATATATAAGATATATATTTGAATCCAGGAGCGATACATATACCTGGCATAGAGTTACACCATTTCTTCAGAAGCCAACTAAACTAGATTTGAAATTTCAAAACATTATCCGTTCATATGTCTGAGAATAACACGTTTAAGAAATCGTATTTTTCGATTCTCCTTAACAGGACGAGATAGAAGGGTGAAAGGGGCTTTTGGTATGTGTATGACGTCCAACAGTAATGATGCGTCAACAAATTTAAATCCAAGGAGGTACATTTTTACGGATTACGAGAAATATTACCATCCAAGACATTCAAATCGACTTTATATGTTATATGTTGTGTTTAATGCTGTTGAAAATGTGGTATCGTATCTTCTGACTCTGGGTGTATGTCTTAAACGATATTTATGACATTAAAACCATCATTAAAACCTTCACTTGTTTTAGTTTTTTTTGTTGATAACCATAACGCCTAATTACGAATTAAATAATTCAAACCTAATGCTACGCAATCGGTTTCCACTAACATTTATTTTGTCTCTATCAATTTGGTTTAACTCTCTTATTTACAAAAACACATTAAATATCAACATCGTGTCTCATTACATCATCGTTATCTTCGATCTAATTTGTAAATGATAATTTTCTTGTAATGCTGGGGAAATGTCAAGCTGTAAATAAACTTATACAGAATCTCTGTTTAGTCTTTATAAAACTGGAACTTTATCATATTATGAATGAAATTGTAGAACTATCATATCTCAAGATAGCAAAATCATAGCCTCTTTGACACTTTGTTGAAATGTATATTCCTGATTTTCTATCATTTGCGAGATACGTTGTGAATGAACAAACTCCGCAAATGATTACTTAAAATCATCAAATTCAGAATATTCTGACACATCTTCTTGTCTCCCTTTGATGTATATGTTCCAGTTTTCTTGTCATTGTTGAAGCAACGACTCCAGGACAAATTTATTACTTATTGGTACCAGGGAATGAGAAAATGAATGAAAAAGACAGTTATATAAGTAATTTAAGGAAAAGTATGGATTGGAAAGTTATTAAGTTAATGTTTTGAATTTCAAACATAGATGTGCACTAAGTTAATTAAGGCTATCGTCTCACACCTTATTAATGGAAACGGGTAAATATAGCAGCAGTAAAATTCAAACAGACCAACGATTATGTATGCATTGTCATCTTCAGGAATAAACCAACCAAATATTCTCATAATAAATGTTGTAGTACTTATATCTACAATCATCCATTTATTAAAATTAAATGTTAACAATTTAAGTACGTCACTGTGAATAAAAGAACAATGCAATGTTTTTAACACGTAAATGTGCTGCTTGGCTGTTTGAACATTGTTCAAAAGCACTGACTATAAGATTCAAGCAAGTACATATGCAAACTATCTGCCATTAATAGAAATGGTGAGTCTGCGTGTTTATATGTAGCTTGTTATTGAGGAGAGGTATTGTTTCGGAATGTACACACCTGTACATAATGATACCGTAACATCTGTCAATTGCTATTTGTGTATGTTGAAAACGATAGATTGAGAATGCAAAGCTGACGAAATACATATAAAGCACCTGCATTAATGTATAAATACACCACGTTTCGGAGTAAATTCTCACTCCTTAATCAAATTCCACCTGATGAAGGAGTGAGCATAAGCTCCGAAACGCCGTGTATTTTCACATTAAAAAAGTTGCAATCCATATCTTCCTGTTCTTATTATGGCACTTCTAAATGCCCTTCAAAGACCTATATTATCGTCTTTAACGCCATTATTGATGATGTTTGACATCCATCGAAGGTATTTAAAAACTCAGATTCAACATAAATGTCAAGGTGATACCGATTGCGTAGATGCAATGCATATCGATGTACATCACTGGATGTGAGGTTGTGTGTTATGGCTGATGAAATTCATGAATAGAACACATTTTTTGATAATGAACATTCTACATTATTGAAAATAAACGTTTTTTAAAAACCTTAAACTGGTTATGATTAATTAAAGTCAGTTTGATATCACTGTAAACAATACGGATACAGATATTATAAATTATCATTTGTTGAGTCACTCCGAACGTGGCCGTTGTCAAACTTTGTGATAATTTCAGCAGAATAGCAGTAGGTATTTTTCTATTTTGGTCAATGATTTGGAATTGCTTATATGTAAAAAAAACTATTTAGTATTATGTTTGACATATACAATAGTAATGGCTTTGTTTTTGACATTGTACAGCAGAATGAAAATATAATTACTAGAAAAATATTTTAAGACAGCTGATTAACATTTACCTATCAATTAAAATACCCTATCAGATGTAATGTGTCAACATAACATTTTAAAATATGTGAAGGTTGGTTTGTGTGTTTTAAGAATAAAGATATATCAGAATGAATCTATTTACGCTTTCCTTGTGTATTTTCACTGACATTCCTAATATCTCTTCTCAGTGTAAAAACAGTTTATATCCATCTGAGATATGAACTGAGATGATGGATGTTGCTAAATACTGTCACAAGTATTTAAACTTTGATAGTTGAAACTCTTTCAACTGGTGTAATCTTTCAAAGGCAATGCATGTGATGAAATCTATTTATCATCTGCAACTCTCATGACGCACTACACAGACTACACAGTGACCATTGATATGTTTATATTTACTCCATGTTTATGAATTAGGTACAAAACTAACAGGCAATTGCATATTAATTTAATTTTAACCAATAAAACATATAGTAACATTTTTTCTATAAAAAAAACAACGTTTATCAAATTTTTAAAGGATAGTAATATGGGGTGAAAACAGGGAGACTACAATCAAATCGATGCATGCATTCAAGGAGGGCACATGTGCTATGTTATTAACGTATGGGTGATGGGATAAAACTACTACTACTTTACCCGTAGCCAAGAACTCTTCAAAGAAAACATTAGAATATTATCAGTTGATTGCAATATGACTTTAGTTGTGTCACAAATAATGTACTGCCATTTAATGTCAGCTGATCGATAAATAAAGGTTAAACAACTTCAATATCAATTAACTCATGAAATACGCGTTTCATTTTAGCAATTAAAAGTGCTTTGGTCTGTAGATTTTGATGTTAAACGTTGAAAGTATTAAGAGTCATTTACAACGGTAGGCTGACATAACAACAGTGCAATGTTTTTTCTACGTGGAGAAGAACACGGACACTAATATTCCTGCAGCAACAAACAGATACCCCCGTCTGACATAAGTAGACAAAGGGGATTCAGCATGTATCTCCACAACTGGGTAAAGAGATGTTTTGGAATATAAATTATTGTACAAGTTAAAAAAGTAGCTTTTGTGAATATGAAATGTTATTAAAAGGAAAAGGAAATGTGTCTCACTGAAATAACACTTATATGTTCGTATACAGATTGTGCAGGCATACATCGGTTCTTTGGTTATCTCACATACTGTGATGAGCAAGATATAAAGCAAACAATGTCACTATGTTAGCTGTTAAGAAGACGTATTGCATGGGAATCTGTGCATTGATATTTTAAACTCAGATATATACTTGCGAAGGTATTATAAACAATTAATTGTCATATAAAGGATACACTCTTGGTTCTCAATATATACTGTTGTCCAAAATAAAGTTGACAACGTCTTCAAAATAACCCGGAAGACAAAACTAAGACATTTAGGAACTAACTGATCATTTCGCAAAAAAATCATTTTTCTACAAACACTGTTAATTTCATTAAAATACATTGTAACAAGTCGGTTCGGTTAAATGGAAAAGTCACATGAGGTCACAAATCGAAGTGTTTTCAGATGCAGGACAAAAAAAATCAATTCATCTTCCACACAACATTATTAGTGGTTTATCCGGCTAGAGTTAATATCGAGTACCTCCTCCTCAGGCCTCAATGCATACCTGCGCACGACGACACATTTTGTCGATTGTTTTCGTTTTTGGGGATGACAATAATATGTAAATGTAAATGTCCCCCTGATGTTGGCTTCATGCAATTTGAATCCGCGTTAATTGAAGTTCATTTGAACTCTCTGTCTAGTGCCCTATTCAAAATCTGACACACGTTTGAAAATTTAAGCATTGCATTTATTCACCCAGAACCAATCTTTATTTTTATTCACCTTTTAATGTTATATCATAAGTTTTATGTTTATATACCATCATTGTACCATCATTGTACCATCATTGTACCATCATTGTACCATCATTGTACCATCATTGTACCATCACTGTACCATCATTATACCATTGACTCATCAGCCATCCGACCTTATTTCCCGAGGGGAAACATACACCGCATTTAATCGTATCTCACCGTCATGTCATTAACAATTAGGCCACTTATATTCGGTAAATTGTTAATTTTGATTGCTAATAATGGATTATGAGCGGATACCCTTTGAACGACCTTGACCCCTTTCTGCTTATATAGAGTAAATCTTATACCTAATTACTACAACTATGAAATACTGTAAATGTTTTTACATTAATTAAATTAAGTATGCATGGAATATAAAGTGAACTTTGTTTCATAATAAAGCAGTAAATACTACAATAATCAGTCTGTAGTATTTAAAAAAGCTGATTTAACTGTTTATAACTATTATGACAGCAGTACAAATGAACTTCTACGTCGTTAGTCTTATGCGGTACAAAAAGAACATAATATTATATCGACGGTCAACCTATTCACAACGACGCATTTTACTGAAAGGAAATAGTTATGTCATTTTGGCAGTGGTCTTTGAGGAATATTGTTTAGAAGAACACTGCCCTTGTGTGTATATCCAAAACAAAGTGTATGCGTGAAAGATACAAATATTTTAATGAATAATAAAATCAGGAAATACGAAAGGCAATGGTTAGAACAATCTCACAATTCTGATCATCATAACACAACATGTACATTCGATAATTTCTACATAAACATTGAATCATAGACTCCGATGAAGTTCTATTCAGGATATGTGTTTCACATTTATACCAAAGGCTGTGAGGTCAACCCGTCGACTTGTGTTCCAACTGAAATAGAACATGTTTCTAAAAGTACCCACAATACGTGCAACGCCTCGAGCATTCACACACGTCTACATTTATATCCATGTTAATGTCAGCTGGTCACGAAGTGTACGTGTAACATGCATGCACTCCTGTGTTGTTCAAGGTTGTTTCTTATTTTAAAGCATTGCTTTCAAATTGATTCCCTGGACCCTTCATCTATGACAAAAGGGACTCGAGAATTCAAATTTTGTCATAAAATAAAAAAATTAAATAAATAGTTCATTTGTAACGCGATTAACTCCATGCGTGATGCATGTTCGAAGCACACATAAAAAGTCAGGAAGTTCATTTTGCAAAGGCCTTCTCAAAGAAATAGGTTTTAACATGAGTTGAAAGTTGGGAAGGACTCGGTTTTTCTAATGTCAATTGGAATATTGTTCCATTCTGTGCCAGCGACATACATGAACGATCTGCAACCATAATTAACAACACCTTGGGACAGTCAGGAGCAATTGGGACTCTGACCGCATCACACCACCTAGCCTTGTCTTGTGACTACATTTCTCAGTTGCTGCGATATAAAAGACAGTGAATAATGTAGCTTCAGAGAGTGCCTTGTTTGCTACAATCAGGGCTACACGACACGAACCTCATCAACCCTTTCCAGAAATGTTATTGTTAAGTTTTAGACACACAAAACCAACTTTGTCAGATAACTCATAACATTTTGTGTGATGCTTTCCCAGTTTTGACATCATTGGTTGATTTTAATCTTTGCTTATGGAATTCGCGTTTATTTCATTTCAGGAAACTCCGGAAATTCAGGAATGACAGGTGTAACCAGTATTTGGGGACTTACCACTTTTTCAGTTATTCCAGATTTCAGTGTATGCCGGTTGTTTTAAGGCCGATAGACGATAAATGCAGATAACGTTGTCTAATCCACAGCAGAGAACCTGGGTACATATGTGTTTGTTTTCCTCTGACGGCTTCCGATCAAGCGAATACCTTTGCAATATGTTATAATTTTATAATTAGCATAGTAAATGGCACCGCGAGATTAAACAATTATTTCACATTTAGCTGTATTCATTGATCAAAGAACAGTAATCGTGAATGTTTCTTTTGTTGGGTTTATCTTCTCGTATTTTATTAACCTATAAAGCACATTAATGGGTGCGTAATAAATGCCAATTGTAAATGAATCATTTGATCGTTTGCAGTGTTTTGCTGTACATTCCTTGTCTATTTTCACTACACAAACCTCTCACAGTAAAATTCCAACAGCTAAATATACCCATCCTTTCTTCACTTGTCGACAGGGGAATCTAAATGTAAATATACAACCCTTTAATGATTTGAATTTGCTCCGGCAATTCATCACTTCAAAATTGTGAACAACTCTATTAAAAAACATAATGATGAAGATATTTTGACATTGAAAGCTGTTAACTGAAAGCAGTCGGAACCAAAATAGCAATAACTTTACAAGCTGCAATTTTCCGGTTATTCTTTGTCTGTGAGGGTATGGAAACATCACTTACTTGAGTGATAGGCATCTTAAGTAGCACAGTCGATTTCGAAACGAGATAAAAGTCAACCCATCAAGATATTCAATTAAAGTTGATTATTGAATGTTTTACGAAATTGAAAGATACTCCAAAAGGCAAAGGATATTTCAAGCCATTTAATCAGCAATTCAAAATTTAAATTTGTTATTCGCGGACTTGGTTGTTTTATTGCAAGTCGGATATAATTGGTTTAAACTTTTAAATTTCTACTAAATCCCAGTTGGCATATGTGCACTAGTAATGTAAAGTGGTGATGACCAGCTGAAGACATTCTGTCCACATATGACCGTGATTCGGTTTGTTTGGTTCAGCAATGTCTACCTAATACGTTTAGAATAAGATATTTTGGATGTAGTATCCTAATCCTATTAAGGATACCGGAAAGGTGTAATAACATTCATGCGAGCCACGTTTATTTTACTGAAATGAGACTTTTCTGGTCTGAAATTTTCAATTTTAATTCTTGAGACATTGCCATATAATATCAGACTGGTATATATCGAATCCCACTTAAACCTTGTTGTCGGTGCATGTAGCTACCATTCATAACAGTATCCTGTCCATTATTGATATCAGGACTATGTTGGATGAAAGAGTCATGATATCTGATACATACATGGACACTTATACATCAATAGTCCTACACTCAGACTCTGAAAAAAAGCATTTATTCTGAAAATATCACCATTTTATTTGATATTGAAAAGGAGACTGTAAGAAATGGAAAGGCTCCTTTTCAATATTCTTTTCAATATTGTTTTCAAATATAAAAATTATTTCTTCTAAGTCTAAGTATTAAACTTATTCATCAATAATGAGCTTAATATTTACAAGATCATGAGGTAATACAGTACATCATCTAACGATAATATCGAAATTCAAATATATGACTAATTGTATTTTGCAGGTACAACTTTGGAAAGAACTAAACTAACAAATAAACATAACTTCTGATCATCCTTGCACCATTTCATTCGCAATTTTAGTTATGTTAGTTTAGACAGAAATTAATTAACTAGTTTATCAGTTAATCATACATTGTTTCTAAAGAATAATAGTAATACATGAATTAAGTAAATTTAAGTTACATAGATGTTAAGAAGTAAAGAAGGGCCCACAAAAAGGTTATGGAATTTTACATAATTTGAAAATTATCATTTTTCATTTTATTTCACTCGGAATAAGTGAAATGAAAGTCAGTTACTACCACCGGGAACGTTTGTCCTTGAGGTCCTTCCTCTGCGAAAGGCCTCGGATGGGCCTCTCGGATAAACTGTCCTGTTATTTCCCAATGCAACTCGGAAACTATGTAACTATAGTGGTACCATGCAGATGTAACAGCACTAACAATGTGTTAACTTTCCTTAATTTTGTATGGATAATTGTCTTAGAAGACATGCCAGTTTGTAGATAAATCGCTATATTTTCTTCCAACAGTTGATAATCTCCACTGGTGTGAACCATGTCTGCCAGACAACAGTATATCTTCGTATACGTTATGTCATTCTGTACTAACCAATAATCTCTAATCAAAAATAAAATGGAGATGTGTCTGAGAGTAAACAGTGCATTACAAAAGCTTATGCTGCCAGTGTTGGAGTTCTGACAGATTTTCTTAACCTAAAGCTAGTTCTGTCAAAAGGGTATCTGATTGCTAGTTTCATTCGAGCTGTGGTCAATACTTCACATTGGTATCTCTGCCTTAGCTTCATTTTGTAAAGCATCTTTGACAATACTTTTTAAAGGATTTTACAGTCGGTAACATACACTCTGGAAACATATATCTATCAGTCCATGTGAAAATTCTATAATTGATGGATAACCTAGCTTCATATAACTAGGTTTTTAATCGAATTTTTAAAATTTTACATGTTGGCTTGGCCAGAGGATGATAAACATTTCCAAACGCCGAATTTAAACTGACTGAAGATAATAGCGTGTTTCACCATGCTGATAAGTGGGTGGTACAAATATCGGTTATCTGTTAGTTATCACTAGAAAACATGTTTACACCCTTCCTTTCACCTTCAATGTGTGGGCGGAGTTCATTTCAGTCCACAGAGAAAATAAAATCAAAGAACTCTGCATTCGACTTATAATAGTTATATGCTATGATAACTTGTGAAATGATGCATATAGTGTCTTCATGAGACTTTTTAGTTAAAACATGGCAAATAAGAATGATGGTTCGCTGAATTGAAGTCGGGATCAACTGTTTACATCAAGAACGATGAATGTAAACTCGTGAAAACAGCGATTGCTAGACAAAAGTGCACATGAAACGTGTATATATCCTCATTAGATTAGTTTTAATATATACAAATATTTTGAAGATCTAACTTGAATCGTTGTTCCATACAAAAGGTAAGGTAAAAAGCAAAAGCCTTACGGAAAATAAATGGGAAGTTCAATCGTTCATGATCTGAAACACCATAAAAAGTATTACCTTCCTTACATTTTATAATACACTCGCGGGGAAAAGAAAGTATACCTTATTTTCAACAGAAAGAAAACACAAAATATTTCTGCCGGATAAAGTCGATTTTGAATGTTCATGATGAGAATATATCACGTAATGAGAAATACACAATTTTGAGAGTACTTAATATGGTATAATATGGTACTTAATATCTTATATCTGTTTAAACACACAAGGGGTGTTTGCTATTTTTTTGTAGATATTGTAATGTACCTCCTTGGACTTTATAACGATGCCGCATCTTTGCTCTGGTTGTCATGAAGCTAAATTTCACTCTCCGAAAGCCGTGTTTTTCAGAAAATTTATCAGATAATGTTTCAAAAATTACAAACTAAATGTTTTTAGTTTTTAGAGACATAATGTAACTATGTGTCTTTCATATTTATCACAAAATATCTTCGGTGATGTACCTACCTTCATTTGCCCGTGAGTGTAATAATTTGAATTTTGAAATGGGTTGTTAGTTGATTCTTTATAAATGTTAACGTCATTCAGTACTCAAATTTAAATAAAGGGGAAAAACAGCTGAGAGAAGATTAATTATCCACTGTAACGCTGTAAGCAGGAAATGTGTCCGTCTTTCCGTATAGTGTTGGCATTGATTTCAATGTTTATCACTCTCAACTGGATATAGACACGTTGTATGTTTGCTTTTATAGCTTAATTACCATATACAATTATTAAGACGATAAATACAGTATTGATGGTGGGGTGAAGCTGCCACCAGAGCTTTAACGGGATATTATCAGAGGCAAGACTAATCCATATAAACATACTTCCATACAGGTAATTTAAGTTGTCGTTATACCTCATTTCTGAATATCACTTTCATCAAAAGTAATTGATATTTCCGTGAAAATAGGGAAGTGCATTAGATTCTAATCATGTTTTTATAATCTTTTGACAATAAAATAACTATTTCGCCAGTCGATAACAACAAAACATGTTTACTTTAACTATTCGGTATGTTGTTTAAAAATTTTATAATTTCAATTTAAAGATTTTCAACAAAGTGTGTAATATCGGTAATTATTATGTATGTTTGTGTTATGTGAGCTTAGTTTATCAGCTGCCATGATGCTTTGGCAAATCGAAACAGTATAAGTGTTAATCGCTCTGCTGTTAGTCATTGAGTTCAGAAGGTAAAAGCTTATCTCGTAGCGAATGTATACAAATCTTTTTATGACATAGATAAGATTAATAAGGAATTAAGGTATATCTCAACCAAACAACCTGACTCTACCTTAATATGTCGAGTGTAACAGAAGATATGACAAGGTAGGATAAGATATCAAACATTGTTTAACTAATGTCATTTAAATTAAATTAACTATTTTGCGTTTACTTTGTGTTTGATAAACTATATGAAACGGACGTTTTAGTTTCTTTATTGCACTTGCCTTTGATTACAACATGTTTATTATCGCTGCGTTTAGGAATTTCTTTTATAAGGTAAAGAGGGGCTGATTTACAAATGATAACTTAAATGCGATTTTAGTTAGCTTTCAAATAGTTCTCCAATGTATTTTCAGCTATCATACAGAAATTTGAACTAAAGGTAAACATCAAAGCATTTACAATGATATATGAATGAAGATACATTACTGGGCAAAATTAACTCCTACGGGATTTTTTAAGATGAATAATTTAAATTCTTTCTAAAATATAATCAACGTTGCTCTCTAAGTTATGCTGAAACAAATTATATACATGTATGACAGTCCAATCGTAGAACAACTGTAATTTGAGTGAAGAAAATGAATACCACTACTCCTGGTCGATTCACTTGCGCACCGTGGCCACGAACATAATCATCCTTTCCTGATTCCTGTTCCTGGTTGTATGTAAATATGTTCCAAATGTCATTTCTCTGATCAGCCGGTGTTCGAATACTGAACAGTTACCCTTGTCTCGTTTAAAGGGGCAGTAGCACATTTTTCCGCTGAAATAAGATGATGAGTGTACATGGTTCCTTAAAGCCATGGGAATGGTTTTTGTCCTTCGAAATAATAAAATGTGTTCACAATAAAACGTTATTACCACTATGGATAATTGGTTTGTGTAAAAAGATGTTTTACCCTCTAAAGTAAATATAAATGACATAAACTATCATTATATATGGGAAATTTGAAAAAATAAAATTTGCAAAAAACGTGCTACTGCCCCTTTAAACTTCATCATTTGTTTGTCAAATACCTGAAACTGAAAATCTACAGTCAAAACGATATCTCCAGATACATATTTTGAACTCACACAAGCAATATCTCCTATGGTACAAATCTAAATTTTGAGTGCTTCCAGTCACAAATATGATGTCTGCACTCGGTCGTTAGATGTGAAACTCTGGGTTTGAAACTCTTGCATTGACTAACTGATAATTAGAAACCATTCTATCTTATGATTTGCTATTTAAGATAGTAAATAATTTGAAATGTATATCACAAACATGCATGTTAAAACCTGAACAATATGGAATAACATGTATTTTCTAATTATGTTTTGTTGATCAACCGTTATTCTTTATTCATATCATAAAGAAACCGTTATCTATAACAGAAGACGGACATTGATGCTCATCACGTGAATCAACAGTTTTCATTCTGACAGTTTTAAGAGGTAGTTTAAACAAGAGAGACAGAAACATAGTGTATGATGTAAAAAGGTGAGAGAAATGTAGGATGTTAAACACCACACTAACATAATAATAGTGCAATGTTTTCAAACATGTGCTGCTCATCTTTATCAGAGCGCAAAACACTACAATAAGATTTCTGCAGCTAAATATATATCACCTTCTGACACAGCCAGACAAAGAATATATGCATGTAAATATACAGCACGTCAGTCAGAGAGATATGCTTTGGAATGTACACACTTGTTCGGAAGAAAAATATAATAGATAATAAAACGTCAGATTGATGTTTTTAAACATCTCTCTCACATATTTTCAGCAAGTGATTATCCAAACAGATCAGCAATATATAATGTGTATGTCCAAGTACATGAAGTCGGTACACAGCAGGTGTCCGTTAAGAAAATTGAGTCACACTTTTACTAAGCCTGTAACAGGTTTTTGTATTGGTTAGAAATATGTACCATTACTGAAATACTCGTGAGCTTTGTTTCACAGGTTCCACCATTCCGGTAATTTCAAAGTAAAGCAAGGTAACCAGTGTTGTATCTGTTTACCCTGTTTTTCATTTACTCTGTCTTGTGTCGATCTCTTACTTTACATGTACAATTGAGAGTGGGGTATAAAGTGAAATAAACCTGATATCCGGCTATTGACAATAACCTTTATCGCCAAAAGTTTACACTCGTTTGACGTCATTGCATTATGACGTCATGACGTAAAGGTGGCAGCTTGCAAAGGGCGTATATTTGCTGTTTCAATCAGTACATTTAAACAACGACAAATAACAGAATTTTGACAAAATGCCCCAATGAATAAAATATATGTTTACCATGTTTACTTCACCTGTTGAGCTATTTAGTGACACCTCTTCTATTCAACATTTGGGAGAGCGATAGAAAACTCTGATTGGTTGCAATCAAAGTTAGTTATACAATCAGCGAAATTATTTCATATTTACATACCAATCAGTCTAGTAAAAGAGCGTGCAAGACTAAGATACATATGTCAATAATGTAGAAGGTTTTTATTAAACATTAACAGTTTTGTTCTTGCTTGAAATATATCCACAGTGTCTGCAGCGCATCGGCCATTACCCCCGCAAACTCCTGTTTATGACAGGACTTGAACTGCACGTGCATGTGCTAGCATACCTGTACTGGATAAGCCCTCAGCAAGTTTACTGAGATATTTTCGCTGCAGAGTAGATTGTATACATGTGTTGATAAACTCATGTTTTTCTGGCAATGTTTTTTCCTGATCCTCATAAGACATTTTCAAACCAAAGATTAGGCAGATATTTTTTACTTTACTTTTATTTCTCCAGAGAAACGGTTTATTGTTTAATTGTATAATGTATTAGATTTACTGCTGACGAGAACATAATATCAATTTGAACAGGTATAAACAACTGGCTTCTGACAAGTCTCTTAGTCAAGTGTTTACCTTAATCTTAAGGCAAAAGGTTTAGTTGTTAAAGGACCATGAATCAATTTCGAGCTTCTGCGGTTACAGAATTCGAACCATCGTAAATTGGTTGCTAATGTACTGTAAATACTCTAACAGAAGCCGACACATCAAGTAATGACACAGTCGGACTTAGACCTTCCACGAGTTAGTGTACTCTCATCAGGTGCGGTTTCAGTAGATGCGTTGATAACTGCTTTTGTACATGTGTTGACGTCATGCAACCGAACACATTTATATATACATAATTATATTCACGATACGTTATATAATTGGCTTTGTAAATCGTATAATTGATCTTTGTGAGGATTAAATGAACATAATTTTACAACAAAGAGAAACAGAGACACTACAAACTAGTGTATGATGATTTAATAACTGCAATAAAAGAAACATATCCACTATTTTTATTCCATATATTATATTAACTAATTAAAGATCAAATACTTAATAAAACCTGACTTGATTGCTTACAATGTTTCAAAGCTGGTTCTTTATCTAAGTTAATTGTGCAAAGCTCAACTAAATATAGCTCACCCCCTTACACTTGATGACTGGAGGGATCTAAATGTAGATATATGACTCTTTAATGATCAGAACTTGGTCGGGAATACAGGTAGTAAGATACTCAAAACATACAAAAAACGTTATTTAAAAAACGGAATAACTCTGATGAACAAAGCGTGACATGAAAGGCAGTAATGTGTTGAAAGAGGGAACTGAATTAGACACAAATTAACTCTGTTTTACCGTTGTGCACTCTATATTGCACTTTATAAGGACAACTGGGCAATGTTCAAGAGAGGTTTCAAAGTAATCGCTCGATTACTTTTAAACCTCTCTTGAACGTGATTGCTCAATGAAGCGCTACGTAGCAAGGCGAGCAAACTTCGAGGAATTTGCACTGTGTCGTTCAAGAGAGAATCAGCGCTACTTGAGCGCTACAATGAGCAATTTAAGCGCTCGCTGTTATCGAACAGAGCCCTGGAGCGGAGCACTACTCATTCCGTTAGAGGATACATACTTTACTCTACCGCCGGTTTAAGTAGTGAAAGATTCTTTGGCGCAAGAATATGTTTCAGAACCCATTATTACCAGATAGAATTTAATACTAGGCCCATTTCTATCACGATAGTTTGAGTGCCCACTAAATTGTTAACAAGATTCCAAATATTCAGTTCAAGCGTGGTTTACTAATTTCATAATTTGAGTTCGAACCATGTAAAAAAAACAATGGAGACACGATTAATTGCGTAAACATACTCTCATATGTACATGTGTTGCATGTAATATCTTGAAGTACGCAAGCTATACAGTACAAACTTATATCATGTAATTGTTTCCATGGTAGTGTATAACCTTATGAAGTTCATTTGCATGAACAAGAATACAATGTAACGTACACAAAGTTTATGTTTACGATATTCTGAGACAAATCAAATGGTTACAAACGTATAGAAATAATGCCACATATTCACATTCACTATCATATCTACATACTGACAAAGCTAGATTATGTAAACGATAAATGGACAAACTCAAAATGGAGAAAGTTTTGTCAGGGGATACACCGTCATATCGAACCAGTTGAGGAGATAAGAAGCAGGTTTGACTCGTCGAACACGTCCGACATTCCCACGTGTTGATCTAACTATATCGTTTTTTATGTTAGCTGAGCTATAAAATGCACGTGATGTGGAACCGAGGGACTTACTTAAAAGATATATTTTTCTCATGTTAATCATAGTAAACAACTAAATAAGAAACAAATTAAATAAGGAAACTGATACTGACATTATTTAGATTACCAGACATAGCCTACACGTTTGCTTGATCTAAACGTATGGCTATGCGGTAGTCGAACAGATTGGATGCTGGCGAGGTTGAAAAGTGATCTGCAGTGAATTGATGGCTAATAGAATCGGTTTACTTCGTTAGCAGCCCACAGGTCTGTTACTTCCGCATTCCTGCGCATCGTACACCTCACACGTGCATATGACGTCAGCTCTCTTCAATATTTTAGTAGTTTTAATAGTACAAGCTTAACGTGTGTCTGCGTCAGACAAAACCTGATAAGAGAAAGCAGAAATCAGCTGTTAGGTACCGTGTGTTTTGATGTCCACTCCTCTCTACAAACATATCATCGATGTATACCTCTCTACTTGCGGTGTAGATGACACACGGTGATACAGTAGGAACGCAGTACAGCTAGGTCTGCTTTGTCCTCCCGACATACACGTGCGACTGGCATGTCGTGTTCATTTTATTGCTTGATGTTGATTTCTTTAGATGTGATTTCACATTAACCCATTGTTTATTATTGATGATAATATGTCTACGATATTGGTAAGTATGAACGGAAAAAGACCTCAGTCATAGTTCTTCAAAACATTTACAATTGATGATAGCGCTAAAATTGATGGTAATTCTACGATTGATCTTTGGAACGTTACCAATGAGGGGGAAAGATATACAGATTATTACCCCAGGATGTGTGTCACGAGACTTTTACGAAACAAGTGTGAATTTATCTATTACCCGAGCGAGAACAAGGGTTTAACACAAACCACAACCACCCATTCTCTTCCCACATAGGTTCTCCCTTCAGATTTCCGATCCTAACCTCTGATATATTAGGCCATATATCTCGGTTACAGCAAAATCCCATAGCGAAGGAAAAGGGTACCTCACACTGTATCCCTGCTTCTAGTCGACCGAGTGATTTCAAAGATATTGGCTTTCGACTGAAAAGGGGCTTGCTAATTAGCATATGTCATTTAAATATGTCTGATGTAAATAACACACAGAAACTATTTTCGGTTTTGGGGTCTGATTTGGTTTTCTTTATTTATCAGCATGTTTACATCAACTGTTTCCACAAAATCAAATGACATATTTCGAGTAAACATTATGACGTGTTATTGACAAATGTCACTTTACAACGGCGTCAACTAGATTCAAATGCAACCAATCAGGACATTCCCTTCACCGACGAGAAAGTCCTTATAGAAGAACAGAGGTTAGGATCGGAAACCTGAAGGGAGTAACCTCTGTGGTAAGAGAATGTGTACCACCAGGCACTTAGACACACTGACCTACCTTGTATCTTGACTCTAACATAGACTACACCATACGCAAACAAACAAAAAATTCGTATGTTAATTTACCTTTATTTCATGATAAAAATGAAATGACTTGATTTTTAATAAACGCTAAAACACAAACATGCAACACGGTCCTGGTTATATAAGGATAAACCATTTGAGACAGTGAACGAGACATTGACATTCATGGAACAATATAGAATTGCTTCTTCAATATAAAATATAGATCATACAATGGCATCTGAACATTCAACTTCTAATGTGAGCAAAGTGTACATAAAATCGTCATCAGATATATTATTTACATGTTATTACATTTCTGGTTATATCAAACAGTGTTTTTTTTACATTAATTTTATCCGCAATGGCAAACGTCTGTATTTTGTAATTGCAACAAGTCTTTCATCATACGTGTTACCTAAATTTGCAACATATTAACAACGAGAAAAAACAATTCTTCAACTACAGCAGCAACTTTATATTTCAAAACAAGGTGAAACTTTTAAATAATTGAAATATTTGTTATAATATGCCTCACAAAAGCACTTGACACCTTGTACATTAAATATTATTATACCTCAGAAAATTTGAAAACAATAGAGCTAGTTATGGTTTCGTGCTAGGAAATCAGAGTCCACTATGCTTTTCAGGTGCAGCGATCCACTATCTTAACACGAAAGGTACATCCTCTGCACATTTAGTTCATTGATTAAGACTTAAGTGATTGTCATTCAATTAAAAACCTTTGTAAATCTTCAAATGTAGCCCTCTTTTCCTACATTACACGGGTACACAGGTGTACATCTGAAACAAGTTAAACTACTTGGCCGTTTCCATGACCTTCTATATCAGACCTCTTAATGTGATAAATAGCAGTTTAATCTTTGTCTGGATTATAAAGAGTAAAGGCGTGTTAGAGTTTGTACTGACAGCTGTTCCTTCCTCTCTTATCAACCTTTTTACCAGATCCTTTAAATGTACTTATACCTCTCTTTACAGATACTCACTGACATAGTTTCACCATTCATTAACAGGTTAATAGCCATCAAGTATGTATCAGTACAAAATAAGGGTTTTGATTGATAAGGCACAGTAATGAGTATCTATAATACCTTTTTGGGGTAATGGCTCAGTAAGTTCTGTTATCATTTACCATATTGCACGGGAGTTATAATTTCGAGTCACATTATTTCCACATGGGTATAATACTAGATACTAAATACACTCGGGGAGAATATATGTCTGAATTTACTTGAATTCCTAAATATCCAGCCTCTCCCTGGCACTGGCAAGTATTATCAGATTAAATTTCAGTCTGCAATAACATCAAACTGCAACAGAACAGGAGGCATGTGAGGAATGAACTTGATGTATGACTTAAATAATGTAACTTCGAACAACAACGTTGTCTTAAATTAATTTTATTTTAGGTGATCAGTACTTTTCATATAAGGTACAGCAACGTATGTATAAATGTTACATGTTGCACAGGGCTTTACTTAATAAAAAGGACTAAAAGTATTGACGCTTGATTTTCTCATAGAATACAAGGTCATCTATTCAGTTTAGTACAAAAATTTATGTTTTTCAAAAACTGAATTCTCTACGTAAATTACTGTCCCAATAGTACAGATAGCTTTATGTTATAAAATATATGATGTCCTTACCTCTATGAAAGGGTGAGGTGAGGTGAGGTAGGGTTTAACGCCGCTTTCAAGAGTATTTCACTTATATCGCGGCTGCTAGTATTATGATATGGGAGTAAGCCCACAACGCCATGTGGCTATGCATTGCGGTGAAACCTGGCTAGAACTAGCGAACCATGGGTGGTATTGCACTGAAATTCAGTGTAGCATTGCACCCAAACCTTACTGCATGTAGAACAGTTCTCTACTGCAGACAAAATTGCTGTGCCCCTGGCGGGATTCGAAACCCGGATCTCTTGATCCGAAGCCGAACGCGCTAACCACTGCGCTATCCTCTATGAAAGGACTTTCAATTTAAATGATAAATTTTAATGAACACATCAATTGTCAATTGTTCATCTCAAACAAATATAAAACAAACATGGTTTACTTGTTGAATCAGTGAGATATTCTAGTTGATTTTTCAGACGATAAACCAAACTTTTAACGAAACACATGTACTGTTTCATTATTTCCTTTATTTAGTACCAATTCTGTTATTATGTCTATGAAAGTTTAAGGTTAAAGTTTAATGTTCTATCTCCATTCTGCCACAATCGTATTTTACATGAATCTTTTGAATGAATCACTGACAACATTGATATACCGGCGCAACTTTTGTGATTGGCCTTTGATCTGTGGGCAGCTGGTTTACACTATATCCAATGCAATATCATTTGAAATTACGAATATCCTCAAGAAATATCAGTGTAGCGCCCTCAATGTTTTCAACGTTTCGTAAATTTTAACTTTTCAACATCTTATTGCGTATCTATCATTAATCATATGTTCCGTCCAAACACTATTAATTATAGCTCGTTGTTCGTTTTAATTGTTTAATCTAACCACTATCAATAGAAGAATATGGTTTATCTCAAATCTACCATGATCATATTTTATATGGTTTTCTTTCGTATTAATGGCGACATTGGGACATTATCTAAACATTGCGATGACCTAGAGATCTAAGAGGTAACGGGTTCAATCAATCAATTCATGCATATTACTTATATCCTTAAACAATACCAGTAAAGCACAACTAATGTATTCACATTTCGTGATTTTAAACAGTTCATCATTATTGAAAACATGTACATCCTACATCATATACATGTCCCCTCCCATTACGAATGTGAACTTTATAGACAACTTGTCCCTTATAATTTCAACTTCTACTTGGGTTGTCACTACGGGTATGTTTGTTATTTCAAGTTTTCTTAAAAATATTAAACATGTGGTGGAAGTGAGAGGTAACAAGATTCCAATGAGTTTTGGAGTGAGTGAACAGCTGTGCTCTGTTGCATACAGGACTTGTTATAATTAGTGACATTAGTGAACTAATTAATATCCACACAATTATTATATACTAAAAATTAATCATCATGTTTCATAGGAAGATTGAAGAGAAATATTTATAGTCAACTTTAATTCATTGGTTAACAACAAACAAATGTGACACAACCGATAATGGAAATTTAAATCAATATCATGTTGAAGTTAAAGATAACATTTTTGTAATATTCACTTATTAGTTATTCAACTCCATCAATCTAAGAGTTTTATTTCTTATACCAGTAAATATGGTTATATGAATTTGAATCTGAAGAAAGATGATACATATGCTAAATACTGTTACAACATTTAAACTTTGATAGATGCTGACTTGAGCTGTTTCTGCTGGTGTTCCCTTATATCTGACAATTGCTGAACTCTGTGTAAGTTATATCTGAAACTATGAATTGATTCCTAATTTATATGACTATAATTTAAACTTTCCCGAAATGACATATATGTAAATAAATATGTACGTCTTAGTTATCGACAACCTCATATATTTTAAAACTAGCTTGGATTACACTAAGATCTGTTATCCCGGTGGTGTATATCTGACTGATCAGTCTGTATTGAAGAGTTTTCTGTAACCCAACAAGTCAAGACGTGTCTCTGTTTCCATGTACAGTTTCTGCTTGAAAGCCTATTTATGATCTTCTTTTCAAACTCTATTTATGAGTTTGGAAAGAAATCTCTGAACGCATTAGACTTATTTATTCAGAAAACAAACTTATATTTATGTCTACGAAAAGTATGAAATGTGTCGTAATTTACTGTTGTGTCAATTGTTTTTAATAAAAAAATTAAGTGATAACAAGCTATTAAACATCTGTTAAATTAAAAACTTAAAACAATCAAGTGTCAATATTTCCGATATCAAGTGAAATGATAATTACCTTTTGAAATTAATTCTTTATAAGGAAAATTGGGTTATCTCTTTCTTATCATTTTCAAACATGTCTACATCGTTGCATATATTTATGTGGGTGGTTTAATTTTTAAATTACGATCTTTCACATTTCAAAATTATTTGCCTGGAAGCATTGAAATATTCGATTCCTATGAACGTTCTCCTCAGTCCATATAATTCATCAGTCGTTCTTTGAAAGAAAACGATCTACTGTGTTCATATCAAGCTGAATTATATAGAGAAGACGAAACGACGTCCCGTTTAATAACATATTTATGAAACAAGTGGATGGTTTTGGTATCTAACGAGCGAAAGTATTTTATTTATTACACGCTCTAAATTAATGAAATATGTAATTAAAGTTCACTCTTCATTCATGTAGATGTGCGTAGGGATACATCTCTTACCATGGACGCATAACACCATCTCACTAAACACCAACAATACACCAAGCAAATATCCGTTAATGACAGTTTCAATTTTGAACAATACAATTTCAAAACGCTCATTACATCTTTATGTTGAAACGATAAGAAGCGCAAATTGGCGTGTAAACAAAAACATCGTATTAATCTCACTAAATCTTATGAATGATGTCAGGTGATTGTGACTGATAACACCCGAGATGAAAAATCTCAAAGTATTATAAGCAATTGGTAAAGCTGTCGGTGCATTACCAACTTCTGGATCGATTGGGATGGTAACGACCGATTTGATAGAGGGGACGTAGCTCTCTTTGGGCGATAAGTGTCGCTGACCCTGTCTCAGAAATCCCTTCGACTTGTCGCAAGGCTCTGTATGCATTTTCTAAAAGTGCATATGTGGCCCGATGCGTGCGGAACATTTAACATAATATGATTTGATGCCTCGTAGTAAACAGTCACAGTTTCGGTACGGATCTGGCACTCTGAAATACATACCACGGAGACTGTTATATTGGTTCAAGAAATAATCACTTTATATAATGTATTTCATTGCCTCATAACACCTTCAAAATAACTTTTGTAAATATTGAAATACATGTAAACTGACCTTTTTTCCTTTCATTACAGGTGTGCAAAGACGTACAACTAAACACCAGTATACAACTTACATGTAGCAGTGTCCATGACCTTCTGTATCAGACCTCCTAATGTGAGAAACATCCGTTTAATCTTAGTCTGGATTAAAGAATCACAGTTGTGAGAGTAAAGTCATCTTAGAGTCTGCACCGACAGCTGTGCTTCCTACTCGTATCTTCATTACTTACTACTTACATTCAGGTGCATAAGAAACGATACCATGCAAAATACAAGATATGTATGATATATATAAGTTATATATTTGAATCCAGGAGCTATACATATACCTGGCATAGAGGCATAGAGTTACACCATTTCTTCAGAAGCCAACTAAACTAGATTTAAAATGTCATATGTTATATTCATATGTCTGAGAATAACACGTTTAAGAAATTGTATTTTTCGATTCTCCTTTACAGGTCGAGAGAGAGGGGCTTTTGGTATTTGTATGACGTCAACAAATTTAAATCCAAGAAGGTACATTTTTTACGGGATTACAAGAAATATTCCCATCCAAGACATTTTATATTTTTTGTTTAACGCTGTTGAAAATGCGGTATCGTATCTTCTGACTCTGGGTGTTTGTCTGAAACGCTACATATGACATATTATAACCATCATTAAAACCTTCACTTGTTTTAGTGTTTTCTGTTGATAACCATTACGCCTTATTACAAATTAAATAATTCAAACCTTATGCTACGCAATCGGTTTCCATTAACATTTATTTAGCCTCTATCAATTTGGTTTAACTCTCTTATTTACAAAAACACATTAAATATCAACATCGTGTCTCATTACATCATCGTTATCTTCGATCTAATTTGTAAATGAGTATTTTCTTGTAATGTATGGGAAATGTCAAGCTGTAAACAAACTTATACAGAATCTTTGTTTACTCTTTTAAAACTGGAACTTTATCATATTAAGAATGAAATTGTAGAACTATCATATCTCAAGATAGCAAAATCATAGCCTCTATGACACTTTGTTGAAATGTATATTCCTGATTTTCTATCATTTGTTAGATATGTTGTGAATGAGCTCCGCAAATGATTACTTAAAATCATCAAATTCAGAACATTCTGCCACATCTTCCTATCTCCCTTTTACAGTAAATGTTCCAGTTTTCTTGTCGTTGTTGAAGAAACGACTCCAGGACAAATTTATTACTTATTGGTACCAGGAAATGAGAAAATCTACCACATATCAGCTATATAAGCAATTTAAGGAACATTTTGGATTTGAAAGTTATTCAGTTAATGTTTTGAATTTCAAACATAGATGTACACTAAGTAAATTAAGGCCATCGTCTCACACGTTATTAATTGAAACGGGTAAATATAGCAGCAGTAAAATTCAAAGAGACCAACGATTATGAGATCGAAGATGAAATTCACTTCTTACTACAATGTCTATTGTACTCTCATTTGAGATCTGTTCACTTAGAGAAATATAGTTGTAATCGCTATTTGGTTTATAAAGGTACACAATTATTGTCATCAGAAGATATTAACACTAAGCGTTCTTTGAGTTAATTTGTGTATGAAGCTTTTCAACTAAGAAACAACAATTAATACATCATTGTCGATTAGTTACCCCAGCACCCTATCATGTATTATTTACAATGTATGGCCAGAGGCCAAACTTGGCTTGCACTAATCTCTCTGTCTGTCTATAAAACTGGAACTGCATCATATTATGAATGAAATTGTAGAACTATCTTATCTCAAGATAGCAAAACCATAGCCTCTATGACACTATGTTGAAATGTATATTCCTGATTTGCTATCATTTGTGAGATGTGTTGTGAATAAACCAAGCAAAAATTCTCATGATAAGTTTGGTGGTACTTATATCTACAATCATCCATTTTTTAAAATTAAATGTTAAAAATGATTTAAGTACGTCACTGTGAACAAAAGAACAATGCAATGTTTTTACGTGTAAACGTGCTGCTTGACTGTTTGAACATTGTTCAAAAGCACTGACTATAAGATTCAAGCAAGTACATATGCAAAATATCTGCCATTAATAGAAATGGTGAGTCTGCGTGTTTATATGTAGCTTGTTATTGAGGCGAGGTATTATATCGGAATGTACACACCTGTAAATAATGATGCCGTAACATCTGTCAATTGGTAAGTGTGTATGTTGAAAAGAAGAGATAGAGAATGCAAAGCTGACGGAATACATATAAATCATCTGCATTAATGTGTAAATACACCACGTTTCGGAGTAAATTCTCACCCCATCATCAAATTCCACCTGATGAAGGAGTGAGCATAAGCTCCGAAACGTCGTGTATTTTCACATTAAAACATTTTTAATCCATATCTTCCTGTTCTTATTATGGCACTTCTAAATGCCCTTCAAAGACCTACATTATCGTGTTTAATGCATTTATTGATGATGTTTGACATCCATCGAAGATATTTAAAAACTCAGATTCAACATAAATGTCAAGGTGATACCGATTGCGTAGATGTAATGCATATCGATGTACATCACTGGCTGTGAGGTTGTGTGTTATGTGTGTGAAACTCTGGAATAGAACACATTTTGTTATAATGAACATTCTACATTACTGAAAATAAACGTTTTTTAAAAACCTTAAAATGGTCATGATTAATTTAAATCAGTTGGATATCACTGTTAGCAATACGGATACACATTTTATAAATGATCATTTGTTAGACACTTCCAAATATGGCGGTTGTCAAACTTTGTGATAATTTCAGCAGAATAGCAGTAGGTATTTTTCTGTTTTTGTCAATGATTTGGAATTGCTTATATGGAAAAAAACCTTGTTCAGTTTTATGTTTGACATATACAATAGTAATGGCTTTGTTTTTGACATTGTACATTGCAGATTGAGACAGCTGATTTACATTTAACTATCAATTCAAATACCCTATCAGCTGTATTGTGTCAACAAAACATTTTATGTAAAGGTTGGTTTTGTGTGTTTAAAGAATAAAGATATATGCTATATCAGAATTAATCTATTTACGCTTTCCTTGTGTATTTTCACTGACATTCCTAAATATCTCCTCTCAGTGTAAACACAGTTTATATCCATCTGAGATATGAACTGAGATGATGGATGTTGCTAAATACTGTCACAAGTATTTAAACTTTGATAGTTGAAACTCTTTCAACTGGTGTAATCTTTCAAAGGCAATGCATGTGATGAAAGCTATATATCATCTGCAACTCTCATGACGCACTGACTGCACAGTGACCATTGATATGTTGATATGGATAAGGTACAAAACTAACAGGCAATTGCCTTTTTAAATTAATTCTAACCAATAAAACATATAGCAACACTTTTTCTGATAAAAAACGTTTATCAAATATTTTGATGGATAGTAATTCCCTTATGGGGTGAACACAGGGAGACTACAATCAAAGGGATGCATACATTCAAGGATTGACTCCAGCCCGAGTTCCACCAAAAGCTGTATTGACTTGAGTGACGTAAATGATTGTTGCATGACGTCAAACGATTGTTGTATGACGTCATGCTATTGTTTCATGACGTCATTTGACCCTAATCCCAGCTGTTGAAACCAAATTGCATTTTGACTGTATGTGATTGTTTTCCTATCTTTTCTGTATCAAATACATAATAAAACAATTATGGACGTCGTCCTTCATCAATATTATTTTCTCAGATCCATAAAAAAAGGTATTGACCTCATCACCAGTCTATAATTGTATAATATTGCAAATGTTCAAATTCTGTACAATTGTAAAATTAAGACCATTTTCAAATTGCGTCTTTGTTTTGTAAGAGTAAAAAATCAACATAAATTAACTCATGAAATACGCGTTTCATTTTAGCAATTAAAAGTGCTTTGGTCTGTAGATTTTGATGTTAAACGTTGAAAGTATTAAGAGTCATTTACAATGTTAAACGGTGGACTGACATAACATCAGTGCAATGTTTTCCCACGTGTAGAAGAACACGGACACTGATATTCCTGCAGCAACAAACAGATACCCCCGTCTGACATAAGTAGACAAAGGGAATTCAGCATGTATCTTCACAACTGGGTAATGAGGTGTTTTGGAATATAAATTATTGTACAAGTTAAAAAAGTAGCTTTTGTGAATATGAAATGTTATTAAAAGGAAAAGGAAAGGGTGTCTCACATAAATAACACTTATATGTTCGTAGATTGCGCAGGCATACATCGGTTCTATGGTTATCTCACACACTGTGATGAGCAAGATTTAAAGCAAACATTGTCACTATGTTAGCTGTTAAGAAGACGTATTGCATCGGAATCTGTGCATTGATATTTTAAACTCAGAAATATACATGCGAAGGTATTGTAAACAATTAATTGTCATATAAAGGATACATTCTTGGTTCTCAATATATACTATTGTCAAAAATAAAGTTGACAACGTCTTAAAAATAACCCGGAAGACAAAACTAAGACATTTAGGAACTAACTGATTATTTCGCAAGAAAAATCTTTTTCTGCAAACGCTGTTAATTTCGTTACAATACATTGTCACAAATCGGTTCGGTTAAATGGCAAAGTCACATGAGGTCACAAATCAAAGTGTTTTCAGATGCAGGGCAAAACAATGGTGGTTATGCAATTTGAATCCGCGTAAATGGTTCATTTGAACTCTCCATCTAGTACCCTGATCACAATTCTGACACTTGTTTGAAAACGTAACCATCGCGTTTAATCACACAGAACGGATCTTTATATTTATTCACCTTGTAATGTTATATCATAAGTTGTATGTTTATATACCATCATTGTACTAATGACTTATCAGCCATCAGACCTTATTACCCGAGAGAGAACATACAAGTGAACGTATTTAATCGTATCTCAACGTCATGTCATTAAAAATTACGTTTATTATATTAAGTAAATTGTTTATTTTGATTGCCAAAACGATTTATGAGCGGATACCGATTGAACGACCGTGACCCCTCTCGGCTTATATAGAGTAAGTCTTGTAACGTATACCTACACATTTTGAAACACTGAAAATGATTTCATCTTAGTTAAATTGAGTATGTATGCATTATAAAATAAAAGCTGTTCATAATAAAGCAGTACATATTGGAATAATGAGTCTGCAGTATTAATTGCCCGATAAAAGCATGTTTAATTTAAACTATTATGGCAGCAATAAACATGAAATTCTACATCGTTAGTCTTATGCGGTACAAAATGAACACAATATTATATAGACCGTCAACCAATTCACAACAGAGAATTTTACCGAAAGGAAATAGTTATGTCATTTTGGCAGTGGTCTTTGAGGAATAGTGTTCAGAAGAAAACTGCCCACGTGTCTATATCCAAAACAAAGTGTATGCCTGAAAGATACAAATATTTTCAAATATTTTGAATGATTAATAAAATCAGGAAATACGAAAGGCAATGGTTAGAACAATCTCACAATTCAGATCATCATAACACAACATGTACATTCGATAGTCTCTACATAAACACTGAATCATAGACTCCGATGAAGCTCTATACAGGATGTGCGTTTCACATATATACCAAAAGCTATGAGGTCAACCCGTCGACTTGTGTTCCAACTGAAATAGAACATGTTTCTAAAAGTACCCACAATACGCGCAACGCCTCGAGCATTCACACACGTCTACATTTATATCCATGTTAATGTCAGCTGGTCACATAGTGCACGTGTAACATGCATGCACTCCTGTGTTGTTCAAGGTTGTTTCTTTATTAAAGTGTTGCTTTCAAATTGATTCCCTAGACCCTTCATCTATTACAAAAGGGACTCGAGAATTCAAATTGTGTCATAACAATTTTTTAAATAAAAAAATAAATAGTATAGTAATATAGTATAACTCCTTGTGTGACGCATGCTCGAAGTACACCTAGAAAGTCAAGAAGTTCATTTTGCATAGGCCTTCTCAAAGAAATAGGTTTTTAACATTGACTTGAAAGTTGGGAAGGACTCGTTTTTCTAATGTCAATTGGAAGATCTGCAACCATAATTAACAGATTTGCACCTTGGGACAGTCAGGAGCAATTGGGACTCTGACCGCATCACACCACCTAGCCTTGTCTTGTGACTACATTTCTCAGTTGCTGCGATATAAAAGACAGTGAAGAATCTAGCTTCAGAGAGTGTCTTGTATGCTACAATCAGGGCGACACGGCACGCAACCTCATCAACCCTTTCCAGAAATGTTATTGTTAAGTTACAGACACACAAAACCAACTATGTCAGATAACTCATAACATTTAGTGTGATGCTTTCCAAGTTTTGACATCATTGTTTGATTTTAATCTTTGCTTATGAAACTCGCGTTTATTTCATTTAAGGAAACTCCAGAAATCCAGGAATGACAGGTGTAACCGGTATTGGGGGATTTACCACTTTTTCAGTTATTCCAGATTTCAGTGTTTGCCAGTTTGATGGAAGGCGGATAGACGATAAATGCAGATGACGTTTTCTAATCCACATCAGAGCATGTTCGGGTACATATGTGTTCCTCTGACGGTTTCCGATCAAGCGAATACCTTTGCAATACATTATAATGTTATAATTAGCATAGTAAATGGCACCGCGAGATTATACAATTATTGAACATTTAGCTTTATTCATTAAAAAATCAAAGAACAGTAATCGTGAATGTTTCTTTTGTTGTGTTTATCTACTCGTCTTTTATTAACCTATAAAGCACATTAATGGGTCCGTAATAAATGTCAATTGTAAATGAATCATTTGATCGTTTGCAGTGTTTTCCTGTACATACCTTGTCTATTTTCACTACACAAACCTCTCACAGTAAAATTCCAACAGCTAAATATACCCATCCTTTCTTCACTTGTCGACAGGGGAATCTAAATGTAAATATACAACTTTTAATGATTTGAATTTTCTCCGGCAATTCATCACTTCAAAATAGTGAACAACTCTATTAAAAACCATAATGATGAAGATATTTTGACATTTAAAGCTGTTAACTGAAAGCAGTGGGAACCGAAATAGCAATAACTTTAAGAGTTGCAATTTTCCGGTTATTCTTTGTCTGTGAGGGTGTGGAAACATCACTTACTTGAGTGATAGGCATCTTAAGTAGCACAGTCTATTTCGAAAAGAGATAAAAGTCAATCCATCAAGATATTCAATTAAAGTGAGTGAGTTTCAAGAGTATTTCACTTATATCACGGCTGCTAGAATTATTGCAGGGAGAAAGCCCGCAACGCCATGTGGCTATGCATTGCGGTGAAACCTGCGAGCAACGGCTGGAACTAGCGAACCATGGGTGGTTCTACGCTAAAATTCAGTGTAGCATTGCACCCAAACCTTACAAAGTTGCCGTGCCACTGGCGGGATTCGAACCATGGACCTCTTGATCCAAAGCCGAACGCGCTAACCACTGCGCTATCCCGCCCCTCAATTAAAGTTGATTATTGAATGTTTGACGAAATTGAAAGTTACTCCCAAATGCAAAGTACATTAAAGGATACTTCAGGGCATTTAGCAATTCAAAATTTAAATTTGTAATTCGCAGCCTTGGTAGTTTTATTGCAAGCCGGATATAATTGGTTTAAACCTATAAATTTCTACTAAATCCCAATTGGCATATGTGCACTAGTAATGTAAAGTGGTGATGACCAGCTGAAGACATTCTGTCCACATATGACCGTGATTCGGTTTGTTTGGTTCAGCAATGTCTACCTAATACGTTTAGAATAAGATATTTTGGATGTAGTATCCTAATCCTATTAAGGATACCGGAAAGGTGTAATAATATTCATGCGAGCCACGTTTATTTTACTGAAATGAGACTTTTGGTCTGAAATTTTCAATTTTAATTCTTGAGACATTGCCATATGATATCAGCGTGGTATATATCGAATCCCACTTAAACCTTGTTGTCGGTGCATAAACCTTGTTGTCGGTGCATGTGGCTACCATTCATAACAGTGTCCTGTCCATTATTGATTTCAGGACTATGTTGGATGAAAGAGTCATGATATCTGATACATACATGGACACTTATACATCAATAGTCTTACACTCAGACTCTGAAAAAAAGTATTTATTCTGAAAATATCACCATTTTATTTAATATTGAAAAGGAGACTGTAAGAAATGGAAAGGCTCCTTTTCAATATTCTTTTTAATATTGTTTTCAAATATAAAAAATATTTCTTCTAAGTCTAAGTGTTAGACTTATACATCAACAATGAGCTAAATATTTACAAGATCTTGAGGTAATACAGTACATCATCTAACGATAATATCGAAGTTCAAATATTTGACTAATTGTATTTTGGAGATACAACTCTGATGAGAACTAAACCAACAAATCAACATTACTTCTGACAACCTTGCACCACATCATTCGCAATTTTAGTTATGTTAGTTTAGACAGAATTGAATTAACTAGTTTATCAGTTAATCATACATCGCTTTTAAAGAATAATAGCAATACATATGAATTAAGTAAATTTAGGTTACACAGATGTTAAGAAGTTAAGAAGGGCCCACAAAAAGGTTATGGAAGTTTACATAATTTGAAAATTGTCATTTTTTATTCTATTTCACTCGGAATAAGTGAGATGAGAGTGAGTTACTACCATAGTTTCAACTGGAAATACCAGGAACGTTTGTCCTTGAGGTCCTTCCTCGGGGAAGGGCCTCGGATGGGCCTCTCGGATAAACTGTCCTGGTATTCCCCAATGCAACTCGGAAACTATGGTAGTAACTATAGTGGTACCATGCAGTTGTAACAGCACTAACAATGTGTTAACGTTAACTTTCCTTAATTTTATAGAGATAATTGTCTTAGAAGACATGCCAGTTTGTTGATAAATCGCTATATTTTCACCCAACAGTTGATAATCTCCACTGGTGTGAACCATGTCTGCCAGTCAACAGTATATCTTCCCATACGTTTTGTTATTCTGCACTAACTAATAATCTCTTATCAAGAATAAAATGGAGATGTGTCTGAGAGTAAACAGCGCATTACAGAAGCTTATGCTGCCAGTGTTGTAGTTTTGACAGATTTTCTTAACCTAAAGCTAGTGCTATCAAGAGGGTATCTGATTGCTAGTTTCATTCTAACTGTGGTCAGGACTTCACATTGGTATCTGCCTTAGCTTCATTTTGTAAAGGATCTTTGACAATACTTTTTAAAGGATTTTATAGTCTGAAACATACAATCTGGAAACATATATATGTATCAGTCCATGTGAAAATTCTATAATTGATGGATAACCTAGCTTCATAAAACTAGGTATTTAATCGAATGAATAATTATACATTTTGGCTTGGCTAGAGGATGATAAACATTTCCAAACGCCGTATTAAAACTGACTGAAGATAATAGCGTGTTTCATCATGCTGATAAGTGGGTTGTACAAATATCGGTTATCTGTTAGTTATCACTAGAAAACATGTTTACACCCTTCCTTTCACCTTCAATGTGTGGGCGGTGTTCATTTCAGTCCATAGAGAAAATAAAATCATAGAAATCTGCGTTCGATTTATAATAGTTATAGGCTATGATAACTTGTGAAATGATGCATATAGTGTCTTCATGAGACTTTTTAGTTAAAACATGGCAAATAAGTATGACGGTTTGCTAAATTGAAATCGGGATCGGGATCAACATGTAAAGTCGTGCTAACCACGATTGCTAGACAAAAACGGACATGAAACGTATATATATATATATATATATATATATATATATATATATATATCCTTATTAGATTAGTTTTAAATAAACAAATATTTTGAAAATCTAACTTGAATCTTTGTTCCATAGAAAATGTAAGGTCAAAAACAAAAGCCTTGCGGAAAATAAAAGGGAACTTCAATCGTTCATGATCCGAAACACCAGAAAAATGATTACCTTCCATACATTGTATAATACACTCACGGTTAGAAGTAGGTATACCTTATTTTCAACAGAGCAAATACAACATATTTCTGCCGAATAAAGTCGATCTTGAATATTCATGATGAGAATATATCTCGTAATGAGAAATACACAATTTTGAGAGTACTTAATATGGTATAATATGGTACTTAATATCTTATATCTGTTCAAACACACAAGGGGTGCTGTATTTGCTATTTCAAAGTGGTCTTCTTACATATTATTTGTTATTTCACTCTCCGAAAGCCGTGTTTTTCAGAAAAATGAACAGATAATGTTTCACAAATTACAAACTAAATGTTTTTTGTTTTTTAGAGACTTGATGTAACTATGTACCATTCATGTTTACCACAAAATATCTTCGGTGATGTAGCTACCTTCAATTGCCCGTGAGTGTAATTTATTTGAATTTTGAAATGGGTTGTTAATTGATTCTTTATAATGTTAACGTCATTCTGTTCAGTTTTCAGCAGTCAAATTTAAATAAAGGGGGAAAACAGCTGAGAGAAGATTAATTATCCACTGTAACGCTGTAAGCAGGAAATATGTCCGTCTGTCCGTATAGTGTTGGCATTGATTTCAATGTTTATCACTCTCAACTGGATATAGACACGTTGTATGTTTGCTTTTATAGCTAAATTCCCATATACAATCATTAAGACGATAAATACAGTATTGATGGTGGGGTGAAGCTGCCACCAGAACTTTAACAGGATATTATCAGAGGCAAGACTAATCCATATAAAACATACTTCCATACATGTAACTTAAGTTGTCATTATACGTCATTTCTGAATATCACTTTCATCATAAGTAATTGATATTTCCGTGAAAATAGGTAAATGCATTAGAGTCTAATAATGTTAATCTTTTGACAATAAAATAACTGTTTCGCTAGTCTATGACAACAAAACATGTTTACTTTAACTATTCGGTATGTTGTTTAAAAATTTTATAATTTCAATTTAAAGATTTTCAACAAAGTGTGTAATATCGGTAATTATTATGTATGTTTGTGTTATGTGAGTTTAGTTTATCAGCTGCCATGATGCTTTGGCAAATCGAAACAGTAACAGTGTTAATCGCTCTGCTGTTAGTCATTGAGTTCAGAAGGTCAAACCTTATCTCGTCACGAATGTATACAAATCTTTTTATGACATAGATAAGATTAATAAGGAGAGAAGATATATCTCAACCAAACAACCTGGCTCTACCTTAATATGTCGAGTGTAACAGAAGATATGGCAGAGTGGGATAAGATATCAAACATTGATTAACTAATGTCATTTAAATTAAATTTACTCTTTTTGCGTTTACTTTGTGTTTGATAAACGATATGAAACGGACGTCTTAGTTTCTTTCTTGCAATTGCCTTTGATTACAACATGTTTATTATCGCTGCGTTTAGAGGAATTTCTTTTATAAGGTAAAGAGGGGCTGATTTACAAATGATAACTTAAATGCGATTTTAGTTAGCTGTCAATTAGTTCTCCGATGTATTTTCAGCTATCATAGAGAAATTTGAACTAAAGGTAAACATCAAAGCATTTACAATGATATATGAATGAAGATACAATACCGGGCAAAATAAACTCCTACGTGATTTTGTTAGATGAAAATATTAATTCTTTCTACAATTTAATCAACGTGGCTCTCTAAGTTATGCTGAATCAAAGTATATACGTGTATGACAGTCAAATCGTAGAACAACTGTAATTCGAGTCAAGAAATTGAAAACCACTACTCCCGGTCGATTCACTTGCGCACCATGGCCACGAACATAATAATCATTTCCTGATTCCTGTTCCTGGTTGTATGTAAATATATTCCAAATGTCATTTCTCTGATCAGCCGGTGATCGAATACTGAACAGTTACCCTTGTCGCGTTTCAAGGGGCAGTAACACGTTTTTTCGCTGAAATAAGTTGATGAAATGTTTTTGACAATTATTGTCACCAATAGTAAACAAATCTTCTCTCTTCGGAAAATCAAGTTAAAAATGAGTGTACATGGCTCCTTAAAGCCATGGGAATCGTTTTTGTCCTTCAAAATAATAAAATGTGTTCACAATAAAATGCAATTTTTACTTTATACGCAACACCGTTATTACCACTACGGATAATTGGTTTGTGTAAAAAGATGTTTTACCCTTTAAAGTAAATATAAATGACACAATCTTTCATTATATATGGGAAATTTGAAAAAATAAAATTTGCAAAAAACGTGCTACTGCCCCTTTAAACATCATCATTTTGTTTGTCAAAATACCTGAAACTGAAAATTTACAGTCAAAACGATATCTCCAAAGAGATATTTTGAACTCACACAAGCAATATCTCCTGTGGAACAAATCTAAATTTTGAGTGCTTCCAGTCACAAATATGATGTCTGCACTCGGTCGTTAGATGTGAAATTCTGGGTTTGAAACTCTTATATGGACTAACTGATAATTAGAAACCATTCTATCTTATGATTTACTACTTAAGAACGTAAATAATTTGAAATGTATATCACAAGCATGCATGTTAAAACCTGAACAATATGGAAACAGATGTATTTTCTAATTATGTTTTGTGATCAACCGTTATTCTTTATTCATATCATAAAGAAACCGTTATCTATAACGGGACATTGATGCTCATCACGTTAATCAACAGTTTTCATTCTGACAGTTTTAAGAGGTAGTTTAAACGAGAGAGACAGAAACATAGTGTATGATGTAAAAAGGTGAGAGAAATGTAGGATGTTAAACACCACACTAACATAATAAAAGTGCAATGTTTTCAAACATGTGCTGCTCGTCTTTATCAGAGCGCAAAACACTACAATAAGATTCCTGCAGCTAAATATCTATCACCTTCTGACACAGCCAGACAAAGAATATATGCATGTAAATATACAGCACGTCAGTCAGAGAGATATGCTTTGGAATGTAAACACTTGTTCGGAATGAAAATATAATAGATAATAAAACGTCAGATGGATGTTATTAATCATCTCTCTCACATATGTTCAACAAGTGATTATCCGAACAGATCAGCAATATATAGTGTGTATGTCAAAGTACATGTAGTCGGTACACAGCAGGTGTCCGTTAAGAAAATTGAGTAACACTTTTACTAAGCTTGTAACAGGCTTTTGCATTGGCTAAAATATGTACCATTACTGAAATACTCGTGAGCTTTGTCAATCTCGTTAAAATCATATCTTTGATTCGTTCGCAAGGTTAAGTTTTTTTAAATTTAGGTTGTCACTCATCCAAATGGAAGATCTGACGGAGTCCCGTAGAGCTCTGTGTTCGCCGGAAGTTGTTATTTTTCCGTTGACAATGCATGCTTTAAAATTTCAGAAAGCGGACACGGGGCTCTGCCTGATTCCGTCAGATCTTGGATGAGTTTGACGTCATTGCGTTATGGCATCATTGTGGCAGCTTGCAAAGGGCGTATATTTGCTGTTACAATCAGTACATTTAAACAACAACAAATAAAAGAATTAAGACAAAATGCCCCAATGAATAGAATATATGTTTACCATTTTTACTTCACCTGTTGAGCTATTTAGTGACACCTCTTCTATTCAATATTTGGGAGAGCGATAGCGAACCCTGATTGGTTGCAATCAAAGTTAGTTATACAATCAGCGAAATTATTTCATATTTACATAGCAATCAGTCTAGCAACAGTGTGTGCAAGACTAAGATACATAAGTCAATAATGTAGAAGGTTTTGATTAAACATGAACAGTTGTGTTCTTGCATGAAATATATCCACAGTGTCTGCAGCGCATCGGCCATTACCCCGAAAACTCATGTTAATGACAGGACTTGAACTGCACGTGCATGTTCTAGCATACCTGTACTGGATAAGCCCTTAGAAAGTTTACTGAGATATTTATGCTCTGCAGAGTAGATTGTATACATGTTTTGATTAACTCATGTTTTTCTGGCAACCTTTTTACCTGATCCTCATAATATGATTTCAAACCAAAGATTAGACAGAAAGTTTTTACTTTACTTTTATTTCTCCAGAGAAACGGTTTGTTGTATAATGTATTAGATATACTGCTGAAGAGAACATAATATCAATTTGAACAGGCATAAACAACTGGCTGTTGACAAGTCTCTTAGTCAAGTGTTTACCTTATTCTTAAGGCAAAAGGTTAAGTCGTTAAAGGACCATGAATCAATTTCGAGCATCTGCAGTTACAGAATTCGAACCATCGTAAATTGGTTGCTAATGTACTGTAAATACTCTAACAGAAGCCGACACATCAAGTAATTCCACAGTCGGGCTTATACACTGCACGAGTTAGTGTACTCCCATCAGGTGCAGTTTCATTAGATGCGTTGATAACTGCTTTTGTACATATGTTGACGTCATGCAACTGAACACATTTATATATATATATATATATATATATATATATATATATATATATATATATATATATATATATATCATTATTATTATTATTATATTCACGATACGTTATATAATTGGCTTTGTAAATCGTATAATTGATCTTTGTGAGGTTTAAATGAACAAAATTTTACAGCAAAGAGAAACAGAGACACTACAAACTAGTGTATGATGATTTAGTAGCTACAATAAAAGAAACATATCAACTAGTTTTATTCCATATATCACATTAACTAATTTAAGATCAAATACTTAATAAAACCTGACTTGATTGCTTACAATGTTTCAAAGCTGATTCTTTATCTATGTTAATTGTGCAAAGTTCAACTAAATATAGCTCACCCCCTTACACTTGATGACTGGAGGGATCTAAATGTAGATATATGACTCTTTAATGATCAGAACTTGGTCGGGAATACAGGTAGTAAGATACTCAAAACATACAAAAAAACGTTATTTAAAAAACGGAATAACTCTGATGAACAAAGCAGTAATGTGTTGAAAGGAGGAACCGGATTAGAAACAAATTAACTCTGTTTTACCTGTGTGCAATCTATATTGCAGTAAAACTGGGGTGGAGCACTACTCATTCTGAAAGAGGATACATACCGCCGGTTTTAGTAGTGAAAGATTCTTTGGCGCAAGAATATGTATCAGGACCCATAATTACCGAATAGAATTCAAAACTTGATCCGTTTCTATCACGATAGTTTGAGTGCCAACTAAATTGTTAACAAGATTCCAAATATTCAGTTCAAGCGTGGTTTACTAATTTCATAATTTGAGTTCGAACCATGTAAAAAAAAACAATGGAGACACGATAAATTGCTTAAACATACTGTCATATGTACATGTGTTCCATGTAATATATTTAAGTACGCAAGTTATACAGTACAAACTTATATTATGTAATTGTTTCCATGATAGTGTATAACCTTATGACGTTCATTTGCAAGAACAAGAATACAATGTAACGTACACTAAGTTTATGTTTACGATATCCTGGGAGAAATCAAATGGTTACAAACGTATAGAAATAATGCCACATATTCACATTCACTATCATATCTACATAATGACAAAGATAAATGGACACACTCAAAATGGAGAAAGTTTTGTCAGGGGATACACCGTCATATCGAACATGCTTTGCTGGTAAGGTGAGATGAATTTGGGTTTAATGACCCTTTCAAGAGTATTTCACATCTATCACGTATTATTGCAGGGAGAAAAGTCCAAAAGGAAGGAGGAGTAAATATTAAGCGTATACTAGTTTAGGTGTGTTTTAGTTTTATGTTAATCATAGTAAACAACTAAATAAGAAACAAATTAAATAACGAAACTGACACTGAAATTCCTTAGATAACCAGACGTAGCCTACACTTTTGCTTGATCTAAAATTATGGCTATGCGGTAGTCGAACAGATTGGATGCTGACGAGGTTGAAAAGTGATCTGCAGTGAATTGATGGCTAATAGAATCGGTTTACTTCGTTAGCAGCCCACATGTCAGTTACTTCCGCATTCCTGCGCATCGTACACGTGCATATGACATCAGCTCTCTACAACATTTTAGTAGTTTTAATTGTACAAGCTTGACGTACGTGCATATGACGTCAGTCCTCTACAACCTTTTAGTAGTTTTAATAGTACAAGCTTGACGTGTGTTTTCGCCAGACCAAACCTGATAAGAGAAAAAAAAATCAGCTGTTAGGTACCGTGTGTTTTGATTTCCACTCCTGTCTACAAACATATCATCGATGTACACCTCTCTACTTCCGGTGTAGATGACGCACGGTGATACAGGAGGAACGCAGTAGCTAGGTCTGCTTGCGACATACACGTGGGACTGATATGACGTGTTGATTTTATTGCATGGTGTTGATTTCTTTAGATGTGATTTCACATTAACCCATTGTTTATTATTGATGATAATATGTCCACGATATTGGTAAGTGTGAACGGAAAAAGACCTCAGTCATAGTTCTTCAAAACATTTACAATTGATGATAGCTCCAATTGATTGTTACTCTACGGTTGAGTAATAGAACGTTACCAATAAGGGGAAAAGATATATAGATTATTACCCGAGGAAGTGTGTCACGTGACTTTTACGAAACGAGTGTGAATTTATGTATTACCCGAACGAGAACAAGGGTTTTACACAAACCACAACCAACCATTCTCTTCCCACATAGGTCCTCCCTTCAGATTTCCGATCCTAACCTCTGTTATATTAGGCCATATATCTCGGTTACAGTAAACTCCCATTGCGAGGGAAAAGGGTACCACTGTATCCCTGCTTCTAGTCGACCGAGTGACTTCTAAGATATTGGCCTTCGACTGAAAAGGGGCTTGCTAATTAGCATATGTTATTTAAATATGTCTGATGTAAATAGCATACGGAAACTATTTTTGGTTTTCTTTATGTATTAGTATGTTTATATCAACTGTTTCCCCAAAATCAAATGACATATTTCGAGGAAAACACATTATGACGTGTTATTGACAAATGTCACTTTACAACGGCGTTAACTAGATTCAAATGCAACCAATCAGGACATTCCCTTTCAAGACGAGAAAGTCATTAAAGAAGAACAGAGGTTAGGATCGGAAACCTGAAGGGAGTAGGATCTGTGGTAAGAGAATGTGTACCACCAGGCACTAAGAGACACTGACTTACCTACCTTGTATCTTGACTCTAACATAGACTACACCATACGAAAACAAACAAAAGATTTGTATGTTAATTTAACTTTTTTGCATGATAAAAATAAAATGACTTGATTTCATTAAACGCTTAAACCCAAACATGCAACACGGTCCTGGTTATATCATGGATAAACCATTGGAGACAGTGAACGAGACATGGACATTCATGGAACAATATAGCATTGCGTCTTCAATAGAAACTGTAGATCATACAATAGCATCTGAACATTCAACTTCTAATGTGAGCAAGTGTACATAAAATCGTCATCAGATATATTATTAACATTTTATTACATTTCTGGTTATATCAAACTTTATCTTTTATACATTAAATTTATTCGTAATGTCAAATGTATTTTGTAATTGCCACAAGTCTCTCATCATATGTGTTACCTATATTTGCAACATATTAACAACGAGAAAGCAAAAACAAATTCTTCAGCTACAGCAGCAACTATATATTTCAAAACAAGGTGAAATATTTGTAATAATATGCCTCACAAAAGCACTTGACACCTTGTACAATAAATATTATTATACCTCAGAAAATTTGAAAACAATAGAGCTAATGAAGGTTTCCTTGCTAGGAAATCAGAGTCCACTATGCTTTTCGGGTGCAGCCATCCACTATCTTAACACGGAATAGGAAGGGGAATACTCCTCTGTACGGCTTACACCAGCCAGTAATGGAGACAAGCAAGAGTTATGCCTTGCGTACATTGGGACGTTTGAAATAGCAAGCTTTATTACACTGCAAAGGGATACACCTCGAAATGTACATCCTCTGCACGTTTAGTTCATTGATTAAGACTAAAGTGATTGTCATTCAATTAAAAACCTTTGCAAATCTTCAAATGTAGCCCTCTTTTCCTACATTACACGGGTACACAGGTGTGCATCTGAAACAAGTTAAACTACTTGGCCGTTTCCATGACCTTTTATATCAGACCTCTTAATGTGATAAATAGCAGTTTAATCTTTTTTCTGGATTATAGAGAGTAAAGGCGTGTTAGAGTTTGTACTGACAGCTGTTCCTTCCTCTCTTATCAACCTTTTTACCAGATCATTTAAATGTATTTACTCCTCTCTTTACAGATACTAACTAACATAGTTTCACCATACATAAACAAGTTAAAAACCATCAAGTATGTATCAGTACAAAATAAGGGTTTTAATTGATAAAGAGCAATCACAGTAATGAGTATCTATAATACCTTTTTTGGGTAAAGGCTCAGTTTGTTATTTGAAGTTCTGTTATCATTAACCATATTGCACGGGAGTTACAATTTCGAGTCACATTATTTCCACATGGGTATAATACTAGATACTAAATACACTCGGGGAGAATATATGTCTGAATTTACTTGTATTCCTAAATACCCAGCCTCTCCCTGGCACTGACAAGTATTATCAGATTAATTTCAGTCTGCAATAACATCAAACTGCAACAGAACCGGAGGCATGTGAGGAATGAACTTGATGTAGGGCTTAAATAATGTAACTTCGAACAAAAACGTTGTCTTAAATTAAGTTCGTGTTAGGTGATTAGTACTTTTCATATAAGGTACAGCAACGGTCGTGCACATTTGTATATATGTTACACTTGTAAATAAATTTAGCAATATCTGATTGATAAATAGCATTATAACCGAGAGCATGGTCTAGGGGAGCTAACTCTCCTCCCTTCAAACTGACGTCACATGACGTTTGGCTATAAAAGCCCCCCCAAGCGTTAAACGCGTCCTTTCTGGCGGCGCTCTCATCGGCTCAACAACTAACTTCACGTCACTTGCACCGAACGTCATGCCACGTGGTACAACCCCTTGTCGGGCTCGGCCAGTTTCGGTTATTAAAAAGAAAACAAGGAAAGCTGTGACAAAACGGAGGGCGGTCAACGACGTGGACCCTCGTCCGAACAAGGCTGTGAGGGAGGAAACCGCGCCAGAAAGCAACAGTGAGCAATTTTCAAACTCGGGTCTCCCAAATGTTTCGAATGTCCATTCTCCTCAAGATCGTTTCTTACCCCCCATGGCGGTACCCCCAGGGCTAGGGAAGTTGAAACCCATGATAACTCTGTTTCGGTAAATCTTGATATGCCCGACCTTCACCCACATGTGCTAGATCACGATAATCAAAATTCACTACCACAAGTAGGCCTAGAGTCATACCATGAAGAATGCGCAGATGATAGCCTAGGTTGGCTTGTACCACAAAACATAAAAGACAAAATTCATAACGGCGATTTCATCGATTTGGGCGTCTTACTTAAAGGTCATAGTTCAGACAACTACGACGATACGCAAATAAACTTCACATTCAATTCCAAGGGTCAAATCGAAATGTCGAAGAAGAAAGCTTCCAGAATCGACAATATCGACGACTGGACATCTGCATTCCTAGTTTTCGCTAGCATCTACTTAGAGAGGTACCTCTCTAAACATCAGCAGTTAAAAAGGACATAAGTACAATCAGGCTAGCTTCCCGGCGGGCTTGAGGATTCGGGTGGCGAGCATACGATATCCAATTCAGAACAAGAATGGCTAGATATCCTTCTTCATCTTGGGCTAAAATCAACCATGATTTGTGGCTTGTCAATATCATGCCGCAAGGAGTAAATCATATGCCAATGAGCAAATTTCAAGTAAAACGTCCCGCGCCAGCGAGGCAATCCAAATCTCCATGTTGGGATTTTAATTTTCGCTCATGTTCACGGTCACAATGTAGATACTCACACACGTGCATGAAGTGCGGCGGTTTCCACGCATCTAAATCCTGTACTAGACTCCCAAATCAAACACCCCCTTTACAGTAAAGGACCTTCCCTTTAAAGGGAAGACCCCAATCAAGACTGATGTGTTGATATCGTTTCTCCAAAGTTACCCTGTGCCTGAGATATCTCGACACCTCATAGAGGGTTTCACGTTCGGTTTTAGTTTGATGTATAAAGGCCCGCGAAACCCCACTTCAGCCATAAATCTCAAATCGTGTCAATTACACCCAGAAGTTGTTCGTCAAAAACTGTTAAAAGAGATTTCGAACGGGCGTATGGCGGGGCCTTTTAATGAACCACCTTTGTCAAATTTAAGAATATCCCCAATAGGACTTGTGCAAAAAAAAGACCCCAACGAATTCCGCTTAATTCATCACTTATCATATCCACAGGGTTCCTCGGTAAATTATTTCATCGATGACGAGTTTGCGTCTGTTAGCTACACTAAATTTGATGACGCAATCTTTATGCTACAAGATATAGGCCGGGCCGGCCTCATAGCCAAAGCAGATATAAAGAGTGCTTTCCGGTTAATACCTGTTAAACAAAGCGATTTCGATTTGCTTGGCTTTTGTTTCGAAGACAAATATTACATTGACATGTGTTTACCTTTCGGATGCAGAACGAGCTGTGCATTATTTGAAAAGTTTTCAAGTTTTTTGGAATGGTATACGCGAGAAAACCTCAATCATGCTCATATTCTCCACTATTTAGACGATTTCCTGTTAGGCGGACCCAAGGGAACTAACTCGTGCTCCCTAGCACTTAAAACTTTTATGAATGTGTGTGCCGACCTAGGTGTACCCGTGGCCGAAGATAAAACAGTACACCCCACAACAAAACTCACTTACTTGGGTATAGAACTTGACACTATCAAACAACAATCTCTCATCCCGGATGAAAAAATCAACAAATGTGTAGACTTGATTAACACTTTCTTGAACAGAAAGAAAGTACAGCTTAAAGAAGTTCAATCTTTGATAGGTCTCCTTAACTTTATTTGCCGGGTAACTCCTATGGGGCGCCCATTTATCAGAAGACTTATTGATACTACAAAGGGGGTTAAACAATCAACGCATAGAATTTGACTTTCTAACACTGTGAAGAATGACCTGATTACGTGGCTTTCTCTATTAAAACACCACAATGGAATTACAATCTTCATAAACATGTTGTGGGATGACAGTGACACACTTCAGCTGTACACAGACAGTGCAGGGGGCGGTGCCGGGGGGTTCGGGCTCTACTACAACGGTAGGTGGGCGCATGGACGCTGGCCTCCCGAGTGGCATATTAAAGGTTTCACAGCAGACATTACTTTCTTGGAATTCTTCCCGGTACTTCTGTCCGTGCTAATATGGGGCGAGAGTCTAAAAAATTCCAAAATACTTTTCAACTCTGATAATCAAGCGGTTGTGTCAATCATAAACAAACTTTCTTCCACCTCCCCCCGTGTCATGGTCCTCGTCAGGTGGTTTACACTGCGATGTATGCAACTAAATCTTTGGATAAAAAGCCGGTATATACCGGGAAAGCTCAACAGTGTAGCTGACTGTATATCTCGCTCTAAATTTCAGCAATTTCGCAGACTTTCACCGAAGGCCGACAGGTTCCCAACCCAAATACCAAGCATGATATGGCGGCGTTTGAAGCAGAAGCTTTCCGGTTGTTAGACTCCTCGTTGTCAGATAACACTAAACGTGCATACGCACAAGGTGTTTCCTCGCTCGAAAACTTTCGACATGAATTCAAACTTGGCCATTCGTGGCCGGTCCCTATAAATCACCTGTTTAGGTATATAGGCTACATGTCTTTACAAGGACGCGCCCCATCAACGGTTTCTCAACACTTTGCGGCAATCAGTAGACAACACAAATTAATTGGTTGTGTCGATACCACGGATAATTTCTTAATTAAAAAGATGATTCATGGAATGAGAAACACTTCACAGCTCCCAGACAATCGCTTACCTAGCACAACTCCCATTCTACAAAAACTCGTTCAGGCCCTACCTTTAGTGTCTTACTCTAGCTTCGAAGCAAAACTCTTTACCAGCATGTTTACATTAGCATTCTTTGCCTTTTTAAGAGTGAGCGAAATGGTTAAATCATATCCTTCCAACGCAAAAGGCTTGCAACTTCAGGACATTTCTCTTACTAACGCGACTTTAACTGTTAAAGTTAGATTTTCTAAAACCGACCAGATTGGCCGGGGCCATTGTCTCAACATCAATCGCAACCGAAACACCCAAATTTGCCCCATTGCTTTGATGTCTTCCTACTTGCAAGTTCGCCCAATCTCATTAAAATCAGATTATCTCTTTTCCCATATGAACGGTAAACCAGTAACGAAATCACAGTTCTCTTCAGTGTTGAAGAAAACATTAAAATTTATTGGGCATGGACAGTCTGCTTACAATACACATTCATTCAGAATAGGAGCTGCAACCACGGCGGCTATAGTGGGAGTACCGTTAGATAAGATAAAAGAATGGGGCCGCTGGAGTTCAGATGTCTACAAGAGATATATTACAATAAACTTGTGTGATTAGGCCTAACTAAAGCTTAAAGATTTGCAGTATGGCTACTTGGATCGTCTTACATCTACTGGGCTCAGCGGAAGGCCAGGATCCTGGGATTCAGCCCGGACCTCGGTTTGGAGCAGCGGGGAATCAGTCTACGATGGATCTCCAAGAGGGGCATGAGATGGCCGGAGCTTGCCAACACAGTGAGGAACAAGTTGAAATCTTTTCCACCACCGAGGGCACTACTGATCCACCTAGGATCCAACGATCTGACCAGTACGCCGGGTTCAGCCCTGGGAAAGGCCGTCATTCAAGACCTACACAACCTTCAAGCCCTGATGCCGAACACCCTTCTCGTCTGGTCTGAGATGCTGCCTAGGCGGAAGTGGGACGGAGCCGACAACGCCGCGGCAGTAGAGAGAAAGCGGAAGCGTCTGAACCGGCGGGCCACTTTCACAGTGTCGCAGCTCGGTGGTAAAGTAGTGAAGCATAACATAGTCCCTGGGGACCCCGGGCTATACTGGCAAGATGATGTGCATCTGTCAGACGTGGGAACAGCTTTGTTCCTCAATTCGATTCAAGAAACACTTTTCCAGATTTTCCCATAATTTTTCAATATCAGCATTTTGGGGCGTAATTTCGTGGGTACTCAATTTGTGGCGGCAGCCTCTTGGCAAATGCTAATATTCTATTCAAATACAATGCTTATTGTATATCACTGTGGTTCCCGTGTATACAATTATTAGGGTTACATACAAGCACTTCGCTATCGATGTGGGCTCCCCGCGGTAACAAGTCGCTGTATTCAGGGGTTTTGGCCGAGAGTACTTTGTGTCTATGCGGGCTCCCCTTGCACTGAAGTACTCTCATTGTCATGCTGCTAAGGATAGCTAGCGGCTTCCTTGCCGAGATAAACGAGTGTCTATGTGGGCTCCCCTTGCCTCGTTGATTCTCACTCAATTTATAGCTTAAAGCTCTGTCCAGGGGTTGCCGCCCAAATTACATGTGAATAAACTGCGCCCTTTATTCTCCAATTATAACTTGTTGTTTTCTCATTAATTGTGCAAGTCTCTTCGGGTTATAAATAAATTTAGCAATATCTGATTGATAAATAGCATTATAACCGAGAGCATGGTCTAGGGGAGCTAACTCTCCTCCCTTCAAACTGACGTCACGTGACGTTAGGCTATAAAAGCCCCCCCAAGCGTTAAACGCGTCCTTTCTGGCGGCGCTCTCATCGGCTCAACAACTAACTCCCACCCTCCCTCCCAATTTCCATGCTCTCGGTGATGTTTTTCTAATCAACTACATAAGCATTTCAGCAATTTACTTGAGCTGTTTGGGGACAAGCAGAAGCAGGCTGCTGGCAAAGCTGTACCTCTGAGACCACACGCTTTTTCCTTGGCGCACAACGGAACCACCGGGTGCACGCAGATCTGGCCCCTTCCTCTCTATAGCGGAGATTGCAGTTTCGCGCTAAAATAGCTACTATGCTATTCCTTCTAATTCAGACTTGTTAATTATCCGCATTTTGCTGCTGGTGCAGTTGTATTCTGGCGGCAGCCTCTTGGCAAATGCTAATATTCTATTCAAATACAATGCTTATTGTATATCACTGTGGTTCCTGTGTATACAATTATTAGGGTTACATACAAGCACTTCGCTATCGATGTGGGCTCCCCGCGGTAACAAGTCGCTGTATTCCGGGGTTTTGGCCGAGAGTACTTTGTGTCTATGCGGGCTCCCCTTGCACTGAAGTACTCTCATTGTCATGTTGCTAAGGATAGCTAGCGGCTTCCTTGCCGAGATAAACGAGTGTCTATGTGGGCTCCCCTTGCCTCGTTGATTCTCACTCAATTTATAGCTTAAAGCTCTGTCCAGGGGTTGCCGCCCAAATTACATGTGAATAAACTGCGCCCTTTATTCTCCAATTATAACTTGTTGTTTTCTCATTAATTGTGCAAGTCTCTTCGGGTTATAATAAGGGCTTAACCTAATTAAAAGGGCTAAAAGCATCGACGATTGATTTTCTCATAGAATACAACGTCATCTTTACAGTTTAGTACAAAAATTGATGTTTTTCAAAAACTGAATTCTCTACGTAATTACTGTCCCAATAGCACAGATAGCTTTATGTTATAAAATATATGATATCCTTACCTCTTTGAAAGGACTTTCAATTTAAACGATAAATTCTTATGAGATGCAAACACATCGGTTGTCTATTGTTCATCTCAAACAAATACAAAACAAACATGGTTTACTTGTTGAATGAGTGAGATATTCTAGTTGATTATTCAGACGATCAACTTTGTAACGAAACACATGTACTGTTTCATTATTTCCTTTCTTTAGTACCAAGTCTGTTATTATGTCTATGAAAGTTTAAGGTTTATGTTTAATGTTCTATCTCCATTCTGCCATCATCGCATTTTACATGAATCTTTTTCGAATCACTGACAACATTGATATACCGGCGCAACTTTTGTGATGGGCCTTTGATCAGTGGGCAATATATATCAAATGCAATATCATTTGAAATTACCAATATCCTCAAAAAATATCGCTGTAACGCCCTTAATGTTTTCAACGTTTCGTAAATTTTTACTTTTCATCAATCATATTCATGTTCCGTCCAATCATTATTACTTATAACTCGTTGTTAGTTTTAATTATTTAATTTAACCACTATCAATAAACGAATAAAGTTCAACTCGAGTCTACCATGATCATATTTTATATGGTTTTCTTTCGTATTAATGGCGACATTAGGACACTATCTAAATTTTGCGATGACCTAGAGATCTAAGAGGTAGCGAGTTCAATCAATCAATTCATATTACTTACATCTTTAAACATTACCAGTAAAGCACTACTAATGTATTCATATTTCGTGATTTTAAACAGTTCATCATTATTGAAAACATGTACATCCTACGTCATATACATGTCCCCTCCCATAATTAATGTGAACTTTATAGACAACTTGTCCCTTATAATTTCAACTTTTACTTGGGTGGTCACTATGTGTGTTATTTCAAGGATTCTTAAAAATATTACACATGTCGTGGAAGTTAGAGGTAACAGGATTCTAATGAATTTTGGAGTGAGTGAACAGTTGTGCTCTGTTGCATACATGACATGTTTTCAACTAGTGACACAGTGTATTACTTAATATCCACACACATAATTATATACTTAAAATTTATCATCATGTTTCATAGGAAGATGGAAGATAAACATGTATAGTCAACTTTAATTCATTGGTTAAAAACCAACAAATGTGACACAACCGATAATGGAAATTTAAGTTTGAAGTTTCTAAATCAGTATCATGTTCAAGTTAAAGATAACATTTTTGTGATATTCACTTATTAGTTATTCAACTTCATCAATCAAGAGTTTTATTTCTTATATCAGTAAATATGGTTATATGAATTTGAATCTGAAGAAAGATGATGCATATGCTAAATACTGTTACAACATTTAAACTTTGATAGTTGCTAACTTGAGCTGTTTCTGCTGGTGTTCACTAAGATCTTTCAATTGCTGAACTCTGTGTAAGTTTATATCTAAAACTGTAAATTGATTCCTAATTTCCATGACTATAATTGAAATTTTACCTAAATGACATATCTGTTAATCAATATGTACGTCTTCAGTTATCGACAACCTCTTATATTTTAAAACTAGCTTGGATTACACTAAGAACTGTTATCCCGGTGGTGTATATCTGACTGTTCAGTCTGTATTGGAGAGTCTGCTGTAACCCAACAAGTCAAGATGTGTCTCTGATTCCATGTACAGTTTCTGCTTGAAGCCTTTTTATGATATTCTTTTCAAACTCTATTTATGAGTTTGGAAAGAAATCTCTGAACCATTAGACTTATTAATTCAGAAAACAAACTTATATTTATGTCTACGAAAAGTATTAAATGTGCCGTAGTTTACTGTTCTGTCAATTGTTTTTAATAAAAATTTAGTGATAACAAGCTATTAAACATCTGTTAAATTAAAAACTTAAAGCAATCAAGTGTCAATATTTCCGATATCAAGTGAAATAATAATTACCTTTCGAAATAGATTCTTCTTTTATCAGGAAAATTGGGCGGTTTAATTTTTAACTTCACATTTCAAAATTATTTGCCTGGAAGCATTGAAATCTTCGATTCCTATTAACGTTCTCCTCAGCCCAAGCAATTCATCAGTAGTTCATATCACGATGAACTCTTTGATGCTTATAATGTAATATCTAGCTATAGGAGATTCCAAAGTTATCACGGCAACAGCCAAACTAAATCAAACATGGTACGAAATAAGGTAAAGGAACTTACTTACCCGAAATTGCTATATCAGCTATACGGCGTATGTAAAATCATACATTTATTCCTTATCAGAATAAGAACATGTCATCTGTACATGATGTTATTGTTGGCTTTGGTTTCTCATTTAATTCACACTGACATAATCTTTATAAAATGATACACCGCCCTTCTAAACTTACATGATCACCATTAAGATAATTCATACATATTTATGTTCAGTGCATGCATGTCGAATTACATCTTAAATCGTATTTAACGACACATCGCCAACCATTTGACAGAGAAACAGAGGTTCGTTCACTTATAATGTATGAGATATTACAAAACAGAACTCACAAACCCAAACCCGGTTGTTTGTCAATCATGATAACATTTGAGAACAAGATTACCCCTCATTTGGACAACGTTACCATAAACATGTTATCACTTCTTTACTCTTATTCTTTATCATATGACTAAATAGATTGAAGAACATTTTTATTCTTTTAAAAAGGGTGAATTGATAAAGCATGGATGTATGACCATCAGATCTTTATTTATACAAATTATACGAATAAGCATGGTAAGAAAAAAACTACATCATAAGGTGAATATACTTTACATCATAATCAAGGTTCTCTTATAGAAAATGTTGAAGATGCACAATCTTCACTGGCATTTTGTAAAGTTGCTAATTAGATCATATGCTATTTATGTCTTTAAAAACAACGCCTATAACATAAAACTATCCGATGGTGCATTCCTATCAAAGGCACATTTTGATCATCTAGTGAATGCATTCTTTGAAGTCCAATAGTCTTTGACGAAATATCGTTGAAAATATACAATGAAGATACAAAATGAAGAAATTGGTCATAAAATATACAAATTAAGTAATGTGTAATAAATTTCTCTAAAAGTTCTGACTTCTATTAGAAACAAATACTCTGACTTTAATTTTAAAATATGCAATGTAGATTCGAATAAATTGCATACGGTCTGTAACTATGCACAACTAAAACATATAGTGAATTAATTATTTGAATGTCAAGAGCATATATAAAATGTATCAATTGTTAGCTTTAACAAAGGAAACAAAACGATTCCTAACAAACGTAATTACACTTACCATGACATTACACAACACGTATCTAGGGCTCCTGTATCCATTAGAAAATATCCATAAGGACGTATCCAATATTACTATACCTGTAAAATATTTTCTGGCCTCATCATTTGAAACTGAAAACTTGTTTTTTACTGCAAAGGTTTACAATTCCAAATCTACGAGTTAATATTTCAACATTCTTTTGGAGATTTCAACAACATAAATATGTTATAGATACTAGCTATATAAATATATTCCATTGAAATTGCAGAAAAGATTCCAGTTACTGTATATAGTTTTTGTTGTCTTGTCATAACACAGAGACCTTACTCGTTCCGAACTTTAGACTTGAATTATTGTATTAAGTGATCGCTACTTTAAGTGCGAGCATTTGCACATTGGTCAGAAGAAAATAAATATAAAACAGTTATCATGGATAACAAATGACAGATCAGATTAGTGTACAATGTATATACACTGCCATCCATCGAAGGAGAAGGGCGCAAATTGTGCAAATTGGTGAATTGTACTACAGAGTGAGAGAACGTGTATGTAGAAATGACTGTTGATGTTACATAGAATACAAGTGTTGTTTCAATGCGAATATAAGGCATTGCGTTTTTTGTCTTTCCTTTCTTTACAACGATTAAACATGAACATAAGTACCTCCTAAAAGCTTGATGTCTACGCAAGTTTCTCCAAGACGAAGAACGTACACAGTTAACAGTTATGAGAACTCGAATTATAACATGATGGTGAATTAGATACATTTCCGTTCCAACACAATTATGAAACTCTGAAATACATACCACGGATATTTTATTAGTTGTTCAACAAATCAATGCAAACCCTATAATGTACACCGATTTTTCATGACCTCATAACACTTTCAAAGCAACGTTTTATAAAGCTTCAAATTTCGAAATACATGTAAACTGCCCTGTTTTCCTTTCATTACAGGTGTGCACAGATGTACAACTAAAAACCATTATACCACTTCGCATTGCCCATGAACTTCCATATCAGACTTCCTAATGTTATAAACATTCGTTTAATTTTAGTCTGGATTAAAGAGTCACAGTTATGAGAGTAAAGTCATGTTAGAGTCTCTACCGACAGCTGTGCTTACTACTTGTATAATTGACTTCATCTAAGACTTATGTCCTTTCAAAACGATCTTTCTGACGTATAATATTATCATTAAACTCTTCAGATGTTTAGTGTTTTTTGTTTGTTTTGTTGGGTTTTTTTGGGGGTTTGGGGTATATCCAATACGGCTTATTACGAAATAAATGAACAAAACCGAATGCTGCACATTCAGTTTCAATAAACACCTAAATATCAAATACATCAAATATCTAGATTGCATCTCAATACATCTTCATCATCTTTGATAATTTCTTTTTTATGCTTGGGAAATATTAACTTATAAACATCTGTATTTAGTCTTTATAGAATTGAAACTTTATCATATGAATGAAATTGTAGAACTTTTCTATCTCAAGATAGAATAATCCCAGCCTCCGTGACAGTATGTCGAAATATATATTCCTGATGTTCTATCATTTGTGAGATATGTTGTAAATAAACCAATATTACATAACTTAAAATTATCGTATTCGAATTTTCTTCCGCATCTTATTTTTACGAATGATAATAAGTCACTTGGATATCACTGTACATATATGGAAATATTAATATGTATTACTTTATGTCTTTATGTAACTGTTCTGTTTGAAACAGTCACGTTCAAACTTGACAGTTGTCTGAAAAGCAGCAGTGTTGTTTTTTTCTTTTTGGGTCCATAAATATTATACTAAATGTTTACAAACATTGAACAATCAATTCATTAATAGTTCACATATGAAGTGAGATGATAGACTATAATACACCTTTCATCAAGCTGTAACAATTTGTATGAAAAAATGGGTTATCTCTTTCTCATCACTAGTAAACATGTTTTCATCGTTACCTTTACTTATGGAGGGCGTTTTAAGTTTCAGATTTCTAACGGCAAGAGTTCCGTGCATAAAACTGTCCTCTGAACATTTCCTTCGACCAAGGTAATGTATTGGCATTGAATGTCCTCTAAGTGAATTTGCAAAAGAACGATCAACAATTTTCATATCATCAGTCAATGCCAAGTGAGAAGTAAATGTCTGACATGCTGTAGAAGAACTTGCTTTCATCAGGTTGTTTATCAGCTACATCAGTGTACATGGTATATTTATTCCTTATCACTATAACATAATTGTATATGATATCATTGTTGTCTTTGGTTCAATTTAATGTAAGTTTACACTACTATTATCCTAAGGAAAATGTCAAATATAGTTTAAGATTAATTGCTCAACCATTTAGAAAATACAGACATGTACTTCTTCATTGTATGTACATATACAAATTGCAAGTTCAATACATGAAAAGATGAAAAATGAAGAATAGGGAAATAAATATGATATGAAACCCGAAACGGACTCTGGCTCTTCTAGCTCTAGTTCCTTATCTCACAATTCGTCTTCTTCGGAACAACCACATGTGCTTCACTGACTGTGTTGCCGTGAGCATTCTGCTGAAAGTAAAATGAGTGTTTGATCAGATAGTTAAATGGAAAATCTAGACATCGACGTATGACAGTTTAAGAGACATTTGAAACTTTTCTTAAAATTGTCTTTCCAGAAGAGGTCATGGTTTCATTTTCATACAACCATTCAAACTTGAAGTTTATAATACGTACCTACAGGCAAATTCCATGTACGATGCCATTCAGATAATGAAACCTTCATGAGTCAGTTGAAGTTGTGAAATCATTTTGTTTACATGGAATTTAAACACTGCAGAGTGTGAAAGCTATTTCTCAGGAGGTTGGCAATTGTTCAGACATTAACTGTGTGAATATATTTGTAATTGCAACAAGTCTTTCATCATATGTGTTACCTATATTTGCAACATATTAACAACGAGAAAGCAAAAACAAATTCTTCAGCTACAGCAGCAACAACATATTTCAAAACAAGGTGAAACTTCGAAATAATTGAAATATTTGTTATAATATGCCTCACAAAAGCACTTGACACCTTGTACAATGAATATTATTATACCTCAGAAAATTTGAAAACAATAGAGCTAATTAAGGTTTCCGTGCTAGCAAATCAGAGTCTATTCTTTTCAGGTGCAGCGATCCACTATCTTAACACGGAATAGCGAGGGCAATATTCCTCTACAAGGCTTACACCAGCCGGTAATGGAGACTAGCAAGAGTTATGCCTTGCGTACATTGTAGGGAAGTTTGAAATAGCAAGCTTTATTAGACTGCAAAGGGATACACCTCGAAATGTACATCCTCTGCACGTTTAGTTCATTGATTAAGACTAAAGTGATTGTCATTCAAGTAAAAACCTTTGCAAATCTTCAAATGTAGCCCTCTTTTCCTACATTACACGTGTACACAGGTGTACATCTGAAACAAGTTAAACTACTTGGCCGTTTCCATGACCTTCTATATCAGACCTCTTAATGTGATAAATAGCAGTTAAATCTTTGTCTGGATAAAAGAGGGTAAAGGCGTGTCAGAGTTTGTCCTGACAGCTGTTCCTTCCTCTCTTATCAAATTCTTTACTTTAAGATCCTTTAAATGTACTTACACCTCTATTAACAGATACTAACTAACATAGTTTCACCATTCATTAACAGGTTAATAGCCACCAAGTATGTATCAATACACAATAAGGGCTTTAATTGATAAGGCGCAATCACAGTAATGAGTATCTATAATACCTTTTTGGGGCAAAGGCTCAGTTTGTTATTTGAAGTTCTGTTATCATTAACCATATTGCACGGGAGTTACAATTTCGAGTCACATTATTTCCACATGGGTATAATACTACATACTAAATACACTCGGGGAGAATATATGTCTGAATTTACTTGAATTCCTAAATACCCAGCCTCTCCCTGGCACTGGCAAGTATTATCAAATTAAATTTCAGTCTGCAATAACATCAAACTGCAACAGAACAGGAGGGATATGAGGAATGAACTTGATGTATGACTTAAATAATCTAACTTTGAACAACAACGTTGTCTTAAATTAATTTCACTTTAGGTGATCAGTACTTTTCATATAAGGTACAGCAACGGTCGTGCAAAATTGTATAAATGTTACATGCTGCACAGGGCTTTACTTAATTAAAAGTCCTAAAAGCATTGACGATTGATTTTCTCGTAGAATACAACGTCATCTATACAGTTTAGTACAAAAATTGATGTTTTTCAAAAACTTAATTCTCTAAGTAAATTACTGTCCAAATAGCACAGATAGCTTTATGTTATAAACTATATGATATCCTTACCTGAATGAAACGACTTTCAATTTAAATGTTAAATTCTTATGAGATGCAAACACATCGATTGTCTATTGTGCAAACAAATACAAAACAAACATGGTTTACTTGTTGAATCAGTGAGATATTCAAGTTGATTATTCAGACGATAAACCAAACTTTTTAACGAAACACATGTACTGTTTCATTATTTCCTTTCTTTAGTACTAAGTCTGTTACTACGTATAGGAAAGTTTAAGGTTTAAGTTTAATGTTCTATCTCCATTCTGCCATAATCGCATTTTACATGAATCTTTTTCGAATCACTGACAACATTGATATACAGTCAGGCCTCGATAATCCGAACGCTTCCGTTTTCCATGAAAAACGTTCGGATAGTGAAATGTTCGGACTACTGAGTACTGAGGACTACTAAAGAGATAAGTTTGGTTACATCTTCCTACTTATCGGTGGCCGGATTATCACGGCTTGACTGTACCGGCGCAACTTTTGTGATTGGCCTTTGATCTGTGGGCGGCTGGTTTACACTATATCCAATGCAATTATACCATTTGAAATTACCAATATCCTCAAGAAATATCACTGTAACGCACTCAATGTTTTCAACGTTTCGTAAATTTTAATTTTTTAACATCTTTATTGCATATCCATCATTACGCATATGCATGTTCCGTACAACCACTATTAATTATAACTCGTTGTTAGTTTTAATTATTTAATTTAACCACTGTCAATACAAGAATATGGTTTATCTCAAGTCTACCATGATCATATTTTATATGGTTTTCTTTCGTATTAAAAGCGACATTGGGACACTATCTAAACATTGCGATGACCTAGAGATCTAAGAGGTGGCGGGTTCAATCAGTCAATTCATGCATATTACTTATATCCCTAAACATTACCAGTAAAGCACTGCTAATGTATTCACATTTCGTGATTTTAAACAGTTCATCATTATTGAAAACATGTACATCCTACATCATATCCATTTCCCCTCTCATTACTAATGTGAACTTTATAGACAACTTGTCCTTTTAAATTTCTACTTCTACTTGGGTGGTCACTATGTTTGTTATTTCAAGGATTCTGAAAAAATATTAAACATGACCTGGGAGTGCGAGGTAACAGGATTCCAATTAGGTTTGGAGTGAGTGAACAGTTGTGCTCTGTTGCATACAATACTTGTGGTAATTAGTGACACAGTGTACTAATTAATATCCACACACATAATTATATACTTAAAATTAATCATCATGTTTCATAGGAAGATGGAAGAGAAACATTTACAGTCAACTTTAATTCATTGGTTAACAACCAACAAATGTGACACAATCGATAATGGAAATTTAAGTTTGAAGTTTTTAAATCAGTATCATGTTCAAGTAAAAGATAGCATTTTTGTAATATTCACTTATTAGTTATTCAACTTCATCAATCAAGAGTTGTATTTCTTATATCAGTAAATATAGTTATATGAATTTGAATCTGAAGAAAGACGATACATATGCTAAATACTGTTACAACATTTAAACTTTGATATATGCTAACTTGAGCTGTTTCTGCTGGTGTTCCCTTAGAGCTTATAATTGCTGAACTCTGTGTAAGTTTATATCTGAAACTATGAATTGATTCCTAATTTCTATGACTATAATTGAAATTTTACCTAAATGACATATCTGTAAATCAATATGTACGTCTTCAGTATATTCCTCATATGTTTTAAAACTAGCTGGATTACACTAAGATCTGTTATACCGGTGATGTATATCTGACTGATGAGTCTGTATTGGAGAGTCTGCTGTAACCCAACAAGTCAAGATGTGTCTCTGATTCCATGTACAGTTTCTGCTTGAAAGCCTTTTTATGATCTTCTTTTCAAACTCTATTTATGAGTTTGGAATGAAATCTCTGAACACATTAGACTTATTAATTCAGAAAACAAACTTATTTTTATGTCTACGAAAAGTATTAAATGTGTCGTAGTTTCTCAAATGTTTAATGTTCTGTCAATTGTTTTAATAAAAAATCTCGGATAAGTGATCTGTTGAAACATCTGTTAAATTAAAAGCTTAAAACAATCAAAGTGTCAATATTTTCAAGTGAAATGATAATTACCTTTCGAAATAGATTTCTATTTTATCAGGAAATTTGGGTTTTCTCTTTCTTATCATTTTCAGACATGTCTATATCGTTGCTTATATTTATGTGGGCGGTTTACTTTTTAAATTACGGTGTTTCACATTTTCAAAATTATCTGCCTGGAAGCATTGAAATCTTCGATTCCTATGAACGTACTCCTCAGCCCATGCAATTCATCAGTAGTTCATGCTCTGTAAGTGACTTTGAAAGAAAATGATCTAACATTTCCATCAAGATGAAATATTTTATGCTTACAATATTTATCTCTAATAGCTTCCAAACTTATGTACACTGTCCTTTTCACTTGAATAAACTTTTCGAGGCAAACCAAAACTACATTAGACACGGTAACAAATAACGGTAAAGGAACTTACTTACCTGCAGTTGCTATATCAGCTATACGGTGTATATACACATCATACATTTATTTCTCATCAGTATAACAACATGTCAGTTTGTACGTGTCGTTATTGTTGGCTTTGGTTTATAATTTTTTTCACACTGGCGTTATCTTTATAAAATGATACGCCACCCTTCTAAAATCACATCACCATTACGATAATTCATTCATGTTTATTTTCATTCAGTATGCATGTGAATTACATTTTTACATCGTATGTAACAACAACCCGCCAACCATTCGACGGATTAACAGAGGTGCGTTCACCTATAATGTATGAGATAACACAAAAGTGAACAGAACTAACAAACCAAAGCCGGTAGTTTGTGTCAATCATGGTAACATTTGAGAATAAGATTATACCTCATTTCAATAACTATACAATAAAACAATCATCACTTTTTTACTCTTATTCTTTATCATAAGAATTCGAATGAAGAACATTTTATTTTTTTCAAAACGATGAAGTGAGAAAACCCATGATGTATGACACTCAAATATATACATGTATGTATACAAGTTATGTAAATAAGTCTGGTAAGAAAATAAACCACACCATAAGGAGAATAAACATTATTCATTATATCCAAGTTTCTGTTTTAGCAAAATTTTGAGATATGAAATGCACAAGCTTCACTTCCATTATATAAAGTTGCAAATTAGATCTTATAAATTTCCACCCTACTGTTCTTTGTGAACACTCTTTCTCGTAACTTCCTCAAATCTGATATAATCCTGCTTTCTCGGACAATTATCTAAATAATGCCCCTCTACCCAAAGCAATTATCTTGATAATGTTCCTCTTCAACGTTCTATATTTAAACGTTGAGAAATCAAGTTTAAATTTGAAAGCTAGTGTAGGATTAACTTCATTTAAAACTAATTCTTAATTCAAATACTAATCTGCAAAGGTTTCGCCGAATGGCCATCTCGAACCCTAAATGTTCATCCTCCTGAACACCAGACCAAAAGATCGGTAATCGGTTTACAAATTAGATTAAACATTACCAGTGGGTATTATTGAAATGTAAGCCCTACTCCCTTGGGAAATGTCATTGGGCCTTACTTACAAAAAATACCCGTGGTGCCTGTTCAATCTTCACACATATGCTATTAATTTATCCAAAAGACATGACTAGGACATTGAAGTCGGAGATGGTACATTCCTACAAGAAACACAATTTGATCATCTGTTCCAGTGTTCGGCTTCGGATCAAGAGGTCCGTGGTTTGAATCCCGCCAGGGGCACGGCAACTTTGTCTGCAGTAGAGAACTGTTCTACACGCAGTAAAGTTTGGGTGCAATGCTACACTCAATTTCAGTGCAGTACCACCCATGGTTCGCTAGTTCCGGCCGTTGCACGCAGGTTTCAACCCAATGCATAGCCACATGGAGTTGCGGGCTTTCTCCCTGCAATAATACTAGCAGCCGTGACATAAGTGAAATACTCTTGAAAGCGGTGTTAAACCCTAACTCACCTCACCTCACCAGTGATCATGAAAACATTCTTTAAGCTCAAGAGTCTCTGACTTAATAATGTTGCAAATATACAAAGAAGACACAACATGGGGACATTTTGCGTACAATATGCAAACTTACTATTATAAATGTCTCTAAAAGCCATGACGTAATTTTATTGTTCATTTATTCTGTGAATAATAGAAAATAAAAGATTAACAAGATGCCGTGCATAATAAATTGCAGTCCTGGTAAAGGAAAACGATGAAGTACTTTAGAATCACCAAACTTAATTATACCTGTCAACACCTTACACAACACGTAACCAGGGCTCCTGCATTCATAAGGAAATGATCCAATATATATTATACATGATGAATCTATGCTCATCACATCATTTGAAACTGAAACCTTGTTTTGTCTGCAGCTGTTTACAAGTCAAAATCTACGAGTTAACATGCCAACATTCTTTGGGAGATTTCAACAACATAAATATGTAATATATACTAGATGTTCCATGAAAATGCAGAAAAGACTTTTACATAGCTGCATAGCGAAAGTTTGTTCACTAACTTGTGTATTTCAGAGCAAATATCATGTTATTTGGTATGTTTTGAAGCAGTTTGTCAACGTGAAAACTAAAAGGGCCATTTTGCATGTTTGCATTATAAGAAGACAGTTGAATGTTCCATCACAAAAATCTGATTTGATGCCTCATTGTAACCAGTTACAGTTTTGGTACGGATCTGGCACTCTGAAATACGGACCACGGAGACTGTAATATTGGTTCAAGAAATCATCCCTTTATATAATGTATTAAATTGCACTTTCAAAATAACTTTTTTCCTTTCATTACAGGTGTGCAAAAACGTACAGCTAAACACCAGTATACTACTTACATGTAGTAGTGTCCATGACCTTCTGTATCAGACCTCCTAATGTGAGAAACATCCGTGTAATCTTAGTCTGGATTAAAGAGTCACAGTTGTGAGAGTAAAGTCATGTTAGAGTCTGCACCGACAGCTGTGCTTCCTAAACTCGTATCTTCATTACTTACTACTTACACACAGGTGCATAAGAAACGATACCATGCAGAATACAAGATATGTATGATATATATATAAGATATATATTTGAATCCAGGAGCGATACATATACCTGGCATAGAGTTACACCATTTCTTCAGAAGCCAACTAAACTAGATTTGAAATTTCAAAACATTATCCGTTCATATGTCTGAGAATAACACGTTTAAGAAATCGTATTTTTCGATTCTCCTTAACAGGACGAGATAGAAGGGTGAAAGGGGCTTTTGGTATGTGTATGACGTCCAACAGTAATGATGCGTCAACAAATTTAAATCCAAGGAGGTACATTTTTACGGATTACGAGAAATATTACCATCCAAGACATTCAAATCGAATTTATATGTTATATGTTGTGTTTAATGCTGTTGAAAATGTGGTATCGTATCTTCTGACTCTGGGTGTATGTCTGAAACGATATTTATGACATTAAAACCATCATTAAAACCTTCACTTGTTTTAGTTTTTTTTGTTGATAACCATAACGCCTAATTACGAATTAAATAATTCAAACCTAATGCTACGCAATCGGTTTCCACTAACATTTATTTTGTCTCTATCAATTTGGTTTAACTCTCTTATTTACAAAAACACATTAAATATCAACATCGTGTCTCATTACATCATCGTTATCTTCGATCTAATTTGTAAATGATAATTTTCTTGTAATGCTGGGGAAATGTCAAGCTGTAAATAAACTTATACAGAATCTCTGTTTAGTCTTTATAAAACGGGAACTTTATCATATTATGAATGAAATTGTAGAACTATCATATCTCAAGATAGCAAAATCATAGCCTCTTTGACACTTTGTTGAAATGTATATTCCTGATTTTCTATCATTTGCGAGATACGTTGTGAATGAAAAAACTCCGCAAATGATTACTTAAAATCATCAAATTCAGAATATTCTGACACATCTTCTTGTCTCCCTTTGATGTATATGTTCCAGTTTTCTTGTCATTGTTGAAGCAACGACTCCAGGACAAATTTATTACTTATTGGTACCAGGGAATGAGAAAATGAATGAAAAAGACAGTTATATAAGTAATTTAAGGAAAAGTATGGATTGGAAAGTTATTAAGTTAATGTTTTGAATTTCAAACATAGATGTGCACTAAGTTAATTAAGGCTATCGTCTCACACCTTATTAATGGAAACGGGTAAATATAGCAGCAGTAAAATTCAAACAGACCAACGATTATGTATGCATTGTCATCTTCAGGAATAAACCAACCAAATATTCTCATAATTAATGTTGTAGTACTTATATCAACAATCATCCATTTATTAAAATTAAATGTTAACAATTGAAGTACGTCACTGTGAATAAAAGAACAATGCAATGTTTTTAACACGTAAATGTGCTGCTTGGCTGTTTGAACATTGTTCAAAAGCACTGACTATAAGATTCAAGCAAGTACATATGCAAACTATCTGCCATTAATAGAAATGGTGAGTCTGCGTGTTTATATGTAGCTTGTTATTGAGGAGAGGTATTGTTTCGGAATGTACACACCTGTACATAATGATACCGTAACATCTGTCAATTGCTATTGTGTATGTTGAAAACGATAGATTGAGAATGCAAAGCTGACGAAATACATATAAAGCACCTGCATTAATGTATAAATACACCACGTTTCGGAGTAAATTCTCACTCCTTAATCAAATTCCGCCTGATGAAGGAGTGAGCATAAGCTCCGAAACGCCGTGTATTTTCACATTAAAAAAGTTGTAATCCATATCTTCCTGTTCTTATTATGGCACTTCTAAATGCCCTTCAAAGACCTATATTATCGTCTTTAACGCCATTATTGATGATGTTTGACATCCATCGAAGGTATTTAAAAACTCAGATTCAACATAAATGTCAAGGTGATACCGATTGCGTAGATGCAATGCATATCGATGTACATCACTGGATGTGAGGTTGTGTGTTATGGCTGATGAAATTCATGAATAGAACACATTTTTTGATAATGAACATTCTACATTATTGAAAATAAACGTTTTTTAAAAACCTTAAACTGGTTATGATTAATTAAAGTCAGTTTGATATCACTGTAAACAATACGGATACAGATATTATAAATTATCATTTGTTGAGTCACTCCGAACGTGGCCGTTGTCAAACTTTGTGATAATTTCAGCAGAATAGCAGTAGGTATTTTTCTATTTTGGTCAATGATTTGGAATTGCTTATATGTAAAAAAAACTATTTAGTATTATGTTTGACATATACAATAGTAATGGCTTTGTTTTTGACATTGTACAGCAGAATGAAAATATAATTACTAGAAAAATATTTTAAGACAGCTGATTAACATTTACCTATCAATTAAAATACCCTATCAGATGTAATGTGTCAACATAACATTTTAAAATATGTGAAGGTTGGTTTGTGTGTTTTAAGAATAAAGATATATCAGAATGAATCTATTTACGCTTTCCTTGTGTATTTTCACTGACATTCCTAATATCTCTTCTCAGTGTAAAAACAGTTTATATCCATCTGAGATATGAACTGAGATGATGGATGTTGCTAAATACTGTCACAAGTATTTAAACTTTGATAGTTGAAACTCTTTCAACTGGTGTAATCTTTCAAAGGCAATGCATGTGATGAAATCTATTTATCATCTGCAACTCTCATGACGCACTACACAGACTACACAGTGACCATTGATATGTTTATATTTACTCCATGTTTATGAATTAGGTACAAAACTAACAGGCAATTGCATATTAATTTAATTTTAACCAATAAAACATATAGTAACATTTTTTCTATAAAAAAAACAACGTTTATCAAATTTTTAAAGGATAGTAATATGGGGTGAAAACAGGGAGACTACAATCAAATCGATGCATGTATTCAAGGAGGGCACATATGCTATGTTATTAACACATAGGTGATGGGATAAAACTACTACTACTTTACCCGTAGACAAGAATTCTTCAAAGAAAACATTAGAATATTATCAGTTGATTGCAATATGACTTTAGTTGTGTCACAAATAATGTACTGCCATGTAATGTCAGATGATCGATAAGTAAAGGTTAAACAACTTCAATATCAATTAACTCATGAAATACGCGTTTCATTTTAGCAATTAAAAGTGCTTTGGTCTGTAGATTTTGATGTTAAACGTTGAAAGTATTAAGAGTCATTTACAACGGTAGGCTGACATAACAACAGTGCAATGTTTTTTCTACGTGGAGAAGAACACGGACACTTATATTCCTGCAGCAACAAACAGATACCCCCGTCTGACATAAGTAGACAAAGGGGATTCAGCATGTATCTCCACAACTGGGTAAAGAGATGTTTTGGAATATAAATTATTGTACAAGTTAAAAAAGTAGCTTTTGTGAATATGAAATGTTATTAAAAGGAAAAGGAAATGTGTCTCACTGAAATAACACTTATATGTTCGTATACAGATTGTGCAGGCATACATCGGTTCTTTGGTTATCTCACATACTGTGATGAGCAAGATATAAAGCAAACAATGTCACTATGTTAGCTGTTAAGAAGACGTATTGCATGGGAATCTGTGCATTGATATTTTAAACTCAGATATATACTTGCGAAGGTATTATAAACAATTAATTGTCATATAAAGGATACACTCTTGGTTCTCAATATATACTGTTGTCCAAAATAAAGTTGACAACGTCTTCAAAATAACCCGGAAGACAAAACTAAGACATTTAGGAACTAACTGATTATTTCGCAAAAAAATCATTTTTCTACAAACACTGTTAATTTCATTAAAATACATTGTAACAAGTCGGTTCGGTTAAATGGAAAAGTCACATGAGGTCACAAATCGAAGTGTTTTCAGATGCAGGACAAAAAAAATCAATTCATCTTCCACACAACATTATTAGTGGTTTATCCGGCTAGAGTTAATATCGAGTACCTCCTCCTCAGGCCTCAATGCATACCTGCGCACGACGACACATTTTGTCGATTGTTTTCGTTTTTGGGGATGACAATAATATGTAAATGTAAATGTCCCCCTGATGTTGGCTTCATGCAATTTGAATCCGCGTTAATTGAAGTTCATTTGAACTCTCTGTCTAGTGCCCTATTCAAAATCTGACACACGTTTGAACATTTAAGCATTGCATTTATTCACCCAGAACCAATCTTTATTTTTATTCACCTTTTAATGTTATATCATAAGTTTTATGTTTATATACCATCATTGTACCATCATTGTACCATCATTGTATCATCATTGTACCATCACTGTACCATCATTATACCATTGACTCATCAGCCATCGGACCTTATTACCCGAGGGGAAACATACACCGCATTTAATCGTATCTCACCGTCATGTCATTAACAATTAGGCCACTTATATTCGGTAAATTGTTAATTTTGATTGCTAATAATGGATTATGAGCGGATACCCTTTGAACGACCTTGACCCCTTTCTGCTTATATAGAGTAAATCTTATACCTAATTACTACAACTATGAAATACTGTAAATGTTTTTACATTAATTAAATTAAGTATGCATGGAATATAAAGTGAATTTTGTTTCATAATAAAGCAGTAAATACTACAATAATCAGTCTGTAGTATTTAAAAAAGCTGATTTAACTGTTTATAACTATTATGACAGCAGTACAAATGAACTTCTACGTCGTTAGTCTTATGCGGTACAAAAAGAACATAATATTATATCGACGGTCAACCTATTCACAACGACGCATTTTACTGAAAGGAAATAGTTTTGTCATTTTGGCAGTGGTCTTTGAGGAATATTGTTTAGAAGAAAACTGCCCACTTGTGTATATCCAAAACAAAGTGTATGCGTGAAAGATACAAATATTTTCAAATATTTTGAATGAATAGTAAAATCAGGAAATACGAAAGGCAATGGTAAGAACAATCACACAATTCAGATCATCATAACACAACATGTACATTCGATAGTCTCTACATAAACATTGAATCATAGACTCCGATGAAGCTCGATACAGGATGTGCGTTTCAGATATATACCAAAGGCTGTGAGGTCAACCTGTCGACTTGTGTTCCAACTGAAATAGAACATGTTTCTAAAAGTACCCACATTACGCGCAACGCCTCGAGCATTCACACACGTCTACATTTATATCCATGTTAATGTCAGCTTATCACGTAGTGTACGTGTAACATGCATGCACTCCTGTGTTGTTCAAGGTTGTTTCTTATCTTAAAGTGTTGCTTTCAAATTGAGAATTCAAATTGTGTCATAAAATAAAAAAATAAATAGTATAGTAATAGTATAACTCCATGTGTGACGCATGCTCGAAGTACACCTAGAAAGTCAAGAAGTTCATTTTGCATAGGCCTTCTCAAAGAAATAGGTTCTTAACATTGACTTGAAAGTTGGGAAGGACTCGTTTTTCTAATGATCTGCAACCATAATTAACAGATTTGCACCTTGGGACAGTCAGGAGCAATTGGGACTCTGACCGCATCACACCACCTAGCCTTGTCTTGTGACTACATTTCTCAGTTGCTGCGATATAAAAGACAGTGAAGAATCTAACTTCAGAGAGTGTCTTGTTTGCTACTATCAGGGCGACACGGCATGCAACCTCATCAACCCTTTCCAGAAATGTTATTGTTAAGTTTTAGACACACAAAACCAACTATTTCAGATAACTCATAACATTTAGTGTGATGCTTTCCCAGTGTTGACATCATTGTTTGATTTTAATCTTGCTTATGAAACTCGTGTTTATTTCATTTCAGGAAACTCCGGAAATCCAGGAATGACAGGTGTATCCGGTATTGGGGGACTAACCACTTTTTCAGTTATTCCAGATTTCAGTCTTTGCCGGTTTGGTGTAAGGCGGATAGACGATAAATGCAGACGACGTTGTCTAATCCACAACAGAGCATGTTCAGGTACATATGCGTTAGTTTTCTTCTGACGGTTTCCGATCAAGCGAATACCTTTGCAATATGTTATAATGTTATAATTAGCATAGTAAATGGCACCGCGAGATTAAACACTTATTTAACATTTAGCTGTATTCATTGATCAAAGAACAGTAATCGTGAATGTTTCTTTTGTTGTGTTTATCTTCTCGTCTTTTATTAACCTATAAAGCACATGAATGGGTCCGTAATAAATGTCAATTGTAAATGAATCATTTGATCGTTTGCAATGTTTTCCTGTACATTCCTTGTCTATTTTCACTACACAAACCACTCACAGTAAAATTCCAACAGCTAAATATACCCATCCTTTCATCACTTGTCGACAGGGGAATCTAAATGTAAATATACAACTCTTTAATGATTTGAATTTGCTCCGACAATTCATCACTTCAAAATTGTGAAAAACTCTATTAAAAAACATAATGATGGAGATATTTTGACATTGAAAGCTGTTAACTGAAAGCAGCCAGAACCAAAATAGCATAACTTTAAAAGCTGCAATTTCCCGGTTATTCTTTGTCTGTGAGGGTGCGGAAACATCACTTGCTTGAGTGATAGGCATCTTAAGTAGCACAGTCTATTTCGAAAAGAGATAAAAGTCAACCCATCAAGATATTCAATTAAAGTTGATTATTGAATGTTTGACGAAATTGAAAGTTACTCATAAATGCAGAGGTACATTAAAGGATACGTCATGGCATTTAGCAATTCAAAATTTAAATTTGTAATTCGCAGACTTGGTAGTTTTATTGCAAGCCCAATATAATTGGTTTAAACCTTTAAATTTCTACTAAATCCCAGTTGGCTTATGTGCACTAGTATTGTAAAGTGGTGATGACCAGCTGAAGACATTCTGTCCACATATGACCGTGATTCGGTTTGTGTGGTTCAGCAATGTCTACCTAACACGTTTAGAATCAGATATTTTGGATGTAGTATCCTAATCCTATTAAGGATACCGGATACGCGAGCCACGTTTATTTTACTATAATTAGACTTTTCTGGTCTGAAAATTTCACTTAGTTTAAATTCTTGAGACATCGCCATATGATATCAAACTGGCATATATCAAATCCCACTTAAACCTTGTTGTCGGTGCATGTGGCTACCATTCATAACAGTGTCCTGTCCATTAGTAATATCAGAACTATGTTGGAAGAAAGAGTCATGATATATGATACATATACGGACACTTATACATCAATAGTCTTACACTCAGACTCTGAAAAAAGCATTTATTCTAAAAAATATCACCATTTTATTTAATGGACTGTAAGAAAGGAAAAGGCTCCATTTCAATATTCTTTTCAATATTGTTTTCAAATATAAAAATTATTTCTTCTAAGTCTTAGTGTTAGACTAAAACATCAACAATTAGCTAAATGTTTACAAGATCTTAAGGTAGTACAGTACATCATTTTACGATAATATCGAAATTCAAATATTTGACTTATTGTATTTTGGAGATACAACTTTGGAAAGAACTAAACCAACAAATAAACATTACTTCTGATAAACCTTGCACTACATTATTTTAGTTATTAGTTTAGACAGAAATGAATTAACTAGTTTATCAGTTAATCATACATTGCTTTTAAAGAATAATAGTAATACATGAATTAAGTCAATTTAAATTACAAAGATGTTAAGAAGTTAACAAGGGCCCACAAAAAGGTTATGGTATTTTACATAATTTGAAAATTATCATTTTAAGGAATCGGAATAAGTGAAATGAAAGTCAGTTACTACCAAAGTTTCACATTGGTATCTGCCTTAGCTTCATTTTGTAAAGGATCTTTGACAATACTTTTTAAAGGATTTTACAGTCGGAAACCTACAATCTGGAAACACATATATCCATCAGTCCATGTGAAAATTCTATAATTGATGGATAACCTTGCTTCATATAACTAGGTTTTCAATCGAATGAATAATTATACATTTTGGCTTAGCTAGAGGATGATAAACATTTCCAAACGCCGTATTTAAACTGACTGAAGATAATAGCATGTTTCATCATGCTGATAAGTGGGTGGTACAAATATCGGTTATCTGTTATTTATCACTAGAAAACATGTTTACACCCTTCCTTTCACCTTCAATGTGTGGGCGAATTTCATTTCAGTCCATAGGGAAAATAAAATCATAGAAATCTGCGTTCGACTTATAATAGTTATTTGCTATGATAACTTGCGAAATGATGAACGTAGTTTCTTCTTGAGACTTCTCAGTAAAAACAAGGCAAGCAAGTATGACGGCTCGCTAAATTGAAATCGAGATCAAATGTTTACATCAAGAACGATGAATGTAAACTCGTGAAAACAGCGGTTGCTAGACAAAAGTGCACATGAAACGTGTATATATCCTTATAATATTAGTTTTAATATATACAAATATTTTGAATATCTAATTCTAATCTATGTTTAATACAAAATGTAAGGTTAGAAACAAAAGCCTTGCGGAAAATAAAAGGGAACTTAAATCGTTCATGATCTGAAACACCAGTAAAATGATTACCTTCCATACATTGTATAATACACTCGCGGTTAGAAGAAAGTATACCTTATTTTCAACAGAAGCTAACACAAAATATTTCTGCCGGATAAAGTCGATTTTGAATGTTCGTGATGAGAATATATCTCGTAATGAGAAATACATTTTGTACATAATTTTGAGAGTATGGTTCTTAATATCTTATATCTGTTTAAACACACAAGGGGTGCTGTATTTGCTATTTCAAAGTGGTCTTCTTACATAATATTTGGTATTTTTTGGTAAATATTATGAAATATGGAAGTCATGTTAGTACAAGTTAGTAATGTAGCTCCTTGGACTTTATATTGATGCCGCATCTTTGCTGTGGTTGTCATGAAGCCATATTACGCTCTCCGAAAGCTGCGTTTTTCAGAAAAACTACGGGAAAATGTTTAAAAAATAATAAACTAATTTTTTTTTGTTTTTAGAGACATATTACTATATGTCATTCATGTTTATCACAAAATATCTTCGGTGATGTACCTACCTTCATTTTCCCGTGAGTGTAACTATTTGAATTTTGAAATGGGTTGTTAGTTTATTCTTTATAATGTTAACGTCATTCTGTTCAATTTTCAGCACTCAAATTTAAATAAAGGGGGGAAACATCTAAGACAAGATTTATTATTAACTGTAACGCTGTAAGCAGGAACTATGTCCGTCTGTTTGTATAGTGTTGGCATTGATTTCAATGTTTATCACTCTCAACTGGATATAGATACCTTGTATGTTTGCTTTTATAGCTTAATTATCATATACAATTATTAAGACGATAAATACAGTACTGATGGTGGGGTGAAGCTGCCACCAGAGCTTTAACGAGATATTATCAGAGGCAAGACTAATCCATATAAACATACTTGCATACACGTAACTTAAGTTGTCATTATACGTCATTTCTGAATATCACTTTCATCATAAGTAATTGCTATTTCCGTGAAAATAGGTAAATGCATTAGATTCTAATAATGTTTCATAATCTTTTGACAATAAAATAACTGTTTCGCTAGTCTATAACAACAAAACATGTTTACTTTAACTATTTGTTATGTTGTTTACAAAATTTATAACTTCAATTTAAAGATGTTCAACAAAGTGTGTCATATCGGTAATTATTATGTTTGTTTGTGTTATGTGAGTTTAGTTTATCAGCTGCCATGATGCTTTGGCAAATCGAAACAGTAACAGTGTTAATCGCTCGGCTGTTAGTCATTGAGTTCAGAAGGTAAAAGCTCATCTTTTCACGAATGTATGCAAATCTTTTTATGACATAGATAAGATTAATCTCAACCAAACAACCTGGCTCTACCTTAATATGTCGAGTGTAACAGAATATATGGCAGAGTGGGATAAGATATCAAACATTGATTAACTAATGTCATTTAAATTTGATTTACTCTTTTTGCGTTTACTTTGTGTTTGATACACGATATGAAACGGACGTCTTAGTTTCTTTCTTGCAATTACCTTTGATTACAACATTTTTATTATCGCTACGTTCAGAGGAATTTCTTTTATAAGGTCAACAGGGGCTGCTTTACAAATGATAACTTAAATGCGATTTTAGTTAGCTTTCAACTAGTTCTCCGATGTATTTTCAGCTATCATACAGAAATTTGAACTAAAGGTAAACATCAAAGCATTTACAATGATATATGAATGAAGATACATTACCGGGCAAAAGAAACTCCTACGTGATTTTTTAAGATGAACAAATTAAATTCTTTCTAAAATATAATCAACGTTGCTATCTAAGTTATGCTGAAACAAATTATATACATGTATGACAGTCCAATCGTAGAACCACTGTAATTCGAGTCAAGAAAATGACGCACAATGAATATCACAACTGCCGGTCGATTCACTTGCGCACCATGGCCACGAACATAATCATCGTTTCCTGATTCCTGTTCCTGGTTGTATGTAAATATGTTCCAAATATCATTTCTCTGATCAGCCGGTGTTCGAATACTAAACTCTACCCTTGTCTCGTTTAAAGGGGCAGTAGCACGTTTTCACGCTGAAATAAGTTGATGAAATGTTTTTGAAAAATATTGTCACCAATAAAATTTAAAAAAACCTTCTCTCTTCGGAAAATCAAGTTAAAAATAAGTGTACATGGTTCCTTAAAGCCATGGGAATCGTTTTTGTCCTTCGAAATAATAAAATGTGTTCACAATAAAATGGCCGCCATGCATTTTTTGCTTTATACGCAACACCTTTATTACCACTACGGATAATTGGTTTGTGTAATAAGATGTTTTACCCTCTAAAGTAAATATAAATGACATAAACTATCATTATATATGGGAAATTTGAAAAAATAAAATTTGCAAAAAACGTGCTACTGCCCCTTTAAACTTCATCATTTTCTTCGTCAAAATACCTCAAACTGAAAATCTACAGTCAAAACGATATCTCCAAAGAGATATTTTGAACTCACACAAGCAATATCTCCTGTGGAACAAATCTAAATTTTGAGTGCTTCCAGTCACAAATATGATGTCTGCACTCGGTCGTTAGATGTGAAATTCTGGGTTTGAAACTCTTATATGGATTAACTGATAATTAGAAACCATTCTATCTTATGATTTGCTATTTAAGAACGTAAATAATTAGAAATGTATATGACAAACATACATGTTAAAACCTGAACAATATGGAAGATGTGTTTTTTAATTATGTTTTGTTGATCAACCGTTATTCTTTATTCATATCATAAAGAAACCGTTATCTATAACGGAAGACGGACATTGATACTCATCACGTTAATCAACAGTTTTCATTCTGACAGTTTGAAGAGGTAGTTTAAACAAGAGAGACAAAAACATAGTGTATGATGTAAAAAGGTGAGAGAAATGTAGGATGTTAAACACCACACTAACATAATAATAGTGCAATGTTTTCAAACATGTGCTGCTCGTCTTTATCAGAGCGCAAACCACTACAATAAGATTCCTGCAGCTAAATATATATCACCTTCTGACACAGCAAGACAAAGAATATATGCATGTAAATATACAGCACGTCAGTCAGAGAGATATGCTTTGGAATGTAAACACTTGTTCGGAATGAAAATATAATAGATAATAAAACGTCAGATGGATGTTTTTAAACATCTCTCTGGCATATTTTCAACAAGTGATTATCCAAACAGATCAGCAATATATAGTGTGTATGTCCAAGTACTTGTAGTCGGTACACAGCAGGGTTCCATTCCATAACAGCGAGCGCTTATAATCGCTCATTGATTGCTCAATGTAGCGCTCAAGTAGCGCTCAAATAGCGCTCAAATAGCGCTCAAATAGCGCTCAAATAGCGCTCAAATAGCGCTCAAGTAGCGCTCATTCTCTCCTGAACGACACTGTGCAAAACCTCAAAGTTCGCTCGCTTTGCTACGTAGCGCTACATTGAGCAATCGCGTTCAAGAGAGGTCTAAAAGTAATTGAGCGATTACTTTGAAACCTCTCTTGAACACGGCCCAGGTGTCCATTAAGAAAGTTGAGTAACACTTTTACTAAGCTTGTAACAGACTTTTGCATTGGCTAAAATATGTCCCATTACTGAAATACTCGTGAGCTTTGTCAACCTCATTAAGATCATATCTTTGATTCGTTCGCAAGGTTAAGTTTTAAAAATTTAGGTTGTTACTCATCCAAGATCTGACGGAGTCCCGTAGAGCTCTGAGTTCGCTGGAAGTTGTTATTTTCCCGATGACAATGCATGCTTTTAAATTTCTGAAAGCGGACACGGGGCTCTGTGGGATTCCGTCAGATCTTGGATGAGTGACAACCCAAATACATCTAGCCTTAGGAAGGAATCAAAGATATGATTTGAATGAGATTGGAGCTTTGTTTCACAGGTTCCATCATTCCAGTAATTTCAAAGTAAAGCAAGGTAACCAGTGTTGTATCTGTTTACCCTGTTTTTCATTTACTCTGTCTTGTGTCGATCTCTTACTTTATTATATACAATTGAGAGTGGATTATTGATACGCAACACCGTTATTACCACTACGGATAATTGGTTTGTGTAATAAGATGTTTTACCCTCTAAAGTAAATATAAAAGACATAAACTATCATTATATATGGGAAATTTGAAAAAATAAAATTTGCAAAAAACGTGCTACTGCCACTTTAAACTTCATCATTTTGCTTATCAAAATACCTGAAACTGAAAATCTACAGTCAAAACGATATCTCCAAAGAAATATTTTGAACTCACACAAGCAATATCTCCTGTGGAACAAATCTAAATTTTGAGTGCTTCCAGTCACAAATATGATGTCTGCACTTGGTCGTTAGATGTGAAACTCTGGGTTTGAAACTCTTATATGGACTAACTGATTATTAGAAACCATTCTATCTTATGATTTGCTATTTAGGAACGTAAATAATTAGAAATGTATATCACAAGCATGCATGTTAAAACCTGAACAATATGGAATAATATGTATATTCTAATTATGTTTTGTTGATCAACCGTAATTCTTTATTCATACCATTAAGAAACCGTTATCCATAACAGAAGACGGACATTGATGCTCATCACGTTAATCAACAGTTTTCATTCTGACAGTTTGAAGAGGTAGTTTAAACAAGAGACACAGAAACATATTGTATGATGTAAAAAGGTGAGAGAAATGTAGGATGTTTAACACCACACTAACATAATAATAGTGCTATGTTTTCAAACATGTGCTGCTCGTCTTTATCAGAGCGCAAACCACTACAATAAGATTCCTGCAGCTAAATATATATCACCTTCTGACACAGCCAGACATAGAATATATGCATGTAAATATACAGCACGTCAGTCAGAGAGATATGCTTTGGAATGTAAACACTTGTTTGGAATGAAAATATAATAAATAATAAACGTCAGATGGATGTTTTTAAACATCTCTCTCACATATTTTCAACAAGTGATTATCCAAACAGATCAGCAATATATAATGTGTATGTCAAATTACATGTAGTCGGTAAACAGCAGGTGTTCGTTAAGAAAATTGAGTAACACTTTTACTAAGCTTGTAACAGGTTTTTGTATTGGTTAAAATATGTACCATTACTAAAATACTCGTGAGCTTTGTTTCACAGGTTCTACCATTCAAGTAATTTCAAAGTAAAGCAGGTAACCATTGTTGTATTTGTGTACCTTTTTTCATTTACTCTATATTGTGTCGATCTCTTACTTTATTATGTACATGTACAATTGAGAGTGGGGTATACAGTGAAATAAACCCGATATCCGGCTATTGACAATAAACTTTATCGCCAAAAGTTTACACTCGTTTGACGTCATTGCGTTATGACGTCATGACGTCATGGTGGCAGCTTGCAAAGGGCGTATATTTGCTGTTTTAATCAGTACATTTAAACAACGACAAATAAAAGAATTAAGACAAAATGCCCAAATGAATAGAATATATGTTTACCATGTTTACTTCACCTGTTGAGCTATTTAGTGACACCTCTTCTATTCAATATTTGGGAGAGCGATAGAAAACTCTGATTGGTTGTAATCAAAGTTAGTAATACAATCAGCGAAATTACTTCATATTTACATAGCAACCAGTCTAGCAACAGTGTGTGCACGACTAAGATACATATGTCAATAATGTAGACGGTTTTGATTAAACATCAACAGTTGTGTTCTTGCTTGAAATATATCCACAGTGTCTGCAGCGCATCGGCCATTACCCCGAAAACTCATGTTAATGACAGGACTTGAACTGCACGTGCATGTTCTAGCATACCTGTACTGGATAAGTCCTCAGCAAGTTTACTGAGATAGTTTCGCTGCAGAGTAGATTGTATACATGTGTTGATTAACTCATGTTTTACTGGCAATGTTTTTGCCTGATCCTCATAAGATAATTTCAAACCAAAGATTAGGCAGAAATTTATTACTTTACTTTTATTTCTCCAGAGAAACGGTTTATTGTATAATGTATTAGATATACTGCTGAAGAGAACATATTATCAATTTGAACAGGCATAACCAACTGGCTGCTGACAAGTCTCTTAGTCAAGTGTTTATGTTATTCTTAAGGCAAAAGGTTGACTCAATTTCGAGCATCTGCGGTTACAGAATTCGAACCATCGTAAATTGGTTGCTAATGTACTGTAAATACTCTAACAGAATCCGACACATCAAGTAATTCCACAGTCGGATTTATACCTTGCACGAGTTAGTGTACTCTCATCAGGTGCGGTTCCAGTAGATGCGTTGATAACTGCTTTTGTACATGTGTTGACGTCATGCAACTGAACACATTTATGTATAGATTATTATTTTCACGATACGTTTTATAATTGGCTTTGGAAATCGTATAATTGATCTTTGTGAGGATTAAATGAACATACTTTTAAAGAGAAACAGAGACGCTACAAACTAGTGTATGATGATTTAGTTACTGCAATAAAAGAAACATATCAACTATTTTTATTCCATATATCATATTAACTAATTAAAGATCAAATTCTTCATAAAACTTGACTTGATTGCTTACAATGTTTCAAAGGTGATTCTTTATCTATGTTCATTGTGCAAAGCTCAACTAAATATAGCTCACCCCCTTACACTTGATGACTGGAGGGATCTAAATGTAGATATATGACTCTTTAATGATCAAAACTTGGTCCGGGAATACAGGTAGTAATATACTCAAAACATACAAAAAACGTTATTTAAAAAACGGAATAACTCTGATGAACAAAGCGTGACATGGACTCTGTTTTACCTGTGTGCAATCTATATTGCACTTTATAAGGACAACTGGAGTGGATCATTACTCATTTCGAAAGGGGATACATACTTTACTCTACCGCCGGTTTTAGTTGTGAAAGATTCTTTGGCTCAAGAATGTGTATCAGAACCCATAATTACGGAATAGAATGCAATACTTGATCCTTTTCTATCACGATAATTTGAGTCCCAACGAAATTGTTAACAAGATTCCACATATTCAGTTCAAGCGTGGTTTACTATTTCATAATTTCGAATCAGTTCGAATCATGTAAAAAAACCAAGACACGATAAATTGCGTAAACATACTCTCATATGTACATGTGTACAAACTTTTATTATATGGCGAGCAGTGAAATACCGGGATTTATCAGTGAAATAAACTGTCTATCAAGCTACAGTGAAAATAACTTATATTTTCACTGCGAACGGTAACTGATATCAGTTGACGTCATAAAACAATGGTCTCACGCGGCGAATTGGCTTATGACGTCACAGTGTTACTGTGGTGACGGGCTGTCCCTCGCGGCCGCTCGGCGTGAAAATGACCCTTTTCGGACTTAATTACATGGATCATATCATATAATAAATAGAATATCCGTCAATTCTTGAAAAATACCATGTTTATCTCATCTCGTGACTTATTTAAAAGATATATTTTTCTCATGTTAATCATAGTAAACAACTAAATAAGAAACAAATTAAATAACGAAACTGACACTGAAATTCCTTAGATTACTAAACATAGCCTACACTTTTGCTTGATCTAAAAGTATGGCTATGCGGTAGTCGAACAGATTGGATGCTGACGAGGTTGAAAAGTGATCTGCAGTGAATTGATGGCTAATAGAATCGGTTTACTTCGTTAGCAGCCCACATGTCAGTTACTTCCGCATTCCTGCGCATCGTACACCTCACACGTGCATATGACGTCAGTTCTCGTCAACATTTTAGTAGTTTTAATAGTACAAGTTTGACGTACGTGCATATGACGTCAGTCCTCTACAACATTTTAGTAGTTTTAATAGTACAAGCTTGACGTGTGTTTTCGCCAGACCAAACCTGAAAAGAGAAAGGAGAAATCAGCTGTTAAGTACTGCGTGTTTTGATTTCCACTCCTCTATACAAACATATCATCGATGTACGACTCTCTACTTCCGGTGTAGATGACACACGGTGATACAGTATGAATGCAGTACAGCTAGGTCTGCTTTGTCCTCGCGACATACACGTGCGACTGGCATGTCGTGTTCATTTTATTGCTTGATGTTGATTTCTTTAGATGTGATTTCACATTAACCCATTGTTTATTATTGATGATAATTTGTCTACGATATTGGTAAGTGTGAACGGAAAAAGACCTCAGCCATAGTTCTTCAAAACATTTACAATTGATGATAGCGCTAAAATTGATGGTAATTCTAGGATTGATCTTTGGAACGTTACCAATGAGGGAGAAAGATATACAGATTATTACCAGAGGAAGTGTGTCACGAGACTTTTACGAAACTAGTGTGAATTTATGTATTACCCGAGCGAGAACAGGGGTTTTACACAAACCACAACCACCCATTCTTTTCCCACATAGGTCCTCCCTTAAGATAACCGATCCTAACATTTGTTATATTAGGCCATATATCCCGGTTACAGCAAAATCCCATAGCGAGGGAAAAGGTACCTCACACTGTATCCCTGCTTCTAGTCGACCGAGTGACTTCAAAGATATTGGTCTTCGACAGAAAAGAGGCTTGCTAATTAGCAAATGTCATTTAAATATGTCTGATGTAAATAACACAAGTAAACTTTTTTCCGGTTTGGGGTCTGATTTGGTTTTCTTTATTTATTAGTTTGTTTATATCAACTGTTTCCACAAAATCAAACATCATATTTCGAGGAAAACACATATGACGTGTTATTGGAAAATTTCACTTTACAACGGCGTCAACTAGATTCAAATGCAACCAATCAGGACATTCCCTTTCAAGACGAGAAAGTCATTATAGAAGAACAGACGTTAGGATCTAACATAGACTACACCACACGAAAACAAACAAAAGATTCGTATGTTAATTTACCTTTATTGCATGATAAAAATGAAATGACTTGATTTTAATTAAACCCTAAAACACAAACATGCAACACGGTCCTGGTTATGTAAGGATAAACCATTGGAGACAGTGAACGAGACATTGACATTCATGGAACAATATAGCATTGCGTCTTCAATATAAACTGTAGATCATTCAATAGCATCTGAACATTCAACTTCTAATGTTAGAAAAGTCAACATAAAATCGTCATCAGATATATTATTTACATTTTATTACATTTCTGGTTATATCAAACTTTATTTTTTATACATTAATTTTATTCATTTTGTCAAACGTTTGTATTTTGTTATTGCCACAAGTCTTCCATCATACGTGTTACCTATATCTGCAACATATTAACAACGAGAAAGCAAAAACAAATTCTTCAGCTACAGCTGTTCCTTCTTCTCTTATCAAATTTTTTACTTTAAGATCCTTTAAATGTACTTATACCTCACTTTACAAATACTCACTGACATAGTTTCACCATTCATTAACAGGTTAATAGCCATCAAGTATATATCAATACAAAAGTATTGTTTTAATTGATAAGGCGCAATCACAGTAATGAGTATCTATAATACCTTTTTGGGGCAAAGGCTCAGTTTGTTATTTGGAGTTATGTTATCATTAACCATATTGCACGGGAGTTGCAATTTCGAGTCACATTATTTCCACATGGGTATAATACTAGATACTAAATACACTCTGGGAGAACATATGTCTGAATTTACTTGTATTCCTAAATACCCAGCCTCTCCCTGGCACTCGCAAGTATTATCAGATTAATTTCAGTCTGCAATAACATCAAACTGCAACAGAACCGGAGGCATGTGAGGAATGAACTTGATGTAGGGCTTAAATAATGTAACTTCGAACAAAAACGTTGTCTTAAATTAAGTTCGTGTTAGGTGATCAGTACTTTTCATATAAGGTACAGCAACGGTCGTGCACATTTGTATAAATGTTACACTTGTTATAAGGGCTTAACCTAATTAAAAGGGCTAAAAGCATCGACGATTGATTTTCTCATAGAATACAACGTCATCTTTACAGTTTAGTACAAAAATTGATGTTTTTCAAAAACTGAATTCTCTACGTAATTACTGTCCCAATAGCACAGATAGCTTTATGTTATAAAATATATGATATCCTTACCTCTATGAAAGGACTTTCAATTTAAACGATAAATTCTTATGAGATGCAAACACATCGGTTGTCTATTGTTCATCTCAAACAAATACAAAACAAACATGGTTTACTTGTTGAATGAGTGAGATATTCTAGTTGATTATTCAGACGATCAACTTTGTAACGAAACACATGTACTGTTTCATTATTTCCTTTCATTAGTACCAAGTCTGTTATTATGTCTTTGAAAGTTTAAGGTTTATGTTTAATGTTCTATCTCCATTCTGCCATAATCGCATTTTACATGAATCTTTTTCGAATCACTGACAACATTGATATACCGGCGCAACTTTTGTGATGAGCCTTTGATCAGTGGGCAATATATATCAAATGCAATATCATTTGAAATTACCAATATCCTCAAGAAATATCACTGTAGTGCCCTCATTGTTTTCAACGTTTCGTAAATTTTAACTTTTCAACATCTTTATTGCATATCCATCATTACTCATATCCATGTTCCGTACAACCACTATTAATTATAACTCGTTGTTAGTTTTAATTATTTAATTTAACTATTGTAAGTACAAGAATATGGTTTATCTCAAGTCTACCATGATCATATTTTATATGGTTTTCTTTCGTATTATTAGCGACATTGGGACACTTTCTAAACTGGAATTGCGATAACCTGAAGATCTAAGAGGTAGCGGGTTCAATCAATCAATTCATGCATATTACTTATATCCTTAAACATCACCAGTATAGCACAACTAATGTATTCACATTTCGTGATTTTAAACAGTTCATCATTATTGAAAACATGTACATCCTATATCAAAGACATTTCCCCTCCCATAACTAATGTGAATTTTATAGACAACTTGTCCCTTTAAATTTCTACTTCTACTTGGGTGGTCACTATGTTTGTTATTTCAAGGATTCTGAAAAATATTGAACATGTCCTTGGAGTGAGAGGTAACAGGATTCCAATTAGGTTTGGAGTGAGTGAACATGTGTGCTCTGTTGCATACAAGACTTGTTATAATTAGTGACACGGTGTACTAATTAATATCCACACACATAATTATATACTTCAAATGAATCATCATGTTTCATAGGAAGATGGAAGAGAAACATTTATAGTCAACCTTAATTCATTGGTAAACAAACAAACAAATGTGACACAACCGATAATTTAATTTAAGTTTGAAGTTTTTAAATGAGTATCATGTTCAGTTAGCATTTTTGTAATATTCACTTTTTAGTTATTTAACTTCATCAATCGAAGAGGTTTATTTCTTATACCAGTAAATATGGTTATATGAATTTGAATCTGAAGAAAGATGATACATATGCTAAATACTGTTACAACATTTAAACTTTGATAGATGCTAACTTGAGCTGTTTCTGCTGGTGTTGCCTTAGATCTTATAATTGCTGAACTCTGTGTAAGTTTACATCTGAAACTATGAATTGATTCCTAATTTCTATGACTATAATTGAAACTTTCCCGAAATGACATATATGTAAATCAATATGTAGGTCTTAGTTATCGACAACCTCATATGTTTTAAAACTAGCTGGGATTACAATAAGAACTTTTATCCCGGTGGTGTATATCTGACTGATCAGTATGTATTGGAGGGTCTGTTGTAACCCAACGATTTAAGATGTGTCTCTCATTGCATCTACAGTTTCTGCTTGAGAGTCTTTTTGTGATCTCCTTATCAAAGTATATTGATGAGTTTGGAAAGAAATCTCTGAACACATTAGACTTATTAATTCAGAAAACAAACTCATATTTATGCCTACTAAAATTATTAAATGTATCGCAGTTTCTCAAATGTTTACTTTTCTGTCAATTGTTTTCAATAAAAATTTTGGTTAAGTAATAACAAGCTATTAACCATCTGTTTAAATTTAAAGCAATCAAAGTGTCAATCTTTCTGATATCAAGTGAAATGATAATTAGCTTTCGAAATAGATTCCTCTTTTATCAGGAAAATTGGGTTTTAATTTTTTCACATTTTCAGAATTATTTGCCTGGAAGCATTGAAATCTTCGATTCCTATGAACGTACTCCTCAGTCCATGCAATTCATCAGTAGTTCATGCTCTGTAAGTGACTTTGAAATAAAATGATCTAACGTGTTCATATCAAGATGAAATATTTTATGCTTATAATATTCATCTATAATAGCTTCCAAATTTATGTACACTGTCCTTTTCACTTGAATAAACTTTTCGAGGCAAAAACCAAACTACATTAGACACGGTATCAAATAACGGTAAAGAAACTCATTTACTTGAAGTTGCTATATAAGCTATACGGTGTATATATACATCATACATTTATTCCGTATCGGTATAACAACATGTCAGCTTGTATGTGTCGTTATTGTTGGCTTTGGTTTATCATTTTATTCACACTGGCATTATCTTTATAAAATGATATGCCACCCTTCTAAAATCACACCCCCATTACGATAACTCATGTTTTTATTTATTTCAGTCACTATGCATGTGAATTACATTTTTAAATCGTATGTAACAACAACCCGCCAACCATTCGACGGATACACACAGGTACGTTCACTTATAATGTATGAAATAAAACAAAAGTGAATAGAACTCACAAACCAAACCCGGTAGTTTGTCAATCATGGTAACATTTGAGAACAAGATTATACCTCATTTGAACAACTATACAATAAAACAATTATCACTTCTTTACTTTTGTTCTTTATCATAAGAACTTGAATGAAGTACATTTTAATTTTTTCAAAACGATGAAGTGATAAAAACCATGATGTATGACACTCAAATTTATATGTATACAAGTTATGTAAATAAGCCTGGTAAGAAAATAAACCACAACATGAGGAGAATAAACATTATTCATTATAACCAAGTTTCCGTTTTAGCAAAATTTTGAGAAATGAAATGCACAAGCTTCACTTACATTATATAAAGTTGCAAATTAGACCTTATTAATTTCTGGAGTCGTCACCCTCTCATTCTCGTAAATTCCGCAAATCTGATATAATCCTGCTTTCTCTGACAATTATCTAAATAATGCACCTCTGCCCAAAGTAATTATCTTAATAATGTTCCTCGTCAACGTTCTATATTTAAACTAACTTCATTTAAAACTAATTCTTAATTCAAATGCCAATTTGCAAAGGTTTCGCCGAATGGCCATCTGCTGGTAACTACAAGCTGGTAACATTTAGCGTTCAATATACAAACTTATTATTATATATGTCTCTAAAAGTCATGACGTTATTTTACAGTTCATTTATTCTGTGAATAATGGAAAATAAAAGATTGACAAGATGCAATGCAGAATAAATTGCAGTCCTGGTAAAGGAAAACAATGATATGAGGTACTTTACTTAACTTAATTACACCTGTCAACACCTTACACAACACGTAGCCAGGGCTCCTGCATCCATAAGGAAATAGATCGAATATATATTATACATGAAGAATCTATGCTCATCACATCATTTGAAACTGAACATTGTTTTATCTGCAGATGTTTACAATTCAAAATCTACGAGTTAACATGCCAACATTCTTTGGAACATTTCAACAACATAAATATGTTTTATATATACTAGATTTACAGAAAAGATTTCAGTTTCTACATAGCTGCATAGCGAAAGTTTGTTTATTTACTTGTGTATTTCATAGCAAATATCATGTAATTTGGCATGTTTTGAAGCAGTGTGTCAACGCGAAAACTAAACTAAACACGACTATTGAGCTATGGTGTAGACCAATCAAATACGCGTTTTCAAATCACGCACAGGCACGTTGAGTGAACGTTTCTTCTATTAATTTGAATTACCCGTACTACGCTGATTACGCTCGATTAATTAGTGATAAAACTACATCACAACGTGCGGTGCAACCCACAATTTATTCAAGATTAGATAATAGCTCTCTTGTTTTTTTCCCATTGAAGGTGAAATCTGTTTTGAAACTTCTATTATGCAAATGAGCTTAACACCCGAGATGAAAAATCACAAAGTATTATACGCAATTGGTAAAGCTGTCGGTGCATTACCAACTTCTGGATCGATTGGGATGGTAACGACCGATTTGATAGAGGGGACGTAGGTGGCGCTGACCCTGTCTAAGAAATCCCTTCGAGTTGTCGCAAGGCTCTGTATGCATTTTCTAAAAGTGCATATGTGGCCCGATGCGTGCGGAACATGTAACATAATCTGATTTGATGCCTCATAGTAAACAGTTACATTTTTGTTTCGGAACTGGCACTCTGAAATACATACCACGGAGACTGTTATATTGGTTCAAGAAATCATACCTTTATATAATGTATTTCATTGCCTCATAACACCTTCAAAATAACTTTTGTAAATATTGAAATACATGTACACAGACATTTTTTCCTTTCATTTCAGGTGTGCACAGACGTACAGCTAAACACCAGTATACTTCTTACATGTAGTAGTGTCCAAGACCTTCTGTATCAGACCTCCTTATGTGAGAAACATCCGTTTAATCTTAGTCTGGATTAAAGAGTCACAGTTGTGAGAGTAAAGTCATGTTAGAGTCTGCACCGATAGCTGTGCTTCCTGCTCGTATCTTCATTACTTACTACTTACACTCAGGTGCATAAGAAACGATACCATGCAAAATACAAGATATGTATGATATATATGAGATATATATTTGAATCCAGGAGCTATACATATACCTGCCATAGAGTTACACCATTTCTTCAGAAGCCGACTAAACTAGATTTAAAATGTCATATGTTATATTCATATGTCTGAGAATAACACGTTTAAGAAATTGTATTTTTCGATTCTCCTTTACAGGACGAGAGAGAGGGGCTTTTGGTATTTGTATGACGTCAGCAAATTTAAATCCAAGAAGGTACATTTTTTACGGGATTACGAGAAATATTCCCATCCAAGACATTTTATATTTTGTGTTTAACGCTGTTGAAAATGCGGTATCGTATCTTCTGACTCTGGGTGTATGTCTGAAACGATATATATGACATATCATAACCATCATTAAAACCTTCACTTGTTTTAGTGTTTTCTGTTGATAACCATTACGCCTTATTACAAATTAAATAATTCAAACCTTATGCTACGCAATCGGTTTCCATTAACATTTATTTAGCCTCTATCAATTTGGTTTAACTCTCTTATTTACAAAAACACATCAAATATCAACATCGTGTCTCATTACATCATCGTTATCTTCGATCTAATTTGTAAATGATTATATTCTTGTAATGCTGGGGAAATGTCAGGCTGTTAACAAACTTATACAGAATCTCTTTATTTTTAAGTCTTTTAAAACTGGAACTTTATCATATTATGAATGAAATTGTAGAACTATCATATCTCAAGATAGCAAAATCATTGCCTCTATGACACTTTGTTGAAATGTATATTCCGGATTTTCTATCATTTGTTAGATATGTTGTGAATGAGCCAACTCCGCAAATGATTACTTAAAATCATCAAATTCAGAACATTCTGCCACATCTTCCTATCTCCCTTTAACAGTAAATGTTCCAGTTTTCTTGTCATTGTTGAAGAAACGACTCCAGGACAAATTTATTACTTATTGGTACCAGGAAATGAGAAAATCTACCACATATCAGTTATATAAGGAATATAAGGAAATTTTGGATTTGAAAGTTATTTAGTTAATGTTTTGAATTTCCAACCTAGATGTACACTAAGTAAATTAAGGCCATCGTCTCACACGTTATTAATTGAAACGGGTAAATATAGCAGCAGTAAAATTCAAAGAGACCAACGATTATGAGATCGAAGATGAAATTCACTTTTTACTACAATGTCTATTGTACTCTCATTTGAGATCTGTTCACTTAAAGAAATATAGTTGTAATCGCTATTCAGTTTATAAAGGTACACAATTATTGTCATCAGAAAATATTAACACTGAGCGTTCTTTGAGTTAATTTGTGTATGAAGCTTTTCAACTAAGAAACAACAATTAATACATCATTGTCGATTGGTTACCCCAGCACCGTATCATGTATTATTAACAATGTATGGCCAGAGGCCAAACTTGGCTTGCACTAATAAAATCTCTCTGTCTGTCTATAAAACTGGAACTGTATCATATTATGAATGAAATTGTAGAACTATCTTATCTCATTGTGAAAAAAAAGAACAATGCAATGTTTTTAACATGTAAACGTGCTGCTTGACTGTTTGAACATTGTTCAAAAGCACTGACTATAAGATTCAAGCAAGTACATATGCAAAATATCTGCCATTAATAGAAATGGTGAGTCTGCGTGTTTATATGTAGCTTGTTATTGAGGCGAGGTATTGTTTCGGAATGTACACACCTGTAAATAATGATACCATAACATCTGTCAATTGGTAAGTGTGTATGTTGAAAAGAAGAGATAGAGAATGCAAAGCTGACGGAATACATATAAATCATCTGCATTAATGTGTAAATACACCACGTTTCGGAGTAAATTCTCACCCCATCATCAAATTCCACCTGATGAAGGAGTGAGCATAAGCTCCGAAACGTCGTGTATTTTCACATTAAAACATTTGTAATCCATATCTTCCTGTTCTCATTATGGCACTTCTAAATGCCCTTCAAAGACCTACATTATCGTGTTTAATGCCTTTATTGATGATGTTTGACATCCATCGAAGATATTAAAAACTCAGATTCAACATAAATGTCAAGGTGATACCAATTGCGTAGATGTAATGCATATCGATGTACATCACTGGCTGTGAGGTTGTGTGTTATGTGTGTGAAATTCATGAATATAAGACATTTGACATTGATAATGAACATTCTACATTACTGAAAATAAACGTTTTTTAAAAACCTTAAAATGGTCATGATTAATTTAAATCAGTTGGATATCACTGTAACCAATACGGATACACATATTATAAATGATCATTTGTTTAGACACTTCCAAATATGGCGGTTGTCAAACTTTGTGATAATTTCAGCAGAATAGCAGTAGGTATTTTTCTGTTTTTGTCAATGATTTGGAATTGCTTATATGGAAAAAAAACCTTGTTCAGTTTTATGTTTGACATTAACAATAGTAATGGCTTTGTTTTTGACATTGTACATTGCAGATTGAGACAGCTGATTATCATTTAACTATCAATTCAAATACCCTATCAGCTGTAATGTGTCAACATAACATTTTATGTAAAGGTTGGTTTTGTGTGTTTAAAGAATAAAGATATATGCTATATCAGAATTAATCTATTTACGTTTTCTTTGTGTATTTTCACTAACATTCCTAAATATCTCCACTCAGTGTAAACACAGTTTATATCCATCTGAGATATGAACTGAGATGATGGATGTTGCTAAATACTGTCTAAAGTATTTAAACTTTGATAGTTGAAACTCTTTCAACTGGTGTAATATTTCAAAGGCAATGCATGTGATGAAAGCTATATATCATCTGCAACTCTCATGACGCACTGACTGCACAGTGACCATTGATATGTTGATATGGATAAGGTACAAAACTAACAGGCAATTGCATGTTAATTTAATTCTAACCAATAAAACATATAGCAACACTTTTTCTGAAAAAAAACGTTTATCAAATATTTTGATGGATAGTAATTCCCTTATGGGGTGAAAACAGGGAGACTACAATCAAATCGATGCATGCATTCAAGGAGGGCATATGTGGTATGTTATTAACATATGGGTGATGGGATAAAACTACTACTACTTTACCCGAAGACAAGAATTCTTCAAAGAAAACATTAGAATATTATCAGTTGATTGCAATATGACTTTAGTTGTGTCACAAATAATGTACTGCCATGTAATGTCAGATGATCGATGTACTCACAACATCACATAAGATTCTGATCGTGTGTTCTGCTTTTCGTGCTTCACTACTTAAATAAATGATTATCTACTTACTGCAATTCTGTAATGAATCAATACAAAAATAAAATTTATTCTGAAATATAAGAGTTTTAATAAAAATGCGTTCAAAATCCATATTTTCTCAAATAACTGCTAAAATTTGGAGTCATATGTTTGTTTGAGCATATATGTACTAGTGTAGGTCCTTGTTTTAACAACAGAGAACCGACATGTGTTCACTCACAATGTTGCACATATATCACAAAGGGATGCATACATTCAAGGATTGACTCCAGCCCGAGTTCGACCAAAAGCTGTATTGACTTGAGTGACGTAAAAGATTGTTGCATGACGTTAAACGATTGTTGTATGACGTCATGCTATTGTTTTATGACGTCATTTGACCCTAATCCCAGCTGTTGAAACCAAATTGCATTTTGATTGTATGTGATTGTTTTCCTATCTTTTCTGTATCAAATACATAATAAAACAATTATGGACGTCGTCCTTCATCAATATTATTTTCTCAGATCCATAAAAAAAGGTATTGAAAGGTATAATTGTATAATATTGCAAATGTTCAAATTATGTACAATTGTAAAATTCGGACCATTTTCAAATTGCGTCTTTGTTTTTTTAAGAGTAAAGGTTTTTAAAAAATCAACATAAATTAACTCATGAAATACGCGTTTCATTTTAGCAATTAAAAGTGCTTTGGTCTGTAGATTTTGGTGTTAAACGTTGAAGAGTCATTTACAACGGTAGGCTGACATAACAACAGTGCAATGTTTTCCCACGTGTAGAAAAACACGGACACTAATATTCCTGCAGCAAAAAACAGATACCCCCGTCTGACATAAGTAGACAAAGAGGATTCAGCATGTATCTTAACAACTGGGTAAAGAGATGTTGTAGTTTTTGTGAATATGAAATGTTATTAAAAGGAAAAGGAAAGGTGTCTCACTGAAATAACACTTATGTGTTCGTATACAGCTTATGCAGGCATACATCGGTTCTTTGGTTATCTCACATACTGTGATGAGCAACATATAAAGCAAACAATGTCACTATGTTAGCTGTTAAGAAGACGTATTGCATGGGAATCTGTGCATTGATATTTTAAACTCAGAAATATACATGCGAAGGTATTGTAATCAATTAATTGTCATATAAAGGATACACTCTTGGTTCTCAATATATACTGTTGTCCAAAATAAAGTTGACAACGTCTTCAAAATAACCCGGAAGACAAAACTAAGACATTTAGGAACTAACTGATTATTTCGCAAAAAAATCATTTTTCTACAAACACTGTTAATTTCATTAAAATACATTGTAACAAGTCGGTTCGGTTAAATGGAAGAGTCACATGTGGTCACAAATCGAAGTGTTTTCAGATGCAGGAAAAAAAATCAATTCATCTTCAACATAACATTATTAGTGGTTTATCAGGCTAGAGTTAATATCGAGTACCTACTCCTTGGGCATCAATGCATACCTGCGCACGACGACACATGTTGTCGATTGTTTTCGTTTTTTGGGATGACAATAATATGTAAATGTAAATGTCCCCCTGATGTTGGCTTCATGCAATTTGAATCCGCGTTAATTGAAGTTCATTTGAACTCTCTATCTAGTGCCCTTTTCAAAATCTGACACACGTTTGAAAATTGAAGCATTGCATATTCACCCAGAACCAATCTTTATTTTTATTCACCTTGAAATGTTATATCATAAGTTGTATGTTAAACCTTATTACCCAAGGGGAAAAATACACCGCATTTAATAGTATCTCACCGTCATGTCATTAACAATTAGGCCACTTATATTCGGTCAATTGTTTATTTTGATTGCTATTAATGGATTATGAGCGGATACCATTTGAACGACCTCGACCCCTTTCTGCTTATAAAGAGTAAATCTTATATAAATTACTACAACTATGAAATACTGGAAATGTTTCATCTTAGTTAAATTGAGTGTGCATGGAATATAAAGTGAACTTTATTTGATAATAAAGCAGTAAATACTAGAATAATCAGTCTGTAGTATTTAAAAAGCTGATGTAACTGTTTATAACTATTATGAGAGCAGTACACATGAACTTCTACATCGTTAGTCTTATGCGGTACAAAATGAACACAATATTATATCGACCGTCAACCAATTCACAACAGATTATTTTACTGAAAGGAAATAGTTATGTCATTTTGGCAGTGGTCTTTGAGGAATATTGTTCAGAAGAAAACTGCCCACGTGTATCTATCCAAAACAAAGTGTATGCGTGAAAGATACAAATATTTTCAAATAATTTGAATGAATAGTAAAATCAGGAAATACGAAAGGCAATGGTTAGAACAATCTCACAAATCAGATCATCATAACACAACATGTACATTCGATAGTCTCTACATAGACATTGAATCATAGACTCCGATGAAGCTCGATACAAGATGTGCGTTTCAGATATATACCAAAGGCTGTGAGGTCAACCCGTCGACTTGTGTTCCAACTGAAATAGAACATGTTTCTAAAAGTGCCCACAATACGCGCAACGCCTCGAGCATTCACACACGTCTACATTATCCATCCATGTTAATGTCAGCTGGTCACGTAGTGCACGTGTAACATGCATGCACTCCTGTGTTGTTCAAGGTTGTTTCTTATCTTAAAGTGTTGCTTTCAAATTGATTCCCTGGACCCTTCATCTATGACAAAAGGGACTCGAGAATTCCAATTTTGTCATCACACCACCCAGCCTTGTCTTGTGACTACATTTCTCAATTGCTGCGATATAAAAGACAGTGAAGAATCTAGCTTCAGAGAGTGCCTTGTTTGCTACACTCAGGGCGACACGGCACACAACCTCATCAACCCAATCCAGAAATGTTATTGTTAAGTTTTAGACACACAAAACCAACTATTTCAGATAACTTATAACATTTAGTGTGATGCTTTCCCAGTTTTGACATCATTGTTTGATTTTAATCTTGCTTATGAAACTCGTGTTTATTTAATTTCAGGAAACTCCGGAAATCCAGGAATGAAAGGTGTAACCGGTATTGGGGGACTTACCACTTTTTCAGTTATTCAAGATTTCAGTGTTTGCCGGTTTGATGTAAGGCGGATAGACGATAAATGCAGATGACGTTGTCTAATCCACAACAGAGCACCTTCAGGTACTAATGTGTTAGTTTTCCTCTGGCGGTTTCCGATCAAGCGAATACCTTTGCAATATGTTATAATGTTATAATTAGCATTGTAAATGGCACCGCGAGATTAAACACTTATTTAACATTTAGCTTTATTCATTGATCAAAGAACAGTAATCGTGAATGTTTCTTTTGTTGTGTTTATCTTCTCGTCTTTTATTAACCTATAAAGCACATTAATGGATCCGTAATAAATGTCAATTGTAAATGAATCATTTGATCGTTTGTAATGTTTTGCTGTACATTCCTTGTCTATTTTCACTACACAAACCTCTCACAGTAAAATTCCAACAGCTAAATATACCCATCCTTTCTTCACTTGTCGACAGGGGAATCTAAATGTAAATATACAACTCTTTAATGATTTGAATTTGCTCCGGCATTTCATCACTTCAAAATTAAGAACAACTCTATTAAAAAACATAATGATGAAGACATTTTGACATTGAAAGCTGTTAACTGAAAGCAGTCGGAACCGAAATAGCAATGACTATAAAAGCTGCAATTTTTCAGTTATTCTTTGTCTGTGAGGGTGCGGAAACATCACTTACTTGAGTGATAGGCATTTTAAGTAGCACAGTCTATTTCGAAAAGAGATAAAAGTCAATTCATCAAGATATTCAATTAAAGTTGATTATTGAATGTTTGACGAAATTGAAAGTTACTCCCAAATGCAAAGTACATTCAAGGATACGTCATGGCATTTAGCAATTCAAAATTTAAATTTGTAATTCGCTTACTAGTTTTATTTTGCAAGCCGGATATAATTGCCTTAAACCTTTAAATTTCTACTAAATCCCAGTTGGCTTATGTGCACTAGTAATGTAAAGTGATGATATTCTGTCATCATATGACCGTGATTCGGTTTGTTTGGTTCAGCAATATCTACCTAACACGTTAAGATTTGGATGCAGTATCCTAATCCTATTAAGGATACCGGAGAGGTGTAATAACATTCACGCGAGCCACGTTTATTTAACTAAAATGAGACCTCTCTGGTCTGTAATTTTCACTTAGTTTTAATTCTTGAGACATTGCAATATGATATCAGCGTGGCATATATCAAATCCCACTTAAACCTTTGTGTCGGTGCACACGGCTACCATTCATAACAGTGTCCTGTCCATTAGTAATATCAGGACTATGTTGGATGAAAGAGTCGTGATATCTGATACATACATGGACAATTATACATCGATAGTCTTACACTCAGACTCTGAAAAAAGTATTTATTCTTAAAATATCACCATTTTATTTAATATTGAAAAGGAGACTGTAAGAAAGGAAAAGGCTCTTTTTCAAGATTCTTTTCAATATTGTTTTCAAATATAATAATTATTTCTTCTAAGTCTAAGTGTTAAACTAATACATCAACAATGAGCTAAATGTTTACAAGATCATGAGGTAATACAGTATATCATCTAACGATAATATCGAAATTCAAATATTTGACTAATTGTATTTTGCAGGTCCAACTCTGGAAAGAACTAAACTAACAAATAAACATAACTTCTGATAAACCTTGCACCACATCATTCGCAATTTTAGTTATGTTAGTTTAGACAGAAATGAATTAACTAGTTTATCAGTTAATCATACATCGCTTTTAAAGAATAATAGCAATACATTTAAATTAAGTAAATTTAAGTTACAAAGATGTTAAGTAGTAACGAAGGGCCCACAAAAAGGTTATGGAATTTAACATAATTTGAAAATTGTCATTTTTAATTTTATTTCACTCGGATTAATTGAGATGAAAGTCAGTTACTACCATAGATTCAACGGGAAATACCGGGAACGTTTGTCCTTGAGGTCCTTCCTCGGCGAAAGGCCTCGGATGGGCCTCTCGGATAAACTGTCCTTGTATTTCCCAATGCAACTCGGAAACTATGGTAGTAACTATAATGGTACCATGTAGTTGTAACAGCACTAACAATGTGTTAACTTTCCTTAATTTGGTATGTATAATTGTCTTAGAAGACATGCCAGTTTGTAGATAAATCACTTTATTTTCACCCAACTGTTGATATTCTCCACTGGTGTGAACCATGTCTGTCAGTCAACAGTATATCTTCCCATACGTTTTATCATTCTGCACTTACAAATAATCTCTAATCAAGAATAAAATGGAGATGTGTCTGAGAGTAAACAGTGCATTACAGAAGCTCATGATGCCAGTGGTGTAGTTCTGACAGATTTTCTGAACCTTAAGCTACTTCTGTCAAGAGGGTATCTGATTGCTAGTTTCATTCAAGCTGTGGTCAGGACTTAACATTGGTATCTGCCTGAGCTTCATTTGTAAAGGATCTCTGACAATACTTTTTAGAGGATTTTATAGTCGGAAACATACAATCTGGAAACACATTTATCTATCAGTCCATGTGAAAATTCTATAATTGATGGATAACCTAGCTTCATATAACTAGGTATTTAATCGAATTAATAATTATATATATTGGCTTGGCTAGAGGATGATATACATTTCCAAACGCCGTATTTAAACTGACTGAAGATAATAGCGTGTTTCATCATGCTGTTAAGTGGGTGGTACAAATATCGGTTATCTGTTAGTTATCACTAGAAAACATGTTTACACCCTTCCTTTCACCTTCAATGTGTGGGCGGATTTCATTTCAGTCCATAGGGAAAATAAAATCACAGAAATCTGCGTTCGACTTATAATAGTTATATGCTATGATAACTTGTGAGATGATGCATATAGTGTCTTCATGAGACTTTTTAGTTAAAACATGGCAAATAAGTATGACGGTTCGCTGAATTGAAATCGGGATCAACTGTTTATTAGATTAGTTTTAATATATACAAATATTTTGAAGATCTAACTTGAATCTTGGTTCCATACAAAAGGTAAGGTAAAAAACAAAAGACTTACGGAAAATAAATGAGAACTTCAATCGTTCATGATCTGAAACACCATAAAAAGTATTACCTTCCTTACATTTTATAATACACTCGCGGGGAAAAGAAAGTATACCTTATTTTCAACAGATACAAACACAAAATATTTCTGCCGGATAAAGTCGATTTTGAATGTTCATGATGAGAATATATCACGTTATGAGAAATACACAATTTTGAGAGTACTTAATATGGTATAATATGGTACTTAAATCTTATATCTGTTTAAACACACAAGGGGTGTTTGGTATTTTTTTTGTAAATATTGTAATGTACCTCCTTGGACTTTATATCGATGCCGCATCTTTGCTTTGGTTCTCATGAAGCTATATTTCACTCTCCGAAAGCCGAGTTTTTCAGAAAATTTAACAGATAATGTTTCAAAATTTACAAACTAAAGGTTTTTGGTTTTTAGAGACATAATGTAACTATGTGTCATTCGTGTTTATCACAAACTATCTTCGGTGATGTACCTACCTTCATTTGCTCGTGAGTGTAATTATTTGAATTATGAAATGGGTTGTTAGTTGATTCTTTATAAATGATAACGTCATTCAGCACTCAAATTTAATTAAAGGGGAAAAACAGCTGAGAGAAGATTAATTATCCACTGTAACGCTGTAAGCAGGAAATATGTCCGTCTTTCCGTATAGTGTTGGCATTGATTTCAATGTTTATAACTCTCAACTGGATATAGACACGTTGTATATTTGCTTTTATAGCTTAATTACCATATACAATTATTAAGACGATAAATACAGTATTGATGGTGGGGTGAAGCTGCCACCAGAGCTTTAACGGGATATTATCAGAGGCAAGACTAATCCATATAAACATACTTCCATACAGGTAATTTAAGTTGTCGCTATACCTCATTTCTGAATATCACTTTCATCAAAATTAATTGATATTTCCGTGAAAATAGGTTAGTGCATTAGATTCTAATAATGTTTTATAATCTGTTGACACTAAATAACTGTTTCGCTAGTCTATGTTAACAACATCTATAATTTCAATTTAAAGATTTTCAACAAAGTGTGTAATATCGGTAATTATTATGTATGTTTGTGTTATGTGAGTTTAGTTTATCAGCTGCCATGATGCTTTGGCAAATCGAAACAGTAACGGTGTTAATCGCTCTGCTGTTAGTCATTGAGTTCAGAAGGTAAAAGCTTATCTCGTCACGAATGTTTACACATCTTTTTATGACATAGATAAGATTAATAAGGATTGAAGATATATCACGACAACCTGGCTCTACCTTAATATGTCGAGTGTAACAGAAGATATGGCAGAGTGGGATAAGATATCAAACATTGATTAACTAATGTCATTTAAATTGAATTTACTCTTTTTGCGTTTACTTTGTGTTTGATAAACGATATGAAACGGACGTCTTAGTTTCTTTCTTGCAATTGCCTTTGATTACAGAATGTTTATTATCGCTACATTCAGAGGAATTTCTTTTATAAGGTCAACAGGGGCTGCTTTACAAATGATAACTTAAATGCGATTTTAGTTAGCTTTCAACTAGTTCTCCCATGTATTTTCAGCCATCATACAGATATTTGAACTTTAAAAGGTAAACATCAAAACATTTACAATGATATATATGAATGAAGATACTCGTACATTACTCGGGCAAAAGAAACTCGTACGGGATTTTTTTAGATGATAAAATTAAATTCTTTCTTAAATATAATCAACGTTGCTCTCTAAGTTATGCTGAAAAAAATTATTTACATATATGACAGGCCACTCGTAGAACAACTGTAATTTGAGTCAAGAAAATGACGCCCGATGAATACCACTATTCCCGGTTGAATCACTTGCGCATCGTGGCCACGTACATAATCATCTTTTCCTGATTCCTGTTCCTGGTTGTATGTAAATATGTTCCAAATGTCATTTCTCTGATCAGCCGGTGATCGAATACTGAACAGTTACCCTTGTCTCGTTTAAAGGGGCAGTAGCACGTTTTTTCGCTGAAATATGTTGATGAAATGTTTTTAAAAAATATTGTCACCAATAGTAAAAAAACCTTATCTTCGGAAAATCAATTTAAAAACGAGTGTACATGGTTCCTTAAAGCCATGGGAATCGTTTTTGTCCTTCGAAATAATAAAATGTGTTCACAATAAAATGCAATTTTTACTTTATACGCAACACCGTTATTACCACTACGGATATTTGGTTTGTGTAATAAGATGTTTTACCCTCTAAAGTAGATATAAATGACACAAACTATCATTATATATGGGAAATTTGATAAAATAAAATTTGCAAAAAACGTGCTACTGCCCCTTTAAACATCATCATTTTGTTTGTCAAAATACCTGAAACTGAAAATCTACAGTCAAAACGATATCTCCAAAGAGATATTTTGAACTCACACAAGCAATATCTCCTGTGGAACAAATCTAAATTGTGCTGAGTTTTATTACTTCCAGTCACAAATATGATGTTTGCACTAGGTCGTTAGATGTGAAACTGTTGGTTTGAAACTCTTATAAGGACTAACTGATAATTAGAAACCATTCTATCTTTTGATTTGCTATTTAAGAACGTAAATAATTTGAAATGTATATCACAAGCATGTATGTTAAAACCTGAACAATATGGAAGAATATGTATTTTCTAATTATGTTTTGTTGATCAACCGTTATTCTTTATTCATATCAGAAAGAAACTGTTATCTATAACGGAAGACGGACATTGATGCTCATCACGTTAATCAACAGTTTTCATTCTGACAGTTTGAAGAGGTAGTTTAAACAAGAGAGACAGAAACATATTGTATGATGAAAAAAGGTGAGAGAAATGTAGGATGTTAAACACCACACTAACATAATAATAGTGCAATGTTTTCAAACATGTGCTGCTCGTCTTTATCAGAGCGCAAAACACTACAATAAGATTCCTGCAGCTAAATATATATCACCTTCTGACACAGCCAGACATAGAATATATGCAAGTAAATATACAGCACGTCAGTCAGAGAGATATGCTTTTGAATGTACACACTTATTCGGAATGAAAATATAATAAATAATAAAACGTCAGATGGATGTTTTTAAACATCTCTCACATATTTTCAACAAGTGATTATCCAAACAGATCAGCAATATATAGTGTGTATATCAAAGTACATGTTGTCTGTACACAGCAGGTGTCCGTTAAGAAAATTGAGTAACACTTTTACTAAGCTTGTAACAGGCTTTTGCATTGGCTAAAATATGTACCATTATTGAAATACTCGTGAGCTTTGTTTCACAGGTTCCACTATTCCAGTAATTTCAAATTAAAGCAAGGTAATCATTGTTGTATCTGTTTACCCTGTTTTTCATTTACTCTATCTTGTGTCGATCTCTTACTATATTATATGCAATTGAGGGTGGGATAGACAGTGAAATCAACCCCTTATCCAGCCATTGACAATAACCTTTATCGCCAATAGTTTACACTCGTTTGACGTCATTGCGTTATGGCGTCATGGTGGCAGCTTGCAACGGGCGTATATTTGCTATTTCAATCAGTACATTTAAACAACAACAAATAAAAGAATTACGACAAAATGTCCCAATGAATAGAATATATGTTTACCATGTTTACTTCACCTGTTGAGCTATTTAGTGACACCTCTTCTATTCAATATTTGGGAGAGCGATAGCGAACCCTGATTGGTTGCAATCAAAGTTAGTTATACAATCAGCGAAATTTCATATTTACATATCAACCAGTCTAGCAACATTGTGTGCAAGACTAAGATACATATGTCAATAATGTAGAAGGTTTTGATTAATCATTAACAGTTTTGTTCTTGCTTGAAATATATCCACAGTGTCTGCAGCGCATCGGCCATTACAAACTCATGTTAATGACAGAACTTGAACTGCACGTGCATGTGCTAGCATACCTGTACTGGATAAGTCCTCAGCAAGTTTACTGAGATATTTGCGCTGCAGAGTAGATTGTATACATGTGTTGATTAACTCATGTTTTTCTGGCAATGTTTTTGTCTGATCCTCATAAGATAATTTCAAACCAAAGATTAGACAGAAATGTATTACTTTACTTTTATTTCTCCAGAGAAACGGTTTATTGTATAATGTATTAGATATACTGCTGAAGGGAACATAATATCAATTTGAACAGGCATAAACAACCGCCTGCTGACAAGTCTCTTAGTCAAGTGTTTACTTTATTCTTAAGGCAAAAGGTTTAGTCGTTAAAGGACCATGAATCAATTTCGAGCTTCTGCAGTTACAGAATTCGAACCATCGTTAATTGGTTGCTAATGTACTGTAAATACTCTAACAGAAGCCGATACATCAAGTATTTCCACAGTCGGACTTATAACTTGCACGAGTTAGTGTACTCCCATTAAGTGCGGTTTCAGTAGATGCGTTGATAACTACTTCTGTACATGTGTTGACGTCATGCAACTGAACACATTTATATATATATATATAGATTTTTATATTCACGATACGTTATATATTTGGCTTTGTAAATCGTATAATTGATCTTTGTGAGGATTAAATTAACATTATTCTACAACAAAGAGAAACAGAGACACTACAAACTAGTGTATGATGATTTAGTCACTGCAATAAAAGAAACATATCAACTATTTTTATTTCATATATTATATTAACTAATTAAAGATCAAATACTTAATAAAACCTGACTTGATTGCTTACAATGTTTCAAAGGTGATTCTTTATGTATGTTAATTGTGCAAAGCTCAACTAAATATAGCTCACCCCCTTACACTTGATGACTGAAAGATCTAAATGTAGATATATGATTCTTTAATGATCAGAGCTTGGTCCGGGAATACAGGTAGTAAGATACTCAAAACATACAAAAAACGTTATTTAAAAAACGGAATAACTCTGATGAACAAAGCGTGACATGGAAGGCAGTAATGTGTTGAAAGAGGGAACTGAATTAGAAACAAATTAACTCTGTTTTACCGTTGTGCACTCTATATTGCACTTTATAAGGAAAATTGGAGTGCGGGACTCATTCTGAAAGAGGATACATACTTTACTCTACCGCCGGTTTTAGTTGTGAAAGATTCTTTGACGCAAGAATATGTATCAGAACCCATAATTACCGAATAGAATTTAATACTCGATCCGTTTCTATCACGAAAGTTTGAGTGCCAACTAAATTGTTAACAAGATTCCAAATATTCAGTTCAAGCGTGGTTTACTAATTTCATAATTTGAGTTCCAACAAAAAAAAACAATGGAGACATGATACATTGCGTAAACATACTCTCATATCTACATGTTTTGCATGTAATATATTTAAGTACGCAAGCTATACAGTACAAACTTATATTATGTAATTGTTTGCATGGTAGTGTATAACCTTATGAAGTTCATTTGCAAGAACAAGAATACAATGTAACGTACACAAAGTTTATGTTTACGATATCCTGGGAGAAATCAAATGGTTACAAACGTATAGAAATAATGCCACATATTCACATTCACTATCATATCTACATAATGACAAAGCTAGATTATGTAAACGATAAATGGACACACTCAAAATGGAGAAAGTTTTGTCAGGGGATACACCGTTATATTGAAACAGTTGAGTAGATAAGAAGCAGGTTTGACTCGTGGAATACCTCAGACATTCCCACGTGTTGATCTAACTATATCGTTGTTGATGTTAGCTGTGCTATAAAATGCAGGTGATGTGGAACCGAGGAACTTACTTAAAATATATATTTTTCTCAAAATCCAGAGTGTAAACTTACATTGTCTACGAATTTAGGCACGCTTTGTCTATGTTTTACCCAATAATATTTATTATTTACGTTAATGTATTTTGTATCAAACCAAAATGTATTCATATGTTTTTACAATGTAACACAGTTGACATGCTTTGCTGGTAAGGTGAGATGAATTTCGGTTCAACGACCCAGCAGGGAGAAAGTCCGAAAGGCCGGTTTGTTGGTAGAAGGATGAGTAAATAGTCAACTTATACTAGTTTAGGTGTACTTTAGTTTCATGTTAATCATAGTAAACAAATAAATAAAAACAAATTAAATAACGAAACTGACACTGAAATTCCTTAGATTACCAGATAGTTTGCTTGATCTAAAAGTATGGCTATGCGGTAGTCGAACAGATTGGATGCTAACGAGGTTGAAAAGTGATCTGCAGTGAATTGATGGCTAATAGAATCGGTTTACTTCGTTAGCAGCCCACATGTCAGTTACTTCCGCATTCCTGCGCATCGTACACCTCATACGTGAATATGACGTCAGTACTTTTCAACATTTTAGTAGTTTAAATAGTACAAGCTTGACGTGTGTTTTCGCCAGAGTAAAGTTGATAAGAGAAAGGAGAAATCAGCTGTTAGGTACCGTGTGTTTTGATTTCCACTCCTCTCTACAAACATCTCATCGATGTACACCTCTCTACTTCCGGTGTTACAGGAGGAACGCAGTACAGCTAGGTCTGCTCGGTCCTCGCGACATATACGTTTGACTGGTATGTCGTGTTCATTTTATTGCATGGTGTTGATTTCTTTAGATGTGATTTCACATTAACCCATTGTTTATCATTGATGATAATATGTCTACGATATTGGTAAGTGTGAACGGAAAAAGACCCCAGTCATAGTTCTTCAAAACATTTACAATTGATGAAAGCGCTAAATTTGATGGTAATTCTACGATTGATCTTTGGAACGTTACCAATGAGTGGGAAAGATATGCAGATTATTACCTCAAATGTCATATTTCGAGGAAAACACATATGACGTGTTATTGGCAAATGTCACTTTACAACGGCGTCAATTAAATTCAAATGCAACCAATCAGGACATTCCCTTTCAAGACGAGAAAGTCATTATAGAAGAACAGAGGTTAGGATCGAAAATCTGAAGGGAGTAACCTCTGTGGTAAGAGAGTGTGTACCACCAGGCACTTAGATACACTGACTTACCTACCTTGTATCTTGACTCTAACATAGACTACACCACACGAAAACAAACAAAAGATTCGTATGTTAATTTACCTTTATTGCATGATAAAAATGAAATGACTTGATTTTGATTAAACCCTAAAACACAAACATGCAACACAGTCCTGGTTATGTAAGGATAAATCATTGGAGGCAGTGAACGAGACATGGACATTCATGGAACAATATAGCATTGCGTCTTCAATATAAACTGTAGATCATACAATTGCATCTGAACATTCAACTTCTAATGTGAGCAAAGTGTACATAAAATCGTCATCAGATATATTATTTACATTTTATTACATTTCTGGTTATATCGTTATGGTTATTTTTTATACATTAATTTTATTCATAATGTCAAACGTCTGTATTTTGTAATTGCCACAAGTCTTCCATCATACGTGTTACCTATATTTGCAACATATTAACAACGAGAAAGCAAAAACAAATTCTTCAGCTACAGGAGCAACTATATATTTCAAAACAAGGTGAAACTTTGAAATAATTGAAATATTTGTTATAATATGCCTCACAAAAGCACTTGACACCTTGTACAATAAATATTATTATACCTCATAATTATTTTTTTAAAACAATAGAGCTAATTAAAGTTTCCATGCTAGGAAATCAGAGTCCACTATGCTTTTCAGGTCCACTATCTTAACACGGAATAGCGAGGGCAATAGTCCTCTTCAAGGCTTACACCAGCCAGTAATGGAGACTAGCAAGAGTTAGTCCTTGCATACATTGTAGGGAAGTTTGAAATAGCAAGCTTTATTAGACTGCAAAGGGATACACCTCGAAATGTACATCCTCTGCACGTTTAGTTCATTGATTAAGACTAAAGTGATTGTCATTCAATTAAAAACCTTTGCAAATCTTTAAATGTAGCCCTCTTTTCTGACATAATACGTGTACACAGGCGTACATCTGAAACACGTTAAACTACTTGGCCGTTTCCATGACCTTCTTTATCAGACCTCTTAATGTGATAAATAGCAGTTTAATCTTCGTCTGGATTATAGAGAGTAAAGGCGTGTTAGAGTTTGTACTAACAGCTGTTCCTTCTTCTCTTATCAACCTTTTTTACCAGATCATTTAAATGTACTTATACCTCACTTTACAAATACTCACTGACATAGTTTCACCATTCATTAACAGGTTAATAGCCATCAAGTATATATCAATACAAAATAATTGTTTTAATTGATAAGACGCATACACAGTAATAAGTATCTATAATACTTTTTGGGGTAAAGGCTCAATTTGTTATTTGAAGTTATGTTATCATTAACCATATTGCACGGGAGTTACAATTTCGAGTAACATTATTTCCACATGGGTATAATACTAGATACTAAATACACTCGGGGAGAATATATGTCTGAATTTACTTGAAATACCCTTATCCTAAATACCCAGCCTCTCCCTGGCACTGGTAAATATTATCAGATTAAATTTCAGTCTGCAATAACATCCAACTGAAACAGAACTGGAGGCATGTGAGGAATGAACTTGATGTAAGGCTTAAATAATGTAACTTCGAACAACAACGTTGTCTTAAATTAATTTAATTTTAGGTGATCAGTACTTTTCATATAAGGTACAGTGACGGTCGTGCAAAATTGTAAAAATGTTACATTTCTACAAGGGCTTAACCTAATTAAAAGGACTAAAAGCATTGACGCTTGATTTTCTCCTAAAATACAACGTCATCTGTAAAGTTTAGTACAAAAATTGATGTTTTTTAAAAACTGAATTCTCTACGTAAATAACTGTCCCAATAACATAGATAGATTTATGTTATAAAATATATATCCTTACCCTCTATGAAAGGACTTTCAATTTAAATGATTAATTCTTATGAGATGCAAACACGTCGATTGTCTATTGTTCAATCTCAAACAAATACAAAACAAACATGGTTTACTTGTTGATTCAGTGAGATATTCTAGTTGATTTTTCAGACGATCAACTTTTTAACGAAACACATGTACTGTTTCATTATTTCCTTTCTTTAGTACCAATTCTGTTATTATGTCTATGAAAGTTTAAGGTTTAAGTTAATGTTCTATCTCCATTCTGCCATAATCGCATTTTACATGAATCTTTTTCGAATCACTGACAACATTGATACACCGGCGCAACTTTTGTGATGGGCATTTGATCTGTGGGCAGCTGGTTCACACTATATCCAATGCAATATCATTTGAAATTACAAATATATTCAAGAAATATCATCGAAGCGCCCTCAATGTTTTCAACGTTTCGTAAATTTTAACTTTTCAACTCCTTTATTGCTTATCTATCATTACTCATATTCGTGTTCCGTCCCATCACTATTAATTATAACTCGTTGTTAGTTTTAATTATCTAATTTAACCACTATCAATACAAGAATATGGTTTATCTCAAATCTACCATGATCATATTTTATATGGTTTTCCTTCGTATTATTGGCGACATTGGGACACTATCTAAACTGGCATTGCGATGACCTAGAGATGTAAGAGGTGGCGGGTTCAATACACATTGCCAGTAAAGCACAACTAATTTTAAACAGTTCATCATTATTGGAAACATGTACATCCTACATCATATACATGTCCCCTCCCATAACTAATGTGAACTTTATAGACAACTTGTCCCTTATAATTTCAACTTCTACTTGGGTGGTCACTATGTTTGTTATTTCAAGGATTCTTAAAACTATTAAACATATCCTGGGAGAGAGAGGTAACAGGATTCCAATTAGGTTTGGAGTGAGTGAACAGTTGTGCTCTGGTGTATACACGACTTGTTATAATTAGTGACACGGTGTACTAATTAATATCCACACACATAATTATATACTTAAAATTAATCATCATGTTTCATATGAATATGGAAGAGAAACATTTACAGTCAACTTTAATTCATTGGTTAACAACAAACACAACCGATAATGGAAATTTAAGTTTGAAGTTTTTACATTAGTATCATGTTCAAGTTAAAAATAACATTTTTGTAATATTCACTTATCAGTTATTCAACTCCATCAATCGAAGAGTTATATTTCTTATACCAGTAGATATGGTTATATGAATTTGAATCTGAAGAAAGATGAAACATATGCTGAATACTGTTACAACATTTAAACTTTGATAGATGCTGACTTGAGCTGTTTCTGCTGGTGTTCCCTTATATCTTACAATTGCTGAACTCTGTGTAAGTTTATATCTGAAACTATGAATTGATTACTAATTTATATGACTATAATTGAAACTTTCCCGAAATGACATATATGTAAATAAATATGTACGTCTTCAGTTATCGACAACCTCATATATTTTAAAACTAGCTTGGATTACACTAAGATCTGTTATACCGGTGATGTATATCTGACTGATGAGATTGTATTGGAGAGTCTGCTGTAAGTCAAGACGTGTCTCTTATTCCATCTACACTTTCTGCTTGAGAGCCTTTTTATGATTTTCTTATCAAATTCTATTTACGAGTTTGGAAAGAAATCTTTGAACATTAGACATTAGACTTATTAATTCAGAAAACAAACCGATATTTATGTCTACGAAAAGTATTAAATGTGTCGTTTTTTACTTTTCTGTCAATTGTTTTTAACAAAAAAATCGGTTAAGTGATAACAAGCTATTAAACAACTTTTAAATTAAAAACTTAAAGCAATCAAAGTGTCAATATTTCCGATATCAAGTGAAATGATAATTACCTTTCGAAATAGATTCCTCTTTTATCAGGAAAATTGGATTATATCTTTCTTATCATTTTCAAACATTTCTACATCGTTGCTTATATTTATACGGGCGGTTTACTTTTTAAATTACGGTGTTTCACATTTTCAAAATTATCTGCCTGGAAGCATTGAAAACTTGATTCCTATGAACGTACTCCTCAGCCCATGCAATTCATCAGTACTTCATGCTCTGTAAGTGACTTTGAAAGAAAATGATCTAACATTTCATATGAAGATGAAATATTTTATGCTTACAATATTAATCTATAATAGCTTCCAAACTTATGTACACTGTCCTTTTCACTTGAATAAACTTTTCGAGGCAAAAACTAAACTACATTAGACACGGTATCAAATAACGGTAAAGAAACTTACATACCTGCAGTTGCTATATCAGCTATACGGTGTATATACACATCATACATTTGTTTCTTATCGGTATAACACCATGTCAGCGTGAACGTGTCATCATTGTTGGCTTTGGTTTATCATTTTATTCACACTGGCCTTTATCTTATAAAATGATGCGCCACCCTTCTAAAATCACATCATCATTAAGATAGTTCATACATGTTTATTTTCAGTCAGTATGCATGTGAATTACATTTATAAATCGTATGTAACAACAATCCGCCAACCATGCGACGGATAAACAGAGGTTCGTTCACTTATAATGTATGAGATAACACAAAAGTGAACAGAACTCACAAACCAAACCCAGTAGTTTGTATCAATCATGGTAACATTTGAGAACACGATTATACCTCATTTGAACAACTATACAATAAAACAATAATCACTTCTTTACTCTTATTCTTTATCATAAGAACTTGAATGAAGAACATTTTATTTTTTCAAAACGATGAAGTGAGAAAAACCATGATGTATGACACTCAAATATATATGTAAACAAGTTATGTAAATAAGCCTGGTAAGAAAATAAACCACACCATAAGGAGAATAAACATTATTTATTATAACCAAGTTTCTGTTTTAGCAAAAATTTTAGATATGAAATGCACAAGCTTCACTTACATTATATAAAGTTGCAAATTAGATCTTATAAATTTCCAGGGTCCTCATCGTACTGTTCTTAGTGAACACTCTTTCTCGTAACTGCCTCAAATCTGATATAATCCTGCTTTCTCGGACAATTATCTAAATAATGCCCAAAGCAATTATCTCAATAATGTTCCTCTTCAACGTTCTATATTTAAATGCATGACTGACTTTATTGAAAACTAATTCTTAATTCAAATACAATACTGCAAAGGTTTCGCCGAATGGCCATCTCGAACCCGGAACTTTCATTCTCCTGAACATTAAACCATCGGTAATCGGTTTATAATTGGATAAAACATAACCAGTGGGTATTATTGAAATTTAAGCCCTACTTCCTTCGGAAATGTCATTGGGCCTTTCTAAAATGCCCGTGGTGCATGTTCAATCAACACATATATGCTATTGATCTATCCAAAAGACATGACTAGGAGATTAAAGTCGGAGATGATACATTCCTACAAGATTAACAACTTGATCATCTGTCCCTGTGATCATGAATACATTATTTAAGCTCAAGAGTCTCTGACTTAATAATGTTACAAATATACAAAGAAGACACAGCCTGGGGACATTTATCGTACAATATACAAACTTACTATTATAATGTCTCTAAAAGTCATCACGTTATTTTATTGTTCATTTATTCTGTGAATAATAGAAAATAAAAGATTAACAAGATGCAATGCAGAATAAAATGAAGTCCTGGTAAAGGAAAACGATGATATGAGGTACTTTAGAATCACCAAACTTAATTATACCTGTCAACACCTACACAACACGTAGCCAGGGCTCCTGCATTCATAAGGAAATAGATCCAATACATATTATACATGATGAATCTATGCTCATCACATCATTTGAAACTGAAACCGTGTTTTGTCTGCAGCTGTTTACAAGTCAAAATCTATGAGTTAACATGCCAACATTCTTTGGGAGATTTCAACAACATAAATATGTTATATATACTAGATGTTCCATGAAAATGCAGAAAAGACTTCAGTTTCTGCATAGTGAAAGTTTGTTCACTAACTTGTGTACTTCAGAGCAAATATCATGTTATTTGGCATGTTTTGAAGCAGTTTGTCAACGTGAAAACTAAAAGGGCCATTTTGCATGTTTGCATTATAAGAAGACAGTTGAATGTTCCATCACATAATCTGATTTGATGCTTCATTGTAACCAGTAACAGTTTTGGTACGAATCTGGCACTCTGAAATACGTACCACGGAGACTGTAATATTGGTTCAAGAAATCATCCCTTTATATAATGTATTAAATTGCCTCATAACACTTTCAAAATAACTTCGTTCCTTTCATTACAGGTGTGCACAAACGTACAGCTAAACACCAGTATACTACTTACATGTAGTAGTGTCCATGACCTTCTGTATCAGACCTCCTAATGTGAGAAACATCCGTGTAATCTTAGTCTGGATTAAAGAGTCACAGTTGTGAGAGTAAAGTCATGTTAGAGTCTGCACCGACAGCTGTGCTTCCTACTCGTATCTTCATTACTTACTACTTACACTCAGGTGCATAAGAAATGATACCATGCAAAATACAAGATATGTATGATATATGTATAAGATATATATTTGAATCCAGGAGCGATACATATACCTTGCATAGACATGTGACATGTGTCGCCTAACAGGCAGGACGCATGCACACAGCTCTGACAAAAAGTTGCATTTTCACTGGTTTATACCAGTTTTTGAATGTTCAAAGTTTGAGATATCACCATTCTCTATATGTGTAATGTTTCTGTGAAGAAAAAAGATGAAATTTTCAAGTTTGTGAAAATGTGTACTTTGTGGATAATTTTACTCTCAACACTGACAATTTCAAAGGAGTTCAAAGGTGAACAGCAGCTCACTATGCCCAAGGCTGGCCCACAACAATGGGTCCATCAAGAAACAAGCAATGTTGCACACATTTCATATTCAAGAGACCAGCTTGTGCAGATTGGATTGAGTAATCGCGACACTGTATTGGATATCAAGCAAATAGAAACAATAGAAGACCTGAATAGTGAAATTGGACATCTAATAAACTCAAGAAAACCTTTCAAGTGCAGAAAAAGGCGTTCCCGTGGGGGATCAAGAAAACAGAAGAAAAGAAAAATATCAAACCAAATCCACAACAATGAAACTGTAGAAGTCAACACCCAAACAAAAAACAAACTTAACACAAGAAAAGATCTCAATATATGTATCTGGAATGCAAGAAGTGTCGGTAACAAAACAGATGAAATATCAGACTTTATACTTGACAATGATGTGGACATAATATTCGTGACAGAATCATGGCTAAAAGCTACTGATGACGTCATACAGAAAGAACTCACACCCTCTGGGTACAAGTTAATAAACAAACCTAGATCAGCAGGAAAAAGGGGTGGTGGATTAACTGTAATTCACAAGTCACATATAAAACTTGAGGCAGACCTATCAGTAGGAAAAACTTTTACATCATTTGAAACACTTGAATGTAAACTGAAAGATGGAAGCTCAGTGACTACATTGATTTGTGTATACAGACCACCACCATCAACTAAAAATAAACTGAAGACATCTACTTTCTGTCAGGAATTTGAACATCTAATCCAACATTATGCAAACAGGCCAGGAAAGTTCTCTATTTTTGGAGATTTCAATATCCATTTTGACAATCAAAAGTGTACCACAGTAAAAGTTTTGACTGATCTTTTAGAATCCCTGAACCTACGACAAATAGTGCATGTCCCTACACACTCCCGGGGTCACACTTTAGACTGGATTATCACCAGATGTGATGATGACTCTCTGAACCTTCTTAGAGTGGACGACCTTCAAATGTCAGACCACTTTGTGATGTTTTGCTCCCTCAACATAAAGAGAACCAAACCAGAACGTGTGAAACTTTCCTACAGAAGCTTACGAAAACTAAATTTGGATTTGTTTAAGAAAGACATAATAGAGTCAGAACTGTACAGACACGACTCAGAGGACATTGATGAGTTGGTTGATGTATATAACTCAGTTCTATGTGAGCTTTTGAACAAACATTCACCTGTACAGCAGAAGTATATTTCTGCTAAGCCTGCAACTCCTTGGTATACCAGTGACATTTAAGATCAAAAGAAAACACGAAGGAAACTAGAAAAGAAATGGCAGAGAACTAAACTCGAGATCGACCGCCAGATCTATGTAAAACAGAAGAATAAGGTCAACTATCTCATACGGAAAGAAAAGACTAAGTTCTTCAACATCAAGATAACTGACTCCAACACTGACTCAAAGAAACTATTCCAACTCATCTCAAGTCTCACGAACAAGTCAAATGACAAAGTACTACCAGATACCGGAACTGACCCTGATATCGCAGATCAGTTTGGTCAATACTTTAAAGAAAAGATTGATCTAATTCGCAGCAAACTCAAAAAGGAGAATAGCAATGACATTGAGGACACGCATACAGATTCTCCTCCGAAACTACCCGAGTTTTCTCCCTTCTCCCAAGAGGAAGTTCTGAAGCTTATCAAGCAGCTTCAGCCAAAACACTGTGAACTTGACCCGATACCGACACACCTGCTCATCGACTGTTGCGAAGCACTGATTCCAGTCATCACAAGAATTGTCAACCTGTCATTATCAAAAGGCAAGGTACAAACATCTTTCAAAAGCGCACTTCTTAAACCAAACCTCAAGAAGCAAGGAATAGACAGAAACATTCTCAAAAATTACAGACCAGTATCTAATCTCCCATTTTTATCAAAAGTTCTGGAAAAGGCAGTGGCTATCCGACTTCAAGATCATCTCTCAAGAAACAACCTATTTGAAAAGTTCCAGTCTGCATACAGGCCTGCACACAGCACGGAGACCGCCCTACTCAAAGTCACAAACGACATCCTTACAGCCATGGATGAAGGGAAGATGACACTGTTGGTCCTGCTGGATCTATCAGCGGCGTTTGATACCGTGGACCATGGTATTCTGCTAAGTACACTTCGCCACAGTCTGGGAATAACAGATACAGCTCACGCCTGGTTGACATCATATCTCACAGACAGATCACAAGTCATAGCAATACGGAACTCAAAGTCAGTACCTTACAGTCTTGATTGTGGCGTACCACAAGGATCAGTTCTTGGGCCCATATTATTCTCTCTATACACCCGATCTCTCAGTACCATAGCCGACAAGCACAACGTTAACCAACATCAATATGCCGACGACAATCAACTGTACAAGTCTTTCACTATCTCAGATGCAGCCCTCTCAAAACAAGACCTGGAACTCTGCTGCTCGGATATCAAGAACTGGATGAACGCACATATGCTTAAGCTAAATGAAGAAAAGACAGAAGTTATCTTTTTTGGCCCTAAACAACTCATCAGCACAAACAGTCACGTGATAGACCAAATCAACATAGAAGGATCTTCAATTCAACCATCACAAACAGTACGTAATCTTGGAGTGTGGATGGATCAGCAACTGAAAATGGATCACCATGTAACAAAAGTTTGTCAGTCCTCCAACTATCATCTGAGAAATATTGGAAAACTCAGACCATATCTAAACAAGGACTCAACAGTTAAACTCGCCGTTGCCACAATCTTATCAAGAATCGACTACTGCAATAGTCTCTTTATCAACATCAACAAAGACCAAATACAAAGACTTCAATCCATCCAAAATTCAGCAGCAAGAATAGTTTTCAGATGTTCGAAGTTTGATCACATTACCCCATTACTAAAAGAACTTCACTGGCTTCCAATTACTTCACGAATCGACTTCAAACTCATTCTTACAGCCTACAAATGCTATCACAATCAAGCTCCTATCTATCTCCAGGAACTGTTGCAGACATACTCTCCACCAAGAACCCTTAGATCTCAGCACAAGCATCTCTTTGAAACTCCAAAAACTAAGACAGTTACATATGGAAAAAGAACATTTGCCTCAGCTACTTCAGCCTTGTGGAACAATCTGCCTACACCTCTAAAGCTCTCTGAATCAGTTACCTCTTTCAAAAAGTCTTTAAAAACCCACCTCTTCCAACAATACTTCAATTAATACTACAAGCAACTTGTCTCAGCCGCGCACAGAGCATACTTCTAAAGTGTGATTGAATGCGCGTTATAAGTGTATATATTATTATTATTATTATAGAGTTACACCATGTCTTCAGAAGCCAACTAAACTTATTTGAAATTTCAAGAAATTATCCGTTCATATGTCTGAGAAAAACGCGTTTAAGAAATTTTATTTTTACGATTCTCCTTAACAGGACGAGATAGAAGACTGAAGGGACTTTTTGCATTTGTATGACGTCCAACAGTAAAGATGTGTCAACAAATTAAAATCCAAGAAGGTACATTTTTACGGGATTACGAGAAATATTCCCATCCCAGACTTTCAAATCGACTTTATATTTTATATTTTGTGTTTAACGCTGTTGAAAATGTGGTACCGTATCTTCAGCTTGGTGTATGTCTGAAACGAAACATTTGTATGTATGATATATAATAACCATCATTAAAACCTTCACTTATTGTAGTTTTTTTTTATAACCATTACGCCTAATTACGAATTAATTAATTCAAACCTAATGCTACGCAATCGGTTTCCACTGACATCATTTAGTCTCTATCAAAATGGTTTAACTCTCTTATTTACAAAAACACATTAAATATCAACATCGTGTCTCATTACATCATCGTTATCTTCGATCTAATTTGTAAATGATAATTTTCTTGTAATGCTGGGGAAATGTCTAGCTGTAAATAAACTTATACAGAATCTCTGTTTAGTCTTTATAAAACTGGAACTTTATCATATTATTAATGAAATTGTAGAACTATCATATCTCAAGATAGCAAAATCATAGCCTCTTTGACACTTTGTTGAAATGTATATTCCTGATTTTCTATCATTTGTGAGATACGTTGTGAATGAACAAAGTCCGCAAATGATTACTTAAAATCATCAAATTCAGAAGATTCTGCCACATCTTCTTGTCTCCCTTTGATGTATATGTTCCAGTTTTCTTGTCATTGTTGAAGCAACGACTCCAGGACAAATTTATTACTTATTGGTACCTGGGAATGAGAAAATGAATGAAAAAAACAGTTATATAAGCAATTTAAGGAAAATTATGGATTGGAAAGTTATTTAGTTAATGTTTTGAATTTCAAAAAGAGATGTGCACTAACTAAATTAAGGCTATCGTCTCACACATTATTAATTGAAACAGGTAAATATAGTAGCAGTAAAATTCCAAGAGATCAACTATTATGTGTTCATTGTCATCTTCGCGAGATCGAAGATGAATTTCACTTTTTGCTACAATGTCCATTGTACTCTCATTTGAGATCTGTTCACTTAAAGAAATATTATTGTAATCGCTATTCCGTTTATAAATGTACACAATTATTGTCATCAGAAAATATTAACATTCAGCGCTCCTTGAGCAAATTTGTGTATGAAGCTTTTCAACTAAGAAACAATAGTTAACACATCATTGTCTATTGTTTACCTCAGCACCGTATCATATATTATTAACAATGTATGACCAGAGGCTAAACTTGGCTTGCGCTAATAAAATCTTTCTGTCTGTGTGTCTGTCTGTCTATAAAACTTATACAAAATCTCTGTTTTGTCTTTATAAAACTGGAACTTTATCATATTATGAATGAAAATGTAAAACTATCTTATCTCAAGATAGCAAAACCACAGCCTCTATGACACTATGTTGAAACGTATATTCCTGATTTTCTATCATTTGTCAGATATGATGTGAATAAACTAACCAAATCTTCTCATAATACATTTTTGGGTACTTATATATACAATCATCCATTTATTGAAATGAAATGTTAAAACTTATTTAAGTACGTTACTATGAATAAAAAGAACAATGCAATGTTTTTTAAACATGTAAATGTGCTGCTTGGCTGTTTGAACATTGTTCAAAGCACTGACTTTAAGATTCAAGCAAGTTCATATGCAAAATATCTGCTATTAAATGATAGAAATGGTGAGTCTGCGTGTTTATATGTAGCTTGTTATTGAGGAGTGGAATTGTTTCGGAATGTACACACCTGTACATAATGAAACCGTAACATCTGTCAATTGGTAATTGTGTATGTTGAAAACAATAGATAGAGAATGCAAAGCTGACGAAATACATATAAATCACCTGCATGAATGTATAAATATACCACGTTTCGGAGTATATGCTCACTCGTTCATCAAATTACACTTGATGAAGGAGTGACCGTAAGCTCCGAAATATCGTGTATTTTCACATTAAAGAAGTTGTTATTCATATCTTCCTGTTCTTATTATGGCACTTCTAAATGCCCTTCAAAGACCCACATTATCGTGTTTAATGCCTTTATTGATGATGTTTGACATCCATCGAAGATATTTAAAAACTCAGATTCAACATAAATGTCAAGGTGATACCAATTGCGTAGATGTAATGCATATCGATGTACATCACTGGCTGTGAGGTTTTGTGTTATGTGTGTGTAATTCATGAATAGAACACATTTTTTTATTATGAACATTCTACATTACTGAAAATAAACGTTTTTTAAAAACCTTAAAATGGTCATGATTAATTAAAATCAGTTGGATATCACTGTAACCAATACGGATACACATATTATAAATGATCATTTGTTTAGACACTTCCAAATATGGCGGTTGTCAAACTTTTAGATAATTTCAGCAGAATAGCAGTAGGTATTTTTCTGTTTAGGTTAATGATTTGGAATTGCTTATATTGAAAAAAACCTTGTTCAGTTTTATGTTTGACATATACAATAGTAATGGCTTTGTTTTTGACATTGTACATTGCAGATTGAGACAGCTGATTAACATTTAACTATCAATTCAAATACCCTATCAGCTGTAATGTGTCAACATAACATTTTATGTAAAGGTTGGTTTTGTGTGTTTAAAGAATACAGATATATGTTATATCAGAATTAATCTATTTACGCTTTCCTTGTGTATTTTCACTGACATTCCTAAATATCTCCGCTCAGTGTAAACACAGTTTATATCCATCTGAGATATGAACTGAGATGATGGATGTTGCTAAATACTATCACAAGTATTTAAACTTTGATAGTTGAAACTCTTTCAACTGGTGTAATCTTTCAAAGGCATGAACTCTCATGACGCACTACCTGCACAGTGACCATTGATATGTTGATATGGATAAGGTACAAAACTAACAGGCAATTGCATATTAATTTCACTCTAACCAATAAAACATATAGCAACACTTTTTCTAAACAAAAACGTTTATCAAATATGTTGATGGATAGTGATTCCGTTATGGGGTGAAAACAGGGAGACTACAATTAAAGGGATGCATGCATTCAAGGAGGGCAAATGTGCTATGTTATTAACATATAGGCGATGGGATAAAACTACTACTACTTTACCCGTAGACAAGAACTCTTCAAAGGAATCATTAGCATATTATCAGTTGATTGCAATATGACTTTAGTTGTGTCACAAATAATGTACTGCCATGTAATGTCAGATGATCGATGTACTCACAACATCACATAAGATTCTGATCGTGTGTTCTGCTTTTCGTGCTTCACTACTCCCAAAAATGATTATCTACTTACTCCAATTGTGTAATGCATAAATTAAAAAAATAAAATTTATTCTGGAATATAAGAGTTTTAATAAAAATGCGTTCAAAATCCATAGTTTCTCAAATAACTGCTAAAATTTGGAGTCATATGTTTGTTTGAGCATATATGTACTAGTGTAGGTCCTTGTTATTTTAACAACAGAGAACCGACATGTGTTCACTCACAATATTGCACATATATCACATATTGAAACGTTATGAATGATTGTTTCTTTCTTAAATTGCTAGATTATGAATCTGTTATTCCATATGGTTTCTTTTACTGACACATTGTCTGGTGAAAAAAAGTGTGGATGCTTGATAATAACTTTTTACATTCCTAAGACGCTGTTATGTTAAAAGGGTAGTAAATAAAATTATGTGTTTCCTTTGAGTCATTGATTTGCTCTTGTACATGTATTTATAACATACCAATTGAAGTTGTCTATTTCTTTCAAATATCATGACGTTTATGTTAAATGAAAGTACAATTCCATTGTTGTGTATTATATATTAAGAACATCTATCAGTTTTTAAATCATGCTTCAATGAAAATACTTATTAATCTGCAAATATGACACATCACTTGTCAACATGATGATGTCTATTAATTTTCTTTTATATTGTATGACGTTTATATTTAATAAAATTACAATCCCATGACTGTCTAACATCAATTTAAACATAATACTTCAATTATAAAAAAGTAAATCGTTCAATCAAAGGGGATTTATTATTTTAATCTACACCTTGGAGGAAACTACTTTATATATAATACTTCAGTTCTTAAACCTGGAAGCTATCCACATTGCATATGTATAAATCAACAGTTTTAATCCAATATGTTGTTTGAAAAGGTGTCCCTAAGGATACAATAATCAACCTATCCACAGGCGATGGATGACAAGTAGAAATGTAACTTCTGTGACTACTGTACAAATGCATTTATTATGCAAGAATATTTTTTCCAGAGATCTGATTGGTCGAGAGGCGATCACGTGACCGTCGACAGAAAAGAATATTGACTCTAGCCCGAGTCCGACCAAAAGCTGTATTGACTTGAGTGACGTCAAACGATTGTTGTATGGCGTCATGCTATTGTTTTCATGACGTCATTTCACCGTAGTCCCAGCTGTTGAAACCAAATTGCATTTTGACTGTATGTGATTGTTTTCCTATCGTTTCTGTATCAAATACATAATAAAACAATTATGGATTTCGTCCTTCATCAATATTATTTTCTCAGGTCCATAAAAAAATGTATTGACCTCATCATCAGTCTATGATTGTATAATATTGCAAATGTTCAAATTTGTACAATTGTAAAATTCGGACCATTTAAGTTTTAAAAAATTCAATATCAATTAATTCATGAAAAAAGCGTTTCATTTTAGCAATTAAAAGTGCTTTGGTCTGTAGATTTTGATGTTAAACGTTGAAAGTATTAAGAGTCATTTACAATGTTAAACGGTAGACTGACATAACAATGCAATGTTTTCCCACGTGTACAAGAACACTGACACTGATATTCCTGCAGCAACAAACAGATACCCCCGTCTGACATAAGTACACAAAGGGGATTCAGCATGTATCTCCACAACTGGGTAATGAGATGTTTTGGAATATAAATTATTGTACAAGTTTAAAAAAAAAGCTTTTGTGAATATGAAATGTTATTAAAAGGAAAAGGAAAGGGTGTCTCACTGAAATAACACTTATATGTTCGTATACAGATTGTGCAGGCATACGTCGGTTCTATGGTTATCTCACAAACTGTGATGAGCAAGATATAAAGCAAACAATGTCACTATGTTAGCTGTTAAGAAGACGTATTGCATGGGAATCTGTGCATTGATATTTTAAACTCAGAAATGTACATGTGAAGGTATTGTAAACAATTAATTTCATATAAAGAATACACTCTTGGTTCTCAATATATACTGTTGTCCAAAATAGAGTTGACAACGTCTTCAAAATAACCCGGAAGACACAACTAAGACATTTAGGAACTAACTGATTATTTCGCAAGAAAAATCGTTTTTCTACAAACACTGTTAATTTCGTTAAAATACAATGTAACAAGTCGGTTCGGTTAAATGGCAAAGTCACATGAGGTCACAAATGAAAGTGTTTTCAGATGCAGGGCAAAAAATGGTGGTTATGCAATTTGAATCCGCGTCCATGTCATACAAAAATATGTTTATTATATTAAATAAATTGTTTATTTTGATTGCCAATAGAGATTTATGAGCGGATACCGATTGAACGACCGTGACCCCTCTCGGCTTATATAGAGTAAGTCTTGTAACGTATAACTAGATACACATTTTGAAATACTGAAAATGAATTCATCTTAGTTAAATTAAGTATGTATGCATTATAAAATGAAAGTTGTTCATAATAAAGCAGTACATATTGGAATTTTGAGTCTGCAGTATTAATTGCCCGATAAAAGCATGTTTAATTTAAACTATTCTGGCAGCAATATACATGAAATTCTACATCGTTAGTCTTATGCGGTACAAAATGAACACAATATTATATCGACCGTCAACCAATTCACAACAGAGTATTTTACTGAAAGGAAATAGTTATGTCATTTTGGCAGTGGTCTTTGAGGAATAGTGTTCAGAAGAAAACTGCCCACGTGTCTATATCCAAAACAAAGTGTATGCGTGAAAGATACAAATATTTTCAAATATTTTGAATGAATAGTAAAATCAGGAAATACGAAAGGCAATGGTTAGAACAATCTCACAATTCTGATCATCATAACACAACATGTGTACATTCGATAGTCTCTACATAAACATTGAATCATAGACTCCGATGAAGCTCCATGCAGGATGTGCGTTTCAGATGTATACCAAAGGCTGTGAGGTCAACCCGTCGACTTGTGTTCCAACTGAAATAGAACATGTTTCTAAAAGTATCCACAATACGCGCAACGCCTCGAGCATTCACACACGTCTACATTCATATCCATGTTAATGTCAGCTGGTCACGTAGTGCACGTGTAACATGCATGCACTCCTGTGTTGTTCAAGGTCGTTTCTTATCTTAAAGCATTGCTTTCAAATTGATTTCCTGGACCCTTCATCTATGACAAAAGGGACTCGAGAATTCCAATTTTGTCATCACACCACCCAGCCTTGTCTTGTGACCACATTTCTCAGTTGCTGCGATATAAAAGACAATGAAGAATCTAGCTTCAGAGAGTGCCTTGTTTGCTACACTCAGGGCGACACGGCACGCAACCTCATCAACCCTTTCCAGAAATGTTATTGTTAAGTTTTAGACACACAAAACCAACTATTTCAGATAACTCATAACATTTAGTGTGATGCTTTCCCAGTTTTGACATCATTGTTTGATTTTAATCTTTGCTTATAAAACTCGCGTTTACTGTTTCTTTTCATGACACTCCGGAAATCCAGGAATGACAGAAGTAACCGGTATTGGGGGACTAACCACTTTTTCAGTTATTCCAGATTTCAGTGTTTGCCCGTTTGATGTAAGGCGGATAGACGATAAATGCAGATGACATTGTCTAATCCACAACAGAGCACGTTCAGGTACATATATGTTAGTTTTCCTCTGACGGTTTCGGATCAAGCAAATACATGTACCTTTGCAATATGTTATAATGTTATGATTAGCATAGTAAATGGCACCGCGAGATTAAACAATTCTTTAACATTTAGCTGGAATCAAAGAACAGTATATCGTGAATGTTTCTTTTGTTGTGTTTATCTTCTCGTCTTTCATTAACCTATAAAGTACATTAATGTGTGCGTAATAAATGTCATTTGTAAATGAATCATTTGATCGTTTGCAGTGTTTTGCTGTACATTCCTGGTCTATTTTCACTACACAAACCTCTCACAGTAAAATTCCAACAGCTAAATATACCCATCCTTTCTTTACTTTTCGACGGGGGAATCTAAATGTAAATATACAACTCTTTAATGATTTGAATTTTCTCCGGCAATTCATCACTTCAAAATAGTGAACAACTCTATTAAAAACTATAATGATGAAGATATTTTGACATTTAAAGCTGTTAACTGAAAGCAGTGGGAACCGAAATAGCAATAACTTTAAAAGCTGCAATTTTCCGGTTATTCTTTGTCTGTGAGGGTGTGGAAACATCACTTAGTTGAGTGATAGGCATCTTAAGTAGCACAGTCTATTTCGAAAAGAGATAAAGTCAATCCATCAAGATATTCAATTAAACTGAGTGAGTTTCAAAAGTATTTCACTTATATCACGGCTGCTAGAATTATTGCAGGGAGAAAGCCCGCAACGCCATGTGGCTATGCATTGCGGTGAAACCTGCGAGCAACGGCTGGAACTAGCGAACCATGGGTGGTTCTACGCTGAAATTCAGTGTAGCATTGCACCAAAACCTTACAAAGTTGCCGTGCCACTGGCGGGATTCGAACCATGGACCTCATGATCCAAAGCCGAACGCGCTAACCACTGCGCTATCCCGCCCCTCAATTAAAGTTGATTATTGAATGTTTGACGAAATTGAAAGTTACTCCCAAATGCAAAGTACATTAAAGGATACTTCATGGCATTTAGCAATTCATAATTTAAATTTGTAATTCGCAGCCTTGGTAGTTTTATTGCAAGCCGGATATAATTGGTTTAAACCTATAAATTTCTACTAAATCCCAGTTGGCATATGTGCACTAGTAATGTAAAGTGGTGATGACCAGCTGACGACATTCTGTCCACATATGACCGTGATTCGGTTTGTTTGGTTCAGCAATGTCTACCTAAGACGTTTAGAATAAGATATTTTGGATGTAGTATCCTAATCCTATTAAGGATACCGGAAAGGTGTAATAACATTCATGCGAGCCACGTTTATTTTACTGAAATGAGACTTTTCTGGTCTGAAATTTTCAGTTTTAATTCTTGAGACATTGCCATATAATATCAGACTGGTATATGTCGAATCCCACTTAAACCTTGGTGTCGGTGCATGTGGCTACCATTCATAACAGTATCCTGTCCATTATTGATATCAGGACTATGTTGGATGAAAGAGTCATGATATCTGATACATACATGGACACTTATACATCAATAGTCCTACACTCAGACTCTGAAAAAAGCATTTATTCTGAAAATATCACCATTTTATTTAATATTGAAAAGGAGACTGTAAGAAAGGAAAAGGCTCCTTTTCAATATTCTTTTCAATATTGTTTTCAAATATATAAAATTATTTCTTCTAAGTCTTCTAAGTGTTAGACTAATACATCAACAATGAGCTAACTGTTTACAAGATCCTGAGGTAGTACAGTACATCATCTAACGATAATATCGAAATTCAAATATTTGACTAATTGTATTTTGGAGATACAACTCTGGAAAGAACTAAACCAACAAAAAAACGCAATTTTAGTTAAGTTAGTTTAGACAGAAATGAATTAACTAGTTTATCAGTTAATCATACTTCGCTTTTATAGAATAATAGTAACACATATGAATTAAGTAAATTTAAATTACAAAGATGTTAAAGGCGCTGTAGCACGTTTTTTCGCTCAAATAAGTTGATGAAATGTATTTGAAAAATAATTTCACCAATAGTAAAATATCCTTTTCTCCTCGGAAAATAAAGTTTAAAACGAGTGTACATGTTTTGGTTAAGCCATGGGAATCGTTTTTGTAATACAAAATAATAAATTGTGTTCACAATAAAATGGCCGCCATGCAATTTTTGCTTTATACGCAACATAGTTTTTACCACTACAGATAATTTGTTTGTGTAATAAGACGTTTTACCCTCTAAAGTTAATTTAAATGACATAAACTATCATTTTAAATGGGAAATTTGAAAAAAATAATTTTGCAAAAAACGTGCTACAGCGCCTTTAAGAAGTTAACCAGGGCCAACAAAAAGGTTATGGAATTTTACATAATTTGAAAATTGTCATTTTTTATTTCATTAGGAATAAGTGAGATGAAAGTCAGTTACTACCATAGTTTCAACGGGAAATACCAGGAACGTTTATCCTTGAGGTCCTTCCTCGGCGAAAGGCCTCGGATGGGCCTCTCGGATAAACTGTCCTGGTATTTCCCAATGCAACTCGGAAACTATGGTAGTAACTATAGTGGTACCATGCAGTTGTAACAGAACTCACAATGTGTTAACTTTCTTTAATTTGGTATGGATAATTGTCTTAGAAGATATGTCAGTTTGTTGATAAATCGCTTTATTTTCACCCAACAGTTGATAATCTCCACTGGTGTGAACCATGTCTGTCAGTCAACAGTATATTTTCCCATACGTTTTGTCATTCTGCACTAACCAATAATCTCTAATCTAGAATAAAATGGAGATGTGTCATAGAGTAAACAGTGCATTACAAAAGCTTATGCTGCCAGTGTTGGAGTTCTGACAGATTTTCTTAACCTAAAGCTAGTTCTGTCAAGAGGCTATCTGATTGCTAGTTTCATTCCAGCTGTGGTCAAGACTTCACATTGGTATCTGCCTTAGCTTCATTTGTAAAGGATCTCTGACAATACTTTTTAGAGGATTTTACAGTCGGAAACATACAATCTGGAAACATATATCTATCAGTCCATGTGAAAATTCTATAATTGATGGATAACCTTGCTTCATATCAACTAGGTATTTAATCGAATAAATAATTATACATTTTGGCTTGGCTAGAGGTTGATAAACATTTCCAAACGCCGTATTTAAACTGACTGAAGATAATAACATGTTTCATCATGCTGATAAGTGGGTGGTACAAATATCGGTTATCTGTTATTTATCACTAGAAAACATGTTTACACCCTTCCTTTCACCTTCAATGTGTGGGCGAATTTCATTTCAGTCCATAGGGAAAATAAAATCATAGAAATCTGCGTTCGACTTATAATAGTTATTTGCTATGATAACTTGCGAAATGATGAACGTAGTTTCTTCCTGAGACTTCTCAGTAAAAACAAGGCAAGCAAGTATGACGGCTCGCTAAATTGAAATCGAGATCAACTGTTTACATCAAGAACGATGAATGTAAACTCGTGAAAACAGCGGTTGCTAGACAAAAGTGCACATGAAACGTGTATATATCCTTATAATATTAGTTTTAATACATACAAATATTTTGAAAATCTAATTCTAATCTATTTTTAATGCAAAATGTAAGGTTAGAAACAAAAGCCTTGCGGAAAATAAAAGGGAACTTAAATCGTTCATGATCTGAAACACCAGTAAAATGATTACCTTCCATACATTGTATAATACACTCGCGGTTAGAAGAAAGTATACCTTATTTTCAACAGAAGCTAACACAAAATATTTCTGCCGGATAAAGTCGATTTTGAATGTTCGTGATGAGAATATATCTCGTAATGAGAAATACATTTTGTACATAATTTTGAGAGTTTGATACTTAATATATTATATCTGTTTAAACACACAACGGGTGCTGTATTTGCTATTTCAAAGTGGTCTTCTTACATAATATTTGGTATTTTTTGGTAAATATTATGAAATATGGAAGTCATGTTAGTAAAAGTTTGTAATGTAGCTCCTTGGACTTTATATTGATGCCGCATCTTTGCTGTGGTTGTCATGAAGCCATATTTCACTCTCCGAAAGCTGTGTTTTTCAGAAAAACTACGGGAAAATGTTTAAAAAATAATAAACTAATTTTTTTTTGGTTTTTAGAGACATGTTACTATGTGTCATTCATGTTTATCACAAAATATCTTCGGTGATGTACCTACCTTCATTTTCCCGTGAGTGTAACTATTTGAATTTTGAAATGGGTTGTTAGTTTATTCTTTATAATGTTAACGTCATTCTGTTCAATTTTCAGCACTCAAATTTAAATAAAGGGGGGAAACATCTAAGAGAAGATTTATTATTAACTGTAACGCTGTAAGCAGGAACTATGTCCGTCTGTTCGTATAGTGTTGGCATTGATTTCAATGTTTATCACTCTCAACTGGATATAGATACGTTGTATGTTTGCTTTAATAGCTTAATTATCATATACAATTATTAAGACGATAAATACAGTACTGATGGTGGGGTGAAACTGCCACCAGAGCTTTAACGAGATATTATCAGAGGCAAGACTAATCCATATAAACATACTTCCATACACGTAACTTAAGTTGTCATTATACGTCATTTCTGAATATCACTTTCATCATAAGTAATTGATATTTCCGTGAAAATAGGTAAATGCATTAGATTCTAATATGTTTCATAATCTTTTGACAATAAAATAACTGTTTCGCTAGTCTATAACAACAAAACATGTTTACTTTAACTATTAGTTATGTTGTTTACAAAATTTATAATTTCAATTTAAAGATATTCAACAAAGTGTGTCATATCGGAAATTATTATGTTTGTTTGTGTTATGTGAGTTAAGTTTATCAGCTGCCATGATGCTTTGGCAAATCGAAACAGTAACAGTGTTAATCGCTCTGCTGTCAGTCATTGAGTTCAGAAGGTAAAAGCTTATCTTGTCACGAATGTATGCAAATCTTTTTATGACATAGATAAGATTAATCTCAACCAAACAACCTGGCTCTACCTTAATATGTCGAGTGTAACAGAATATATGGCAGAGTGGGATAAGATATCAAACATTGATTAACTAATGTCATTTAAATTAAATTTATTCTTTTTGCGTTTACTTTGTGTTTGATAAACGATATGAAACGGACGTCTTAGTTTCTTTCTTGCAATTGCCTTTGATTACAACATTTTTATTATCGCTACGTTCAGAGGAATTTATTTTATAAGGTCAACAGGGGCTGCTTTACAAATGATAACTTAAATGCGATCTTAGTTAGCTTTCAAATAGTTCTCCGATGTTTTTTCAGCTATCATACAGAAATTTGAACTAAAGGCAAACATCAAAGCATTTACAATGATATATGAATGAAGATACATTACCGGGCAAAAGAAACTCCAACGTGATTTTTTAAGATGAAAAAATTAAATTCTTTCTAAAATATAATCATCGTTGATATCTAAGTTATGCTGAAACAAATTATATACATGTATGACAGTCCAATCGTAAAACAACTGTTATTCGAGTCAAGAAAATGACGCCCAATGAATATCACTACTCCTGGTCGATTCACTTGCGCACCGTGGCCACGAACATAATCATCGTTTCCTCATTCCTGTTCTTGGTTGTATGTAAATATGTTCCAAATGTCATTTCTCTGATCAGCCGGTGATCGAATACTGAACAGTTACCCTTGTCTCGTTTAAAGGGACAGTAGCACGTATTTTTCGCTCAAATAAATTGATGAAATGTTTTTGAGAAATATTGTCACCAATAGTAAAAAAAACCTTCTCTCTTCGGAAAATCAAGTTAAAAATAAGTGTACATGGTTCCTTAAAGCCATGGGAATCGTTTTTGTCCTTCCAAATAATAAAATGTGTTCACAATAAAATGCCCGCCATGCAATTTTTGCTTTATACGCAAAACCGTTATTGCCACTACGGATAATTGGTTAGTGTAATAAGATGTTTTACCCTCTAAAGTAAATATAAATGACATAAACTATCATTATATATGGGAAATTTGAAAAAATAAAATTTGCAAAAAACGTGCTACTGCCCCTTTAAACTTCATCATTTTGTTTGTCAAATACCTGAAACTGAAAATCTACAGTCAAAACGATATCTCCAAAGAGATATTTTGAACTCACACAAGCAATATCTCCTGTGGAACAAATCTAAATTTTGAGTGCTTCCATTCACAAATATGATGTCTGCACTCGGTCGTTAGATGTGAAATTCTGGGTTTGAAACTCTTATATGGACTAACTGATAATCAGAAACCATTCTATCTTATGATTTGCTATTTAAGAACGTAAATAATTTGAAATGTATATCACAAGCATGCATGTTAAAACCTGAACAATATGGAATAATATGTATTTTCTAATTATGTTTTGTTGATCAACCGTTATTCTTTATTCATATCATAAAGAAACCGTTATCTATAACAGAAGACGGACATTGATGCTCATCACGTGAATCAACAGTTTTCATTCTGACAGTTTGAAGAGGTAGTTTAAACAAGAGAGACAGAAACATATTGTATGATGTAAAAAGTGAAAGAAATGTAGGATGTTAAACACCACACTAACATAATAATAGTGCAATGTTTTCAAACACGTGCTGCTCGTCTTTATCATAGCGCAAAACACTACAATAAGATTCCTGCAGCTAAATATATATCACCTTCTGACACAGCCAGACAAAGAATATATGCATGTAAATATACAGCACGTCAGTCAGTGAGATATGCTTTGGAATGTAAACACGTGTTCGGAATGAAAATATAATAGATAATACAACGTCAGATGGATGTCATTGATCATCTCTCTCACATATGTTCAACAAGTGATTATCCGAACAGATCAGCAATATATAGTGTGTATGTCAAAGTACATGTAGTCGGTACACAGCAGGTGTCCGTTTAGAAAATTGAGTAACACTTTTACTAAGTTTGTAACAGGCTTTTGCATTGGCTAAAATATGTACCATTACTGAAATACTCGTGAGCTTTGTCAATCTCGTTAAAATCATATCTTTGATTCGTTCGCAAGGTTAAGTTTTTTAAATTTAGGTTGTCACTCATCCAAATGCAAGATCTGACGGAGTCCCGTAGAGCTCTGTGTTTGCCGGAAGTTGTTATTTTTCCGTTGACAATGCATGCTTTAAAATTTCTGAAAGCGGACACGGGGCTCTGCCTGATTCCGTCAGATCTTGGATGAGTTTGATGTCAATCTTTATTTCAGTACTTAGAAGGCCTCAGGCCTATAGTACAAGATATACAGTGCACTGACATTTCATGAAATAATGTGATTTCTATGTACAAACGCATAAAAGATAAACATGGACAGGTTTTCAATTTCTTCTTTGTTTACACTGTTTAAAAGAAGAGACAATTTTTGCTTATTTGGATTTACATAGTATTTTTCTTTGATATATTTCTTTCGGATGATGCTGTACAAAGGACAAATCAGTAAAAAATGGTATTCATCTTCTATAATATTAGACTTACATATTTGACAAAATCTTTGTTCTCTACTTATATTGTTATATCTACCCGTTTCAATATAAAGTTCATGAGACGAGCATCGAAATCGTGCTAGACTAATTCTGTATTTCTTTACATTTAAACAAGATAAGTAATATTCGGTATGGATATTGCTTTTAAAGGTTAGGTACGTGTCACATTTACTTGAAAGTGATAATTTTTCCATCCAATTTTGAAAATATATATCTTTTAGTCTTTGTGTAAATTCACTCATGAATTCGGGATCTACACCTATTTCTTGATTTTGCCAAATATTCCCAAATCCCACTGAAAATAGTGTTGTTTTAACGTCGGTAACCCAATTTTTGTGACCATTCTTGTCGTATAAGAGCATCATTTCATAACATTTTTTAGGTAGGCGGTATAATGGCATGTTTAGAAGCTTTATCCAATACCGAATAGCTTTACAATATGAGTGGATATATAACGGGAATCTGCCACATTCTCCATAAATCATTAAGTTTGGAGTATTTTGTTTAACACCTAAGAACTTTTTACATGCATAAAGATGAACCATTTCTAGTTTTGCGAAAGAATTTAACCCCCAGATTTCTGCCCCGTTTAAGAGAATGGGGTATATTTTGGCATCGAATATTTTGAAAAATGTGTTAATGCTTAGGTCGCCTAGTATACTCATCTGTCTTATAATACCAACAAGTACTTTTTTCCCCTGTATTGCTGCATAGCTTGTATGAGTAGACCATGATAATTGATTAGTGAAAAATACTCCAAGATATTTGTAGGAATTTGTTTTATCTAATTCACAATCTTTATAATACCATTGTTCCTTCTTCGAAAGTTTTCCACCCTTTTAAAATACCATCACCTTTGTTTTTTCCAAGTTAACTGATAATTTTGAATTGTCACAAAAACTTTCAAGTTCATTAATTTGTTTTTGGAGACCTGAAATAGTACTTGAAATGAGCACAATATCGTCTGCAAAAAGTAAAAGGAATATCTGGAAAACATCAGGATGTAGTTGTACACCATGTGAACAGTTATTCTCGATCTGCATAGCCAATTCATTTATGAAAAATGAGAATAAAAATGGGCTCAGTACACAACCTTGCCTCACTCCAATCTGTATATCAAGGGTTTCTGATAATATATTATTATTTCTGACACAAGCTTTGACATTTTCATATATGCTACGCAGAAGGTTATTCATCTTTGGGCTTACACCACTCATTTGAAGGAGGTTCCACAATTTGTCCCGTTTTACAGAATCGAATGCTTTTTTAAAATCAACAAATAAAGCATAAAATTTCCCCCCTTTCGAATGTAGATATCTTTGTATTAAACTCTGTAGAACAAACATATTGTCAATAGTTGTATAATTCTTTCTGAAGCCTGCCTGACATTCCGTTAATTTATTCATAGTCTCACCCCAAAATACCAATCTCTTGTTGATGATAGAAGTGAAAATTTTACTAAAAATACTTAATAGCGTTATTCCTCTGTAATTATTAACATTCTTCACATCACCATTTTTGTGTAATGGTATAATTATTCCCATTGACCAGTCTGTGGGGAATTGACCTGTTTCTAGTATTTGATTAAACACTAAGTCGAGATACGGTATCAAAAGATCAGCCGAGTATCTAAACAATTCTGGTATAATATTGTCTGCACCTGGTGACTTTCCAAGTTTAAGATTTTGGATACTATTTGTTATTTCTTCTCTGGATATAGGTGAATCAAGTATTTGATCGGAAAGTTCTCGGTTTGGATCATACGGTGAATAATCAAGGACATCAAATTGGTCAGTTTCGTTATTTACTGTATTTTCTGAAGCAAAAAGATTTTTGAAGTGTTGGAACCACTCGTTAGTAGAGATTACATTTGGTTTAGGCTTCGGGTTAAGATGTTTTAGCTCACGCCAAAACGATTTGGCATTATTTATATTACTTTCTATCAGGCTTTGTTTATTTTTGTAGTATTCTGTACGTTTACGTTTACAAACAGAATGGTATTTATTCCTTATGTTATTATAAGATGTAAGTGAGTCTTTGTCTTTATATTTTCTGAATTTATTTAGAGATCTACAGCGTTCAGTCTTTAGTTTCCTGCATTCTTTATCAAACCAAAAGTTATTGTTATTTGTTCTGGGTTTCTTGAGTGTTTTCTTCATATCAGATGCAGCTAAACAAAGCGCCTCGACAATGTAGTCTATGTTTTTGTCAATACATGAAAATGCGTTGTCTACGGATTTATCAAGAAGTTGCTGCACTTTATCTGATAAAATATTTTCTCTAAACAACTCGAGTTTATCGCTATCCCAAACGAATTTAAACCCACTATTACTCACACTATCAGTGTCTAAGTCCGGTTGTCGCGCATGAAGCGCTCGTAAACTCATCGTGACTGGGAGGTGGGATGACTCAGCTCTGGATGCTATAGTAAAGTCGTTAACAGAATCAAAGAGCAGCGAAGAGGCTATTACATAATCAATCAAACTGGCACCATTTTGGCCGATATATGTAAAGTCACCAGTTCCAGAGTCAGATCCACATCTCCCGTTCATTATATGTAAATTCAATACAGAGCATAGATCAATCAAATGTTTACCAAAATTGTTTACTATCTTGTCGGCGGAAAAGCGCTGGAGATTGAAAAAGTCACATATAAAATCAGTATAAGATTGGTTACACACTCGGTATATTCTAGAATATCGTCTTCAATAAAATCTGCCTTTGTTCCGGTTCGTGCATTAAAGTCGCCGCCGCACAAGATACAAACATCTGGTAAATCAGAAATTATCTCTAACAGAATATTTTGAAACATAGTTATTCCATTCTTACACTCCGGAGACATTTTGTCATACCATGTAGACTTTTCTGGGTGAATGTAGTTACATGAATATAAAAGGTCACAATCTAGATCAAACAGGGACTTGTCAAATAGGATAAATATTCCGTTTTCAGTTATTTTCTTCCATTTTATAAAGGACACGAAATCTCTCTTTATCAAAACAGTGATTCCACCAGAAAGTCTCCCACAGTGTGATATTTTGTCAGCATGTTTAATTATATGTAAATACTCTGAGAAATAGTTTGAAAGATCAATATCATCACACCACGTTTCAATTAGACCAACAATATCAAATTGTTTTACGTAGTCAACGAAAATATTATCATTTAACTTTTGTTTTAAACCTGATATGTTCCAAAACAAGAAACTAACGTTATCTCTTTCAATAATTTTGTGTATAGTTTCACAAGTCCCAATTTTCGTATTTGGATGAGGAGTAAAATCATCATCGCCCTGGCCTCTATGTTACCGATTGAGAGTTCTGTTAGAGCGACGTGTTCCTGGTCTGGGATCACGTCTGTTACCCCTGGTACCCTGTGAGCTCGAACTAGAGCTAGAAGCTTGCTGTGAGTCCGGCTGTGTGTTGGTACCACTAGCTGTTTCACCACGATCTTCTCTTGGTTCACTCACAAGTTTGCTTCCCTTGAAGTAATAACGTCTGTCCGGGTTGTCAGAACGCTTCTTGTATAGCTCCTGTCTCTGTGCTGATGTAAGGTCGTTAGCGATCCCGATTCCTTGGTCTTTGAGAGTGCTCCTCATCTTCACAGAGTGCCACTTGTCCTCCCAGTGACACATCTTCACGATCACAGGCCTGTGGGAGTCAGACTTCCTGGTCGAAATCCTGTGTGCTCTCTCGACATCCCGGGGGACGAGGGGAGGGAGATCCTTCTCTAGCCTCGCAGTGTTCAATATCTCTAGTACTTTGGTCTTACTCTCTGTATAAGTCTCTTTAGTTCCTGTCTCTGGTATGCCATAAAGTACCATGTTATTCCTTCTGCTCCTTTGCTCCTGATCTTCTAACCTCTCCCCCAAATCAGCTAGTGCCTCCTCCAGATCAAGTGTCGTCTCATCCAGTGAATCTATGTCAGCCCTCAATACTTCCTGTTCCCTTTTGCTGTTCTCAAATTCAGATCTTAAACTGTTCATCTCTGCTTTGATAGATTTTACGTCCTCTTTAATCGTGCCCATTTCCTTACACACTCTATCTTCCGAATCCTGGATTTTCTTGAGAGTACACTGTTTCATCTCCTCCAGCTCGCGAGAACCAGGTCCTGGGTTGAGCTCTATATCCCCGGAGAGTAGCAGAGTAGATGGAAGGAACGTGTACTGCGGGGGTGGGTGAGTTACCCAGTGTAGTGTGGAGTAGCTCGTGACGTCACAGGCCTGACACAAGTGTACACAATGTTCATCTACACGATCAGAGGTGATAAAACTAGCATAGTGATTCATGAAATGTTCTCCATAACATGTCAAAGTGGAAGCTAGTATTAGGTGAACAGAAATCAGAAATGTACACAGTATGAGACGGTAGGTCATATCAGAGCTGTCGCTGTATGGCGTGTATCGGAGTTTGATGTCATTGCGTTATGGCGTCATGGTGGCAGCTTGCAAAGGGCGTATATTTGCTGTTACAATCAGTACATTTAAACAACAACAAATAAAAGAATTAAGACAAAATGCCCCAATGAATAGAATATATGTTTACCATGTTTACTTCACCTGTTGAGCTATTTAGTGACACCTCTTCTATTCAACATTTGGGAGAGCGATAGCGAACCCTGATTGGTTGCAATCAAAGTTAGTTATACAATCAGCGAAATTATTTCATATTTACATAGCAATCAGTCTAGCAACAGAGTGTGCAAGACTAAGATACATATGTCAATAATGTAGAAGGTTATGATTAAAGTTGAACAGTTGGGTTCTTGCTTGAAATGTATCCACAGTGTCTGCAGCGCATCGGCCATTACCCCCGCAAACTCCTGTTTATGACAGGACTTGAACTGCACGTGCATGTGCTGGCATACATATACTGGATAAGTCCTCAGCAAGTTTACTGATATATTTATTCTCTGCAGAGTAGATTGTATACATGTGGTGATTAACTCATGTTTTTCTGGCAATGTTTTTGTCTGATCCTCATAAGATAATTTCAAACCAAAGATAAGACATAAATTTATTACTTTACTTTTATTTCTCCAGAGAAACGGTTTATTGTATAATGTATTAGATATACTGCTGAAGAGAACATAATATCAATTTGAACAGGCATAAACAACGGGCTACTGAGTCTCTTAGTCAAGTGTTTACCTTATTCTTAAGGCAAAAGGTTTAGTCGTTAAAGGACCATGAATCAATTTCGAGCGTCTGCAGTTAAAGAATTCGAACCATCGTAAATTGGTTGCTAATGTACTGTAAATACTCTAACAGAAGCCGACACATCAAGACTTATACCTTGCCATAGTTAGTGTACTCCCATCAGGTGCAGTTTCAGTATATGCGTTGATAACTGCTTGTGTACATGTGTTGACGTCATGCAACTGAACACACTGATATTTAGATTAATATATTCACGATACGTTATGTACTTGGATTTGTAAAAGGTATCATTGATCTTTGTAAGGATTAAATGTACGATGATTTAATAACTGCAATAAAAGAAACATATTAACTATTTTTATTCCATATATTATATTAACTAATTAAAGATCAAATACTTAATAAAACTTGACTTGATTGCTTACAATGTTACAAAGCTGATTCTTTATGTATGTTAATTGTGCAAAATTCAACTAAATATAGCTCAGCCCCTTACACTTGATGACTGAAAGATCTAAATGTAGATATATGATTCTTTAATGATCAGAGCTTGGTCCGGGAATACAGGTAGTAAGATACTCAAAACATACAAAAAACGTTATTTAAAAAACGGAATAACTCTGATGAACAAAGCGTGACATGGAAGGCAGTAATGTGTTGAAAGAGGGAACTGAATTAGAAACAAATTAACTCTTTTTTACCTGTGTGCACTCTATATTGCACTTTATAAGGAAAACTGGAGTGGAGCAGTCATTCCGAAAGAGGATACATACTTTACTCTACCGCCGGTTTTAGTAGTGAAAGATTCTTTGGCGCAAGAATGTGTATCAGAACCCATAATTACGGAATAGAATGCAATACTTGATCCGTTTCTATCACGATAGTTTGAGTGCCAACGAAATTGTTAACAAGATTCCACATATTCAGTTCAAGCGTGGTTTACTAAGCCATAATTTCGAATCAGTTCGAATCATGTAAAAAAAACAATAGAGACACGATAAATTGCGTAAACATACTCTCATATGTACATGTGTTGCATGTAATATATTTAAGTACGCAAGCTATACAGTACAAACTTATATTATGTAATTGTTTCAATGGTAGTGTATAACCTTATGAAGTTCATTTGCATGAACAAGAATACAATGTAACGTACACAAAGTTTATGTTTACGATATCCTGGGAGAAATAAAATGGTAACAAACATATAGAAATAATGCCACATATTCACATTCACTAATCACTATCATATCTACATAATGACAAAGCTAGATTATGTAAACGATAAATGGACACACTCAAAATGGAGAAAGTTTTGTCAGGGGATACACCGTCATATCGAACCAGTTGAGGAGATAAGAAGCAGGTTTGACTCGTGGAACACGTCAGACATTCCCACGTGTTGATCTAACTATATCGTTGTTGATGTTAGCTGTGCTATAAAATGCACGTGATGTGGAACCGAGGGACTTACTTAAAAGATATATTTTTCTCATGTTAATTTTAGTAAACAACTAAATAAGAAACAAATTAAACGAAATTAACGAAACTGACACTGAAATTCCTTAGATTACTAAACATAGCCTACACCTTTGCTTGATCTAAAAGTATGGCTATGCGGTAGTCGAACAGATTGAATGCTGACGAGGTTGAAAAGTGATCTGCAGTGAATTGATGGCTAATAGAATCGGTTTACTTCGTTAGCAGCCCACATGTCAGTTACTTCCGCATTCCTGCGCATCGTACACCTCACACGTGCATATGACGTCAGTTCTCGTCAACATTTTAGTAGTTTTAATAGTACAATCTTGACGTACGTGCATATGACGTCAGTCCTCTACAACATTTTAGTAGTTTTAATAGTACAAGCTTGACGTGTGTTTTCGCCAGACCAAACCTGATAAGAGAAAGGAGAAATCAGCTGTTAAGTACTGGGTGTTTTGATTTCCACTCCTCTATACAAACATATCATCGATGTACGACTCTCTCCTTCCGGTGTAGATGACACACGGTGATACAGTAGGAATGCAGTACAGCTAGGTCTGCTTTGTCCTCGCGACATACACTTGCGACTTGCATGTCGTGTTCATTTTATTGCTTGATGTTGATTTCTTTAGATGTGATTTCACATTAACCCATTGTTTATTATTGATGATAATATGTCTACGATATTGGTAAGTGTGAACGGAAAAATACCTCAGTCATAGTTCTTCAAAACATTTACAATTGATGATAGCGCTAAAATTGATGGTAATTCTAGGATTGATCTTTGGAATGTTACCAATGAGTGGGAAAGATATACAGATTATTACCCGAGGAAGTGTGTCACATGACTTTTACGAAACGAGTGTGAAAGTATATGTATTACCCAAGCGAGAACAAGGGTTTTACACAAACCACAACCACCCATTCTCTTCCCACATAGGTCCTCCCTTTAGATAACCGTTTCTGACATTTGTTATATTAGGCCATATATCTCGGTTACAGCAAAATCCCATAGCGAGGGAAAAGGGTACCTCACACTGTATCTCTGCTTCTAGTCGACCGAGTGACTTCAAAGATATTGGTCTTGGACTGAAAAGGGGCTTGCTAATTAGCATATGTCATTTAAATATGTCTGATGTAAATAACACACGTAAACTTTTTTTCGGTTTTTGCCTCTGATTTGGTTTTCTTAATTTATTAGTATGTTTATATCAACTGTTTCCACAAAATCAAATGTCATATTTCGATGAAAACACATATGACGTGTTATTGGCAAATTTCACTTTATAGCGGCGTCAACTAGATTCAAATGCAACCAATCAGGACATTCCCTTTCAAGACAAGAAAGTCATTATAGAAGAACAGAGGTTAGGATCGGAAATCTGAAGGGAGTAACCTCTGTGGTAAGAGAATGTGTACCACCAGGCACTTAGAGACACTGACTTACTTACCTCGATCTTGACTCTAACATAGACTACACCACACGAAAACAAACAAAAGATTCGTATGTTAATTAACCTTTATTGCATGATAAAAATGAAATGACTTGATTTTGATTAAACCCTAAAACACAAACATGCAACACAGTCCTGGTTATGTAAGGATAAACCATTGGAGACAGTGAACGAGACATGGACATTCATGGAACAATATAGCATTACGTCTTCAATATAAACTGTAGATCATACAACAGCATCTGAACATTCAACTTCTAATGTGAGCAAAGTGTACATAAAATCAGATATATTATTTACATTTTATTACATTTCTGGTTATATCAAACTTTATTTTTTATACATTAATTTTATTCATAATATCAAACGTCTGTATTTTATTCTTCAGCTACAGCTGTTCCTTCTTCTCTTATCAAATTCTTTACTTTAAGATCCTTTAAATGTACTTATACCTCACTTTACAAATACTCACTGACATAGTTTCACCATTCATTAACAGGTTAATAGCCATCAAGTATATATCAATACAAAATAATTGTTTTAATTGATAAGACGCAATCACAGTAATGAGTATCTATAATACCTTTTTGGGGTAAAGGCTCAATTTGTTTTTTGAAGTTATGTTATCATTAACCATATTGCAAGGGAGTTACAATTTCGAGTCACATTATTTCCACATTGGTATAATACTAGATACTCAATACACTCTGGGAGAATATATGTCTGAATTTACTTGAAATACCCTTATCCTAAATACCCAGCCTCTCCCTGGCACTGGTAAGTATTATCAGATTAAATTTCAGTCTGCAATAACATCCAACTGCAACAGAACCGGAGGCATTGAGGAATGAACTTAATGTAAGGCTTAAATAATGTAACTTGGAACAACAACGTTGTCTTAAATTAATTTAATTTTAGGTGATCAGTACTTTTCATATAAGGTACAGTGACGGTCGTGCAAAATTGTAAAAATGTTACATTTTTACAAGGGCTTAACTTAATTAAAAGGACTAAAAGCATTGACGCTTGATTTTCTCCTAGAATACAACGTCATCTTTACAGTTAAGTACAAAAATTGATGTTTTTCAAAAACTTAATTCTCTACGTAAATTACTGTCCAAACAGCATAGATAGCTTTATGTTATAAAATATATGATATCCTTACCTCTATGAAAGGACTTTCAATTTAAATGATTAATTCTTATGAGATGCAAACACATCGATTGTCTTTTGTTCATCTCAATCAAATACAAAACAAACATGGTTTACTTGTTGAATCAGTGAGATATTCTAGTTGATTATTCAGACGATCAACTTTGTAACGAAACACATGTACTGTTTCATTATTTCCTTTATTTAGCTCCAATTCTGTTATTATGTCTATGAAAGTTTAAGGTTTAAGTTAATGTTCTATCTCCATTCTGCCATTATCGCATTTTACATGAATCTTTTTCGAATCACTGACAACATTGATATACCTGCGCAACTTTTATGATGGGCATTTGATCTGTGGGCAGCTGGTTTACACTATATCCAATGCAATATCATTTGAAATTACCAATATCCTCAAGATATATCACTGTAGCGCCCTCAATGTTTTCAACGTTTCCTAAATTTTTACTTTTCAACATCTTTATTGCGTATCTGTCATGAATCATATTCATGTTCCGTCCAATCACTATTAATTATAACTCGTTGTTAGTTTTAATTTTTTAATTTAACCACTATCAATACAAGAATATGGTTTATCTACAATCTACCATGATCATATTTTATATGGTTTTCTTTCGTATTAATGGCGACATTAGAACACTATCTAAACTGGCATTGTGATAACCTGAAGATCGAAGAGGTATTCGGTTAAATCAGTCAATTCATATTACTTATATCCTTAAACAGTATAGCACAACTAATGTATTCACATTTCGTGATTTTAAACAGTTCATCATTATTGAAAACATGTACATCCTACATCATATACATGTCCCCTCCCATAACTAATATGATCTTTATAGACAACTTGTCCCTTTCAATTTCTGCTTCTTCTAGGGTTGTCACTATGTTTGTTATTTCAAGTTTTCTTAAAAATATTAAACATGTCGTGGAAGTGAGAGGTAACAAGATTCCAATGAGTTTTGGAGTGAGTGAGCTGTGGTCTGTTGCATACATGACTTGTTAAAATTAGTGACATTAGTGAACTAATTAATATCCACACAATTATTAAATACTTAAAATTAATCATCATGTTTCATAGGAAGATGGAAGAGAAATATTTCTAGTCAACTTTAATTCATTGGTTAACAACAAACATATGTGACCCAACCGATAATGGAAATTTAAGTTTGATGTTCAAGTTAAAGATAACATTTTTGTAATATTCACTTATGAGTAATTCAACTTCATCAATCAAAGAGTTTTATTTCTTATGCCAGTAAATATAATCTGAAGAAAGACGATACATATGCTAAATACTGTTACAACATTTTAACTTTGATAGATGCTAACTTGAGCTGTTTCTGCTGGTGTTCCTTTAGATCTTATATTTGCTGAACTCTGTGTAAGTTTATATCTGAAACTATGAATTGATTCCTAATTTCTATGACTATAATTGAAATTCTACTTAAATGACATATATGTTAATCAATATGTACGTCTTAGTTATCGAAAACCTCATACATGTTAAAACTAGCTGGGATTACAATAAGATCTGTTATCCCGGTGGTGTATACCTGACTGATGAGTCTCTATTGGAGAGTCTGCTGTAACCCAACAAGTCAAGATGTGTCTCTGATTGCATGTACAGTTCCTGCTTGAGAGCCTTTTTGTGAACTCCTTATCAAAGTCTATTTATGAGTTTGGAAAGAAACCTCTGAACACATTAATTCAGAAAACAAACTCATATTTATGTCTACGAAAATTATTAAATGGATCGTAGTTTCTCAAATGTTTAGTGTTCTGTCAATTGTTTTAATAAAGAATCTCGGATAAGTGATAATAATCTATTAAACATCTGTTAAATTAAAAACTTAAAATAATCAAAGTGTCAATATTTCCGATATCAAGTGAAATGATAATTACCTTTCGAAATACATTCCTATTTAATCAGGAAAATTTGGTTATCTCTTTCTTATCATTTTCAAACATGTCTACATCGTTGCTTATATTTATGTGGGCGGTATAATTTTTAAATTACAATGTTTCACATTTCCAAATTATCTACCTGGAAGCATTGAAATCTTCGATTCCTATGAACGTACTCCTCAGCCCATACAATTCATCAGGTGAGGTGAGGTGAGGTGAGTTGGGGTTTAACGGCGCTTTCAAGAGTATTTCACTTATATCGCGGCTGCTAGTATTACGGCAGGGAGAATGCCCGCAACGCCACAAAAGGAAGCCTTTCTAGCTGCTGACGAACGAGGTCCCAACACGCTGACCTGACTGAGTGGTACCTCCGCGAACGAGGCCACCTCCGACAGCCTGGGGACTGAGTCGATATCAGGCGGATCCTCCGACAACCGCACACCCTCCGCATCCGACACTATATTGATGAACGGAGGGTACATGACATCAACGAAGCGGACGTCACGCTCCGCCGAGTCTAGCGAGGAATCCCGGGTGGGCGACACCACCGTGACACGACGCATCGGGGTGTGAGAAGCACGCGAGGAGGCAGCGGACCCGGAGGCCCTTGAGGACGTGGGACCCAAACCCTGAGACACGCAGTCAGCATTGGGTTCACGATCTAGCGTAGTAGCGGGGCCGGTGAGCCTAGGCAAAGCCAGCGGACCCAACCGAGCATTTAGCAATGAAGAGACCCTGTCCTTAACGGACGCAAGTCAAACCTATCCTTCTTTGCCTTCTTCTTCTTGCTCTTGGGTCTGGAGGGTCCGTTGACCTTAAGTCTCAAAGGCGACATACGCCTGTCTGGCGAAGGGGGAGGCGACGTACGAGTCTGCGGACGAGAACACAAACGCAAAGGGGGAGAGAACGAATCTCTCAACCCCTAGCGGAGTCGGAAAAAACTGGTGCCTCCCTGTCGAATTCATCCACCCGTTCCGTAAGTACAATGTCTACCGCCTCCTCTGGAGATGAACGGAAGAGTTGAATAACCGGCGAATCACTGACGCGAAACACCTAAGATAGCTTATTACCAAAAGTGAAGACTCACAAGAAACGCAGACGACGAGACGCTTTAATTGAGTATACGCAAGGCAACCAGCTGAAAGCACAGGCTCCGAACTCGAAGAGAACGAAGTCAGTATCCACTAACATCCAGACAAAGTAATTGACTGGCGAAACAAAGTGAATCACTGACGCGAAACACCTAAGTCGATCTAATTACCAAAAGCTTACACTCATAAAGCGCGAGTCCGCGGATGAGAACGTATCGCGAAAGGGGGGGAGAGCGAATCTCTCGAACCCCTGGCGGATTCGGATACGACGGGCGACTCACGGTCGAACTCATCCACCCGTTCCATGAGGACAATGTCTACCGACTCCTCCGGAGACGGATGACGAAAGGGAGAAAGCTCCTGACGTTGAGTTGACGACGCACGTTTCTGAAGCGAAGGCCTATCAGCCACGGACGCGTGTCCGGTGAACCCCAACGCGAAAGGGGAGAGAGCGAATCCCCTAGCGGATTCGGATACGACGGGCGACTCACGGTCGAACTCATCCGCCCGTTCCGTGAGGACAATGTCAACCCCCTCCTCCGGAGACGGATGACGAATGGGAGAAACCTCACGACGTTGAGTTGACAACGCACGTTTCTGAAGCGAAGCCCTATTGGCCACGGACTTGCGAATGACGTTGACGTAAGCAAGGAAGTCTGACGCGGAGAGAGGGGCACACTCATCGCAACGAAAGTCGTCTTCGCAAAGGTCCTTACACTTTTTACATAATAAGTGCGGATCCTAGGAGGCAGACTTCCTCCCTCCGCAATTCGTGCAAAACGCGGAGTACATGGCGGAGCCGACGAAACCCTAACACACGTGACGTAGGCGAAGGTAGTGACAGTCGCGTCAATTACACAGGAGGGTGGAGGACGAGACACTCGCACGCGTAGCGTAGACGAGGCGAATCACTAACGCGAGGCGTAGCGTAGATGAGTCGTATCACTAACGCGAGACACTTAAGTAGCGTAGCGTAGCGTAACCAACAACAACTCCTCCAATAGTTAATCAAGAGAGTTGAAACAAAGGCTCTGAACTCGAAGAGAACAAAGTCAATATCAAGTAATGGTTAGTCAAGATAAGTGACTGGCGAACCAAACACTGATTAAGTTAAACACTTGCTAGACGAGACTAATCACAAAACAAGAATATACAAACCCGAAGGCGAAAGACTAACGAAACGAATGACAAGCGAAGCGAATGACAGGCAAAGCAAGTCACTGGCGAGACGATGCAAGTCAATTCGAATCCAGCCTAACGCAAGTGACGAGCCTAAGGCGGTAGACTTGCGAAGCGAGTGCCTGGCGTAAGCGAGGCACTGGCGAGACGCTGCGGGTCAAGTAGAATCAAGCCTATGGCGAATGACTGGCGAACGAATGACTGGCGTAGCGAGTGACTGGCGAGACGATGCGAGTCAAGTTGATTCGACCTAAGGCGATAGACTGGTGAAGCGAGTGACTGGCATAAGCGAGACACTGGCGAGACGATGCGAGTCAAGTAGAATCGAGCCTAAGGAGAAAGACTGGCGAAGCAAGTGACTGGCGAAGCGAATCACAGGCGGACGAAGCGAGTCAAGTTTATTCAACCTAAGGCGATAGACTGGCGAAGCGAGTGACTAGCGTAAACGAGACACTGGCAGGTAGATGCGAGTCAAGTAGAATCGAGCCAAAGGCGAATGGTGTGCAAAGCCAGTACCTGGCGAGGCGAATGACTGACGAAGGGGGTCCGCCGAGTAGCGAGTCAAGTTGATTCAACCTAAGGCGATGGACTGGCGAAGCGAGTGACTGGCGTAAGCGAGACACTGGCGGGTAGATCCGAGTCAAGTAGAATCGAGCCAAAGGCAAATGGTAGTCGAAGCCAGTACCTGGCGAGGCGAATCACTGGCGAGACGAAGCGAGTCAAGTTGATTTCAACCTAAGGCGATAGACTGGCGAAGCGAGTGACTGGCGTAAGTGAGACACTGGCGAGTAGATGCGAGTCAAGTAGAATCAAACCTAAGGCAAATGACTGGCGAAGGGGTTCGCCGCGTAGCGAAAGGCGAGGCGAGTGACTGGCGAAACGCGTAGGCAGTTGATACGGACCGAAGGCGTATGACTGGCGAACGCGAATGACAAGCGAAGCAAGTCACAGGCGTATGACGAAGCGAGTCAACAACCAACAGTCGAAGGTGACTGGCGGAGGGTACGTCTTACAAGGCGTATGAACCGAAGCAGTCAATGAAGACAGGTGAGAGAAACACAAAGACACGAGCTGCACGTACAAAGCAAGCAGCCACCTCGTCAGGCAGCACACAGCTAGCACATGTCAACAAGGCCCTTTATATCGCAACACCTACTAAAACAGATTGTTAAACAATCTGCTAACGACGAATTGTAGATATAGCAGTTGAAAATATCCCTTAAATGAATAAGAGATGCTAGCAAGTTAGCAACAAAGTCGCTAAAAATACACAGTCTCAGAACAAAACAAACACGTCTGTCTTGCTCTGCAACTGATAGGAGAGTGATCTGAACAGGTAGTGACGTCACGAGACCACCTAGACTTACCGGCCCTTGGATAAGGGATTTTACGCACCCCTTCTCCACTCTTCAAGTTCGTCTGTGTTAAGGTTGAAATAGCATTACCTATAGGAGGTAAGGCATAGTAGGTCTAGTCAACAGATAGGTATTTAAATGATATTATAATCTGATTTGATGCCTCATAGTAACCACTTAAAGTTTTGGTACGGATCTGGCACTCTGAAATACGTACCACGGAGACTGTAATATTGGTTCAAGAAATCATCCCTTTATATAATGTATAAAATTGTCTCACAACACTTTCAAAATAACTTCTTTCCTTTCATTACAGGTGTGCACAAACGTCTATCAAACTGGAACTGTATCATATAATGAATGAAATTGTAGAACTATCATATCTCAATATAGCAAAACCATAGCCTCTATGACACTATGTTGGAACGTATATTCCTGATTTTCTATCATTTGTGAGATATGTTGTGAAAAAACCAACCAAATCTTCTCATAATAAATGTTGTGGTACTTATATCTACAAGCATCCCTTTATTAAAATTAACTGTTTAAAATGAGTACGACACTGTGAAAAAAATAACAATGCAATTTGTTTAACACGTAAACGTGCTGCTTGACTGTTTGAACCTTGTTCAAAAGCATTGACTATAAGATTCAAGCAAGTACATATGCAAAATATCTGCCATTAATAGAAATGGTGAGTCTGCGTGTTTATATGTAGCTTTTTATTGAGGAGAGGTATTGTTTCGGAATGTACACACCTGTACATAATGAAACCGTAACATCTGTCAATTGGTAATTGTGTATGTTGAAAACAATAGATAGATAATGCAAAGCTGACGGAATACATATAAATCACCTGCATTAATGTGTAAATACACCACGTTTCGGAGTATATTCTCACTCGTTCATCAAATTCCAACGTATGAAGTAGTGAGCATAAGCTTCGAAACGTCGTGTATTTTCACATTAAAGATGTTTTTATCGATATATTCCTGTTCTTATTATGGCACTTCTAAATGCCCTTCAAAGACCTACAGTATCGTGTTTAATGCCTTTATTGATGATGTTTGACATCCATCGAAGGTAATTCAAAACTCAGATTCAACATAAATGTCAAGGTGATACCGATGGCGTAGATGTACTGCATATCGATGTACATTACTGGATGTGAGGTTGTGAGGTTGTGAGGTTGTGAGGTTGTGAGGTTGTGTGTTATGGCTGATGAAATTATGAATAGAACACATTTTTTTTGTTAATGAACATTCTACATTACTGAAAATAAAGGTTTTTTAAAAACCTTAAAATGGTCATGATTAATTAAAGTCAGTTGGATATCACTGTAACCAATACGGATACAGATATTATAAATGATCATTTGTTTAGTCACTCCCAAACGTGGCCGTTGTCAAACTTTTCGATAATTTCAGCAGAATAGCAGTAGGTATTTTTCTGTTTTGGTCAATGATTTGGAATTATATATGGAAAAAAAACTTTTTCAGTTTTTGTTGACATATACAATAGTAATGGCTTTGTTTTTGACTTTGTACAGCAGAGGGGAAAATATAATAACTAGAACAACAGTTTAAGACAGCTGATTAACATTTAACTATCAATTAAAATACCCTATCAGCTGTAATGTGTCAACATAACATTTTAAAATATGTGAAGGTTGGTTTTGTGTGTTTTAAGAATAAAGATATATGTTATATCAGGATGAATCTATTTACGCTTTCCTTGTGTATTTTCAATGACATTCCTAAATATCTCCGTTCAGTGTAACCACATTTTATATCCATCTGAGATATGAACTGAGATGATGGATGTTGCTAAATACTGTCACAAGTATTTAAACTTTGATAGTTGAAACTCTTTCAACTTGTATAATCTTTCAAAGGCAATGCATGTGATGAAAGCTATTTATCATCTGCAACTCTCATGACGCACTGACTGCACAGTGACCATGGATATGTTTATATTTACTCCATATTTTTGGATAAGGTACAACACAAACAGGCAATTGCATATCAATTTAATTTTAACTAATAAAACATATAGTAACACTTTTTCTAAAAAATACGTTTATCAGATATTTTGATGGACAGTAATTCCGTTATGGGGTGAAAACAGGGAGACTACAATCAAATCGATGCATGCATTCAAGGAGGGCATATGTGGTATGTTATTAACATATGGGTGATGGGATAAAACTACTACTACTTTACCCGTAGACAAGAATTATTCAAAGAAAACATTAGAATATTATCAGTTGATTGCAATATGACTTTAGTTGTGTCACAAATAATGTACTGCCATGTAATGTCAGATGATCGATGTACTCACAACATCACATAATATTCTGATCGTGTGTTCTGCTTTTCGTGCTTCACTACTTAAATACATGATTATCTACTTACTGCAATTGTGTAATGCATCAATACAAAAATAAAATTTATTCTGAAATATAAGAGTTTTAATAAAAATGCGTTCAAAATCCATATTTTCTCAAATAACTGCTAAAATTTGGAGTCATATGTTTGTTTGAGCATATATGTACCAGTGTAGGTCCTTGTTGTTTTAACAACAGAGAACCGACATGTGTTCACTGCACATATATCATACATTGAAACGTTATGAATGATTGTGTCTTTCTTAAATTGCTAGATTATGAATCTGTTATTCCATATGGTTTCTTTTACTGACACATTGTCTGGTGAAAAAAAGTGTGGATGCTTAATAATAACTTTTTACATATGTATAGCTACATTCCTAAGACGCTGTTATGTTAAAAGGGTAGTAAATAAAATTATGTGTTTTCTTTGAGTCATTGATTTGCTCTTGTACATGTATTTATAACATACCAATTGAAGTTGTCTATTTCTTTCATATATCATGACGTTTATGTTAAATGAAAGTACAATTCCATTGTTGTATATTATATATTAAGAACATCTATCAGTTTTTAAATCATGCTTCAATGAAAAAACTTATTAATCTGCAAATATGACACATCACTTGTCAACATGATGATGTCTATTAATTTTCTTTTATATTGTATGACGTTTATATTTAATAAAATTACAATTCCATGACTGTCTAACATCAATTCAAACATAATACTTCAATTATAAAAAAAGGAAATCGTTCAATCAAAGGGGATTTATTATTTTAATCTACACCTTGGAGGAAACTACTTTTTATATATAATACTTCAGTTCTTAAACCTGGAAGCTATCCACATTGCAAATGTATAAATCAACAGTTTTAATCCAATATGTTGTTTGAAAAGGAGTCCCTAAGGATACAATAATCAACATATCCACAGGCGATGGATTACAAGTAGAAATTTATGTTTAAATTATATTCAATTAGCTGAATATTAGCTCGATGCATTTAAATCAATAATAAATAACATAATATCGCTATTCACCTAGCTTCATCTTATTTACAATGATAATTTCGAAAACTTCGTTTTATGCATTTCGGGGTGTTTTAATATTATTTCACGATACCTTCATAACAGATTCTTTGATTACCTAAACTACCTAATGAGATAAAAGATGTAACTACTGTGACTACTGTACAAATGCATTTAATTTGTAAGAATATAATATTCCAGAGATCTGATTGGTCGAGAGGCGATCACGTGACCGTCGACAGAAAGCATATTGACTCTAGCCCGTGTCCGACCAAAAGCTGTATTGACTTGAGTGACGTCAAACGATTGTTGTATGACGTCATGCTATTGTTTTCATGACGTCATTTCACCGTAGTCCCAGCTGTTGAAACCAAATTGCATTTTGACTGTATGTGATTGTTTTCCTATCGTTTCTGTATCAAATACATAATAAAACAATTATGGACTTCGTCCTTCATCAATATTATTTTCTCAGGTCCATAAAAAAAGGTATTGACCTCATCATCAGTCTATGATTGTATAATATTGCAAATGTTCAAATTCTGTACAATTGTAAAATTCGGACCATTTAATGTTAAAAAAATTCAATATCAATTACCTCATGAAAAAAGCGTTTCATTTTAGCAATTAAAAGTGCATTGGTCTGTAGATTTTGATGTTAAACGTTGAAAGTATTAAGAGTCATTTACAATGTTAAACGACAGACTGACATAAAAGTGCAATGTTTTCCCACGTGTACAAGAACACTGACACTGATATTCCTCAGCAACAAACAGATACCCCCGTCTGACATAAGTAGACAAAGGGGATTCAGCATGTATCTCCACAACTGGGTAATGAGGTGTTTTGGAATATAAATTATTGTACAAGTTTAAAAAAATAGCTTTTGTGAATATGAAATGTTATTAAAAGGAAAAGGAAAGGGTGTCTCACTGAAATAACACTTATATGTTCGTATACAGATTGTGCAGGCATACATCGGTTCTATGGTTATCTCACAAACTGTGATGAGCAAGATATAAAGCTAACAATGTCACTATGTTAGCTGTTAAGAAGACGTATTGCATGGGAATCTGTGCATTGATATTTTAAACTCAGAAATGTACATGCGAAGGTATTGTAAACAATTAATTTCATATAAAGGATACACTCTTGGTTCTCAATATATACTGTTGTCCAAAATAGAGTTGACAACGTCTTCAAAATATCCCGGAAGACAAAACTAAGACATTTAGGAACTAATTGACTATTTCGCAAGAAAAATCGTTTTTCTACAAACACTGTTAATGTCGTTACAATACATCGGTTCAGTTAAATGGCAAAGTCACATGAGGTCACAAATCAAAGTGTTTTCAGATGCAGGGCAAAACAATGGTGGTTATGCAATTTGAAACCGCGTAAATGGTTCATTTGAACTCTCCATCTAGTATCCTGATCACAATTCTGACACTTGTTTGAAAACGTAACCATCGCGTTTATTCACGGATCTTTATAATTATTCACCTTGTAATGTTATATCATAAGTTGTACGTTTATATACCATCATTGTACTAATGACTTATCAGCCATCAGACCTTATTACCCGAGAGAGAACATACAAGTGAACGTATTTAATCGTATCTCACAGTCATGTCATTAAAAATTACGTTTATTATATTAAGTAAATTGTTTATTTTGATTGCCAAAACGATTTATGAGCGGATACCGATTGAACGACCGTGACCCCTCTCGGCTTATATAGAGTAAGTCTTGTAACGTATACCTAGTACACATTTTGAAATACTGAAAATGAATTCATCTTAGTTAAATTGAGTATGTATGCATAATAAGATTAAAATTGTTCATAATCAAGCAGTGCATATTGGAATAATTAGTATGTAGTATTAATTGCCCGATAAAACCATGTTTAATTTAAACTATTATGGCAGCAATATACATGCAATTCTACATCGTTAGTCTAATGCGGTACAAAATGAACACAATATTATATCGACCTTCAACCAATTCACAACAGAGTATTTTACTGAAAGGAAATAGTTATGTCATTTTGGCAGTGGTCTTTGAGGAATATTGTTTTGAAGAAAACTGCCCACGTGTGTATATCCAAAACAAAGTGTATGCGTGAAAGATACAAATATTTTCAAATATTTTGAATGATTAATAAAATCAGGAAAAACGAAAGGCAATGGTAAGAACAATCTCACAATTCTGATCATCATAACACAACATGTACATTCGATAGTCTCTACATAAACATTGAATCATAGACTCCGATGAAGCTCTATACAGGATGTGCGTTTCACATATATACCAAAGGCTGTGAGGTCAACCCGTCGACTTGTGTTCCAACTGAAATAGAACATGTTTCTAAAAGTACCCACAATACGCGCAACGCCTCGAGCATTCACACACGTCTACATTTATATCCATGTTAATGTCAGCTTATCACGTAGTGTACGTGTAACATGCATGCACTCCTGTGTTGTTCAAGGTTGTTTCTTATCTTAAAGCACTGCTTTCAAATTGATTCCCTTGACCCTTCATCTATGACAAAAGGGACTCGAGAATTCAAATTGTGTCATAAAATTTTTTAAAATAAAAAAATAAATAGTATAGTAATAGTATAACTCCATGTGGGACGCATGCTCGAAGTACACCTAGAAAGTCAAGAAGTTCATTTTGCATAGGCCTTCTCAAAGAAATAGGTTTTTAACATTAACTTGAAAGTTGGGAAGCACTCGTTTTTCTAATGTCAATTGGAAGATCTGCAACCATAATTAACAGATTTGCACCTTGGGACAGTCAGGAGCAATTGGGACTCTGACCGCATAACACCACCTAGCCTTGTCTTGTGACTACATTTCTCAGTTGCTGCGATATAAAAGACAGTGAAGAATCTAGCTTCAGAGAGTGCCTTGTTTGCTACAATCAGGGCGACACGGCACGCAACCTCATCAACCCTTTCCAGAAATGTTATTGTTAAGTTGTAGACACACAAAACCAACTCTGTCAGATAACTTATAAGATTTAGTGTGATGCTTTCCCAGTTTTGACATCAGTGTTTGATTTTAATCTTTGCTTATGAAACTCGCGTTTATTTCATTTAAGGAAACTCCGGAAATCCAGGCATGACAGGTGTAAGCGGTATTGGGGGATTTACCACTTTTCCAGTTATTCCAGATTTCAGTGTTTGCCAGTTTGATGGAAGGCGGATATGCAGATGACGTTGTCTAATCCACAACATAGCACCTGGGTACAGATGTGTTAGTTTTCCTCTGACGGTTTCCGATCAAGCGAATACCTTTGCAATATGTTATAATGTTATAATTAGCATAGTAAATGACACCGCGAGATTATACAATTATTGAACATTTAGCTTTATTCATTAATCAAAGAACAGTAATCGTGAATGTTTCTTTTGTTGGGTTTATCTTCTCGTATTTTATTAACTTATAAAGAACATTAATGGGTGCGTAATAAATGCCAATTGTGAATGAATCATTTGATCGTTTGCAGTGTTTTGCTGTACATTCCTTGTCTATTTTCACTACACAAACCTCTCACAGTAAAATTCCAACAGCTAAATATACCCATCCTTTCTTCACTTGTCGACAGGGGAATCTAAATGTAAATATAACTCTTTAATGATTTGAATTTGCTTCGACAATTCATCACTTCAAAATTGTGAAGAACTCTATTAAAAAACATAATGATGAAGATATTTTGACATTGAAAGCTGTTAACTGTAAGCAGTCTGAACAGAAATAGCAATAACTTTAAAAGCTGCAATTTCCCGGTTATTCTTTGTCTGTGAGGGTGTGGAATCATCACTTACTTGAGTGATAGGCATCTTAAGTAGCACAGTCTATTTCGAAAAGAGATAAAAGTCATCCATCAAGATATTCAATTAATGTTTGACGAAATTGAAAGTTACTCCCAAATACAAAGTACATCAAAGGATACTTCATGGCATTTAGCAATTCAAAATTTAAATTTGTAATTCGCAGACTTGGTAGTTTTATTGCAAGCCGGATATAATTGGTTTAAACTTTTAAATTTCTACTAAATCCCAGTTTGCATATGTGCACTAGTAATGTTAAGTGGTGATGACCAGCTGAAGACATTCTGTCCACATATGACCGTGATTCGGCTTGTTTGGTTCAGCAATGTCTACCTAATACGTTTAGAATAAGATATTTTGGATGTAGTATCCTAATCCTATTAATGATACCGGAAAGGTGTAATAACATTCATGCGAGCCACGTTTATTTTACTGAAATGAGACTTTTCTGGTCTGAAATTTTCAATTTTAATTATTGAGACATTGCCATATAATATCGGACTGGTATATATCGAATCCCACTTAAACCTTGTTGTCGGTGCATGTGGCTACCATTCATAACAATGTCCTGTCCATTATTGATATCAGGACTATGATGGATGAAAGAGTCATGATATCTGATACATACACGGACACTTATACATCAATAGTCTTTCACTCAGACTCTGAAAAAAAGCATTTATTCTGAAAATATCACCATTTTATTTGATATTGAAAAGGAGACTGAAAGAAATGGAAAGGCTCCTTTTCAATATTCTTTTTAATGTTGTTTTCAAATATAAAAATTATGTCTTCTAAGTCTAAGTGTTAGACTTATACATCAACAATGTGCTAAATGTTTACAAGATCATGAGGTAATACAGTACATCATCTAACGATAATATCGAAATTCATATATTTGACTAATTGTATTTTGCAGGTACAACTCTGGAAAGAACTAAACTAACAAATAAACATTACTTCTGATAAACCTTGCACCACATCATTCGCAATTTTAGTTATGTTAGTTTAGACAGAAATGAATGAACTAGTTTATCAGTTAATCATACATCGCTTTTAAAGAATAATAGAAATACATATGAATTAAGTAAATTTAAGTTACAAAGATGTTAAGAAGTAAAGAAGGGCCCACAAAAAGGTTATGGAATTTTACATAATTTGAAAATTATCATTTTTCATTTAATTTCACTCGGAATAAGTGAAATGAAAGTAAGTTACTACCATAGTTTCAACAGGAAACACCGGGAACGTTTGTCCTTGAGGTCCTTCCTCGGCGAAAGGCCTCGGATGGGCCTCTCGGATAAACTGTCCTGGTATTTCCCAATGCAACTCGGAAACTATGTAACTATAGTGGCACCATGCAGTTGTAACAGCACTAACAATGTGTTAACTTTCCTTAATTTGGTATGTATAATTGTCTTAGAAGACATGCCAGTTTGTAGATAAATCGCTTTATTTTCACCCAACTGTTGATAATCTCCACTGGTGTGAACCATGTCTGTCAGTCAACAGTATATCTTCCCATACGTTTTATCATTCTGCACTTACCAATAATCTCTAATCAAGAATAAAATGGAGATGTGTCTGAGAGTAAACAGTGCATTACAGAAGCTCATGATGCCAGTGGTGTAGTTCTGACAGATTTTCTGAACCTTAAGCTACTTCTGTCAAGAGGGTATCTGATTGCTAGTTTCATTCAAGCTGTGGTCAGGACTTAACATTGGTATCTGCCTGAGCTTCATTTGTAAAGGATCTCTGACAATACTTTTTAGAGGATTTTATAGTCGGAAACATACAACTTGAAACACATTTATCTATCAGTCCATGTGAAAATTCTATAATTGATGGATAACCTAGCTTCATATAACTAGGTATTTAATCGAATTAATAATTATATATTTTGGCTTGGCTAGAGGATGATATACATTTCCAAACGCCGTATTTAAACTGACTGAAGATAATAGCGTGTTTCATCATGCTGTTAAGTGGGTGGTACAAATATCGGTTATCTGTTAGTTATCACTAGAAAACATGTTTACACCCTTCCTTTCACCTTCAATGTGTGGGCGGATTTCATTTCAGTCCATAGGGAAAATAAAATCATAGAAATCTGCGTTCGACTTATAATAGTTATATGCTATGATAACTTGTGAGATGATGCATATAGTGTCTTCATGAGACTTTTTAGTTAAAACATGGCAAATAAGTATGACGGTTCGCTGAATTGAAATCGGGATCAACTGTTTATTAGATTAGTTTTAATATATACAAATATTTTGAAGATCTAACTTGAATCTTGGTTCCATACAAAAGGTAAGGTAAAAAACAAAAGCCTTACGGAAAATAAATGAGAACTTCAATCGTTCATGATCTGAAACACCATAAAAAGTATTACCTTCCTTACATTTTATAATACACTCGCGGGGAAAAGAAAGTATACCTTATTTTCAACAGAAACAAACACAAAATATTTCTGCCGGATAAAGTCGATTTTGAATGTTCATGATGCGAATATATCACGTAATGAAACACAATTTTGAGAGTACTTAATATGGTATAATATGGTACTTAATATCTTATATCTGTTTAAACACACAAGGGGTGTTTGGTATTTTTTTTGTAAATATTGTAATGTACCTCCTTGGACTTTATATCGATGCCGCATCTTTGCTTTGGTTGTCATGAAGCTATATTTCACTCTCCGAAAGCCGAGTTTTTCAGAAAATTTAACAGATAATGTTTCAAAATTTACAAACTAAAGGTTTTTGGTTTTTAGAGACATAATGTAACTATGTGTCATTCGTGTTTATCACAAACTATCTTCGGTGATGTACCTACCTTCATTTGCTCGTGAGTGTAATTATTTGAATTATGAAATGGGTTGTTAGTTGATTCTTTATAAATGTTAACGTCATTCAGCACTCAAATTTAATTAAAGGGGAAAAACAGCTGAGAGAAGATTAATTATCCACTGTAACGCTGTAAGCAGGAAATATGTCCGTCATTCCGTATAGTGTTGGCATTGATTTCAATGTTTATAACTCTCAACTGGATATAGACACGTTGTATGTTTGCTTTTATAGCTTAATTACCATATACAATTATTAAGACGATAAATACAGTATTGATGGTGGGGTGAAGCTGCCACCAGAGCTTTAACGGGATATTATCAGAGGCAAGACTAATCCATATAAACATACTTCCATACAGGTAATTTAAGTTGTCGTTATACCTCATTTCTGAATATCACTTTCATCAAAATTAATTGATATTTCCGTGAAAATAGGTTAGTACATTAGATTCTAATAATGTTTTATAATCTGTTGACACTAAATAACTGTTTCGCTAGTCTATGTTTACAACATCTATAATTTCAATTTAAAGATTTTCAACAAAGTGTGTAATATCGGTAATTATTATGTATGTTTGTGTTATGTGAGTTTAGTTTATCAGCTGCCATGATGCTTTGGCAAATCGAAACAGTAACGGTGTTAATCGCTCTGCTGTTAGTCATTGAGTTCAGAAGGTAAAAGCTTATCTCGTCACGAATGTATACACATCTTTTTATGACATAGATAAGATTAATAAGGAATGAAGATATATCACGACAACCTGGCTCTACCTTAATATGTCGAGTGTAACAGAAGATATGGCAGAGTGGGATAAGATATCAAACATTGATTAACTAATGTCATTTAAATTGAATTTACTCTTTTTGCGTTTACTTTGTGTTTGATAAACGATATGAAACGGACGTCTTAGTTTCTTTCTTGCAATTGCCTTTGATTACAGAATGTTTATTATCGCTACGTTCAGAGGAATTTCTTTTATAAGGTCAACAGGGGCTGCTTTACAAATGATAACTTAAATGCGATTTTAGTTAGCTTTCAACTAGTTCTCCCATGTATTTTCAGCCATCATACAGATATTTGAACTTTAAAAGGTAAACATCAAAACATTTACAATGATATATATGAATGAAGATACTCGTACATTACCGGGCAAAAGAAACTCGTACGGGATTTTTTTAGATGATAAAATTAAATTCTTTCTAAAATATAATCAACGTTGCTCTCTAAGTTATGCTGAAACAAATTATTTACATATATGACAGGCCACTCGTAGAACAACTGTAATTCGAGTCAAGAAAATGACGCCCGATGAATACCACTACTCCCGGTTGAATCACTTGCGCATCGTGGCCACGTACATAATCATCTTTTCCTCATTCCTGTTCCTGGTTGTATGTAAATATGTTCCAAATGTCATTTCTCTGATCAGCCGGTGTTCGAATACTGAACAGTTACCCTTGTCTCGTTTAAAGGGGCAGTTTCACGTTTTTTCGCTGAAATAAGTTGAAAAATATTTGTCACCAATAGTACAAAACCCTTCTCTCTTCATTAAATCAAGTTAAAAATGAGTGTACATGGTTCCTTAAAGCCATGGGAATAGTTTTGTCCTTCGAAATAATAAAATGTGTTTACAATCAAATGGCCGCCATGCAATTTTTGCTTTATACTCAACACCGTTATTACCACTACGGATAATTGGCTTGTGTAATAAGATGTTTTACCCTCTAAAGTAAATATAATTGACATAAACTATCATTATATATGGGAAATTTGAAAAAATAAAGTTTGCAAAAAACGTGCTACTGCCACCATTTTCTTTGTCAAAATACCTGAAACTGAAAATCTACAGTCAAAACGATATCTCCAAAGAGATATTTTGAACTCACACAAGCAATATCTCCTGTGGAACAAATCTAAATTTTGAGTGCTTCCAGTCACAAATATGATGTCTGCACTCGGTCGTTAGATGTGAAATTCTGGGTTTGAAACTCATATATGGACTAACTGATAATCAGATACCATTCTATCTTATGATTTGCTATTTAAGAACGTAAATAATTTGAAATGTATATCACAAGCATGCATGTTAAAACCTGAACAATATGGAAAAAGATGTATTTTCTAATTATGTTTTGCGATCAACCGTTATTCTTTATTCATATCATAAAGAAACCGTTATCTAAAACGGGACATTGATGCTCATCACGTTAATCAACAGTTTTCATTCTGACAGTTTGAAGAGGTAGTTTAAACAAGAGAGACAGAAACATATTGTATGATGTAATAAGTGAAAGAAATGTAGGATGTTAAACACCACACTAACATAATAATAGTGCAATGTTTTCAAACACGTGCTGCTCGTCTTTATCATAGCGCAAAACACTACAATAAGATTCCTGCAGCTAAATATATATCACCTTCTGACACAGCCAGACAAAGAATATATGCATGTTAATATACAGCACGTCAGTCAGAGAGATATGCTTTGGAATGTAAACACTTGTTCGGAATGAAAATATAATAGATAATAAAACGTCAGATGGATGTTTTTAAACATCTCTCTCACATATTTTCAGCAAGCGATTATCCAAACAGATCAGCAATATATAATGTGTATGTCAAATTACATGTAGTCTGTACACAGCAGGTGTTCGTTAAGAAAATTGAGTAACACTTTTACTAAGCTTGTAACAGGCTTTTGTATTGGTTAAAATATGTACCATTACTGAAATACTCGTGAGCTTTGTTTCACAGGTTCTACCATTCAAGTAATTTCAAAGTAAAGCCGGTAACCATTGTTGTATTTGTGTACCCTTTTTTTCATTTACTCTATATTGTGTCGATCTCTTACTTTATTATGTACATGTACAATTGAGAGTGGTGTATACAGTGAAATAAACCCCATATCCGGCTATTGACAATAACCTTTATCGCCAACAGTTACACTCGTTTGACGTCATTGCGTTATGACGTTATACGTCATGGTGGTAGCTTGCAAAGGGCGTATATTTGCTGTTTCAATCAGTATATTTAAACAACAACAAATAAAAGAATTAAGACAAAATGCCCCAATGAATAGAATATATGTTTACCATGTTTACTTCACCTGTTGAGCTATTTAGTGACACCTCTTCTATTCAATATTTGGGAGAGCGACAGCGAACCCTGATTGGTAGCAGTTAAAGTTAGTTATACAATCAGCGAAACTATTTCATATTTACATAGCAATCAGTCTAGCAACAGTGTGTGCAAGACTAAGATACATATGTCAATAATGTAGAAGGTTTTGATTAAACATTAACAGTTTTGTTCTTGCTTGAAATATATCCACAGTGTCTGCAGCGCATCGGCCATTACAAACTCATGTTAATGACAGGACTTGAACTGCACGTGCATGTGCTAGCATACCTGTACTGGATAAGTCCTCAGCAAGTTTACTGAGATATTTGCGCTGCAGAGTAGATTGTATACATGTGTTGATTAACTCATGTTTTTCTGGCAATGTTTTTGTCTGATCCTCATAAGATAATTTCAAACCAAAGATTAGGCAGAAATTTATAACTTTACTTTTATTTCTCCAGAGAAACGGTTTATTGTATAATGTATAAGATATACTGCTGAAATGAACATAATATCAATTTAAACAGGCATAAACAACTGGCTGCTGACAAGTCTCTTAGTCAAGTGTTTACCTTATTCTTAAGGCAAAAGGTTTAGTCGTTAAAGGACCATGAATCAATTTCGAGCTTCTGTGGTTACAGAATTCGAACCATCGTAAATTGGTTGCTAATGTACTGTAAATACTCTAACAGAAGCCGACACATCAAGTAATTCCACAGTCGGACTTATACACTGCACGAGTTAGTGTACTCCCATCAGGTGCAGTTTCATTAGATGCGTTGATAACTGTTTTGTACATATGTTGACGTCATGCAACTGAACACATTTATATATAGATTATTATTTTCACGATACGTTTTATAATTGGCTTTGTAAATCGTATAATTGATCTTTGTGAAGATTAAATGAACAAAATTTTACAACAATGAGAAACAGAGACACTACAAACTAGTGTATGATGATTTAATCTATGTTCATTGTGCACTCCCATCAGGTGCAGTTTCATTAGATGCGTTGATAACTGTTTTGTACATATGTTGACGTCATGCAACTGAACACATTTATATATAGATTATTATTTTCACGATACGTTTTATAATTGGCTTTGTAAATCGTATAATTGATCTTTGTGAAGATTAAATGAACAAAATTTTACAACAATGAGAAACAGAGACACTACAAACTAGTGTATGATGATTTAATCTATGTTCATTGTGCAAAGCTCAACTAAATATAGCTCACCCCCTTACACGTGATGACTGGAGGGATCTAAATGTAGATATATGACTCTTTAATGATCAGAACTTGGTCGGGAATACAGTTAGTAAGATACTCAGAACATACAAAAACGTTATGTAAAAAACGGAATAACTCTGATGAACAAAGCGTGACATGGAAGGCAGTAATGTGTTGAAAGAGGGAACTGAATTAGAAACAAGTTAACTCTGTTTTTACCGGTGTGCACTCTGTATAGCACTTTATAAGGACAACTGGGCAATGTTCAAGAGAGGTTTCAAAGTAATCACTCGATTACTTTTAAACCTCTCTTGAACGTGATTGCTCAATGAAGCGCTACGTAGCAAGGCGAGCAAACTTCGAGGAATTTGCACTGTGTCATTCAAGAGAGAATGAGTGCTACTTGAGCGCTACATTGAGCGATCAATGAGCAATTTAAGCGCTCGCTGTTATGGAACAGAGCCCTGGAGTGAAGCATTACTCATTCCGAAAAAGGATACATACTTTATTCTACCGCCGGTTTTAGTAGTGAAATATACTTTGGCGCAAGACTATGTATCAGAACCCATTATTACCGAATAGAATTTAATACTTGATCCACTTTTATCACGATAGTTTGAGTGCCCACTAAATTGTTAACAAGATTCCAAATATTCAGTTCAAGCGTGGTTTACTAATTTCATAATTTGAGTTCAAAGCATGTAAACAACAAAACAATGGAGACACGATAAATTACGTTAACATACTCTCATATGTACATGTGTTGCATGTACTATATTTAAGTACGGAAGCTATACAGAACAAACTTATATTATGTAATTGTTTCAATGGTAGTGTATAACCTTATGACGTTCATTTGCACGATCAGGAATACAATGTAACGTACAAAAAGTTTATGTTTACGATATCCTGGGAGAAATAAAATGGTTACAAACGTATAGAAATAATGCCACATATTCACATTCACTAATCACTATCATATCTACATAATGACAAATCTAGATTATGTAAACGATAAATTAACACTCAAAATGGAGAAAGTTTTGTCAGGGGATACACCGTAATATCGAACCAGTTGAGGAGATAAGAAGCAGGTTTGACTCGTGGAACACGTCAGACATTCCCACGTGTTGATCTAACTATATCGTTGTTGATGTTAGCTGTGCTATAAAATGCACGTGATGTGGAACCGAGGGACTTACTTAAAAGATATATTTTCTCATGTTAATCATAGTAAACAACTAAATAAGAAACAAATTAAATAACGAAACTGTCACTGAAATTCCTTAGATTACTAAACATAGCCTACACGTTTGCTTGATCTAAAAGTACGGCTATGCGGTAGTCGAACAGATTGGATGCTGGCGAGGATGAAAAGTGATCTGCAGTGAATTGATGGCTAATAGAATCGGTTTACTTCGTTAGCAGCCCACATGTCAGTTACTTCCGCATTCCTGCGCATCGTACACCTCACACGTGCATATGACGTCAGTTCTCGTCAACATTTTAGTAGTTTTAATAGTACAAGTTTGACGTACGTGCATATGACGTCAGTCCTCTACAACATTTTAGTAGTTTTAATAGTACAAGCTTGACGTGTGTTTTCGCCAGACCAAACCTGAAAAGAGAAAGGAGAAATCAGCTGTTAAGTACTGTGTGTTTTGATTTCCACTCCTCTATACAAACATATCATCGATGTACGACTCTCTACTTCCGGTGTAGATGACACACGTCGATACAGTAGGAAGGCAGTACAGCTAGGTCTGCTTTGTCCTCGCGACATACACGTGCGACTGGCATGTCGTGTTCATTTTATTGCTTGATGTTGATTTCTTTAGATGTGATTTCACATTAACCCATTGTTTATTATTGATGATAATATGTCTACGATATTGGTAAGTGTGAACGGAAAAATACCTCAGTCATAGTTCTTCAAAACATTTACAATTGATGATAACGCTAAAATTGATGGTAATTCTAGGATTGATCTTTGGAACGTTACCAATGAGGGAGAAAGATATACAGATTATTACGAGATGGAAGTGTGTCACGAGACTTTTACGAAACGAGTGTGAATTTATGTATTACCCGAGCGAGAACAAGGGTTTTACACAAACCACAACCACCCATTCTCTTCCCACATAGGTCCTCCCTTCAGATAACCGATCCTAACATTTGTTATATTAGGCCATATATCTAGATTACATCAAAATCCCATAGCGAGGGAAAAGGTACCTCACACTGTATCCCTGCTTCTAGTCGACCGAGTGACTTCAAAGATACTGGTCTTCGACTGAAAAGGGTCTTGATAATTAGCATATGTCATTTAAATATGTCTGATGTAAATAACACACAGAAACTATTTTCGGGTTTTGGCTCTGATTTGGTTTTCTTTATTTATAAGCATGTTTACATCAACTGTTTCCACAAAATCAAATGGCATATTTCGAGGAAAACATATTATGACGTGTTATTGACAAATGTCACTTTACAACGGCGTTAACTAGATTCAAATGCAACCAATCAGGACATTCCCTTTCAAGGCGAGAAAGTCATTAAAGAAGAACAGAGGTTAGGATCGGAAACCTGAAGGGAGTAGGATCTGTGGTAAGAGAATGTGTACCACCAGGTACTTAGACACACTGACCTACCTTGTATCTTGACTCTAACATAGACTACACCACACGAAAACAAACAAAAGATTCGTATGTTAATTTACCTTTATTGCATGATAAAAATGAAATGACTTGATTTTGATTAAAAGCTAAAACATAAACATGCAACACGGTCCTGGTTATATAAGAATAAACCATTGGAGACAGTGAACGAGACATTGACATTCATGGAACAATATAGAATTGCTTCTTTAACAAAAATATAGATCATACAATGGCATCTGAACAATCAACTTCTAATGTGAGCAAAGTGTACATAAAATCGTCATCAAATATATTATTTACATTTTATTACATTTCTGGTTATATCGAACTTTATTTTTGTATACATTAATTTTATTCGTAATGTCAAACGTCTGTATGTATATCAATCTTTAGATGTGATTTTATACCGACGTACTTTCATATATTCATATACGTATTTGTATATGTATGTATAATACGTATTTGTCGTAACCGTGATACAGTATCTTTGAACACTGGAAACATAAATTATCCCCTGAAGTCAGTTAGGATTTCTATCGACTCAGTACATGCATTTTATACATTAGACGGAAAGCGTCAAGCAAATAAAATGTTCTTATCCCTTTATTTCCTCAATCATTAACTACCGTATCCTAATTGTGGTTTAATATTTCAAGTAATACTATAAAGATAAGACAAATATTACATTTAAATAACACTTATTTAAAAGGAGGAAATTACAGGTTTCTTTAGATTTTGTGGCTTGGTGTATTTGATGAATTTTAAATGAAGCAATGCAGTGATCATGATAAATAAATATTCATACCAGTATGTTGATGTAATTGGTCAATTCACAGAAATAAACCGAAACCATCAGCGTTGAAATAAACCCATACACACTACCCAAAGAGACCACAAGAGTATGCCTAGTTTCCAAATAAATTATTTCAAAATTGTTAATGATATTTCAACTAAATTTAACGAGGTTCAACTAATTTTAAGATGTTAGTTGAACTGTTCTGAATTTGGTTTTAAAGATTAAAAAAAAAGTTGTAAACGTTATAAACAAAGGATATATCATCTACTTAAAAATAAATCTCTGTAAGACATGTCTTCACGTCTCCAAATGCAAATAACCGTTTGAGGCACTGAAAACTTGGAAGCACTTTGAACATTTGGACATAATTGTATAGTTTTGTAAGTAAACGTCACATTCATTTAAAACTTGGAAGAACTTTTGACGTGTGCATTCTTTCATAGTTTTGTCAGTAACCTCGTTAAAGCACACCAGACCTAGCAGTGATTGTCAGAGAGAAATGTCCCCCGTAGAACGAAAACCGACTGTGTATTGACAGAGGTGTCCCCCACAAATAACGTGTATAAAACTGTTAGAGTTCTTGCAATACCTTTCTTGAGATCAAAATCATTACACTAGATTAGAGAGAGAGCTGATGTCGTCATCAAATATGTAAATCATCAATGAGTTGTTTTAATCTCCCCGTCAGTGTACATAAGAAATATTATTCAAGTGTTTGCATTTTCTTAAATCGGTTTGAAAATGTGAAAGTTCATTATATACATTGAATACATTACGTGTTTATGAAGATATTATGGATTTCAATTCGATTATAATTATAATTTATTCTGATATATTGTCATAATCCGTACCATTGCTACTAAAAGGGAACCGCATCGACGTTAATTTATCTACACAATAATCTTTGGAACAGGAGACCATGAACAGGGTCAACATTGGCGAGTTTTAGTTTAAAGGGTACTGCGTCCAGGATAAAAATGAGATCCCTTTTATCTTTCTAACGTGTCTGCTTAATAGTTATGGTTCGCTTCACTGTTTACATGCAGTAACATTTACTACCAATTACTTCAATTGTCTGACATTTGGGGTCTGTGACTCGTTAGCAGACACGTTAATCACCATAGGTAGATAAAATTGATCTCTTTTTTATCCTCGACGCAGTCTGCCTTTAAACAAATTAATCTAATAAATCGAAGGAAGGATATAATTTCAAGAAAGAAAATTCCACCTGCATGCAAGCAATAACGTCATGTTTGATAATTGCACTTGCCCTTACATAACAACATTTCAACAGGTGGGTGTCAATTTTTTTCACATTACAAGAGCTCAATATGCAGGAATTATTGCTTGAAATTTCATTTCTTAATAACGGATTTGCTGAGACTACTACATACAAACATGTAACTATATAACTTTCGAGGGAACGACTTTTCAATAAGTAAGTACAACCTGTGACACAATACATGCAGAGTAACATTAATGAAATATACAACCAATTTACAAAACATCTGTTGAAAGTCGTTGAAGTCCTCGGATAGAAGTATCATTGTCAAGATTTTAACCGCCGCATCAAACAGTAAAATATCGATTGGTATAAGATATCAAATATATAGTATCATCAAATTTAGAAAAATATAAGAAATATCACAATTTGAATATATTTCAAGTAAAGACCAACAAATCTTAATATAAATGTCCCGACTTCATATGTTCATATTGCTTTCGGTCATAAATTCGAAAACACAAATATTTGATTTGCATAGAAATATCCGCTGTTTCTACTATCACCATTGATAGGGATAATTTTGGTTTTGCCACCGAACGTCCTGTTGATGTCGAGATCTGCCCAGTCCCGGGCCCCCCGCGTTCGATGTGGTCCTGATCCCCCCGAAAGGTTCTCTCCGTCCGTAGCGCGACAAGTCTTCCTCACTGTTCACCATCACTCGAGGAGCTTCGTAATTGTGATATTTGTGCTGCCGTTTCTTGCGTTCACCGTACGATCTTGGCCGGGCTGGTCGCGGTTCATCAGCCACGCCTCGATAAAGGGGCTGAAAATAAGTTAATAATCAATTCATTCCTTACATATTTGGTGCTATAGGGTATGAAATTGAATATGAATAATATAATTATTTTCATTGCCAATACTGTAACAATTTGTGTTTTTGTAATGTGACCGCACAGGGAATATGGTTTATCATTACTCCATGTTCTTGTACATTTTGCGTGTTATGAATATATGAAAGTATGAAGTTAATAGCTAGTGACTATCAGTTTTTATTTCAAAATGTCTATCTTGGTGGAGGACAAGATGTCCTCAACTTTGTTGAAGCATTTTAATAAGCAAGGTTTAACTTTTGAGTCACTGAACTGAAAATAGCTTGGCTAAATTGGCTATGGCCGGTTTCAGAATTGTAACCAAAGCAACATGGACAGAAACAAGACGTTGAAAGAATACACCTATCCAGCACCTTATAGATTATCTAATGTACATACTGTTGTCAAATGCAATGTATACACAAAGAACGTAATCAAGCAACACCTCATATTTTCAGATTTGTGTGACTATGTCCAACCACTGTGAAAATCTTGTGAAATTAATCGAAGAAATGCTGTTATTTTATGAAAGAGCATCATCTTAGCTTAACAAAAAGACAACACTGAATACAATGTGTAACATGTATCTCATTATATTGCAAGATGAACATGAACAGTGGTTTTACTTGAAAACTCATTCCTGTACAACTATTGCTCTGTGAACAAACGGTGAAAATGTTTGTTAAGCAGTTGGACAATGTTCATTGTTGTCTTAAGGAAACATATGACCATCATGTTATCAATAACGGGTGTATCCGCCACGTGCCCGGATGATTGCTTCAACCATCCTCCACATGCTTGTGGCGAGTCTCTTGATTCGCTGCAGAGGTAGCACCTGCCACTCATGATGTATAGCTGCTTCTAAACCGACTGAATCCTCTACTGGTGGCTCCATGGCTTGTACTCGGCGTCCAATCATATCCCAAATGTGTTCCAGTGGATTGATATCCGGGCTCATGGCAGACCATGGAAGTTTAGATACTGCATTGTTCTTCAGAAAATCAACCACAGGTCGAGGACGGTGAGGCCGAGCGATATCATTCATGAATACAGGACAAGTGGCCAATGGATGATTGTCAAAATGTAACACAAGAACAGGCTGCAGAATTTCCCAGATGCAACAATCGCCATTGAGATTACCTCTCGCAGTCACCACATCGAGCTTACAACCGTGAAAGATGCATCCCCAGACCATTACAGATCCACCAACGAATGGGACTGATGCTTGGATGTTCTTTGGTGCATGTGCTGTGGTTTGACGATATGTCTGGACAAGACGGCTTATTGTGGTGAATGTCCAACTGTCGTCCAATAGCTCTACAAGACATTCCGGGCGAACTCATTTTTTTGCTTCAGTGAGTCTCCTTCGAGCCATGTTCAGGGGTAATGACACACTCATTTGAAAATTTCCAAGATTTATACTGATTTCAAGAACAATTTAAAACTGCAATTTCAGTAATTCGTGGATGGTGTGCATCACATGCATTATGTTTGTGCGATTTACCTCACAGAAAACCCGAACACTGTTGAGAGGAAATACAGTTCCATACCAATTACCATCTAACAATAAATATCCGTTACTATGTATATTTGTATCACTGAAAATATTAGGTGGTGCTTAATTAAGTTCTTTGTGTATATAAATATTCCAGGTTTTTTTGTCAAACCTATACCAATGGACGTTTGGTTTATTTGGACACATGAAAGAACCCATCCCCATCCGAGAACTGTTATCAAATAGGTCGATATTTAATAATTTTAAGAAATGTAAGTGAGATCATCTCTCCATCTAACAATTGGCACATGACAACATGACGAGACACCAACCTTAGAAGCACACAAAAAGCAGAAGGACATTTAGAGAATCTCACCCAGTATCAGTATTCATTTCACCATGCCATGAACACGTTATTAGTCTCCCTCTTACACATATACACGTACATCCCTCAATATGTCCTAAGGATCATATATTGTACTCAAAGTGTTTATCTAAGTCAATTCCATGAGAAATTACCAGAGACCAAATATGCAGGCTTCCTACCTTGTGAACAGTGACAGTGTATGCAAATCCTGAAAACATCTGATCAATTATCCATCAAACATTACCTGTTGAGGATGACGGTACCCCTTATACCTCTTTCAAATGTATTTCTAGACACAAATTTCAAACTCAAAAGATCCAGACGAAAATGTACAGTCATTCTTAGATAAAGAAGAAGTTTCTGCTTTTAGATTACAGTGTCAGTAAGTAGATTTATGATACATTGTATTGATGCCATAAATGTTCTTAAAGATTGATTACAATTTCAAAGGCATCAATCCAATGTGTTATCTTATCTACTATTCAAAAGAACATGCATAATGAACTTGAGATTGTTCCTATGTTGTCGACATGTCAGAATATGGCCAGATCAAGATGTTTAACTATGATAACACAGTAGTATGATTTCCACCTTCTCGTCTGAGGCACCACGTAGAAAATCTCACTCAAGTGTCTTCCCATGGTAAATATATCAACATGAGTTGATAACAGTTGCACATATCAAGAGGCTTGGATGATACATATGTTGTATGTACATTAACTAAAACATTACTATAACTAAAGCTACGCACCATATCTGTCTGCTCATACAGGTGTATCGTCTCCACCTCCTCACTCTCCTCCGTCACTGGCTCCGCTTTGCGTCCCCCGCTGCTCGTGGACGAGCGAGACTTCTGACTGTGGGAGGTCGACTTTCTACCCCCGATAGGTTTCTTGGGCTATAGTGAACACATATATCATAACACATTTATAATTTGGGCTATATCATAACACATTTATAATTTCGGCAATATCATAACACATTTATAATTTCGGCTATATCATAACACATTTATAATTTCGGCTATATCATAACACAATTATAATTTGTTTCATATGATTAAACACATACAAAGGAGGAATATCGTCAGTTTTTAAGACTATGTCATAGAGGAGATAAGGTAAGAAATCGGTACATAGATAGATCTTTAAAAATAAAACGAGAGAATACTAAATGTCGTCGTTATTTTTATGAAACGGATGAGCAAAAGCGTAATCATTCACTTATTTAATAAATTCATTAAATTGATACATTCATTGAATAACGATATATTCAATGTTACGCTAAGAATTAAGCATCGCCAATACATGTAAATGATAGACAGGATAAGTGGTTTCCCTATACATATGAACCCTGAAAATATAAGCATGACTATGACACTATCACAATTTGTTTCTATTGTCAGATAACGATGGTAGATATGTAGACTAGACTGACCTTGTCCTGGTGTAGAGGTAGCGGATCCTGTGAGATGTACACCTGGTCTAGTCGGTCTCTGCTCTCTCGAATCTTCTCCTGTACACGGGTGTAAGCAGGAGTTAGTCAAGAAGGATGCAAGAATGAATACAGAGCAGCATACCAGCATTATCTATTTGCTAATAATATGCAAAATAATGTCTTTGTGAAAATTATAAGGATATAAAAATCAAATATTAGAAGGTTGTATTACCAAAGGAAATCATATATGATAATGTTTGCGAAACGGACAAGGTTAACAAACTACTTCTTTCAGATGCCTAACTTGCAAGGTATCACTGTAAGCTATCTACATCAGTGTGATTTTCTCAGTGAAGGTTATTGAGTTTATTTCTCAAACAAATGTATGTTTGTAAAATAAATAAAGTATACATAAACTCTTACCTCCTGGTTCTTCCAGTTCTGTATCTTGGGGTCGGCCAGGATGTCAGGGGGCGGAGGTCCGTAGTGGTTCACCAGACTCGTGGTCGGCTTCTTGATAGGGGGCAGTTGTCCCGCCTTCTTCAGTGGGGTCTGGGTGGTGAATTTACACATTCAACTTCAACTTTTTAAATATATATAGATTGACCATATACATTGTACAAAACTCTAGATTTGTAAGTCTTACATACATATAGGTATCAAAGAGGAGCATCAGTTGGTACATAGAACATTAACGCGTCTTAAACAAATATTTTACTAGTGCTCCATCCACAATATAAAATATTGATAGTTGCCCTATCTTTGTTGATTTTAGTGGGTATCCCTCCCTCTTGTCTGGCACGACTTACCTCCCCTAATTTGTAGTCTGAGAAGTGAACAGGGGCGGCTTTCTTCCCTTCACCCCATGCGTTCTTCTTGACAGGGGAGGGCGGGGCGCCGTCATGGGTCTGAGAAACATATTTCTTGTTATATCATAATGTTTTGTTGTTGGTGATCATTATTTATCAACTTTTATTATTTTATTTTATCAAATTAAATAACATAATTGAGAATCGCATATAAAAGTCCGCTCAAAGAGCCAGACTATGTAAATATAACTAACAAAAATCATATATAACTCGTGGTTAAAGTCAATTCGGCGTTACAAATCCACCATTGTTTCATATCAGTTAATCAGTATTTCAACCCATCAAACATTGTAGAACATAATGTCAGACTTGTTTACCTTGCGTACCAAAGGCATATAATCAGTATGATTCAAATATGTCTGTATAAAGGAAACATGACATTCACAACTCATATTCTACCTTTTTAGAAGGTGAGCCTATTGTAATAGCATCATTCTCCTCTATACTCGGCTCATCTGTCAGCAGTACATGCCCATCCGTCAGCCATCTCTCCTTGTCCCCCATATTTTGCAGCTTAACATCTGACGGGTCGACAGGGGGAACAACCTTCTTTGGTTTGGGGCTCTTCGGTTCATCATTCAAATTGGCTCTGTTTGGATAGAGTTTGTTGGCCAGTTGTTGGACCTGTCGGTCAGCATCGATGAAAGGGGAGACAACTGAAAGAAACAAATGATTATGCGAGAGGTTCATGTGGTTTATGTGAAAGGTATATATATATATATATATATATATATATATATATATATATATATATATACACACATAAAGTTCACAATCGGAAGATTGTCTAACTCTCAGGTAGTAAATATTGAAAAATAATGGATTTAGAAGTAGAAATCATCCATTATATCAAAATAAAAAAGATAGGTACATCATGTACCTACTTCTTCAGGCCGTTAAATCTATGATGTACATGTACATGTACGTTAGCCAAATTTTCAACTTCATCTTTTTTATTTTGATATATGTGACCATAGAGTTTGACCATTTCTTGTGATATATATATATCAATAACAAAATAAAAATACGAGGAATTGTAGGCACAATCTACAGAAAATGTTCCCAAACGACGACAATGTTCGATAAATGAAATGACTCATAGGGCCTAATTCCTTCAATTTATCTAAATCCGATATCAAAAACTGTTCACTTACTTCTCTTGTCCAGGTCGTTTATAGATTTCTCTTCCTCGCTGGTGCTGTTCAGCTTCTGTCAACATGAGACCAACTTACATGATGTCGTTCTTTTGTAATTAAACAATTACATAAACATACCTGTATTAGTAACTTTGAACCATATATCCCTTTCTTAAAGGTCACCCTCCAATATAAAAAAACACACATTTATAAATACATGAATATGGAATATTTCAGACCAAATAAGCTCTCATAAATATCCGTATACTCACAGAAGCCGGTATTTGCGAGGATGACTCTGTACCCGTCGTCTTGAAGGACTTGGCACGGTATCGGCGTCGACGGTTCCTAAATCCATCTCGAACCTATAGTAATTGGAATTCTAAAATATAAACTATGTATATTAATGTACATACTTTGAGGTTTTAAACGCACATTTTGTTGATTTGATTTTAGAAGTCATTTCCTTGTATGTGAGTAGTTTTAGTATCATGAGTACTACGTATTCAGCATAAAACGTCTTCTTAAGCACTGATGATAAAGCAGGTTGATATGAAGCGAGACTGTTGCACCTACCTGTCTGGAGACTATGCAGTGAAACACAAAAATGAAGAAACCCTGAAAGAAAAATATCCTGAAATATTATACATGCATATAATTTCAATATTCACACTTTCTATCATGTCAAAGTATATGTTCCAGTATTGTTGAGCTATCATGCTTATAATTAAAAAGACATTTCTTTCGACCCTACGACGATAGGAAATTTTATTCAGAATTGTATTAATATAATGTTATTAATTAAGTATGTTCGTATTGGCCCAGTTACAGGTCCAAGGTCCGTTGTATTGGCCCGAGACGGAAATACTAAATTAATGACACTTTTATTAATTAACTTCTTTTTATTCTATTTGCACAACACTAGACATCTCAATTATATTGAAATAATAACTATAAACAATAATGGTGAACAAATAGCACGGGTCAAAGTTGTGAAGCGACAGCTTCGGGCTTCCACCAAATGTCCAACTGCGCATGCTCAGACTCATATTGGCCCAGTTTGTCTCGTATTGGCCCAGTGTTTCCCGTATTGGCCCAGTTTCCCCGTATTGGCCCCGTATTGGCCCAGTTGTCGAATCATATGGTCTTGGCCGTAAATGCCGTATACGTGCCGTATACGTGCCATAACATTGATAGTTAAATAATAATAAAGATAAGTTTCCATTTTGTGTATAATACGTAAGTGTAACAAAATATAAGTGTATTTATTGTTGATGAAGCGTACGAACTATGCAACCAGTGTTGCTCTGACCTGTAGACTGTTGAAGACAGCAAACAGATACTGGAAGACGACGAGGTCGTTGTTGACAGAGAAGATCCCGAACACCCACGTGACTCCCATTAAGGGCAGCAGCACACAGATCGCCTTCAAACCAGCTCTGTAGCGGTGCAGTCAACGTCATTTGTAAGTGTCCATGAAATGGTATATTGTGGCAACATAGGCCTATGTATAAGAAACCTTGTTTTTTTCCTTGACTGGTTCCGATTTATGTTTATTCGTTTTCAATTATGTTTCACATACATTATTTCATGTCCATTTATATTCTAAATGTCATTATCTATTAAATTCTCATTTTATATTGTTTTCATAAAATATTAATTTGCAGCTCGGTATGTATACCAATGACATGTGCCGAAAATCATTTGAAATTAGGGGTGCTCTAGGATTAACTAATTAACTTAGTATATGTTCGTTTAAATGACTCAAATAATACTCTCAATCAAAGTGATTTGAATAGGTTAAAGATAGTGCTGACATACTTCCCCTTATCTTTGGCTGATTTGGTCAGCATGAAGGTTGTGCTGAACATCGTCCTCAATACGATACAGATGATCACCAGGTTTGCCTGCAACATAAGCAGACTCCAAAAATAAAGCGGACACCTTAATCTTGCACCGTCTATTCATCATCCTAACTTCCTCATCGAGAAAAGGGAATAATTGGGATCCTTTAATGTTGGACCATCTTTCATCAGCATAACTTCCTCATTGAGAAAAGGGCATAACTGGCCATGGATCCTTTAATTTTGGATCATCTGTCAACAGCATAACTTCCTCATTGAGAACAGGGAATAACTGGGATCCTTTAATTTTGGGCCATCTTTCATCAGCATAACTTTTCTCAATGAGAGAAAAAGGAATAACTGTCTTATTTTGGACAATCTTTCATCAGCATAACGTCCTTATTGAAATTCTACATTATGATATTTAATTCTGATCGTGTAATCCTAGTCGTATGAAGAAGCTCCTTACCACAATGACTAGAAGAGCCGGAGCAACGAAGGCCCACAGGAGTCCGTTGTCCAGTGATAACCAGCAACTGCAACAAAGTGAAACAGTTTATATGTATGACGTAATGGAGGAAATGCCACATATTTTATACTCTTTCTGCTCTCCCAAAGGCAGTTGTATGTTTGTGATTACGCCATGTATACATGAAAATAAACATCTCGTTACAAATACTACTTACAAATCGTGGTTTCCATAACCCTCCAGTTCTGTAACTCCGAGCGACACGCCGACGACAACCAGGGGCACACCTGGAATAAGCAATTAACATGGAGGATTAATCTAGAGCAGAGTGTAAATCTTTTAAGGATTCCAACTCGCAAAAGTGGCAATCAATTTCCTCTTCACATAACTTACTAGAGTAACTGTTAGAGAAAAAAATCAACAATTGAAAGACTATCCCGAAAAGGTTTACAAAGCAATATCCACAACAAAGCTGTTATGTAACACACAAGCATTCAGTCGATACATAGTATGTGGATTATAATATGAATATTTTAATAAATGCCTCAAAATTGACAATGTTGGATTTTTATTAGTATATATTATCTATGAAGATCGAATAATGAAGGACAAGCATCAAATGTGTGCATATGCGAGCTTAGTTATATCAATGTCTGCAAGGAGTATTACATATGTAATCTCCTCTTTACCATCAATGGACATCTATTCATTCATTTTATCACAATGAATAACAACGCCTGGATGACAGACCCACCGGTGGACACGACAAGACAGCAACAACCACTAAACACCATATATATACGTACCCCAGCTGAGTAGAAGTAGCCACAGGAGCCTGGACTTGGTGTTGAAGACGTACACGACACTGACGAGCACCTCCACCCCCTCGGCCAGCATCAGGAAGAACACCACGAGGAAGAAGTAGTGCAGCAGAGCAGAGATAGCTGTACACACGTCCTGGAGGCGATAGTCAATATACGTGTATAAAGTGAGTTGTTTGAGAGGCATTCTAGAAGTTGGTGTGATGAAGAAAACAAATATTTATGGATGATCAACTTCTTTATTAACAATAGCCACTTTATTAGCTATTGTTAATAAAGAAGTTGATCATCCATAAATATGTATCTTCTTCATGTATAACATGGTTATATTTGGAATAAAACAACCTTCAATTGTACGAATTATTGTACTTTTTCGGGCCGACCCCCTTGCGGGATTCGAACCCACACCCTCTGAAATATAATCATGTTATATTTGTTTCACTATCTAAATGGCATGTATTTCTATACTGACTATATTAATATACGTGCAGTTCATTATCATACCAAGTAACATTTGATAAAACAGAAAAATATCCCTTCCGTTGTTATATCAATGTAACGTGTCTCCGTTAGATATTCCAACCTTTAAGACTGCTTGTGGAAATGAAAATCAAACACTTTCTATCAAATGAGTTTACAATAAAGATGACGGTATATGTCAACCTTCTTAATTTTAAAAATAAAGAATTCTCACCCACACACATACATTTCTTAACAAGTTTGAAGTATATATGGCAGTATAGTATAATATACAATAGTTCAAATATATGTTAGGTTCCATTTTCTACTTAAATGTTATAGGGGTTATCTTTCATTTATCTGAACAGGAATGAATTAAAGGACATGTCCAACAAATGTTTTCATTCTTCGTCTTTAAATGTCATACATGCCTTCGTGTGTTTCTGCTCATATATATTCTTGAACCAATGACTGTATAACAGTCAGTAGACGTGAATGTACACAGGGCAACACTTGCTATCATACTATAAAGAAAGCACTGTCACCTTGTTCTCCGTCTGTGTCACTCCACCCAGGAATATGGAGTACGCAATGATGAGGGCAATACACAGGTTAATTAGAATGGTGGCTCGATCAGATTTCACGTATCTGCAAAATATATCATTTTCATTTAATTTACGAGAATAACAGTTAAATAAAGTAAACTTTTTAGTTTCAAATTTTCTCATGAAATTTGAAAGGAAATTTACAGTCGATGTAATGATTTGTAAAACTGTCAGTTAGACAAGATATAAATTTTCACTTTTATATGCATGTGACTTGCTGACTTAAGCATTCATTGAATCTTATTCACCAAGTCAAAATATCTACAAGATGGCTTAAGCAAATTGTTAAGTGCCTGATTGTATTGATATAAAGCCGGAAGTCGTACCTCCAGAGGCAGCAGTAGATGAGGATGGTGATGAGGAGGAAGAGGATGGACACCCCGCACCCCACAGCCGAGATTATACTTAGAATCTGCATGTGGGTGTCAGACTGAAATAGACAATGTTTCACCGGGGTGGTTATACAAATTTGAACTTTTTAGTTTGAACTATGTTTCAATGTACACCTCACACAGTCATTTCATACTTTGATTTTTCTTTTGGCATGGAAAAGATTTTTGGATATCTAGACTATTGGAATTAAGAAACGGTATATTGGGATTAAAACAAAGAAATGCTATGTTTTATACTTAAAATGTCTCAACGTGGTTTCCCTGGTAAAACTACTAGCATGTCATAAACGGGTGACACGCACTAATGGTCCAATGTATTGAGATGAAGATGCTGGAAATATGAGAGAACAACTGTATACCTGACTTCTGTAAGTTACGGACATGACTTAGATAATTAATATGTTTATAATCTGCCTTAAGCACCGATGGATATCTCACACAGATAGTCTGAAACCAACTACAATACCATGTCATAATCTTGATAAAGTGTCTGCGATAAAACTGAAAATAGATTTTGCCAAAATTAACTGAAAAAGATGTTGATCAAGAGTGTTAAACTGACATCGAGCAGCATGAAACTCACCACGGTGCCGGGACTCATGAGGATGGCGAAATTAGTGAGATGGTCACACTCGCATACTGTAGAGTTCTCGGAGAAACTGACCGCAACACACCCGTCAGATGACCACAGTGGACGTCGCCCATTCCTGTCATTAGATAATAGTGGAAGGTGTTTAGAATGTCTTAACGATCACAATGGGAGCCTTGAATGTTTGAGCTGTTCACACAAACTGTGGTACAGAATAGGTTTGCCTCGGCTTCATTACACATTACAAGGAGGTATTTCTGTTACAATATGTACATATTATGTTATATTTCGTTTGTTTTAATAATAAAAATACTTACAGAGGCTGGTATTTGAGATAACTGCAACTCGGGTTTGAAGAGTTTCTCTGAAAGTTATAGATACCGTGATAAAGATACATGCATATATGGAAAATTATTAATGATACTTTATGTATTTCGTGTATAGGCTCATTGATCCACGATATTTGATGTCATGTAACGGAGGAAGGGTCAATTATAATTAAAAAAAAAGTGTGAAAAATCGGTAAAGGAAGTCAAATCTACTACTGAACTCTACTACGATATCCGTATTACAAACAAGAACATTTTCTGATTAACACTTAACCAGCTGTTATATGTTAGAAGGAGACTCACGTTCCCATGCTCCAGTGTGAGGCGGACTGGTGGGGACAATGTGTCGATGCGAGGGTTCAGAGAGAAGGAGACGATCTTGGAGTTGATTACTCTCTTGATGGCGGCCCCGTCAGTCTCTACCTCCGGGCTGGAATACACAGACGGGTTGTACACATCTTGTATCATAAAGTTGATCAAGGACAAATTTGACAAATTCAAAGGGGGATAAAAAAAGTTTTTAATTAACCTTGATGATATCATCTTGTGAATAACGAATTTGATTCATTTAATTAATTTCATTTCAACTCTTATGTGAATATTATAGCAGTTGATACGTTGTCATACCAATCTAGTTAACATTCGCTGTAATGCTATACGTCCCAGTCTTGGGGACGTGTAACATTACAGCTAGCTTTAACTAGATTGTTGTCATACATGGAAGAAGAAAAATTGACAGGATAAAAAAGAGTGTGATATGATAAAAGATCAATCAAGAAAAGTACCAATGAAAATGTCATTTAAGTAAAAAAAATAAATTGATTTTTAAATATGTCTTCCTGCAGTTAGTCTCCAAGAACAAACTAAATAATAATGGATGATGAAAGTTAATTTCGGTCATAATGTGAGTTCATAATGTGACATAAAATTTAATGTTAGATAAAGGGATTGTTCCCACACTAATTAAACATGTATTGTATGTTGTAATAAAAGCTGTAGTTTAACATTCGACTATTTCCATATTACACAGGATATATCATATTGTTTGGTATGAGAAAGTCGATTTGGTTACATAATTGTGCTTTTGTGTTTATCAAACATTACCGTTTCGTTGCAGCACAATAACATTCAACCACGTTTGGTTACATTTCTGTACTATCACAATTTCGTTTCTAATTTCTTGAATTCGTCACACTGATAATTATGACTATAAACCAATGTCGGAAGATATTCATTCAGTCAACATTCACATCACACTCTAGTTTTGTTTAAAACGCGGGTGCACAACTTTTTATGTGGATATGTCTCGTTCATCCTTAGAACACATTATCGAATTGTAATTTAAAGGAATTTTAAGTTGTTATCCAGAAAATCTTCTAAATGCCCTTCAAAGATCTCTAAAGGAATTGTTTTGATTGCATTATATTTGTACTGATGGAATTGAGGAATATGTAAAGTATACCTTTCACTCTCAATGTCCTGGAGGAGTTTGTCAATACTTGCATAATAGATGACACTGTACCCCATCTTACCGTTTGCTGAAAGAGAATAGACACCACATGTGATCAGAGGATATATACACACCGGCGTTATTGAGACATTAGTGGTCATTCTGCTGTCATTTACACATTTCCTCCTTTACAAAATTAATGGTAAAGAAACAACACTTGATTTGATCGAAAAAAAAGTCAATGTCAATTGCATAGTGAATGCATTTATTGTAGCTGGCATTAAATACGTACATTTATAAAGCGTATTTGATTAGAAAATATAGGTGTGATGCAACATGTTAAAACAACAGCACTTTTTATTATACTATATCTGCTATTTGATATATATATTTATATATTTGATAAGCAATACAATACTTTCAAGCTACAGTGAAGATATTAGATATTTTCTTTGCGAACAGTGACTATATAATATACCTATTACATTATGTAAGCCTATGAGATATACTTCGTGACGTAAAAGTACTTTCGATAACATATATTGTTAAAATTATAAGTTTGTATGAAAAATAAAGGAGGGCCACTCAGTTAAACCGATGACACTCGATGAAATAAACCTTGTATCCGATACACTCAATTAATCATCCTCTATATACATCATGGTCGTTCGTTACATTTGTCTTGTTCGTTCACATTGTGCAAAATGGTCAATGACAAGTACATGCATATTATACATAGAGGTTATCATGAGAGTGTGTTTTGGGATGGTCAATATCCTGCATTAGGAATAAACATTGTATTTTGCGAGCCTTGGCGAGCAAAATACATTGTGTTTATTCCTAATGCAGGATATTTACCATCCCAAAACACACGAGCATGATAACTTCTTTATCATACAATGTCATTCTTCATTCATTTTGTGCAAAACAGCATGACAACATTAATTTCAAAGTTGAACTTTACTGTAAATACGCGTATTGATATATGCAAATGAACTGCGTGCTATTCTCACAGTAAAATGACGCCTCCTAAATTATGCTTTCAGTGAAAGTGATTGTTAATTTTGGCATGATCTTAATTTTCAATGTTTTAATACGTTTTAAAATACGTTTTTCAAATGAAAAATAATTAAGGTGAGGACAGCGAATTTGAACTCGCGTCCTTTCGTGTAATCATGAGTGTAGGGGAGTCCATCTTGAAGAGGCGAGAGTTGCTTCCCTTTCGCCCGGTTGCAAATGGCGACACACACATCACACGGAGAGCTAAACTGAATGTTAGGCAGCGAATTCTAAAATCTCCTTTACAAAAGTCACATTATGGAAGAGTGATTAACGTGGATTAACGTTCGATAAATGCATATGTAACTCAAACTGCCTTTGTTACCTGTGAGTATTTATAAAGTGTTTACTCTGTAGTTTTCGACTCGCGATGAACATGTTTTTGCGCTGCTTGATCATAATAATTGTTTCCGTAATATACATTGCACTATGTTTGTTTTGTCATTTCTCAAATTAATGTAGATCTATATGAAATGAAGACTGAAGTATGTTTATTTACATGAAGCTATTACGCTATTAATTACAACTGTTTCGGTTATTACAGGCTTTCGAAATATTAATGCTTGTGACGTCATTTTCAAAAGAAGTTCCGTCACTTGACCTCTGTAATTTGCATCTTTATCCGTATATGACCCCAACGGATACCGAAAATATCCGTTGCCTTTATCCTTCCGAGAACACCATCCATTGTATGATAAATTATTATACGTACACACAACATGTGAAACATAGTGGGAAATGTCATGCAAATTGTGTTACAATTGCAACTGTGCAACATAACGGTTAAACAGTGTTACGTGGACCAGGACTACTTACGGGTGTTCATATCAGAGCCTGGAAATTCACATGTAGTCACAATAAATAGCTTCCTTCGAGTAAACGGAAACCGTGTTCCATATGAAAAAATATTATTCCTCAAAAGTTATTAATTACTAGTACCTCATATTTATCATGCTGATAATGGTAAAGAATTATCGTTTGGTATTGTGTCGGTTGATACAGTCCTATTATCAATTTAAGCAATGCTTATACAAAGAGATGTATATAGGTAGAAAGAATATTGCGCTGTATTGATGAGAAAGAAGCGATTTCTCGAATACACTTTACTGAACGATATACTTCTGCTGTTCAATGTCTCAAGGTGTGTTAATCACACCAATATGGCATGACAATCAATGAAATAATTAGGATGGTTTACGTTTTGATGAAATTCATGGGTGGATAGAGAGGGTATATGATCTACATGGCATCCAACCATGTTTTCCCAAGTACAAATTAATGTAAACACGGTAAATGCATTCTAAAAAAAGAGAGTCAATAGTCAATAGAGTTTTGTGTTTTGGAAGCATGTTTATGTTAACATTGAAAAAATAATAAGGCCATATCTAAATTTATTTCATTTCTTCATCCGATATTTCAGTGGGGAGAATGATTATGTTCACATACCTGGTACTTCATTAGAGAATGATTCTTTATTGAGGAAGACTCTATCTTTGGAATTTTTGATCCACTGGGGGACCTTGCTTCCTTCCCCAGGAAACTCTATGTTCTGTAGATTGGCCTTCCCGTACGCCATTACTGAAACATATACACGGGGAGAGTTTGGGATGGTTGGTAAGAACAAAGGCATTGCTCAACAAACAATTGTGAACAGCATTTTGAAGTTTGTGTGATAGTACACGTCCTATGCATAACAACGTCTTTATTTGTTTCTGATTATCCACCTGAAGAAGGGAAAGAAAGTAGACGTTGCGAGGGAGAAATGCATATTAATTTATCCATAAGATGTGTCTTGTATCAAACAATTCAGTGTAGGGCCCTGAAGAGGAATACATTGAAGTACATTGATTATGGATCAAATGTGCTGTTAGAAAGAACTTTTTACCTATTCTGTCATCAAAACAATTTGAACTCCTTAGTATTAATAATAAAATCAATATTTACATCGATAGATGTGGTGAGTTTGCATTAACAACATCGATGATTTAGATCGTTGCTACAAACCAATTACTACATACGGATATTACATTATAAGTCAACTCACCGAGACGGTCAGTAGAGACGACAGTTAAACTATCGTCACTAGAGTCGTCCTGGTCTGATGCCTTGAGACTGGCCGCTTGACCCACAGAGTCGAGAGACTGCATCAGCCCTGTCACTCCCTCGCTGTCATTCTGGTGGGAGATTGGAAATACATTACATTGTTAATTGCTGTAACTGTTCTATTACTGAAACCATTGTTTTCCGTGAATATTGTCAAATAATTTGCAATAAATCAAAGGCTTTATATTTTGCAATGCTTTTAAATATAGTTACAATGACTATTAATAATTGGTTGCTGAAAGTTTCGCCACCATTTCTTTATTAATATACTGATGACATTTTTATCATATATTCCAAATTTTCAATCAGATTCTGATTATGTTACCATCTTGTCGAAACCATGCAAACCATTTCTAGCTGTGGAAAAACTTAATACAGTCTTCATCATATGACATTATATTTGATTACACCATGAACATGTGACTGATTATACCACTCACATCCTGTTCCAGATCCTCCCACTCGTCCGTGTCCACTTGCAGCATGCTGTCTGCAGTGTTGACCACATCCTGTGTACACAGACACATACTCAGTACTAGTACATGCTAAACAAGCTTCATCAGACAATAAAGCACAGCCGGTATATTACCATTAATTATTAGATAAAACAGGAGGAGAGAAGGGTCAACTAAATTTTATGATTTTTATGATCTTTCGCAAAACATATTTCACAAGATATGTTATTCCCAAAGAGATGAAACTTCTGTGCAAAACTTGAAATCACTTCCAGGTAATTTCATTATATACCTAGCATTTGCAAATTCGTTGTCAGGTGCATATTGAAACATTAAGAATGGTTTACCTCGACAAATGCTAGTTTGATTTCCTCCTTGGTCTTGGTGTCCTGGACGACCCTCTCCAAGATGTTGATAGTGAGGTTGAGATCCCCAGACACCAGGGGCTTGGACCCGGTAACGTTAGCCAGGGTGTCGATGATGTCATCCGACCCCGTCTCTTCAATACCGTCTTCTAGACGGCCCACCTGTAGTGGACGGAGACATCGGTTTATTTGGAGAACCATTTACTAACGTCATCGCCTTGAAATTAGTCGCATTAGTCGTCATCTGTTACGTCGATTTTGGCAGCTAGTTTATCTTCAGTGGTGACGACGTATTTTTAAGGAAAGGAAGATTTTTTGGATAACAACTTTGTTAATGTGATAAAACACGACGTGTCGAAGTACATTGTTAAACTCGCTCCTTCATCAATCTATACTCCGAAACGTCGTGTATTTTCACATTAAAGAAGTTTTATCAAGAAATTCTTCCTGTTCTTATGAATGTCACTTCTAAATGCCCTTCTAAGACTTACCGGTAATGTACATGTATGTTTAGTATCCTATATTTTCTTCACAATGCCTCACTTATTCAAACTTCGTTCTGAACGTTGTATATGTAACAACTTACACTTCTAAGTATAACAATACTATCATGTAGTTATATATTCGTTCCATATTTCATCATTTTGTTCCATTAATGTTAAATAAGTTCAGAATTACAACAGACGAACAACATTAAGCACCACGCTATCACACATCGTATTGGGATTACCTCATCTTGTAGTGACAGCAACGTCTGTAGTTTACACGGCGTGTATTTGGACTTCAACCATTCTCCCGAGAGGCTGCACTCTCGGCTCACAGTGCCTGAAAACGTTTTTAAAAGTTTAGATTTACAAAAAAAGTTAAAAGATGTTTCTTTACTAATGCTTACTATCTCTGTTAGAACTCTTCAATGTGCATTACCTAGGGAGCCTTCAGGACATGGCAGCTTAACTGTTTGACCAACTGGAGACGACGGCCAGACTGTCCCTTGTGGGTCCTCATCCTCTGGACAGTTTGCGATATCTGGAACCAAATTTATCTAGATGAAACATTGTCTCTAAATATCATCGCTTTGTTCTTTCTTAATGCTGCTTTACAGTCTGCTCCAACCAATAATTAATCAATTAATGTCATGACAATGAGATGTAAGATTATGCAAATGTTTACCTTTCGTACATTCATTGTGGACAATAACTTCCCAACGCAAATAATAACTCGTCCTCACCAGCAAATGTAAGCATTGCTGTATTTCGTCAGTTTTTCTGTGCTTACATAGCAGCGCGCTACTAAGTTTGCACAGAGAAGTGGATTAACTTGCAATTTATGAATTATGACCAGCGGGAAAATTGGACAAGAACTAGCATTGAACAGATTGCGAATATGTATTTTATTATTCCATTGTATAAGGTATCATGAATATGATGAAGCCTTGAATGTATTACAACACAATCTATAAGAGTTATATTTGTACATTTTGCATATAACGTCCTCAGGATGACTCACCACTGCTATCGATGTAGATATTGGATGTTTCTGATGTGTCACTCCCAGCTGTATTGGTCACCTGGCAGTAGTAGTCACTGTTAGCCCGGGCATTGGCTATAGTCAGGATCTGTTTCCTCGAGTTCACCTCGGTCACTGAGTGGATACAGCAGATGGGTTAACGGTTCATCAGTATAACAGATGCAGTAATGTCATTTGTTGAAAGCTTTGCAATGGATCATTTTCCAAATCTGCATTGCAGATACATCATATTCATGAGAGTAACTTTAATTAAATTCTTATTTCTCCCTTCTAAAATTTAAAAAAATATGTTCAATTTGGTTTCATGTGTCTCAATTTTAGAAACACATGAGGAGCAATGTTGTCCTTAATTGTATGACATTATTGGTATTTTCATGCAGATTTACAATACATACAGTGCAGGTGTGAGTTTACCTGGTGGAATTAAGATAGCTTTTCCGTCCCTGAACCACTTAAAGTCGAGTTCATTGTCTCCCCCTGACACAACAGTGCAGGTAAGCTCAACCGTCGACCCTGACTCCACGTTGTTGGTCAAAGGTCGAAGGTCAACAGTGGGTTTCTGCACCACACTCATCAGTAATGATCGACTCTTCTGTAGTTCACCATCTGATGTTGTCAGCTTACACGAGTAAGCTCCTGCCGAGGAGAAATGTGAATCATAATGATGTAAAAATTGTTTATTTTTTCCAAGAAGATGAGCTCAAGTTGCAACCAAAACATCAATAAAACAAATTTACTTCGCAAACATAAAATAACAAACTATTTAACGTGAACTTACAAATTCCAGTATGAGAAAATACTGTTTAAAATTCAACATTACCAAATCGTACATGTCCACTTCATAAGACCGGCAACGCTGTTGCTAGTCTTATCCATAAACATTAACAATACCGAACTGACGGACTGAACAGGATTTATTGTTTTAATGATTCAAGTTGGAAGATAACCTTCGTCTCTCTTCTTAACAGATCTGATGTTCAACATGGCCTCATATCCGAACACGTCTGTATCCAGCCGCGTGATGTCCTGACTGAACCTCCCAGTAGCGATGTTGTTGATCTCTATGTTGTTGAACGCCCACTTGACCAGAGGGGTCAACCCTTCACCCACCAGACGGAGTGGGCACTTCACTGTGACGTTCACCCCCTCGTTCAGAGCAGATGGGGAATCCTGGTTCAACTCGATGGATTCGATGACTGCATATTTGTCTGGAGTGAAGATAATAATTCCTTGACATTAATTTGGAACATGTTGCTACCTAAAGAAAGAAGAGTCGAAAGAAGTTACATGGAAATAGAAAGTTTATTAAGTCTTTGTAAATTCGACTTTCTATCGAAAACGATTTTAAAGGATTGTGTCTGTCGTAACAGTCACTGCATTTAATGCATACAGTCAGCCAAATGTTCCCTACAATGAAACAGTATTGATAGTATTAATGACTTTACAAATCGGACTATCGGTCTGAAGAACAATTTAAGAATTGTCACTCTTGCGGACGGAGCAACTCTACGCGACTACCTATGTTCTGCTCGTTCAGCATCTAGAATGTCATACATATACCGGGGTATTTTCTAATGTACATGTACATAGAGATTATTACCCGAGGAAGTGTGTCATATGACTTTTACGAAACGAGTGTAATTTTGTGTATTGCCCGAGCGACAGCGAGGGTTATACATAAATTTGCACAAGTTTCGTAAAAGTCATGTTACACACTTTCGAGTGTAATGATTTCTTTATTACCCATTTTATCCCATTTGAATCGCGTAAAATTAGCCAGGAAACGACCCTCTTCTCTTGCGACGGCAAGCTACAGTGACGTCACGAACAATCGGTTTATGACGCAACAGACGGGAAGTCGTGGTGAAACAATGGTTGCTAGGCAAAAGTGACATGTGCACATGTGCTCATATCAATAATATTAACTCGGTTATTTTCAACCATATGGGTAATAAATTTGTTTATGTACAATCTACTCCTTGTATCATACTTACTTCCCATTTATCGTCTCCAGAATTATTTATGTATCCCACCTGTAAATATGGTAAATGAGAGTATAACCAGACAACACTGACCTCCAGCGACGATACTGACGGCCCCCTCCACCTCGGTCCCCCCGACACTGCCCGAGTACACGGCGTCCTGTATCGTCTGTCTGGCGGCCGAGATGTTGCCCGTCTGGTTCACCGCCAACACAGCGTCCACGTACACACTGCCCTTACTGGCAAACGAAATTGAACTATATATTTTACAATCGAAACAAGAAATCTTAGCTGTTATTCAACAGATTACAGCATCTAAAATGTCTTTACTCGAAACAGATAAGATTTAAGTTTTAAGTTCTCCATTCTCGAAATGAGGTATATTTGTAAAAAAATAAGCAAAATAACAAAACTGTAACATTCTAATTTAACATTAGCATTTTCATTCCCACTGTGCAGAGAGAATTAAAAAGTAATAAATACATATAGAAGTTTAGATATACTGAGTGACGGAGAGGTATAGACGCGGATACGCCAGCCGTCTGTTCCATAAAAGTGAGCGATTATAAGCGCTCAATGAGCGCTCATTCCCTCCTGAACGACACGGAGCGATGCCTCGAGGCTTGCTCGCATTGCTACTAAGCACTAAAGTGAGCAATCGCGTTCAAGAGAGGTTTAAAAGTAATCGCTCAATAAGCGATTAATTTTAAACCTCTCTTGAACATGCCCCCGGTGTACAACAGCTCTTAATTTCCGTCATAGAAGAGTGCAATGAATGGTTATTTTCAGAAACAAAGGTATACCTTAATCCAATTATTTTCACTTGATGCAAGCCTTTGACTGGTCTTAAAACTTCCAGCAACTACAACATAAACACACGTTAGAGGCTGGAACTATTGGGGAAATTCATTAAGATTACAAATCATAAAATCAATAATGGTTTACACAAGCGGTGAAGAATAAATACTGACAAAATAGTTCATATGAATCAATCTGGATTTAATACATTAGTTGAACGGCTGTAAATAAGTATGTTTTTTAGATGATTACATCAGATTTAGCTCCAGTTGCGTAAGCTTTGAACTTGTTGGAGGCTGGGTTGATGAATTCTGGGTCCCAGGCTGTGTTTTTGTCCTTGAAACGGATTGCGATTTTAGTCAGAACTGGAAACACAAAAACAACATTTCTCATGTTTATCATCTCTCTTCATTGACATAAACAGTTTTCGCTTTCGCTGACTTGGGTTATCAGTACCAAGTATGTCAAATATTACGTTTCATGACTGAAATGTGTTAAAATGCAAAATTTCACGATCCTATATGAAGTGTCGTACCACCATAAACACAATATCAGAACAATGAATCTAGAACATGAGGAACAAAATAGACTGTTGGAAATTAATTAAGCAACACCAAAATTTATTAACAGCAAAATCATTCTAAAAAGACAAGGTGTCGGCAAAACAATTAGTGGTATAAGGTTGAGCAATCATTTAGCAGTGTTGAAACGAAAGTTAACTCAACTAACGGTTAATTGTCTTTGCATAACTCCTTTTACAATAGCTTGGTGTTTTGGTATCAAAATCCAACATCCGTTGTAAAGGAAAACGAAAGTCAATATTTGTTGCTGTAATTAGATTAGTTTCATTCTTTCAAGTGAAGTGCCGACACTATACCTACTGACCGTATAACAAAAGTCATTCATTAAAGCAGTATGAATCTTCAAACTCACAAAATCATGACGCAAATGAAGAAATACGGTCACTATTTACGGTATTGGCTTATCTAAAGCGAGAAGAAGATTGAACTCAAATAATATCCAAGTGTATACATGACAATTTTTTTATCAATTTTGACACTAAGGGACTCCACTAGTGGAGTACCTTAGCGTCAAATTTGGGGCAAATTGAAAATAAATTGACTTAAAGTATGAAACTTGGCATGAATGATCATCAGGTATGTAGATATTTGGCGGCCATTTTGGATTTAAGGTCACGTGACCAGATTCCCGCGGTCCAAAAATTTGGATCCTAGGCAAAATGACTATCTACATGCCTGATGATCATTCATGCCAAGTTTCATACTTTAAGCCAATTTTGTTCAATTGTGACATTAAGGGACTCCACTTATGTATCTGATGTCCAACAAACCTGCAGTCTCGGTGGAGAAGAAGCTGGAGCTTGCATTCCCATAGTTGGTGTCAGCGTACAGCTTCATCTGCACTCCAGTACCCGGAGTCAGCCCGGTCAGTTGTGTGTTCGTCGCCGTACTCGAGATGGTCAGCCACCGCTCCGACCCGTCTGCTGTGCCAGTCAGCGCGTAGTTGAGGAGGAAGCGTTTGACGACGTCACTGTAGTCACTACGGGTGAAGGTCCAGGCGAGGGTGACTGATGTCGTGGTGACCTCCGTCACTTTCAGGACTGGCTGGATCAGCACTGGGGACAGTCAGAGGTTCGTTATATCAGTGGCTGTTTATATTATACCAGGTTTGTATGTCACTGGGGACAGTCAGACGTTCGTTATATCAGTGGCTGTTTATATTATACCAGGTTTGTATGTCACTGGGGACAGTCAAAGGTTCGTTATATCAGTGGCTGTTTATATTATACCAGGTTTGTATGTCACTGGGGACAGTCAGAGGTTCGTTATATCAGTGGCTGTTTATATTATACCAGGTTTGTATGTCACTGAGGACAGTCAGAGGTTCGTTATATCAGTGGCTGTTTATATTATACCAGGTTTGTATGTCACTGGGGACAGTCAGACGTTCGTTATATCAGTGGCTGTTTATATTATACCAGGTTTGTATGTCACTGGGGACAGTCAAAGGTTCGTTATATCAGTGGCTGTTTATATTATACCAGGTTTGTATGTCACTGGGGACAGTCAAAGGTTCGTTATATCAGTGGCTGTTTATGTTATACCAGATTTGTATGTCACTGGGGACAGTCAGAGGTTCGTTATTTCAGTGGCTGTTTATATTTTACCAGGTTTGTATGTCACTTGGGACAGTTGGAGGTTCATTATATCAGTGACTGTTTATATTATACCAGGTTTGTATGTCACTGGGGACGGTCAGAGGTTCGTTAAATCAGTGGCTGTTTATATTATACCAGGTTTATATGTCACTGGGGACAGTCAGAGGTTCGTTATATCAGTGGCTGTTTATATTATACCAGGTTTGTATGTCACTGGGGACGGTCAGAGGTTCGTTAAATCATTGGCTGTTTATATTTTACCAGGTTTGTATGTCACTGGGGACAGTCAGAGGTTCGTTATATCAGTGGCTGTTTATATTATACCAGGTTTGTATGTCGCTGGGGACATTCAGAGGTTCGTTATATCAGTGACTGTTTATATTATACCAGGTTTGTATGTCACTGGGGACGGTCAGAGGTTCGTTAAATCAGTGGCTGTTTATATTATACCAGGTTTGTATGTCACTGGGGACAGTCAAAGGTTCGTTATATCAGTGACTGTTTATATTATACCAGGTTGATATGTCACTTGGGACAGTCAATGGTTCGTTATATCAGTGGCTGTTTATATTTTACCAGGTTTGTATGTCACTGGGGACAGTCAGAGGTTCGTTATATCAGTGACTGTTTTGTTATACCAGGTTTGTATGTCACTGGGGACGGTCAGAGGTTCGTTAAATTATTGGCTGTTTATATTATACTTGATTTTGTATGGCACTGTATGCCTCTTTCACAAATCGTCGAGGTGATCATAAACAATAGTTATTTAAAGTATTATTTCAGAATGGCAATGAAGTTAATGTTAATTGTTAATTGATTATAAAAGAAATACCTTGTCAGTACTATATGTTATGAAATATTAATGTGTCAACGAACGGGAGACTTAGCCTGGAAATCATAAGAAAGAAATTGCAAATTAAAAAGCTATTATTTTAACAATGTCCCTTTAATCAAATGTGCATTCAATAATTTTTCAACACAAAGCGTATTAACTAACATGGTGTTTTTTCCCATTGCCTTTTCGCATAGCTTGAGAGAAAGATGCATATAACAGCATTAGACACATATATTCACTTCAATTTCTTATTGTTTTCCAAGATTCAACACACTTCATTGTTAAAACCTTCAAACATGTCTGACTTACTGTTAACGTAGATGATGACAGTGACCTGAATACTAAGACCTCCATCGCCCACGTTCACCTTCAGCACATGTGTGTCGGTCGTCAAAGGGAGATTACTCTTAATGGTTATCAAACCATCAGCATCGACACCAAAATAGTTATCTGGGAAAATGAATCAATGTTACTGAATATTATTAATATACATTATCAATACATCGAATTAAAACGAAAAAATCAGTAAGATCAAATTTTACACTAGAAAAACTACAATAAATTCATTGCATCTGTTCACTATCTAAATGGTATGTATTTCCGTTTTCATGGAATAGTGAAAATAGTTAAATGATAAATTATTATTGTCCTCCTTAAAATGGTAATACATTGGAAAGTAACACATACTGTCAAGGCTGTATACAATGGCCTTGTATTTGTCCTGCACGTTGCTGTCAGTGCACTGAAGTGTTGCTATAAGAGTGCTGATACTGTCGTCAACGTTGATGTTCTTCTCGGACACCTCCTGACACTGAGGCTCCAGGTTCACTTCCTGTATGTTGACCTTCACCTTCACGGTTGACTGGAGCGCCGACCGATCATCTGTTGCCTGCACGTCAGAGAAAAAGCGGTTGTGCCATACAACTTTTAAATTTCTTGAGAATGTACTTAACATAACACTGACCTGATAAATATATTAAAGTGCAAAATTACCAGTCTTGGGAGCTGCGCCAACGTCTATAAGAGGGGTACTGAATGTAAAATTAGCTTAACTATCGATTGTTGGATCTCGATTTTGTCGAAGCGAAATGGTCGTGTGGTAAGCTGCTGGTACGGTCAGAGCTGGCGATAGTCGCCTTACTCTGAGACTGTCTGAGACTGTCCGAGACTGTGGATTCTGTGTATGGAAGCTACCTGGACAGTGAGAGTCAGGGTGAAGATCCGAGACTGCACTAGCTCCGACAAGTCCTTGGCTGGTTTGATGTCCCCTGTAGTCGGCTCTATACTGATGTAGCTGCTAGTGCTGCTGGGGGTGTAGTCTGGGAACACGGATTATGTTTGAAATACAATGTAGATAGCTAATGTCTAGCACTAACGTGGTTTCGAAAAAGGCACTCTCCTAGACTTAGCATAGCGTTAACTTAGCATAGCATTACCGTTGTTATCTTGAAGAGACTTCAACTTCACAATGTTAACATTGTTATCGTATAGGGGTTTCAACTTCACGCTGTTAACATTGATTTCTTTTAGGAACCTTAACTTCACATAGTTGATATTGTTATCATGTAGGGACTTCAACTTCACAATGTTAACATTGTCAGCTTAACACTGTTAGGTACTTCAAATTGACAAAGTTAAGACAGTTATCTTGTAAGGACTTCAGCTTCACACAATTAACATAGTCATCATGAAAGGGCTTTACATTAGTTGTTATGATAATTTAATTCAATTCGACTTAAAATGTATTAAAGTGACATGAAATAACACCACTTACGCAGGATTTATCGAAGTTGAAACATGTTGTGACAATGACCTTGATTCCACACGACTACCAACACACACCCTACCTAGTATAGTATACGATATAGTTCCAGCGAACTCCCCGGCAGTTACAGCAGTGACCTTCAGCTGTGTCTCGCCGACACCGGCAGATTCGGACACGTTCACTTCGTACTTCTGCTGGTCGAAGTTGGGGGTTGATCTCTGATAGACAACATCGATGAAAACGTTCACTGTGGCAGGCTCCAGCCCATTGTCTACCACAACGTTCAACTATAGACAGGGAAATATACGTTTAAAATATTATTCAGAAAAGGTAGAATCTATGAAAAGATTATTGTATCATAATAATTATATTAACGAATACATTTGTTTAAACATAACGTCATATAGTTTATCATTGACTGTGTCTGCTGCCAAGTACTTGATACTTGTAAAGGTATTTGCTAGTAAAACAAGCCTTTTTCTAATATCTAAATCAAAAGATGGAATTTGTTTAATATCAACGCCCTTGCCACATATAACTTTATACTATTAATTCCAATATACAATAAAACATAATATAAAATTTCATAACAACATTCCGCCCCTGGAACACAATTTATCAGAATATCCCAATTGATTGAAAAGTAATAAAATAAAACATGCTGTTTTAAAGGGGCAGTAGCACGTTTTTTTCGCTCAAATAAGTTGATGAAATGTATTTGAAAAATAATTTCACCAATTGTAAAACATCATTCTCTCTTCGGGAAATAAAGTTTAAAATGAGTGTACATGTTTCGGTAAAGCCATGGGAAACATTTTTGTAATACAAAATAATAAATTGTGTTCACAATAAAATGGCCGCCATGCAATTTTTACTTTATACGCAACATAGTTTTTACCACTACAGATAATTGGTTTGTGTAATAAGATGTTTTACCCTCTTAAGTTAGTTTAAATGACTATCATTATAAATGGGAAATTTGAAAAAATAAATTTTGCAAAAAACGTGCTACTGCCCCTTTAAAAAGGACACTCTAACAAACCTCATAGGAACCACCAATGGTTTTGGTGTAACACAGCTTGTATACCCCGGAGTCCCCTGTTAGATCGAACCCCTGTGTGTAGTTGCCGCTCTCAGTGTAGGTGATGGTGCTAGAATCATCGGCTACTGGATCCACACAGTTCAGGGTGATGTCCACACAGCTGTTGATGACCCACACTGGGGGTGGCTCCTGGATCGGGGTGCACTCCACACTCACAGTCCCTGGGGGGAAATACATAGTCAGACTTTAATAACTAGCACGAAAACACTCGTCACGGGGGATGTGCCAGGTACTCAGATCATTACGTACTGAGATTATACACTAGGATTACGCCATAAAATTATTGCTTTCTAATTGCCTCTTTTATGAATCGTAAAGTCTTTGAAAGTCAATTAGATTAGAAATGTTGTCACGGTGTATTATTACCAAAGTATTTCCTATTAATCAGTTGTTGTCTCTCTTTGCAGATGTTGTATAAATTCACCTGTGACTAACTAGTAAAGTGAACTCACTGTTGACATTAACCAGGACATCGACGACATGCTTCAAGGAGCTGTTCTCTCCGTCTACTGCCACTGCCTTGAATTGCAGGGTGTCCTCAACACGGGGCAGCCTGGTGAGGGTCCAGATCTCCCCTACAGAAGTGATACTGAAATACTCTGCAACAGATTGGCAAAAGTTGTAGGTAAGGAAATAAGTGGCGTGTTATATTGTCAAGTAGTGCAACGAAGTGTATTAATTTCAAGAAGTTATTAAATAGTAGAATATGTTGAAGAATCTATACTTTTCATAATGGCAATCCTAAGGACGTAATACCCAGTTTGTTTCCTCTCAACAAACCTATTTTCTACTTGCAGATACGACCATGTGAAATGTCGATTCAGTATTTTATGAAAAAGATAAGTTTGAGGTCTGAGCAATTTGATATCACCTTTATTCGTTCCATCCAACGTGTAGACTATTTCCCTCTTCGCCGCGTCGTAGTCGTCGTTGGTGCAGAACAAGGAGTCAAGTTTTGTGTTTACTTCCGTTTTCAGACTGAGGTCGAAGGTGAGAGAGGTCACGTTGCAGGTAGGTGCTTCATTCACGTCAGTAATATTGATTGTGAAGTCAACAGAGGCCGAAAGACCTTGACCATCGAAAATCTGAAACATAACACAGTTTTTAATCATTATGTAATATCAACGAAAAACATTTTTGATATTTTTCACCATTAAAATGGCATGGCGTTTGGTGAGCTAAGCTGATGTGTAACAGAACACAAGGACAAGAAACAAACATTTGGCTAAAATAGCATTAACACTCAAGCCGTAGGTAGCGGCATAAGACGCCACCGCGTACGTAAGTAATACTTACTACTATAGTTTCCGAGTTGTACCGTTTTTAAAAAGTGTCCTTGTGTCAGATATTAGGACGCTTTCGCCAAAAAGAGTCCTGATATTGATAATGAAAACAGCACACTTTTATGGTTGTAATTAAATGCAATTATTGATATTGAAAATGTAAATCTATCAGAGCAACATCAATATATTTGTTTAAAAACCTCTGACCTGTATTGTGAAGATGTAGATGAGCGACACGTCAAGAGTTCCATTGACGAAGAATTCTCCGAAAGAGTAGGCAAGCGGGATGTCGGTGGATTCCACTCGAGTGTCATTATCCTTCCACTGATACGATCCTGTGGACATCAATAACCGTGTGAGCAGCCAGCAGACCTTTCATTGTATTAGTTACCCTACACTACCATACCTACAGTTGTACTGCCAGCAACATCTTTTGCATATGCACGTTCCGGCTATTATTGGCAACAATGATGATTTTGCCTACAGACTTGTGTCACTCTCATATTCATGACCATTCTTTTTCAAGGAACGCAATATTTCTTTTGTAGTTTATTTATAAGCTTTACAGAATTTATTTCTAGTACTGAAGACGTTGAGTTATATGCTGAATTATCGGGATGTACAATAAAAGATATTTGGTGCTAGTAAACTTTTCGAAAATATATTTTGGAATGCATGAAATACCTTGTTTCATTGATTCTATTTAACATGCAGGCAGCTATTTTAAATAATGACAACTTTTGTTTCAGGAACGTTCACGGTCATTATACATTTGCCCCTTACCAACCTACATTGTGACCTCAATCAAAGTAATCAATGAAGCAGGGCGAGAAACACCTGATGTAAATAATCTGAATGTGCGATCACTTATTGACTTTAATGAAAATGTTTTCTTATTCCAGTAACTTAACCAGCAACTCCAATAATGCTTTGTTTCTACTATCACTAGATGGTAAACTCAATATATCCTTGGAGTTCTTATTCCAGTAACTTATAACCAGGAGCTCCAATACTGCTTTGTTTCTACTATCACTGGATGGTTGACTTCATATATCCTTACCGATATCAGCCACATTTGTGAACTGGAAGTTTGGCGTCTTCACGTCCGGATCTTTTGCTTGAATCAACAACAATCCGTCCCATGTCTCTGGACTCGGATCAAACTCCCTGTCATCCACATGCTCAAACACAGCGAATGTGGTCTTTATTGGAGTATTCTCGGGCAGTTCCCAGTAGTAAGAATCTTTTTGGAAAAAGGGTGGCTCGTTTATATCCGTCACTGTAACGTCCCAGGTGATGAGAACACTGCCCAGACCATTGGTGACACTGGTTACAACCTTTGAGATAATAGCATAGCTTCAGTGAATAATAATGGCAAATTATCATTATTCACAACAAGTATCAATATGAATCAATTTTCTAAAAGATGTGTAAGACTCTATTAAATGGAATAAAGGAACACATTGTCATGAGATATTACAAGCAGACAAAAGTCAAATTGAGACTATTCAAAAAACATTATTTCCCTATCTCTAATTTCAATTGCATTGCGGTCAATAAAATGTGATTATTATTATTAATCAAAAGTTTTTTTTAAATATATCAGTTTATTGAAATCACATTCGCCATTATCCAACAAATTCTAAACTCTTCCAAATCCCACCTGGTAAGTGCCAATGTCATCTTTAAATCCATCTTGAGTACAAATCCTGAGAGAGATGGAGGATTCCTCGTCTTCAGGGTTCACTCTTATGTTGTCGGTAAGACTGCTACTGGCGATGGAGTAAGTGGGTGCTGTCTGTACAGGACTGGTGCACTTCACCTTGCCAACCGCGCACCCGGGCACGTCGGTATCCAAGAAATTAATATCCATGCTTGTCGCGTTACACGAGGGCGGGAAGTCCTCTGTAATTAACATGAACAAAACGAGGATACAAACGTGAAATTTGAACGCAGTTGTGCAACAGAATTTGTCCATGGCCGATATGCGATTTAATTTTAGATGCATGGACTCTGTTCAGTGTTGTCATCTTGTAAGATTTATTTGAAGAGATTTGTAAACAACTAGGGTGCATATGTTCATAAGATTTATAAGGAAATGTTCCAGGAACAGTTTTTACCTACTGCGGAATTAATCACAATATTGATTTGTGCTGCAACACATCGCGCATACTAGCATTTCTAAGTGTTTGAGCTGGGTAAGGTTTATTCAAGGCGAAATGTAAACAAATGGAACTCGATATTCTGACAAGATTTATAATACTTACTGTTGTATAAAATAGTGACAGTGATATTGATCGAGGGCCCTGCGGTGTCCCCCTCGCCCCCGTTACTGACAGTTACTGTGTACACTAGGTCGCCCTCGTCATAGGGGATCGTGTCCAGTAACGTAATGGTTCCATCATCGGCAATCGCAATGAGAACTAGAAACAAATAACCTGCATAAAAACGACTGATAGAAACAACAATTCAAGCATAAACCTATTTAATTTGATATCATAATTCATAATATTCTTATATGAAAACTGGTTAAACGATTGTAAAGGTGCTTCCAAATAGTCTTTCATTTAAACATTGCCATCACGCATTTTTAATCTTATCAATACTCTTGAAAGCGTCGTTAAACCCCAAATCACCTCTCCTCGCCTTATTTAATAAAAATAAAAATGTGACCATGTGAAAACCAAAAAGATAAATAATAAAGAATATACGTGAGTATAAAACCTAAGCTATATTCAATGACGCGTCATTTCCATATATGATTATGTGAGCTCACCCGGGTCTGGTCTGACGGTGTACGAGATGGTTTTGTAGGCAGGGGTTACGTCACTGTCCCAGCACACCAGGTTACCAATGACAAAGCCAGGTTCAGCTGTGGCGTTAACAGAGAAGTCTTCAGGTACCTCGCATTGTGGCGGCTGGTTGACGTCCTCCACTGTGATGGTCAAGCTGATGCTGGCAGACAGTCCTCCTCCATCTGTAGCCTGCAGTACACCAGGTATGATAGAGGTTCACAAACTCATACACTAGACCTTAGGTCTCTGGGAAAACAGATATTAATTTAACTATATTGCATTATGTGTTAAATATTATCTACGTTTTATTAAAATAATTTATTTTACAGAAAGTCCGAGGGTCTTGATTCAAAACTGTAATATAAATGTATTAACAAGAGGTTTTACACATGCGTATACAGTGGTTGGTGTAATTATAGTTTGAATAAGCTATATCATGTAAAGACGGTGTTCTTTCCAGACATCAGGGCCAGACTTGTCGATTCATTAACACTATAAATACATACATCTTCAAGAACTTTTAAACATCAGCTTTCAATGTGTAGCATTTAACCAAATAATCCCTCATTTCTCAGGCAGCGCCAGTGAGCAAGACAACAGTCCTAATCAAGTATGTTATTGCATGTATGCATCTCATAAGAAACAATATTTCTACTGATTTCTACTTACCGTGACTGTGTAGACATAGGTACTCTGTTTGGTAGCATTCAGAGTCTTGGCCACCTCTATTTGACCATTGTCCTGCAGCTGGAAGTCACTGGATCCGCTCATCGCAGGGTCGGCAGCTGTGGTCAAATAGAATTTTCTGATTCAAACTGTTTCAGAGGAGCAATACCCCATATACTGACACCATGCTCTTCCCCCCAACTATGTATATAAGTACATTTTTAACCATTTCTTGTCACCCGGCAGTTTGTCAGCAAACTCTCTCAGTTTCCTCTACTGAAGTCAATACGAAACTCTACAAAGGGACGTGGCATCTTACACCAGAACCCGCCGGTAGTGTAAATATCAATACACTAGATACTGTGCATAATGTGACATACATGTGCAAGCTGAGCAATTTTTACCAGTCTCTCTCGTTCCTTATTGCATGTAGGACGAGCTATTTATTTACCTTCAAACGCGTACGTAAGATCTCCATTGCTTCCCGGGTCCTGGTCAGTGATATTGAGATGGACAACTACATCTGCTACTGAGGCTGTCTCTGTGACTGTAACACCTTCTGTAGGGATGTTGTTGATCACAGGGGGGTCATTGATATCTGTTACCACTACAGACACAGTGACTATCCTAGACAGGTGACTGTTGGACACATTCATGTTGGCCTGCAATATGACATAGCAAAATTGGTTGATCATTCACAACTTTAATAATATAATATATTATAATATTGCTTGAGTCATTATTACTGAAATTCATCATGACATTCAACTTATATGTAACTTCCAAATAGAATTACTTTTTTGAAACGTAAATGAAGTGAAAACAAGCAGCCATTATCCCAGTACACGTGCACTATGTAATAAATCAACACCAAAATGTAATCATAACTTATGGATGTGACATTTTGTCTCTTCAAAATGGTGTTTTTCTAGTTATCAGTTATTTCGGCATTACCTTATATGTTCCAGGTTGTCCATCCAAACTCACAGAGATACACATAGTTATATATGGTAGCAACGTTGTATCAGATTCCTGTAAATTGAAGGAAGACACCAATGACTTGAATCCTTCATCAGGTGAAATGTCCATAAGGTCAAAGTTCAGTCCCTCAGAGGTCGGGTCAGTGCAGGTGTGGGTCAGGTTGAAACAAGATGCATCATCTGTTTTCTCAGATATCTCAAGCTGAAAGTCTGTTTCAGTGCAAATTGGTTTCTTATCTGAAATGCAAAATATATCGTCATCATGAACATATATATGAAATAATGCCCGCATATTCTTTAAAATGCAAATAACTGTACTATATAGGTATATACATGTTAATTCCTCTGCATTCATATTGCAGCAATCTACGTCACAACAAAGTGGTATACATTATTTCGTCTTGCTTCTAGGGACAAACAAGCATTGCAACTTTTGTGAATTACTGTCAAATACGAATATTCATGCATATTGACTCAATGGACTAGGGATGTAAAATACAAAATTATGACATACATCATGTATTTTAAGTGCTTTAAAACACGCTTGTTATTATAAACAAAAGTAGCAATGTAAGTCCACCTACCTATAAAGGTGACAGTTACATCCAGATCAACACTGAGAGGGGGAGTGCCCTGGTCGGCCACGGTCACCGTGAAGGAGGTGGATGGGGTAACTGCCACGCTGACACCGTCAAGGGGCTGTAGGAGGAGCAGGTCCCTACTGCTGGGGTCGGAGAAACCGAAGTAACCTGGAAGAAACAAGTCGTGCAGATATAGTTATTCTTCTTTGTGAACTAACATGTTTCTTCTGAAGAAACAATTCATTGAATATAATTCGCTACTGGTGCTACTGGGTCTCAATTAAAAGTTACATGCAAGAAAAACTTTGTAACACAATGGCGACAGGTCCATATACACAAAACGATTGCAATTCTTCAGTTGATAAATCTTTACAGATATTAAGATGAAGGACGGAGACACGATAACACGTCTGAAGGACGTCATCAGTTTCCAGTTCCAGTATAATTCAATCTAGCACACTTACAGTCATTCTCTTCACACAGAGACTTCAAGCGAAAAACAACAGAGGTTAGGATCGGAAATCTGAAGGGAGTAACCTCTGTGGGAAGAGAATGACTTACAGTATATTTGTGTTATCTCACATGTTTTCTTACACATGTCTGTTTCTCGTTTCATTCCGGAAAATACGTTATGCTCTTTTCGAATTTATTGAAAATGAATATCCAAACATACAAAGTTCCTGACATGAATATTTTTATGTTAATGGTTACGACCTGAATACAGTACTATATGGTAACAAGGCCCTGTCAAATCATATTAATGCACAAATAATCCAGTATGTTCATAAGTTCATTTCTCTTAGCAAACGCTTCTCGTGAATATCTCTTAAAATGATGTTGTATTTTTCTACTTCAATGTACATGATGATGGTATTGATGATGTAATTATCCTGTTGTATTGTTCTTTTGGGGCGAGACATTTACATAGGGGAAACCATGTTTGTTGGATGTTTGTACATGACTAAATATTGTTTAAACCAAACCACATGAATATAATTTCATCAAAACGTTTATCAGATGCAGTGGTCATTTTACCTCTTAAATATATACCTTATGATCCTTTCAAAATTTAATAACATAACATCAATATGAGTTCATCAAAATTAGATGGAGATGTTCATTTTAACTTTTAACCATCCTACCGGCAAAATCAGAAGACAGTCCACTGAGAGTGTATGATAGTTGTTTATTTCCACTCTCCAAGTCAGTATCAAAACAGTCTATGGTGACAAGAGGCTGGTTAACAGTCGAGGTAAGGTCTGCCTCCAAGTTGACAACGCTGGTCACATAGTTACACTGGGGGGTTTCATTCACATCCGTCACCATCAGTGTGAAGTTGGCGCTGTCACTCTCTCCTTCTGGGTCGCTCACCTTCAAACATAGTGCCATGAAGATTTTTTCAACTTGAGGATGTTCGCTCCTCAAATTTATAGTATTAAACTTTTTTTCTAACTTATATTTTTTAAAAGATCAAAGTATATGATTGAAAAATCAGCATTAAAAAATAGGGGGGTAGTGTGGGTTTTTTCGAGATATGACGCCTGTAAGATTGTGGGGTGAAGCACAATTTTAACATGGGAGTCTCTGGGAAAATGAGAAAAACTCTGCTAAAAACTTTAAAATACTACATTTCTAGTATTAAACTTGTTTTTCCTTTTTTGATTTGTTACAAAGTTCATGTTCCCCTACCGAAATCGATGGAAAAAATATATATGGTAGTGTGCGTTTTTTTAAGCTTTCACACAAAATGTACCTGAAAATCCCTCCTTTTTAATTAGTCAAATTTAGGCCATTTATACTGTTTAAGCACTTATTAGAGGTTTTAAGGTCACATTTTCTTTATTTCATTTGTTTTTTAATTGTATGTAGATGATGTAGAATATCATGAAGTAAATAAAAATGACAAAAAATCTTTACTTCATCATATTTCATTTTTGAAGTTCAACAGGAAGGAGCGAACATCCTTAGGAGGAATATATGAACATGTCCCTGAACATGTGCAGGGTTTGTGGACATTTATTTTCATAGTATCAAACTAACATGAATTTTATTCTCTTATATAAAACAAAAGAAGATTTTTCTTCAGAAAAAGTCCTCGAATATATTTTTTCTATGGATCTCCAATAAACAATGTATGTAGCATAAATCATTATCAAAAGAGGGCAACGAAATTAGAAGCTACATTCATATTTGCATAAATGTTTATTATTCAACAACATCATTTTCATTGGTTGACAGTCATTGGCAGTGAGTACTAAATGTACATAAATCAAAATTTGTCAAATCATGATTCATAAATGTATCTTAAAATAAGTGATAAAACATATCAAAATGCTTGAAACTTGTTCACAATATCGTTTCTGACAAGTGGCACATACTGTTCTCTAGGTGACTTACAGAAACAGTGAGAAGGTAGGAGGAGACGAGTGTAGCGTTGAGCTTTGCTGATGTGGTGAGTACCCCAGCGGAGGAGATAGAGAAGGTGGTTAAAGCACTGGGGTCTACAGCATCTGGAACAGAGAGGGGGTTGTGGACACGACTTCTCATCAAACCGGATATCTTAGAGACATGTTCGCATCTTAAAGGGGCTGTATCACGTTTTTTGCAGATTTTATTTTTTCAAATTTCTCATTTATAATGACAGTTTATGTTATTTATATTTACTTTAGAGGGTAAAACATCTTATTACACAAACCAATTATCCGTAGTGGTAATAACGGGGTTGCGTATAAAGCAAAAATTGCATGGCGGCCTTTTTATTGTGAACACATTATATTTTTCGAATGATAAAAACTATTCCCATGGCTTTACGGAACCGTGTACACTCATTTTTAACTTGATTTTCCGATGAGAGAAAGGTGTTTTACTGTTGGTGAGATTACTTTTCAAATACATTTCATTGACCTATTTCAGTGAAAAAAACGTGCTACTGTCCCTTTTATTTGGCTTCTTGACAAAGTCCATTATCGTGTTTATTTATTCCCGGTTCGTGCGATTTCATTAAATTGACATGATGAGGAGTAACTAAGTAGTAGATTTATTTTACATAGATATATCAAAGAGGAATGTAAGGAATTACTGTAAGATGTTTACAAGAGATAATTACAAGGTTGGTGCTTTCAGTGTGTGATTTTTTATTATATACTAGTAACGCACAATTTTACTGTGAACATATGGATATAAGATGACAATTGTTATTAATAATTTACGAACAGACCCCAAAAACATAACTCTTACACACAACATAGATAACAAAACAAACGTTATACTGATAAAATGTATGTACATACCAGCGTTCTTAGGACTGTATTTCAAATGATTGCCATTGTACGATAATGACTTCATGGCCGCATGCTAATATTTGTATGTTTGATAAGAAACAAGCTTACCTAGGACAGAGAAGTCGAGATTATCATTGGACTCGACATCACTGGCAGTGAACGTGTAGAGGTTGTCCCCCGGGTCTGCCGTCTCCAGGACAGTGGTGAAGTCTTCAGAGAGAGTAAGCACCGGGGGCATGTTGATCAGTGTTATGGTGAAGTCGTGTGATACTGTGCCGTGCACGTTGGAGACGTCAACTGTAACCTGCGATACATACATCCTTATAACACATTGGTGAAACATAACCCGTGTAATATATTCCATATTTGCACATGTGCACTCACCACTTTTACCCACCAATCATCTCATTTTGCTCAAGTTACCCTTTCTTACCGTCTGTGACATCATTAGATGATTGAACGCAATGTCACTGAAGAGCAGTGTCGACCAGGCAGTATGACGGTTATTGTAACGTCATTAAAAAAGAGAAAGGCAATAAGGACATGTTTACGTTCAAAATGGTGTCTGTACATAGGACACGTACATACTGATGTATAATACTCGCTCTAGCGGGAAACATGTACACCCATATCATCAATTTCGATAGTACAGGTACGTTGGTCATTTTAAATCACAGGGGTTCGAATCTCTGTTTTGACAATATTTTCAAAATTCAAAATCTAGATTTTTACAATCTTATACTGTTTATATAACACTTATATCAATAGCGGGGATATTTATCTCAAATCTTTATTTCTTGACCGATTTCGCTCAGATTTGGAATATAAGCTCACCATATCGTATATAAACAGTATATGATTGCAAAAATCTAGATTGTGAATTTTGAAAATATTGTCAAACCAGCGATTCGAACCCCTGTGTTTTAAATGCAGAGCTTATGTCTACTATGAGCAAACTAAATGAGCACTAATCTGAACTTACCATTGATGGAAAGGTGGCGGCCACGTAGACGTTGTCCAGAATGATATTGACAGAGAAGGTAACAGATCCATCGTCTCCGACATTTTTAGTTGAATCAGCATTGAAGAAGTTGTCTTGAGCTGCGTCGGCGATATCCAAGTTGATATCGTCTTCATTCTCGCCCTCTGACACACAGGAGAAGATGGCGTACACGGTCCCCGTCGTATCGTTCTGTCGCACCGTCAGTGTGCTGCTCGCTATCGTACAAGACGGCTTCCTGCCTGAAGACGGAAGTATGCAAAATGTTATAGTGTTCTTTGTCGGTGTCATCTAAAAATATTTTTAATTTTATTTCAAATGTCGTGTTTGTGTTCAGTACCTGCTCCAATTGTAATGTTGAATGAATCCTTTATTGAGTATATAGATGTGGCCTCCACGCCGATCTCATATCTGCCAACTGGGGTAGAGGGACCGAGGCTCACTGTTCCTGCACTGTCTATGCTCACCGCGATGCCCTCGTCTGAAATAATTGGACAGGAATGAAGGAATGAATGAATGAAGGATCATATTAGTTTTTAATTTGAAGTCCTAAATAGTTCACTTTATATATTTATTGACGTAATTGCATGTAACTGTTGAAAAACTTTTATAAAAATCAAATTATATTATAAAATCGGGTCAACAAACAGGACAATAGTAGGAATTAAAGGCAAAACTAGAGTCAACATAATCAATATTTCTATCATAATTATCCAGTTTCCTCGGGAAATGTTTATTTCGGAACTGCCCTGAAGGAACATGATTCATCGTAATACATGTAGGCTTATACGTCATTGAGTAGAGAAGATTTGTAAAACGACACGCCACGCCTGTAAGTATAAATGTCTACTTCATATGTTGAAACATGAATATAATACTCAATATTCCAAATGTGCCATTCGTTAATTTCCGGGGAAAAAAACAATACAACAGTTCGTAAATGATTTTCTGCAGGGAATCTCCGGACTGTCTGGCTCGATCAAAGTAATATTTTAACATCAGTTCAATGCCGGAAGACGTCGTTGATGTCACATGTTTTAAAGAGTTATTTCATTGAGTAGAATATCACTAACAGTTCAGTGTTGTATTTCAACGATGACAATATAATAAATCAAGCAACTCTGTACACCTACCCCCTGTGGTGGTGTATGTGAGTGTGTTGTCAGCAGAGGACTGACAGGTGAAGCCTGTAGCGGTGTCAGAGGGGTCGTCCACGTCCAGGTAAATAACGGGGGACACAACTGTACAGGTAACTGCGTCCTTCACTAGCACGACAGAGAATACCTTCTCGGCAGTTAACACCGGGTTGCCGTCATCTGACACCTGCAACATGGAATAGACTTTAATATTTTTATGAATTTATAATATAAATGTTAATGTAAATTACAATGTTAAACTCAACATATATAACTAATTGTAATTAACGAAATAAGAATAAGTGCTGTATAAGTTACGGAATTAGGGAAAGAGAAGTGTTGTTGTGGAAGCAGAAATTAAGGTTTAACTTAACAAGGAATACATAACAATTAACGATATAGTTTACATCAATGTAAAACTTTCTCCTTGTATACATGTTTTTCTCGTTGTACGTTCATGACAAAAGGATAGATTTTCAAAGAAATGGGAAATCCATCAATACCATTATCTGGGCTCCGTTCCATAACAGCGAGCGCTTATAATCGCTCATTGATTGTTCAATGTAGCGCTCAAGTAGCGCTCATTCTTTCTTGAACGACACGGTGCAAATTCCACGAAGTTTGCTCCTCTTGCTACGTAGCGCTACATTGAGCATAGCGTTCAAGAGAGTTTTTAAAGTAAACGCTAATTGAACGATTACTTTGAAATCTCTCTTGAACACGGCCCTGGCGTGTTGTAGAGAAAAAACATCAAATTGAAGCGTACATAAAATCCTATAAAATACAACCTTTCTCAAAAGTAGCGTAAAACGTTGTTGATCATTAACAGATTGAAATAAGCCTTATTTGCCTGCATTTACACTTACACTGACAGTGAGACTGATATCTGACACGTTTGTTACAGCTCCTTTATTCACTGTGTATGTGATGGCCGGCAACGTCGCATCTCCCACGGAGAAGTCACCGGCGAAAGAAGATGGGTCCACAGCTGAAGTGGAGTAAAAGATTAATCATTCATTAGTCGTTCAAGTAACGCTTGGAGTCGTTACTGCCAGGAATGATGATATGTAACGTTTTTCAAATATCTCGGCAGACAAGTGACATCTCTATATTTGCCTGTAAGTTTCCACCCCATCATATTTAAAATACTGACATTAGCGTTATCGTTGTACACGATCGTATTGTCTTGGCAAGGTTTATACGATAACATTAAACTCCTTCAAACGGAGCCGTTTATCTGTCCAATCAGTGTCTGTGGTGAGACAAGGTACCAGCACACTGTACTTCATTTCTCATCAGAGAGACACACGAAGAATACCCTCCCGACATATACCAATATTACCAGATATTCTCAAAGACGGTCAATATTATTTGTTTTGGTAATCGAAAACAACGTGAAGGGCATCAGTGACAAAAACAACAGTCCTTATGTTACACGTTTTCAATACCATGTGAAATACTTAAACCTAAAGGAAATCTCAAAACTGTTTATAGATTGACAGTATAACTGTATCATATTGTCCATAAGACTTTCTAATTCAGGATATAAATACAGCTCGGAGGAACGCACCTGTTATAGACACTGCCTGTATGTTGTCGGGCTCAGTAGAGACCGGCACTTGAATCATCACCACGGCGTCAGTCACGCTCTCTAGGTCTATAAGTCTGGGGACCATGTCCTCCCCAAACGTGGGCACCTCGTTGAAGATGACACAGGCCTCGGTTTCATCAAACTGGGCAGGATCGGAACCTATCTCAGTCGCAGTGACGGTGAACTAAGGGCATAGGGAAAATATTTCAAACATCTTTTTAAAATCTTTATTTTCTAAAAGTTTTTTTTAAAATTTAGTTTGTACATGTATGATCTCATCATATCTATAAAGCAATACATGAGTGTGACATGTACATTCCTTCAATGTACACCTTATCAAGTGAAGTAGAACGTCATACGTCAACAAACGTGGAAACTACTATTGTGATTATATAATTTCTACGTCGCGAGATGAAAAACAATAAATGTCGACTTAGTATTAGAAATTAGTATAATTCTGATAAAGGTAATGGTACATAAATCTAGGACGTACTTGTAAACCTATGACGTCATCTGCTTGTTACATGGCGTTAACGATGACCTCAAATGATTGAAAATATTATTTAAAGGTATATGTTAGTTCACTCAGTTAAATATGAACTTATATATATTTGATATAAATATATTGTATTTCATTTCATTATAACAAATGTTATTTTTCCTTTCGAGTAATGGTAATACCTGCAGGTAACTTAATTTAATTTATGTATTTGATATATTGGCATAATATGTTTTATAGTTTTTCAAAATTAAACCTCATTGGACGGTTTACAAATATTGTTGGTATTATGTCATTCTGGAGATGGGGAGACTTGCCATGCTTGCGTGATTTCGTCACTGACGCGGTCTTGTGGTTAGGTCTCATACTGCCTACAGTCCCACTCTGCCTACTCAAAATAGTGTAGGCATTTTGGAAAATTATCTTTTACCCATATATCATAATGGAACAACCTATTTTCCTTTTACTAACATCACGACAGAGTCACACTCATACAGACAAAGTTAACCCCTATGTTTAGTATTACAAATATTGAAATAATCATGTCAGAGTACCTAAATTCTTGCATCTACTAACCAGTTTACTAACAGATTATCTTAAGTTATACAATTATACAGAAACAGTTAACGCGTTAATTTAGCATAACAAATAGTCAGAGAAGGATTAACTGAATCCCTGCATCTTCGCATATTCTAAATTTATATATCTAATGAAATGTGGTTATGAACCTTTAATGATAAAACTATTAAAATATATAAAATGTTGTTTACCCCTTTTTAAATAATGTCATATGCTTACATCATTGTATATACCTCTATGTTCTTTATATCATTTGTGTGTTTTTTTTAGAATAAAATCTGTTCTGTTCTGTTCCAGACTAACATGTTTTCTTTAGAACCAGTTAACCTGTTTATTTAGCATTGCAGAGTAGGATTAATTTTCCTTGTATTTACATCCTTTGTGATAACTGTCTAAGATAATGGAATTATTTAAATTAATAAATGTGGCAGGGGTGTGTGAACGATTGGAGCCTTTTTGTGAATATTATATCAAACTATCAAGATATGGTGAATAATTTAAAGAACAAAAAACAACGCCTCTTACACAATATTTGGACTCTGTGAAGTCCGTCCTGAGCAGGGTGAGACAGTCGCCATCATAAGACAGTACATCGGCGGCCCCCGTCAGTGAGGCGGTGTAGTTGAGCTCGTTGTCCAAGTCGGTGCAGGGAGTACTTGTGTTGAAGCAGTGCACGGAGCTGTCGAGCACCTGCTGCACCTTGGTTACCTGGATGTCGTATTCCTCTGGACACACAGGTGTGACACCTACAGGTGAGAATATGAGACAATATGTGTATGCAATAACTAAGCTTTCATCGAATATGATGTTCATTAAACGGGCAGTATCACGTTTTTTCGCTCATATAAGTCGATGGAATTTATTTGAAAAATAATGCCACCAATAGTAAAACACCCCTTTCTCTTCGTAAAATCAATTTTAAAAATGAGCGTACATGGTTCGGTAAAGCCTTGGGAATCGTTTTTGTCATTTGAAATAATAAAATGTGATAACATTAAACTGGCCGCAATGCAATGTTTGCTTTATACACAACACCGTTATTACCACTGCGGATAATTGGTTTGTGTAATAAGATGTTTAACCCTCTAAGGTAAACTGAACGCCAAAAGAAATGTTACATCTTTTTTAATTTGAATATCATAAAAAGTTACGTGTTCAGAGGAATTTGCTTTGTTATGTTGTAAGACTATATCAGTATAAGTTGGTAAGAAACGTACCCCTTACACAGACACATTGAATAATTAATAATATATCCAAAAGAAATACTGCATTTTAAAATGATTAGATATGTTTATCAATTAACTTGCTTATGGTCAAATCAAGTTAAGATTAACAATTATAATAATATAATATCAAATGTTAAATAAAATGTAAGGTTATATAAGAACAAATGTAGATGTTCCTCTCCACTTCAAGTTATAATCAATATTGTTTTAGCATGCTTAATATGAGACAATCCAAATAGATGACATCAGATACATGTATATAGAAAACTGATATTGTAGTCACCAGTCCTAATTAAGTCCAGTTTAGATTAGAAAGATTCAGAGATTTTTTAGATCCAATAACAATTATGTTGGTCATCGATATACATGTAAGTAAAGAGAGTCGGGGTTAGGGGTTAATTCCGACAAATTCCCACAAGGTTAGTAGAAGATGAGTGTGCACGTGCGAGACACAGGTGAAACCAAGTATTAATCAATTATAACATCATGCTTATCACTGGTAAAATGCCAATCTCACAGCACCATGCAAACAGTGCCATCAACCCACTGAATGTAAGAAAACATGGTTGGTAATATATTTGATAATAAATCCCACGACTGAAATGAACCATCCCACAATTCGATATTGATTATTTATAACACTCCGTGCCTGAAGAGTCTTGTGAGTTTTCTCTGGAAACTATACCCTCAGGCAACGTGTCCTCTCCTGAAATACACGTGCAAGTTGTGCATACATGTGCATACATGTTCAGTAATGGAAGCAAAGGTTCAATAAAATCACCCAGCACTGATCATTAAAGACAGGTAACAATATAAAAAAATAATATTCACACTTTTGTTACGGAAGAAAAAAATGAAACAAGTTAAAAATCGTAAAGGTTGGACAATGATGTTCTCAAATAAATGATTACAGAAGAAACATGCATATACAAAATACAAATAAAGATTTAACAAGGAAATGTTCCTCTTGATGCATGCATTGTTAACGCCGTGGTTCACATTGAAAATATTTGCTTAGTCATCATTATGCTCAGAATTACATAATTATTCATATCGTTTTGATAGTGAATAAATGTGTTAATTTCGGATCACACTATCTGCGAAGTACAATATGTATTTCTTCTTCGAGTCGAATCCAATGGGACATCTAACCCATACCCTCTGAGTCAAGGAAACCATCGTCAGCACTGACTGTCACAGTAGTTTAACCACTCAGCCACTAAGATCTAGACAACACGAGGTCCAACAATTGGTAACAACGTCTTTTTTTACATTCAGCAACCCTCGGAAAGATTAAAATCTGAGAAATGACATAGGCACTTTCACTATATAAAAATTATACATTCAAATATATGCGTAGAACAATTGAAATATTCCGAGCACGGATTTCAACATATGGTACATGGCCAATGTTAAGGTTGCTATTTTTTAAAGTTTACAGGCTCACGTTTAAGCTAAAGTTCTAGTTTCACTTTTTTCTACCGAAGTTTTGCTTTATCTGAATTCGGTGAAATCCGACAATGCACAATGTGCAACGCATTATCTCGTTAGATAGGGTCGCTGACATGATAGCGACCTGCGTGGGGGCATGTGTGAGACGCGACCCGCACGATCCAGCAGTGAGAGTAGTTGGGGGAGATTAACTCTCCCCTTTAATGTTGACGTAATATCTCACAGTCTACAGCTGGCCTTTAATCACCAGCTCCAGTTTCATTCATCATCATTACTCGTATGCTTTTTTAGATTTCTCTCACAAAGCTGTTTTGACACTTTTCTCTTAATTAGCCCTGGAATTATTTAAAGATTTCTCTTCAACTTTTTACAAAAGGCCCTGTAATTCGCTACATTATTTATGGTTTGTATAATTTGTGAAAATGTAGCGTGTGGTTGTAATTAGCATGGTTAGAAAATAAAGGAAATCTAATACTATTATATTTAGAACACAAGCAATAAGAAACTATTGTGGAAGTCTAAGTGAAATGTTGGCTATGTCAACAGCGAACAGCACGGAACGAACGGAATAATTCCAAGTTGTGAAATGACATTTTTTATTACACGGTCTTTCCTTATTATTAAAGGTAGTGTAAAACTGCAAATATGGTGTCTATTAAACGACAAAAAACTACTTCTAAAGACTTCGTTAGACTACGAGGAGTTATTATCAAAGAAAAATAAGAATATTTAAACGAGCGGAAAAAGCATTATGTGAGCATTTAAGTTATGCAGTGAATTTAACTAAACTGTGCAATTTGACTACAGCTGATGTTATTCTAGTGGTATTAAGATCTAAACCTACTGTATACATGGATTGATAACATTTATGCCATGAAACTTTAAATAGATTTTCAAAATCCTTACCCTCTGTCGATGTCAAATGCGAAATAAATATCACAATTATTGCACATCGAAACGTCACTGTCGCCATCTTGAAATGTAGTTAGATGTTCTTTAGATTTCAAGTATTGCGCCAGAACAACTTTCACACCTCATCTCGCCCTGTCCTGTCCTGATCAGAGATGTCCAGCCCTTCCTGTAATAGATACAACGTAATTAGTACCATGGAGAGCACGTGAAGTTTAACCAAATGTCATATTTGTTAGCATGCAATAGCATACATTTCTTATTTTCAATTGTTGAATGTCCATGTATATAGGTTGTGGTAATTGTGGAATTTACATATTCAGTTTTTGGTATATGAAATATATTGTTGAAGGAGAATAAGTTCTATGGATAGTCAACTTCTTTATTTGATGCGAAGTTACGCTGCACATATATTAGCACCGTTATCAAACAAGTGATGCACGTGACCTTGCTTGATAACGGTGCTAGTATCGAAACGTTGAACGTCGAAGTTGACCATCCAGAGAACTTCTTCTCCTTCATTACGTTTGACTCAGCTTCTAGAATGCCTATCAGAGAAGTCATCTTATTGTTGTCTGTGGGAGTTATGTTATATTTCGCGTGAATGCGTCGTTTATCCATTCTTTATTCTTTTCATATTTCTTAAAGACACGCGTTTTAAGAAATCGTTGTTTTGAAATCTCCTTATCCAGACAAGATAAGGGTGTCAAATTTGATTTGTTTGTGTTTAATGACGTCCCAATAAAAAAGAAGGTTATTTATGTCAAAATTTCAAAATTAATAGACATTAAAAAACGACTGTCTCCGACAGAAGTATTTCGGTTTTTTTAGAAAATAAGGGGATGTACCTTTGGGGTAGATTCACTTGTGTGTGTATATATATATATATATATATATATATATATATTGAGTACGTATCTGTCATTATATCAATATGTTCATGCTTCCTTATCAGAATAGTTCATATACTGCACAACTGACCACTTCCATTGTGAGAGATCCTTGTTTTATTGCCACATATTGGTTTCATTTTAGTCCAATAGTATCATGGTATTGCTCCTATGTCAATACTTTCGATTGTCTTACACATAAAATCATTGCCTCCATTTTGATAAGTCTGTTTAAATTTTTTGTTTTCTTATTGTTTCTCAATAACTCTCAGTGTTAATGTTGCTATCTCTCCGTACCCCTCCCTTTTCTCCACGAATAGAAACATGTTTGTTTCTTCGTCTACGTTTATAACAAATAATCATTGTTTTAATACTCAAAACAAACAGTTCATGTTCATTATCAGTAAGCTCACGAAGAGGCAACACTTCTGTGTAATGCGCATCACGATGCATATACTACGCAGTATAAAATACTCTCTAATTGTTGGGCACCAATGGAGTAAAACCTGGGACTGTTGTTTTACTCGGTCTTCTTCACAAATAATAAATGAATTCTTTCTCGACGTGCACTCCACATACGTAGCAACTCTCTCAGACTGCAGTGGGCTACTCAGTGAGACTAAACGGGATAATGGCAATATAAGCAATATACTGCGAATAAACGTCCCAGTGTGTGGGGTGTCTGGGGAGACTGCGTGTATATCAGAGACGAATGTAAACACACTCGCAGGAAGTCTACTGTTATCAAGGTTGACAATACTTCTCAAAGTGCAGATTGTATTGAGAGAGAGAGCTAGACCCTCCATTATCCCGTAATCCAAACTCTCTTTAATTTCCATTGTTTTAGATTGTTTACCGTTCTATACATGTTTGGTAGTTTAATCATAACCACTGTAACGTGATATGAGATTCAATCTAATGAAAGGTATCCAGAAGCAGTAGGTCGAACAATGTGCTCGATGTTCAATATTGGAAACCACTCTATTCTATACGGTCAATTCAATATTAAAAAAAACTCAAACATGTATCTCTCTCCGTTCTAAATTAAATACCACCGACTCAAATGTTATCATGCAAATGCTCCAAAATTTTACAATACGCCTATTGAACAGTTTAAAAATACAACAAAGCAGTTTTTCTCTAGATCTGTGGTTGTGTCACCATGTGTGCCGTGGGATGTCTTTAAATGTCAATCCTCCTACACTGCGCTGTAACGAGACAACTGCCTGTGTTTCATATCTTTTTTAAATTTGAAGAAACTCTTACATTGTCTTCCCTCAACCTTTTTCATTAAAAATATTTTAAATTGAATAAATCTGAGTGATACACAGAAAGAACACGTCAACTATTGTCTCGGATAGATTATGGAGCACAGTGGTGTAGTGGTTAGCATGTCTCTCACGCCAACGGCCCGGGTTCGAATCCCGGTGGAGACACCAAACATTTGTGACCTGGGTCTTATACTGTGTTGTGTCCTTGGGCAAGGCACTTCATCCACATTGCACTCAGTTCACCCAGCTGTACAAATGGGTACCTGAACATCGAAATGTATGGACCTATATGGTAGGCGGCACCGAAAGTACGTTTCCTTCAGGGTGATAAATGTGTAGCGCCTTGAGCATACATTGTGAATGTGCGCATTATAAATATACTATTAATTAATTAATAGATGTTCATATTTTACGCTCTATCTCCCAGCTTGTGATGCTTTCTGTTGACTGAGAAGGCTCTGGTACGCTTTCATGTATCTATGAGGGACATGTCGCAAGAAACACCTCAGCAAAATTTGGACGAAATTTTAGAAACTAGAAAACAATTATGCCTAAATGATTAATATGCAATATGCTGAAGATTTATTTCAGACAAGCAAACTTTCTGGTAAAAAGTTCTTGTGAATATGCAAGACTTTGCAGAGAATATATTTACTCCACACTCACATACCAAGGTCTTACATAATCTCATTTTATCTCAGCTATATATAATTATGTATTAATATATCCAAGTTTAGTTTTCCTTCAATCCACCTGATGATGGTGTAGGCAAATACTTTGGAAAGTCAAGTATAGTAATAAGGAAGTTGGTACGAGAAATCTCGCTATTCTTGATTTGTGTATGTATGGGTGTGTTTCATATCATATCCTATCTTCCCAAAACCGCAATATCACATATTGATATTCATCGAGGCAAATTATCATATATATCGTTGTCATTGGTTAGGGCTTCACATCGACGCTTGATGTGGACGTTTGTCCTTGTATTGTATGGGCTGATACGTGTATATCTAAGTATCACACATGCAATATATTTGTATCTAGAATCAAATATTGATTAAAATCAAGACATACGTTGTAGAAATAAATAATTCAATGTCAAGTTTATAATTATCTTATTCCAAAATCGCTTTTTTGATGTGGTGTACACTTATGTAATGTACAGACGATGGCCAAACATCAAGAATGTAATCTGCATGTATGTCAATACATGACTGAAAAACATAAAGTTTAGTTTGGGGATTTTATTGTGATATCGAAACGTTACATAAAATACATGATGCGGACAACTTGATTTGTTGGAGGGAAAATACATTAATCTAAAAAATAAAATGAAAATGTATATCTACACAAAGCGTACAACCACTAAGACAACAAGTGTGTAAGATTCCAGCCATTCTTTTTCTCTACAAAGCTAAACACGTATAAACTGGACCGGCTGTCACTTCGGTGATAGGACAGCTTGCTAAGGGAGTTTCCCAATATAAATCCGTATCATGGATTTGCACTGAAATAGCAAATAAAGAGAAATGTAATACCTCAAATGCTGGTATTGTCACATGCAACAGATATGAACGTACATTTTTCATAAAATCAGCTTTATTTATGAGAGCTGTGACGCTGATGTCAAGCCTTTCCTATGAATTACCGTCACGTCAGTCCCTCGCAGAGAGGAAGTGGCACATTTTCGTCTATAAACATCATCAAAAATTTCTCCCACGATGTGAAAAATGTCGATATTGATAACTGCAAGTCAATTTTATCTTTTGCGGATCTAAACATGTCAATGTCAGTGTGGGATCAAACAGGGCTGCATACTTTGCTCCTTACATTTGTCTATTGAGGAAACTTTTTCTCGACATGAGTTTTGCGCAATCTCAAAATACAATTCATCACTCCGAATGTGTATGATATGGTGCTTTTACATATTTATCACAATGTACGTGATATCTGGTTGTAGAATTCTCCAAAGGTATGCTCATGGCGCCAAGTCTAGAACCAGTGAAACAGAGGCGCGGATTGTTGACAGTTACATAAGATAACTAATGAAAACGTTCAGCATCATACACACAGTCATCCGAAACAGCTCGACAGCGCATTGGGATCAGTCTCCATGTCAGTTGATAGATTGAAATGACACACGGTTAATCTGTAGATAGACAATGTACATCCAAATATATATATTACCACTTGTGTAATATCCCTTCTCCATTACACTTTTCTCGTAAATGCGACAAAAATGTATAGTGTTTAAGTGTTTATTATCATATTATGATAATAATACACTTTACAGGTACATAAAAACATTAAGCGAAAATAAGGTTTTCGTACAAAGTAGAATATCATGAATAATGAAAACATTCTTCCACGGTACGAGGAGTTTATCTGGAGATGTGTTTGGCATCGCATGTACGACCCAGCCTAGGCTAACCACAATTTCCCGTTTGTTTATACGTGGCAAAGGGTTTTATCTCTGCATTATCCTCCTGCTTCCCGTACAATGGACACATTACATGTTTATGCTGACATTGAAGCGGTGTTAATCTGTACAAGCATTATTCTGTTCCACTGCTCTTGGTAGTGGAAGCCTTGGAGAAGCTTTCAATGTGCATCGAATACAAGTGACAGTTTGTATATTGCAAGTTTCCGAAGTGACACACCCAATACTAATACTAATGGGAAGGCTATCACATTGAAATGTTAATATCAAATAGTTTACAAAGTTGTTTATGAATTATAAATTTATAGTGCTAATGATAAACCCATGCATCTCGAAATCTAGGCTGAAATATAGCTCAATGTGATATGTTCAGCTTTCAAGTCATGTGTGGTATATTCATAAATCACAAGTTTGCTTCATATTCACGTGTAATCGGAACCTGCTTGTAACGGAGAGCGTTCCCAGAGCAAGAGTAAAGGCTGAAATTCAAGAAAGACGTATGACAGTTTCTTTTTAAAACGAAGAACACCAGTGCACTTTGCGGTAAGCTGGATGGGTTCGTTACGAGAGCGGACTGATATGCACGGATATGAAAAAAGAAAGCTGTATGTATATAAGTGAGGGGCATGAGATATGTATAAAAGGGGCGCAGATGTGTATAAACGAGTAATACTGATATGAATGTGTTGACAGACACACTGTATGCATACATGCAATCATTAAACGCATGGTGAACTCATCGATCAACAAGTGCACTCAAACCTGCTGGTCACGATCAGAGCTACAGGATTCACGTGTACACTTTTGAAACATTTAAGATAGATACACTTTCCTATAACATTGATTGGTCTGATAAAACAATTCATTTTGATTGACTACCTGATAAAAGATTTGACGGAGTTGATGGAGATGGAGATGACATCATGATTTCAATTTCATTTACATGAAACGCACATCAAATTTCAGTGGAAAGTTTTCTAGCGTGATAGAGGTAGAGACTCTGTGTATTGCTACAGGAGCTCCTTCATAACATAAGCAGCAATTAAACCACACAGTGCCTAACATCAGACAAAACAGCCTCATCAAACATAGTGGTGTGTGGAGAATAATCCATTGACTTGATTTGTAACCACTTTCACCTTCATTAATTTCCATCATTACCTTTAAAACTATCAAACACACGACAAGGTAGAAATCTAAAGATGAGCAGATCCACCTCAATGTGCAGGAGGAAGATAACATAGCTTGTTGATTGTAGTGGAAGTGCATTTAAAGCTAATTAAACTAAACAAAGCTCGTTTGTATGCCTCCTGTTCATCCTATGTCGAAACCTGAAAACTCATTACCGAGGTGTAAACAAACCTGGAACCCACAAGAAGACCTTCACATAGCATCAAACTACCCTGGTTTTAAACTAATCACCTTAAACCAGCGTTAAGTCAAGAATGAATATGTTATTATATACAAGGGTGACAAAAGTTTGAATTATGTCTGTAAAGTAGCACATTCGCCCAGGCATCCAGTGCACTGGTTCATAGCTGAACCCTCTACATACGGCTACAAGGCTGTCTGTATCAGATACATTAAACCATGAAGAAACTTCAGAGAACATACGTAACATGGTGTCTAGAGTGTCTGTATCGGATACATTAAACCACACAAACCTGCAACTTTATCGAGAGAATAGTCAGATTTCTTGTTGAGATAATGTTTATGAAATTCATTTCTATGGAGATTAGCGTTTGGTAAGAATCGGCACGTGATGACAGCTTGTCCACTGCATCACTTGAAGTGTACAATCTGCTCTGTGTCGTGGAGATGCCGATTGCGATGTGACCACGTGAATAAACATTCGTTATAACTCCACACACAGCATGTTAACATGTGTTTAACGAGATGTGGAACCTAAACATATACATCAGATAGGCAGAATAAATAAAGCGAAAAGCACGTTTAAAGATGATAACTGGATTTGTTTAATTTGGCTTTATTTTCAAAAATCAGCATAAAATGATAAATGGTTTACATAACTGGATATGTTTAAGTTAAGCAATTAAAAAATGCTTCACTCTGAGTAATAAACCATGAGAGTTTTATTACATTTATTTGTGAAAAACTAATTTCTCTTTTGCACAGTGTATTGAGAAAACACATGGTTATGTCGTTAGAGCCAGTACGTTGAACTTGTTGATTTTACCTTCACCCCTTTATGTTGAACCCAAATCATACAATAACGAGTATAGATAGGCATGTATTGGCCCTTCTACCAGAAATGATCGACGTTCTACAGAAGAAACAACTTCCCCGGCAAGTCATAATCCGCCTACATCATAACTCCTAATACAAGCCTTGCTGCGTTTCGTAAACTTTTCTGTGCTAGCAGATGGAACGTGGATTAAACCATGTTCTGTTCATAAATTTTTCCCCCTACATTAGCTACAGGTAAGCTAAACATGAAGCAATCAGCTGATTGCGGTTCACCACTGATCTCCCGCTTTTTTCCTACGTCCCCATAACCCACAATTAAATACATGTACTACAGATCAGGCCTGTCAGCGAGCACTACATTACTACAACACAATCCTTCTCAGTAGATACATGCTGTGAAACTAACACGATTTACTCCAATAAACTATTCATCTCGAAGACGACAATTGACCAAACTCCTCTCACCGCATGTTATGGTCACAGTTTGACAAGAACCATATAATTATGTATACATCGTGCGTCGTCAAACTATCGTCGCTGCGAGGAACTTACGAAATGACGTTACCGGCCTTAGTTCTTCAATATGGCGCCAATCGGTCACTCAGCAGTTGCCTAGATATGGATCAGTGGGCTATCTTGATCTGAAATCATTGTTCCGTGCTAAGTGTACCGCTAGCCAGGGAAACTTTATCCTTAATATACATGGGTACCTGTTCACCTGTACCATTGCACGATTGTGTGTCTATATCCATTCTTACCTGGTGAATCACAGACACACATCTCGTGGATAGACTATTGGACTCTCATTGGATTACAGCGAATACCAAAGATTAAATTTTGAATCTTGATTATGTAGTGAAAGGATCAGAGTCACCGTGCACGTGCCGTTACCTGCAATCACGCGTCGTGTAAGTTGCAAGTATTTCTGATGTGAGACATGCTTTGTTCCACTTCTGGGCTTAAAGGGGCAGTAGCACGTTTTTTTCGCTGAAATAAGTTGATGAAATGTATTTTTAAAATAATTTCACCAAACGTAAAACGCCCTTCTTTTTTCGAAACATTAAGCTAAAAATGAGTGTACATGGCTCAGTAAACCCATGGGAATCGTTTTTGTCATTTGAAATAATAAAATGTGTTCACAATAAAATGGCCGACATGCAATTTTTGCTTTATACGCAACAACATCGTTATTACTACTGCGAATAATTGGTTTGTGTAATAAGATTTAAATGGCACAAACTATCGTTATAAATAGGTAATTTGAAAAAATAAATTTTGCAAAAACCGTGCTACTGCCCCTTTAACACGACTTCACTTTAATTCAACCGTGACTTCATTTATATATCGTAATTAACGCCAAACGAGAATTTGGTAAGGTAAATCAATCTCTTATAGAGAAGCAAATAATATTAATATAATATAATACCAATATCATGGTGATATAAACTACAAACTACATAATATATATTGCCTGAACAGTATATATTACGAATACCTAATTTGAGTTTGTTAACTTGTTACATAATTATAATAAGAATATAACGTACCTGTTACAATGTTATAATGTCAATGGATTTTGCTAGGCATGTGCGACCAGAATGTCCAAAAATAGATCAGCAAATAAACGAAATTATTTTCTCAATAAAATCATATATGACCAACTAGCCCAGTTCTAGATATATAAGTGTACATTTACTGTCGGTAAATAAGCATGACTTGTTCCATGAATAAACACGCCCCGTGGTCACGAAGGGTTCTTAATACAGTGTATATATACATCCTGCCTCTCGTTTCCTTCATTGAATCTTCTTCAAAGTGTGCTAACCTAACCGAGACGGATTCTAAACATCGCGTATTGCTTATTCATTATAGTTCCGCATACCTCCAAAATGAATAGATCTATTTACAGATTAAAGAAAATGATGTTTCAGTTTATAGAAGATAGATGGTTATCTTGACGAGGGAGTGACGCGTTCACAATATGGATGAATATATAGGCCAGCAGCTTCGAGTCTTATATGTGTCAGTAGTTATAGGACAGGGTGATTATTTTCCTCCTCAAACATGCAACATTATTTTCATCCAACTAAAGTTATAGCGTGTTGTCAAGGTTCAAGGTTTTCAAGGTTTTTATTAACTCATTTCCACCATCGTTGGTACATGAGCATTATACATACACATTTATGTACAGAATAAATTGATCAAGATGGCATATGCATATAAACATGTCATGCAGATACAAAATACAAGTAGGGCAATAAATATGTGCAATGTACAAAATCTAACTAAGAGTTTTAGTAATCTTAAGAACATGGTTTATAAATAATGACAATTGTTTTATATACTTCATCTTTTTCGTGGTCAATAATTGTTTCATTGCTAAAAGGTTAGAAAAATTCATAAAATGGTCTGGGATATACTGGATACGTTGTTTGAGAATAGCTTCACATCGAAAGAGATAGTGAAACTCGTCTCCTATAGCTGGTGAATTACATAAGCTACATAAACGTTCATGTTTTGGAATATCTTGCCAGCGTCCGGTTTCAATCGGAAAGTTATGATTACTAAATTTCAAAATTGGACAGTATACAGATCGGGGCATGAACAGATAATTTTCAAAACATGGGGATGTCTTAAAGATTTGATAATATAAACCAACCTATATATCAACCCTCTACCATAGTCGAACGAGGATGTATTTGAACCTAATTCGTGTCATTATTAAAACAGTTATCTCCATAACTTAAATCTGTAATAATAGCTTATAGAGATGGTTCTCTCATGAAGCTCGTTATACAACAATATGCATCAAACAATATAACATTAAACTCATTTAAAGGAGTCAATTCTCTCGTTTGAAAAATGTTCAAACGCAAGAAATGTAAAGCTCGTAATAAGATTTTCCTCTGCTCAAGATGTTGATAAATTCGTTACGACACCAGATCTCTCGAGTCACTACACTTACTACTTACATAATAGATCGAGTATAGTACAGAAGGCGACACGGGTCAGTGACCACACGCCCATACCCCGGGGACATCTCAACAGGTTCTACAACAGGTCTCTTCCTCACACTGCCATTACACCATACCATACGTGCTTACGTACTACTGTGTGCCTCTGAAGTACATGTTCTACAGCGTAAAGAATTTTGCTTCTGCCATTGCTATTATACCATACTGTACGTACTATTACCTACCCTGAAGCACATGGTCTGTCACCTTGGGGACGCTGCTTCTTCCTTCCATTGCTGTTACCTCATGTCTTACCTACTTACATGATGTTTCTCTCTTGATTGCATTTACCTGTCCCTCAATCCCAGGTGTGTTACCTGGCGTCAGAGGTGCACACATATGAGGTCACATCAAAGAACAAGGTATTACACGAGAATTGCCGAGTATGCAGTCCCGTTCATGTAAGCGTATTGTAAACTTGATGTTTGACGTGTAGGATGCAAGGTTACATGATGTATGAAGAAGGGATAATGATATGAATGTAAGTGTGGTAGGTTTTGCATAATCAAATGTCAGGAATTAACCTTGCCTATCGTCAATATATGACATGATGTGTCGTGCATGACACGTGCAAAATTATATGAAATTATGAAGACGTGATTGCCCTGTCACGCCGTTATGTCTGTCTGTCTGTCTGTCTGTCTATAATTTACGAATGACCTTCGAATGCCAAAACACATATTTATTTAAATTATTTCACTGAATATTGTACATGTAATAAAGAAAATAAATGTGTAATAGTTGCTACATGTTCCCCCACTATAGGAAATAAAGTATTGTTTTATTGAATAAAGCTGATGTGTCAGTCACAACATGAGCGATGGTTAATAATAAATGTCTTTATCAATCTTCTTTCTCCTACCCAGTGACTCAGGGCGTGAAAACTACAGAGGATAGACCTATTAAAGAGGCAGTAGCACGTTTTTTTGCTCAAATAATTCGATGAAATATATTTAAAAAATAATGTCACCAATAGTGAAAATCCCTTCTCCCTTTGGAAAATCTAGTAAAAAAAGTGGGTACATGGTTCCGTAAAGCCATGGGAATCGTTTTTGTCATTTGAAATAATAAAATGTGTTCACAATAAAATGGCCGCCATGCAATTCTTTCTTCATACGCAACACCGTTATTACTACTACATATAATTGGTTTGTGTAATAAGATGTTTTACCCTCTAAAGTAAATTAAAATGGCACAAACTATCATTATAAATAGGAATTTTGAAAAACTAAATTTTGCACAAAAAAAGTGCTACTGCCCCTTTAAATCATACGCAGAACCAGACATCAAACCCAACACAAGATGAATGAGTCTGGCCGTGTGTGTGCATATCTATACACGTCTAAATAAACATAGCTTTGTCATAAACACGCATTGTTGATTAAATGAAATACTGTTTTAATCTAGATTTAGTTTGTGCCTTTTTCACTCTTAATGTCACTGTAACTGTATTGTTTCCAAAAGAATTTTCTACTTATGTAGGTATGATTAGCACACCCTAGTCTTACACTCAGACTATGAAAAAAGTATTTAATCTGAAAATTTCACCATTTTATTAAATATTGAAAAGGAGACTGTAAGAAATGGAATTTTCATATTTGTATAAAAAAAGGCTCCTTTTCAATTTTTTTTTTTTTTTTTTTTACAGTCTAAGTGTTAGACTAAGCAAACCCCAAAATCAAGTTACTAGATGATTCGAGCATTTGTTTAGGTAAACTCAGGGGCAAAAGAGACGTCACCAACACAAATAAGATATATTTCAATCCACAAACTTACATCATGTAATTATTCGTTCACGTTTCTGGAAAACACCTTTTTTTTAAATCGTCGTTTTGGATCTCAAGTTAATTTTGTTTGAAAGTAACAATGCGTCAACGAATTAAACTACAAGAACGTAAATTATTTCGACAACATCTCTTATTAACTTAATTTCCATATTTCATAAATGTTTAACTTAAATGCCAAACATTATGTAAAAAGAACTGTTGATTTCTACACACCATGAGTGTTTCAACTGATCATGATATAGACAAGAACAATACAATACAATTAATGAAAGTGTGTGTACTTCTTTACAGCATATATCCTCATCATTAGAAGCGTTAAATAGTAAAAAAAAAAATCTTTCTCCGGCAGCATTACTTAGTCTTCGTTTCTTTATGTCGTGTTTCTTATAGGAAACAATTGCCAATACCAAATGAATGAAGTAACAAATTGACTGACAATAAACCTACACTGTCGACCAAAAGAAAAGCCTTCTTCAATGGAAATGAAATAATTTCTGAAATATAATTAATGGTGATCTCCACGTTATGCTGACCAATTATTAATATGAAAGTCCATTGAAATCGTGATTAACTGGGATTCGAGACAATAACATTCATGAAAACCTCACCCGGTTGATTCACTTGCGCACCGTAACCACGTACATCTGTAGCGTTATCAATACTTTAATGCGAATGCGTGCCGTATTGTTGCTCGTGGTTCTATGAAATCTGTTTCAAATGTGTTTGATCAAGCACTGATCGAAAACTGAACAATTCATTTGTCTCATTTCAATAATCACCATTCTTTTGTGAAATGACAACTTGTGAAATTTAAATATATTATACAGAAATGGTGCAACTTCATAACCCTATAATATTGCTAAACTTTTCATTGTAGTTTTTACGAAATCTGATAAGATATCTGGTAGGCGTTTCTTTTGGCCGACAGTGTACTGCATATCGTTGCATAATATATAGTAAGACCTATATGGAATATTTTGATCCTTTAATGCCTAATAAAGTGAACAAAACACACTGACAGAACAATTGTATGCTCTACACTTTGTAAATGGATAATCTCCTTAAATAAGTGGCGAGCTCTTATTAATGATTGGAATGTTATCAATGGTTCCTAGAGATATATTTGTAAATGTTTCCATAGTCGGAAGTTTCCAGGTGTTTCTCTACCATTTCCTTATCCGATGATTTCCGAATTCCTGGAATAATCCATTTGTTTTGTGTGATAAACACCCCTGTTGTATGGTATGTGTGGACACAAGCCGTCTGTCACCAGAACCTGGCGACACTGGTATGGTAACACTGTTCATACACGCGTTCTCTCCCCCGTGTATATCTGTCAACATCTACTCACCCTATCTACTTTCTCTACAAATAATTTCTATTCTTATCTTGTAATTGGTTTATGAAGCATTTGTGTTCTTTATATACCACCATACCAGGTGACTATATCACGACATACTTCTCACAGCAGATAGTACACAGATTGTCAGAATTAAAGGACTTTCAGAGCATAATGTTATAGCACGATCCTTATCATAACACCTAAGATATCAATGAATTAAAATAACGTCAGGATCACCAGGACATAACTCAGACTCATTCACCATATATCCACAGAATGTCGTTGACACGGCTTCCTACATGTATGTAAAACGTCGTACTTTCCAGTCTCTACTGATTCGCAGCCTTTTATCAAGTTCAACTAACCCTCATGTACTCCTAACATGGGATCCTTTCAAAAATCAAATCATGACTTTACCGGGGAAAAAATTCTAATTTGACTAAGGCCAATTTCTTTTTTTACTTATGATCATAATAGTGAGCTGTCTTATGAATAAATAAATTCATAAGTTTTCAGGGACTATGAGTACAGCGTTCAGAGGACAGTATGACAACTCAGTAAAAGCCAGCTCTTACTTAATGAATGTTTGGCTGACTGCAGCTACCTGAGGATTCGTCTTGGAGGACATGTAGAACACTTGGTTTACAATTCGCTAGACCTTTAGAACGAACTTGAAATATTGTAACAATTGTAACTTAAAGTAATGTAACGCAAAGAAATTAATGGTACATAAACGGCAACAGACAAACAGTCCAAACATAAAACCATTTGTTCCATTGTACACCATGAGTATACAAAACTTAAAAGAAAACGGAACGAACTAAAGTTCAGAGGTGTCCTTTGATTTTCCAAGTAATGACCTAATATTATCAATAAAGGACACAAGAATGTAACTAAATTGCGTTTTTCATCTCTCACCTGAATGAAAACCTTTAAAAACGAAACAGTGAGACAGGCCCAGATAACCCACATCGAGGATATATTGTTTGACTATACCTTGATCCATCTAGTGGCTTTATTTGGGTCATAAAAGCAACATAAAGTACGAGTGATTGAACCACAGACGATACTATGTACACAGCCATGTCGAATGGATGTAGATTAAACCTCCGGGATAGGGAAAGGGACTAAAGGATAAAGAAAGGATAAAGAAGCCTAGATGGTAGTAGAGAGAGTATTAGCCATGTGTGATTTGTAATTGAATCTCAAATTGCCTATGGGTTGTTTAAGTGAAATAAGGTTTACGTAGATATATTCATATAGTGCGCATCGTCTGGCAAAAGGGGTTTTCAGTTGAACTACAATGTGTCTAAACTATTCAATAAAGTTATATAAGTAGAAGTAATTTTACTGTAGACCATTCATGATAAGAGCGAGATCAATGCATATTTACATAGTCATAACATCAGTTGAAGAAAAAACTGTTGCTTTCATGTTTGGTGGAACATTGAACCTCACTATTTACCCCTGTACCTTCTAAATGCTTACGAGTTATTTTAAGGTATTATTTGCTATATAAGTATATTATTTACTTATATAAATTTTACGTATATAAATTTACTTATTAAGTATAATATATATACAATTGTATTTACCTTTGTTGTTTGAGTGTAAATCCAATGCAATACATGTGAATATAGAAATTAGCACTTTCAGCAGTAGCAATAACATAACATATGCAATTCCAATATTTAGAAGACAAATAATAAATAAACTTTGTTCTGTTCTGTTCTATTTAGAAGACAGTTGCTTCATCGAAGATGAATTTCACTTTTTACTACAATGTCCGTTGTACTCTCATTTGAGATCTGTCCACTTAAAGAAATATTATTGTAATCGCTATTCTGTTTATAAATGTACACAATTATTGTCATCAGAAAATATTAATATACAGCGCTCCCTGAGTAAATTTGTGTATGAAGCTTTTCAATTAAGAAACAACAATTAATACATCATTGTCGATTGTTTACATCAGCACCAAATCATGTATTGTTAACAATGTATGGCCAGAGGCCAAACTTGGTTTGCGCTAATAAAATCTGTCTGTCTGTCTGTCTGTCTGTCTTATAAGTGGACTAGGGAAGACTTGTGTAAGTGGCGTGTATAATATACTGAACAATATTTATTTATTTCTACCTCCTACAATTGTCATTCAAAATTGTCATGACATTAAATCAACGTTTCAATCACAAGGCTAACTGGTAATCGTATAGGTTATAGTCACAGTAATGGCCCATTTAGCCATAGGGTTACTGTTCTTTTAACCATCCATTCCACATAAAACAGCGGTTATCTATCATCGCCTACATTAGAACCAATAGGAGCAGCATTCAACCATCAAACCCACATGGTCCCCATAGAGTTGCTTATTTCCTTCAGCAAAACCTATTATTTAGTAAGCATAACTGTTATAAAAGTTACCTACTAACGTACATATGTTATGATTGACCAGGGGTTCTCCTCAGAAATTAATCTTTACTAAGCTTAACCTGACTACCATTCTTTAACATTACAATCAGGTAAGCTCACTGACGATCAACTACATTCGGATACCTTAATCAATGAAACAGAAAATAGATAATGATGCATCTCCTGCTTGCAAAACCTAATAACCAGTTCTAGGTCAGTGTTCCATTGTCAATGATATTATATATACAATATATGCATGGAATCATATGAAGTTATTAAGGCTTGAGATGACATCAACATATTTTAAATTCATCTCAAACTGCCTTCTGTGAAGGTGAACAGATCAACTTTTAAATACATACATACGTACATACATAAATACATACATACATACATACACAAATACAAACATACAAACATACATACATACGTACGTGCATACATACATACAGACATACATCCATACATACATACATACATACATGATACATACATACATACATACATACATGAGGCTGGCAATAGTGCTGAAACTTCTCAATGGAATGCTACTTGATAAAGGTGTGTTTTCAGTTATTTCTTGAATTTGTCTTCCTCGTCCTGCGTTCTAAGATCTACTGGTATAACCATGCTTATTGTGAAATATTCAGTTGTTATAAAGCGAGTGAAATTAAAACTCTCGCTGAGCCTATCCCAATGTGACCATGTGGACATAACCCTGCATTTCTATTTTCCTTTCAAGTACACGACTTGCTTGAATGGGTCTATCAGTGAAGTAATCCGAGACGTATAATCGTGTTGGTAGAGACACGACGTTTTGTAAGCTTACCGTAGTCTCGGCTAGTCACACCCGCCTTGTCGTGGTTGAAGTTCATCTCCACGGAACGTAGTTTATTCTTTGCTTTTAAAAGGCGAGAGGCATGTCTTATTTCTAGAACAATTTTGATAGTCTAGATCATAGCTACGCCATCGGGGCATTTCTGTAACACTGATAATTATAATACAATTACGAAGTTCAAAGAAAAAGGTATGAATCGGAAACGATAAAGTTACTTTCCATTATTAAGGTTCATCACCGTCAATAAAAAGAAAAGACCACAATAGAATCCGAATTTGGAGTCTTCCAAATGCCCTTTTTAATTTACCATATCGTACATTTAGAGAAAACAAAGCAACATATTTCTAAATCACAGATAACGTGACATATGTATGTCAGATGTAGATTCATCTTATTGCAAGAAGAAAAATAACAATATCACCAATTGGATACAGTGCTGTAAACAATAGCCATTGATTAAGGAATCTTGACCTGTACCGGGTCCTCATCGCATCGTAACCATCTGGTATGTACAACAAATTGGTTGTTTCGAAGTTGTTGTACATCTGAATTCTGACGATACAGAAGGACAATGGACGTGGTGTACACCCATACACCAACCTCTTTTATCCGTTCTGGACACATGGCAATTTGCCATTAATTACTCCCCATACAACAGATACCTCAGATGAAGTTTATTTACAAGTCTGCATCTCTCATTATCGTGTATTTACTGTTTTCCTCTGATAAATGAGTCTCTTTGACTGTAAGCCTTATCCCTGTGTTCTTGACGATGACCCCTCTCTGTAACAACGTAAAGACTACGTAAGAGCATTAAATGTTACCATGTCTTGTCAGGTAACCGCAGCAATGTCCCTCCCTCCCTCCGTGTATCTGTTTCCTTGTTCTCGTCACGGGATACAGAGGTGGGACATTAACCTGGGAGGTAGAATTACGTCTACATGTAACCCATAGTATCGGTGTAAGAACGAGTGGCCTAACATTTAAACCAGTTTGAATTGTGTGGGTGAGATAATCTTTCATCCCTCTTTCCAACTCCACGATATCATGTTTGGTTAAAAAAATGTTTACAAGGAGACGTTTAAGTTCCAAAACGTTTCCGCTTTTACGATGTTATGTCTCATCTGCTGTTTGAAGTCGAAGTCTATGGCAATGGTATAGTCACTTGGTTGATACAAGTAAATCTGAGCACAATCGCATATCAATGTCGTCACCATTACACAATCATAGTGATAATTTACTTGTCAGTTCTATAAAGCGTCCATTTTAGAATATTTTTTATTATTTGTGTCATATCTTTCGACGAATATTGAAAGTAACTGAAATGTGTGGATCAATCCATTGTAGGTCATACTATCATAAAGTCATCATTCCAGTTAGTCTGTAATTATACCGTATACAGGACATGATGATTGTGTGCAGCCCTATCTTACCTTGATTATGGACCGGTAACCCAGGAACCACCCTTCAGAGCTTGCTATTTTGCATAATATATCCTTTCCATGATTTATGTATTTTAATGTAAATGCATTCAATGGAATAATGTTCATGTTGTTCGATAAAACAGAAAGGAAATTTCGATTTTAAATATTTTAGATAAACAGCAAAACTAAATATGTCATAAACATAAATAAAACACCTCTACTCAAACACCAATTCGAGAGTTCGTTGCACACACGTTACGACAGATATAATAACATAAAACTTCTATCTTCTATTGTTTACTTCAAAATGAATTTCTCTCTCTATAAAGAGTAAATCATACCCTTAATTTCCAAGAAGTGTCGCAACTACATTTAGAGTTTTACCTACTTATTAGACGCGTTTTCCAATCTTATAAGTTAGATATTATACGCTGTGACCTCTTTCTCAATCCTGACTGATGCATTGTGTCAGCGCAGTAGGAGATGAAACTCCTGTCACTCATGTCTGGCGAGCAGGATGCTGGGGATACACCTGGTACAGGTAGATTGTACGACATAGTGCATAACTAAACATGGGCACAGGGATCAGCTCATACCTGTTTAAATCATAAACATGATAAAACATTACATACATAACAACGTTAATTCTTTCCTCTGTTTTATTATGTTCAGGAACATCGATTTGGTTGGTTCATATTTGTATATTTGTTTGTATTTGTCTGTCTCTTGACCACAGGTTAAATCACATCCAATCCTGTTTACAACGTTAATCATTCCGTCATGTTTGTCAGGGTAATAAGACGGTGGGCTACTTTCGCTTTACTCATTCAGTCGTGTTCACTAATTTCATATATAACTGCGACGCCATTGACATTTCATCAGATAAGAAAATAATAGCTACATTCGAAAGTTTATACACAGATGTGTATTTATAGTCATTTATGATGTTCGGGTGTATATGTTGAAGCGAAGCATGACATCACCACACCCATATACTGTTAACAATGTATTATCTGATCATACAAGGATAATTAAATCACCTGCTATTGCCGCGGGCCTGACATATTTAAACATAACTGATGGCTTACATACTATGCGTTTCATTTAACAATATTCACTGAATATATTGCATAATTGTATAATACATATAATATCGTGAGTGAACAAATCTTCAACGTAAAATTGAAATAACTTCTAAATTAATCTACGAAAACATATATATGAGCCTCAAAGTGTTTATTCTGCTAATCTTGTCTCGACATCGAACCTACATGATAGACAGACTAGCCATGTTTATATCAGTAGGAAATACTAAACGTCGTCATGGTTAATATCATTGGTAGAGTGAACGGGATCCAATATATTTAACGAGCGAAAGCGAGTTAGATACCGAAACCATTTTCAAGTTCTTTAAAATGGTATTGAACGGGACAGAGTTTAGTATTTTAACTTTTATTCCCCTAATAGCAAAATATTCGTTAATTTGACATTTGCTTGTATGTTTGTCAAAAACCATTGCCTTTAAGGCACTAATAATGTGATGATGTCATATCTTACCCATTATGACGTCACGTCAATCTCATCACACTATGTTATTAGACTGTTTATCATAACAAGTGATATTAATAACAGCAATATATTGGATGATATCTCAAATAATCTCATGTATGACTAAATAAGTTTTAACATTCCCAAATAAAAGCATGGATGATCAGGTAATTCACCTGCTGTTTCTGAAATAACCCATCTTGTGTAAGTCCGTCAGGTAGATAATTTAAATCGTTTAATGTTATTTGATGCAAACTATTCCAGTTGTACTTCTGATATAATATCTGCTAAAAAGATATATATGAATCTTTGATGTAAAATAACAGTTGTTTACAGCAGTATACGTGCATTTTAGAGTTTTATGTTTTCTGTTCTTGTCTCTATTGCAAATGTTATCGGGTTCAACTAGTTTCATTAAGATTCTTGAAATACTCCTCCCGCTAGGAAGAGAATATAAACAATTCAAAGACGAAATACGTTTTAAGAATGATATTCAAAATCGCATGGGTCAAAATCTTAAGATTTTATATTAGTATCATTTAGAAGAAAAATGAACCAGTAGTCACGGATATACGAGTGCGTTTAAAACATAAAATTAGTTCAGCATGATATACTAATAATACATGACTACTTTAACCGGAACATAATGTTCAATGAATAATTCATGAACGTCGTAAAATCTAACACTTGGCAATCTCCCTCGTGTATGACAAAATTTTCATCTGAAGGAATGTCGTAATAATAAGACTAGAAATGAGGTTTATTGTCAACCAGAATACATGCTAAAGTCTAAATATATGACGTCAATTTATAATATGTGCTCACCTCAACACGTATTCGTAGTTACATTGCTATAAATAGAAACATCTTCCGAAATAGACGAAAGTACATGAAGAGTGTATATAGTGTGTCGTCATTTGTCTGTTTCAAGACGTTGAATGACGGAGACACGTGTATCTGTCACTCTGACAGCGGGGGTTAAATGTCGTGTTGTTTAGCAGGCTCATTCATACTATGTGTCTCGAGTGTACTATCTGGATATTTATCTCGACTAACATGTGTAGATGGTGTGCTTATTGTCGAACTTGATATTATTCTCTGCATTATCCTTCTACCAATTCGCAACAATAAACCATAAAAAGATATTTTGATAAGAACCTTACAAATGGTATAGGATATATGTAGTACATAATCACCCAATGAAAACACTGCGTTGCCTGTGTTGGATGTCATATTAACTAATTGTAACTTTTCTTTTCTTGAACAGTATAAACAAACAGGGCTCGCTTTCACAAAGCATCAATGTGATCGTACGTCACTAAGGTAAGCTTAGCGCAATGTTAAAGAAGGGAGTTAAGTTTAACCTTAGTAAAGGATGCTTTGTGAAATGAGGCCCAGGAACCCATGTCGTGAACAAAAACATCTATCTCATATATATAGTTCTGTCAGTAAGAATAAATCAATCAGGTATGTAAACATTCAATGTTAAAGCAATATAGAGATTATTACCCCAAGAAGTGTGTCACTTTTACGAAACGACTGTGATTTTTTTTATTTCCCGAGCAAGAGCGAGAGCTATAAATACATTTGCATGAGTTTCATAAATGTTATATGGCGAAATAATTTATTTATTACCCATTCAATTCAATTTCGCGCGAAAACAAAGCCAGAAAACGGTCCACTACAGTTACAGTGACGTCACGAACATTTGTTTTATGACGCCACAGACGAACCAAAAAAATCCCAGAAATTCCGCCCTGAAAGAACCGTTGCTATGCAAACGGGATATGTGCAGATGTGCTCGTATCGAAAATATTAACATGGGTATTTTCAACCAATATGGGTTATAAATGAAATCAATTTACGGTAACCATTAGGAGCCCAGAACGTGATAATAAATATACCTGACTAATTAAATAACGTGACAGGCAATAATTCATGGTCTTCTGATATATGAACAAGACCAAACAACCATTATATTGTTAAACACACAGGCTTTCAACCATGGCTACCTAGTACTTCCGAACATATAACTCTTGTTATGAACATTACAAACATGCTAGGTCAAGGTAAATAACAAGCCAGGTACAACCATATTAACCCAATATAAACTACAAACAGGAGATCTCATTAATATATACTATGTTCAATGCCCTACACCCAATATGTACAGTGTGCCTGATAATACGCAACATGTTAGCATACATTCAACTTGACATTCACAAATAAACATGTTGATATATGTGACTTATAATCTTGTTGTATCGACTGCTCTAATTTGTCTAATCAAAGCTCAGTGTTTAATAATTAATTAACAGGAAATGTTATTGCCATCAAGCATATCTTGGAACATTTATATTGCATTATTGTAGTATTGTGGTGGATTTACTTTTGAAAACTAAGGAATGTTTAAGCATAATTTGCCATCATATCATACTATGAAAGTAGCAATAGAACAAAGCGATGTGTATTTCAATGGTATCTGACCCTATTATCACATGTCTAACAACGGCAAAAGTCTCTCTCTCTCTCTCTCTCTCTCTCTCTCTCTCTCTCTCTCTCTCTCTCTCTCTCTCTCTCTCTCTCTCTCTCTCTCTCTCTCTCTCTCTCTCTCTCTCTCTCTCTCTCTCTCTCTCTCTCTCTCTCTCTCTCTCTCTCTCTCTCTCTCTCTCTCTCTCTCTCTCTCTCTCTCTATCTCAAAATGTCAGAGTTTTAAATAAAACTTTCTAGAGTTTTAAATAAAACTTTCTAGACTAATTCGTACTAGTTTCTCACGCGTACAATGTGTATCAACTACCTGACTAAACCGTGAAGAATCAGATTCTTTATTTCAGGAGAGCATCTGTGTGTCACGACCTCGTAAACCATATTCTATACAATGTTACAAGAAGAAGTTTATGAGGTGGATGTGTTCAGATACATTTCTACAGGCTACCTACAGGGCATCATGGTTCAGTAGACACTCCAGTATATCAATGAAGACTACTATACTGGTTCTCAGTATCACAAGCAACAGCAGGACAGACATCCTCGGACTGGCCTCACGGACAGTTCCTTCATGGACTCTAAATTTCAGTGATGGTCATTCTTGCTTGCAACATTAACATCTTTCCACCACAAGCTTTGGTAATAACGGGTGCCACCTGAAGAGCAGGGCATGGTGTATTATAACGTCAAATGTCAGTATTTTACATATTCATGAAACTTAGCCTTTGAAGGGCACTGTCTAGTCTTCTACTAGCGCCTGTCTAGTCGTCTACTATAGCGCCTGTCTAGTCTTCTACTAGCGCCTGTCTAGTCGTCTACTAGCGCCTGTCTAGTCGTCTACTACTCGGTGAAGGAGGAAGCATATAATTCGAAACGTCGTTCATGCTTACAATAACGAAGCTGTAATTCCAAAACTGTTGATCTTCATTTATTTGTCTAGTACTCGAGGGTGGTGAAGCAGTAAAATTATAACTTGAATGAACCTCTGACTTCTAGTATTGACACTAGGTGGTCGCCTGCATGGTGATGCTTACAACATGGAATTTGTTTCAATGTTTGAGAATTTTAAGGAATAACCTCATATCTCATCATCTGAGAGTTTATATTTGTTTAAACATTGATATTGAGGTTTCTGGACATGATATTTGGTATTTGAGGTAATATTTTATGAAATATATGTTGTCGACAATTTGTGAGCCCTTCTGACTCTCCTATCTCGTCTAAAACGACCATTTCTTCAAATGTGTTTTACTCAGAAATATGAACAGATAATGTTTCTGAAATTTAAATTTTTTAGTTGACTTCTGAATATATGTGTAACTCTATTTCAGTTACATGATCGCTCGTAGATTGAAATATATTGTATTTAACATGGTATCGTTTCTTGTTTCCCTGAGTGTACACATTCTTGTACTTTTTGGGATTCGAACCCATACCCTTAGAGGCAGGCACTAACCGCCAGCATTAACAGTTGTCAATACAATTATTACTGCAAGTCAAATGACAACAGTTGGTTGATAAGAATAAAACATTGAAAGTTGGATAACATTTTTAAGTGAATTTAGAGTGTCTTTTAGTAAATGCAAACTTATTCACTGCAATACAAACATTGGGGGCATTTCACCTATCGTCAGGTTAACGTTTTCCGTTTCTATCGACATATAGAACACATAATGTTGAGACAGTCAGAGAGAACAACAACGTCTCAAGTTTTGTCCCACTTTACACATCTGGTCGACAGAAGCAAAACCAACCGATTTGAATCAAAGAAACTTTAAGTTCTCGTGAAATTGAAATGTAAGATAACAGTGAAATTCAAGTCAATTGTATTGGAGCCATGTCATGACTTAATAGACAAAAACAGAGGAACAAACCCGTGTGTATATCGGGTTTAAGATAGACTCACACGATGAACATTTCAAGCAAGGATATGTTTATTTTACCCATTATTTATCATAGCCTGTCCATCAAGATAGTTCCGACAAACGCCGAGAGACAATATATGTCAGACCCCCCACCCATCACCGCCCTCATAAAGACACTTTCAGTGTAAATATCATGTCCAATTCATAGATGTAGGTAGGCACAAGTAATTATTTACGAAGAAGGAAGATGATATCTGCGCAGTGTTCATTTCGTTGTGAGTAAAGTGTATAATGGCACATGTGAAGATATCGATGGTGAACTGTAGATCGTTTAACGTGACCATTGTAAACACTGTCATCAGTTCCGCTGTAGCACTTTCATCGTGACGTCGTCTCACATCATTGGAATTCGCTTAGCTTCACATGCTTCAAAATCGTTAGAACTTTTTTCATACAAATCTGTATGTGTACATTATCATTACAGATATATACAATGATATTACGTCAGACGGTTTCGACTCACCGGACCTGTACACTCCCCACTGCCTCTATTACACAATGTCACCTGTAATTATTATAACACGCAACCGTAGTGGTTTACTTAGTTCTTATTCTTTAACTAGTCTGTTAAAGTAAATCAATTTGAAGAATCTAAATCGTATATGTTCTCCATGAAAACTAACGTACATTTTATTGAAGAAAACTAAGTTTCTACATGCGTTTAAGTAGATCTCAGTAACATATATGTATGGTTTCAGAATATTTCCAAAGTAAAATCTTCATTCTCAATTACCTGAAACAATATTTCATGGTGATTTTTCAATTTAACCTAAACTAGAGTGTTTCAGAGGTATTTTAGAAGTCGGTATAGTAGAGAAATTGAAGACTCTTTTATGGATGCATAACTTTCACAATGGCGAAATGACGCCATAGATCAGAACTATCTCGTCGTTTATCCATAAAACAAAAACATCATCCTTAAACTTATATTCAAAATAGCTTGCAACATTGAATTTGTTCTTCAATTGAACTTCCATCCTGTAATAAAACTCTCGTACCTATTTAGTACATACTGTCCAAATTAAGAACATCACTCTTCCCGAACAGAACATCAAAGTATAAAGGTGAAATATTCACTGAAGTGACCATAGGTCACTCTATCAATAGATGGCCACTTAACACCTCAAAGCCAGAACCCACTCATCTCTGTCACACGTTTAATGTATATGACAATCCCGGGTTAGACATCAAGTCCATATCATTCCTCTACAGAGTAATCATTGGTAGTATATGGACTAGTAAATCACCATCTCAGTCGTATAGTGTACGTTATTTGTGCAGGGTGAATGAAGGTATTTTATGTGACTAACCTAGTGAACTGTTCGAGGGCGTTCTTGAAGTTGCTAGTTATAGTAGACGAGAGTTTTATGGATGATCAAGGTTTTTAGTTTGACAATAAAGAGTTGTTGATATGGATCTTTATATCACTTTCAACCTTATTATTACTCTGTTGTGCAAGTATAGAACATGATCATACACAAAACCGAACTCTCCTCTAAACATGTGATGTGTTCCGTGACTTGGATATACGGGTAGGTTTAAGTATTCCACCATTTCAGAAGCACAGCAATAAACCTAGAAGGTGAGACATGTGACCAACATAGAATCTCGATAGATCACAACTCCTATTCAGAGACACTGAAGCAGATATCTATTCGACGTTTACTGTTATTGCACAATTTCTTGACATATACAATTTGATATTATCAACATGTGTTCATTCGTACTTCTCCTCTGTATCAAGCCCTCCCTGATCTCATCTTGAAACAATATATATATATATATATATATATATATATATATATATATATATATATATATATATATATATATATATATATAATATATACATATATATCTTGTACACAACGAAACGAGTCACATAACTCTCTTGATTATCATAGCAGTCACATTTCTTGCGATAAAAGTACATACAATACAAACATACAGAGAATATAATGTGAGTACATCCTGAAGAACGGGGGGATCACGTGGAGGACTTGAGTGCAGGTTGATGAAGGTATAAGACAGGTTTGGTTTGCACGTGTTTACAACTACTCTCTCCTTATGTCAGATCCACAGACACGTATCGTTGCGAGTGACCACGCGTGTAACATTGTACAGGTACTGTAGGTGAAGGTATCCCCGCGGGCGGGTGTGTAGGTAGATTACAGGTACACAGGGCACCTGTCAGGTGAGATCTGACCACTACAAAGACAGGTACAGGTGCTTTGTCATTAGCGGGTGGGGCGGCTCAGGTGACCCCTGGTTTGACCACTACAAAACACTGCCCTATCACAGGTACACTAAATAAGGGATTTCATAATACACTGTAAATATAAGGAGAATGGTCTTTACATAATAAAACAAAATGGTATATCCATAAAAACAGTCCTACTTTTTGTCATCTCAAATTCTAGAATAAAATATGTATAACTGTACAATGACTTATGTTATTATAGGAAACATATATTTATGTATATTTGTAAGTATTTGCATTGTGTGAAATTTTCTTGATAAAGAGATTAGTAGTTAACATGTAACTAAAGTATAAATGAGAAACATGATTTGTGTAGAGTCAAGTTGACATGTATGTGTCATTATTTTTTAACAGATGTAAAAAGATAACAAGACGTTTTTCTGCGGTCAAGAGTACGAGTGAATCTCATGACCGCTGGACAAATGGCGAACTGTCAAACGATCAATCTTAACGCTTTGATGTATCACTCGTGTACAATGTGTTTATCTGTCTTTGTGATGGATCCCGTCGTTGTGACATAATCATATTAATCATCCATAGCAGATATACTTGAATAAAATATATTTGAAAAAACATATTTATATAATACATTGGTGTCGTCAGGGATGGCGCCACTCGCACCTGGCAGGAATAACATATTGGTTCTATATCAAACATAAGTATATAAGCTGTGTTTCTTTAATATAAGTACATTTGTTAAGACAGTTTTTGTCTTTTTTTAATGTATGATATTACACATATTGTGAATTTCTAATGCATTATAGCATTTTATAAATGAATTTTATGAAGTTCATAATGAATAAATAGATAAAATACAATATGCATCAAATAAAAGTAACGAGGGTAAATCAACTGCGTTCCATGTATGGACGTATCAACAGAACGAAGGGTCCTCTCACCCTCTGATGGTTTTAAATGACAAGCTAGTTTTCTATGAAATCGCTCACCTGTTTATTTCAAAGGTATCCACAACTGTCGAGGATTCACTGTCTCCACTGTACACAAGCTAGAAGTCCTCAAAACCTGTTGATCCCCCCAGTAAGACACTGGCAATCGTGTAATTAGAAGAGTCCAATCAATCACGTTTTCAGGTGAACTCCACAGGTGAGTTCAAGCAGGTAAAACAGTCCCCGAAACTTGACACGCTGTTCGAAATCATCCACTGTGACTGACTAAAATCCTATTCAAAATTGTCCCTTGTATGTCAGTCAGTTTTAACACTTGCTGATATTCGCCGTGTCCAAACTGAGTTACAAGACACCTTGGTCGTCGAATCAAAGAATAACACTAAGAGGCAGGGGGCTCCACATGCATCTGGCTCCCTGGAGTCGAACCGGTCCTGGCCCGCGTACAATGAAGTCTTTTCGGGAAGAAAACACAAGCCAATATGCGCTAAGTTAAACTTCAGAGACCCCTACGAGACGGAGTAGCGTTCCACTGGCCCTAGATGGCGTCACTGGTGATGGATATCACTGTTATTGCCCCAGTGGGTCGAACTGTAGTAGATCGGTTACGGCTGGTGGCCACGGATTGGGTACAATAGATAGGGCGCGACTCAGTAAGCTGACTGGTTACAGAGCTGTAAAACTTCTGCAAGTGGGTGATAATTAAAAAGGGAAATAGTCAAGCATATGATTAATAGCATTTCGTTAAGGAAATGATCTGGAAATGTTTCTTTAACTGGGTCACCATTGGTGCGGGATCGATAGATGTTTTCATCAATCTTTCTGTCAATACGAGGAAACAGCTCACACGGAACTATAGCTATACGAAATGGACAGTTAATAGTTTTAAACTTAATTTTGAGGCTTTATATTTACAAACTTGTCGCTAGGAATGATAAAAAATAATTGATTGTTACCTCTAGACATTTCTGACGAATGGTGGACCTTGATTATAACTTACAAAACACATTTTACCTACATGTATATAAAACAGATTTAATCAAACATTATATAATTTAAAACTTGCTTTGTTCAGGTGACGAATATGATACATCGATAATGGCTCAAATTATACTGAATCCTTTCCGAATTATTGACAATAACTACGGGATATAAAGTAGACATTATTAAGTTTACCATTTGTTTTGCCTTGACAAGCTTCAAAATGGTAGGAAATACATGTTATCAACGTCTGAATTAATTGTTTTTATCGTAAGTGTATCATAGTAATGACGATCAAGAAAGGGACGTGAATGATTTTTTGAATTACCAGAGCGGCAGCGAGGCATATGTACACATTTGCAACTGTTTTATGAAAGTCGGAAGTAAAGAGGAGAGTTAATGTGACGATCGAGTTCAGTGACGTCACGATCAATTCTTTTTTTCTGTGCATATGTGCACCTTTGATAGATTTGACACAGACATCATAATTATTATCTAATTCAAAGAGATATCAATATCTTGAAAAAAGGAGTAACTGTCTTAATACATGTATTTTCATTAAAGAAACACAGATTATTATTATGTTAGAACAAATTTACTCTTTCTAGAATGAGTACGACGTGACTGAATGACATTCAAACATTCTGATTTTATAGTTAATTTCAAAGATACATTCAACTGTATATATACTTATACATAACTGTCCTCATCCCATGTTCAACATCGCCGCAATCAATATTGGTTAATATGCGAATTATCATTAGAAATACATGACTTGTCATTTAGATAGTAAACACACCATCCGCAATAGTAGAATTCTTGTAAAGTAAACAAGTATTTACAGTTTTATTTGTGGGTCAAACTCGCTCAATGCTAGTGTACAAATCATCTTGGTGACAAAAGAAGAGATATGTCAGCGAGACGTCGTGTTGACAAAATCACGCGCACATCATTCATCAATACACGGTATGCGACAAAAGAGGTTTATTTGCTGTGTATTTAGTCTGCAAAGTACATTGTAACCCAAGATGACAATTCAATAGAACAGCATTGCTATAAGGGGGCATCCCTGCCACACGCCCCTGTATATGAAGGAGATTTTAGCATGCTTGACTCGTTTTAGCAGTACAGCCTCCTGTTATCCCGTCGGTCACTCTGGTACAGATTCATTTACTTTCGCAGTATTCGTAATTTACTTCAGGATATATGTATTTCGGTCTAGTGCTTCCATCGCACATAGAATAACCCTAACAACCCGTGACCAGTGTATATGTGCACCTTTGCACGAACGGTTACACAAACACAGAAAGCTCGTTATCAATATCTAAATGAATTACATCCGCCGACGTCTTGTACCTTTGGTCTAAGTGTATCCGCTATTTTACTACAATACCCTAATACCCTGAGCCTAATAACTCTACTATGACTATAAATAGCCAGCCAATAAAAGAACTATAAATTCGAGCAGTATTGTCAGTACCCGGACGGGAGGAGCTATCATCAACGTTCAAATCACCATATTTACATTGTAATTGATAAGACAAGGAAAAAAGACATTTCGTATAATGCAGTTTACTAAGTAGAATGGACTATAACACACCGATACACTACGAAAAGCAACTACAGTTTACAAATTATACATAAACTCACGGGCAAAAAAAACTATACCAAAATATTATATTTTCCAAAAATATCAAATTGGTGTCTCCATTTGGAATTTTATTACTTAACAACATCACTTGTACACAACTTTACTCAGTGAAAAATCATGTACCTTCCAAAATTTGACTTTGAAGCACTTAAAAAATGCAACGTATCTAAATAAGAACAAGGAGGGGCCAAACGGTATGAAAACAACCAATCAGCATGGTTAGTGCCACTGTCGTAACGACTACAATTTTTACATACCAAGACTGCAATAACAAGAGCGAGAGAGGGAAATTTGAACCATGCGATTTGGGCACGACAAACCAGGTTGATTGCATCTTCTACTGCGCCAAAACTACAATACCTAGACTGCAGCCAAGTTGGATACAAACAGACCTGACCAATGACAGTCCAAGAATCAGAAACCCGAGGGTCATTACCACCGAAGAAACTTACACTGCCGTACGTTACATTAGCGTAATCATATCGTCACTGTGACGTTATCGTTTTTGTGTTGATCAACCTTCAACAAATGTTGACTTGTCAACTTTTTATATAGTCTAACACTTAGACTCTCAATAAAGCATTTTATTCCATAGTGAAAAGCAGTCTAATGAGCAATGGATCAATGAAAATTCCATATCTCATAGGCTGTTTTAAATTTGTTATAACATGGTGATAATTTTATTTTAGAGTCAGAGTAAGACTATCAGGTCTGTTGTACTTTAAACGCTTCTGAAATAACGTTAAACAGTCTGACGATGCAGCCACAACCTTTTATATAGTCTAACACTTAGACTCTCAATAAAGCATTTTATTCCATAGTGAAAAGCAGTCTAATGAGCAATGGATCAATGAAAATTCCATATCTCATAGGCTGTTTTTAAATTTGTTATAACATGGTGATAATTTTATTTTAGAGTCAGAGTAAGACTATCAAGTCTGTTGTACTTTAAACGGTTCTGAAATAACGTTAAACAGTCTGACGATGCAGCCACAACCTTTTATATAGTCTAACACTTAGACTCTCAATAAAGCATTTTATTCCATAGTGAAAAGCAGTCTAATGAGCAATGGATCAATGAAAATTCCATATCTCATAGGCTGTTTTTAAATTTGTTATAACATGGTGATCATTTTATTTTAAAGTCAGAGTAAGACTATCAAGTCTGTTGTACTTTAAACGCTTCTGAAATAACGTTAAACAGTCTGACGATGCAGCTCTGTCCACTGTTCAATGTTATATCTTGGCTGTAGGACAGTTTGATGGGGGTTTAACAACTCAGTGTAAGACGGCAGTTGGATTGTTTTCCTCTGTGACGTCAAGACGTAATATATGGTCCCCGCTTCGATAGATTTACATTTATTTCTTTATCTTGTTATGCTGTACAGATGCACATCCACATCCGGGTCAATATTTTAGTATTATTCGTTAAAACATAAGTAGTTCGAAGGATATAATGCATTTGCATGCAGCAGATTAAAGTCATTTGGGTGTTTTTTGTTTATCCGAGACTTGGGTAAGCCCGGACGTATTAAATGATTTAATTATTATACCAGGATATCATCCACCACTTTGTAAAGATAGACCATGCACCAAGGGGAGGAGGGTCGCGATATATATTAAAGACCCTGTTGCACCCTTTTGCATGCATATTATGTTTTCTTAAATATGCCATTTATTATAAGAGATAATACAATTTAATGTAACCTTCGCCGATAAGACGTATCCATTGAAGACTGTTTTCCGAATTAGAAGGAAAAGATGCGATTTGTACAGCGACAATATTTTAGAGTTCACACTGTAAGATGGTTTGCCATTCCATCATGGTTCCATAATTAAAACTCTACTTTGAGTGTTTAGGTATCGCTACATCAGTCAGATCACTTGAATTGCCTTCGAACAGACATTGTTATGTGTACACCTTAAAATGGCCGCTCGAAGGGAAATGGGCTCGCATGGTTTAACCGAACCACGTGCATTCGGTTTAAAACTCTTTTATTGATCCAGGAGTGTTATTTAGCCATTGGTAACACTTATTTACATTTTCGTGAAAGCACATTACTTCAGCCCGGGAAGAACAATGTGCTACAGCGCCTTTATCCTAAAAGTGTTACTTTTCTATACAAATAGCAATTAATAAGTCATGATCAAACCGGGGATTTTTTCACGAATTCAACCTAAGTTGCATTTTATTTCCAGTCAACACAGTCTATCAGTTCGAAGTTATTTTCAGATGATACAACTCCAAAACGTCTATATTGAAAATACCTTTAATACCCCTATACTTTATTTTGCTGGAGGTTTGGAGTACAGGCCGATTGTCATCCAAGAGTGTAAAATCTCCGTGTTTTTGAAGTTGTCACGCCAGAATGATCGTATCGAGGAGTTAAGCTTCTCAATCTGATAACATCGTTACCAACACAATCCTTTATGACGTGCACTTCTGAAATATGATGGCAGATTTGAATATAATACATGTATAGTAAACGGGATACCTAGATGAATGTCGACAAGTTTGAACTTAGATTTTAAAGCTAAATTAACGTGACTCATTGAATTTAAAAAACAAACATCCCTATTAATTTATCTTTGTCCAATACAACTTTAAAATGTATAAATTAAATATACCTTCATAATCAAAATATGCAACTTTTGAATATTTAAGACAGAGATGCCTTGAATTGTTATCTTCACGACAGCAATCTGATATGACGAATTGAGGATATCTTTTAAAGTAAGTTTACTTGCGTGAATATGTATCGTGTCAGTTGTTTCCCATTTGATGAACACATGAGAACTCCCGTTTATCTTTTAACTAGTACCGACTGAGATAACTTCTTAAGAAAAAGAGAGACACTTTATTGATCAGTTACAGGCCTCCGGCCCAAAAGTTATGTACATGATTCTTTATTAAATATAATAATAAGAGCACGTTACAATACATTTATGTTAACTACATACTTAGAAAAATCTTAGCAGCAGCACTACATGGGGCATATTCATCATACAACAAGAGGACCTGTGTAACAATGGTCTGGAATGTTAGAATGACAGTATATTATTAAAGTAATTATTTTAAAGAAATGTCGTTACATCAGGTATTACCCCTGTAACTGTGAATGTGCTTTGTTGAACGTTGTGTTACTGCCGGTTTCTATAATCTATGCAATATAATTGCATTTAGATAGACTACTTCCAAACGCAAGTCATAACTCTGGCCAGTCTCCATTACTGGCTGATTTAAGCTTTGCGGTATTTCCCTCGCTTTGTTGTGCCAAGATAGTGAATCGCTGCACCAGAAATGCACAGTGGGCCTGGATTTCTAAGCACAGATTTCCTAAGGAAATACTGCAAGGCCTAAATCAGCCAGTAATGGAGAAAAAGGGTTATGCCTTGCATTGGGAAGTTGTTAGATAGACGGTTCTATATTATGTTATTACAGTCATAACAAAATATAGAATTATCGATCAAAATGTATTTAGACTGTAAAATATGTGTCTATAGCTAGTATTGAAATAACGTTAGGAAAGTGTACATCGAGACTAGATGTCGTAATTTAGACTCTCCAGGAAATTGAGCTTTATCACCGTGGCGATAACAGCTGAACTTGATATCAGCTTCGTGCCTCTTGGAAAAAACCCACTGTCATTTCTTGTATAATTCAAATTAAAAGACGACAAATTTGTCACCACCTTTAGAACTGGACTACTACAATGAATGATGACAACGGGGTATATACGTGTAGAAAGCCATGTGCGGCTACTATAAACAGCACCATGCGGACAGAGGCCACACACCTCCCGACATGTTATCAAACTTTCCTGTTCTGAGATATCTACTTCAATATCGGAACTGCCACCATTCTTGATAATGCTGGATTTACAACGCTATTCACTTGGGTTACTCAACATCCATATTCGATGTGGGAACTCCCTTTTCTCCAAGCTACAAAAGGGTGATAAAGTCTTGAAAGAAAACTAACACACGTGCAACACATGCTTATAAGGTCGGAGAGAGCGCGCTACGCTGCAGTCGAATTTATGTCCCCTCCGATAACATCTGTTTCGCTTTAGATAACCATTGCGGTGATTCAGTGATCACAAAGGGAGGACACCGAACGTTTAAGAGTTTGCCTACCGCTAAATAAATTGCAGTGAAACGAATTCTCTTGTACCTCCTACACATAGTTTACGGTTTGACGATTACATAAAAAAAACTTCGATTGTCAAGACTGAATTTCTTTTGAAAAACTATGGGACACGTCTTAGACAGCTGAGGAAGGCATTGTTTTGAAACCATCGAGCTGAAGGGCCAAACAAGTGGCGTTGAAAGAAGGTCTGCACGTTACATGCTGGAAGCTTTAATTGGCCTCGATACGATACCCCTACATCATCAATGAGAGAAAAAATCATCTTGATTTTCAACTCCGTTTAGCAGTGACGTGATACACGACATCAAAGCTATGGTTGGACTTTTTTCCATTTCGTGCTCCAAAGTTAAATACCAGTACGATAACGCTCAACATGTTCAAGTTTGTTAATCCAGGAAGAGATAGCTTCATGCGTCTTCAAGCTCAGTTTATAATTGACTATAAATGTTTAAAAGATCGAAAGTTTGTTCATTTGATGAACGATTTACAGCCTAAATTGAAATATAGATTCACAAATAGACATCCTGGGAAGCTGTTTTTTTTAAACTCGGTTAATGTTATAAATATTTAGGATACCCACATTTATCATTTCTTATCTGATTAAGCATTTCTCAATGATCATGAAGTGTGCACACCAAATTAAGTGAAAAAATAATTACCTGAGACAATCACTGTGGAAGTTCTTTTTGCAGGAGAGTGCTCAGTCAATATGGAACCATATTGAATCACGGCTGTGGGAAACTGTTTATGTAATGTGTTAAAAGCATGTTATTTTACAGCTGTTCCGGTGGTTATAGAAATATATATATATATATATCTGTTTGAATCTAATTACCATTTAAGGTAATTTCCTTGAAATAATTCAATTTTGTATTTCTCAGCTCACTTGCAAGCATGCATAGACATCATTTAGTTAAGGATTTCGTTTTTATATTATGTAATGCCAATTAAATCTCCTTTTTGGAATGTCTTTTCTATAGGTTTGCACTGGTTCTCTGTCGCAAAAGCAAAATCTTAAAATGTCATATTTGGTATTTCTAAACCATTTCACGGATGGTTTAATTTACGACATATTGATTATCATTGAAGATAAGCAGATGTAATACTTATGTTAATGAAATTTCTTCCATTTTCACAACAACGAAAACATTTAGGATATTTATTTTCATTTTAGCCTAAAGTGGATTCAATGTCGAGTTAAGATTGACTGAATTGCTATGCTATTCTAATAAAATCCGTTTAATGGTTTACATATCATTTTTAAAATTATATTCACAGATATCATTAAAGTGATAAATGCCAGAATGTTCCAAAATTGTTAAAGACATGAAATGTTTTATGTCAGAGATGTTTATCAAACTGGATAAAGTTTCCCCGTCTGCATGTAAATGTTATCTTAATGCTGAAAGTCGGTCAGTCGGCAAAGATACCGCTCATGCGTCTGTGACATACATGTCTATCAGTAGTTAATTTCAACAGAAATTTACAACCCACGTAGGTTCTAATTGCATATCAAATACACAAAGCTTATCAACTGTTTTGAAGCATGGGTTAAAAAAGAAAGATGGTCACGTGACCATAAATTGAAATGCCTGATGCAGACATCTCAGATGTTGTGTTTCCGAAAACGAGGATTTCTATAATTAAAAGAATTATTTTTGTTTATATATGGCTATTTATTTGCTATAAAAAAAATCTGTCTTTTAGAAAGCGTCAAGCATTGTACAGAATTGCTATAAATACCCTGAGTCAGACATACGCAATAGACATTATATCGACATTTTGACATAAAAAGGTTAACATGGTGCCGATAGCATCCTGAGTGACAAGAAAAATAAACAACAAATATTCCCAGACAAAAAAATAAATGAAATTCTGTTATGAGTTACATGCATAGAAAAAGTTATAATGATAAATCAATCGTCGCAAGCACATGCAGACAATGATAGCAGTGTTGGGCATTGTAGAACTAAGCACGTATTTGTGAGAGGGGACCCTCGTAATTAACACAATGCTACGTGTGGTCGGGGTGCAGCGGAGCGCATGCATAATAAGGTGACTGATGAACGGCGAATAGGAACACAAACATCACGAATATAGATTAAGGCACAAAGACTTGTAATATTTTAATATTACAAACGGAAAATTTGAAATAGGAGGCATGAGTACGATCTGGTTTGATGATAATTATGGCAGTGAGTGTGTTGACAGTGGTGAAATGTATGGAACATTATCTTGAAGACAATGACGTTATCGTAATGGTGACGACGATAAAGGCCAGAATGGTAAAGATCTCACTGGCTACACGACAGTCCTGCTCCATGACTGTGTAAATAATTAAATTCCTTTAATGCAGGGACTAAAAGTTTACAAAGAAATAAAATAAAAAAAGACGAACTTAGAGTAATTAATAAATTTCAGAATAATTAGTTAAGTTACAAGACTTCCTGGCTAGTTACTAACATGAACAATGTCAATGGTCAAGGTATGCTTACAAAAAATTTAAAATCCAATAAAAAAATAAACTTGAAACTAACTATTTAGTCATTGGAGACTTTCTGTAAATGTCACGACTAAAACCTGTCAATATCGACCATAACTGAGAGAGGATACCCCCCATCCGGTGTTTCGTTACACTGCCACACGCAGTACCCTTTGACCTTCTGAGTTTTTCAATAAACCGGTTTGATTACAATGCGCATTAATCCTGCGTAACTGATCTCCTCTCAGACAACCGGAACCGGTTTCTCATTCTTCTTGTCTCTGAATGAAGCTAACGAACTGGTTTCAACTGATAACGATTCTATTTTGAATTGTTTTTGGACGTAAACTATTTACTATGTTGACGAAATGAGAACCAAACTGTTTTAACAAATAAGAAAACAAACAAAAGTTACCAGAACAGTCTCATCCAATGTAAAGAATATCATTTTTGTAAATATCGATCTGCGAAAATATTCCATCGACTAACATGTAGTGGTTAACACAAAGTGTAGTATAAGTAATAGTTAGACCATGAGGGCATACTGTCCATTTCAACGATTAGACAACAGGCTCTCATGGGCGCAGCGCGAGTGGTCTAACTAACCATTTCAACGATTAGACAACAAGGCCCGAATGGTCTAACTTACTAAGACTATGTGTAGGAGAATGTCCTCAAACTGGCCATAAGTTTTGCACGTGGAGCATGTTTTCGGCCTAACGGCCTCCAACATAGTCCACGTGCAAAACTAATGGCCAGTTTGAGGACATTCTCCTACTTAAAACAAAGTTTAAGTAAACATGTTCTTGCTACTTGAATGCAGTTCTTTTGTCGCGTAATTAGTAATTAAGCACGGCTTTCATTATTATTTTCGGGTGAACATGTTTTTAAAAGGATATTTTATTATAACGGAATATTATAAGGACGCCAGGACTCGAGAAGAACCGCCTGAATACTTCTGAACGTAAACATTGGTATCACTGTACATACTTTATGACTTCCCAAGCTGTTTAAACTGTAAACACGATGTTGATGTAATAAAATGTTTATTTGAGTTATGTTCTTCTTTTAATACATGTTAAGCATTTGACGAGATATTGAAACCACGTTAAATGGGAATCGTACAAAAAGTAGTTCCGGCCGTGGTCTAACTGAAATTCACGTTGGTTATACCACGGCTCAAACAATAGCAGCTATGGTCGAACGGTCTGAATGACGTAATAAAAAGGAAACTATCTGTAGAGCGGCATAAAGACGCCCATTCAATTTCATCGGAAAAGAGCATTCAAAAGATGACGATGTTCAAATATACGACATCTCGTTATACATATTTTATAGAGAGACGATTTATTAAAAGGGGGCAGTAGCACGTTTTTTGCAAAATTTATTAATTCAAATATCCCGTTTATAATGATAGTTTATGTCATTTAAATTAATTTTAGAGGGTAAAACATCTTTATTACACAAACCAATTATCTGTAGTGGTAAAAGTAAAGCAAAAATTGCATAGCGGCCATTTTATTGTGTACACAATTTATTATTTTGTATTACAAAAACGATTCCTATGGCTTTACCGAAACATGTACATTCATTTTAAACTTTATTTTCCGAAGAGAGAAGGATGTTTTACTATTGGTGAAAATATTTTTCAAATACATTTCATCAACTTATTTGAGCGAAAAAAGTGCTATTGCCCCTTTAAAGATGCTCTAGTGTATTCTTTATATATATAATATAATACCTCTGCATCATTGAATACATCACGATGGTTTTTAATTAGAGGCAAACGTTAAGCAGTTTAGATGAATGAGAAACGCATTCTATGTAATTACAACTTCTTTATTGCAGAAAGATGTTTTGTTTCACTCTGACCTCACATAAAATACAAATTAAACATACTCAAACTATAACTTAAAGGGGCAGTAGCACATTTTTTGCAAAATTTATTTTTTCAAATTTCCTATTTATAATGGTAGTCTGTGCCATTTAAATTTACTTTAGAGGGTAAACCATCCTATTACACAAACCAGTTATCCGTAGTAGTAATAACGGTGTTGCGTATAAAGCAAAAATAGCATGGCGGCCATTTTATTGTGAACACATTTTATTATTTCAAATGACAAAAACGATCCCATGGATATACTGAGCCATGTACATTCATTTTTAACTTGATTTTCCGAAGAGAGAAGGGTGTTTTACAATTGGTGAACTTATTTTTCAAATACATTTCATCGACTTATTGGAGCCAAAAAAACGTGCTACTGCCCCTTTAAAAGTGAGTACTTAGTGATATTGACATATCATTATCACAGAGATCTACGGGTTGGGATAGTTTATATTTACATGTAATACATACATTTTCTATGCAACTTCTTTATCAACAGATAACGGTTTGTAGTTAATAATTAATAATAACCTCCATTCCATATGTTATACTATATTTTTAATTAAAATGATATGAAATTATTATTAATAGACTTTGGTATCAAGGTCATCAAAATCAAGAGCTTTAGAAATAATATTATAAGGAAGGGCGTTTGATACCCTCCGGTATTCATACAGTCTGATGCAGGTAAGGGTGTGGTGATCCTTAAACTTTTATATGGCATGGTGCTAAATGAATGGCTCGGGGTAATAAGTCGATAACCCACAAAAAGTTACTTTTGAGTAAATCGAGTTTAACGTTTTTTCTGGGATATCAAATTTGTTTAAATATCAAACTTTAGCAAAACATGATATATCACATAAAATAATCGATGGAAAAATATGTCATCAGAACTTTCATAGTCTGATTCCTGTGATGGTTTCACATTAGTTAGATCACTTTTGCTGTCATTATCATAGGTCAGTGATGACATTTCCCGCAATACATCCTCGTCAGAAAGCATGTTGGACGCCATGTTTTTTTGTGGCTTATCAGATTCTTGCAAAAATGAAAAGGAGGAACGTGGCTTATCCTTAATATGGGAATGATGCAACTGATTTACCATTGAGTTCAGGGGAGACAACTGACTCTATTATGGTAAAGTTACCATTTGCAACCCACAAAATAGGACTATCTAAAAAAATCATGATGTGTGGGTTGTCTACTTAATACCCCGAGCCATTGAAATGTTAACAATCATAATACAATACTTGCATGCGAAATAGTGGCTATGGGATATGACAGCTGTCAGTAACACAGTACATTTGCTCTAATCCAGCAGTTAAACACGGATGTGACGTGTAATCGATCCATCCGCCCAGTGTAACAGGACGCTTTGTAAATACGGACCTACGATATATGTACATTTCCATAAAAAAAACATTACGGTCGTTAAAAAGACGAACCTGTTGGCTGTCATACATATATGCATTTGTTCTTTGCATAATATACGAATATTGATAAGAGTATATAAGTAAGCTTAAGTGTACATGTAGTGATAAGTTAAAAGTAAGTTGATATTGACATTCCATATAAGTCATCAAAGGTACAAATCCGTGTCTGCCAACATCCCATTCTGCCTACATCCCATTCTGCCTACATCCCATTCTGCCTCCATCTCATTCTGCTTTCATCCCAATCTGCCTACACCCCATGCATTCTGCCTACATCCCATTCTGCCTCCATCCCAATCTTCCTACACATCATTCTGCCAACATCCCATTCTGCCTACACCCAATTCTGCTTACATACTATTATGCCTACATATAATTCTGTCCACATCGCATTCTGTGTTACATCCCATGTTGGCAGAACGCGAACCACCCGTTGATTAAGCCTTGTGGCTTGCTGATGGCAGACTTTTATTATAGTTGTTAGAATTGAATTCATCAAAGGGCTGGGACCGGTGGTTTTAAGTTCTTTGGATCTTTGGTTAAGGGAGATCAACTGGAATATGCATTTTAACGAGTTCATTACAATGACTTAATTGTATTGAAATCATTTCAGACTACTACAACCGGGGGCAGGTTAGCTCTTTCGGCTTCGGATCAAGAGGTCCGGGATTCGAATCCCGCCAGGGGCACGGCAACGTTGTCTGCAGTAGAGAATTGTTCTACATGCAGTAAGGTTTGGGTGCAATGCTACACTGAATTTAAGCGTAGTACCACCCATGGTTCGCTAGTTCCAGCTCGCAGGTTTCACCGCAGTGTATAGCCACATGGCGTTGCGGCTTTCTCCCTGCCATAATACTTGCAGCCGCGATATAAGTGAAATACTCTTGAAAGCGGTGTTAAACCCCAACTCACTCACTACTACAACCTTGCCTTGTACATCGAAGGAGAACACGGTCTATGGATAATCAATTTCTTTATTCTTCTTTATTCAACAGTTGCGAATTTCCGGTGCAGATACTAGCACCGTCTTCTTCTTCATTGACTCAGCTTCTATAATGCTTATATCAAAGATGTCTTGAACATCACCTACATGTTATATATAGCGTGATGTCTCTGACGTGTTTCCAAATTTGCAGATTTAAGGAACTGAAGAAATTGAATGAAATATACACTCGTGTACATGTGAATTTGCTTTGTTTTGTAGCGTTGTAATTAACTATAGTTCTACTTTTGCGATATACCGGTAATCGAATGTTGGTGCCTCTTTCCTATATACTCAGTTTAAAAAAAATTCAAACTGATCGACATTCATATAGATACAAATCAAATATCTAAGTTAATATGGATCCACACATTTTTTAAATGTGTATACTATTATGTTATACTGTCTAAAATAATAAAATAACTGTTGATCTAAATTTATTTAGATTGAAATACCCCAAGTTGCCCATATAATAATCAAACCTGCCACGTTAGTATTAATGATCCCGATTGTTCATTCTAATTCGCATTAGATAAGTATATACACAGACAACAGTCAATTGGGAATATATCGTCAACCTCTATATTTCATTATGTTGAATACACTTACGACTGCATTTTTAAAAATAAATGTTTTACGAATAAGTGTGTGGTGGTTTTAAAGTTGTCGTTAATTCATATCTTACTATTATATATCGCTGTAATGAATAACCAAGTTAATATTCTTGATATGAAATGTGAATGTCATCTCCACAGGCAGGAGGACACTGTCCGTGGTATAGTCCGACTCTCTGTGTGAAGTATGCAGTGTCTTTGTGTGTCCATCACACTATGACAGCAGATCTACACTGATCTCCGGGCTGCTGACAGAAGATGGGTTCATGTAGACGTGTTATCCCTTTGTTGTACCCTCTCTGTGTGGAATATACGCTCTCCACGCTTTGTACACACCTTAGCCCATTTGGTATGATCTATACGTGACATGTCTTTAGAGGGGATGGTCGCTGATTGCTGTTGAAATATCATGTCATTTTAATAGAGTTTTTAAGGTTGTATGTAACATGTGTCATCATTTATCGTTTATCAGTTTCTTAAGCATTCTCCTGCTTCTGACATATAATTGAGAAATAGATTTCATAATGTGTTTGTTCACTGGCTTATAAACGGTTTGAAAGGTGCAAGTTAAACTGGTATACATGCCGGAGCTTGTCGACACAAAATTTTAATTTATAAGAAATAGATTTAATAATGTGTTTGTTCACTGGCTTATAAACGGTTTGAAAGTTCAAGTTAAACTGTAGTATAAATGCCGTCGACAAGCTAATGCTAAATGCCGTCGAACAAACACATTATGAAATCTATTTCTTAATTTGCCAACGATGATGAGTAATAGTATACATAAATACACATGTATATAAACATAATACAGACAATGCAGATTATTTCAGGCGACAAACTTTTCGTTTTGGCACTTCAACTTCAACTTGACAAACTTTGTCAATAATATGAAAAACCTCTTTTTTAAAATTATATTGTTTATGATTTAATGCCTCTGTGTCGTTACTACTAAACGCGGGGGAAAGTTTTAAAAGAAGACTCCTCTGTTGTCCGAACATGACATTGTATTTTCTTCACGTTCATCGCTAGTTTTGATACCGTCAAGTATATTCTAGTAAAGACAGTTTAGATCTCATTTCATAAATTTATATCCTAAACGAATAGTTGTCTTCATAAGAAATAAACCAACAAATAAAGTTCAATGAAGTCAAGTAAAATTGGGCAAATGTTCTTTTTGAAGGTAATATAGGTACATTTAAGTAACTTTCCATTTTCTTTCATTGCAATTCTCAAAATGACAAATAGTCTAACACTTAGACTGTAAAAAAATAATGAAAACAAATGAAAAGGAGCCTTATTTATATATGAAAATTCCATTTCTTAGTCTCCTTTTCAATATTTAATAAAATGGTGATATTTTCAGAATAAATACTTTTTTCATAGTCTGAGTGTAAGACTAAATGACAAATGTTACTTTAAAATCTCCGTTATCACGATCTTCATATCCATCCGAAGGAAGTCAGATAAGGACACACTAAACAGAGTGCCATCAACATAGCGCTATAACACTTTACGTTTATTCCTCCACTGTCAGTGCCACTTCTCATGTATCTACTCGTCAGTGATCTGTTTACCTCTATAGTTGAAAGTTGATGATATACTGTTGATAGAGAGATTTCCTTATCGCTGTGTATATTTCAAAACAAAGTCATCTCCACGGGGATCTAATATATCTATTTCAGTACTGGAAAAACATTGACATTTGACTCTCGCACGACTTTACATACAATTCTTCATCAACGCGGGGTAAATATTCCCTTGCTCAAAACTGATAGGGAATTATCTATAAATTGTTATTTATAGTGCTGTAAACATAAGTCCCATTCTGAACACGTGTGTATTGTTAATTATTTCTATATCTATCAAAGCATATCATGTTTACAATCAAAAGTCGAGCAAATTGGAAAAATCTTGTTTTCTTTCAAAATGGCAATTATTTTCGTGCATTATGAATTCAACATGTGTTCGGATACCTGAGAACATGGTAAGGAATATAACAGGATAAAAGTACCAATCAAGACGTGCTCCTATAGCTATCTTTTGTACCAGTATGGCATTACATTTACACTTAAAGGGGCAGTAACACGTTTTTTGCAAATTTTATTTTTCCAAATTTCCCATTTATAATGATAGTTTATGTTATTTATATTTACTTAAGAGGGTAAAACATCTTATTACACAAACCAATTATCTGTAGTGGTAATAACGGGGTTGCGTATAATGCAAAAATTGCATGGTGGCCATTTTATTGTGAACACATTTTATTTCTTCCAATGACAAAAACGATTCCCATGGCTTTACGGAACCATGTTCACTCATTTTTTAACTTGATAACCCGAAGAGTGAAGAGTGTTTTTTCTGTTGGTGACATTATTTTTCAAATACATTTCATCGACTTATTTAACCGAAAAAACGTGCTACTTCTCCTTTAAACATCAGTCTATCAAACATTATACCCAATAGTAGGGATATTTGCCCATTGCAAACAAAATGTTACATCGTTATTTTATTTGAATGTTCATTTTAAGCTGTAATGTTTGCTGTAAAAGAGCTTCCTTCAGTAACATAGAACAATTATTGAGTATAAATAAGGAACAGGCACCCTGCAAATTTATATATCTGGACAGTGACATGTGTAAAATAATAAATAAAAAAAGAGCGATTCCTTTACATAGCGGGAACTTTTGGACGAGAGAAAACGGTCAGGTATATTTTATGCACGCTTCCGTGACTCTCAACTTGAATCAATCTTTCTCGACACTGTAATCTTATTTATCAAAAAAACGTCCTTTATCTTCAGCTGGTACAGATAACTATACTGTACTCAAGTACATTCAAAGATCGTAAAAATCTTGTATTATTTATAGTAACAATGTAATTGTGTATTTTAGCCCTCTCCATAAGCCTCAGTTCACGGGATAATCATTATTCCTAATAAGATAAACGACAAAAATCAAAACGGTGGTACAAGTCACCAATAGTATATACAAGGAATTATTTTGTCTTTCAACACACAACTCTTGATATTACCAGTCAAAGATAAACTGTCAATCTGTTCATTCAACAAACCAAGACCTGGACGGATTTCTTGTTATCATTCTCTCTAACAATCCTCCTACGAAGGTCCTTCTCCGTATATACCAGACTCAGCGCCTTGGTGCCAGCCTCTCGCTTCTCCGACATGTACCAGCGTCCCTCCACAAAGTAGGGGGTGGGCTGGTTCTTCAGCTTGTTGGCGGCCACGAGGGATCTGGAGGTTACATTCAGGTAGGGGAAGAGATCATCCTGGGCCACTGTGAAGTCGTATCTGTTCTCAAGCCGCTGACAATCGGGACACAGTCCGGGTCCGAACAGGTCGCAGTGGATGGATCGCGTCTTCTCTGCCAGATCTGACGGCGCGTCCTTTCTGGTACAGGCAAAGCTGATGAAACCAGGAATCTTGGACATCCGGAAGTCTGCGATTGAGATCCTTTTTACCTGCTTGAGACTAAACTTGTCCGGGATTCGTCTAACAGTCGACCTTGACCTTCCGACCCGAGGTCGAGAACATGCTTGAGGAGGAGTTTCAGACTTTGCTTCAGCAAGTTTGCGTCTGCTCTTCAGAGGAAGGTTCTTGGTGGGTCTCTGGAACTCGCCCATCTCTACCATCTTCCTGAGCTGCAGGAAGTCCTTCTCGCTCTCCTTCCGGGTGCTGAGCTCGGACCTGGGTGTCCGGGCGTGTCCGAGTGTTCTGGAGGAAGACGACTGTGCCGGGAAGTCCGAAAGAGAGGAGTACAGCTTGTGATGGCGGACAGAAGGTAGGGAGGAGGTCGTCTTGTCGGGATCCGTCGGGGCTGAGATGTACCCATACTTGAGCTTTAGCTGCTTCTGTGTATCAATAAGAGATCGATGTTACGTATGTTTCTTAAAGTTATTAACTCAAGAATCTATATCAAGAAATTATTCATAAAAATTAATGTGTTGCTTAGATATTGAAGAATGAACTGGATAGTGGAGATTGAACTATTTACAAGTGTAAAACTTTTCTTCATTTCTTCATTTTCTTGAGCTTGCAATTCAGATAACTAATAGTAGAGACTTACTGAATTGAAAATGCAAGACTGTATAAAAGGCTCCATAATAATACACAGTGGTGTCGGACAGGGGGCATATGTTAATATTATACTATGATAATAATATGTATACATTCGAAAGGGTGATAGAGTGTAGAGTGGAGGGTTAGAGTGAATCCATCATGTAATCTTACACATGCTGTTGAACAACGAATCGGAAGGAACTATGAAATACTTTTATTGAATAAAGGAATTCATAACCATCAAAAAAAGAATGCTACATTTATTCAATTCATCCTCATATTACTGAAAAAGAATTGATTATGTGTAAAAGAAATTAAGCTAATTCTTTGATTGCCATACCATAATACGTGTATTGCGAATCCTTTTTTATCAACCTACCAGCCATATAACGTGATACTTGAAACGACCTTTCTTAACCGTATCACCCGGTACGAGGGACTTACAACAAGTCCCTCCAGGAGGGTTTATACACAGACAGTTGTAAACACTGTTAGGAGGAATTATAATGATTGTAAACCCTAATATATTTGCTAAGATGACGGCTTGAAAATAAAGATCTGAAGAAATTAACTTAGACTAATTTTGAAAAATTATTTAATTTTACGACAGAATATAAACTGTAAATGTTTTGCAGAAAATGCGTCTCGAACCCGTATACACTATCACCTGTAGTAACTGAGCTAACGCCTTAGTCTACTGCGCCAAAGGAGCAGATGAGAATTCACGATACAAAGCAACTCATATAGCGCGACTGTTAACAGGCTGACATCAGCCAGGGATCCTCAATATAACGTCAGGGATCTTCATTGACAATATAACGCGATAACAAGTAAAACGCCTGTTTTAAACTTAAAAACGGTTGATACTTTGGAGAAACCATTCTACCTCGGATTTGGTAAGGTTGTAGACCCTGATAATCAGGAAAAACTCTCGGGTTTTTCCTTCCTATCAGGGTCCACAACCTCACCATATCCTCGGTATCATGGTTTCTCTTATAATACTATTTCCAGAATCAACACCATAAGGTCATTTGTTTCTAGTACGTTTAGAATTTTGAAATTAGAAACACGAAGATAGAGTCATACAAGTCCCCTACCATTGGAAAGTTCGCTATACCCATCGAGGAGACTCGTAATATAGAAAGGGCCAAATGAAAATGTTCGAATACTAAGTCTTAGTGTGCAAAGCAGAAAACATAGCAATTAGTTACACCGAGTATCTGCAGTCTATATTTCTCTATATCCATGTAGCTAAAATCATCTTCACTAGCTGATTGTTTTCATGTACTATGTCTGAAAAAAATATATTGAATAGTGTGAAACGAAGCCTGCCTTCTTTTCGTGTCCAAGACATCATTGTCTCATGAAAACAAGAACTTATTATTATATTAATGAAAGTGTATAGAACGCGTTACAGTTTTAGAAGGTCAAACGTTTATTTACCTTCAATGATTTTATGGTTTCTTTTTTATAATATGTTACACAAGTTGTTACACTAGAAGTCAAAATTATCAACGTCAATCTCACCTTAGTCACAGGTTTGTTGTCCTTTCCAGACATCGTTGTTTTAGTAAGTAAAAACCATGGAACATTTCAGGGTAGTCTATGTCGCCATTTTAGTCACAAGCAAACGATCTACAAAGGTACAGATCTACAAATGACTGTCGTTGAAGATCTCGAACCACGAATAGTATATACAACAAATAGCGGGACACTTCTCCATTCAACCTTTTAATACCAAAGCAATGTATGTAAGGCGGCATTCTTGTCCTTATTTATTCTGCTGTCAACAAAACGTAACACAGTTTCTCCCTTCAGTTTATACTCCAGCCGTCAGTGGAGCAGTGTCATTGGCTCTTTGTGTGAATATAGTCACTGTCAGTGCATGGTGACAAGTCATTGCTTTGTTGTGTATGTGTATATGTGCTTCTTAGGAAAACTATTCAATAATAACAATCTTCAGAAAGTTGACACTTGTGACAAACAAACGCTCAATCATCTTCTTGTTTTTACTTTGCGGTTTTTAAAACCGAGTTGCGCAGTATATTTCAAAAGCATTAACCATTTAGTGAAACTAGAAAGCAAGGACCATAGAACTGAGTATACATTTCCATATATAAAGAATTAACAGAGTAAGCTGTGTTCTGCCTGTTGGTTAGAAGACTTGCATTGGTTGGTGATGCAGTGATACTACTTGTCCTTTACAGTTACTTTCCTCCACTATCGTGTTGTCTGAATCAATTACTTTCCTTCACTATCTTGTCTGAATCAATTACTTTCCATTACAATCTTCTCTGAATCAATTACTTTCCTTCGCTATATTGTTGTTTGAATCAATTACTTTCCATTACAATTTTCTCTGAATCAATTACTTTCCTTCGCTATATTGTTGTCTGAATCAGTTACTTTCCATTACAATCTTCTCTGAATCAAGTACTTTCCTTCACTATCTTGTCTGAATCAATTACTTTCCATTACAATCTTCTCTGAATCAATTACTTTCTTTCACTATCTTGCTGTCTGAATCAATTACTTTCCTTCACTATCTTGTTGTCTGAATCAATTACTTTCCTTCACTATATTGTTGTCTGAATCAATTACTTTCCTTCACTATATTGTTGTCTGAATCAATTACTTTCCTTCACTATCTTGTTGTCTGAATCAATTACTTTCCTTCACTATCTTGTCTGAATCAATTACTTTCCATTACAATCTTCTCTGAATCAATTACTTTCCTTCGCTATATTGTTGTCTGAATCAATTACTTTCCATTACAATTTTCTCTGAATCAAGTATTTTCCTTCGCTATATTGTTGTCTGAATCAATTACTTTCCATTACAATTTTCTCTGAATCAATTACTTTCCTTCACTATCTTGTTGTCTGAATCAGTTACTTTCCATTACAATCTTCTCTGAATCAAGTACTTTCCTTCACTATCTTGTCTGAATCAATTACTTTCCATTACAATTTTCTCTGAATCAAGTACTTTCCTTCGCTATATTGTTGTCTGAATCAATTACTTTCCATTACAATTTTCTCTGAATCAATTACTTTACTTCACTATCTTGTTGTCTGAATCAGTTACTTTCCATAACAATCTTCTCTGAATCAAGTACTTTCCTTCACTATCTTGTCTGAATCAATTACTTTCCATTACAATTTTCTCTGAATCAATTATTTTCCTTCACTATCTTGTTGTCTGAATCAGTTACTTTCCATTACAATCTTCTCTGAATCAAGTACTTTCCTTCACTATCTTGTCTGAATCAATTACTTTCCATTACAATCTTCTCTGAATCAATTACTTTCTTTCACTATCTTGCTGTCTGAATCAATTACTTCCCTTCACTATATTGTTGTCTGAATCAATTACTTTCCTTCACTATATTGTTGTCTGAATCAATTACTTTCCTTCACTATATTGTTGTCTGAATCAATTACTTTCCTTCACTATCTTGTCTGAATCAATTACTTTCCATTACAATTTTCTCTGAATCAAGTACTTTCCTTCGCTATATTGTTGTCTGAATCAATTACTTTCCATTTCAATTTTCTCTGAATCAATTACTTTCCTTCACTATCTTGTTGTCTGAATCAGTTACTTTCCATAACAATCTTCTCTGAATCAAGTACTTTCCTTCACTATCTTGTCTGAATCAATTACTTTCCATTACAATTTTCTCTGAATCAATTACTTTCCTTCACTATCTTGTTGTCTGAATCAGTTACTTTCCATTACAATCTTCTCTGAATCAGTTACTTTCCTTCACTATCTTGTCTGAATCAATTACTTTCCATTACAATCTTCTCTGAATCAATTACTTTCCATTACAATCTTCTCTGAATCAATTACTTTCTTTCACTATATTGTTGTCTGAATCAATTACTTTCCTTCACTATATTGTTGTCTGAATCAATTACTTTCCTTCACTATATTGTTGTCTGAATCAATTACTTTCCTTCACTATCTTGTTGTCTGAATCAATTACTTTCCTTCACTATCTTGTCTGAATCAATTACTTTCCATTACAATCTTCTCTGAATCAATTACTTTCCTTCGCTATATTGTTGTCTGAATCAATTACTTTCCATTACAATTTTCTCTGAATCAAGTACTTTCCTTCGCTATATTGTTGTCTGAATCAGTTACTTTCCATTACAATCTTCTCTGAATCAAGTACTTTCCTTCACTATCTTGTCTGAATCAATTACTTTCCATTACAATCTTCTCTGAATCAATTACTTTCCTTCGCTATATTGTTGTCTGAATCAATTACTTTCCTTCACTATCTTGTTGTCTGAATCAATTACTTTCCTTCACTATATTGTTGTCTGAATCAATTACTTTCCTTCACTATCTTGTTGTCTGAATCAATTACTTTCCTTCACTATATTGTTGTCTGAATCAATTACTTTCCTTCACTATCTTGTTGTCTGAATCAATTACTTTCCTTCACTATATTGTTGTCTGAATCAATTACTTTCCTTCACTATATTGTTGTCTGTATCAATTACTTTCCTTCACTATCTTGTTGTCTGAATCAATTACTTTCCTTCACTATATTGTTGTCTGAATCAATTACTTTCCTTCACTATCTTGTTGTCTGAATCAATTACTTTCCTTCACTATATTGTTGTCTGAATCAATTACTTTCCTTCACTATCTTGTTGTCTGAATCAATTACTTTCCTTCACTATCTTGTCTGAATCAATTACTTTCCATTACAATCTTCTCTGAATCAATTACTTTCCTTCGCTATATTGTTGTCTGAATCAATTACTTTCCATTACAATTTTCTCTGAATCAATTACTCTCCATCACTATCCTATTGTCTTGATTCAATTACATTCCAATCAATATCTTGTTGCCTGATTCCATTACTTTCTCATGACCATATTGTTGTCTGGAGCACATTACTTTCTCATTACTATATTGTTGTCTGGAACACATTATATATAATTACTTTCTCATCACTATATTGTTGTCTGGAGCACACTGCTTTCTCATCACCATATTGTTTGAATCAATTACTTTCTCATCGCTATCTTGTCTGAAATCAAGAAGGCAAATATCTGCTCTCTCTGTTAGAGGATAATGTCTTTAAATTAATGAAAAATAAAATCATTCAGAATGGAAAGAATATATCCTTATTCTGTTATTTGCTGTGCTTTGAAAGGTAAAATGTTGACCAATCATGAAGCGGTTGGTTAGGTCACAGGTGTTTAGACTGATAACATGGTTTCTGAAGGAATAGTACATCTTCCTTGAACATCGGACATCTCTAAAGGATAAGTTATTTCCTTTATTGAACACCGACATCTAGGAGATCATGTGCTCATCATGTTCATACCAAAGTGTTTCCTTCGGGTCAACAGTATAATAGAGAACACAAACAACAGGTTATTCAATGTACAGTTTAATAGTTCAAACATGTGTCACACATGTGCATTAATCATAATAATAGATGATAAAAGTAATGATAATAACAAAGCTCACACATACACTATACAACATGAAAAGCGGTAAGGTGTTTGGTATTTACAGTGCAACTAATCACAACTTATAATACAGTGAGTAAGGCCACACATGTGAAGTCACTGCCATAAGGATTCGAACACAGGAATGTTAACAGGGTAGACTAACAACACACAGTACGGGTCACAACATCGTCACTTACACTTGCAAACTGGCCGCAAGGGGGCGTTCTGAATAAAGGACGGAAATGAAGGGCCAATCAACTGACGTCATACTTTACGTAACGTCCAATCATTGGATTTGGGACGGATTGGTGTGATATGTCTTTATTAGGACGGAGTGATATAGGCTTATCCATTGTTTTAAATAACAAGGGAAATGTTTTTTTTATAAATTCACAATAAAAATTGAAATTAATCAAAAAGGCACTACATCAAATTTCTGTCCTATATCTAACAAAGGTATTTTGACAAGACATCGTACAACAATGGAATGTCCATATCATTTCCTTATTGATCAATTCCCCTTCATTCTCTCAGACTCGCACATCTCCTACTTGGTGTTACTTCTTTAACTGTATCTTCATTTATGTATTCAGTGTATCCCCTTATTGCAGTTTTCTTTATTACTTTCATTTATTATTGAGTACAGAAATAAGAGTGCTTGCAATTTTAAAACTCTGAAACAGTTGAGATATTGAATTTATAACAATTTATGGATGTATTGCTTTGCATAAACTTGCAAATTGCTCTCTTTTTTTCTTATTTGCTATGAAAAATTACTGTAGTATATATACATTATCTTACAGCTGGCATTTATTCATCACAAAATTTGAGATTTTAATTCCAAATTTGTTATATTTTCAATACCAAGGAATAAGCAAAATCCCTAATTAAAGGTTTTGTAAGGAGTTTGTTCTTATACTGTTGTCTTCCTCTATGACAATGTGTGATGAAGAAACGTGTTGACCTCATTATTGTCTGCGAGTGAAGGTTTGTCTGACTATTGAAGCTGAGTGATGGGAGGTGAAAGTGGACAGGCAATATAATATAGGAAACATTCACTCTCACTGTGGGTACTGTGCTTCGTACCTATCAACTGTACATTATATACAAGGCTAAGTAAGTATAGAAGGGGCCGCAGGCATTGTTTCATATCTTATATATATATCTTCATTTGTGGAAATGGCAGGAATAAGATTTTTTTATTCTAAATAAGACACAATCCTCAATTATGATGTAGCTTTTATAAGATCATATTTTTGCTCAATCATAAAATGGATGGAATAAGATATTATTTATTCAATATAATAATTAAAAATTCTTAAAATATAAATTTTCATTTTGTAATATTCAAGCAAAGATTCATATTATCCATGAATTTCTGTATATAAATAAAAAAAGACTTCATTTATTATTTATTTTAGGCACAAAATTTAGGAAACAATTTGAATCACATCTTGAAGAGTTTAAGAGCCAATAACCAATAGATAAGATGAAAAAATACTTTGATATGAGATACATACATATTTCAATTTACAAGGTGAAGAGATTATAATATACTACAACACAACATACAGATCTATGTTACAAATGGAATGTTTCATATGCATGTATTTGAGCAAATACAATAATTTCATGCAGTCACTCAGTTAAATATCACAGATAAAACAGAGATACACAGCTCTCAAATCGTTCCATAACTAACTGTACAAGCACTTCGCCAAATAACTTAAAACCAATAATACAACAAAATTTCTATCATAGCTGATGAATAAACTGTTTTATGCTTCTTTACGTAATAATTTTCATCAAAACAGTTTCTAACTGTAGCGACTAACAGATTCTTAAAAGTAGAAAGGTTACTTATAAAAGTTTAGGTTGTGTTTGAAACTGAGATAGCAACTGAATGAAAAAGGTAAACGGTAAGATCTGATAAATTTTAAAGAGGAGATGGAATGAATTTAAATAAATTTTAAAATTTCTTATTTCTTGCAGGTTACCACAAAAAATAAAATTAATGGAATCATAAATTGGCAATGGATGAAAATGTAAAGGTCTATTTCTTCTTCTTTCCTGCTGGACTCTTCTTATCCTTGGCACTCTTCCTTCCTTTGGGGGACTTGGCCTCCAGTTCAGCTTTCTGCGCGGCCTCCTGAGCGGCGATCTCTTCCAGACGTTTGCGTTCTGCTTCCAGGTACTTCTGTCTGAACGCCTCCCTCGGCTCGTTGACGGCCTTCCTCGCAGCGTCAAGTGCAGCCTTGCAGAGAAACAAAGGAGGGAGGGCTCAAACTGGGTGCTACAAAATCAGGCGGTTAGGACGGACAAACCTAGAGTAGTTACTGACTTTAGGGTTGGAATGAGGGATAGGGAGGGGGCGGAATTCCTGTCGATTCTCAGGGGACTGAGAAATCTCCTACAAAATCAGGCAGTGGGGATAGACAAACCTTGAGTAGTTATTGACTTTGGGGTTGGAATGAGGGATAGGGAGGGGGCAGAACTCCTGGCGATTGTCAGGGGACTGAGAAATCTCCTACAAAATCAGGCAGTGGGGATAGACAAACCTAGAGTAATTATTGACTTTGGGATTGGAAAGAGGGATAGGGAGGGGGTGGTATTTCTGTTGATTCTCAGGGTCAATGAATCCTAGTTCCTTGGGCTGACTTAAACAGTTTATGAAGGGATAGGAGGTGGCCTTGACTTATTTAATTGATAAAGAAATGTATTGGGAACCAATAGGACTTAGGATACACTCTCCTCTTGATCTGGTTGATGTAATGGGAGATCTTACTGAGGGGACAGTCAGTCTAAATATGCAAATGTCAAGGGTACACAATCTTGAACGGATAGCTTTAATGAACCTTTATCTAACAATATAATTTTTGAGTCAGGCTTTTAAGATAGATAATGCATAATGGAGTCATATTTCTCAGAATAATCAAATTTTCAGAATCATCAAAGCATTTTACAAATTAGAATGTCAAAGAGAAACAATTAACTTTTGACTTTTATATAAAATTTAATTAATCTAGCTCTCAGGCTCTCATGCAAAATATAGTACAGAAATTGGTGGAATTACTAATTTGATTCTTGTGCAAGTTTTAAAAATCAATAGGTGAAATGTGAAATTGATGATGTCTGACAAAAACCAAACTTATCACTAACACGTCAAGCTTCGCAAGACCATACTTTTATACGTTTTTCAACGGGCAAGCCAACATAAAATGGTAAGCAAATAAAAGCTTGTTCCGGAAGGAGACATGATAAACTGAAGGTGGATGACAGACAATAAGCATGCAGCTGGTGAAACTTGTGGGGCTAGTCTATGAACTCCAACTCTGAATCATGAATGGATTGAACCGAACTGCTCCCGAAATCACTAAACAAGGCCTGCATGGTGAGACGTTTGCTACGGTAGTTCTCTAGAGCCATACGATACGTCTCCCGCGCACTATCCATAGCTGCCTAGAGAATGGGCAAATATTTAAATACAAACTATACATATTTCAACATTTATTTTCATATTATCATGTTGATATAGAGACTCAAGTTACACAGTGTTATTTTAGTGTTAGTGTATTTTGTGACAATCAAATATCATTGTAATCTTTGTAATTTTCATGGTACAGATCAGGTCAAAATCTTTCACTTGAGATTTCTGAAACTCATTTAAATCAGTATGCAGAATACTTTTTAACATTGCAGATAGTGCAAAGGTAGGGTAAAAATAATCACATGTATAAAAATAATGTAAATATTTGATGTTTGAGATAAATATTAAAATATGATGTCACAATTTAGCATTGCAACAAATGTGAATAGGGATTAAATGTGCAGTTTTGGGGGTTAATACATTTTATGAATATTGTGAAATAAATTCTACGAAAAAACCCAGTTCAATGAACTGAAAAGATTATTTATATGTACATTGTTAGAAATGATATATTTATTGTATTCCTGAAAACATATTCCCAGAACTAACCAAAGGTTTCTGTCACTAGCAATATTTACTTTCCATTTTAGTGGTTATGTAAATGACGGAGTTCTATCTATCTACCTGTAGTTCCTCTGCCTGGTCCAGCTGACGTATCTTGGTCAAGTTCCGACTCTGTCGGTCACTCTCCCTCCACTTCTCCACACGTTCCCGGAACTGCTTGTACTCTGCAATCTCCCGCTGTCTCTCCTCCAGACGGCGCTGCATCTCTCCCTCGTCTACGTACCGCGGTGTGTCCGTGGTCTTCCTGCAGGGTCAAGTGGGGTTTAAGTTTCAACTGGGTACACAGAGTTCATCATAATGTCATGTTTTTTAATGGGATCAATTCTTTCAAGATACACGAGTGAATTATGAAATACAAATAGAACAAATACATTACCACCCAAAGGACTCTAATGCCAACTAAATTAAAGAGTTAAATAAAACCCTAATATAAAGATTCTTTGAAGTGAAGAAGCAAGGAGTATTTCAGCCGTAATGGCTCATGAAATTGGCAAATTAATGGCAAAAATATTAATGATTTTCAGAATGACAACAACAAAAAATCGCAATATTTGTACAAATAAGGCATACAGAAAATCAATCTTCTTTTCAGAACATAAAAGGCCTAACTTATATACAGACTAATTGGAAAATAGGAAAAAATTGGTGAAGTTCCAGTTTCTGAAGCTACCTGATGAAAGGTGTGAGATCAAGGGGCTGCAGCATCTCCTTTGGTGTAGGGGGCGGGGGCGGTTCCAGAGACAGCTCCCCCTCAGGCTGGTCCAGGAAGGAGACAGGAGTCTGGGAGGTGGGGGGTACTTCCTCCCCCTGACCCTCCTCCCCTCCTGGAGTTGTCTCCCCTTCCTCTCCCTCTGGCTGTACCCGGATCATGTGCATGTTCAAGTACTTTAACCGTGACTGTAGAGCCTGAGTGATACAAATCAAAATGCCAGTGATTACACAAAGAAAGGTCTTCAAACTTTCAAGAAATTATTTACATTATTTCAAATGAAAAAGAATATGATTAATAGTCAATAAAACTATTCAAATCTTAAGTATTTGGATCTTTCATTATCTTTTTACGATAATTTAACATGTAAAGTTCTCAACCAACAATAGACTTTACACACAAAAGATAAAAGCACCAACCTTGGCAGCTCTGCCGGGTTCAGCATCTTCCCATGCTTTCTTCATAGCGCGGATCTCGTCTGCTCTCTCTGTATCCTTCCTAACTTCTATCTCCTCCTGGTGACACAATACACACAACGTGACGTCAAAGGAACAAAATATCAAATGTGTGTGATCACAAAATGCTCCTTGAGATAATTACAATTTTCAGTTGACCAGTGGGCATCCCCCAGTGACCAGCAGAGCATAACTGCAATTTGGTATCACTGACCTGTAGTAAGACAAATTACACAAAGAGATTAAGAGAACATACACAAACAGTTTGTGAATGAGAGACACTTACAGCTGCACTAGCATCACTGACGACTCTGAAGGTCCAGTAAGGTTTAGAGTTGTCGAACTGCTGTGAGGGAGGTCTGGAGCTCTGCTTGTCCTTATCCTTACTGCCCTTGTCCGCCTTCCCTCCCTTCCCCTGCTTCCCCTTCTGGGTGGAGGCTGCGGGTGCCTTCTCCTTTGGGGGTGATGGGGGACGCTCCTTGTACGACACTAGAACACGCAGACTTAACGTATTAAAAGGGCAGTAGCACGTTTTTTCACTGAAATGTCGATGAAATGTATTTGAAAAATAATTTCACCAATAGTAAAAGATCCTTCTCTCTTCGGAAAATAAAGTTTAAAATAAGTGTACATGTTTCGGTAAAGCCATGGGAATAGTTTTTGTAATACAAAATAATAAATTGTGTTCAGAATAAAATGGCCGCCATACAATTTTTGCTTTATACGCAACATAGTTTTTACCACTACAGATAAATGGTTTGTGTAATAAGATGTTTTGCCCTCTAGAGTTTATTTAAATGACATAAACTATCATTATAAATGAGAAATTTGAAAAAATAAATTTTGCAAAAAACGTGCTACTGTCCCTTTAAAGCCATATCAAAATCATACCATGTATAAATATTGATGGGAGATACAACTACTCGTATTAGAGCCTTGACTCTACTGTATGTGATAGCAAAAGATAGCACTGACAACTTATAACAAAATTTCATACCTCAAAAAGCAAAACTGAGATTAAAATTCAATGAATTCAAAATCATTTGGAAATGAATTCCAAACATTCAGTATACCTAAACTTTGCCTTAATTACTATGTATTATTGTTTAAAAGATTGTGACACAAGAGACATAAACCAGACCTGTTCTTCATATTATTCTAGTGAAGTGAAAACAGTATATAGATTGAACTTCAGGCTTACTACCAGACTATACACAAACCTATTAGTAGGGTGCTTAGCAGTAACTGACTTCACCAGTACTAGTAACTAAAGTGAACTTGTTCCGACTTAATACAAATTTAAACGAAATTGGTGTAAATAATACATTATCCTGACTAAATATAACAATTATCTCATATAAATGGAAAAGTTTTCATACCCAAATGTGAAAAGTGTCTTTGAACAGCTAGAAGCCAGAGAGGGAATGAAGTTTAATAGCAGACATATGCCTCTTGATCAAATCTGGTATGTTAATTAGGGAATCTCATCTCTTCATTTATAATTTATCATAATCTATCAATCTGTTAATTAATTATAACAGAGCATATTTATTAGTTTTGCTGCAATAAAGTTGGACATTGCCTTAAGATTTGAGAAGATAATTAACACAACACCATCTGTTCATGAAATGCTCCAACATGAGATTTTATTGCAGCTTCGGTCAGATAATCAATTTCTCATTTGGCAGTCAACACAAATGTAACCGTGTGTAAATATCTCATTTTAATCTATTATATTTACTTCTTTTTACCATTTTAATATCATTCATACTAAATAAGTTCAATAACTTATTTAGCAGTTTTACCATAAACTTAACATTTCATAAAAATACCCCTTTATTTACTTTATCCCATGTCCTGTGTTTCTACTAACACTTGCACCGGTTGTTCAAGCTAGTTATTCACTGTAGCTTAGGTAATTAAGTTAGTTCTATGTGTTAGGGTTTTACTTGGGTATCTGGGTGGTCAGAGGCTTGTCCTGTGACCAGTGTCTATTGTTTAGGTTAGCTTGGTATGTGATAGTCAGGTACCTTATACTCTACTCTCTCCTCTCTCTCTTACTCGGCATTCTTCCTTTTGGCCGTCACGATCTGCACACCACAGTATGTAGGGTAAGTTCTGTTTAAGTTATATCTTTAGTTATTTGCGTAGGTACTTAGGTTATGTGTAGTATGTATTATATGTATTCATGTTTATGTTTTATCCTGTTACGGCATAGTACAATGCTGTAATTATATCAGTTATGCTATCATTATATATAATTATAATGGTGTAAATATTCTTATGTATCACTAGATTGTATGATAGTGTTGGTGCATGACGTACATCATGTGCCGTGAGTTGTTTTATCGTATGTTTATTAGTGCGGTATGTACTGATAGTGTATTTACGTTGTATGAGCGTTGTATTGCTGGTATTACTAGTATTACATTAGGGTTTTCATGTTAGGTTTATTATGTTAGGATAAGTATTTACATCAGTTAAATGTATCTTTGATAAGTGTAAGTGTAGGATTAGTGTAGGGTATTCGTACATATATTTGCTTAAGTTAGGTATATACAACATATCAGTATAAGTATATTAGGTATGTAATGTTTATAGTATTTAGGGTATTAGCATATTCATAGTTAGAATCATATATTCTAACTATGCATTCAATTGAGGTTAGGTTTATTTAACATAGGTTAATGTTTCAGTTAGTTTTATAAGGTATTATATCATTAGTATAGTTATGTTAGTTAGACGGTATATGCCAAGTTTACCTATCTTTCGGTAGTTACATTTAGTTAATTAGTTCCTATTTTACGTTTAGGTATCCCTGATAACTGCGCCTCTCTGACTCGAGTTGGAAGCCTGCGTCCCTGAGACGAGGTTGGTTTGGTTTAGTTTATGTTTATATATATCTGTGTGTGTAAATAGTATTATTTCATTCAATATTGTGTTTTAATGTGATGGATTTATAACATAAGTATCATGTGCTGTTGTATGTGATTATGCCCTAGTATCAATGTTATAATGCTGCAAAAGGATTATGTAACAACAGTTTATTTATCACTTGTATATATGATTTGAATGCTCATGTAATGTGCATTCACGTGTAAGAGTAATTTAATGTATGGATGTTGTGTAATTCACGATATATATTAATATTTCTGTATTTTGTGTTCCAGGGCATTTTTTTGCCCCATCCGATTGAATAAATCCATCCACTGAACCCCCACAAGTGCTCGTCGTGTTGTCTATCTACATACATAGAGTACCTCTGTTACACAAAGAATTTGAAAGAAACTACGTAGAATTGAGGCAAGGTGTAGGAGACTTAAGTTATTTATATGAAAATGTGCTACAGATATACTTGTCACACTCACAAACAATCTTTCTGAACAGTGACCAAGGTCATTAGCTAGTAGTGACGGATCAGTGATCAATGTAACCCTGTAAACTAACAACAGCTAGCACTGACCAGTCTTGTTAAAGCTAAAGTAAACTGCACACAGTATAGCACATGACGTACCCTTAAGCTCGTTCTTCTCCTGTTCCCGGAGAGTCTGTACGAAACCCCACTCCCTCTCCGTCAGGGGCCAGCTGCTCTTCAAAACACTCGCCTGGATTATGTACTTGTGTGGCTGCAGCGGAGAGACAAGTGAGAGACATTCATAAATAGGTTGATACTTATTGTTTGTAAGGCAACCCTGAAGGGACTGGGACCAGCAAGTAAGGGGTTTAGTGTACTCAACTTTCCATTTATTTATTCAATTTATCATAAGTTATGTTATTTGCTACAATGCATGTTATCCTGGTTGTTGCATGTATACAATGGAATTACTGTGAAGTGATGTTGACTATAGATCTGTCCATGTGCACACACCTTGGTATCCCTCTCCTCCGGCTCCAAGTCACTACCTCCTGCCTCCGACTGCTGGCTGCTTCTCTGTAATGGTCAACCATCGATCAGTGATTAGAGGGAATACGAAACCATGGCAAGTTTAATATATAGAGGATATTTTGTGTTTTCAGTGTGATATCACTAATCTCTCATCGAGTGACGGGATGAGAACACACTTTCTCAAACTGAGAAAACTCTGTCTCAGATCACTTAGCATATAATAAAACAAGTATGAAACATACAAATGCTTTGGCATCAAAGGAGCAATAGCGATTAAAATACCAAAAACGTCTTGAAAATTATGACACCAAAATCTAATCAGCCCGTCATCTTTCCTAGGAGAAGCTATGTGCAAGATATAAAGAAAATTTAGTCAACTGGTCTTAAGATATCCGCTGATAAGGGTAAAGTGCGAAGTCTTGTTGTGACATTGATACGACGGTTAGGTCATAAAACTCTATTGGTACATCACGCTCACTATGGTGAAGTTAAATGCAAAATGTGAAAAGAATCTAGTGAATAGTACTTGAGTCATTCCATTTCCTACGTAGGTAAAGACAGGTGGACGCTCCTGAATACTATATCCCTCCTGGTAATAATAAAACAGTTAAAGGACTATACGCATGTGTTTGATATATTACACTTGTCTAGAATGTAATGAACTACGAGTTCAGATGCAATGTTGTACATACCGATGTTCTCCCGTCCACACTCCGGGCAGACTCCCCTCTCTTGCCCTTCCCGGCCATGTTCTGTGTGCTGGTGATGCTCTTCCCTCCCCCTCCTCCACGGTTAGCTGGGGCAAGAAACAGGCAACAGTTACAGTGTGTTGGAACAATCAACCCTTAACTCACTATCAAGATTATGACTAGTGCTTCAATCATGAAGAAATGAGCTGTATTTATTATGAGTATATTATCTACTTAATAAGACAAGATGTCAAAACTCAGAAAAGATTTTTTAACAGCATACCAGGTGGGAAAATACAAAATGATACATCTGATTTCCTGAAAAAAATTAAAACTTTGATTAAAACCAGAGATGTGTTTCAGCTGAAATTCTGCTTCAGGATTTGGACGACACTATCGATAACACCACGATAACACCGTATCAGCCATTAACGCAAGAAAGACTCACAAGATCTGGAGCTGGATCTCTTTGGTTCAGTGTCGTCTGGGTTGTAGTCCTTGAGGAAGATGAAGGAGGGGATGGCGATGTGACCCTTGCCTACCGCACTCATCACTTCCTCCTCGTGGTCCAGCACCGACAGCTTCACATACACATCAGGCTTAGACGTGTTCACCTGCAGACTCGTCAGGTGGTCCTCGCTTACCTTCACGGTGTACCTGTAGGGAGTACAGGTGTGTCAGTTGGTAATGAAGTGTTCATAATAGAGGAGCCATTGGAGATAGTAGCACATGAGGGTTATTTGTATATTAATTCACAAAGGAGAAAGTGTATCATTATCTCTATGAAAGTCTCTGTTTGTGCATATCATCTTAATTTTTAGGAAATGTAATAAAAGCATCATGAATTTCTACAAAATTTCATAATCTCTCTGGAAAATGGTAAATTATTATCAAGGTATCCTGAATGTTATGTTAAAAGATGTCAGTGATGTTATCTTGTGCAACATCACCTTCAGGTATTGAAATATAGTACTATAGAACTGTTTCCCTCATCTTGTGAAGTAGATAAGTCAAATCTTGTGACAAAAACTTCCATGTTTACCTGAAGATGGTCTGTTTGGCATTGGGCAGATAGTAGTCGCGTATCTCTTTGGCAGTGAATGAGCTGGTTACGTCAGCTTGTCTTGGCGAGGGCAGTAAACTGAGAGAGCCAATCAGACGCATCCTCCAGTTGCCGCTCATAATGCCCTGCTCCAGGGTGCGAGCCTCGGCTACAAACGTGTAGCCTTTCTGTAATTAATTGGACAAACTTTAGAACAAATTGTGCCTGTAGATCATAAACCTTTAAAGCTTTTCTCCAAACATTTGTTCTACATTCATAAGACTGAATCGGACTCATGATGCACGTACCCTGTTCTTCTTGTAGACGTAGGGCGCCACCTTCTGGAAGACTCTCGGGATTTCCTCCCCGGTGTCGTTGTTGACAACACGCAGCATGCACGTGTTGATCGGAACGTAGAGCTTAGGGACAGCAAGCATCTCCTCCTTCACGAAGAACACTTCTCTGTAATAGAGTTGGGGAACAAGTTAGACTGAAGTCAGTTATCATTTCAATAGGATATTGTACTTTATGAAAGGTATTCATACATTGTGTAACAAGAATGTGAAGCTTGGGTACGTTAGATTTAGGTTGTCTGGTCATGGTAATCAACACTTAACTATACTGACAATATCAAATCTTTCATCATAACAAAGTTATGCTTTGGCAATCACTATCATTTCATTAAGAGTTGACATGTACTTATAATAGGTAAAATTAGAACTCAACTTATACTGATATCAGAAACACAAAGCATTTTCACAGCCAACATTTGCGGATGTTTTGACCCACCTGAAGACAATGAACCAGTTGTTGGGGGGCTGGTCTGGGTAGACTCCACGGTAGTCGGCGTACGAGATCTTGTTCCATTCGTCCTTGTAGAAAGGGTATTTAGACATGATGTCTGCATCTCGCTTGAACATCTCCCTGTGAAACAAGGAACACACAGAGACTTAGCTGCCTGTCTAAAAGACCACATTCCTTTTGGATACTGAGTGACACATGGGATGATGGTTATCAAACAAATCAAGTGAAAAGTTCAACTGACTAAAAGCAATAGCAACTTTCATTGCAGAGACAGCTAAATGTTCATCAAAGCATTATTCTTTCTCAATCTCATAGAGAGCATTTTCTACTTTCCAAAGTAAACCATCTTACCTAAAGAGGAAGAGGCCATTGTCTTCAGTGTTTGGTTCTAAGACTGCCCATGCTTTCTGCAGCTGTTCCATAGCCTTCAAATTCTCATCAGTGCCTGTAATATAGAGGTGAGGTAAGGTGAGTTGGTGTTTAACTCCGCTTTCAAGAGTATTTCACTTATATCGCGGCTGCTAGTATTACGGCAGGGAGAAAGCCTGCAACGCCATGTGGCTATGCATTGCGGTGAAACCTGCGAGCATCGGCTGGAACTAGCGAACCACGAGTGGTACTGCACTGAAATTCAGTGTAGCATTGCACCCAAACCTTACTGCGTGTAGAACAGTTCTCGTGTTGCCGTGCCCCTGGCGGGATTCGAACCCCGGACCTCTTAATGTGAAGCCGAACGCGCTAACCACTGCACTACCCTGCCCCCCTGTAATATAGAACGCTTATGGGTAAAAGCTTTCACGGGTATACTGTAATTTCTTTGATCATGTGAGCATTATCAAGTTGTTTGTTGTTTACTTTTTATTGCACAACAAATGGTGTGCACTTTTTCAGTCTTTCTCATAATACAATCAACATTGTCTGCTTTTGAACTGATCTACCTCATGCAGAGATGGAAAATATTAAACACATCCATGAAATCTTGATTTGGGGATGCAAAACTCAAATGCAAAAGCAAGGCTGCACATATATATTGACTAAAGATAAGATAGGTATTCATATAATGTTGATGAGGTCAAAACAATACATAGAGATTATTACCCGAGGAAGTGTGTCATATGACTTTTACGAAACGAGTGTGAATTTTTTTATTTCTCGAGCGAGAGGGTTATACATAAATTTGCACGAGTTTCGTAAAAGTCATATGACACACTTTCGAGTGTAATAATTTCTTTATTACCCATTTTATTCCATTTGATTCACGTAAAAATAGTCAGAAAACAACCCACTTCTCTTGCGCGGCAAGCCACAGTGACGTCACGAACAATCGTTTTATGACATCACAGGCGACGAATACGGGAAGTTGCGGTGAAATGGGTGCACATGTGCTCATATCAATAATTAACTTGATTATTTTCAACCATATGGGTAATAATACTTAATACAGGTCATTAAAATTGTGCACCAGGTCAGACATTGATTTTAACTTTTTGCAGGTATAAGAGGAGGGAATCCAGGAATTGTGCAGCCTGGATGCACACGATCTACTGTATGTATCTTTACCTGGAGTCCTAGCCATCTTCAGTTTCCTGACCCAGCAGCCGCGCTGAGCCTTCTGTATCTTGACAGCCGCTACGTGCTCCTCCGGAGTTGGTTCTCTGTACAGACACATGAGGGCATCAGAATCTTGGAATCTTTACTCTTTATTTAACAGTCAATGTATATTAGCATTAAGTGAATGTCTTCCTTGAGTTTTGTTTTATCCTATGTGGACAGTAAGGAACTTTAATTTCTTAAACACATTTAAGCATTGACTTCAAAATTGATTAAGTTCATGGAGGTATAAACTTAAACAATGTTGTGCAAACTGTGTAAATCCGCGTATGCACGTTTGCACAGCGTTTATATAAATACCTCCATGAACTTACCGGTAATAAATTTTGAAGTCAATTCTTATAAATAAATATACTTGTATCTGATGTTTTGAAAAGGGTTCATTGCTCCAAATATACAAATTTGCAACAATTAGAGATGTACTATTTACACTTATGAACACACAAGATGTGAAATCAAGATGTAATTGGATTACTAGCCCCGCCTACAACGCGTTCATTAGCCAATGAAAATACACAACGCAACTAGCTATGAACCTCACGTCATGGGAGGGTGGCTAAATGTGATGTGACGTCACAAAATTAAGTTTATGCAGGTATGAACTTAATCTCTGTGACATTGTTCAGTGAATCAGATCCACGCAAAGCAATTGCTATTTATTTATTCTAGTGTCAATGCATGATCAGTGGAGGTGGAGGTGAGTTGGGGTTTAACGGCGCTTTCAAGAGTATTTCACTTATATCGCGGCTGCTAGTATTATGGCAGGGAGAAAGCCAGCAACGCCATGTGGCTATGCACTGCGGTGAAACCTGCGAGCAGCGGCTGGAACTAGCGAACCATGGGTGGTACTACGCTGAAATTCAGTGTAGCATTGCACCCAAACCTTACTGCGTGTAGAACAGTTCTCTACTACAGGCAAAGTTGCCGTGCCCCTGGCGGGATTCGAACCCCGGACCTCTTGATCCGAAGTCGAACGCACTAACCACTGCGCTATCCCGCCCCCCATGATCAGTGGAGAACATAGTGATAAGCACTATAGCTTCAAATACAGTTCTTTCAATTTGAGGTGAGGTGAGGTAAGGTTTAACGCAGCTTTGAAGAGTATTTCACTATTATCATGGTTGCTAGTATTATTACAGGGAGAAAGTTCACAACACCACGTGGGTATGCATTGGGGTGGAACCTGCAAGCAATGGCTGGAACTGGCAAACCATGGGTGGTACTACGCTGAAATTTGAACCACAGATCTGTTGATTTGAATGCATAACCAATGGGCTATCCCGCCCCGTTTCAATTTGAATGAAACTATTAAGTCTTTTATATCACTATGTGGATTTAAGCTGCGTATGTAATGTAAGAGTTTGACAATGTTCTCCTACCTGTTGGCCCAAGTGTTTTCAACCTTCTCTGGTTCTCCTGTAACAAAAGGTAGCAACAAATGATGTGTCGGTTCACAATAGGAAACTTTTTTCTTCCTTTTGAGCATGATACATAAAATCTACAAAACCAAATCGATCTGAAAATCAAAGCTGTTGTTGTTAGAACATTATAATTCCCTCTGTAACTTGGTGCTCATAAGATGAATACTGCTTCCAATAAAAAAGTGAAGCAATGACTATACATGCTAATAATGAATGTTCATTGTACCTAGGTGTCATAATTGTATTAAACTCTCAGGATAGCTATTCTAGAAAATTTGTAGCTCTCCAAACCCTTAAGCCCATTCTTAACACATGGGCTACGATCAAAGTTAGGAATTCTTAGTGCTAAGAACATTTCGAGAATCAGGGCCCTGAACATGTTCCCTATCAGATACTAGTATTTCAGCCATGACCAATAAGAGCAGGATCATACAAGATCTCCAGAAGTAAATGGCAAGATGCAGAGAAAGCTCCAGAATGTGCTTAGAATTGGACTGCTGTGTTCAGTTTCATGCATTAAGCAAGTATTTATTTCTATTCATGAAGCTCGACGAATAGTCTAAAAGAATAATTACTTTCCTAGTTATCTTTCCTTAACGCACAGAAAGTTTAACAGGTTATGGCATTGAGTCTAATTTCATTCTGTCAAATTACATAATTTTAAATAAAAGCAAGATAAAAGTGTGACATACCCTCCGGTGGGGCCTCTAAATGGAAGCACGGGACAGAAGAAGGTACATGATTAAACAGATAACAGATCACGTCAAGTCGAGAGATCAACCATTTGCTTACTGGGCAGAGGCTGGAAACTCATATCAAAACTTTGGTCAATGAGCTCAAAATTTTATTTTCTTTCAAAATAATTTCCTTTTTGTTTGAATATTTTAAAAAGGAAGTTAAATAGAGCCAATGAGATCAAATATGATATATGTCCCCATCTCCTGCCCATATTAGGGATAGTCTTAGAGAGAAGAGGTTTGCATTATTTTGATTAAATTACAAATAAAAATTTACACGTTTCTTTTTATTATGTCTTTATCTTTTTATGTGCAACATTTTACTTGTGTTATATCAAAAATAAATAAAAGGTTAAGGGGTGACACATCTATTTGGAATCTACTGGCATGCACATGCATTGTAAACAGGGGGGAATGTAAATAGTTAACCCAGATACCATCTACAACCTTGTACCAGTTGGAGGTTATTTGTTTAAAGAGTGCAGGTTTTATTTTAGTGGGTTATAATGCATGAATTAAAAGAATATTTATTCCAAAAAGTGTTCAAATGTTCAAACTAAAACAAATCCAAATTGTAATGGAACTAGTTTCAATAATGGTTAAAGAATTTGATATTTTCATACATTAATAATTATGGAAAGATAATCAGGCTAAGATGCAGTATGATTTGTTTGCTTCTCGATTTATTAGCGGAGAAGCTTAAAATCGCAGCAATGGGAGTTGGAAAGGGTTTTGATAAACAGCAAGGACGTAAAGTATATACAGGTAACAGGTAAGTATACAGAAGCTTATATAGTGCAGGTGAGTACAGTCATCAACACAGCATGCAACATACAGGTACATATACAGGTAGGGTTAAGTATCATTAACACAGGAAATATATACACCTTTCCACTTCAATATTTTCTTTAACATTACCAAAGTGAATGAAACACCATGAAAGTTGGTTGAAAACGTTTAACACAAAAGAGTCCTCAGTATAACTAACATTTTGAAGAATGATCAAGAGGAAAAATAAATACTTTAAAAGTTTATAATAAGCTATGGGGGGCTTTCTGAACCAACAAGATGTCAAAGATACGATGGATCCTTTACATATTTCAATGTTTTACACAGACCGATATGTAGCCTGAGTGTAGAATGTGTCGGTCAGTACACGTGGGAGTGAGAGACATTGCTGACAAGAGACAAGTACCAAGTGTAGTGATGTGTACACACAAGCAGCACCACAGAGCATGCACACAGTAGCACCAGACCAGGGGCGGAATACAACTTACGCTTTCCCTTATTGCCGGGTTTGGCTGAGCCCCGGTGACTGGTCGTACCAGTTGCTGAAATTTGATTGGTCAACTACTGGTGATTCACTAGCAACAAAATACAAGGACAATCTATGGAAGTGAATAACAGCAACATAATTATGTTCTATAATTTAAAAATAACAGGTGATTGGTTTCATCTATTGGATCAAAAAATGTAATTTTTGTTCTTAGATAAATACACACAAAATGAAAATAATCCAATAAAACAAACCTGTCTCTTGTAATACATTCCTTGCCTATATCATTCTTTACCAGCAGGTAGGAATAAAAAAGACTGTTACTAAAATGAAATTCTCTAAATTATTTCATCGCATCAGCCTCACCGTGTTCGAAATACCTTTTGGTTATCAACGGCTACCAATTTGTATTTTTAAATTTACCAGCGATTTTGACAGGCACTGCAAGGTGTCGTTACTAAGTATAAAGAAAATGCCACGAGTCTTGTTGACCACATTAACATCTGAAATAAACCAGATTGGTTGGTAGCCAGGTGGCTATTCTCAACACTGGATCCTATACGTGAAAACAAATTCACAACAAACATGTGAAATACTCTTTGGGGTATAAAAAAACACACAATCTCACTTTTAACAAAATAGTGATAAAATAGTGGAGAAACTTCAATGCAAACATCTAGTTGTTGATATCTACTGGCACACTACAGCCTAGTATACATACTCTTACTGCTTGCTGCTGTGTTCATTAGCTCGTCCGGCGAGTCTATAACATCGTGTCCGGGTAGGTTAGGTAGGGGTCATATACTTTGACAACTTTGACAATTGTACACAAAATGAAGTCACTAAATTCACTAAAGTTGGACAAGCATTGCAAAGTATTTCTTCAAACTCACAAACACAGGCAATCGTCAGGAGCCAATAACTGTCATGACATATTCAAAATTATGGTATAGGATGAAGAGTTTTTACCTTATTTTGTCTTTAAAATATCATTTTTTAAAGTAGACAAGGGTATGAAATGAAATTTACATCAACATATACGATATTCAAGATACTTTAAAAGCAAACCAAAACCTTGAATAAAATAGTTGGTTATTAAAGGACAAGACGACACTTGACTGCAAAACTAAAAATCCAAGGAAGTTTCAAAGTTATACTGAAAGTCTGTCCTATGTTTATTAATCTCGATACTGTCTGACAAAATCACTTTTACCTCTTAATATGTAGCTTTGCTCCAATAGTCATTCACAAAATCAAATATTAAACAAACAATGAAACATTTCCAAGAACTGTTTTGCATATTTCAATGTTGGCTTACAAAACATGAAGACTGATGCCACGATGTTGTGGAACTACATGTAAGAGATTGAAAAAAAAAAATCAGAGATGAGCAAAATCCTGGTGCCTAGCATTTCCTTTATTATTGAAGAAACCTATCACGCACCTGGCCGACTTCCGACAGTGAGAGACATGATGTTGGCGGAGGTTGCGTCAAAGTTGAGGGCACGCCAGGCAAAAGCCATCTCTGGACTCATGATATCCTTGATGGACTTCTTCAGCATCGTGTACAGGGATTCGTTATATATCTGCAACCAGAAAATATGGTGAAGAGTTTGAACAATAAACCTAAGCAGCTTAGTTGATTTTTAAATTTTAATATAGCTAGGTTCCAAATTAGCTTATAAACATAAAAGAAACGTGTTGATTGTAGTTGAGACTTATCAATAAGACATTCAATCGACAACATCCAAAGTATTAAATGTTTTACATTCTAGTTCGAAGAATAAATAAAGGACTGTTATTTATTGCCCTTGACATTCCAATTTTAGCTCCTAAATTATTTAGATAATTTAACCAAACTCAATCAAGTAATTCAGTATATATGTGCCAACTTGTCCAACAATGTCCTTTGGCAAGAAGGTTGGTTTGAGATTATTGGGCTTTGACGTTACTTTCAAGAGAACCGTATATCACCATATCACATCAGCTAGTATTATTGCATAAAGAGGTGAGGTGAGTTGGGGTTTAACGCCGCTTTCAAGAGTATTTCACTTTTATCGCGGCTGCTAGTATTACGGTAGGGAGAAAGCCAGCAGTGCCATGTCGCTATGTATTGCGTTGAAACCTCGAGAGAATCGGCTGGAACTAGCGAACCATTGGTGGTATATTGCATAAAGAAACCCCCCCAACAATTTTGTCGCTATGCATTGGAATTAGTGAACCTGCAAAGGTACTGCAATAAACTTGAGTGCAGCTGACTGCAGCCAAACCTCACTACCTATGGACGAGTTCTCTACCGACATACCTGGAAGTGGTGAGTCTTGGACATGAGTTTATCAGCCCTGTAGGGACAGTGACTGTTGACCAGCTCCTCCCACGCTTGAGCGAACATCTCCGTATCTCCCAGGTTGTTGATGCACTTGCCTAGGTTCGTTATCACCTGCACTGCGTTGTCACGGAAACGACAACTCTCCTAAATGACAACATTGAACGAATTAATGTTAATTCACCATGGTGTGGAGAAATTGTTATCGTATGTTATTATCAATGTCAAAGTGAGTGAGTGAATGAGTTATTGCTTAACGCCGCTTCGGCAGTAACGCAGCCATTAGCGGCGAGTCAATATCAAAGTATATGTTAGTATTCATCAAGGATAAAGGTCACTGCTTACATTGGTAAGTTGAGCCATGACGGTTTCCTCGTCCCCAAACACAAACTGTGTAGCAGAGCAGAGATGAACATGGTAGCCAAGGGGGCCGCTCATCATGAACCGCAATACATGGCGACTGCAACAGGGGAATTAACAAGATTTTCATTATCATTTCAAAGGACATGTGTAAGCATCATGAAAATACTGTATCTTTGAATCATTTCATTGTCAGAAAACCTATTTAAATTATTTTTACTCAAATAATACAATAAATCATATTATTGTCATGGTCACCAAATTTCAAATATGAATATCCTGAAGTTTTATAAATTCGAAAACCAAGCCTTCGTAAACAAATCTAATTCAGAGTTCCAGTTAAGATAGGAACTCACCCAGCAGGAAGACTGAGGACAGCAGCCCGTGTGGCGGTGCTACGGAGTCGCAGGATTGGTTGCCCTGTAACCAGGCTCTTCCAGGAGTACGGTTCCGCTACCAGAGTGCCAGGATGGACAGACACTGGGGTTGTGGGCTTCTCTGGACTGATAGAACCTGGGGTACAGAATCATAACAATTATTACATTCAAATCTAATTCCATGAACCATGACAAAGGCATCTTATCATTTCAAGCAACTGCTTGTCTGCCGAGTCACAAGATCTCCCATATTTTTGGGGAAAAAAGCTTTCGTTAAATATAATTTTGACTTTTTAAAAGAAAACTTTCACTATAGTGAATTATGTAAAACATGTCAATTATAATATTGATTACTTTAAATATCTGAAATGTTGAAATTCCCAAAATTCAATAGCATAGCACATCATTTAATCAATTACCCAATATATAGTCATTAATGGCATTACAGCTAAACAGTAAAGTCATTTAGTAAAATTCTACATCAAAACGTAAGCTTTTCTCCTCCAACTGTTGAACACGATGACGTACCATCCAGCACGCTGCTACTAGTAAGGGCAGTTGGTTCCTTCTCCAGGTCGCGCTCCTTGCCTCCCTTCACACTCACGTGGGACTTCTTCTCCTCCAGGGGAGGGGCTGGGGGGTCGAACCACCGCGGTAGGCTCGAGAACGACACCACAATCTCTGTCGGCTCCAAGTTGTCAACGACTTCATGTGGTTAAGGAAGAAACTAATGGTAGGTCTGTTTTTCTCTACACACTCCAAAATTATTTCGTAACAGAATCCAAAAGTTGAAGGTAGCACAAAGAATCCTTCAAATCTGTCCTTTTTATTCTGAATATTCATAAGAACCAATCATTCTTGCCCCCAAGTATAGTTGAAAGTATCTAGTATCAGAGCGTTAGCATTATTACAGGATCAACAGGTCTAAATAGTCTCATTTACTCTGCTCAACAAAACATTAATTCACAATTAAATATATTTGCAAAACAACGTTGATAGAAATTCTGTATTTGTCAATCTGACAGTAATAATAAATTAATAATAATAATAATAATAATAAAACTTTATTACCTCGAAAGGAATTCATTTTGTATCATGACAGAGCTTGTGTACATGAATGGCAATTAACAGTCACAGATTACATGTAATACAAAACACAATCACAATTGGTTAACTTATGGATCATTTAACAAACGAATGCTGAAAGGAATAAATGTATTCAGACCTCTATTGGTTTTGTATCGAGGTAATAAGTATCTCCTTCCAGAAGGAAGTTGAACATATTCACTGTGCAACACATGATCTGGATCCGACAAAATTTTCAGAGATTATTAATTTCAAAACTTGTTTTTCATAAAGATAGGACAGATTTGTAAAATGAACTCCAGCTATTTTACCAGCGATGTGGACAACTTTTTCTAAGCGAGATTTGTTAGCAAGAGACAAAGAACCATACCAACATTGGAAGGAAAAGGTTAAAATGCTTTCAACAAAACAGTGATAAAATAGTGATAATACTCGTTCATTTATGTGGTGATTTGAATTAAAGTGTGTATTCTATAACAGTGCAGAGACATAAGAGGAGTCCACCAGTGAGCTTATATCAAGTTGACTGACTGGAAGGATACACAAGTAGTGCTGAGATCTGTCGTCTGATCCTCCGCTCTTTATAAACAAGAAAACAAATAAGTCATCAAAGAAATAAAAACTTTGCCAATTTAACCTACGCAAAGCAATGATGAGGCTATACGGACTCATCTAAATTATAACTGGCATTATTAAGCTGTTTTAAATGAACATTAACTATTTTTCTTTAAACTAAAGTATTATAACTATGACTATGATTAATATCAATTAACCAAATAAAACCTTTTGAGAAATTAGAAAATTACAAAAAAGCAATGACTGGCTATACTGACTCATCTAAATCTAAATTTCACACATCTAAATCATAACTTGAATTAATAAGAAGCTCCTAATTTAAATGGACATGTATTACTTTTGTCAAAACTTAAGTATTATAACTATGATTATGACTAATATCAATTAAACATTATAAAACCTTTTTTATAAAATTAGAAAATGTTACGAAAAGGGCATATTGTTCATCTAAACCTTGACAAAACATAATATTACTATCTATATTTTCACTAATATTTCATAAAAAAAATTCTATAGGTATGGTTTACCAAGTTATGTACGATGTCAACATTCTAATTGTTCAATTGTGATTGGCCAAAAATGTAAAATATTTTTTTTTTTAATTTAAAAAATAAAGGAAAATCATAATGTTTTGTGTAACTTTCTTCATATATTATATTGCACCAAAGAAATATCAAATGTAAGTTTTGGCCATCCACAGTTCTCAAATAAAACATGACTACAAGACAGTGTTACTATTGAGATTATTAATTCCCATCACTACGAGTTAGATTACACCCGTAAAGCATTGTTAGTCAACACATTGTTGAACGATATCTAAAACCCACAAAAAGCTGAATTAAAAAAGAACTACCAGTAATTATGAGTGCAAAGCAGTTATAGATTCAATTTAAAGCATTATTACAGCAAAAGAAATATTAGAATATATATTGTTTACGTGCAAATATATTTGATGGAAGTTATTAACATATACTTGACGAGGAAACACCACGATACAATAAATGAGAGGAAACTCTACATCATACAAAGGGTTGGATCTCCAACATTCTTACCACAACATATAAAGCGGTCAAACTCACTGCAGGCTTTTGCTTTGAAATTATTGAAAACTACAACATCTCAAAATCTACATTATTATTAAAACCTTACTTACAAAATTTAATTTTTTTATTGTCATTTAACTTTCATAAAATTATTTTTTACAATACACTATTAACTATGTCAAAGTACATTTGGCATAAAGAATATGTTAAGTTCACATGGAGTGAGTGAGTGAGTTATTGTTTAACGCCGCTTCGGCAGTATTGCAGCCATTAGCGGCGAGCAAGTTCACATGGATACTCAATGATGTTTTGTCTTTTACAAAATTGTGTCTTTTATTGTTGTTATTTGAACCAATGTAAAAATAATTCTCACATTTTATTTTCTTTACTTATAGTTATATTAAATTTCAAATGTCTAAATGAAACCCTCCAACCAAAACATGCTGTACACAATTCAAACATATAAATTCACACTAACTCGTCAACCCTCTATGTGTTATTTAGTTCTAATATTCAGTAATCCAAAATCTCTATATTCCCCTTCCATTACAAACAAACACTTCAAATGTGTATAGCAAACATGCATGTTTTATGAAAAAGAATAATCATATTTACACATGTGGACAGAAGCTCAAGTGACCAGTCCAATAAGACATATACAAGATGCAGGAGTGTTTTGTTGCATCTGAACATATGAACGATTTCCTTCAAAACAATACCAAGTTGTCTTTGTTTAGCAATTTAAATTTTGTCAAGTTTCTGTTACCTCTAAAACACATTTTATGTCCAAATTGTATTCTATAACTTCTTCAATTCATTCAAATAGATAATCACAATTTTGGGTTATACATTCTCCAGGCCCGTTGCAAACATTATTGTAAGAAATTATAAAGTATCACTGAGTGAAAAGCATCAAGCAAACAAAAACAAAAATCAGTGGATTCCTAAGTTAATATGAAATGCAATTTTCAAATACTAATCAAGTAAAATATATATTGGGTCCAAAATTGGGTTTGAAGTCACATGGCCAACACAGACAGACAAGAAATCAGTCACTTGAGCTCTGCACAGTATCTCTCAGTCTAACTCTGTACGGAGCCTGCAGTGATAAAGCAAGATACTCACTACCTGGGTATTAGTAGGGGAGGGTGCATTTTGGGTGTGGGTAGGAGTTTGGGAGGTCTTGGATGCTGATGGATTTACCCCCGCGGCAGCTGGGGCGGCTTTCTTGTCCACCTTGCCCCCTCCCTGGGGTACACCAGCCTGTGCTACGTTCTGCAAACAAGAGAGAGATAATTCAAGAATCAACTTCCTCATTGATCCAAACTTCCACACAGAGAAATGTTTAAACATTGATGAAAGGATTAAATTCAATCAACCCTCCCTCTGTTGAATGCTTAGGTTTTTATGTTATTTTGAAAATGTATTATAATAATTGGACATGAATTTTTTCAAGAGAAGTAATGAAAGCTTAGGATGACGAGTTGTTCCAAGAGAATATCTTTTTTCTGAGTTTGACTCTGTTATTCAGTATAATTCCTTGAATCCAAATGAATGTTTTAAGAATCAAAGATTAATTTAGAGATATTTGTACAAGTTGTGATAATGCCTATTGGTTAATCATGGGTTACAATTATTTATAATTATAAATATGAAAGATTTCCTATGTACCGTAAGTAATTTAAAATACATTCATATCACACATGAATAATAAAGAGAATTTAAAAATATTTGAATTAAATCAAAGAAAATACAATGTTTGAGTTTATCAAAGTAAATAAAATGGAGCTGAATAATACTGGTGTTATAAGCTATTACATATTGATGTCAAATTTTGCTGAATAATAAGCATAACATGTTGTTAATAATGGCATATACATAATATATTGCTTATGGAAAAAACAATACATAATAAATGAAATTGGCATGTGTAAAAAAACACACAATTTACGAAATAAAATTCATGAAAAATCATGGTGAAGCTGATATGGTGCAAAAAATAAAAAATCTTCAGTTTGACGGAAGCCTCTTTCAGCAAAGATAAAACAGAGATATCTGATGGTGTCTCTCGCTGAAGGTGCTTCATAAAACTGGATTAGTTATCAGATACAGTGATACATGGTACATGGTTGTCATGCAGATACAGATATGAGATACAATACACGACTTGTTGACAGACGAGCACACTAACCTGAGCTGCTATATGGGCCTCCAGTTTCTGAGTGCATTGGCGTACAGAAGAAAGTTACTTTACTTTAAAAAATTAATTTTAAAAGTGGGGATTGTCTCAATTGTACATTTCTCTTCTTTTTTAAATAAATTGTATAAAGGAAATACCATGATTGTCTTATTTTTCAAATAACCTGACATTTCTTTTTATGATTTCATATTGGATAATTATCAAAAGCCAACTCACCTTCAAGTCTGAATACCTCTGGTTACAAGGGTAGGTGGCAGGTTTATGGAAAATGTACAGAGTTCTGAAAAGAAACAAAAATAGCATGCATCAAACTCAATGATTCAACAAGGAACAGGAACATAAAGCACTTAAAGAATTAAACTAGACCCAGAAAGCAACTCAGAAAATAAATTACAATTGATGAATTTTTTTTTAGACCTTAAACTATAAATCACATAAACAGAAAACCTAAGTTTCATGGCGGATGTTCAAACATACACCATGACAAATATTGTTACAGATTTTCAGAAAATGATTTATATAAACATACACACAGACATGTGTATCAGAATGATTGCTATATCCAGAGAAGATACAAATAAGTTCTCATATTCTCTTACTTGAAGCATTTACAGAACTGGTCAAAGTCGACCCAGAGTTTCTTAGGTTTGGGAGTGGTCTCCTCCTCCTCTGAGAGGACTGGTTCTGTTTCAGGGCTCTGTTCCTCCCCTGCTGTCTCCAGCCCAACGCTCTCCTCACATCCCACCTCCACCGACTCCTGGGGCGGGACAGTCTTCCCGGGGACACCTGCTTGGGGGGCACCTGCTCCTGGTGGCTTCGCGTCAGAACCTGCTACAGGTGGAACATATTCAACTCAATGTAAGAATTTAACCTGTTTTTGTAATATATGCTGGTTGCTCTAATACCTAGGCTATGTGCCTAGTAGTAAATATGTCTTTGAAAACCCTCCAAGATAATTCTCTGTCTTGTATGATAGGTCTTTACGGAAATTCAACAACACAATATCAACGTTATAGTGTAGATTATTATACTGTTTTTCAAGCTGATACTGTGTTCCTGCTTGAGTTCTCAATACAAATTAATAGTAACATGTACTAATTAATATTTAGTCATGTTCTCCTCTGCACTGAAGAAGATAGACGAACCTCTCTTCTTGGGTGGAGTTGCCTCCTCCTCCCCCTCCCCACGACGAGAAGCTGATTGTCTGGAGTCCGACCGAGTGGCACTCCTCACCCTCTCCTGTCGGCCAGTCGCTGACCCGGACTTCCGCCGCTCAATCGGTTTGGGGGACTGCTGGAGAGAAATAAGTCACTGTTAGAATCATTTCTAGAACCTTGTGTTCAGTCTTATTTTTGAAAATTAATTTGTAGCAATTTATGTCACCTTCAATGATCTTGAGGAATATAGACCTCATATAAAGGTTTTATCTTCAATCAAATGTCAATGTATTGATTGGTACATAGTCTAAAATAAGGAATTTGCTGATGTTGACATGTTAAAGGGGCAGTAGCACGTTTTTTGCAAATTTTATTTTTTCCCATTAATAATGATAGTTTATGTCATTTATATTTACTTTAGAGGGTAAAACATCTTATTACCCAAACCAATTATCCGTAGTGGTAATAATGGTGATGCATATAAGGCAAAAATTGCATGGCGGCCATTTTTTTGGTGAACACATTTTATTATTGTGAATGACAAAACGATTCCAATGGCTTTATGGAACCATGTACACTAATTTTGTAACTTGATTTTTCAAAGAGAGAAGGGTGTTTTACTATTTGTGACATTATTTTTCAATTACATTTCATCGACTTATTTCAGCGAAAAAACGTGCTACTGCCCCTTTAAATCATCCCTACTTCTCTGCTTGCATCTCTGCTTTCCTTCCTAGCCGAGCCAGATTTCTTCTTGGAGGAGCCAGTTTTAGTTTGGGGGGATTTCAGATCTACATTCTCATCAAACTGAAAGTTTGAAAAGACTTCATTATATTCCATACATCCAAGCATTGTCAAATTACTTGTGACAGCAAAGCATAGAATGATATTGCACCTGACCGTTCTCTGACTTGAGAACAATTATTACTTTTTAAGAAAATTTCAATTCACTAAACTTGACTGTAAAGTTTCAAGCAAAAGCCTAAATAACAATTCCATGTCTACATGTCTGTATTCAATACAAGATATGATTTTGTACATATCCTTTATCATTTTTAGATTAAATATTACAATCCCCTTTGCTAGAAGACAAGATTTGATGATCATCACCTCAGTTTTGGATGGATCGTCGACAATGAAGGATTCAACCATCTCCTCATTCTTCTTCTCCTCGGCAGATAGCTCCGCCTCCTGGCTCGTCTCGTCCGTCTCCTCGATGGCTCCAGTGTTGGGCCGCGATCTCGTTCCTCCTCGCTCCAGTGAAGATTTTGGACGGTGTCTGTCAACAAATATAGACAACTCTGAGATAAACATGGACATATTGTAAGATCAAAATAAAGGTTTGTGAGAATTTAAGAGGCCATAGAAGGTTTTGACAAGCCTGGTTAATGCCAACAGACAATTCAAGAGAGGATTGAAAGCAAATCAAATATGATGTTCACAATCATTACAAACACAAATCACAAGCTTCCATGATGCCAAGCTATATTGAGAATAAAGGTTATATTATTCGATTGGCAAAGTTCCCATAAATATCAATTTTTAGTTGGAGCAGAGTAATGAGTATAAAACACCCTGGTCTATTGTTAGTTTGTGACATTTTCATAGATGTTTTATGTTGGGTTTTAATTGTGACGATTTAGTTAATTTAGTACATGCTTGAAGAGCTCACATATTGTCATAGACATAGGATTATTGTTGTCAAATGGGATCTAAATGACATGATATGTGAAATCTTGAAACTTACGTGTCAGTTGGAATTGGAACTGGGCTGACTTTATAGTTGACAAAGGGAGAAGTGATCTCAAGGCACTTGATCGGCTTTGGTGGTTCCGGCTCAGCTGTACAAAGTCAATAATTGTAACAATAAAATAAATTACATCACAAGAACACATAACTGTGTACCGAGATCCAATATAAACATAATTACAGATCAAATGAACGGTACTTGATCCAACAATTTCTCAGATGTTTATACTTAATTCCAATACATCAAGAATCAACTGTGGAACAACTTCTCCCCACTGACCTATGGGTTCATCAGACGGAGCTGTTTTCTTCTTACGGGGCCTGATGAGTTTCCAGGCTGGAATCTTCTCTGGGGGTGGGGGTGGCTCCAGGGGGCAGGAGCGGGTCTGGGTGATCCACACTGGGTGGGGATACAGGTGGGACAGGCCCGTCTGACGTAATCGCTCACTCGCATCAGCCTGGCAACAGATTGAGTGTATATTTAAAGGGGCCGTTCTGTCGGCAAAATCCGCCATATTGGATTTTGTGCATTATGTGGAATGAAAACACGCTATATTTTACCTAATTTTACAACATTTTAATGATAAAAGATATACACTGATAGAAAGTTCACATAGTAACACATAGCGTGTCATAAAACTAATAAACAATTTGCTGTTATGCCGTAGCAAACTTTTCCCCACTCGCAGCACCGATGAATGGCTTCAGTTCTCATTGTTTTTATTTTTCAACAAATGTACGCTTGTCTTTAATAAGTTGTGAAATATAAATTCATCAAAATATTATCTTCATTAATATATTTTAATTGGACTGTGTTTTAATCATTTATTAGTATAATATTTGTGTAAACGGGGATATCCTCTCGAATTTCTTTTCCACAAAAAATACCCCGATAGAACCCTCCTTTTAATGCCAATTCATGACAATGTCCTGAAGTACCACAGACACGTTTATGTACCAGAACATTTTCTGAAACACTTTAAGGTACTAATAGTAATGGTAAACAAGACTATGTAGGAAGACAACTCACCATTTCCCCGAGCACGGACACCTTGCAAGGATACTTGGGAGTGCTGCAGTAGGACGCAAACACTATCACCTCAGGCTTCTCTGGCACAGCAGACTCATCAGACTTATCTTCTGGGGAGAAGAAGTCAACTTTTACTAAGGTTTGTAATTAAAACCATTGAGAGAGCAATCATTGTATAAATGTTTTGGCAGAACAAGAACAAACAAATATTTGAGTACTCACTGTTTTTATCTTTCTCCTTGTCACCTTTGTCTTTGTCTCCCTTGTCTTTCTTGTCCTTTTTGTCTTCTTTCCCATCTTTCCCTTTCTCTGGAGAAACAAATTAATTGCTATGAAATAAATCTAATCCATCTTTCTCTTTCTCTGGGAAATAAATCTATTACCATGAACTATATCTGACCTATATTTCCTTTCTCTAGGAAATTATCTAAACATGATGAGGCTCCATACAGGTTTTTAAATTTGATTTTATCCAGTGACAAACGTACCTTTCCCAGCCTCTTTTGGTGCCTTATCCTTGCTGCCCTTATCACCAGCTTTGTCCTTGGCTTCTGGTTTGGCTTCCTTCGAGGCAGTATCTTTGTCAATTTTTTCATCCTTTTGTGGTTCCTGGTCAAATACATAAGGACAGAAAATGATGATGAGATATAAAATGCTGATTTCCTTCACCAAGTGCAGAAATTCTGTTTCAGAACTTAAGGTGAGAGTTATCCTATTTTATTTTCGTAATGTGAGTCAAATTACTTAGGATGACACAAGCATACAGAATGAATGTCAACATAACTTAGGTATTAAGTTTTCAAATGATTCACATTTGGAGGATCCTCTGACAAAACATATATAAATTTAGACAGAGAATATGTAATTATGATTTATAATGTGAATTTTAAAGGTTAAGGTGGTTCTTGACTGAAGTAAATGTGTTAAATGTATGGCATACTTAAACATGATAATTTCATAACAGCAATAAACAAGTAAGACTCACAAAAGAAGCAGACCATAAGCGTGTTATTTTTTCTGAATTGGAAACTTTTTTAAAGGTGCAGCCATTGTGTTTCATAAAATTTTATTAGGCTTTAATACGTTCGGACTCACCGTATGTGCTGTTTACAGTGCAAATAAATTCACTCGGCTTGCATATTCATTCCGAATCACCAAATATATCATAATTACTAGTTTCCAATTAAAATAGAGTAACACCATTATGCATATGCAGAAACCAAAACTACACGTCCCATTTACATGCACAGCAGTTATATGACCTAGTAAACATGATCAACCGAAATTTATCAGTTTGTCTGTTATAAATAAGATTCCAAAATTACATTTGACTCATTCAAGCGCACGCCACACTCGGTACATTGTCCGATTTTCGATCAAAAATCACTACTGTTACCTTCATTATCGTCAATATACTAAGTCGATTAAGATAAAAATGACAATTTTCGGAAACAGTCAGTACTTACCGATAACATTACATAACGTTTAGCATATGTGACCCCAAACAACACAATGGATGTACCTTTAAGGTTTAACTTCCTATTGCCGTTTAAACTGACAAAGAACACTGTCTGGCTGGCTTATTTTCCATACACTGAGAGTGAGAGGGAGACTTCATGATGATATCCACCATCTAAGTAATCAAACCAACAATGAACAACAGGCACTCACAACAGGAGTGGTGGGATCCTTCTTGAGAGTGTCCTGTGTCAGCTCCTTCTCCCACTCCTGCTCCGGGAGTTTCCACTCCGGCACCGCCACCTGCAGCAGCTCCCACACCTCCTTCATGTGTCCATACCTGTCCACAGCACCCATAGGGTTAATACAGGTACTGCTTGTAGTGGTAGGTGACACAACCAATTATACTTATTGTTCTAAGGAAGGACAAGTCTTTAAAGATGTTCTCATTTCATAATGTTTATCAGTTCATCTTTTCAAAAGTGTGTTAAGAAATGTTCAACATGATTTAGTGTATCTAGTCTATGATTTGGATTTTTGATGAAACATTATCATAACCAGGGCCTTTTTGTCTGGGCTTGCAAATTCATATTATTAGTTTTGTGTATTCAGAAATATTGTCTTGCTAAATGAGAAAACTTGCCTGTAACAGTAACAGTGTAGGTCTACCATACTGTAACATATGACATGTAATGCTTCAGTACAGATTCTTATACTGTTTTCATGTGAGAATAGTGTGAGAATGGTGCTTTCTGAAAGTCCATATTAGATAAAGACTTGTCCTTTACATTGTACGATTTTTAAACAAGTTTCATATCAAAGGATCAATAGTTACAGAAATTGAAGAATAAAAACTATTAACGATATTAAAGACAAACAAGCAAAAAAGTGAGCGTGGCTCACTAATACCCCCGACTGTTTAAGTTTGACATTTTTATTTTACTTAAAGAGAGAGGTGTCAGCACACCTAAGGATTGATAAGCTTTGAAATGTAATTGCTAAGATTAAACTGTTTGTGAAAATGGTAGGACAAGTCTCGATCTTCATGTGAAAAAGGTGGTTTAAGTCAAAATAGGAATAAAAGTAACTTGAAAAGGTATTGGTAATATAATACACTACTGCTATTACCACTGATTTCAACTTTATTTTGGAAATTAATCCATCATAATGATTCATTCGAGTGACTTTAAACAACAGGTACATGGAAGCACACCCCTGAAGGCACAGTGAGAGATATACAGCAGTTTATGGCTGAAAGGAAAGAAAATTTAACTTTTCCCAAAATATAACCAGTGGAAATATAAAATAGTAAAATCAACGAGAATACAGAAGTAGCTTTTGATGAAAGTTACATGAAAAAGAAAATGATGAAGTCAACAAATCACAATACAGAAGTAACTTCGCACTGCACCTCTCCTAGTGGTGAAGGAGACATCTGCCAAATTTGAAATGGATGAGATGAATAGTTTTTCTGTAATCAATCGGACAAAAAATGCTCAGAATTTGACTAAGTTAAAAAATTAAAAAATTCGCCAAAAATTAAAAAATTCACCAATTCGGTTTAAACTTCGCACTGCACCTCTCCTAGTGGTGAAGGAGACATCTGCCAAATTTGAAATGGATGAGATGAATAGTTTTTCTGTAATCAATCGGACAAAAAATGCTCAGAATTTGACTAAGTTAAAAAATACAAAAATTCGCCAAAAATTAAAAAATTCACCAATTCGGTTTAAACTTCACACTGCACCTTTCATAGTGGTGAAGAAGACATGTACCAAATTTGAAAAGGATGAGATGAATAGTTTTTTTGTAATCGATCGGACAAAAAATGCTCAAAATTTGACTAAGTTAAAAAATAAAAAAAATCGCCAAAAATTCAAAAATTAACCAATTCGGTTTAAACTTCACACTGCACCTCTCCTAGTGGTGAAGAAGACATGTACCAAATTTAAAAAGGATGAGACAAATAGTTTTTCTGTAATCGTTCGGACAAAAATTGTCTTCGGACGGAAGGACAGACGGACGGACGGACGGAATCGTTGGTATAACTATATACCCCCAACCGTTGGTCGGGGGTATAATAATGCTGTAATGAAGGAAGAAAATGAATTTTAACTATTACACCAACAAACAAAACACAATAGTTAATTACAACAACATTTTTGAAAAGTTGAATATGTTTAAAAGAAATCTACAATACTACAGATTACAACATATAAACATGAAACATTTTTAAACAAAGAAACATAAAAGAGAAGGACCAAGTGAGCAGCCTTGCCTGACGTCATTATTTGTACTGCTGGTTCTACACAGGTTAGGAGTGTCCTCAGAGGAAGGGTTTAGGTGTTGAGTCAGCTTAAAGTACTTATCAAGCACCTGACTTGTGGTGACAATACGTGTGGCTTTATTGCTGAGCGCTGCGGGGGCAGGGTCCTGGGTAGACGCGGGGTGAAGCTGGGGGTACGTGAAGCTGCTGCTGGCAGAACGTACAGTGAGAGGCGGAGCAGGGCAGAACAAGCAGGGTTAACTATACAATAATGGTAATTACTAAGTGCCTGTAACAATGCTTCCATGTGTCTCTTGCTGATCTGCGGGCATGGTCAGTTTGAATTAGTGATTAAATTTCACGATACTTATTCTCTGAGAATGAATATGGGTGGTAATAGAGAGTTGTTATTTTTTAATCAAATTTGAAAATGAAAGGATGACCATTCAAAAAACCCATGATTCATATTCATTGTATCGTATTACTCTGTATATGTATTTCATGCATGTAACTATTATATTACATATTAAAGCATTTTTTACAACTGACAAAGAAACATTTGAAAACATTGTTACAATTTGTGTCTACTTGGAATATAAGGAAATACAAATAAGCTGGATAAGGTATATGTGATGTGTTAACCCAGTTCTATTCATAACTACAATTTGAAAGTAATTACATTGTCCTTAATTGTGGTGACATTGAAAAAATTAACAAAATGTATCATACAAAATTTTTTTTACACAGAATTATTTGAATTTCCTCACATACCAATACCACATATATATGCAGACATTGTTGTGCTTGACTACATTAAGTAAACATTATAAAATGCAGTGTCGAGAATGAGAGAAAACGTGGTTTGAGAAATAATATATATTAACCTTTCAATAGACCTAAACACCAAAAGTATAAAGAAATATATTAAATTTATATTTCTCAAATTCCATACAATGTTAATGGTTTAAAACCTGCACCAAATGATAAATATACAGCATTTACATCTACAAGCAAGACATTACAAACTACAGATTAATGAATAGATACTGCATGCATGAATATATAAATATGTATACATGATAAAAGCTATATACCCATTGCAACCAATTTTTCAACCACTGTCAGTCTAAACCAATCATATAAAATGCCACAATATATGTTTAGTTTACAAAGGTCTTATAATCACCCACAAATTTGGCAGCAAGAAAACTTTTTTTAAAGTAACCATTCCAACTTTTACCCCAAGTTCATGAAGGCCATTTAGAAGTGGAATACAAGATTTTCTGATTAGAACTTGCTGTGGATGTTCACAATAAAGAAGCTATTAGCTGATGATTATCGTAGACTGACAGTGATTGATCTACACACTGCTAATTACTCTACAGATTACAGGATGTAGATATTGACTAGTATACAGTTTGCTATAGAGGGATTATCCATATATACATGGTTGAACAATGAACAGTACATACTGTAGAGGGATAGTTTCGGGCAGCCATCCAGTGAGACAGTGAATAACGCTGAAATCTCCGAACTCACAGCTGTTACTGCCTCCTGTGTAACTGAAAGAAGAACAGAGACTTAAAAGGAGGGTTCTATCGGGGTATTTTTTGTGGAAACGAAATTCGAGGGGATATTCCTGTTTACACATATATGTTATTAATACATGATTAAAACACAGTCAAATTGAAATATACTAATGAAAGTAATATTTTGAAGACTTTATATTTCACAAATTGATAAAGGCAAGCGCACACTTGTTGAAAAATAAAAACAAGAAGAACTGAAGCCGTTCATCGGCGCTGCGAATGAGGAAAATTTCACTACGGTCTAACAGCATATCATTTATTAGTTTTACTAGGTGTTATCTGTTACTATGTGAATTTTCTATCATTGTATATGTTTCATTTTTAGAAAGTGTAAAATTAGGTTGAATATAGCGTGTTTTCATTTCACGTAATGCCAAGAATCCAATATGGCGGATACTGCCGGTAGATTGGTGATAGAACTTTCCCTTTAATCATTGCTTTACAGTATAGAAGAAATCTCCTCTATATATGGTGTTTTAGCTATATTTATGACAAGGCTTATTTTCCACAGTAGACTTTGTTTTATCCAACATTCAGGTTCTTGTTGCACAAGGAATGATGAGTTATACTCAGCTAGTTCTCTCAATTCTCTACCTGAATATGAGGAAAGGGCAAGGACCTTTATTTGTCTTCTTTGATGGGTATTCTATTACCTGAGGTGATGAAGAATGATGCAGGCAATTTTCATGGTTATACAACTTCGTTATTATGGGAAAGTGACATCACTTGCTTGATAAAGACATAAGAATCTTTGCACAAATGTCACATTTCTAGAATAAGGAAGTTTCAAAGCCATGCAAAATTTCTTCTTTTATCCGTTTGTTAATCAATACATTCCCCACATCTTCTATGATACATTATTAAGCAGGAACTCGAATCATAATAGAATTTTAAACAATTATCAGCAGTGATGTTTACTTACTCCAAAGACGCCACCTTGATAAGAGCCTTTGTCAAGAGCATGGGCCAGAGTTCATCTATGAGAGTGGTGGCTGGCAGCAAGAGTCTGTCTTCATTGTCAAATGGTAGACTGTCGTCCACATAGATCTTCCTCCAACACCCCTGTACACAATCAATCAATACACAGGTGAAACAAAGACATGATGAGCTTTTAATCAATGTGTTAATTAACTGAAAAAATTAAATAGGTTTGATATGTCAAAATAAATGCAGATCAACTTTTTTCACATCTCAAACAATGATCTACTGCAAAAGGATTTTAAAAAGCTTGTGTTCCCATTCAAGACACATGTAAACATAATCATAGCTTTAAGATTTCTCAATTTTAATAGTGAGTAACATCACTAGCAAATTTTAAAGAAATTAAATTTAATTTTTCTTGAAATCAACGAACCCAACATAATTCGATCTGATCATTATTGTCATCTAAATCAAAACCATATTTCATCAACAATATGAAAGTAGTCTATAGACGCTTACCATCCAGTAGAGCCTGACGATGTATTTGCCGTGTGGGTTGTAGCCAGGTACATGAGGAGCTTTGCCTGCTTTACAGAGCGAGTAGATGTGCTCCCAGGGCTTCCACGTGTGGGTGTCGTCCTCCCCCGGGGTCACTGTCATTGAGTCTGTCGGGGGTTTAGCTGCACCCATCTCCCATAGTGCCGTCAACTGGCTTATGATGTACCGCATCAGCTGATAGGCAGATAATCATTTCATCAATGTTTTTCTGGGCTTCAATCCAAAACCCAAATGAGAAAATAATGTTCAATGGTTTTTTTTAATGTATCATTAAGTTTATTTTTAAAAATAATTTTCTTTCATAAAAACTAATTCTAAATTATTTTCTAAGAACTGTTTTGATTTTTAGTCTTTTAAATCTTGTGTTGTTCCGTAACGCATGACTTGGTTTAGATGAACGTTGGCTTATTTAAGGTTTTTACCTCTGTGTATAATAATGCAACTATGAAGATAATTAGTTGTAATGAATATACATTCAAAACCTGTCAGGTATCTAGATTATCAAAGAGCTTGAGATATATATACAGATTATACTAGACAAAAATAATTAGGGATATTTTGAAATTTCGAAAATTATTAATATTGATGTATTTATTAACAGTACTTGACATACTAATGAAATATTAATCATAAAACATCTAATATCCCTAACTTATTTTGTCCAGTATATGAAACTCCCTGATGTTGAATACAAATAAAACCAGTCTCTAAGTGAATGGTATCAGTAATAAATATGCAAAGCTACAGAGACTACTAAGAAAACTGCTTTGACATTTTAAGCTTACAGTAATTCTAGTGCATATTCAATAAACGTAGCTGAACAAATATTGCCAAAGGGCTTTTGCATTATTTATATCTTATTCTTAGATGAAACAAATGAAACACTAGCAAAATGTCCACGATATCTATTGACACAAAACATATTGATATTTCCTTCACCTTTTGAAATAATGATCTTAAAAATAAACATGCCTCAGGCTTGGAATAATAGCATCCTTATCCAAAATATAATTTAAACTATATCAGAGTTGAAATCACATTTTATATCAACTATGGTAAATAAAGTAAATAATCAATTTTGAAGAATGACTAATTTCCCTTATTAAAATATGTAATGAATTTCAAACATAAAAGAACCCAAATCAAAATCGATTTTGATCTCTCTAAAACCATCTAACCACATGAAAACAACCACATAATCTTCTTCCCCCAAATTAACCCTATTACTCCCTAAGCATGGTGTTGGCAACCACGTCGAGTCAATCATGAAACAGTGCTGGGGAATTACTCGTCAAATTATCCCCTAATCCTCGAATAACGCAAAACAAATAATGATGAAAAGACCCTCCTCAGCTAGGTATCAAGTGAGGCAGACTTGAAGACAATGTTGGTGAGCGGAGCGCCGCCGCTTATCAGATCCAACATCCCAGTGGGCACAGATGTGCAGTTCAAGCTCCCTGTCCTCAACACAGATGACATGCGTAATATGCATGCACTAAGCCTTTTCACCAGGAACTTGAGGTTTATTCAAATTTTAAGCTTCAACGATTAATCTATTGGCTTCTGTGTGCGGAGATAGTACTGTTCACAACGAGGTATAATCTGAAGGGCAATCCTTCTACTATTGTGAGAAGTATAAAGTCTCGTCTCGTAATAGAATTATCATGTCAACCTCATCATTCATTTCTATTTAGCGTATCACATCTGATCACAGTTTTATTTCTTCAATAAATAATTCATTTTTATGGAAGTCTTGAAGGAAAGAAAATGTTCCAATAGATTATGTGGAGAAAACATTTCAGACAAAAGCCATGGACATATTTTTTCTTTTCTCCAATTTCTCATCTCAAGTCCACTAATTTTATTTCCTTGTTCATATCCATACATGTACTATAGACTATATGTATACTATGTACTATAGTACTTTAAAGGGGCAGTAGCACGATTTTTGTAAATTTTATTTTTTCAAATTTCCCATTTATAATGATAGTTTATGCCATTTATATTTACTTTAGAGGGTAAAACATCTTATTACACAAAGCAATTATCCGTATTGGTAATAACGGTGTTGCGTATAATGCATAAATTGCATGGCGGCCATTTTATTGTGAACACATTTTATTATTTCGAATGACAAAAACATGATTTTCTGAAGAGAAAATGGTGTTTTACTATTGGTGACATTATTTTTCAAATTCATTTCATCAACTTATATACGTGCTACTGCCCCTTTAAACTCAGTAAAAGGCTCAAGTAACTTACCAGCCTTATACTCTCATCAACTTGAAGAGTACAAAGCACTTTCCCATTTCTCAAAACAACATTATCTTTTAGGTAACATACATTGCATTACGGAGTGTCTTCTATTAGCATTGTCATTCTGGTAACCAGAGATTATTTTTACATCAACAACATTGTCATATATACTCTAAGATGCATATGATCCCAAAGAAAGTAACAAAAATGAATCACAGAAATGCTTCTCGGTTCGACAACAACAGTGAAAGGTTATCACACTTCTACTGTATACATGATGAGTACATTGAAGGGGCAGTAGCACGTTTTTTGCAAATTTTATTTTTGCAAATTTTCCATTTATAATAATAGCTTATGTCATTTATATTTACTTTAGAGGGTATAACATCTTATTACACAAACCAATTATCCGTAGTGGTAATAATGGTGTTGCGTTTATTGAAAAATTGCAGGGCAACCATTTTATTGTGAACACATTTTATTATTTTGAATGACAAATACTATTCCCATGGCTTTACGCCATGAACACTCATTTTTTAACTTGAGTTTCCAAAGAGAGAAGGGTGTTTTACTATTGGTGACATAATTTTTCAAATACATTTCATGGACTTATTTCATCGAAAAAACGTGCTACTGCCCCTTTAAGTACAGTTCCTCACCTCGCTCTCGTGAAGATGCTCATTCGGCGTGATGAGATCAAAACCACTTGGAATCTGCTCCTGATCGACAACTGTTGGTGGCTGCCAATTATAGAAGAAATGTTCAAATAAATAAGTTAATTAATCTAAGGAAACCTGAAATGTTATGACTCTGCAACCAAATATACGGTAAAGTGGGTGTAATTGGTCTTGTGTTTCAAATTGTTATACATTGTTTTAAAATGGCAATTGTATCTGCTTACAACAAACATATTATTTTGAATAAGTAAATGGTATAGATATATTATTTTTATTTTTGGCTGAACTAATAATCACATTAAGACTTTAAAAGCTATATGTCTATGGGCTGTCAACATCAATACATAAATGAATCTGACTTAAATGAACTGGAGACATGAAACAATAATTTTGCATCATAGTATTGACTCAAATCTTCATCTGTCCGTGCATGGATTGGAATCAGTTTTAAAAGGAATAGAGGTCAGCGTAATCATTTTTAATCAGTTTTTGACATTTTTGGCATTTGTTGATATTTTAGTAATAGGACTTTATCATGACTTTATTTAGTATCAAAAGAATGAAAGTGAGTTAAATACTAAATCTTTCACAAGATTGATTTGGAAGGAAGTTTAGTGTTCTGTTTATTAATTGCCCACATTAATCAAGCAAAACATCTAACAGTGTGCTGAAACTAAGATTTCAGCGAGTCACATACCATTGTCACGAGTTACTAACATGGTGACATTAACCACAAATGTGCACTTTATATTGTAATTTTATTCAGACAAGATATTACACTAGTTTAATATTGCCATTTAATATTACACTGTAGTTATTTTTTATGGGCAAGTAACAAATATGTATAATTACTACAAAACCAAAACACAATAATGAATCAAATCAATGAAAACTATTTTTCAATCATGGCTAACAAGTACTATTTTTTTATTTGAATAAAATCAGCCTACTGTTAATCTCTTCACATGATTTTGTTACAAGTCAAACGCAATGATGTTGCATTTAATCTTGTTAATGTAATGTTGCATGCAAAATAGCAGTACAATCAAATTAATAAGGTTTCTGGCTGCTGTGTATCGGACGCTGACAGGGTAAATATGCACAGAGAAATTGCTATTGTCAGCACTACTTGAGTGGCTTGTTCAAATATTGTTGATGAATGATTGTACTGAGCATAAAAAGGCCATATAACGATTGGGTTTCGTGAATGAATTGTTCAGCTTGTATTGTACTGGACAGTATGACGGTATGGCTCACACTGATGATGGAGAGAAATCACAGTTGCCTCAATATCTCATCTTACACTCAAACCTTTCCTTTCCATTCAGAAATCGTAGTTTAACAATATTCAAGTTTTTATTTTATTCAGACCAAGATGTCACTTTAAAGCTAATTATTTGAAAATCGGATATTTCTGTTCAGGCCAGGTAAATTGAATATACTTGGTTTAAGAATTTTTTTGTATGATTAGTCAATTTCTTTATTGCCATGAGTGCAATTCTAATTGCCACGTCTACATGAAGACAACGTACAACTTCTTTGAGAGGCATATAGAAGCTGGAATGATGAATGAGAACAAGTTTCATGGATAGTCAACTTCTTTATTACTACGGGTGCTACTCAGAATTCCTCTCCATCAAAATATTGTCAAATTTACAGATTAACTAAAGTGAAAAATTATGATCTTTTTATTCAAGTCGGGTTATTCTAATTACTTGTAAACTCTAAGACCAATTTTCAATTAGTTTAGAAAATTTGCCATTTTTCTTTTCCCTTCTGCCTTTATACATTTGCCTCTAAAAGAAATCCATAAAACAAGCAATTAACTCTGTCTGGCCTTGATAGTAATTAACTACTTAAAAACCTTCTAACTCAAAGAAGATCCTATGAAGATTAATGATTTGCCATTCTTGCCATTTGCCATCGCTGTATTTTATTTTAATTCACATATAAAAACAACCATTATTTACCTTGTCAACGATATATTCATTGGGTCGTTTCCACTGGTCCACCCTGAGAGCGGGAGGCATCTCAATCTTTCCGTCCGGGTCATCAAACAGGTGCGGAGCCTGGTCAGGAACAATGTCATTAGTTAAGATTCTCAATCAGTTATCAATGTACAATATGCTTTGTGTAAAAATCAACACTGAAGTTCATTCATAATCGATTCTTTCAAGGAAAACATTCCTGGATAATCAGCATCCTGGATGTCAAATCTTTCATGACAAAATAATTTGAAGCATATGCTTTCCTCAGATCCCGCCAGGGGCACAGCAACTTTGTCTGCAGTAGAGAACTGTTCTACACGCAGTAAGGTTCTGGTGCAATGCTACACTGAATTTCAGCATAGTACCACCCATGGTTCCCAAGTTCCAGCCGATTTTCGCAGGTTTCACCGCAATGCATAGCCACATGGCCTTGCGGGCTTTCTCCCTGCCATAATACTAGCAGTCGCGATATAAGTGAAATAATCTTGAAAGCGGTGTTAAACCCCAGCTCACCTCACCTCCTCAGATCAGACGGGTAGAAAGCAACGAATACAGGAGGAGGACAGTACATATTATATATTGTATAAAAGACAATTAAATGTTAAACTTACGTAATGAATGCTTAAACGTGATTTTAACCACTGATCTCGTTGGGTAGAGTATCTAAGTACTTTAGCATTCCACTCTATCAAATGTGGTGCAAAAATTAGGTTGCAAATTCAAAGTACAATGTAAAAATTGTGTCTCAATTTCTAAAACATGTGAGACTATTTTACAAAGATGACTGTCATGAAGAAGTAGTCTAGTGCTATATATCTCTTGAATGTCTTAACTTTTCTGTAATTTTAACGATTCTGTTTCAAACTTTTTGTTCCCTTTCTTCAATTTCAAATGCAATTATTTTGATAGATAGAACTAAAACAACAAATAGTACTTTTTCACAAACAATTATCATTTATAGTTCTAACCAATCAATAGAAATTATAAATAAATAATCATGAACAAAAGCAATTAAGTTGTTGCAATTGTTACCTGAACATCTTTTCTATAATGAATAATTAATATATTTTGTCTTTATTCTGTTAAAACAGTAATGAAGTGTAAACTAAAAGCTGTTCAAATGGTCTAAAAAAACAGCCATTTGCTCTTGCTTGAATTAAATGAATGAACGAAACTCAAATCAATTTAAATCTCAGGATGATTTGTATTTTTTTCATGAAATTAATTTTTCATTCAAATTGATTTCACATAAAAAATTGTCAGATGTAATTTGGAAAACAATATTGACATAATTGGCAAATGATTTTCATTGTATTTGGTAAACGGTTAAGATTTTTGTTATTTGTCTTGTATTACACAAGATCATAGAACATGGAATTCAACAAGATAAGATTTTTAAAAAATAATTACCTTTGTTTAATAAGATTTAGATTTTTTGATGTGTTTAATTTCATTTTACATTTTAACAGTTTCCAGTAAAATGCCTTTACACTGCAAAATATGTAGGTAGTACAATATTATTTATTCAAAAGGTAAAAGCTATGTAATAAAGGTACTCATTCAGTAAACTTACCGCTGTTGGGGATTTTCCTTTTTTATCATCTTTTCTTGCTCCTTCCTGAAAGCAAATAGGAAATTTAATCTCAATTAGAGCTTAATTGTGATTTTCACAGTAATAAAATAATGAAAATTTTGAAAAAGAATAATAATGCAATTCAAAATTTTAATCTATACTATGTAATGCAAATTCATCATCAAAAAACATTATTATGAGGAAAATATTTCAACACATCCATGTTCAGTAAAAATCATATATCTCTAAAGAAAATATTGCTTAAGAGATAAAATATGATTGTACATGATATAATAATGCTTCAACTGATTATCAGACTGTACAATAGCAATTAAATTGTCTATTTATTTCTGGACAGCAATAATCAAGAGAAGAAAAAGACAAAGTTAGCGAGCAAGACAGACTGATATGACGTGAAGCAATTAGGTCAGATAGGCTGATCAATGGAGCCAGGGGAATCAATAGTGTCCCCCATTAACCTTGTGAGGGAGATTAAAGAGTTATAAGATAATAGTACATGAATGGCCCACAACAGGCAACTTACTTTACTATGAGCACTAACACAGGCTGAAAACATTTAGGGCTACAACGGAACTCAAACACTGACAACCTTGGCAGCCTGTTCATTAGACGTTGGGCTTGATTGGATAAACTGTATGGTTTTCACTGACAGGATGTTATATTATTCATTGCAAGTTGATAATTGTTGATATCATTATTTATTCATAGATTAGTAACTGAGAAATATGAAAATGAAAATTTAAAAATTTGTAGATTATTTTCCTTCAATTGATTTTTCTGGCTTGTAAATTTTCATTACCGGCATTTTTTTTTTTATCACAGTATTCCAAATTATTGACTGCATCTGCGTGCAATGTCAATAGAATTACATTTTACAAAGAATCCCTTCTGTTTCAGTAATTACAAAGAACCTCATTTCTCTGGTAAACTTGTAGAAAACCACTAATACCCCGGTAGTCTACATGGCAGAGACTGAATAGGTTCGCTTCGAACCAAGCGCACGAACACTCGACCATGGACGGAAAATCAAAATGAATCTATTTCGCCCCCAGGACTTATGCAAATGCAAAAGGAAACAGTAATGAAGGAAAACGATGCATCTGAACGCAAATGACCCATCTTTTCATCTATATATTTGATCAGTGATCGAGTCAATAACGCAGATAACATAGCTTCACAAAATAAGCGCTGGAAATTAATCATCAAGATTTTTCAGGGCTTTGTTTTGGTTGTTGCCATGGCAACCGAGCACTGAATAATAGACTGTGAAATATTTCACCTTCAGAATAATTATCCTTTTGCTCTTAACAAATTATTGATGACTGCATTAGTCATCATTGGTGAGTGAAGAGTGATGATTTACATAGGAAGCATATACATGCATGATTGCACGTGTGACAAGCGTGCGAGGGGAGGGTGTCAGTTCCAACACAAACATGAGGACAGACGGAAGAGCCTCAGCTCGTCAGCTTCTCTCACACCTCGTCTGTTTGTCTTAATGGATTCTCTCTCAACAGGTTTCATCCAACACATCGTAATGGGAAAGTTAACATTTGCAATAAAATGACTGTCAATGTAAACATATTATGCAATGAAAATTAATTAGAAATAAGATAACCGCCTTAAACCTAGCAGGAGTCAGTTCTAAATCAGCATGGAGTTTGGGTTGTAACGTGAACATCAAATGTCTGAATTTATTAGCAGCCAGATTGGAAATGTCACGTCATTCTCTACTAAATTTACTTTTTCTTTTATTTACCAAAATATATGATGTGGCACTTTAAAATCTATGAATCATTTAATACATAAGCTCTATGTAAAAAAAGCATTTTCTCTAAGCTCACAGTCCGAGATATTTTATCAAGTACAATACGGCAGGATGTAGGATAGAATGAAACAACTAGAGACTCTTTATACAGTACAAACAATATTCTCATACTCTTGACAATGTTAATAACTCTCTACAGGACCATCTTGTTTCCTCATGCATTAAAACAATTTTTGTTTGCAAGTAACTCGACCACTGATGTTGTGACATGACTATCCGAAGATGGTTTTCCAAATTATTTCAAGATAGAATAATAATAGAAAAATAATATCATTACTTGTTGTATTGAATATCCAAAATGAATTGATAAATTTGTATAAGATTTCCAATTTTATCCATGAACTAAATAAAGTAAATTTTTGTTATTGAATCATTCTCCTGTTGTGCCTACAACTTTCCATTCCCACTGGACCAAAGGTGCTTTTTTATCCTCCTCCCTTTGGACATTTTGCACAATTAATCTGTAAAACATGGGACTTACTTTGTCTGGTCTAATTACGAGGAACGGATTGAAGCCAGTATGTTATCAAATAATTCCAGAGATTCCAAATATCACTAGAATATCCCAGATACTTACCCACTTCTCGGCATTGACGTCATTATCATTCCACTCCTGCCATATTGTAAACTTTGGTCTCTTAGAGTCAGCCCCACCTGCGCTGGCAGCAATGGACGCAGCCCTGAAATACAGAACACACATTATGTACAGAGAAAATGGTATATAATACAATTTCTATTCTGTCAGACCATTGTGTCAACCAGTCTGTTATAAAAGGTTATATAAAGGTAGAGTTATAAATAATATTCTGAAATTTCTTTTAAAAATCTTCCTTTCTGATACAATTCTACCACTGAATTCACAGTGTGATTGGCTTTAGGGAAGCAGAATGATTTATCAGTTACCAGAATTATGTGAATAATAATGTGATAAAAAGTAAACTCTATGCGCCATGCTTTTCAATGCAGACCACACCATGTGACCATAGGAAAATATTGGCACAGTGTTAGATAGATATGTCATTATTTCCTGCAGTATCCACACGATGTAAACTGTCATGGTTATACGTAACGTCGTTTTCATGCTTATGAATCATTAAAAGGTATCAAATTTTCATTATTTATACAAAGAATAATGTTAAATAAAATACCATACTCGCAAACAGTCAAATTTATACAAGGGTTTATAAATTTCATGGAACATGTCATGTGAGACCATCTGTAATACTGAGAGACAAAAATATAGCTGATAATATCTGTGATCTGACTCTAAATAAAGATTATAAACATTATCTATACAATGAGTTGCCACAAGTGGACTCAATTTACTAAAGTGACATTACAAAAATAGAAATGTCTTCTTGAGTGAAATATGATTATCTGAAATATTCCCCAGAAAATGTCCTCATTTATATTGTTTATTGGTCAATTTGCCTTAAGCCTTAAATTAACCAATAATTCACTACCAATAATGTCAAGTCAATGCTCTTGTCAACTAAATCAATTATTCTAAATGGATTAATTTTGTCAAAGATTAATTATTTCAACGATAGACAATCTAGACACAAATCTTAACTTAAATAAAGCAAGCTGCTCGACTGTTGCTGTAAAGGCAATACAGACATTTGGTATGATGTATTACCAGGCAATATCAAATGGGAGAGGTATGATAACATTCTAAAGTTCAGATAAATTATATATGCACATGCAGCTTCATCAACGGTGTTATTTTAAAGTTTTAAAGTAGGAAATACTTCAGGATCTCTATATTCTTGTAACATTTAATCTAAAAAACAATCATTAATGGTAGAATATCCTTAGAAAATTGAATGTGATAGAATTCAAAAGAATTAAATGTCAACTGCAATTATTTCACATCTTCTGAACATAAAATTCTACAATCTCGAAAATAATATTATCTATAGTGTAAATGATAAGAAATGATGATTTTTTTTGTAAAAGATATGGTGATAAAATCTGCCAAATGACAAAGACATTAAATACATCATTTTCTCTCAAGCTCAAACAAGTAATAAACAAATTTAGAATTTAAGTATTTTCAAAAGAAAAGCTTAAAGCAAATAAATAAATTCAAATAATTTAACAAAAAGAAAACCATATAGAGCATTTTAAATGTAATTAATTTCATGGAAAAAAATCATTCCTCTATTAAGAAAACGTTACAATAATAAATAATTAATTTTCATATAAAATAATTCTCAACACAACTACCCTACTTAGAAAGAATTAATTGCAAACATTCAATTTGTGATGAACCCAAATTGCAACAATTTGAAAAAAGAATTCTTTGTTCATGTAACCAGAACAGCAACATCTGATCAAAATTTACAATGACAGGACCTAAATTCAAGCTGAAAGAAACAAAGACAATGGGAAATTGAAAGCCATTAGCTCTTCCTCGCTTAACAGGTTGCTAACCTGTAAGAGTCAATAATTATCAAATCAGATTTACAACCAAGAAGCCTTGCCAAAAAACAAAGAAGTAAAAAAGACTATGCTTAAACTGAACATCAAAAAGTCAAGAAATATTTAAATACCTCACCACATGAATAAACCGGAGGCAACAAAGAATGAGTTTATCCTTTTCTTAATCTATCATGCACACGTCCCTCATGACTTGTCATGCCCCAATGGAGCTGTCATGCGCTTGACCGGTCCTGCCCAAATGGACAATGACCAACGGTCAGTCATGACAAGGTGGGGTACTGTCCTTCAGCCCATCTCGGAGTCCAATATCCCAGACTGGCCGAAAGCCGGCCGCAGCTTTTATAGGTGTGTGAGCACAGGTAGGTTTGTCAATAATTAATGAGCTCGATGCTCCTGTGCTTGCTAGCTAGACGCTTGTTCGCCAGGCTAAAAATCAATACACGCTCACCGTGTGTTTCCTGATTTCAGAGCTGCTCAGGTATTGATTCCGTCCTTTTTACAACTAAATGAGCCTGGCATTATTTCAATACCACCTCACCCTGTAAGTTCTTTGTCAACTTGCGGGTATGGACTAATAAAAGAGTTATGTATTTTTTGTGGGTTTGAACATCTTTAAAACTTAGTGAAGTCTGATGGGACATTTAAAGGCCATGTTGACTAGGAGGAGAACAAAGGAAGGCCTATTGTGCTTAAAGGGGATAATCTATAACACAGCACACAACACACCTGTTCAGCCCTCAAGATGCCTTACAGATAAAGGCAGGCACGATTATTCAAATATTATGCAGATTAAATTGGCATATTTATGTTTCAGTGAGTCATAAGACATCATAAATCACAACAGTTTATTTTATTGTCATAGATCAAACGAACTTAACATGTGACAAATCATCCTGACATTTTCATATATTTTACAAAATCATGTTAAATTTTTAAATTTCAATGCCTGAATTTTTTATAAGTTTTATAAGATTACAATACACTTGCATATTTGTCTTAATGCGTGTTATCTTTCCAAATTTAATAAATGATTAAAATGAAAATTATGGGCAGCCGCTAGCATATACGTTTGGTATGAATTTTTTTTAAATATTACAATGATCATAAACAGTTTTAAACAAAATTATAATTTAAGAAATAGTACACAAAAATAATTCCTAGCAAAATATGTCAAAATCTCAGAGATTTTACATCTACACAAAACACTATGCATCAAAAATAATTCTGAATGCAAAAAATTGGGCTTGAAGTCTTTGATCTTCAGAAAATAACAACAAATGTTTATAAGGAAAAGCATATTTGTAATTATGAACAATGGAACTGATTAAATATATATCATATACCAATTCGAAGTAAATACGTACAGATTTAAAATGTAATCTTGTAATTTTCACCAGGCACATTTTAATACCTGCATCCTAGTGTAGATTCTAGATTAAATCAGTTTAGCAGTAACCATTGGCATATTAGTTTGCACTGGGTTGTTTAATTACCATCATGCAAATATGAATATTTATTTAGAGGATCAACGCTATCAAATGTTGATAGATTATTTGCAAGGGGCATCAGTTTGTCACGTGAAAAATATTGATGTTTACATGCAGGTGTTGAAGCAATTTGTTTGTGTTCAAGATTTATGAGGCAAATAATCAATTAAAAAACTAACTGCAATTCTTTATAAGAAAACATTGCATGAATGGAACGACAATTCTTTATCCTCTGCTTTGCGAATTTTTCCCTTCGTGTCTGAGAGAAGGGTTTTTAACAATATTTGAAGTATTCAAAATATTACATTTACCAATTACCTTCTCTTGAAATATTATTTTGGGCAACACAATTTTTATCCTTTCAACACAGGAAAATTGACTTAGAAAAGCATTTATAAAAAGAACTAGTCTTATTATTACATAATATAAGTTATTAAAAGTACAAACATTTTTTGTAAAACTACAAACCCAATATATGCATGAAAGTTCCCCATTATTGGAAAACTTTAACTGCTTATAATATTTATTTATCCAAATTGAGATTTTGTTCAAAATTATGTTAACCAGAATACAGTAGAACACGGATATAGCGAACAAACGGATATAACGAACAAGTCCCGTCAAAATCCCTACACAATTTGCCAAACGTGAATAGCGAACTGAATTCTTGGTTCCTTGGAGTTTGTTATATCCGTGTTCTACTGTAAAGTCATTCTAAACTAAAGCAAACCATTCAAGATAAATGTGTAAATTTTAATAAGCTGACCCTAAAATTCAGCAAATTCTACATTAGAATAAGTGCTAGACAATAGTACTATATCGATAGTATATACAAAAACACCATCGCTATCGCAATAGTAAGGTTAACTATCGATACTATCAAAACTATTAAATTTCCCTTAATTATGAATGATTTACACAAGCTTCATTGCATTTAATTCAAGATTTTTCATTTTAGAATGTCAAAAGGAAAGAACTCGAGATAGGAAATAGCAAAATGACAATAAATCTTTTCATTTATGATTTCTTTACTGATTTTGGTTCCATAGTCCTTACATCAATTTAACATTTCTACTAAAACCTATAAGAAATCTAGCTGATTATTGCGTATTTGTACAAAAAACCCTATCGCAATAGTTATTGCAATAGTGAGTTAAAATAGTCTATCGCTATAGCAATAGTAAGTGGCAATAGACTATTGCAATAGTCTCTTTGGGTTAATAGTCACCCCTATAAAGTAGTACTCATAGCAACCTGCAGTCTCGTGTTTTACATCTGAACAAACTCATCTCATAAGTTTTTATTTTCAGATCAGAGAAAATAAAATACAGCAAATTATGCTCTTAAAATGTCTACAAAGTTTGACATTTGAAGGTTTCAAAAAGAGGAAATGTGTACATGTTAACAGGAATAAAAATATTTAAAGACAAATTTTTAAAAATAACAACAGCGCAGAGTAAAGATGCATAGAGGATATTATTTCAAACTGGAACATGCATGTAGTGTATGATAAATTAATAATGTAAAACATGGTTTCCTTTACCATATTTTGTACAATTTGCAAAATATTATTCAGTATTTTTAATAATGATTTTGAACAAAAAATAGGCTTTATGACAATGACAAGATGCCATAAAAAAATTTGCCTCCACATATACCAAAGGTAAAAGGTAACTAAACGATTGTCAGCGAATAGACAATCATGCTCGTCTTGTATTAGCTCCCCATATGCTCTGTGTTACCACACAGAGCATTAACAGAGATTGTCACAGCAAGCATTACATAGTCAAGTCAGCTACAAACTAAAAATTATTCCACCAAGTTCTGAAAACAGTTTTAGAATCTTTTTCATCTAAAACATTTGAAATCATACGTTCATTTAAAGTCTCACCGTGAATTTTCAGGGGGTAGCCCTGAGTTCAATGAAATCACCAAAAGAGGTTTTTCAAAAGTATAAATATGTTAAAGAGAGGGGTTATTATCCTCCATTTTGTTTGTGCATAACGCTTAATGCGAAAACAATGTATATTTCCTAATTTAACTTTTTTAAATAAATAGAGAATACTATTACTGTTACCATTGTGACGTTGATGCTTACATTGTGACATCACAACTAGAAAACAGTATGACATGTTCGTGTAGTGGTATTACACTAGTTTAATATTAATGATAATAAAACATTAAAAGAATATCCATAACGTAACATTAGTTTATTATAAGCCTTCAACAATCAACAATGTCTTATCATTAGAGCTGCAACGATACATTCGTATATTCGGTGAATCGAACCGTGGCAGTGTGTGAATCGTGAATCGTATTCGTTACAATGAAAACCGAATATTTTCGATTTTTTATTTTTTTTTACTGTTCACAATAACATAATTATTTTGCACGAATTTTGTATTTAATCTGAATAAAAATATGTTTTTATTTACGTTCACAAAGTGTTTTATGCGTGAATTATATTTCACATCGTCTCAACCTGTCAACAGGAAGTAATGCGAGATCTATGTTCCATCTCGTCGTTATAAAACTCGATATTGCTGGTCAAAGTAAACATCACAAGAGTCAAAATTAATGAAAACATTATCCAATACGGCAACACACAAACGACAAGTTTATTTTATTTGTTGATTAACTGTTGTAATTTGTCTCTCAACGTCAACGAGTTAAAATAAAAATCTTCGCTCCCGGAACGAGCATAAATAAATGTAAACTCCATATTTGGATGACCCCATTATGGCTTAGCCAATCGCTGGCGTGGTAAAGACTGGCTCGACCAATGGAAAGGCCAGAAAGGTTTCGTTGGGATTTTTCATCCAGCCCTTATCGAAGCTATTCAATGAGAATTTGTAAACAATTGATGAGTATTTTGTACACCTATTGTAACATTTATGTCAGTTTAATGCAGTTGTTACAGGAAATGAACTATTTTGGCTTGGAAAGATATCAAGACACGAAAATAACATCGTTTTTAACGTTGATAGTTGACACAACTCACAAGCTGAACTTAATTTGTTGCTATTTTTATCTGTTATCATATTCGTGAATAATTATTCGTATTCGCTACCCCATATTCGTGATACGTATCGTATTCGCCTGGTAGTGTATTCGTTGCAGCTCTACTTATCATCCAACAGCAAAGCTGTCCACACACATACCATCAATGAAAGACTTCACTTCTCATTGTTTTCAGTTTTAATTAATCCGCCCTATTCTTTGTCAAATTGTCGAATCTCAAGTCACAAAAAATATTACCCTCAGCAATATGTTACTTTATTGTGTCATAATGTATTAAAGACATGCATTAGTCTGACACGTAAGACATTTCAATATTTAATAGGGAAATTTTACAAATAAACACTTTTTTCAGAGTCTGAGTGTAAGACTAGACATATATATGTCTCGCATGTTTCCCCCACAAAACACACTGATACTAGAAACCTCTCTTTAACAGTTTTAGATCTAATTGTCTTAAAAATATGCCTATGTATGTTTTCTCTGATGCACCGTAATAATATTATCAGTATTTTGAGATATAGAACCTTTTTTTCATAGGATCTTTATGATGATTTTTCAGTCATTAAAATGGCTTCTAGCAAGTTCAAATCCAATATGTTAAAGGTACTGTAAAGATGGATGTGAGAACTGGCCAACAAATGGTTGAAAGTAAAAACTTTCAAGAGAATCATCGTCGAATCTAGGAGGGGTCTCTTTCAAAATAGGCAGTCAACCTTGACAGCTATTGAATCATAAACATGATACATGGAATAATATTTTTATGAGTTTATTTAAACTTCTCCAGTGATATTGAGCTGTTAATCTTTTGTTTGAATACAGCTACTGAGTTCAATGGAGGCAGCCATTTTGTAACCAAGAAACAATCGGTGTGACCCTGTGAAGTATGACTTACTCTCTCGGCGTAGCTGAACTGACACGATTCGAAGAGGCTCCCTTTTTCGCCGCCTTAGAAGCCATTTTAAAGCAACAGTTTGATTAATGGCTCGGATTTTAACTCATCAACGTAGACCTAAACACTTCACATTTTCGTTGCCATGCCAGGTCACTCGAGTTATCAGGCATGCGCACTGATTAAATATAAGCAAAAGTGTCAAAACCTGAATCGGCTTATTGTTCGATTTGTTGATGTTAAAACGAAATAAGCATGAGTAAGACAAATATGGATTTGCGTGTGTGTGGTTCATTAAAAATAGATGAACACGCGCCAAATATCAGATAGAAATATTTTGTGAATAAATAAATATAAATATATAAGTCTATTCTCTGTACTTACATTAGTGTATGTATATATATGTTGCTTATGTATGAGTTTATGCCATATTGTTCATGTAATGTAATTTATAGTTGTACATTGTGTGTCTATATATTATATATGATACCGTTTCGGTGTAAAACGAATTTCCTCCGGGATAATAAAGTCTTATCTTATCTTTTATATTTTATATACACCTTATATATAATTGGTATTGCCATTGAAATGGCATATCTTATCATTTCATATCATATATAGCCATATACGACCAGCTAAGATTAGGATGGAAATATGTGATTTTTAATTTCGGACTGAAAATAAGATTTGAAAAGTGCACAACAAAATGTAAGCTCATGACACATTAAAAAACACAGATGAAGAATATAGGTGTCATGAACAAAATATTTATGAAACTTGTTTTTTTTAAGATGCTTTAAATGAATGAAGGTTTCGTTTGTCAACCATCACTTGTCAAAAAAGGAACACGAACATATTAAACAATACATCAAGGAGGGGGAAAAGTTTAAATACACGTGTAATTCAGTAATACATATCATATAATATAATAAGTTTATGTTATACATGTACAAGACATAGACGTTCGTGACGCAAGCAACAGAGGTCATGCATAGTTCAGAGTGACATAAAGACAATACAATCTTGACATCACAAAAGGAACGGATATCCAAGTGTATGTCTGAAAACAATCATCACATTCGGTATCGAGTGTTCACGGGTGCACGATCTTGGCGTACATGGAACAGGTGCTTGAGATTAACTTCTTGTGTAAAACTCAATAACACCAAACTCTTCTTCGAAAACTTATTTATTATGCTATTCAAAATTATTGAATTCAGTCAGTTATTTCTTAAATGTTGTTCTTGCGAAAAATACTGTCTTTTATATATAATTTGATGATGGTTTATTCTATTCATTTCTGAACGAGATAATACTATATGTCATTAAACATTTTCACTTTGTGTCTATACTGAAAACAATAATAAAACTCATACGAATATCAATCAAAACCGAAATATTTTAAAGTTGTAGCTATTTAGACATTTTGGTTGGGAACTATATGTATTTCAAAATAATTTCATATCGTACCTATCTCTTTCGGAGAGAGGCGAATCACTGCCCCAAGATGTACCCCTGCGCGAGTCTGGTCTGTCCTGACTTGACCGGTAATGTCCAAGTTTACCTACACCATATATGATCTCGGGCTCGCATCCCAAAGAAGGAAACACACGAATAGTTCTGTAAAACGAATCCCCTTCCTTTATGTCCAAGGAACCTTTGGATCCAAAAACAGGAGTCCGTCTGCTCTTTGAATCACTAGGTCGTTTGCTACTTGGTGTTGGTTGCAGAACATTCTTTCTAGGAGAAGTCATGATTGTGTACAAGGTCTAAGTCCGAGTTTCTTGCTAAAGACGACAATTACTCAAAGGATTATAGCATATTTATCCATTAGGACGACACTTTGACGGTGGTGATTTGTCGTCTGCTCGATGTGTACAGACAGGTGGATCACTGTTTTAACAGATTGTTGGGCTTACAGTTCGTGAGTCGGGACAGAACGCTGGCTTGATTTCTTTTGTGATTTGAAACCATGTGCGACTTTTATCTGCCAATCCAGAGATCTATTCAGCTCACATTGACTCCTGCCTGAAATGTATATCCCACTCGATGTCTCTCAGTGTGCGGAGATGGCCACCGTATCTCACATCTCGTAAATCGTTCTCAAGAAGGATACACTTGTTATGACGAGACAAAAGACATGCACCCCTCCTTTACACCAGCGTGTTGAAACATTAACAACATTATTTGTGGAGTCTTCGATGCCAAGACCACTTGAGGATTATCCGCACAACATCACACCTAAGTGCAACCTTTCCCAACAAAACATTGACAGACCTTATCAAACAATGTCATTTAGTTCATGAAGTCATACTGACATTCTCTCTCGACCACCATCAACTTAACATGCGCTGATCTTCCAGAAAATTGCATAACACCTACTCGCTCTTTCAGGATGGTTCCATTCATGCATCCACAGTTTACATCAACTACAGAGATATTCGATCTAAAAGTTTAAAGTTGACAGCAAATATTCATATTTCTCCGACACATTGCAGCATAGCACATTGCAGCATAGCACGGTTATTTTTCAGTACAGTGTTCCATATGAACATGATCCACCGACACACTAGTTTGTACGCGTACGGTACTTAATGTAGTGGTAATAAATCTTTCAAGCAAAAGTATTATTCAAAATACATTTCAAAACATAACATACCACTGGACTGCAAGAAAAGAAAACTCAAATGAAACCAATTTCCAAGCTCAAGACAGTGATAAAATACAACAGAATAGAACCGCCTTGACGAATCCATTGAGAAATATCATCTTGTGAACATACATACAATATCGAGAAAACGTACCACACACTCTATGTGAGCCGATTTATTTCGTAGATATGAATACATGCATTCGCCAAGCCGATTATTTACACTGTTAGTTTGAAACCAATCTACTCATGAACGATCTCAAAGCCCCTTATCACAAAAATGGTCACGAAACCAGCAGTTTCCTAGTCAACGCATTCTGCTTGTATCTATCCAGGAAACCACTTCACAGGGACCAAAGTGACCAAGTGAATCGACAGTGGGGATTAGGGCCCCGTCATCAGGAATTCCCGTTAGCCGCAAATACCTTGTTACGTACCTGTGGCAGGTATAGGCACTTGCAGAACTCAGAGGGTTAATGTATGGAGGGTGTGATCAGGAATTGGTAAAACAAAGGAGGTAGTTATGTCAATTGTTTGAAATTTAGTCGTTGCGCTCGTACGGTTTCCAAGATATACTATATTGATATCGACGATCAAGAACTCAGAAAGATAAAACACAGCCGACCCATGAGGGTAACTGTTGAAACGCGCCATGACACCGTCACCAAATCACGTGACGCAAATCAATAGCTTTATCTACCCCTCAGATCTCACAAACCCTTACCCTAGCCCCGGGATTAACTTCTTAACGTATATCAGTTTAATGGAAAATTAAATACTTGTGTTGTTTTCAATAAATTGTAGCATATGGATATTAACAATCATATCCCGTTCGCAAAAGCTAAATTTAGTTTAAAATATTAAAAGTAGAAAAATAGGCATATCGTATTATGATAGAATCCATGTACATTATATTAATATTTAAAAATAAAATAGGATTTTTTTAAATGATTGAATTTTAAATTGAGCGAATATGTTAAACCATAGTAAATTACAAATTTCAATTTGGATTGGCTTATCAACAATCTCATAGAATATGCAAAAGTTCAAGGAACAAAAACACATTAATAAAAGCATTTGCAGAAGTAGAGCTTCCATCCCAATGTCTACAGGTTACCTTTGAGTGCTAATGGAGTGTTCTAGACTTGGTCAGGTATCAAAACCATTATTTGTTCAGTGGTCAGCGCGGTTGACATAGTAAATTATACAAACTCATTTAACACATGCACGTGTTGGACGATCAAAGTGCGTTCACATGTAACAGAATACCAGCATGACGGTCGGTCAACATAGAATGTCAGTTAACCTTTGTTTCAAACTATTAAGTGGCAATTAATTAGTATAATCGTCTAAGGTTTCCTTTTAAAAAGAAAGAGCCTGATCACATACAACGGCCACGTCTCTTTAATATAAATGAGCGGCAAATAAGCCCATGGCTATTCTGGTTCGAAGCACGAAACCCTAATAAGATTCCAAATTGAGTTTGAATTGCAATTTTACGTTTGAAAAGGGAAGTTGAATCTTTGATTTCCTCAAGAAGGACAAATGAGATAACACTGACCCACTTTGACTTGAAATATAAGGGTAGGTCACTAGGAATAGATTTAACTAATAGGTTTCATATGGCAAAAGAAGCTCAAAGTTACCTTATGTAGCTTACTTAAATAATACTTCATTATTTTAGAAATTAATATCATGAAGAAGAATGGACTTTCGTTAATTTTGTAAGATAAAGTTTATAAGCTTAATTTACACTTACATAAAGTAAGATAATAAATTCGATTTTAAAAATTGTACATTACATACAAAAAAATGATAATGAAACATGTCAAAACATCAATGAAAGACATTGGCACAAATGTTGCATAAATACACACCACGACTCACAATTGCTGGGGCTTGCAGTCTGTTGAAGTCGCACAATTCAACAATTAACAGAGGAACCTTAGAAAAACACATTCACTAATTTGTGAATCACAAAAAGTTGAAACTCATTCTTTTCCAATCGTCAAATAATGTTTTTTAAGGCATTGACATCCACCACGTCATCAATTTCCTGTTTGCTACAGAGCAGTTTATATGTAAATAATTTGTTTGGTTTAAAACTAAACATATAACGTGTAATTAGTATATTTTATAACATTGTTTAAATTATTTGATATCCTTAAAGTGGTAAAATTAAGACAGTTTTTAGAGGAAAAACGTTCAGCAAATTGATTAATATTCCACTTTCTAGTAACAATTCTCTTGGGAAATATACACTTATAAACGAATTAATTGTTTGCATGGAATTGTTTTGAAAATATATGAACATGTCCACAATGATACATAAATTGCAACGTATCACCTTTTTTTAATTTATCGGCTTATATAAATCAAGATGGCGTTTTTAAGAAGGAAATATGCAAAGAAATATACAGTATAGATACAAACTTTAAAAACAAAATAGTTCATTCATTAGGTTTCAAGGATTTCAGACATAACTGAAGTAAGCTGAAGACAATTAACCTTTTTTACGATATGATTGTGTTACTGTGTGTCTTGTTTCGACATTGATTGCAATTTGGCAAAACATTGAAAATTACACGATAGAGGTTTTCATTTTAATTAATCATTTTTTAAGAGTGTTTCGACTCATTGCGGATATCTTTCGATTAACATATGTAATACATAGCTATGCAAAGTAAACATCCCTTTAGCATTTCGTACGTATACTTTAGAACCCTTCGTACCATACAAATTGGACCATGTATTGGGACTATTGGCAGTTTCCACAGAAAAAAAGAAATATTCAACTAAATTATGACTTTGATAAACATAAATTTAACTGAGTAAGAAACGTACTCTCTTCATCGTTGATAATCTTCTTTATATCCTTTGCCACCGTCGAAGAACGCATGTTCCTATACGGGGAGCATTTCACCTTCATATTTGCAGTATACTCGTGGTACAGTTGCGTGTTGTTCAATGGGTTTAACGTCATAATAGCTTACCGGTATTAGACTGACACAAGGAAGCTCATTACAACAACCGTATTTCCTCGAATAAACGCCGGGTCTCGAATACACGCCGGGTCTCGAATAGACGCCGGGAGTTTGACCCTTGTGAAAAAATACACGCCGGGTCTCGAATAGACGCCGGGTCTCGAATAGACGCCGGGTGTTACAATGAATACTAAAAAAATCCTCATTTTAATCAACACATATCATGTAATAATTAAATAGATTCTAAATTAATGTTGCTTTTTCCCCATTCTGTCAATTTGTTAGGCTATTGTTTTATGATGAAACAAATATACAGAATATCTTATTTTAGCATGTATTTGGTGATTTGTTAACATGAAACTGCTTAATGTCTCTTATTTGTTGAAAAGTTCGGAATGTTCATTAATTTGGTCACGTTCATCATGATTAAATATTCAATCAAAACAATTCAGCTTTGAACGAGTTTGTCATGAATTTTGAAAAGAGTTTTCAAACTTTGTCATGAATTTTGAAAATGGGATTATGCATCTGCCAAAAAATAAATAGACGCCGGTCTCGAATAGACGCCGGGTCTCGAATAGACGCCGGGTCTCGAATAGACGCCGGGGGTAAAGGTGGTCTGAAAAAATAGACGCCGGGGGCGTCTATTCGAGGAAATACGGTATCCAATTTTGGATTCTCGAATCCGGAATGGCATACACGTGATAACAGATAGTATATGGTATATTGCATAAGAAGAACAAGAAGAGTACGAAAAATACAAGAATAACTTGATGACTGCTGGTCCACACGAGTAATGACGTCACACAGCAAGTTATTGCAAACTTAGAGAAAACGTTATAATTTTAAAATTGAAATTAGTAAAAGAGCTAAATTCAAAAACTGTAAACAGAGGCTACTGGCAAACATGATATTCCATTTGACTTATACTATAAACTGTATGTATGCATGCATACATTATGGAAGTCAAGTGAAGAAGACCTATTTTCAATACGGGGATAATAATGACATTAGCAACACAGAACATACAACACACAGACTCAACTCACGCGTGCATGCTCAGATGGAGTCGCTCTAGGGGTGACCGCTCCTCGTGTTTGTGATGGCCAGGGGAGCTGGGGGAGGGGACGCGGAACTTCACCCCATGCTCGTTCACCTGTCCGAATGATCGGCGTCTCCCCCCGACTATGGGAGGGGGGACTAGCTCTTCCGGTGCCACTATCAGTTTGGGCACCTGGGTCTCCTTTTTCGACCCCCGCCTCATCATGTGGGATAAGTCCGGGATGATAACAACCCTTGCAGCGTGTCACAATCTCTTGTCAACTCTTGTCACACTACATAGATTGGGCGATGACAACCCTTTTGATAAAGGTTGAAATATGCTTATTTTAAATATTATGAATACGATCATATGTTGTGTTCGTAAACCGTAATGAATGCATATATGACATGTTCTTGCAAAATACAATAAAGATTAATATATGAATACCTTTTTATTTGTATTTCAAAATAACATGATTTTCATTTAGAAAATTATATTAATTCACGGTACGTTATATACATGATGTGTAATCAATTTTATATACTTTTTACAAATAAGTTTGCAGAATCGTGAAAATTCGTTGCGTTCATTTCTCTTCAGTCATTGGGAATGACCATTAAAACGAAAACTACTTTCGGGATGTCAGGTTTCCGCTACCTATATCATCACAAGCAATAAGTACAAAACATGAATTAAATAATAACGAAAACCTCACAACATACAACACAAACATCGACCGAGGTACAATGGAAACGTCTATCTGACACAATGCTGACAGATACTGTATCCACGGTGCTCAACTGTCGAGCGCGGTATGCTGTCATCACGGTCACTGTTATCACACTGAAGCAGTATGCCCCACCCCTCACACCTGAGCGTTATCCTCCTCCCCAAGTGACAGGCGTGAAGGTCATAATGATAAATGTACATTTTGATATCATTTAGAACATAGACACACGTAAAACCTGTTTGGTCAGCATTTAGACGCAGGACGATGATACTGTATGACATACTGTACAAGCAATAAAAATATTAGTTACGATTTATGATTTACTTCAGATGTCGTAATTGATAAAGACGTTACAGCAAGTAAGGGTCCCCATTTCACTGTATTCTATGTCGACAACGTAGCTGAACACTGAAGTTCTCAAATTGATATTGCTCTCGTATTCAATACGTAAAATGTTTAATTCTAATATATTTGCTACAATCAAATACACAACAAGATAAAAGGAATAACGGTTACATACAAAAGTGTTATTGCTGGAGTATCATTAACCTACGTATATTAATGACAGAGTAACTGTTTGCCTCCTGACGATTTTGCCATCATTATGAGCCATCCGCCGGACACTGTTACCAGCTACAGCTAGGTATATTACAATACAATCAGAACTACATTTCCTCCTAGTCTCCTAATCTTCGCGTTCCTTTAATGCCTGATCTTGATAATCAATGTACGACTCGTAATTAAACGTTTCACAACCGTGGACTTGTGACCTTCGTGTCCACCTTCACAATCAATGGATCTGAGATGGGATTAACAGACTGTGTATCAGTCCTTTGATTCAGTATTTATATGTTGGTAATATTTTACCTCAACCTGAACCAATGTCAGAATGCAAGAATATCAGATATGTTTTAGTCCCGTGATACTCCGATGTTTCAAGATTCGATTAATTCGATTTCAACAACAACCATTACAAACTATTTATCTATAAAACGGAAGACTTCTGAACAATAGCGTCTTCAACGTGGATGCGTTTCGGAGTAGATTAGTATTCCTAGAATACGTTAAGTAACAAGTGGGCATATATAACTTCATTGAGAGATAACAAAGAAACCATGTTCAACGACGTTGAGGAAAGCTAACCATCACATGTGTTTATTTCTGTCTGTCTATGTAACCTTTGTTCGGATGTTACAAAGCCTTGGCTCTAGTCTAGTGGATTAACTATTGTAACTAAATACCATGTTCCTAATAACCCGACTCGCCAGTCGTCTCTGACTGTCCCTGAACACGACTCGAACCATTTACCTGAGATCGATCACAGGTAAACCAACGCAGGATGCGCTCTGAAAGCGAGGGCGACAAAGGTTCTGTCCATTTTGTTTCTCTTAAAAACAAGCTGAACTAATTATTTATTGGGTAAGTATATAATGCTTTAACTAATACAAGAAAACCAGATTGAACACAAAACACTATACTATGGCTCAGTCCTATTTACCCTAGAGGTGAAGCAAGATAAGGATAGAGACAGTGTGAAAGCAACGGGGATAAAAGGTCTGGTCCATTTTGTTTCTCTTAATAACAAGCTGAACTAGTTATTTATCGGTTAAGTCTATAATGCTTTAGCCAATGCAAGAAAAACCGATTGAAAAAAAATGACTATGGCTCAGTGCTATTTACCATAGATCGGCCAGAGGTGAAACAAGATAACAATGGATACATTGTGAAAGAAACGGGCAAGGCTCTGCATTCATCTCTTAATCCAAATAACGAACTTTCATTTTACCATATGTTATTACTATTTATAGTGTGCAGTAAACATTTCGGAAGAATGGTGACTACATATTATAACGTCGAACCTTCCCGAGGCGATGAAAAATCATTAAAATGAATATATATAAGATAACTTATAGTTCTCTGCCTAGTGAAGAACAATTTAATTATAAAGCAAATTTATTTTTAAAAATCATATTAAATATCTTTCAAAAGGTAGAATCTTTTCGCTAAAAAGGCTTTGTACTATTTCACTTTGTGAAACTATAGTGCTGATATTCTGCTTATCAATGTAAGTATGTTATGATATATTACAACATTCATTCACTAAATCAAAATCATTCTCATTGTCGTCTTTAATGTTTAATCAGTTAAGTAATAAAGAAAGGTTTTCTATCATATAGTAATATTGAAGAGAATGACTGTAAAGTATTATCCTCTGATAATATATTTAACTCAGGCAATTAACAGATTTAATGGAAAATTATTAATTATCGTCATTTACCAAAAATCGATCTCAGCTAAGCCATTAGACGCTCAGGTACAACCTGAAAGCGTTGTGTACATTAACGATGTCGCTGTTACCTTTCCTTAATTAACTGAGTCAGACATCGTCTTAGTGTGGCTGCAGCGGGGTGGATGGGTTCGCACTATCTGCAGTCGGCAAGTAATCGGTTAATGGTTTTCGGCGTATCAACAAATAATGATAATTATGTTTACAATAAACCCTAATGATTATTATTGAAACTCGGAAAGATGCTAATGAACACACAGTTCGATAATTTTAAAAAATTATTTCTTGAATTTAAAAAATAACCCAACTTCTAACAATCACAAGTGATTGACTAAAATCATAACTACTTTCAATTAGTATAAGCCTCAATCGTATTTACATTTATAGCAAATGCAATGTCAAATATCGAGTTTGCTTAATTTTTTCTTAGAATTTAGAAATTCGTTTCAAATACTTTCTTTGAAAATCACCAAACACATCGGATTATAAAATCCTAAGAATAACAATGGAGTATTACAACATTTTAGAAATCTTAATGAATTAATATTATCAGTTCATAAGCTAGCTACAAAAGCATGGCATTTGCTATTATTATCAAAAATATATGAACTTCAGACCATTCTATTTTTCTCAGCATAGTACATAGCCGGAAAACAAACTTCTTCGATTTAGTGTGTTTATAATATTTTTTTCTGATATCCTACGGAACAAAAAACAAAAATTAATTTGAACATGAACTAAAAAGTTTGCTTTGAAATTGAAAGGTAACTGCAAACCGGACTACAAATTGGCTAGCATTGCGATCCTTGAAATTGTCGGTTTTTTTACTTACAGATTTATGATTTAATTGCCAAATTGAACAAAACAGATTACTAGCTACGTCAGAACATCGAAAGATATATTCTCATTGTTGCAGATCCATTGCTCGCATGAAGTTCAGACTGAAATTCATTTTATGAAATCACGTCTTCTGGTTATGTGCTTTGGTTAGCAAGAATATCGTGTCAATTAATTATGCTTATGGTACATTCTAGTCACAACCAATAGCTCCACATTAGGAAATTAGACAATATATCGTTTTTTTCTAAACGCTATTACTTTCAATACAACAATGATATCCATCTTTGCAATATCAGCCTTCACATCGGACACAGTTCATATTGTGAACAATATATGACAATTGTGTATTGACGTTTTACTATTCATACCAGATTCTAACCGTTGTCAGCGCTTCATTGTTCTCAATGACTGGCAACATTGAATAGAATAAGTTAGACACAAATTGAAGGGCTTTTACTGTTTTAATAACAACCCACGAACATAAATATTATTATTTGTTCAGCAAAAAGCTTTTCTTAATCCGAAAAATATTGAATTCAGGGTAACTTCCGGTAGAACTTGTTGTCGTCTGCTCGCGGGTGGCAGAAGAACAAAAGGCGTTCTCCGCACGTGCTTCCCGCCAGGCAGTTGTCATCTGAAGATCAGGTGTTAAATTAATATAATAGAAGAAGAGAATAATAATATAATAGCGGCATTAACGTATCACGTGACCAGAGGAGGACAGGTATCAGGAATGGACACGGAATGGCGCCGTGCTCAATATGGCATTCATCATTGAACATTAATTCTGCTAATTTGATTGAAATTCTCTTATCGGAATAATATCCCGTGCCCAGTCTGAGGGAATGAATATGGAATGATTGTATCGTTTGATTGTGCTCCTTTGTAGAGCACCTGTTTGGTGAACATTGGAATAAAGTATTGCATTCTTAATATTATGGTTTGCATCGAATTGTAATCTGTAAGGATTTTGCCTTAGCATCTAAATGTTAAATCTCAGCCTTTTCAACAAACTTGTAAAACTGATATTTTTTTCAATATTTTGTGAATTTTATAAGAAAAGACAGAAGCATAAACACACAAACTGAGAAAAACAGACTTCAAGGCTAACAAAGGCAACAAAATCTTTAAAATTATGATTGCACAAATTAATTAAATTTTATGTAACATTGAAATAGGACAAAACATAACCTTTAAGAATGACAAAGATAAAGGGGATCTTAAAAATGAATTTAAAGTATTTCCTATTAATAGAAGCCACGAGTTAACACGAACATATCACGCGGGGATACAAACGACATTTTACAAACAGATACAATGTATTTAACTACAAGAAGCTAAGGAGTTCAAATGAAGAAATTGGCATATCGAAATGAGGGAGAGATCACGAACAATGTTTCCCTACAAATCAGATTGAAATCGTGATCATGGACACGCGGCTATTCTGACATCCCGTAGGTAGATCGCATTTATTAACTAAACGACGTCGTATTACCAGGACTTCAAACAGAGACGATTCCACTTCAAACAAAGCCGGATCTAAAATTCCTCTCCCAATAATGACGCTGCTTCTCAGACGGAGTCAATACTGTCCTTATCACTCCCCCGTAGTGCCACCAGATTACAGGAAAACGTTAGTGTATCCCTCCGCCGACCATTCTTCTCTGGTCCTTTAAACGGTTCCAGCTATTTATGGTTTTCTTGGTTCGCGATTAAGTAGAATCTTCATTCATCTTCATCCATTCCAGATACATTAGTAAATTTCCCCGCCATTGTAAGTTAAACTGATATGTTTTCCAGATAAGTTTTTACATTAAATATCTATTTTGAACTTGATGTTCAATTACGTACAACGATCCACAATGAACGGAAATACATTGCTTAATTGGACTTCTTCTCAGCACTTCTCCCTGCCTGTGTTGATGGCATTGAAAACTCATCAAGATGGATAAGTCGTCAGTAAAGAAATAAGCAATATTTAACCTTTAATGAACACTTTTACTTCCAGTCAGTTCCACTCGTTTGTTTTGTGACGTTTTCAGCACAATGTCAATATCACATGGTAAGGAAAAGAAACTTGTTCGGAAGTCATACAAGCAGATAGTCACAAACCAGAATTAGCACATATCCACAGGAAAATCTGTCAACATTCTTCTTTGATCATACGTATATCATAGCGTTACATTATATAGAAAATGGTATGAGCTTTGCTTCATGAATCAAAGTGAGACTTCACGCAAGGAGAGCACCGGGACCTTGTGATTCAGCGCCAGGTTCCACAAACCAAGTGACTACTTCCTGCCATAAACACGACGTGTGTCGTTTCCAAATGCGAATTATGGTCGTGAGCAAATGCCAAAACGAGAGATATTATCCCCTTTGAAGGAAATTCTATAATTATGATCCCCCATCTACCCCTCGACCATTCCCGGAGGGAGGCACTCGCCATTGTTGCCTGGAACAGGTCGCCGCGGCGTACTTTGAGGCAGTCACAACACAAGAGGTTACACCTTTATTGCTAATCTGTTGCTATGGTAACAGACAGGTGTGACATTTTCGAGCCGGGGCTAATTGTAGCAATTTATTTCTCTGAAAGAGTCCAAGGAGATGATTGTCAATACATTATGAGGTTGATGGGATGACGGGCGGGTTATTCGCTGCCAGGTCATAAAACGCCATCAATGAGACGTAAGTGATGATATTCGGAAACTCGCCATGAAGTTGAAAGACAGTAAACGCGACGAGCATCAAATGATCTGAGCAGGAGGTTTCTTCATGAAGGACATTAATTTGTAACCGAGCTGGCATGGATCGTTTTGCATGCAGATACATATATTTGCACACAAAAAAATGTTTTATTATGGCATTTTTCAAACTGACAAACATATTTTCAAATAATGCATGGTGATTCGATTTGTTCTCTATAGAACATGGTTTACCCAACTTCTATTAAATCATGATCATATTCCAGTCAAACAGTTCGTAAACAGCCGTATGACAAGGCTTCCTTCTCTCTCCCCTTTCGTCCTATCTAAAACAGACGTGTAATCAACCATTCAGAACATTGTTTGTTTTTCAGATATGAGGAACTGCCCTTCAGACTCTCTAGCTGTTGCCTTAATGGACTATATGGTATCTGGTTGACAGATTCATACTTCCTAGTTTCCAGGTCATCGGCGTATGGTCTCGGCTTCCAATATCATAAAAATGAACATTTTCCCCAGGCAGTGAAATACATTCACTCGCAATCTGTTGAATGCCATCAACGTATCAATTTTCACTATATTTTTTTCAGCGGTTGATGCTGCGAATCCCAAAACATCCTCAATTATCAAATAAAACATGAAAGCGACATCAAATCAGCAGAAAGATTGAGCACGCCTCATTATGCCGCTCAGCTGACAATCCGAGCCCACCATCTGATGATTATACCGCGGACAGGGGAGGTAATCAGAGGCCCCGCCCACAGCGAGGTGGCTTCCAACAGACGATAAAGTCATAGCAGACGACAGGCTAGCTGAAGCAGACGACAAGCGTGATTTCACCTGCGGCGTTCCTCTGTTTTCTCTGTGCAGCACGTGCCAGGGTGTTCCTGTATTGATCAGATTTTCAGGCGTTCTTTGTCAAGAGACAACAAAGATTATTCTCCCGAGAGGAATCGATGAAAAAATTAACCCCATTTTAATGAGGCTTTTAACTTTATCAAATCTCTTTCAAATTTTCGGGTAGGTTCAAGCGTGTCTAACGCTACCACAATTAACCAATTTGTGGAAAACCATTGACAGGATACAAAATGTTAATTTACTGAAATTACTGTGGATTATAATGAATATAACAGCTCAATTGTAATTTCATCGATATAAATCATCTGCACAGTGATTGTTTGGAAACACGTCCACCCCAATTAGGATATAAGGTTATGTGAATTTTGTTATTTTAAACCGTATTTTAAACATTTCGTATCATGTGATATTCTCTTCATTTATTCACGGGATCAGAAATATCAAAATTTGATGAAGCCTATCGTAAATTGAGAAGTTCTAGAGACTGAAACTAACATTGATAACATTCATTTACAATCTCACATATATTTCAAATAATGATTAAATCAATGACGTTAATTTACAAATGAATTTAAGTGGTATGCTAATATCATCACATTTATAATTTCACAATTATTCCAAAACAGGAAATGACATATAGATTTGAAAATGATTTCATTATTCATATCTTAGCCTAATAACTGAAACACACCCTGATTGTACCTGCGAGTGTCAGGCCCATTGGTTGATCCAATCTAACAAGAACGAGCTGAGGGTATCTCCGTAATAACCGAAATGCTTTTATGCCGACATATAAGTTCCATAACTGACAAACTGTATCGGCGTCGTGACATTATACACAAGACCTGCTATGATGTTTTAAGAGAACGACGCATTCAACTGTATAATTGATATGTGTATTTTTTATAGTATATATATTTATATCTTATTTATTTTGTATATTTTTATGTGTAAATAGTCTCTCGTAATCCTTTTAAGAATGGCTCATTTTGTATATTTCTTAAAATGTTTATTTACTTGTATATGAGGTGAGACTTTTAATAAACAATCTGTCTGTCTGTCACAAATTCAAAACATGGTTTCCCCGGTGGGAAAATAAAAAATAAAAATTCATTGTGCAAACATCAACCCTTGATGTAACTAATAATGAAGATGATGAAGATTATACTTAAAACTAAAATTCATCAAAATATGTCCATATTGCGGCAAAATCAACATAGGCAGCAAGAGGGACATCAAAGGAATGTTTAAAAAATGTCACACTTATGGCACAATAAACAACGCGGTAATAAAACAACCGATGACAAATATGACAATACGATGGTAGGTACAGCATTCTACTTGGTGTACGCTGTAAAGTTAGTGAAATGAATTGCAGCGTAATAACTGTATCATTCTCTGTGTGAGAATGAAACCAACACACCTACGAATTATCTGCACTACTTTCAGGCGAGTGCTCTCATTTTACAACATGTTGTTTCATTACGGTCCGTGAGAAAGACGTTGTACCCTCAAATATGAAAAGTCCAAATACCAACCAAATACTTATATAACTATTTAACCAGCACATCTTTTGTCTTCAACGCTGCGAGACAGGTAAACCCAGGTAATCAGTGCGCAGCAACACAGGTAATTTAAACATCGGTTTATGAAACTGGTGTTAACACGCACATCCAAACATTATTGCCACATTGACGTTTTGTCCGGTGCTACTTAAGTTTGTAATGTTATAGAATTAACATACTGATTAATGTCTAGGATACTGCAATTTTTACTATTGTTCTCTATTTGAGAGCCAATTCATGTATCATCATTAAAACTTGTGTCCAACAGAAACTCCACAAGTTATCATTGAATTATTTGTTCATGAAGTGATCATTTTCCCCTTTTTGTAAACAATTGATTAAAAAATGCTATACGTATATGTTTCTTAAATCAATCATATAAGTACCAACATGATGGAAGCGAGAATCCATTAATTAACACTGTGTATTTTTTCAAAGCTTAGATTAAGCCGTTTCATGGCTGATAATTGAAGTAATCATGACTTTTCTATATTTCTGAAAGAAAGATGTTAAAAGTTTAATGAAAGAGACTAAAGTACCGTAAATACTCTTTTGTTTGAATATATAACAATAGAACGAATAAAAATTTATTGAACAAAAAGTACCGTAAATTGGTCCTACTGCTTATATGAAAATATCTTTAAAATATAATTATCCTGTACATTAATTATTGTTTAAACCTATCTCAAATACTTATATGTATATCTAACTGCTGCAGTATTCCTTGATCGGCCAATCAAGTAGTAAGTAGACAATAACAGCTCCGGCAAACTATGTGATACTTTTACGGGTGCTTAACTTTAAAACGGCATTGCAGTAGGATAGATCACTGTCGCGAGCTTGTGGTATGCCACTGTTGATACGGCACACATTGGCTCTTCTTAGCCGAACATGTTTTATATAACAATATCTGTACGATTTATGCTTTTAGGTTTCAACGTCCACTTAATATTCATTCATGAAATAATGCAAATTTGTAAAGTTGCAGAATTTCTACACCAAAGCCAGTACTTTATTTAGCCATGTAACGTTTTTATTTATTTATGATACAAATTTCTCAAAAGCAAGCTCTCAGCGACTCATGTAACATTTGATAAACTGATTATCATTTCAAAATACGACAAAATCGTTTGTTTAACTAAGAAGAGAAGAACATATAAGAGCACGTTATGTAATTGTTAATATCAATACTTTGTTGACATATCTATGTGTCCATTTATGTTTCTCTTTGAGATTTATAATCAGATTTCAAAACACATATCATATGATTTAACATGGCACATAATGAAAGACAAAATGTAGTTTTACACTCAGACTCTGAAAAAAGTATTTACTCTGAAAATATCACCATTTTATTAAATATTGAAAAGGAGACTTTTCAATGGTTTTGTTCAATATTTTGTTCAGATATAAACATCATTTTTTCAAAGTCTAAGTGTCAGACTAGTCAAAATGTATAGAAATAAGATGTCCCGGGACACCAGGACGAGAAAGATTTGCAAACAGCAGCTACAGGATGCGCATATGGCATGTTTGGTGCTGTGAAACAAAGGGAGGAAACATGAATCATGTGTACTGACGACTCCAGATGACACTACTGTAATAAAACATTACTTGGAAAGGTAAATCATAGCTTCGACTAATAGCAGCCATAAATACCTGTCTGTTGATGCAATCAAATATTCCTGAACATGTTTATAGCAACAATCATATAAACAAACTATAAAGGGATCACATAAAACAACCAATTAAGGTAAAGTGATTTTATAGAGAAATCATAAGTTGCCGTTTGTACTGGTTATGTAATTATTGAATACATGTATGATAAATCGATATTTCATATACCAATGTGGCCGTCACTACTTGATGAATTTGCAAAATATACTATTGAATTGTTTTAATGACCTTAAAGGGGCTGTAGCACGTTTTTGGCAAATTTTATTCTTATTACACAAACCAATTATCCGTAGTGGTAATAACAGTGTTGCGTATAAAGCAAAAATTGCATGGCGGCCAAATTATTGTGAACACATTTTATCATTACGAAATACAAACACGATTCCCATGGCTTTACCGAACCATGTACACTTATTTTTTTAACTTGATTTTCTGAAGAGAGAACAGTGTTTTACTATTAGTAAAGCAAAAATTGCATGGCGGCCATTTTATTGTGAACACATTTTATCATTACGAAATACAAACACGATTCCCATGGCTTTACCGAACCATGTACACTTATTTTTTTAACTTGATTTTCTGAAGAGAGAACGGTGTTTTACTATTAGTAAAGCAAAAATTGCATGGCGGCCATTTTATTGTGAACACATTTTATCATTACGAAATACAAACACGATTCCCATGGCTTTACCGAACCATGTACACTTATTTTTTTAACTTGATTTTCTGAAGAGAGAACGGTGTTTTACTATTAGTAAAGCAAAAATTGCATGGCGGCCATTTTATTGTGAACACATTTTATCATTACGAAATACAAACACGATTCCCATGGCTTTACCGAACCATTTACACTTTTTTTTTAACTTGATTTTCTTTTTCAAATGCATTTCATCAATTTATTTGAGCGATAAAACGTCCTACTGCCCTTTAAATGAAACATTCAGAATAATAGTTCTTTTCAAAGTTTTGATCGACTGAGAACGACTGTTGCTGTTGTACAGCTACAGGGGCATATTCCTGTTTATACATATTTGTTATTAATACACACTTACAACACTCTCCAGTTGAAACATGTTGCTAATGGTAATATTTTGGTTACTTTAGATTTGACAATTCGACAAAGAATAGTAATTAAAAAATAACAGACAGTGAGAAGTTGAGTCATTCATCGGAAAATGAAAAGCTTTGCAACAAGACATTGTTGATAAGCCTAATGATAAAGTATGCGTTGCTTTGTGAATACAAAGTTGTAAAAAAGCGATTTTCTTTTTCACGAAACGCGGAAACAATGGTGGATACTCCGATAGAATCGTCCCTTTAACTGTTGGACTGACTGACACGTCTTCATTATCTATTCTGATTACGGCGTTCTTCCTGGTGCATGGCACAACCATAATTCGCTTAAAACTCATACCGATCTGGGTTTAATTTCTTTAATTACAGCGATATTTGAAGCTCTATGTAGTGTTACTTAGTTCACTTTGTTTAAAGTCATGCTTATTTAGAAATTGAGTTGAATTAAGTTAAGCTAATGATGAGGGTCGGGGTAGCCTGTTAGATGAGCATATCATATTCACAATATATTATGACGAAATAAACTTTTAAAGTTACCTTGACAAACTCCTTACACAGGAGTTTCGTCCCGTTAAAGTAGAGTTCGGCCTTGACATGGTGGAGTTTGGCCGTGTTATGGAGTTTGGCCCCGCATCTGGGTAATATTTCGCGTTTGTTCTTGCTTCAGATGTGGGTCTGGAATTTGGTCTTGTGTTCGAAGACGACCGTGACGACGACCGTGACGATCCAGAATCTCCAGAGAACGCTGAAGATCGACCATTTCTCGCACCTTCCGCAGAGTTTCGCGAAACTTTTCTTTCTCTTGGAGAAGCAGACGAAGGGGTCATCGTTCGACCACTCTTTGGACGAATCATGTTCACAAAGTTAACAAGGTTCCACGCTTTTGCAACATCAACAAAGTAACGTAGTTTCGACCGTCGCGGTTCCTCCAAGGATTGCGTGCATAAAGTGTTTATTCAGAAATCCATTTCTTCCAGTTAAAAAATTAATTGTCAGCTGCAAAAGATTATTCGCCTCAAGGATATCCAGACACTCTGTCATTTATGGAAATATGGCATTGGTTAATGACTTTCCGATGATGTAATGGAGGTTAGATAATCCATCTGTGTTGGGAACGCTGCTAAAGTACCCGAGTCACGCCATCATCTGCACGACCTGGTCGCTGAGTTGATCTCACAACGATCTCACAACCATCTCACAACGATCTCACAACTATTTCACAAGTATCTCACAATCATCTCACAACCATCTCACAACCATCTCACAACGATCTCACATCAATCTCACATCAATCTCTTCTGGGCCTCATATCTGACTGTCATAAACCTAGTCATAAGTCACCTTCTCTACACGCGGGACGGTCATGCCTGATATAACGCTATGACCATCCTTTCCCACGGTACGTGTCTTGACGTGGAACTGTTAACATGAACTATCCTCTACTCAGATGTGTTAAAGTTTACCATGCACTCGACTTCAATGTCCTAAAGTCACGTCCAACATAGTTACATCATTATACGGTGTCTGGTATTACCTACAAACAGAAATTCCGCTCTCACTCCGTCGATAGGTGAGCTAATCTACCTGTATGATAATGTACACACGGCAGGTAGGACCAGGGGACTAGAGGTAATTACCTATTGTTAATGTTCAAACATACAGGAAGAAAACAACACTTGTCTCAAGGTTCTCCATTGTGAAGGAAGAGGTAACAATATCCACTGTCGTGAAAAGGCGAGTTCAGTTTAGCAAACAGATCTAAAGTTCAAATGGACTTTCATGTAGAACAAATGCAAGATTAAGGAAAGTCAAATATTAAGAGATAGTCAATCCGGAATATCAAGATATCGTATCCAAGCTCTAATATCCTGGGTATGATATTCAATATCGTGTTCCACAGAGTGCTGGCTTTAATGGACGTCAATATTGAAACTTGTCTTTGCTCATGATATTAATTACCACGGGAACAAATTGTGAGCATATTTGGTGATTAGTCCAGTGTAGAATCAACTTACTTTCCCACGCTGTATCATCCGTATTGGTCAGAGATAAAACATTGTCGAATCCTGCCAGTTTGTGCTAGCATCTCCTAAACAACATATCCAGATCAGTTATTTAACACATCCGATATATTGGCATCTGGTTCAACTGAGTCACTCTAATTTATACAAATATGAAATCATATCAATATCAGAACCTTCTCTGTCGACAGTGTAGCTGTAAATCACTTCACGTACAGCTTCAAGTCAAGTAAAAGAAAAACAAACATAAGCACGTTAGTAGTCCTCCACCCCTCTTCAAACAGTCATAAATATCACTGGTTGTATAGCCTCTATGAAGCAAGATCGACTGGGAGTATCTATCTGAAAGGAACATATGTTGTCTCTGGTTAGCGTCACCGTCGGCCACGTTTCCTAGTACAACTTCAAAGAAGAAAAGTGTTTTAAAAAACATCGCTGTCGATTTATGTTAAATCCTCGTTCGTTTCCATTATGTTTAATTCCTCTTTTGAAACTACCGGTGACTGAGGAATCCAGGTATTACATCAAGGTAGAAGACAGGTGTGGCGTTCACTGATACACATTTACCTGTACTGCAGGACCAACACGTCTCTTGACTTTCCACTTTCACAATATTGATGACATATTGGTGACTGAACACTTGCAAACAGAAAATGAAATATCACTCTATTTATTTATTTCACTTTATATGATTAATTTGAATAATTTCATAATTCATTTCGTTGAGAGGATACCTTACAACCTGCAATTGGTATTTTATTCGTTTTTTGCAGGCAAAATTCGATTACTTCATGTTATAATGCCATAAACTGGTTTCGTGGACAAGCTTCATTATTAAATAGCAGACGAAAATGTTTTACGTGTTATAATTGTTAAATAATTGAATCAGTATATAATGTATATTTCAAAATTACTTAGTTTAAATATACATTCCTGCAAAACACGTTTCTTGTGTGATGTTTTTCCCAAATAATGCATTTGCAGAAATGAGAATTATCAGGACGCATCTAAATATCCTTCAACATAGGAAATGTTATCATAATGTAATAAATGTTACCATGGATACGTCATCATCAAATGGTGCCAGGTAACAAATATAATTACATAATGGATAATCATGAGGCCGGCCCCCAGATGCCAGGCAGGGTTGGATCTGCAGTAATGATTCCCTCACGACAGAACAGCACAATGAGTACAGAGGAACTGTTACAACGAGCTAAACACAACCAGTGTCATTATACCGGGTGGTTTCTACTCCGTCCTCTGTTCTGTCATGGACGCTCGATAAATTGTTTCTCAACAATGGTCCTCATGATTGTAAATACGCTACTGTGTGGGTTATTATCAGGTTATTCTCAACAAGGCGCTATAAAGAAGCGATCTTTATGTGATATGATTCCATCAGGTTGTAACAAAGCGATTCAGAGTGATTGTAGTTACACTGGCTTGTTTAAGCATCACACTGACGGAGTCGTGGAGAAATGTTTTACAGGAACTTTACTGCTGTCAGGATATAATGAACTATGCATTGGTCTTAATTGAAAAAAGGTTATTCAAATATGACTATGTAAGTTCAGACAACATTTTGTGGTTACATTGATAAATAAGTTCCTGAAAGAGGCTAAATGAATACATGGTACAAGAGAAGAACACACAATAGAACAGATAACTGAGGTGAGACATTCTGAGCTCTCGACATACATAGTGAAATTAGGAAATGTTTCATTCTTGCAGAGGACGTAAAGTGAAAGTGGATACGACAAAAGAACAAAATTGAGTACTGTTGCAGATGTGTGACTCAATATACACTGACATGTTATTTATGTTCATTACCTAAATGCCACGTATTTCCAGTTGATACAGAAGATGGTGAGAGTTCAGTTGTAAGTAGTAGATATAAGTGGACACCAAGTCGCAGCTGCTACAGACTGCTGTAAATGTGAAACAGGCTTGGAGTTCCCTCACAATATACTCAAGAATTGCGAGAAACTTCTTGCTACCCATATAATTCTCGCAATTCTTATCATTCCAACTTCTAAAATGTCTCTCAAAGAAACACTACACTCAGGCAAACACTCAATGTATTTACAAAATGAGCTGATTTTTTCTTTCTCACAAATGTATCTTTTAATGCTTTCGTACAAATTTATTTACTGGAGGAAAGTTAGAACATTGCTTCCAAGTCATATTCAATTATTTTAATATTCTTTGAACACGTGAAACAACACTAGTCTGAATGCGTTTGAAAACTATAGTCGGTGAACTTCAAAGAAACAATTTTACAGCAGTGTGCATTCAAACATTAAGGATGTTGTCAGTCTCTACCAAGGGCTATAAAACAGACTTCAAGTAGCAATTGTTGACTTAGGAATTTACACCTGTCGGCTCACACTACATACTGGAGGAACTCGCTACAGTGATTCCGTCCAGCAAACAATAACGTAATATCGCAATATTTAAAAAATATTTTAAAAAGTATACCGACCCTGCAACAACGAGTTTTCCCATTAATAACTGTATTAAATAAAAATTGGTACTTATTTAGGAAATTCTTATTTAATTACAAAAGATAATCAATAAATAAATATTTGAGTTCTAGCGTACACAGGTGTATCTGATGCAAAGTGTGACGGGTGATATAGCAGAATCCATATTGGATCTGAAAATGAAAGTCATCAAAGTAAAAATGGGATTCGAATCTTGAAGTTTTGTAATGCCAGGCAGCGCTTTTAAAGCGTCTGATGTTTCTTTGCACTTAAAAGGTAAAACACAATACTGTCACCAAAGGATAAAACCCAAGCGGCTGGTCTGATATTTCGATAGCATTTACGATCATAGCACAGCAATGTTCAATAAAGACACACCTCCCTATTTGACATCGGCCCTTAAAATCGTGTATTTGATTAACATGTGGAATGACAGGCTCAAGTAACACATCAAGCTTCTGGTGCACGTTCACGTGAACCAATTTGGCATCTGGCCACGTGTCCATCCAGCTAATTATACTATCAACTTCACTCGTTAAGGCAGCTAGCCTGGGAAATAGACGAGTTTCCCTCTTTATTAATTACCGTATTATAATTCAAAGTTGATGAATGATCATAAGCTTAATCCCGTCGAGCGAAATGATGTCATGATTGTGTCTTAAAGGGGCAGTATCACGTTTTTTCTCTCAAATAAGTCGATGAAATGTAATTGAAAAATAATGTCACAAACAGTAAAACACCCTTCCCTCTTCAGGAAATCAAGCTAAAATATGAGTGGACATGGTTCGGTAAAGCCATGGGAATCGTTTTTGTTATTCGAAATAATAAATTGTGTTCACAATAAAATGGCCGCCATGCTTTTTTTCTTTATACGCAACACCTTTATTACTACTACGGATAATTGTTTTTTGTAATAAGATGTTTTACCATGTAAAGTAAATTTAAATGACACAAACTATCATTATAAATAGGAAATTTGAAAAAATAAATTTTGCAAAAAAACGTGCTACAGCCCCTTTAATATTATAGTTGTGTTTGAGCATTACACGCGTACTGATCTGTTGCTCGTTAATTAATAGCTGCTGGACAGGTGCGCTCACCTGAAGTCACTGAACTAGTAGTCGGCGCTATCTCCTATGTAAAAGCTGTTAATATATTCTCCCGTGACGTTTTCACGTATGTTAAAGAGACAGATTCGGACTCTGAAGTTATATGTATTTGAACTGTTGCGAACATTACGTTACAACCATACGGTTACAGAACTTGTAGTAGTAGGGCAAGTTCTCAATTACGGAATTACCCCGTTGCTTCGCTCATAAATACGCCCAAGATTGTGTTCTCATGACACCCAACAAACCAACAACAAGGCCTCGGTGATATACACGACAGGTGCATACCTTTTAGAGTCTCTATCATTTTATCAATCGCGAGCTTTCATCCATTATTTTTACAACATGTCATCTGAGTAAATTCAGTGAGAGTTTCGGTGAAGGAAGGCTTATGAAAATCAGTGGGTTGAATTGCAATATTAAGGTAGATATCTGGGAAGTATTGCAATGTTATAGGACAGATTAATGGGCTGAATTAACCTATGTCAAATAAATCTTTGGCCTCACATGTATGAAGCGTGCCTAATTAACATGTGACAGCATCTATAAAGATTTTAACTATCTGTGTTGTGCAAAATAAACAGCCAACGGGTGCATATTGTAAAAGGACAATCGAGGGCACGGAATATCCCTTTGCAGCACAAATTACTTCTTTATCAACCTGACACATACTCCGTTTCTGTTTAAGTGCGTTTGAGTGGCGGATCCAGGAATTTTGAAAAAGGGGGGGGGGGGGGGGGGGGGGTGGCTCCAGCCGCCACTGCGTTTCATGCGTTAATCCATCGAAACACATGTGCACACAATATATTGCAAAAGACATATATAATGACATTTCTGCCCATTAGAATTATGAGTATGTAGATATGAGGAGTTTATCATCAGATAAACACATGCATAAATCCCGCCAACTCTAGCAATATCCAACTGGACAATGTTACTAGTCACCAGCTGGTGTCCAGTGTTCTGATGGTTACAGTTCACTTCATAGTCTAACAATTAGGCTCTGATATTAAGATTTTGTAAAATTTTAAAATTTTAAAAATATAAAAATATGATAAAAAGGAGTCTGTGAGATGTGTTCATTTCATAAACTAAGCTCTGTAGTCTTGTTGTAGACTTACCTAGGCTCTTTAAAAATTAATTTCACTAAATCGACATATTAGTCCAAACAACAGTAGCTCCATATTTTAACGTTTATAAGTACAAACGCACTTTAACGATTTTATACTACCAAGTAAAATATACTTATTAATACAATTTGATGTGATTTAATGGGATGGAATCCACTTACTATGGTACTGGCTATACTGCGTTACTCAACTACCTGAACACATTGTATACGTATTGATTACAGGTAAAATTGTCAGGTTTTGTTTGTTACTTTATTTGTAATATATATTTCGTGAAGGCTTTAGTGCCACAGAAAGTTTAAGGATGCTATGACTCTCCATAGCATGTGTTATGGGGGCACAACCCGCATATGTAGAATGATTTAAAGGGACGATGCAATCAGGTGTAATCTGAAACTAAATACGAATCTATAATGTGGTTTGTGTATTTCAGCTACTTGCGCATGATTACGCTCACTTGAAACACTTTGGTGAGATATGGTCTAATGACCATCAATATCCAACACACTTACTTGGACGTCAAAGAGTTTTTCCTCATGGCCCCTGTAGGAGAGAGAGTTTGCCCCTCTCTGGATAGTCTATCAATCTGCTTGGAGAGAAACACGGCACTTCCTATGCGCTTTGACGCTCGACGGAATGTTTCCATCAGATCCAACAATACTCAAATAATTTCATTGATCCAAATCACGAATATCCATACACAAAATCATATGCTAAAAATGAAAAACTCCCAACAGACAAGTATGTATCAAACGTTAAACACAAACCCAATGAAGGCGAGGGACTAAACTTGTAAGTAGCTAAACCTTAATTAACAATGCCATAATTGGGTTGCTGGGATGAAACTGTAGAATTTACCTCTAACGGTAATTATAGGATCATTTCAGTCACCAAACAATGCGTTAATTACAGATAAGGGAAGTAGAATGCTTCATGCTTAGACTGTATTGGTGATCCGTGATTAGTTCCGCCTCTCTGGACAGGTCAACAATACCCGCCCTGTAATTCATTGGTCAATTATAAGAGAGCTTATTACAGACTAATATATTGAAATTAGAAATAACCAAACCTTCACGATACAATACATATAGGAGAATCATCATCGTCGAAGAAAAATCGACCAAAACATTACATTACTATTGCAGAGTATAGTATTATAAATACACATCATTTAGATAGTTCACAAAGGTAACATTGTTATATTTGGGATATCATTATCTGCAATAGTACAGATTCTTGTGGAGTATTGTATACCAGAGAATACGTTCCGATAATTCTCCCCTGTTCAGTACATACAGTTCATAACGTCAACTCCAGGGAGTCTCGTTGGAAGGATAAACATTTCAGTAATAACAAAAAGAGTTTTTAAAATATTGCTTACTTTTATAAGGTTGACCTTGCACAATAATAATGTACACATTTAATACACCTATAGTCACCACAATGTTTCTTTCAGATTCAACCCATTTATAATTGTAACTTGTAATTCGATCCCATACAATCGTTACACAAATCAGTAATATTAGAATCGTAACAGGCCCGAGTATCGAGCGTCATGAGAACGATATATAGGCTAGTGCGCATTGCATACTTGTTGCATGATTATCATTTTAATGTTCATATTTGTGAAGTTGACGATATACATATGTTTAATTATACATGTTTATTGACTTAGACTTTAAGTCAGCTTATACATGCCTGTTGTCCAATACTTTCCACGATATACTGTTATTTTTTATAATTTGCCTGTTGCCCAATAATTTCCACGATATCCTGTTAATTCTTATATTTGCCTGTTGCCCAATAATTTCCACGATATACTGTTAATTAAACAAGAACAATGGTATTTACTTCCGTATGACCTTTTGATATGACTACATATATCCAAACAGTGGTATATCATTTTTATATTAAAATATATATCAGAATAAACAGCAATATATTATGATGTTATTCTCGTATTCTAGGTGGAAGATGATTGTATGTTATTATAATGAACCTAAGGGTGTCCCTCCCCAATACATCAAATTGTCAAACTGTTTACTGTTGATATTTACATGTGCTTCATAGAATCCTTCTTGCAAGTCCATTAACTGATACGAACCTCGGTTATCTTCAACTCTGGACTTGATTACTTACATACTGAAAGGGGCAGTAGCACGTTTTTTGAAAATTTTATTTTTTCAAATTTCCTTTTTATAATGATAGTTTGTAAAACATCTTATTTCACAAACCAAGTATCCGTAGTGGTAATAACGATGTTGTGTATAAAGCAAAAATTGCATGGCGGCCATTTTATTGTGAACACAATTTATTATTTCTAATGACAAAAAACGTTTCCCATGGCTTTACGGAACCATGTCCACTCATATTTTAGCTTGATTTCCTGAAGAGGGAAGGGTGTTTTACTGTTTGTGACATTATTTTTCAATTACATTTCATCGACTTATTTCACCAGAAATCGTGCTACTGCCCCTTTAAAACGCATTTGTGTCTATATATATATACAAGTTGTTTCTTGACGAATTACGAGTAAATTCCGTTGCATATAATCATACCCAAGAAGCGTTTTTGTGATCAAGGCAATTCTTTGATTGTTCTGAAAGCACATTAACTTGGTTCCTTTTCATTTTCAATGAAAGATTTATTTAAGATGAGAACGAACCACTGTCTAACCTCCTTTCATATATCCATACTTACTGTTCTTTCTTGTTACTGACGTTCGACGCTGTTGATTTGGGACGTTCATCAATGGTTGACAGAGACAGGTTTGTTTTAGTTGTTTTTCGACTTGCCATTATTATATATAATCCAGAATATCCAGAAACAGTGGTATCCAACTAATCTCCAATACACCTGGATGCAGGTCACATCACGTGACCTTTAGGGAATCCAGAGTCGTGACAATGGCTTCGCTTTGTCGATTCCATTGTAGTAATCGAACAAGAATGCTCAAATAAGCGAATAATTAAAAATCAAACTGCTTAGATACGACTGAGAGATATCTCCATGATGAAAACACAGTATAAAAAGTCGACTACAATAATTCCCCAGCTCATAAACTCGACTTTAGAGTGGTACGATCTTAGCAACCCAAACAGCACATCACCTGGAGCTAGTACACGCACGAGACACTGTCAACCTGGGCTGTCGGCTAGTTTCTATACCTCAACACAAGATTAATCGTAGACTCGTCGATATCTTTCAAATCTATCACAGGTCGACAGGTAAATACATTGTAAGCAGACCTACTCCCAAGGGCTGAATTCTTCCCCGACCTGACTGACTCTCCCCTTCACTTGTCGGTCTACACGTCCACGCAATTCACCTGTCACTCAACCCTGGTGTTAATTAGCACCCGGGTGAATATATTGTGTCTGTTTTAATACTCTCTTCAAAGGCGCGATAATCGAAGTTTGGATATCTTATCGATTCTGAATGCGATTAATCACAATTGTACGACATCATTTCATGACCTGAGACATCCGGGCATTGCAGTGATTACCCGGATATACAAAATGGCGATCTAGAATAAATGCCATTACGAAGTCTCGTTTAAAGCCCTGGTCGCATTAAATTCTTATTAGAAATGTCTTGGGATTGTTTCAATTAAGACGAATTATTGCGAAAGTTTTTGATCAGCGAAAAGTGGCAAGTAAAATGCCCATAAGCACGCTTAACCTTGTGTAGGTTCAATGGCAACGTTATTATAGGAATCGCTTGGTGTAATTCTACTAAGATCGAGACGGGATGGACATATGCTGGTTATGGGATTACGAGGGTAAATTTAATGGCCCGATTATGAAAAGAAACCCTTACAATTTAATTAAGGTTTTGATAATTAGACAACCGTAAACAGTTTGGTGTATGAAATAATTTTAAAAGCAAATACAAAATTCAAAGGTTAAGAACATTTAATTTCAGCTATTATGAGTATTTTATTAAATATTGTGGGGATGAGTTAAGAATTCAGAACCTTCTTTATCGGTACTTCTTATGTCGAACCTGCATGGATAACACATACGTCTCTACTGTACGAAACTGTGGAATAACATATGCTGGTGATTATTCGGAATGATGCGACAGATGTGTTACCATCCATGACATTTTCATACAAATGAAATATCCTTAATTACAAGTTAACTGTTATTAACATAAGGACAACTATTGTTTTAGTATCAACACTTTTTTAAATAATCAATTGAACAAATAATAATCGATAAAACTGTTACAGTTTAGAAACGGTTTAATATCAACACATATACAACACAAGTACGTAGAAAGCAAAGCATATCATTATCAAGAAACCGCATGCTATAGCCTACATGACATGTAGATGTGAAGTAATACGCTAGACACGGAGTAATGTGAACCAGAATGATCATATATGGCGTGACAGTAATGATTACAATCAAGGCCGTGTTCAAGAGAGGTTTCAAAGTAATCGCTCAATTAGCGATTACTTTTAAACTTCTCTTGAACACGATTGCTCAATGTAGCGCTACGTAGCAAAGCGAGCGAACTTTGAGGTTTTGCACCATGTCGTTCAGGAGAGAATGAGCGCTACTTGAGCGCTACATTGAGCAATCAATGAGCGATTATAAGCGCTCGCTGTTATGGAACGGAACCCTGGTCTAACGAAGAAGTACCTTTCAGCGCCGACTCCTAATAAAATGTTTCCGAACAACACAAACTGTATATAACATATCGACGTTCTTCCCGACGTTCTGTACTATCTTAATGGATACTGAACTTGAAAACTACACAATGTTACCTGTTCTTTAATGTGCATCCATCATGTTTCAGTGAGTTAAAATGAACCTATCTCACGGTTGATCAGAACCGACGTCCAGGGGCTTAGCTCAATGGCAATAGTATTGGCCATGACGTATAGCATCCCTTACTTCTTCTTAGGTCTGACAGGTCCTGGGCAGAACTCCCTAGTACGATTACTAGATCATTCCTGAATATATTTTATATAGATCAAATATACACGAATCTATAATAAACATATTGGGAGATACGCTTGTAATAAGTGATGGAGAGATGGTAGCCTCAATGAAAGGTCAATCTCTGTATATCACTAACTATTACGCAAACACCAATTAGGAAGTTTACAATCCAGTGAATATAATAATCAACTAATACGTAAACGTTGGGCCCAACCCATATTGTCTCTTCGTCAACGCAATATGATATATTATTGAAATGCATGTATATCGAGAAAGTCGAGACCAAATGACTGAGAAAGGCTGATGTATAGGTAATGTAAATGCATATGAGATAGATAAGTTTACTTATCGCCAACGCAAACTCCTAACAACTTAGATAGAGCCACTGACAACTTAACAATAGAATACCTTTTTAAAGTTGAGTAATTAAGTCAAGAAAGCGAGGTCAAGTATGGCGTAACGTACGTGGGCGAATAGATTTGATAACAGGTGTCCAATTAGAAAGCACAATCTTCCTGCAGTAAGCACAGTTTATCGCCTCTTTCTGAGAAGAATAAATACTCCCAGAAATACTCCTTGACGTCAAACGGTTTTTTAAATGTTGTTTTATCATACTGGCTAGATCAAATTGTAAGTAGGCAGTGACATACACTTACACATGTGTTCATTACTTTGATAAAACGTGAATCTATTCTCTCCCGTTCTCAATCATACAAATTATCGTCGTCCTTTTTATGAGTCAATTCCGATATCAGATTTGTCTATGTTCTGCATTGCAACAATTTAATATTACCATGTCAACTTTGCATGGAATCGGCATTATACATTTACAATGTACTGTTGGTTAATCAACTAAATATATTATCTAGATGTCTAACTCTCAGAGGCAAAATCACCATACTTAAATCACATTGTCAAATATTACCATTATTCGCACATCTCTTCTTTAAAAAAATAAACTCTCTGTTTTATCAGTTTGTACGGTATGGCAAAATGGATAGATTAAAGAGAGCAATGATTGTAAACGAATATGAAAATGGTGGACTGAAAATGATAAACGTTGAAATGTTTGACAGATAAATATATATGAAATAACTTTGATCAAACGACTTTTATCATCGGAAGGCACAGGGCAATCATTAGTTAAAGAAATCCTTAGTCACTGCGGATCGGATATACAACTATCTTCGATCTCCACAGAAAACAATTGCAATGCATAAGTTAAGTATTAAAAAACAAATTCTGGCAAAATGTTATCTTTAGCTATAGTTTTATAGCGTATGCTCAAACAACAACTGTTAAAGAATTCGTAAAACTTACCATTTATAATTTTATACTACTAAACGACTATAAAGGATTTCTTAAATGGCATGACAGTGGTTTGAAAAACATTCATGACCTCTACGCGGCTACTGGAACTTTGATTGACTTTAAAGGTACATCCATTGTGTTGTTGGGGCAAAATATGCCAAACTTTATAAATGGTCTTACTTTATCGAGAAGTACCAACTGTTACCGAAAACAATCATTTTAATGATACTCGACTTAGTATATTGAAGATATGAAGTTAAAAGTAGTGATTTATGATCGAAAACCGGACAATGCACCGCGTGTGGCGCGCGCCAATGAGTAAAACGTAATTTTGGAATCTTATTTACACCAGACAAAATAACACATTTGGGTTGATAGTGTTCAATAGGTCATTTAACTATTGTGCGTGTAAATAGGACGTGCACTTTCGGTTTCTGCACATGCATAATGATGTTACTCGTTTTTAATTGGAAACTAGTAAGTATGATATATTTGGCGATTGGGGATGAGTATGCAAGCTGAGTTAATTTTGTTTGTATTGTTAACAGCACATATGATGTGTTGGAACGTATTAAAGCCAAATAAAATTTTACTAAACACAATGGATGCACCTTTAACACGCTTAGAGAACATCATCAGCTTACTGGTACCTATTTGCTATACTTTAAACTAATAAAAGCTCTTCCAAAGGAATGGACAAGCGTGTTTAAAAGAGACCATTTTCGTAAAATTGATGAAGAGAATAGAAGTGAAATATTGAAGCGACTAATCTCGGCGAAAGACATTAAGTTCATTCATCACATTTATCACTTTTTTCCCTCCAGCCTCCCTTATATCTCTCTTACTCTTATGTTTTTTTGTTTAGATAGAAAAAAAATTACGTTAAAGTGTTACAAGCCGATTAAACCCTGCCAACCCCTAGCCACGAGGGTCATGTAGGGGTGATATGTATGTTATCGTGGGGGTCAACACTCTACGTATAATAAGATAATAATAATAAAAAAAAAATTAAATTTTTTTTTTTAATTTTTAAAAAAAAAAAACCTAAAAAAAACCAACTAAATATATTCGTTAATCAACACTTATTAAGTGTTGTAGTTTTTAAACAACCTTTATCGCATAATAGTATCAAAGAAATAAGAAATAATGGTTGTTTTAATTCAATCACTGAAATAACAATTGTTTTCGATAAAACAACGGATATATGGTAATCATCAGAGAAATGCAGCCTGCATTAAAGTTTTCGAAAATTGAAATTTAAATAATATGATCTTAATATAATCTTTTCATGTTGAGTCAATCGCTTTATCCAAGAAGGAACGTACTGTATGGTACACTTCGTCAACAATAACTTACTTGCCCAGTTCCTTCAGGGCGTGATGAGAAGCGAGACGTGATAAGACATTTTAAGGCCGCTTCCAAACTATAACTAGCCTCTTCCTATCCCAACGTACTCAAGGGTGTGTCTTTTATATTATACTGGGTGATTTTAATGACGTAAAGAAGCTGATTAACACATTACTCTAAATTACTGAATACTATTGCTATTTGTTGGAGGTACCGTATTCCATTTTGAGGTTATTTATATAAATTTATTTATTTTAACTAAGCTTTACATAAATTGAAAAAAATGCACACCGAAACATAACAATTGAAACAAGCATTTATTTATTTTTTACCTATAAAGCACATCAGATTACTGTAGGGACTTGAACATTTACATATAAACTTGCCAAATCACAAATTTAAAAATTAGTTATCTTAAACACCAAATAGTAAACATAAACAATTCCATTCACCTTTTAATATACGGTATTTTAACGAAATAACATACAACTATGCAACAACGATTAGGTATATGGATTCATCCATCAAATTGTTATCAATATGTGTAATGATCCGTTGACCAATTAATCACGATAGCTCCCCGAAGCTCCTACCTGCATATTACGGTAATCAGTACAGGTGAGTTCTGTTTGTTCCTGTCAGGTGTAACAGGAGCCCAGATTTGTTATATTTGCCGAGAGGAATTGTTAGTCTTGTAATCGTGTACTCTGTAGATTAGCCAGGCATTCATACACAATCCTTCTGTACCCCAGAGGAATACCTTGTACCTTTACTAATGGCTGATGGTTAAATAACCATTTCATGGATCGGTGACGTTTCTCGTCAGAAATGTTACAGGATATTTCAGAAATGTGTGCCAAACTGCAGATAAAATGTTGAATTACATGCAATGTTGAATTTGACGGTTAAAGTTGAGGCAATACCTATAAGGAGTATAAAATTACTAGTTTTAAACGAGGGACATATTTGAAAACGCGGTTCTGATTGTTTTCAAGAACTGTATACATTTCCAGGGGATTTACTCCAACAAAGGAGCGATTCTAAAGATATCCTCACAATGATAAGAATATACGGTGGTAATGTCAGGCAAGTGTTCTCAAAGGAACACAGTAAGAACAATTACGTATAGGTTAAATGGACAGCTATAATAACCTACTCATAGTAACACAGTAATTCTAAATTGATTGACGACTCCAAATTAATCATAAATCAAGCGTGAAAGACTTCTTTAAAATTTACATAAAATAATGGTCATTGGTTTTATATATCGCAGCTGTAATTCATAACATCTCTTGCTTGGATAAGTGATTGAATATGATATACAGATAGCATAGAATAACAAAGATTGAATTTTGCACTAACGACGGAAGCTTTTATTGCTACTATCAATTAAATATCAAATTGTTCATAAACCATTAACGAACTTACTACAAAGTCGAGTCGTTCAGATTTCGACGTTATGTTTGTACATGAAGTGCGTGAAAACGATAATTGGATATACCAAGAAAATATAGGGTTAAGCAGTCCAAGATTGATGTGATGTTACAACATGCGTCCCTAGAACCATCGTTCCGGAAGTGACGTTATATCACTAGATGTAGGTTGATATCCGCCATTGCATTGACAATTTCTAATCAACATACACACGTTCATGATTTCATTTGTTAAAATGAGGGAAATAGTCAGTTCAATTTTTTTACAGTTCCACATCACACATGGCAACGTTACTGAATCCTTTTCTTTAGCCGAATTCATACAAAATTAAATTCATAAATAATTAAAATTCACAAAAATTTAACTAATCTACAGCTAATAATTTTGTTCATATTAATCATCATTTATTCCATAGCGAGGCTGTATACAGGTTATGTAGTTTTACAGTAGGATCTTGTCTCCCAGTCGGTGCTCGTAACACCACATACTAAGACTGACGACATATACGCAGTTCTCAGCCAATGAGGATTAGCATAAAATTCTTCTTGTTCTTGGCTCAAAATAAACGATTGTTTTCTTGAAAGAGATGACGTCTAGATAAAACTAATTGGATAATTATACCAAGCACGTGAATGGGATGAAATCAGCTCGTAATAAAAAAAAATTGATGAATTATTAGTGGGCAACCATTTCCTGTCTTTAACGACCGTCTGGGAAAGATGAACCGATAAACAAGCAATAATAATTTGGTTTTATTGAGTTAGATATTACCATTTTATTTCAAATCTTCATTTTTATGACACTCAGCACTTTGAGACTTTGATACTCAAAATCAATGCGTAGTTAAGTATAAATATAAAAAAATGAACAAACCATAACGGATTTTTTAAATCATATGTAAGTTTGATTTGACTTTGCACGACTGATGAAAGCAATGCTTATACAATAAGATGATTAGGAAACAAAATCAAAACGAATTCATCAGATTTCTATCAATTGGAATATTGCATGACACGTATATATTCATATATATATATATGATACCCACAGCAATAAAACACAGGCAGTAAATGCTTCAGATAGTAAAACGTGCTTGTGGTGAATAACATAATTTCGGTATTTTGAGAGTCACAATCGCTTGGCAAATGACGTCATATTTGACGTCATACTTTGATTGTTCAATTGATTTGGTTGTATTTGTATTGGTAAGTTCACCCATATTCATAATAATTGCTCTTGAATACGTTCTACGATAGGGGCATTATACTAATCAAAATATAGTTCACATAAATAACATTATACCTCAACGGATTTTATATAAAAACGAGTAATTGTGTAAGCGCACCTCATATAAGGAATAGAAGACTCATTGGTGTGCTTTATCGTATGATAAAACATAGCATATATCTTCAATTCATAAACATTCATTCGATCTGTAGAAATTGATATATTGCTCAACACGTATATATTCATATATAAATATACATATCCCAACTAAAGTGTATATTTGTTAAAGGCGTGTGCAGAGAAGTCTGACTCCGGCTAAATTCATGTATTAAGGGGGCCGCTTGGACAGCCTTTATATACACTTGGAAGCTAATTAAACAACACCCAATTTTTAACAGTATAATCGTTCCGATTTGAAAGAAGACAATATGTCAGGAAAACAGTTAGTGATTTTAGTGGAACGAAAGGTCACGCAAATTTTCTCAAAAAATGCATGTGGTGGATTTTTATGTCATATTTTTAAGTCGCTTAAAAACCAATTGTTATGTCTGGGGTGATAAAATCATTCAACTTATCCTAACAATCTCAGCACCGTATTTCAGTTTACAAACTAGGTGGTTGCTTAATCAATTTCCATGTGTATATATTAATCGTTGGAAATCTTTTCATAAAATATAGGTTCTGTTTGTGCTAATCTTCATGTTCGGCCTTTCAGTGCAGGTAATCAAAGATCTGGTAATGAGGATATAGCTATACAAGGGTATGATTGCAGCATCTGAGTACATCTTATAAACCTATGAAGACAAGCTCTTTCAGAGCACAACGTCAATTGACATTGCTGATTAAACGTTTAAAAGGGTTGATCATACTTCAAACGTACTCATTACATAACGTCAAACTTTAAACCTACCTATTTGTCAGAGATCCCACAAGTTTCACAGTTTTAAATGTTTTCTGCCATTTGCCAATATTTCCACTACTCTTCTCTTCCATATTGTCCCGCTAGTACCCACAATGCATCGCGTGCGTGTGTCAACTGGGTATGTGCTTGTGTACTCTAATAACAGACCGGCAGCGAGGTTAGGACCTGTGTCAAACTCGGTTAACTCGGGGCCAAACCTATCTGATGGCGCGGTGTAAATTGCAGTCTGTATTGTTGAACAAATATTAAATATAATCAAGTTGAGGTAATAATCCCCATATCTATATACAACCTATATATATATCGGTTCAAAGTGAGCTCGTATTTCTCTAGAACGTGGTTCCTGATAAGAACATAGCTGAAACTGTCATGCTTGAATAACAACTGTGTTCTTTTGCTGGCGTCTTTACATGACATTCGTCTATTGGATGAAACCGATAGTTCAGTCCACGGTTTGTAGAACAAAGAACACAGCAAATACAAATCATCTTTGTTTTACAATTTGATAAACACAAAACACAAAAACGTAATTGCAATATATACGTTACCTCTACGTTATCGATCTTTCGATGTCGCTTACGACAATATATAGACACTGTTACAAATCTGACCATTTCTGTCTATTTCATTTGGCCAAAGTTAGAACAATTGCACCACTAACCTATGCTCACATGGCAAGTTCGATAACTATTATTGTACACATGGACCACGTATGATCCGTCTTCAGTGCCGCTGACGTAATGGATTAAACGTCTGAAGGAAATCTATGAATACAGGATATTTCATTAGGTAAACAAGTAGGTGAACAACTTTATATATGCAGCTGTGGAAATGTCCCCTCGTATTTTGTTTCCAAAACATATCTAATTAGTTTTGTTCCTTTGAACATTTCCTGTTAAGTTTCATCTAAATAAGTAATACGAAACTGTAATTTTTTTAATTATAAAATAAAGTTTAAGACTATGGGAAGTTGCTGACGTCTACCTCAGCAAAACGTGTACCTTACATTGTAATTTCAAAAACACAGATATAATCTTTCTCAATGTTATAAATGGAATGGTCAGTTTGTTATGACGTTGCCATGGAAACAGATGTTCTTTTTGACTGACACCATCGATCTGTCTGTGTAAATATGAGAGAAGACATCGTGTATGAACTTCACTGATTGCAGTCATTAGGACTTTCCTGCTAGGAGGAAGTGACGTTAATTTCCAGGTGGTACTAATGTGTTGCGTGGATCGATACACAAACATCACATTTAATCTATCCGGATTGAATTAGGAAATGGAAACATTGGACCAATTGACGACATCCTTTACTTAAAGCTGACAATAAAAAAAAATAATAATAGTTAATTAGCCTCAGAATATTTCACATCTGGAAGTCAGGTGAATTGACGTCACGATTTCTATTTCAAACTGTTTGCGGTTATGACGAAAGCAAATCTTAAACTGATCATCAACCGCATGTAGGTTTCAAGGTAAACGCGAATGCAACACAAGTTTTGTTACGTCGTTTTAAAAGACTTATACAAAATCTATCTTGCACACAGCAACGTGTCATGCTTTCCTTTCCAAAAACACAAACACGTTTACATAAGAATGAATTCAAGATTAGTGACATACATTCCAATTGCAATGAGGTACGTGTGGATCATTTGATTCAATCAAACAGAAGTCTCATGAGACTTCACAGGTACATGGCATCTCTACACGGGAACACAGCTTGGCGAACAGTAGAAGTCATGTAGGTATACGTGTATTAAACAAAGAGAAGGACGAGGTGCGCTTTGAGCATGGCATTGACATGGATAAATGCGCAATATAAATGGCCTATTATAATTATTATAGCAGTTCAATCTTCTCTATGCATTTCTTAGCAAATGATGATTCACTTAACCGCACGACTTGATATCCGGACGGTTTTCAACTGTAACCAAATGATGCGGATAAAAGGTGTCTCACTGTACACCGAACCAGTAAAACTCGTAACATATTGGTATCTGTATACATGTATTCGAGTATTTCTACTGTGGTGAGTTTACGGCGCTTCAAACAGATTACAGCACGACAACTAAACGCCTGCATTTATGATCAATGGCTACTTTATCATTTAGAATCACTTGTTGAAAAGAATACTAATTTATTTATCAGTTTCTTTACATTCCATTAATATGCCCCTGTAAATGATAGTACAGACAAAAGCAGTGTTTACAAGTCTAATTATGTTTGAGAGAACATATTACATTCCTATATTTCAAAGTATAGTCCTTACATTTGAGCATTGAACAGCATTCGTCTTCAAAAAGCAATTTTCTTCAAAAGAAGTTTCTTGGTAACAAAATTTATGGAAATTTAAAAAGACTGTCCTATATTTTGGTAATACAGTATCACCTAATATAAACAAAATGTTGATCTAAATTTATATAATTGCTCTCTATGATGCATTTCCTTTCAGATTCGAAACGTGTTCTTTGTTCCAGCATTAAATGATTACAGGAGGCGAGGTGAGTCTGTATGATTTCACTGTAGACACAATGCTATCCATTGATTAATACATGCTGAAGAGATAACGCAGCCACTCTTGTTCTCCCAGACAGCCTCTACTGGTGTCTACAAGGCAGTGTCCTATCCACATATACATATATATATACAGTATATGTATACCTACCTTCATTGCGTGCGTGGATACAGTGAGGACCGGGATCTAGATTGGACTAAGCATATCAGATTCCTTATCAATAGTACATATTTCCTCTTGTCCTTTTGTCCTCTTGTCAGTGTGGGATTATGAATATTTTAAATAATATCGATGTAAGGGGACACAGACACGAAACTAAACAATTGTTTTGAACGATCTTTCTCGCGGCGTTGGAATACACGCAAATGTATCTCCTTATTTGTGTATACAACATTCCAATTAAGTGGAAGGCAAAATATAGTTGAGTAAAAAGAGGAAGTGAGTAGCAACATCGTGAATATCTGCAAGAAAATAATCATTATGTTTCCCACATCTATGTGTGTATATAATGAGACCATAACCTGGACCAGTTCCTTCAATATTACACACATTGCGCTTTGCATACTGAATACAAAATGTCACCACCTAAAAGCAATATTTACTTCTCAGTTAAAAACCTATTTTCTCCCCTAAGATAAAGTAAAGTTTGAAATATCATGCTATACGCGTTGGCACTATGGATATATTATACCTGCCCTTCAGTGAAAGGTGACAAAAAGAAATGTTCGACCTAAGACACCTGTTAATGTCATTATATAGATAAAGAACGTACCTATACTGTGGGGGAACATACAGGGTGTTCCTTCTGACGCTGTTCCTCATGCTGCCACCAACTTTATTATCCATTCCTTCACACTTGCTTATACAACAGCACTGGGAAAACTACCGTATAAATAATAAAAACTTAAAATATCCACTATTTTTATATGATTTAAAACCATGGCCTTTTTCCTACTTTAGGCGTGATATATATCCTGTCTACATCTTGCACTATTATCATTATATCATTATTCTATTATTGGTAATCTATCTCCACAAACTGTGTTGGATAAAGACGAAGAGTATGATATTATTGTATATATTACGGTAGCAATATCCCGAGGTAGCGAAACTTATTGACTATTCATTTTTTGGAGAAAATAAATAACTTGGCGCGTATAGCGAGTAACTTTCTGTGAGTATTACCATAATTATGATAATAGGTTGGCGAGAAGAAAAGCCACGCACAATAGCGGAGTGAAATAACCATCGACTTTCTACACTTTCTGCGTCTGGGAGTGGTTTTCACGCTTGACTTGAGATTATTGAGATTTATTAAGTTAATAAAACCACATCGAGTAATTTGATACAATTCCACTGTTATGGGGTAATTATCCTTGACAACAATTCTCAATACTTTAGCTTAACAGATGCGGTATCGAATGTTTCGATCTTTGAAACAATGTTTTATTATTTCAAATGAGATTAAAGTACAATCAAATCAATTGTACTTCAAATAATATGGGTAATGTTTCCTTTCAAGGAGTTTGTGCCCACGTTTTCAGTTGGAAAATAGATGATATTGATACGAAGTTTAACGTCAGTTGTACCAGTAATGCAGTTCAATTCTAATCAACTTTTGTTAAAACTCAGTTCACAAACTTCTATCTGTACACATGAACCAATTGCCTTATGTAAAGACCAAGTCATTATGACTTTCTCTTTACTGCATAAAGTAACTTATTTTTTAAAAACAAGTACTTGTTTTATACGAAATTATAGTTAGAACTTAAGACTTCAATATGTTTTTATTTTGTTTAAATGTTCAGTTACTATATTTAATTATATTAACTAATTAGTTAAAAGAAATTTTTAATTTCTTAACAGACAACATTAAATTATACATATAGGGTGGTCTTTAATTAATGCATAAGTGTGTATTGAGCTTCGTATTACACAATGCTCTGGTGTTCTGTTTGATGAAAACTTTTTTGATTGTAACTGGATGCTTTAACACAAGAAACATACTGGTGTTAACTCATTGACTGTTTTAATTCATGACTATAGCCAATTATTTAACCACCAATTCCACATTGTCTATATGACAATTCCATATTTACTATATGGCAATTCCATATTTACTATATGACAATTCCATATTTACTATATGACAATTCCATATTTACTATATGACAATTCCATATTTACAATATGACAATTCCATATTTACTATATGACAATTCCATATTTACTATATGACAATTCCATATTTACTATATGACAATTCCATATTTAGTATATGACAATTCCATATTTAGTATATGACAATTCCACATTGTCTATATGGCAATTCCATATTTACTATATGACAATTCCATATTTACAATATGACAATTCCATATTTAGCAAAAATTATGACAATTCCACATTCACTAAATCACTATTAAAAATTGTCATATATGATAATTCAACATGGATTATGTTATTTATTCCAAATTGTCTACATCACAATTCAACACTGACTATATCACAATTCCACATTGTCTATATTACAATTCTACGTTTGCATGTTCGACATGCAGTTAATGCATATACGTGTAAAAAAATACGCCCTTGCAATCAATGTCCTGTTGCATAATACACGTATGCATGTTGCTTAATTAATGCATATTTCGAAAGAATTAACACAATTTTCAAAACTATAAGAATGCAATCAACGAGTGATTAAGCAAATAACTTAAAGTTACCAATCTATGAAACACTAAATATCTAATTAATACTCACGGTGGTACGAAAAACGAGTTTAGCTTCACAACTTTCCGAACCATTGCATTGAATTTCCTACTCTTCACGGGACCAGGAGTATCCACTACATCACCGGACGATTCCGGGTCCGTACCCAGGTTCTCTTGGGTTTGTCTTCTTCTCAGTCTTTGTACAACTTGAGCAAAAGACATGTCTATTTCGATCAGTTCTGCAGTTCACAGTTAAAATCTCAAATATTGAACATCACACCTTGGTAACTGACGTACAACTGTATGTGGCGGACTAGTTTAAGTCCATTTGTGGCGTTCCTATTCTTACAAGGTGCTAATGTTCTAATTGGGGAAAACATCCAGCCTGTTAGCGACTTCCAAGCAGTTTACTTATGAGCACTGTTATCGTTTAAATGAACTTTTGTCACTTAACTAACGGTCCATTAAGCAAACAAAATAGGGAAGCGAAATGTCAAGGGCTATTTATGTGTTGTAATGTACAATTCTGGCGTATTTAATACGAGATATGTATACAAGCCCTGACAACATACAGCCGGAGATAACGACAATCACAAAGTGGAATGTTTGCTAACGACAATGTATTGTGTTTGTCACATGAAACCATTTGTTCAGGAGAACACAGGAAAGTTTGGGTGCAAATACAGCAGATGATTGGCGGTTTGTCAAGAGATTATGTAATATCGTGAGAGCAAATAGTTAACTACACTTCCAATAAATCACTTACCAAGATGAAATGATATTTCTATGTTCGCTTGTAATTAATGAGATAGCCGGTAGACAGGTACAATCAATATTGGTAGAACTAATCTACATGTATAAGAACTAATAAGGTAGATTAAATCTCACGTGAAGTTCTAGTTTAGATGAAGTCTTCAACTTCAACTTCAACTTCATTTATTTTCAAAAAACACCTTTGGTGGTATACGAGTACATATTCATCAATAATCATATAATATACAATGTCAAAATGGCGATGGGTTATAACAGGATATTTTCAAGTACAGTCATATACAGTACAGTCAAAAACGAAACAAGTTTAAATGATCTAAGCATATTATTGTTCAGGTTTCTTAGCTTTTGAAATTGTAGAGAGTATAATGTTTATGACTTAGCTAGGTTTCTTAAAACAATAAAATCTTGTGTGGTAGAGAGTTGTCTATAAGATGAAATATTTGCGAAGGTAAGTATTTTTGCTGGAACATAAATTTTTCTGGTTTCATGGAAAGTAGGACAACGACAAATATAGTGAAATTCATCTGCTATTGAAGGTGAGTCGCATAATCTACATGTTCTATTTTCTCTTGGGGTATTATTCTAACGTCCTGTCCTGTCAATGAAGTGTAGTTGTGTTGTTTGTGAATAATCACAACGCGCGGTTAACTTCAATCTTCAAACTTCAACATGATGTGTTGTTTTAAACTGTTAAATTATCACTCTTTGCTTCCCATACATCCATATTCCAAACTGAACTTTGAAAAGTCTAGATCATTTCAATCATTTTAAAACATGTCGAAGTATATTTATATTTCAAACTCTCTAAACTCTTTAAATAAATGAAGATTTGAAAATGAAACATTTTTGTGTGAAGACTTACATCAACAATAATATATATTAATTACTTTAATTTTAAATCCTATAATTATATAAATTGTTTCAGGTGTTAAATATTCAGATTGAAGTAAATTTACATTTTAGATTTTCAGTTGTGAAATACGGCCTTCATCAGTAAAATAAAATCCGTATTTTCACTGAGTGAAATAGTATGTTATCCAACGCAGTGTGGTAATACTTGAATTATACCGAGAGTATGATGACCGTGATAAAGCAAAGCGATCTTGGTTGCTCCGTTGTTTTATTCACCACTGAGTTAGTCTCGTGATAATATACAATACTACTCCACTCGGTGACATCCACATGGTATCCGGCGATTAATGTCAAATGTTCTCTTTTTTTGTTTTGTACACATCTGTGATACCTCAATAACATATTTTTGAAGAACTAGTTCAAGCAAGAAACGTCGTAGAAGGAAAACTATTTGGAGGACAACGTCATTGGAAACTAAAAATATATATATCTCGAATATAAGGATTCTTTACTTTGTCCATTGTGTTGTATTATGTTGTATTGTGTTGTATTATGTTGTATTGTGTTGTATTGTGTTGTATTGTGTTGTATTATGTTGTATTGTGTTATATTATGTTGTATTGTGTTGTATTGTGTTGTATTGTGTTGGATTGTGTTGTATTGTGTTGCATTGTGTTGTATTATGTTGTATTGTGTTGTATTGTTTCACCTCACACGTCGTTTTGTGAAACATAAAACGTTTGTATTGATCTTCTACCCTAGCAGAATACGCAACTTTTCAGATTAGAGCCGGTGGGTCGTTGATGTTAACTTCATACGTAATTAATTTTATATCTGATAAAGAAGATCCTCAAAATAATCCAAAATCAATTAATGACAAAACATATGACAGGTATGGTCCTTAACTTCACAAACATTGTTGTCTGGAGTACACCATTGCACATGAATTATTATCACAAAATTCAATACCTGACAAATCTGACATATTATCTCGGTAATCGAATTCAGATAATGTTTAGCTTAAGAACATGCATAGAGGGCGCATGCCTATATTCAATTTTAAAGGGGCAGTAGCACGTTTTTTCGCTAAAATAAGTTGATGAAATGTATTTGAAAAATTATTTCACGTATAGTAAAACATCATTCTCTCTTCAGAAAATAAAGTTTAAAATTAGTGTTCATGTTTCGCTAAAGCCATGGGAATCGTTTTTGTAATACACAATAAAATGGCCGCCATGAAATTTTGCTTTATACGCAACATAGTTTTTACCACTACAGATAATTGGTTTGTGTAATAAGATGTTTTACCCTCTAAAGTTAATTTAAATTACATAAACTATCATTATAAATGGGAAATTTGAAAAAATAAATTTGGCAAAAATCGTGCTACTGCCCCTTTAACGTTAAAACACCAAAATCGACAATGTTGAAATACAAAAAGGGAGACATGCTATATTTAGTTTTTCTCATGCTAAATATTATGCATTACATGGCCACACCGACCAATGGTATGTCTGAGCTGGACCGTCACACAGAAACATGAAGTGCACTGATCTAAACCTGGATCCTTCGAGGGAAATTGTTTGTTAATAGGGAATTATGTCCTGGTGAGAAACATATTTCCACACGACCAAAACATGTTATGATACATTAGGGAATGAATGATAAAACTATATCCACGTCCAGTTCCAGAATAAATCACCTGGTTTTAAACAGACTGTACCATCTACATGTACACTATATGTACTCGTACATTGTAAGCTTACCCCTGATCTGATTTACCTTCTCATGGACACTGGTCAAAGTCATTTTACGTACGCTTCAGTTGTTCAACATAAGAACATATCTATTGTCAATGCTATTAAGCATTACTCCGTTTATATATGCTTTAAAGCAGTAGAAAAATATGTCCCTATAAATTTATAGATATGAAGAAGTTGATCATTTATATAACTTTTGTTGACCCCCTCAACTTTAAAGGGACAGTAGCACGTTTTTTCGCTCAAATAAGTCGAAGAAATGTATTTGAGAATAATGTCACTAATGATAAAACATCCTTATTACTTTGGAAAATCAAGTTTATAAATGAGTGTACATGGTTCCGTAAAGCCATGGGAATCGTTTTTGTCATTCAAAATAATAAAATTTGTTCACAATAAAATACCACTACGGGTGATTGGTTTGTGTAATATGATGTTTTACCCTTTAAAATAAATATAAATGACATAAATTTGCAAAAAAACGTGGCAGCCCCTTTAAGAATGGCACTCAAACAATTCAAGTCAAATGTCCACCAACCACGGTATGCTAAGTCTTCAAGTTTGTTGTTGCATATGTATGGATATAGTAAATGGGTTGAGTATGATCTGAAGTAGGAATGGAGCTTTGTTGTAATACCCAAACTTCTCTATCTCACATACTGGTTATATACAAGCCAATTCCACCATGGTCACGTCATACCGTTATATCTGTTGCTACAATCAATCAAATTCTTTCAGAATAAACATAGCTTTACGATCACTGAACCTTTTAAGAAGCTTTAAGGTGAGGTGTGAGGGAAAGCAACCTGCCGGCAGACTGTTCCCTCTCAATTACCTTGTTCAGAAAGCTTTGAAATCTTAATTACAGGTAGCTCAGGTGAACAATCGAACGCACAGGTACGTAAATGCCCTGACGTGACGTCCTGTGATTTCTTGTCTACAGCTGCCTTTACCTTGGTTCACTATCGCTGATCCAACAAAAACTGTTTATACACCAGACGTGTAATAACAATAATTGCATGTAATAATCTACATCATTACATCATATGAAGAAATTAATATATATATATATATATATATATATATATATATATTGCTTTATACACAACACCGTTATTACCACTACGGATAATTGGTTTGTTTAATAAGATGTTTTACCCTCTAAAGTAAATATAAATGACATAATCTATATATATATATGGCTATCATTATAAATGGGAAATTTGAAAAAAATAAATTTTTCAAAAAACGTGCTACAACCTTTAAATGTACAAATATGTTTTTATGGTAGCAACATATATTCGTGTCGGTAGCTTTGTATTTAAACAACTGTATCATAATATCAAAATCTACAATACAATACTTAACAACTATTGTCACACGCATGGACATGTTGAATGTCACCAACGCTTAATATCAACATAACACAAGACACGTAATAATAACAAACTGGTTCTATGTTTTCCTAAACAAAATACTTCACAAGATTGTATGTAAATTGCATTTATAAAATACACCATTCACTTACTACCTTCCGCGAATAAAACTGGACTCTAAAAATATATTGCAAGTTTCCTAAAGAGTGCGATATCATGATACTTTACACACAGATGGACAATTATGCTACAATTCATTGAGGTACATAAACTGCCAATGAATCCCAATTAATCTCCTACGATGATTACTAAATTCATACTTCTTATTGTCAATGAACTATTACTGGTCTGTCCATGATGCCGGGGTCACTATGTATTGTCTCTCACCGCCTTTCTCAGACAAGCATCGATATGTAACATCTAATATCTTATATACATACAAACACGCAAGTTGTGCACACTTTTACCTGACATAGGCTCCCAGAGGTGATCGTAAGTTACTATAACGTAAACGTATTGAGATGGTGAAGCGTGGGAGGTTAATGTTAAACTTAGTAAAAGTCCGGATCGATGGTATAAGCACTCTCAATATTCCAGCAATTTCGCTACTTATCTGTACATTTCTGTGTACCTTATATCATGCTTTTTATTCATATTCTTAAAATGATGACATATATGTGCGTGAAAAAGCCTTTTTAAATTATATACAGTGTATATACACATTCTTACATCTGTGTTAAGCACAACGTTCATAGCTCACAGAAGTTTCATTGTTGTCCCTCCCTCAGCGAACGCTAAGAGAATCTGAATCACGCACCTGTAATCAGAGGTGTCAGTTGCCAGAGTGAGGTGAGAATCACTGCAGTAACAGCACCTCACCTGGACAGGTAATTAACTATAATGGAAGGTAAGACATCAATGATGCATGCAGCTTCTCATTATCTATACATGATCTATCTCATGATGCATCTGTTCTGTTAGATCACTCTAACCACGTGGTTAAATGGAAAGCATATTCAAATACACCTATAATGTTCCTACCGAATACACTGACTAGCGGCATGTTAAGATTCTAGGTGTTAAGTTACAGATGTAGGCCTGTTATGATTAGATATGATGAGCACGTTGGCATTGTGTGAAATGTGTCACCATCGCCTCACGTTCTTAAATACTGTAACAACGGCCAAATGACATCAACTATCAATGCTTCTACGTGAAGAAAAAACATCAACAACTCGAAAACAGTTCAGCCTATTCCACATGAAATTCAGTCATACTGAAAAAATAACCTAATGAATAATTATAAGGAACCCTGTCCGGGAATAATCTGCCAACTTCACAGACCCGATGATAAAGCACACAGAAGGGGACATTAGTCAGGAACCAGGAGTAGGAGTAATACAGGCTAATCAGCAAGCAGTATACATGTATCCATGCACAACAGATCCACCCTAAGAAGTCAGTGCAGTAGTTCAACAACGTGAGTGGGAATGTAAGGAGCGGATTATAATACTCAAACATTGTAATGATACAACTTAGTATAACAGGTGACACGATACCATCGCAGTTGACGCAATAAACACAAATTAAAATTAAAATCTCGTCTTTATAGTTAAAATACAATATGTCATTTCTGTATAGTTTTTAAAATTGATGAATTTGTAAAACTTATTATTGTTCACAAAATAAGATATTTTGAAACGTAACATAAAACTTGTATATTGTATTTCTGAGGAACTAGGAGGGGACAGTTATACACACAGATTCAAATTATAATGTTTGTCAATAATTTATAATACGAGAATATGATGACTAGAGGATTGTAAATCTGTTATCTTGATAAAAAAAACTAATTTTTAAACAAGAATTAGAAACAACAAAATCGTAAACTTTTCTATATATGTAATTTTAAGTAAAGTAATACATGAAAACTTACGAAACAGATGATCGCCTACGATTTAATCCAGACACATCAATGGCTTTGACGGTACTCTGGCGTCTGGAGAAGTCCCCCTTTCCTTTCTGGCGGGGTTTGGGGGAAGCTATTTCACTCCTCCTGTCCGCCATAGTCACACAACTCAAGTCTCACACAGGTAGGAACCAGGCCTTAATTACAGGTGAGACCATCAATCTTGAAAAGGCTCATCCAGGTAAATATAGTAGACACCAAGTTGATAAAAGTTACTTCAACAAGCTGATATCTTGATATAGCTCTTGTCTCCCTTTATCCACCATTGACATGTTCTTCGCGCCTTGACAACTAACAGTTTACCTGTGTCGTTGAGGCATGGTTTAATCCACAGAGAAAGATAGGTCGCTTAACTGTCCCTTTTCCTTCCTAATGTACGAGCCAAAGCTTGGATGATACGAATCTAATCAATACACCTCGCCTGGTTGGGTACGCTGAGAAGGGATAAGGTCACTTGAACAGCCATAGGCCTTTCTTTCGTTTCATTAGTATCATAGAAAGGGGTCTACATTCAGCTACAACGGCTGAATCGCTTGTCAATTTCTTGACGTATTCAAACCGGGTTGCAAAGGTGGGACTTCACCTCTGTTAACTACTGAAGCTTTTAAGGTAAAGCTCTGTTGGGTACTGCTTTCATTGCTTCTCAATAATACACAGCTTTGTAAGCAGCCAATTGAAGAAGGAATACAATAGGTAACGGTGTCAGGCTTTCAGTGATGTGTCTGTACGACTGCTCCCGTATAGACTTCCACAGTCCTCTATTTACATACACAACAGGTCTATATATGTCTTTGATATCATTGTAGACCAGCGCCTTTGCTATCATGACAGGTCTATGCCTTTGATATCATTGTAGACCCATGCTTTTGATATCATGACGGGTCTGTATCTTATGTATCATAGTGTACCCATGTATTTGACATCATGACAAGTCTGTCTCTTTAGTATAATAGTATATGCATGTATTTGACTTCATAACAGAGCTATGTCTTTATAATCAGAGAAGGTCTAGGTCTTTGATATCATAGACAACGCGTATATTTGATATTAATGCAGACCCAATCGTGTGATATCATATCAGGTCTATGTATTGGATATCATAGCAAACTCACGTGTTTGACCTAAAGGCAGACCGAAATTCTTGACATCATACAAACTAACCCAAACCATGCCATGTTTATGTTTTCATGTTGTTTTTTCAAAATTATTTTATAAATATTCACTAGGAATGTGGCCTTTCAACTTTATGAATAAATACATTCAATATTTGTGACCAATGTATTTGACATCGTAGCAGGTTTTTGACATCACAACAGACAATGTCTTCGACATAATTGCAGTCCAATGTTTTTTAAAATATAATAGCAGACCCATGTGTTGATATCGCATTAAATGCTGGTGTACATTATAGCCTTTAGTCTCCGCATCATTGCTGTCATTATCGTTTATCCACTCATCAAAATCTCTCTGAGGAATTGTGAAAATGCACGCTTTGAATGGTTCCATAATGAAGCTGGCTTCCATGTTCGTCTCAACTTTTTAATAGCTGTTTTCTTCTTCTTTCTAGAGCCATATGATTGGTGTAAAGGTATCTAGGGCCGTGTTCAAGAGAGGTTTCAAAGTAATCGCTGAATTAGCGATTACTTTTAATCCTCTCTTGAACGCGATTTCTCAATTTAGCTCTACGTGGCAAGGCGAGCAAACTTCGAAGAATTTGCACTGTGTCGTTCAAGAGAGAATGAGCGCTACTTGAGCGCTACGTAAGCGCTACATTGAGCGATCAATGAGCGATTATAAGCGCTCGCTGTTATGGAACGGAGCCTAGGTCGTTCCCGTTAAGAAATTACATTTACAACAGTCACACAATCGGGTGGTTCTCTGTTAACTCCGAAGATCTCGTGTATCCAATAAAGACCCGGGAAATAAGGACAAACAGATAATAGACATATTAGGAACTAAACGCTGCTGATGGAACATTTATTCATCTACAGATTCAATATTAATTAAACATGAAATTTATCTTTATGTGCCAGGTCTCAGATGTAATGGTATGGGTTTATGTCTGTGAGATTCCTTCACCTTACTCTTCATTATTATGTGTATACGTATCCTTAGTACAGTGGGTATATTGTGAAAATAAATAGAACTGACTACATGTCTATGTCCTTGAATTGACTAAATAATGTCAACGGACTTGTTTTAGCATAATCCAACTCTCTATTTCTTCCTATTTCAAACTCAATTGTGAGATTTTCATACATTTTCAAATCATTATACAACCTGAAGATTTGCTCAAGGGTGTATAATATATTATGATACATTTATGAAGACATTCAATCATGAACTTAACTGCATTGTGTCTCGTTTGAAAATTCAAACCTTCAGTATCGCAGGTTAGTGATTACAACGAAATTGATTTTGACGCCCTCGTCCGTGAATATTTTTATACGTGGCAATGTTGCTATAAAACAAGGCTTAGTCTTCAATCGATTCAAAAAAGATTAATTTGGTATCAAACTGTGCTCATTTCTATCTACAAACTTGATATATCACATACATACATTGGTGTACCGCATGTAAGTTATTTGAAATAATGTCATGTACACGTAGTTTGTTATCAGTCATTAAACTCACAGGCCCTACTGTCACATATTTCACAACTGCTCGATTTGATTGATATTGCACATGGCGTTTTTGACATCATTTTTAGTGCAGACTTGATAACTCATAATGAGAGAAAGCGATTGAAATTTTAAATATGAAGGACATTTTCTAATTTACAATTTGTATGTGTGATGTGTAATAAAAAAAAAGACCAAAAAATTCCTGAAACATTTCAGACATTTCATGTTGCATCGAAGCGTACGTAAAATAATCTAAATATGTTCAGTGTCCTGGCAGCCATAATGTGAAATGATATACCTCTTAAAGAAGAACTATATTTTAATATGAATGGTTTGTGAAGTTAATTCAATGTCACTATACGTTATCCAGATTTAACGTAAACCCCAGTGTAAAGACACAGTTAATATAATTTCGACATCAAATTGAATGTTATATACAATAAAGTATTGATCGTTCAATACAATGCAATGAAAAAGGCACTTATATAGGTAGTATTCATTAAACTCAATTATTACAGAGAAACCAAGGGGCACATAGATAGGTAGTATTCATTAAACTCAATTCTTACAGAGAAACCAAGGGGCACATACATAGGTAATATTTTTTAAACTCAAGTATACGAGAAAAACCAAAAGGTACATAGCCAGATAGATAGTAACAAAAAATTTCGAAAATCCCTTTATAATTGACGCAGTTGATTTTCTTCCAAGATAATTGTGAAAGTTTAAATAGGTAGTATTCATTAAACTCAATTATTACAGAGAAACCAAGGGGCACATAGATAGGTAGTATTCTTTAAACTCAATTATTACAGAGAAACCAAGGGGCACATAAATAGGTAGTATTCATTAAACTCAATTATTACAGAGAAACCAAGGGGCACATAAATAGGTAGTATTCATTAAACTCAATTATTACAGAGAAACCAAGGGGCACATAAATAGGTAGTATTCATTAAACTCAATTATTACAGAGAAACCAAGGGGCACATAAATAGGTAGTATTCATTAAACTCAATTATTACAGAGAAACCATGGGGCACATAAATAGATAGGCAGTAACTAAAAACTTTCGAAAATCCCTTTATAATCGACGCAGTTAATTTTCTTCCAAGATAATTGTGAAAGTTTAAATAGGTAGTGTTCATTAAATTCAATTATTACAGAGAAACCAAGGGGCACATAAATAGATAGGCAGTAACTAAAAACTTTCGAAAATCCCTTTATAATCGACGCAGTTAATTTTCTTCCAAGATAATTGTGAAAGTTTAAATAGGTAGTGTTCATTAAACTCAATTATTACAGAGAAACCAAAGGGCCAGAAATAAATAGGCAGTAACTAAAAACTTTCGAAAATCCTTTTATAATTGACGCAGTTAATTTTCTTCCAGGATAATTGTGAAAGTTTAAATGTTACAAAAACTTATTTTATTTTCCTCTTGACAATAGCATATTTATAAATAACTGGCGCTTCGCCTGTTAACTTATAGCTAAATGAATAATCCAAGCAGGAACCAATGGGTAGTTTGTAAACAGATACAATTAATGTATCTGAATTATAGTCCACGTATGATCTCATCAAAGGAAACAATAGGCTTCTAGCTATGAACTAAAATTGTCTATATATCAACTGTGATGTCTAATGTGCTTCAGCAGCTGGTCGCACGCCAGCTTTATGAGATTATAATTATAACTACACGTACATTATATTAAACTACATGAGACACTCATCCTTAACTCTATAAACACACGCAACTAGAAACTTCTGTATGATGAAACACCTGATGCTCGGTGATTCACAGGTGAGATTCTGATTGGAAAAGGGCTCTTGTTCTTTGTAAACAAATTATATTCTTGAAGATTCTTACCAGTCTTTGGAATTTGGTTTGGCATACATAAACTCGTGTCCAAAAGAAACACTACCAAATGTTCAATAGAGTCATAAACACAATTCTGCTGCCGGATAAAGGCGATTTCGAATTAATGTTTTAAAAAACATATTATACTGAGCACCAACAGAAACGCGAATCAGCAAAAAATGTTACAATAGAACCACAGCAACCAACCGTTTTTACATTTTGTTAAATATGAACTTGAAGATTTCACGTTTTGTTTGGTGTTCAATACATTTATTTTAGAGTTATAAACAAATTCGTTAATCAGGGTACTAAATATACTTTTATTTTTTGTATATCTATTCAAAAATGCATGGAGTGCTGAAGTCGATATGTCAAAAAGATTTTTAGAACAGAATATTGGCCATTTAACATGGACATTAAGTTAACAACAGATGTTGTCGACACAAGTTTTTGTCATTAACGTATCATTGCTGTAAGACGTCATAACATGGGAAAACTTTTCGATTAACAATTTCTGTTGTAAGGATATATATTCTAAAAAATATAACATATAGCTTCCTTCATCAGGGTATGCCTGTAATATTTATACATTATCTTGACAAACACTCATCGGATGCTGAAATCGCCATTTCGATATGTTTTTATTTGACATAACGTTTGACAATGTACGTTACAATTTTACGACATTTAACTCAATAAAGATATCGACATAATATATCTTCTTGGACTTTAATGTGTTGGAGGTCATAAAACAAGAAACGAACTCACTCTCCAATCAAGTCTAAAACTGTTCTAGCCAAAAATCTCTATTTCATCATTCTGTCTAGATTAGTTTAACGTCTTTGAGGGGCATTTAGAAGTGGCATATGTATATGATCAGGAAGATTTTCTCTGTGAAATTCCACATTCCTCCTGATGAAGGAGTGAGCATATACTCCGAAAGGTCCTGTATTTTCACATTAAAGAAGTTGTTATCCAGAAAAATATTCCTGTTCTTAGGTTAGTTAAAAATGTTTTAAAACGACGACTTTTAAAATGGCTAAACCATACAATATACTAATCACTGTGTATCATCGTACACCGGAAGTAGAGAGGTGTACATCGATGATATGTTTGTAGAGAGGAGTAGAAAACAAAATATAAGGTATATAACAGCTGATTTCTCCTATTTCTTATTTAGTTTGGCACATAGTAATGAGTACATTAGAAAAATAATACATTTTGTGAATGCGGATGGCTGTTTCATTGTGCTGAGGAATATAGAAATTATCAAAAACTTGCTTTGCTCAGTGACCCTGTCTACATTTTGGATGCGATTAAGATGTTTTTTTTTAAAAATTCACTGGTATGCATAGCTTGAAAGAACCCATGCCTTGGAATTGGTTTTGGGTAGTTTTCTAGAGCTAAATTCTTTTTCTTTTCTTTCGTTGCTTGCATTGTGTACCGTTTGTATCATAAATTGCTGCTTCGCTGTACCGTTTGTAGTTTCGGTTGATGTACCGCTTGTATAGTTTTGTATAAGTTATCAATATGTAGTTGCTGACACACACACAAACATTTCGTCACCTTTTTATATATAATGTATACATAATGTACATATTATGTGTTATCATGAGGTTCTTTAGTTTCAGGCACTTTCCAGAGATGCGTGAATTTATTGGATTTACAAAAACACTTTGAAGACTCATTGATGGTCAGGTTTGCAATACGAAAGACTATTATTCATATATTTGTAAAATCTATCCACAAACTAAAGTCAGACCATTTCTGATCGGAAATTGGTCAGCTGACAACAGTATATGGAACGACAGTTATTTTTTGTAATTGTAAATATATTTTAACTGTCACACGAGGGGACATTTTAATTATCTACACAATGTTATGAACTTAATTGAATCTAATTACCGGTAGTCATTATGTGATGAGTCGGATTCTCATAAGCATTCACTCTTGGCGAAACTCACGTAGACATGAATGACCAAGAGAATTACCTGTGTTTACTTGCATGGTAAAGCCTTTACCGTAATTAAGAACCTAATGTACTTGTCCAAGAAAGACACAATAACAAGCAATGTCTGACACTCATATTTCATCAATGCTTCTCTTCTTTGTAACATCATCTCCATTTCTTCGTTGATTTATAGATAAAATTTACATTGTTTAATGAGTGAGTGAGTGAGTTAGGGTTTAACGCCGCTTTCAAGATTATTTCATTTATATCGCGGCTGCTAGTATTATGGCAGGGAGAAAGCCCGCAACGCCATGTGGCTATGCATTGCGGTGAAACCTGCGAGCATCGGCTGGAACTAGCGAACCATGGGTGGTACTGCACTGATATTCAGTGTAGCATTGCACCCAAACCTGACTGCGTGTAGAACAGTTCTCTACTGCAGACAAAGTTGCCGTGCCCCTGGCGGGATTGTTTAAAGGTACATCCATTGTGTTGTTGGGGTCACATATTCCAAACGTTATAAATGGTGTTACTTTATCGGGAAGTGCCGATTGTTACCGAAAACTACCATTTTGATCTTAGTCAACTTAGTATATTGACGATATGAAGGTAAAAGTAGTGATTTTTGATCGAAAACCGGACAATGCACCACGTGTGGTGTCAAATGAGTCAAACGTAATTTTGGAATCTTTTTTATAACAGACAAACTGATATATTTGTTTAATTGGTCATATAACTACTGTGCATGTAAACGGGACGTGTAGTTTCGGTTTCTGCACATGCAAAATGATGTTACTCGATTTTAATTGGAAACTAGTAATTATGATATATTTGGCGATTGGGGATGAATCAGGCTGAGATAATTCATTTGCACTGTAAACAGCACTTATATTGAGTCGGAACGTAATAAAGACAAATAAAATTTTATTAAACTCAATGGATGCACCTTTAAGTCATGTCTAAAGCGTAGACAATTTTCAGACAGTTTTATTCACGGGTTAAACAGATACGACTCGGATACTACAGATTTATAATTGCAAATCATATCATGAACTTCCATGTAAAGATAAGTGCCAGTCTTATTTAAAGATATCAATAGACTGGAGAAATGCACTCTGGAAACGCGGATATATTCTTGAACTACATTTAGGAAAATCCACACCAATTATTTACAGGCTGAAATAAAAAAAAAACTGGAATAGGATATTGGTAGAATTCACACTGTCTAAGGTAAACTTGATGCTTAGTTAAGACATATCTCGTGTGAGTGAATCGGAATGTAACGTATATATTTATTAAATTATTAAAATATGTGACTGAGCAAGGTGAATATACAATGGTATAGGTTTATATAATCACCCAGTTGTAATGTTGTCCTTTATTTATATGTACAAGGTAAAAATTCAAAGAAAACTTGCTTGTGATAATTACCCGTCCTTGGTGTTATTTCCAAATAAAGCTGAAAATGTAGCCATTTTACTCCTATCTACAAACATATCATCGATGTACACCTCTTTACTTCCGGTGTACGATGATACACATTGCTAATAGTTATGTGTTTAAAATAAGTTGACGTCCGATGACTCACACCAATAAATTTACGTTAAGCATTTTATTTTTGTTGTTGAGGTTATCTATTTACCATTTCATTTAATTATGTATTTTCAACAGATTTGGAATAAATGTTTTACCCAACTAGGTATTTTGCATAAATTTTATAATCAATGAGATTAATATATTTGTCATAATTTGCTGGTCTTCTCTCAAGAAAAAGTTCATTAAACAGGCAATAATTTGTATATTGGACATTTAGAAACATTGTTTATATAAAGCAATCGTCACATTCGGTAATGTGTGACAAGGGTAACTTGTAAGAGAAGCACGCGCAGCACCTTGCGCTATAGAGGAGCCTTGACGCTTCGGAAACGCTTGCTACTGTGTAGTACGTTTTATACAATAAAGGGAATTCTGTTTATATTACGCCAGCTAGCCTTAACGCGCCTTACTCGAAGACGTACTTCTCTTTGAAAGCAAATTTCATTACATTGTCGTGATATGAAAATTAGTTATCACATGTCATGTTGTAGATAAAAGATTTCTCCAGCGATTGACATTATAAGTATGTTTTTTACAAATAATTTTGTATTTGAAACACTAACATCATTGATGGCTCTTAAAGGGCAATAAAGGGTTGTTATAATTCAAAGATGCTTAAATCAATACACTCTTAACTTTAGTGTTTGTAGTTCGATTTAATACAAGATTCCAAAACACGTTTGCATTCCTTTAGTTATTGGGCCACATATAGTTATCTTTAATTTGAATGAGTTTTCGAAGGTTTCTAAACAAATTCTCTGGCATAATTAAAATGACAAAAACCCTACACATCGAAAATAATTATACGATAGTCTTTTAATTCATCTCCGTGGGTGGCTGTAGAAAAACCTCAAAGATAATGGAAGACAAAATGAAATGGAACCATTCGGTATTCATGTTTCTAAGATAAGATAGGGAAATACATTTGGTTCAGTCGTCTCTTGTAAACACAAGTTTCGTATATTTCAAGAAACATCAAAGAGAATGCTATGTTGTCCATTTCACTCCAACAGATATACTCACGACAGGTGTCCATCTCCACTTCCTTTGCGCATGTCTGTAAGAACCTTCCCGATGGCCTTCATGAGGGGCGGTTCCGGTGTCTTCCCCTTGCTGTCATCACTGTGTGTCGAATAAACCATTAAACTATCAGTAGCATCTCTGGATCGCTGGCTTAGTTATTAAAGCAATCTACTAGCATCTCAGTTACGAGACATGGTGCATTGAATCGACAGGTTGCAACTGCGTCGTTAGCACCGTATAATTAAATTATTATACATAGAATGGTGTCCACCCGTGAAAGCCAAATTTGAGAAATATGGTCTGCCGCGAAAGCAACATTTAATTATCGGTGGTTATGTCCACCGCCAGGAGAGCCACATTTAATCACCTACACCCCCGGGAGAGCAGCGCCGTTTTTAACCTCATTTTCTTAAATGTGGCTTTCATTTTCTTAAATGTCGCTTTCAAGGGCTGTAACCCATAGAATACATTTTATAATTATAAAATGGTAAATTTATAAGTGATGACATATTCCAGAACGATTAAAGGGTGCAGAAATTAATTAGATATAATTTTAACTTCAACTTACAGTAAATGACATGATGTTATTTTGTAAAATGATGTCTTGGGATGAGTTATAACATAATCGTCTAATGACGAGTGCAGTATAGACATAAATATGTTACTGGGTACCTCCAACTTCATGGTAGTGTCTTCAAATGATCTACAGATCTATAGTCGATTAACATTGCAACTTATCGCTTGAGAGCTATTCTCGTCATTTCCACAATGTCTTGCATATTCAAGTAACTTATTCAAGTGTTGCTCTGTTAGTTCTCTTCCAACATAAGCTAAACAATTCTTGGTAATTGAATCGATATAAAATAGTTTTCCTTCTGGACATTCTTGCCATATATTCCAAAGTTGTTTTTTGATTATACACGATTTCCAATAACGCTCGCAGTCATCTAAACTATCACATCAATAATCAAATCGGTCATTAAAAATTAATGATAACTTAATTTAACAAAATTAACAAAATCATTTTGTATGTGCGAGCATACTGTTCGTGCAATGTGTACGATATTAAGTAGGCGAGTTCAAGGCGTGCACGCACTGGATTAAAATATTCAAATATACAATTCGTGAGAACCATTATCGGCAATAATTTCGAAATACGTTTACAGTATATGCGAAAATAGGGCCGTGTTCAAGAGAAGTTTCAAAGTAATCGCTCAATTAGCGATTACTTTTAAACCCCTCTTGAACGCGATTGCTCAATGTAGCGGTACGTAGCAAAGCGAGCGAACTTTGAGGTTTTTCACCGTGTCGTTCAGGAGAGAATAAGCGCTACTTGAGCGCTACATTGAGCAATCAATGAGCGATTATAAGCGCTCGCTGTTATGGACACGGCCTAGGTTTCACTTCAGGAAGAACTTCAATTGTCCTCATTTGAAACCTATTTCTGATATGTCCTGTTGCAGATGACATATTTTTATAGCAACAGTTACATGTATATGTGTTTACATAAATTCATATCCATAAACGTGTTGCACTGGCAGCATTAACATATATAATATCTCTTTAACCATTGACTGATTGAGGGACCATCATGCACTAGTAGTAGTTTAACGTGATATATATCAACCGACAGCAGGCATTAACCCAGGCCAACAGGAAGCTATACACACTGTATATTGAGTATAGACGATAACATCACAGGAGATCCCCGGCTCTCAAAGATCACGCCAGTAATTGCGACTTGTGCACTTAACGAACAGCGGCTGACTTGACGTTGATACTGTATATGGTGTAGTGTTACCTGTTAGTGTTACCTGTGTCTGTGTCTGGCATTGTCTCCGGGCTTAATGTGCCAATAGGTGCAGCCGAGTCATCCATCATAGGCATTTATATATAACATCTAGTTATAATTAAGATTTACCTTTTGATACCTGATAGCAAGCGTACCATTTATATCAATAATCTGATTCGATGACGAAATTAATCTTGATATATTGTTGTTTTCTGTATATTTAAGGGGCAGTAGCACGTTTTTTTGCTCAAATAAGTTGATGAAATGTATTTGAAAAATAATTTCACCAAAAGTAAAAGATCCTTCTTTCTTCGGATAATAAAGTTTAAAATGAATGTACATGTTTCGGTAAAGCAATAGGATTCGTTTTGTAGTACAAAATAATAAATTGTGTTCACAATAAAATGGCCGCCATGCAAATTTTGCTTTGTACGCAACATAGTTCTTACCACTACAGATAATTGGTTTGTGTAATAAGATGTTTTACCCTCTAAAGTTAATTAAAATGACATAAACTATCATAATAAATGGGAAATTTGAAAAAAATACACTTTGCAAAAAACGTGCTACTGCCCCTTTAAGTATTATATTATTTATAATACATCTTAATGTAAAATTATTTAAAATAACATCTGCACATTAGTACAATACATATTCTGTAATACCTTTCACCTTTAGCGTTATATTTGATGTTTAAATTAGTTTGTGTGCTGTTTCAATCTGTATCAAAAAGTATTTCTTGATTGGTTTAATTCATATACAATACGTACATATCATGGTATATTGTATCTATACAAAACAATACAACCATTGAACATGGGAGGGCGGTTGGTTTCATCGCATGCAATGTTCAAAATTCCTTTCGTGAGGTGCTTTATATTTACAAAAATGCTTTCAAGTTGATCAACTGTGCGTGTAAATCTCTCTATTACCGAAGTATACAATGTATAGTGTCTCGTGAAGCCAGGCGCAATATTGTAACAGGAACCCTCTATCTGTTAACATACATATATAGTATATCTTATATCATACACTACAATCATCTTTCATTCTTAATAATATACTTGACAAAAATAGTTATAGTATATTTGGTTTTGATAATTGTATGGTGCTGTAAAGGGCACTCGTGGGTTTTATTTACCGATCAATCACATGATTCCTATACTTTGGAATAAGAAGTAACAAATCGAGATGATCTCTCTTTTTAGCAGAAATAATGACAACTTTGTATCAACTTCGTTATTTTAGGTTGGCAACCCGTCAGCTCAGCTTCATATGATATTTAACTCCTACATGATAGGCATCTAGAATATGCTTGACAACCTGATTGTGAAAAACTTTGAAAACAAATCAATGATACTTATTAACATTTTTGTCTATGATTGTTTTAGTTTCTATCCTATTTTATTTTGATAACAAATCACATGTTTCTCAATGCATTAATCATGTTTGCAAACATCATATGAAATAATAACTTAGGGATATCTTTATAACTTTCAGAACTTTAAAAGTTTTTATGACTATAGTTGATATAAAGTTGTGAACATGTAATAATGTAAATGGTACATAGAGTTATTCAAATAGGACGGTATAATTGAAACTATAAAACATGATACATCGACCTTTAACAATACAACTTATAAAATTAAATTCTACTTACGATTTTTTGACAACTTGTCCAACCAATTTTTTAAACGACATTTTAATCCTCGATTAAACTATTTACACAAATGTTTAACACATCTCCTCTGTATGACTCCTGAAAGAACTGAGACCCATATCTACCATCTACCCCCACTCTGCTGGGGTGGGCTGTTCGATACCGTGACCTATCTGCAGATACGGGGGACGTATCGACATAATGTAGGGCATTAACAATATATGACTTTTGTTCAAGAATAATATCACATAAACGTGATTATTACCAACATGTATGCAGATATGCCATATGACTTGGTGTATATGTTTTGTATTACCAGAGAGAGAGAGAGAGAGGGAGAGAGAGAGAGAGAGAGAGAGAGAGAGAGAGAGAGAGAGAGAGAGAGAGAGAGAGAGAGAGAGAGAGAGAGAGAGAGAGAGAGAGAGAGAGAGAGAGAGAGAGAGAGAGAGAGAGAGAGAGAGAGAGAGAGAGAGAGAGAGAGAGAGAGAGAGAGAGAGAGAGACGGGAAGAGTGAAGGTAATTCACGAATATGCACGTTTTTTTATATCGTCGCTTTGAACTTCTATAGTACTCATTTTATACCATTAAATACGTCGGTTTGCCGCAGAGAGGACGCGGTTAAGTTTTGTATGATAATGACTCCCAACGATTCATCGTTTTCACGTCATTCATCTTTCAATGTTTGACTCATTCCGGCAAATATGCAAATATGATGCAAAAAAATAAATAAAACTAACTTTCTCTATACACAGTCATATATTGCATATCATTTCCCGTTTAACGACTGCAATATAATGACTGCTTTCTTATGTGTAGAGTAAGGAAATACGGTAAGTAGCAGGTGCGCCCTCTTGGTCGCGGTTCGAATCCTGTCTCTTGTCCTGACTTCGTAATGAGATCTCAGGCTGTAATCCACGTGTCTGTAACAATGCAATCACTGTTCATCTTACTTCAGGTTCTGTTGGTAGGTTGTGAACCCTGGCAGCGTATCGGGGGGCGCTTATACTAATTATAAACCTCTGGTGACGTCATCCCTTTGTTTAGCACCGTTCCGTAACCTGGAGGTAGGACCTTGGCTACGGACCTCGTTTGAGGTCTATCTGTGATTTAAAGACCTCAACATTAGATTTTAAACTAATTTCTTTTCAAATCTCAAACATTTCCCATTATAAAATTCATATAATTTCCAACACAAGAGTTTTCCAAATATATCACTCGAAAGTCGGGGATCAAACCACTGGCCTTTCGATGTGTAACCAAACGTGCATACCATTAGGCTACGGAGCCAGTTGATGTTAGAGTGATTTTTTCATGACCAATTGATTACACTATTTCATTGCCTCTTGTAAAATTGCCAGTTTCTGCCAGCATTACTTATTTTTATTATTATTAATGTAGCAATATGTTTTATGTGCAAAAGGTCTTGTAACTATTGAAATTGTGTTGTGTTTGGGATAACTTTGATCATGTTGTCATTGGTCGAGCAGTTTAGTGTGCAAGCGTGTACATTTCAGGATTAAGCACAAGTGTCACGAAATGCACGGGCACAATGTCACGTGATCGGCTGCGTCGCCTGATGATGACACTAATATTTACTGTCAACTTTTTGTTTGTAATGGACAAGGAAAATATTTTGTTCAGCTTTTGATTACTTAACACATAACTAAAATTCGTTTTAAAACGATTGTTATTAATGGTTTCCAAATCCTGTCACAAACCTATGAAGTCATTTGGACCAGTTCATTTTCATAGAGGGGTGTGAGTATGTTTCAACTGCTATATTTTTGTTTTATTTTTTAAATGCAATCTTCCCTCAGTTCATAAGCCGGTTAAGGTACTCAGACTCGGTCTTGGTGTCTGTAGATAGACCGCAGGGGGAGTCGGGTAGGACAGATAGACCTTGGCCTTGACCGAGTCTGAGTACCTTAACCTTTACCTACGGACTTAGCTTACAGCAAAACCTCTCTATTTGTAGAATGTATTGAGCTTTGTTCAAAGAATCGAAAGAAAATTAAAGTTTAGGAAATTAAGACTACACTTCGAATGTCCAAGTTGGTAACAGCGGCGTGTTCTTAACCCCACAGAGAGCCAGTGCGTTATTCCTGTGTATGATGTTATGCCCTCGTGGTTTTAATTAAATACCGTGACTGCAATATTATGTACAGTCCTCTTGGGGACTAGCTATAGCTGAAGCAAAATGTTGAACCAGAGTGGATTTTATAGATGAAATTGAGGTTCACTTTTTTACAATATATATATTCAAATATATGTATGTATAGGTCTGTCCCTGTCAGCATATTGCGTATTACTATGGAATGTACAAAAATAACAAGGCTCTACTTTTGTAAGTCAACAGGTCATACACGTATATCGCACTACATACCAAAGCATGAAATTACTCATTCTGATTTTGAAACGACCCCCTGTGAGCACAGGACGAACATATTGAGCCAACAATGTGTCTGTGATGAGGAATTCATGTCATTAATGAGGCGATTAGTCTAAATCTATAGAACAGATATGCCTAGATACAGTTGATATGGAATAGCTGTGATCATATATACGAGGATTAATGGTCGGGCTGTGCATACCAACGGTTCATTTTCAAGACGTGGACAATCTGAATTTTTTTATTCCCAGGGCGCGGACAATCGGTGTACCTTTGATCTCGCGTGTTGTGTTAGTAAGGGATTAACTGAGCGAGAAGTGTCAAAATGTGAACTGTGTTCTAAAATCCGAATGTGTTAATTAAATTTATTTGTGAGCCAAGGTCGACCACATACCAACCAACAACGGACACTCAAAAGCATTATGTTTTCTGAAAGATTTAAAGCACATGGTGTATGCGTGGTGCTTCTTTTTATTATCAAACGTTTTTGTTATAATTAATGTGAAAAATAATACAAGAACTTGTATTCAAACTGTATTCAGTTGACTAGTTCCGGGTTCATATCCGCTTTTAAGAAAGTTATACAGAACTATGTTTATGAGTGAAATAAATACCTATAACAAGCAATTAATGTTACAACTAAGTATCATGTTTAAATATAAACTGAACGCCAAAGGAAATGTTACACCTCTTTGAATTTGAATATCATAAAATGTTACGTGTTCAGAGGAATTTGCTTTGCCATCAGTTTAGTGTTTTGTGCTAAAATAGCAGACCTGTAACTTTAAAGGTAAATAAGTTATCGCAAGTTCGTCATGGATGGGGTCAGTTGTCCTATTTCCGATCATGCACAAAAACAAAAAAATCATAGCATAATTATTAGTTTAATGACAAATTGTATGTGATCAGTATGTCCACCGTTGGCATTCAAACTTTCCTGAACTCTTCGTCTTAAGTGAAAGCAGGTGGTATCTGCCTCCATTCGGCAATCAATGCAGCAATAAGTTTTTGACGTACGCGTGTGTGTGGTTGGTGTCGACGTTGACGGACCCTTCGATCGATGTAATCTCAGAGGTGCTCGATGGGATTCATATCGGGCGATCTGGCAAGTCAAGGCAAAACGTGGACGTTGTTGACGTTGAGGTACTGTAACGTCACTCTGGCTACACGAGGACGAGCATTGTCCTGTTGAAAAAGGGTGTTAAGATGGCGTTGTAAGAATGGGATGACCTCTGGCTGTAGGACCCTGTCAATGTACCTCTGCGCCGTCAGCTTGTCGTCAATGACAATGAGGTCGGTGGTTGCGTTGCCGCGTATCCCACCTAGACCATGACGCTGCCTCCACTGAAAGGGATAAGTTCCTGTACGCAGCAGCGTGCCTCCCTCTCACCCCGGCGACGGTGGACCCTCCTTCTCCCGTCTGCTACGTGCATCTGGAACCGACTTTCGTCGGAAAATAACACTCTCTGAAAGTTTTGGTTCTGCCAACGTCGAACATTTCTGGCCCAAGCAACCCGGTTTTGTCGATGTCGGCGCATCAACAGCATTGCTCGCATCGGCCGGTATGACCTACGTCCATGTTGTTGGAGCCTTCTTCTCACTTCTTCAACTGTTGCAAACTAACACAGATTCCTGTGGAACTCCTTACCCTATCTGAAGTCAATCAAAGTAACTCATTTATTACTGAGCATCTTTCTGGTAGGTGTGGTTAATCCACAGAAGCACATTAATCCACCCAGTCATATCCTCACGAACATGTAATTGTACTCGTGTCGGCGAAATCTAAATGAATTCAAAGTCTAGAGTCTGAACGAGAACACTCTGGGCATTCACCAAGGCAGTTTATTTACTTTGATTTTTTCGATATGTCGACTGCCGAGTTTCTAACAGTCATGGGCTGAGCTGATTTAACACTGGTCGGTACTGGCTCCAAGTTCCTGGGTCGAGGTTAGCTTTCTGTATCTTCACTGAGTTTTACCTGTAAATACTCACTTATTGAACATGCATATTGTTGACAATAATTTATGTACTTTTTGTAAAGCTGAGCCAGAATCTATCTTTCATTTATTATGGGACTGTAGATTTAGTAAAACCTTTTGGAAAAGATTCTCAGAATGGATAGAACAAAAATGTCAACATACTTCCAAGATAAATCTAACCACAGACCTAATCCTTTTAACTTCAAAAGTGATGAAATTTTTACTTGATAATTCTTTTAGCCAAATTTCATATCTATAGATGCAAAATGCAAAATAATCTACCAAACTTAAAACATAATTTTTCAAAATGATGTTGTATTCTGCTACCAGATAGAAAAAACTAGACACTTCAACAAAGCTAAATATACAGAATTCGACAGGAAATGGGCACTCTTTGAAAATCTTGCTGTAATATCCTCCTCTTTTTTTTTAGTTGGATACTCTCCAGAATTAATAAACTTCTAGTCTGTGTGCATGGGTGTTTGAATGGGTGTGAATGATGAATTATGTATTATTTTTTTGCTTTCTTTTTAGTTTATTTTTTTGCTTAGTCTTTATGCAGCTAAAATATTTATGTCAATTGTTGAATGTACTCTTCCAGGAATATCTGTGATGTGATGATCTCCTCTTTAGAGGAACAGGAACACAACCCCCAGGGAGAGAAGTGGATGTGTCAGGATGGGTACGACAGCGGTTCTTCAGGACCATCACGTTATGTTGACAATATTTGTTGTATGAATCTTTGCACTTCTTGTTGTTTGACAAGACTGCAAGACTCCATTTTTAACAGACAGTGTTTGCACTCATATTGATGATCCTATCAATGAAGAAGCCTGGGAACACGGTGAATGGTGCATCCCAAGTAACAGACTCTTTATCTATATATACATATGTTACATATGTTATATATGTTTGATTTAAATATTTGTATTCAATTAAAAGGGTACAATTCATCCAACTTAGTTAAAAAAAACTTTTCTTATCTGATGATTAATATTAAGCTCTATAAGTTCGACAATGCAGTTAACAGAGTTAACTATGCCGGAGCAAACTTGTAAAACAGCTAAAGAAGATTAAGTGTCCATTGCTTCTCGCTTCTCAATAAGTTGGTAGTGAATATGCTGTTATGAAGTTTTAGCGCCATAACAGTTTAAATAAATGCCTTATAAAGGCAGAAAATCCGCCGTTTAAACAAAATAAAAATAAACAATAAACCTTCCATAACAAAGCAAATCTAAATTTATGATTCACAGAAAGTTCTCAAAATTGAAGATATTTTCCACGACTAAATTCAGAAATGTGTCTGATTTGAGTCTTAAGTCTTATGGCTAAGCTAAGGAAGACACCAGATTTATCAAGTCGCTCTAAACGTTTTCCCAGTCTATGTTAAAGGGGCAGTAGCACGTTTTTTGGCTAAACAAAGTTGATAAAATGTATTTGAAAAATAGTGTCAACAATAGTAATTTATAATATAAACACCCTTCTTTCTTCGGAAAATCAAGTTAAAAAATGAGTTTACATGGTTCAGTAAAGCCGTGGGAATCGTTTTTGTAATTCAAAATAATAAATTGGTTTCACAATAAAATGGCCGACATGCAATTTGGCTCTATACGCAGCATCGTTATTACCACTACGGATAATTGGTTTGTGTAATAAGATGTTTTACTATCTAAGGTTAATTCAAATGACATAAACCATAATTATAAATGGGAAATTTGAAAAAATAAATTCTGCAAAAAACGTGCTACTGCCCCTTTAAGATGGAGGAGGGAATTGCTGGTTCATACCATTGGTCACTTATTTATAGTTAACAGATCGATATTACATGGTCTCTTCTACGAGACATTAACGCCACATACATGCACTAGCACCAGTCCTTATCTGGCGGAAGGTGGATGCGCAAGCATGAGGAGAACCAACGAAGAAACAAGCAGGAGTTCTTATTCAAAGGTGGGTTTTACTTGTATCTCTACACACTTATACCTTTCTTCGTATTCTGTTATCCTTGACTGTTGTTGAGTTGTTGACATTTTAATATTTGAATACGCAGGTATTGCTATGTTTTTCTTGCGTTCTTTTTTCTTTAATGTTATCTTTTCCTATTATCTTTTTAGAAAAGTATAACCGTCATTTGAATAGGGAATTGATTTCCGAAACTAAGCAAAGGAAATATTAATGAATTTACTGTATTAACTACACTACCGAGCAAAAGAAAGTTCTCACCTCACTTTTTATCATATTATGATTTTCAATTAAAAATATCATAAGTTTTCGATGTCGTGCTCTACAAATGCATAGTGCAGGCGTTTAGTCATCAGTCAAAGAAACCTTCAACGTGTTTCTTAATTATTTTTAATTTGTTTAAATAAATATTAAATTTAAGAAATGTTTTAAAATCAATTTGGATAAACCACAACTGTTCATAGACATATAAGGCATATTCTATGTGAAAATCAATAAATGTGTCTCATTCTTTACACCCTTTTAAACATAGTAGGGGTCATGTTGGTATAGATTTAATTTCTGACCCCTGTCTACATTAAACAAATATATTTCAATTCAATATTAACCAATCATCGATCAATTCATTCAAACTACTACAGATAAGTTTTATTGTATAGTGCCTTGCATCTCATTTCTTTTAAAATATTCAATTAATCGAAACCAGCCGAGAAGTGTACTTTCTTTTGCCCGGTAGTTTAGATTGTTGATTTGTCGCTGTTATTTGTTAATTCTTGTTACCTTTATAAATTAAATAAGACAACTACCATAGTGTCTTGCTCATGTTTATGTACATAATGTTGATGACGTTCAATCCTGGAGCCAGAGCCTTTTCAGCATTTACATTCAGATGAGGACGACATATATACGGTTATATAGTAAGGTAACAGAACCATAACGTTATTTTACGTGATTTTGAATTTGGGTGAATTTACATTTTTGCACTTATTTTATTTTCCTCCAAAAGATTTCGGATACATCGTTTCCTTTATATGTTTTCTAACAGAAAATTAACTCCTAAAATATGCAAAAGATCTGTGTCAAGATATGTCATGTGGCTCAACTTTGACTCATTTCAGTTATTTTAACATTTTAACCCTTTGACATTATTAGAAATGTTTGCAGAATCATTGGAATATTCAAGACACTCTTTTCTCGGACCATTTTAGGTTTATTTTAGGACTGAAGTCTGTCTCTTGCATCAAATATTCTCACATTTAAGTATGTGAGAAGCAGATGGAAAATGTAGACACCTGAACTTTATGAAGGCTGAGGCGGTCCAATTCAATTCTTTGTTACAATAACGGACACGAAAATATCAAACGAATGCCAAACGAAATCTTTTGTAGTCTGGAAAATGGAAATTGCATAAACGAACATATAAAAGAAATATAAACCGAAAAAGGAACTGTATTAAACTAGATTAGCGCAAAAGCAGAGCAGCCCCGAAACTGAAGGTCTCGCCTTCTCCTGTATCGCCAATCCAAACCCGTGATAAAAGGGGCAATTAGTTTGTTTGTTATGTATTGTGATAAGTAGTATATGTACGTTCACGACGACGGTTTCAATGGATCAGTTAAACCGAAATACCTAGTTCTTGTTACCAGACTTATTACTAAGAATGAGTTGTTAACGGCTCCAGCAACATCTAAGAACAATTAAAGTGAAAACCATGGTACTGGTTTTGGTAAGCTGTTTCTCAATGGATCTCCATACTTTATAAATATATCAAGGCAAGCCCATTTTTCTCCATGATTATCAGTTGGTCGTGGCTATAGGGAGAGGGATCCGTAATGATAATAATAATGTTTATTTGTAAACTTTAAGGCTATATCCACACACATGGTGCATGCTGAAAGTGGATAAAATGTCAGACATTAAAGCAATAAATTGCAATATGGTATGCAAATCTATGAACAATACAACGACGTAAGTAATAGTAATATTTACAGAAAATAATGAAAGTTGATTGTTTTGGCAGAAAATAATCTGTGGATGATAGTTTGAAAATATGTGAGTTTTGAGTCTTGACTTAAACACAGTTAGAAATGATGAGAATTTGATGTCTTAAGAGTTCCTACGGGGACCACTTGCTATACAACAAAAATGATAATATAAATGGAAAAGTATTGTATACAAACACAAATAAACATGAATGGCAATTTCATGACATTGCAACAACTTTGTACTAAATACTAAATTTCTTAGAATTTTAAGAAAATAAGTACCTGACAGACCTGGGTTTTAAAAAGGACTCCCATTTGGAAATAACAAACCATACATATTATTTAATTTTTCATTAGCATGTTTGAATGTTATAACTCAAACTGAAGACAATCTAAAGGGGACGAGGAACTTATGATCTATGATAACTGGCCTCCCCTGTTTTACAAGCTCAGATTGCTCCACTGAATTGTACGTGTTGATATTCACCCAAAATGCATATGGTTCACTATGTACTTTCTGCAAGACAAAGCCAGAGTTTATCCACCATTTATTTTAGGGTTTAGGGTTCTAGAGTAAGTAACCCGATTTTTGGAAAAAGATTGGCAGTATGGATATAATTTTAGTGCCAATATACTTGCAATATACTTAAATCTTGCCACATACTAATTATATTTGGCTATTTTCAAACCTTCAAAGTGACGAAATGTTTTACTTAGTCCTTTTATTAGCTAAATGTCAAAGAGTTGCAAAATTGAAATAAACCGCCGGATTTAAAACATATTGAAAATGATGATTTGATTTAAACATATTTTATTCACATAGAAAAGGATTAAGAACAAGTTCAACAACTTAGAATACCCTCTCCTATAAAAATGATTATACTATGGGAAAGCACAAAACTAGACACGATTTATGAAAATGTTCTGTTTTAGTTAACTGTTGTTTGTGTTTGTTTTTTGTTTTGTATTTTTTCCTCCTGTTTTGGAATATTTTAAATAACAAATACACTTCTAGTTTGCGTGCATTGGTGTTTGTGTGATTGTGAACGATGTATTTAATTTTTCATTTTAAAAATCTTTCATCGTCCTTTGCCTTTCTACAGTAATACTAATCAACCAATCCGATACACGATAAACAATTCGTGTTGCCATATCGTATGATTACCTCGAAAAATCATTTCATTTCGTGTCTTGCAATTAGGCAATAATGTCCTTATATAAAGCTTTATATTGCAACGTACATGTACATATTCTGAAGAAGCGATTAAATATGCATTTTAAATATACCATACGTATAGTGTAAATAATTCTTTATTTATTTGAAAAATATATTTATCTCAAGTATAGTGGAAAAGGTAACACAAACTAGGTATTTCGGTTTAATAATTCAGAATTTTAGCATTGAACACGTCGTTTGTAGTATATATATTATGTAGTACTTATTCAACATCTTTATTTGAACGTGTCCTTATAATAAACCGCTGTGATATGCTGGTAAGAAATATGGAAGACATCTTAAACAAATTTCTTAATTAGACATAAGACAAACTTTAAATGGGTTATCAGTTATGTAAAAATCAATGTAGATGATAAAATAAGTCCATATCTGATCTAAATCATCATCAAGCGATACTTGATACAAAATTAGAAATATAGTTTTCGAAAAATGGTAATTTCAATTAACTTGCAAACTTCCCATATCACTGACATCGTTTTACACAAATAACGCACGACGCTGCACATTCGGATAATTCACAAGAGGTTACAGAGATCCTGTCTTTCTCGGCTCACTGCTCTACGATTACTTAGCCCAGATTGATGACAAATGACAGGATTTATATCGCACACTGAATTATATAAATAACACAAAATCAATAAAAGTCCATTGTTATTAGGGGTTACACATTGTGTACAAGTAATGCGCGCATTTCATATAACCAGCAACAAGATGTTTGACTGTTAACTAAGATATGTTATTTTAGATGCTATGAGTATTTTGTGTCCATACGAACACAATTAATCTGATAAATTGGAGGCAAAAAAATAGTAATATAAGCAAATAATACGTGTGTGTTTCTAAATTCATTCCATTAACGTTTCGATTGCATATTCATTTAGGTAAATGTTATCGATAGATGATGGTCATGATGAGTTTACTTAAAGGGGCAGTAGCACGTTTTTTCGCTCAAATAAGTTGATGAAATGTATTTGAAAAATAATTTCACCAATAGTAAAAGATCCTTCTGTCTTCGGAAAATTAACTTTAAAATGAGTGTACATGTTTCGGTAAAGCCATGGGAATCGTTTTTGTAATACAAAATAATAAATTGTGTTCACAATAAAATGGCCGCCATGCAATTTTTGCTTTATACTCAACATAGTTTTTACCACTACAGATAAATGGTTTGTGTAATAAGATGTTTTGCCCTCTAGAGTTTATTTAAATGACGTAAACTATCATTATAAATAGGAAATAAATTTTGCAAAAAACGTGCTACTGCCCCTTTAAAGTAAAGTAAGGATTCTTGAAATGTCAACTTCAAGATGATAAAAGACACCGTTAAAGTGTAATGAATAGTTTTACTTTTGTAAAACAGAAAACATACCCAATACACATTAAGTATTATTTTACTCTAATATATAATCAATTCAGGAGCTTGAATATATATGCTTATATTTGGTAAGGGTTCTCCATTTGGATTTTTGGTTGATTTGAATATTGAATAAGACAGAGACTACTTATTACAAAGTGATTCTCTTTACAACCCACATGTACATGGACAGTAAAAGTTAATGATTGTATCGTCCTTTTACTAACTTGAAGACCTTCAACAGAAATGCAGAAAACAGGAAACAAGTAAAAAAGCACAATACTAATTAATCGAAATTGTTCGATAAATCCAAATACAAATTACAGTTGCGAATATTCTATTATCAATAGGGTCTCGATCTCTGTAGATTAACTTGTTTCTTGAAATAATATTATGGTAACGCTTTAGCCTGTTTAAAAAATAAATTGATATGTGGATTACAGTATTGCAGTATGAAGTATGATGAAGGGGTATGGCAAAACATAAATATTACGGAACGTCATTCGTAGAAGACGAGTGCCATTCTTTACATATATATATATATATTATATTATAACAATTCTATTATATCAATATATTTACCGTCGGTATATTGTCAGCAACTTATTGCATGAAAATGAACTCCTTATTAACTACACTTTTGAGAATTTGTGTAAACAAACTTTCGAACACACAGGGGGTAAGCCCTGTCCATGCTAAACCGGAAGTTGGCAGTCGTCAACAACCATTTTCTCGACAGACAGTTGTTTTTCAACTGGGGTGGGATATTTACACCAAAATACATTTCCGTGAGTACTTTAATTTATCAATTAAATTATTATTAATGATATTATATCTATATGGAAAACAGTAGCGAGAATCATTCACTTGCCACCTTTTCATGTAATATTAACCCCAACAAATTGGAGAAAAGGGTATCAAATACTGACCTGCATAGCAACTACCATGGACAGTTACTTTTGATAATTTTCAACTACCTGGACAGTGATGGAGCAACTACCATCAATGTGTACAGTTTTTAATTTTGCTAATATCTCGGCTTCGATCAACATTACACAAACTATGAGTTTGATCCATGTAGATTTGCTGTGTTCATGTAGAAAGTCGCCTTTTCGCGGATTATCTCCCTGACGATGATTGACTGGCTTCGAAATGTTAAAATTCTAAACTATGTATTACATGTCATGTTCCAAAGATGTAGCGATAGTAAACTATAGCTATTCAAGAATTGAAACAAGTTGACATTGTTAACATCATTCAATGGAAAATGATCAAAATTAACCAATTTCGGGACCCACCCAGTTGAAAAACTACTGTCTGTCGAAAAAATGGTTGTTAACGACTGCCAACTTCCGGTTTAGCATGGACAGGGCTTACACCCTGTGGAACAAAGAGAATCAAATTTAACTAACGTATACAACAGCGTATTAAGGATTGCTTCTATTGAATGAAGAGCACATAAAATCTCAGAGTTCAAGGCTCATTACAACAGGTATTTTAGGCTGTGGCCCATATTTGGGGTCACGGGTTCACCAAATCTACAACCCCGATTGGTCAAAGCGTCAACTTTCTAGAGCTTTTGGAAATGGAGAAAATATGAAAAAAGCTTTTTAGGTCATGTTGGTCACAGGGTCACCAAATCTACAACTAGAATCCTCTTCAGCCAAGGAATCTGTACGTAGAATGTCCGCTCTTCAGAGTCAATGGTTCAGGAGACGAAGTCGAAAAAGCAAAAAGTTTACGGACGGACGGATGGAAAAATATAAATCGTTGACAATGTACAACACCATAAACATGTACTAATTATGGAGATGAGTTAGCAATGTTATATTTCAACAAAGGTTCGCATTTCTTTCCATAGATGTTAAATGAATAAAATAACAGTTTTAATTTAATTTTATATAGAATATATAGAATTCAAATACAATAATAATACATATAATAATCGATAGGAAATAAACATTAACATTTCACATTAGTGTCACGTCCTTGCTATTTATGAAATGAGGTTAAAATACAAAATAAGGGAGGAAAGTAATATTTCCTTATTTTCCCGAAACACTACTTATTATAAAAGGGTTGTAATGAAGCGATTCTACCTTTCTACGATACCTATCACTACTGTAAACAACTCGGAAATATTCGCTACATTCTAGGATTCATCAACTAATTTGAATTCCTTGGTGACCATACACATTAATAAATTGTATATATCTGTGTAATTCTTTGGAATCCTAATTGTTTATCTGTGCGTTTATTCAATAGATAACTGAATAAGATTATTATTTATATTTTCCTTTGCCGCTTTCGCCTGGGGACGTCCTCATGTAAATTACTAAACGGGACATAATGTAAACAAACTTTGGCGTCGTCCTTTATCATTGTATATGTGTTGTATGCTGATGCATAGAAATTATAAGAATTCGATGACTGATTAATGTTTAATTGTTATTTAACTTCTAGGGTTCCATACCATCTCAACAAAGACTTAAGCAACATGTATTTTACTATTTCCTTTTTATGAAAGCCATAGTCTTCATTTACCCCCTTTTACATCGAATAAACTCTTACTATAAAGTTCTATTTTGAAAGACCTAACAATTCCTTCTTTTGCCGTCTCGAATACTGAAAGTGATCTTTCTTAGAACCTCAACATTATACCCTGTAAACAACCTGGTTTAAACCCAAATAACGTTCTGTGGTTAATATATGGAGATTTAATTCAAAACATATACACGTGTATTCAAAGATACAACATGTAATTTCAAAATTGTTAATGCCTACAATTTAAATGCCAATGTTCATGATTATCAATAAAATTTAGCTGGAAACAAGTTAAACTGTAAAAGAATGAAAAACTAATGGTTAAACTGTTTTCTTATAGATGTTCGTACAGCCCACAGGAATTTGAGGATACCCAAGATCTCAATGTAAACAATGTATATAAAAGTATCCACGCCCCCCTCTATACAATAGGCTAAAGGAGCGACACCCGCCATCTTGGCAACTCTTGGTTGCGTTTTCGCACCTCTCGACTCGACCACATTCGTGGCTTATATTTCAAAACATACACAACGACATTTAACGAAACTTACCGCCGATCCTTTATTAGGTTTCATACTAATTGGACATGGGCAACTTTTTGTTAACTTACTTACCTTTCGCCCCAAATTACGCTGCTAAGTCGATTCTACCTGCAAACAACATCGAATTACAACTCGCTCAGACGGAAGTGACGTCACTATACTGACTTGGATACACTCTCTCTCAGCTATATTTAGATACAAAGCATGGTCATGCAACTGTGTAAACATGTTACCGGGGCAAGCGACTATAACATTGCATCTCAACACCTACTTTTTAAGTTTAGCCTAAACCAATTTATCTAACTTTATTTTTACAGCAGACAGAAAGACACCTTTCCTTATGTAAGTTATGAATGAAATATGGATAACAAATTCTTTGTATAAATTAGAATATCCCTATTCAAATAATTTAAATTTCAAACTAAGGAACAAATTAATTTGCTAACAAAAGATGAATCAGTCTCTTATCGTTTATGTCCTTGAAATAATAAAGGTAATACTGACAATAACATATCATCTTCACATATAAAAATCCTTTCAAAAATTATATTTTCTATTTCTTGTCATTTAGATAATCATTATATGTATAACTTCATTTGTATTAGTTATTATCAGGAGTGTTGGCATATCAGTATATTTTTTGGTTTGTTGTCATTATGTCGGTGTTTTTTTAGAAGCGTAACGAGGTTTCATATTTCCAAGCAAAAATAACACTGCTAATGTTAAAGTCGCCATAACAACCCATGTGATGCATGTGATGCACGTGCTTCTCTTGCAAATTACCCTTGTCACACATTACTGAATGTGACGATTACTTTATAAACAACGTTTCTAAATGTCCTGAGAATATGCAAACTATTGCTTGTTTAATGTACTTATTATTGAGATAAGACCAACAAATTATGACAATTATTCCAATATCTGTAGCAAAAGTTATGGTCATTTGCCCCGGTGTAAAAACCAACATGTTTACACAGTTGCATGACCATGCTTTGTATCTAAATATAGCTGAGAGAGAGTGTATCCAAGTCAGTATAGTGACGTCACTTCCGTCTGAGCGAGTTGTAATTCGATGTTGTTTGCAGGTAGAATCGACTTAGCAGCGTAATTTGGGGCGAAAGGTAAGTAAGTTAACAAAAAGTTGCCCATGTCCAATTAGTATGAAAACTAATAAAGGATCGGCGGTAAGTTTCGTTAAATGTCGTTGTGTATGTTTTGAAATATAAGCCACGAATGTGGTCGAGTCGAGAGGTGCGAAAACGCAACCAAGAGTTGCCAAGATGGCGGGTGTCGCTCCTTTAGTCTATTGTATAGAGGGGGGCGTGGATACTTTTATATACATTGTTTACATTGAGATCTTGGGTATCCTCAAATTCCTGTGGTACAGCCCTTCCAGTTAAACAATGATTGCTTAACATAACTTGGCAATTTGGCAATTTCGCGTTTTCGCCTTGATAATCAATCTCGTTTCGGTCTCTTTTCGCTATGCTTCTCCAACATTTCACGATTTCATGATTTCGTTTTCATTCGCATTTACGCTTTTTCAATTTGTGTCCGTTTTGCGATTTTCCAATCTCGGGTCACTTCTTCGTAGCTTCGCATCGCCCTGGTTTCGCAATTTCGCTGTATAATGTTCAAGTGTGAGTAGAATGGAATTTACACTCAAACACATCGATCTCTGTTTCCAGATTCCAACAGGGAAATAATGCCGTTCCCCAATCTAACAATGGAGAACACAACAGACCACACAAGCGACCTACTAATGACAACCGGACACTTCATCCTTAACGAAACAATTAAAGGTACATCCATTGTGTTGTTGGGGTCAAATATGCCAAACGTTATAAATGGTCTTATTTTATCGAGAAGTACTGACTGTTATCGAAAACTACCATTTTTATGATACTCGGCTTAGTATAATGACGATATGAAGGTAAAAGTACCGATTTCTGATCGAAAACCGGACAATGCACCGCGTGTGGCGCGCGCCAATGAGTCAAACGTAATTTTGGAATCTTATTTAAACCAGACAAAACAACACATTTCGGTTGATAATGTTCAATAGGTCATATAACTACTGTGCATGTATATAGAACGTGTACTATTCCTTTCTGCACATGCATAATGACGTTACTCGATTTTAATTGGAAACTAGTAATTATGATATGTTTGGCGATTGGGGATGAATATGCAAGCTGAGTGAATGTGTTTGTATTGTAAACAACACATATGGTGTGTTGGAACGTATTACAGCCAAATAAAAATTTATGAAACACAATGGATGCACCTTTAACAAAGAGAACCTTGGTATGATAAATTCCTCTTCTTTCGTAGACGACATGTCGACCTCACCCGTTGAGCTGAACAGCACGACCCCAGTTTACTTGAACACAACTGGAGAACCAGCCCCTGCTGGAAGTAACGAACTCCTTGGTGGTTTCCTCATGTTCGTCCTCTCGATCTTTCTACCAGGGATGTTCGCCCACGTGGTCGCCTTGTACTGCCTACTCCAAGATGTTGGGAAGAAGATGATGCTTGCTAAACGTCTTCTTCTCTGCCTCTGTTTCGTTGATATGCTCGGTCTCTGCAGTATTCTCGCCTATCAGTACATCGTAGTGTTCGTCAAGTACCCACCACGCGCCCTCTGTGCAGTCAACAGCTTCTTCGTCTGCTTCCTGCCCCTTATGTCCGGAGGCTTGACCACGTACATGGCTGTAGAGAGGTGTGTCAAGTTCTGTGCACCCTTCTGGCACACGACGAACGCGACCACATGGAAGATGAAGCTCCCGATCGCTATTGCCACATCAATGTTTGCGACGGTGGCTCTGTTTCCAGTATCTGGTCTTGGTTATATTCTGTCCGAGGATGGATCCAAGTGTTTGACCTTCCCCACCACGGTGCCGCGCTTGTACAACAGTCCTGGGGGTATATTCACCATTGCCTATGCTATTGTTGGTCTGTCGACGGTCACCATTGACGTAACGGCTAATTGTATCACTATCGTTACCTTGGCGACCATTAGAACCAGAAGGATGGACATCGGTAACGTGACGGACGTCAAGGAGGCCGAGATGGCGATGGCGTGGATGCTCTTCTGGCTGTCTTCTGTGTTCCTGCTCACCTTATCTCCACTATATGTGAGTACACTTATCTCCTATCTAACTCCGTGTATACTTCCTGCTCACCTTATCTCCACTTTATGTGATTATACTTATCTCCACTATATGTGAGTACACTTACCTCCACTATATGTGAGAACACTTATCTCCACTATATGTGAGAACACTTATCTCCACTATATGTGAGTACACTTATCTCCACTATATGTGAGTACACTTATCTCCACTATATGTGAGTACACTTATCTCCACTATATGTGAGTACACTTATCTCAATTTCGTGTATACTTTCGGCTCAATCGGTGCAATTGTATCCGCCACCCTTTACTAAAGCCTGGTTCTCTGACACCCGAGATACCAAGGCACACGTGGTTTTGCGTAAATAATTTAACTACATGTAACTGATGTTCATATGATTTTACAATCAGTTCCCGTCTTGAAAAGTTGAAAGTGGTACATATCGTATGTTGAAAGTATAGCATTGAAACAATTAATGTTTGGTTGAAACTGTCTTCAAACAATTCTAGATCATGACTCTATTTTGAGTAAGTAAGGGAAATAACCACGAGGCCGCTAAACAGTTTATAATACCACAATCACTCTGTTTCCAGCTCTCGCTAGTGACACTGTACGCTGGTTTCCCAATGAACCGGATTTTTAAGATATTCACCCACTTTCTGGCTGGCCTCAACTTCACCCTCGATCCCTTCATCTACATCAGCACCATGAAGACATACCGTTACCGAGCCGTGTCTCTACTCACTTGCTTCCGGAAGAGTGACAGCGCATGCGCCACGGAAGGTCCCTTTGTTCTCACGAAGTCTAATAAAAGCTCCTCCAGTTCCACAAATCTCAGTTAATGGAAGTCGACACATTCGATGCAAACAATGTCTTCGTGTGGAGTGCGATATCCAGCTCTCAGCATTTATTTGATGTACAGGGTAATCTGACAGCCACTCATCGAAGTCCTTTCGCGACACATGCTCCCGATTATTGACAGCAGGAGCACGAGGACGCTTCTTTACCTGCATGTACTGCACGCCTCATGGTTTGTTACATTGTCAGTTCTAACGTAAACTAACGTCTGCCATGAGCTTCCCGATCACTAGATCCAAATCTGACAGAACACCAGGGAGTTGAACTCGATCAAGGTACACGTACTTGAAAATGGTGCGGCGTATAAAGCTACAATTTTATGGAACTCTCTTGATTTTGAAGAATATAATAAGACTTTGTGGCAGATGAAGATAACCTGCAATACTCGAACATAGCCTTATCGTATGTCACACATATGTTATATCCATATAAATATATAAATATCCACTCTTCCTATATATATGTAAACATCTGATAGGAAATAAAAACATTTTTGAATAATATGTTAACAAAATCTGCTATATTTGTGCCCAGAAAAAATGAACATCAATATTGGTTGATGTTATGTGAGTAATATCATTCTTTCAAGTAAACTTAGGAACCTTAGTAAGTGCCTTTTAACAAAAAATCACTTGCTGTCGCAGCATTAACTTCCAAAATCAGAATGTTCGGAAAAGGACAAATTTGAAAAAAAGCTGCTTACTGACGAAATCCGGTCTGTAATACTGATACTTATCATATAGAATTGTTTTTATTAAGGAATTGAACTAAAAAGATATCACATTAATTAAAAAAATAATGATTTTAACCTTTTTGTCACTTATAGTTAATATTGTTGGAAAAGGAGATGGGTTTCAAAAACCAGTTACTTCCATATTTTGCATGATAAAAGATGTTTTGATGCGTGAAAGTCAACATTTTTGTTTTCGTTCTCTGAAATATAATGTCTATGGCGTAGTTGCGCTACAGGAACAATTATTATTCTGGGTTAAAAACAGTACCTTTGCAACCTCATTCGTAATTTCGTAAAATGTAAATGTAAAATCTTTTGAAGAAATAAGTTATGTCATAAAAAAAATCCTATCTTCATGCTGTTAATGATTAATTCAATCGATTTATCCTAACATTTCCACAGCATCACATTTCAGGTATTCATGTGGGGGGTGAAACACTAAGTTTACTTACTGTGTATGCTTATCATGCTCATCACCACTGCCCAATTTATAATGTATCATTAGTGTAACCTTAGCGATCATGTTATTTGTAAATGAAGAAAGGTGATCTTTTTCTTAGATATTTCAATCTGTTAAAAGAGGTGAGGTGAGTTGGGGTCTAAGGCCGCTTTCAAGAGTATTTCACTTATATCACGGCTGCTAGTATTATGGCAGGGAGAAAGCCCGCAACGCCATGGGGTTATGGATTGCGGTACAACCTGCGGGCATCGGCTGAGATCTGTTATAAGAGACATTGTACATGTATGTTATTAGATTGACATGCCAAACGTTGTTGATGTTATTTGATCGAAAAGTAATGACGGTTGCTCGTAATTACATGTCAATGCTAACAGGTTTAGTATAATTTATTGTATGTGTTTCTTAAAGTCGTGATGATGATAAAAACAAAAGTACAATCTACCGCGGCTGGCACAGGCTAATTGGTAAAACGTAATTTTGGGGAAATTATTTTATCTATAATATACAGATTCGTGTTGGTTGTGATAACTAGTATACTTGTACAATTAACGTGTTAACGAATTTCATCTTCTTCATTCGTGTGAGGCCTTCAGTTATTGCCATATGATTGAATATGAAAGTCGAGTGAGATTATTTAAATTAAATGAGCACTTCAAAATATTATTTTTAGATGCAATTATATAATATAGGTTTCCAAAATAACGTTAAAGCACTACAACATATTCTTCTTATTTGCACTATATTAGATACGTTTCCAAAATTACGTTTGATTGAAAATATTATCGATTGAAAGCCGTAGCATTTTGTCCCTTTTTTCGATCAAACTTTTGACTTTCACCCTTATAGTTTCCCTAAAATGAACCGGTTAGTACTCAAATCATAATTATCATCAACCGTCACTTCACGATTGAATAACACCATTGACAAGGTTTGACATGTGTGTATCATAAACAAGGACCAAGCTGTTGCATCTGGTAGAACAGCGTGTAAATGATGCGCAGTTGTTATATCTTTCTATGTACATGTATATTAGTATTTTACTTAGTTAAATTCTATAGTTGTATGTTTGTATTTGTTGATGAAAAATCTCTTTTATGTAATTAAATGTCATTACCCTCATTTGAATCTACATTATCTGAAAAGTTTTACTACTTTCCAAAATAGTTCCCATTCGATGAAATGAAGATATATTTTTACACGATCAGGTCTATATTTAAACATACAAGATATACTATAACTAATGTTTGCTGATGACATCATCCTTTAAGCGAACAATGTAACAACTCCATGGGTTAACCGCATGTGATGTCCAGATGTTAAGAGTGTTGTTTCTCTGGAATGGATAACGATGGTCGTCCATGTGGATTATCCTTAACCATAACTTGATAACTCGAATTTGAGTTAATGGGGGTATCGTCCAAGCTCTCCAATTGTGGCTTTATTTGAGGCACATTTTCGTATTGTAAGAACCGTTTAAAGTATGTCTGTATCTTTTCAGTTGTATTAGAATATTATAACCCCATATTTCCGAACCGTATACTAATATTGGTGCTACTTTTCGATCAATTACAGTTCTTGTACTGGATTATGTTAGTTATCTTTTCTTGTAAAAAAAACTAAAGATAGAGAGCCAGGCTTCACTTGCTTGTTGAGCGAGTGTTTCACAGGCTTTTTCCACACGAATCTACATGAAAATATTATCCCGAGAATTTGCAATATGTAAACACCGAAAGTGGAATTTTACAAGAAGTTATTTTGCTTCAGAATTCGTCTATTATATTTGTTTTATTAAGATTCGGCTGTAGTCACAGAAATATAGAACAATAATTTGAGCCATAGACCTGTTAACAGAGCAGAAATTCATGTACATTTTCGAACAACGATTGAAGGATATTGCATTCTTAATCTGATACAGCGAAATCAACAGTTCCACTTTCTTGTTCAGACTTAATGAACATCCCCAAATACAAACTACTCGTGTCCACTCTATGATGCTGCAGAAACAGAAACTGAACTCCATATATTCTTCCTATGTGACAAATATCAGCAATACAGAGATAACTACTTCAAACAACTTCAAAATATCTAAGAAGACCCATACACTATTACGCTAATTTTGCAGTCTAAAACAAAGTTATTTACTGCACAACATTGTTCCTGCATTATGTTTTCAGAGTAAGATGAGATTGGTATGCCCACATGATCTATTATATGTTGTAACTGTAGTATAGGCCATTAGGCCGATATTACGAAATATATCTGTTTGTCTGTTATCTTAATGTATATATTTGTCGGGTAAATATGTCAAAAAGTTTACTTGTTATTGTGGTGGTAGAAACGTCACTGGAAAAGCACCAACTGGCGGTTTTATTTGATGCATCGCTTAGGCTCTGAAATCTTATCACTATTCTGTACGGTTACATAGTAACATTAAGTTCATATATATCACTGAGCAGTGTAAGCAATTAAATTGATGTGTAATTTGCTATTGCTTTTTGTATACGTAACATAAATTAAGAGTTCATGTAAATGTAAACAGGCGCAAAGTTGAACAGTGTGTATGTCATCTAAACATGTTCAATAAAGTCATCAATTCACAGAGAGACTATTACAACTTAGATTAACGAGATGTTGTCTTTATCATTACTTACGGTAGTAACCGTAATATGAATAACTTAAAGAATATGGGCTCTTGAACATTAACCATTATATTCGTTTTCCTTATGTAGAAACGTTTGAACTAAATAATACTTATTTGATATTTTTTTCATTTCTGGTATTTTTGCAAACGCCAACTAAATGCACGGTACCTGGAAGTGCATATTGCATCAACACCTAACATCACGATCAACAAAAAAGTTGTCAACATGAACAGGAAACATCGCTTATAATGAGCAAGATGAGAAATCGACTCAGCTGGAAAACGCTCGTAAAATCTCCTAATGAGCAACATGCACAAATCACATGTTTTTAATAAAGAACTAATGACAAGGTGTTGGATCCTGGAGAACAGCCTGCATCATTGCATCATCAAAGTATGTGTATAAAAGATGTGGAGAACAGTTGTAGTATCACTGTGTTTTCTGAAGATTCTGGAAGGTAAGTTGACTTATACGTTTCGTCTTCTTTTTTCTGTTATAACTTCCGTTGTGCATGTTGAGGAAATGTGTACAATGACTAAAAGTTTGGTTATTTTGAGATTAGTGATAAGAGTGTGACACTGGTGCTTTTATTGCTATAATACGACAATGAAGGCTAATATCACATCGAAACTTTATTCTACATGTTCATCCATGTTTCTATATGAGGAACTGTAACCCTCTTTTACTTATGTTATTTGCCTGTATAATGGGCCTAATGCCTCTTTATTGAATAAAACTACGTCTGTCTACCTCCTTCTATAAATTATCGCTGAAAACGAAAATACTTCGATAAAATACACAATCAGGTTTAGAAGATATTATAATACAGTCTTATTGGGTTCCATTACACAAACCGATGTCATTCTACAGTAAATATGAGCAAATGTTCACGAATCTGTTCACGGTTTATCTCCGAGCTAAGATCTGTAAGTGAAATGGCCCCGTGATTACAAGTTAAAGTAAATATATAAAAAAAAACAGAACAGTTTAATTTATTATGTGACATCCGAGACAACAACTTCATTCCTAGAGATCACCTGTACAACGTTCCTCTGCCATTGATTAAAGTTTCCTCACCATTGTTTGCTATATAAATGTATCACATTTTGTTAATTCCCTCATATTCCACCTAATGAAGGAGTGAGCATATATTCCGAAACGTCGTGTATTTTCACATTAAAGAAGTTGTTATCCAGAAAATATTCCTGTTCTTATGTATACCACTTCTAAATGCCCTTCAAAGACCCGATTCTAGAAGTTTGTACAGATATATTCTTCTCCAGGTTTTATAATATCATCGGGTTTCTATCGTGTTATATATTAAGCTATGTTACTCGTTTCAGACACCAACTGAACTACTAGTAACGATGAAGCTTGCACTGATTCTGATTATCCTGGCCACTGTAGCGACCGCTGCGATTAATCACCAAAGAAGCTGGAGATCTGGGCGTTTTGGAAGCGGCACCAGGCGCGGCCCGTATGCTCGTACGAAATAAAATAGATAACTTTCTTATCGTGACAGAAACATTTGCTTCCATGACGCTTCTTCATTTGTGAAAAAACCTAATCTAAATCTTATCTAAAATTAATGGTAAGAATACATCAAGAAAAGAAAATTTATTTGAACAAAAATTGTCCTGTCACTGATTACTAAAACACACTTTGCTAAATGTAATTGACATTTAAGGAAACATATTTTCATTTTCTTTAAACCTTAAAAAACACCCGAGTTTCATAATGTGAATAAAAATATAGAATTAGGCACAATGTTTGTATTTCCCATATCCAGGCCTGGCTACAGACTCCGAGAATGAAGAGCAAAATCTCGTCAACGTGGCGAAAGGTAAGATGATATAGTGTGTGTATATATGTTTATATTGTATATGTATATTTACAATGTGTTATAATCACAATCGTTGAACTAGATCCAAACTACCTACATGTGTGTTATTAGTGATCTGGAAATTGAAACTTATTTCTCAAATCTGTAACACATGTACTGACATGTGTTTTTACGTACTTGAAAGGCCTGATCTACAACAGTTAATTAAATACGTCGCATTTTCGCGAATATCTATTATCTATACTGATCAGCGATTTATTCTAATTTAGTCACAGGTATTTTTCAACTTTTATCTACCTTGTACGTGTTTTCCAGCTCTGAAGACGATCTCAGAAAACCTTCTTGTGTCCAAGAGAATGGCAGACCGACGTAGAGGTAATAAGCATTCCATATATCTCTTTGCCAATTCACATCTTTACTCAATTCCATTCAAAATGCTTTTCCCACATATAAAAATATGCATTGTTGCCGTAAGACATTCATTAGATCAGGTTAAGAAGTTCTTTGGTTTCACGGGTTCTTGTTATTATGACCTAAAAATAGAGATGATTTTATCGGGGTATATTTAATGGAAAAGAAATTTGTAAGGGCGTTACTGGTTTTAATACATGATTACATGTGTATTTAACAATCCAGTTGACTGAGGGTAATATTTTGATGATTTTATATTCCAAATATATTTAGAGTCAAGCACACGTGCATTCATTGAAAATACAAAGCTTGGCTATCGACATTGACAACGGGACATTGTCGACGGGTCTAAGGACAAATTATGTGTTACTTTGTGGATATTGTATCAATATGTATGAGTTATTTTTAAAATAACTAATAATACAACGGTTTTCCTTGTTTCAAGCAAAAGTAAATGGCGGATACTCTGATATATAGAATTCTCTATTTAACAAGTTATGATGCGCCAGTATGGTTATGACGGTTTCTAAGAGCAATTATGTCTCCCCCTGAAGGGTCGGGAGACATATTGTTTTTTGATGCGTTTCGTCGGCGTCGGCGTCGGCATCGGCGTCGGCATCGGCGTCGGCGTTCCCATTGTTTCCGGAGCATACCTCTAAAACTACTTGACCAATCTTTACCAAATTTGGTAAACAACTTCCTTATATCATGTAGATGTGCCTTTTGGGGGTTTCAGCTTTTTCTAAATTTTATTTTTCTCGTTTCAATGGTAACAATTTGGACTTTGTCTATATGATGGGTGGGGTTTGTTTCTGGAACAGATCTCCAAAACTATGTGGCCAATCTTCAACAAATTTGGTATACAGGTTCCCAATATCATGTACATATGCCTTTTGTGGGTTTGAACTTTTTAAAACTTTATTCTTCTGTTTCCATGACAACAATTTAGGCTTTGTCTTTTAGAAGAGTAATAACAGAAATTGAATTGGGGCAAGGGGGAGACATCTGTTTTTACGAGTAAAAACACCTTCTAGTTTCTTTATAAAATCGTATAAAAACCTGTAGATTTCAGAAGATAACCGCTGATATATTCCTAAATAGCATATATTAAGACACGTGTTATGTCGCCACAAAATCTCGTTGTAGACTTGTTGTCATGTCAAGTCAAGTAGGCTTATTCCTAATTTTAGACAATTGGCCAATATATGTACCTTTCAACATATATTCAACATATGATATTTCATCAACTGCAGATTCAGCGATGTTTGTCTACGTTGAAGGCTATGAAACACATATTTACATGAACTAAACATTAGTGCATCAGTTAATGTTCAGTCACATGCTTTATTGGTTTATATATCCCTTTGATTGCCGCCCATATTTCATCTGAAAAAAGCTCTTTTTCGTAGACATTTCCACAATTTACCACGATAAACAGAATATTCTTTCACATAGTACTGTTTATTTTTTTCAACATAACAAATTGGTTCATTTCAGGAGTGGATGATGAGTTTTAAGCTGATTGCACCACCCCAAGAACGTGCTGCAGCTAGAAATGTATATTTCTTGCTAACAATAAAAGCATATGCTAACAGCTTGTTTAATCATTTATATTTTCTGACTCGGTGTTATGACTGATTCGTTTTCAGAAAGGTTTTATCACAAAACGTCACGTTTAATTGTTTTTCTTACACACAATCAACCAATAGCGAATTTGATACTGAATTGTGTATTATTTTATGTCATTTGATCAAATAGGTAAGGTCATACGAGGCTATTTCTTATAGGATAATTATCAATATAATGTTATTAATTAAGTATTTCCGTATTGGCCGAGTTACAGGTCCGAGGTTCGTTATATTGGCCCGAGACGAACAATACAACGGACCTCGGACCTTGAGATAATAATTATAAACAAAATTGGTGAACAAATAACACAGGTCAAAGTTGTGAAGCGAAAGCTTCGGGCTTCCACCAAATGTGCAACTGCGCATGCTCAGACTCAAATTGGCCCAGTTTGTCTCGTATTGGCCCAGTTTTTCCCGTATTGGCCCAGTTGTCGAATCATATACGTGCCATAACATTGATAGTTAATTAATAATTGAAACTACCAGGCCAAGATTCATATTTCATAATCAATTCACAAGCAGCATATACACTAGAATGGATAAATTCAGTATCCTACAGAGTATTAATTAATTAGCAAGCTAACAGCACCCTTCTGTCAAGAAAGAAGGACAAGAAAACAATCGTCTACATAGTGTATGAAATTTCCCTTGAACAAATAGTTTGCGAGAAATGAACTAATTAAAATAGAAAGAGAAATGTTTATCATTTCATCAGCCGACAGACATGTGTCATATTTATAACAGCGTACATAATTATCAAGCAGTCTGTCCAATAACAGTGAGTGATTAGTAGCGCTCAATTGAGCGCTCGTATATAATGAAAGAGTGCTCAAGCCATAATTAATTTAATTAATAATAATGAGTAGTGTAAAAGGTAAGCATGTTTTTAAACATAGATAATTATTTACAATATATATTACTCAAAAGCACATTGATTTAAAAACATTACACTTTATATATTTTCCTAAATCATGTAAAATAACTATTTCAATATACATGTATATAACCTCTAAGGCGAAAATACATGATTCAAACTGTACGTTATAACTCATGATTCGACCTTAAAATTCGTTTCATCTCACTCAGTCAAGAAACCGTAATCGACCGTGTACACTTCATCTCACATTCACGAGTTGTAAACTTCCCATATCCTATCTTTCCTCGAGGCGTGTTCCCTTTGTTACATAGCGCTACATTGAGCAATCGCGTTCAAGAGCGGCAGAATTGAGCGATTACTTTGCTACCTCTCTTGAACGCTTTATCTTTAAACGCTTATTGAACATGGCCCTATTGTTCAGCCCGTCAAGTTTATCCGCCATATCGCAAGGCTGCGTGCACGTCCGTGCGCCATGAACTCGCTTGATATCTTGTATTTGTAAACACACCTATATATGCATGACATGTGTTCAATCAAACAAAACTATGGATGTCTAAAGACAACCCAAAGAGAATATCTGTATCTTTTCATCTAATCTCTCATTGATATTTACCGGGAACAGCTCGACTCGGTTCTAGACATTAAATATTGATATCTTGATACCTTAATAAGCTGCCTGTATTGAAAAAATTGCCCATAACTCAGATGTGGTAACTATTAGTTGCATACTGTTTATGTGGACGAGACAATCTTACCTTGTATCGTTTATAGGTTCGTTAATTATACAACAACGTATGGAACTCGCCAAATGAACATCTCTCCTCATTGTCTGATGTCATGATCTGTTGATTGCTGATTGCGCAATGATAATCTGTCATCACTCCAATGATGTCAAAGTGGACTCACCTAGTAGAGAAAAATAAAAGAGAGCTTGTTTTGTTTTGATGAGGATGTTTAATAAACATAATAAACGATTTATTTTATTGCAGAGAAAGTTTGATGTAAGTGCGAAGGTTATGGGGAATTCAGGTGTTTACTTTGCACAAATCCTATAACAAATGTTATAAATTTGTTTCATGGTCAGTTGAAACACTTCACAGAGGATTATAATTTCATGAATCAAATCGTTTTGTTGCAGTAATATATTGATGAACAGCCTATAAGATATTCATATTCGTCTGGTGTGATACTCGTGAAGGGATTTCGATTGTTACATAGAGTGTCGTGTCGTTTGCAAAGAGACGTATGTTACCTTCAATTCCATCAACGACGTCGTATATGTAACCTAAGGATAATACAGGTCCCACGACGCACTTGCTGTAACTGGTTGTAATTCTGATTTGTAACCTCGATTATCAACCTACTAGCAATATAACGTGATACTTGAAACGACCTTTCTAAACCGTATAACCCGGTACGAGGGACTTACAACATTGTAAGTCCCTCCAATAGGGTTTACACAGACAGTTGTAAACCCTGTAAGAAGGAATTATAATGATTGTAAACCCTGATATATTTGTTAAGATGACGGCTTGAAAGAAAAGATCTGAAGAAACTAACTTAGACTAATTTTGAAAATTTTCTTAAATTTACGAGAGAATATGTACAGCAAATGTTTTGCAGAAAGTGCGTCTCGAACCCGTATCCACCATCACCTGGAGTAACTGAGCTAACGCCTTAGTCTACTGCGCCAAGGGGGCAGACGAGATTTCACGGTACAAAAGCAACTCATATAGCGCGGCTGTTAACAGGCTGATATCAGCCAGGGATCCTAAATATAACGCCAGGGATCCTCAATATAACGCGACGACAATTTAAAAAGCCTGTTTTACACTTAAAAACGGTTGATAATTTGGAGAAACCATTCTACCTCGGGTATGGTAAGGTTGTAGACCCTGATAGTCAGGAAAAACCTCGGATGCTTCGCATCCTCGGGTTTTTCCTTCATATCAGGGTCCACAACCTTACCATATTCTCGGTATCATGGTTTCTCCTTATATTAAGTACACTGTGCATTCTATTTTGCAAATAACTTTCAAACCATTTCAATAAATAGTTTAATCTATAGTAAATGGTAAAGTCGTTTACTTGTTAAAGACATACATAAACACATTCCCGTGTCAGTTTTGAATTGAAAATCATAAGAAGTTTTAAGAAGTATATTTCAGTGTTGTAGGCCTTCGGCCCATGTACAATAAATGTAACAACGTAAGTTGTTGTTTTTGAATACTTGACACACTATGGTCGGGCGAGCTCATTACAAGAGTAGGGGTACAATGTCATAGCTTAAAGGATAGATGCAATGCCATATGGTCAAAATCGGATTCATTAAATTGGGATGTCAATTTGATAATTGCTGGATTTTAAATTTCTGAAATCGGCAATAAATTACTTATAAAAACCAACAAAATATTTTTTATCACTAGAGAAAAGAAACTTCATTAATAAGTCTATCTCAAAACTACAAACACAAGATAACAAAATCGTAACTGAGACAAAAGAAATAATCAATGAAGCAAAATACTATTATAATAACATTTACACAAAACATTCATGTACATCAGTTAACTTGGATGAACTCTTCCAAGACTGTGAAGTCCCAAAACTCAATAATTTAGACAAAAACATGTTGGAAGGCGAATTACAATATGACGAAGTTTTAGAATCCCTAAAAAATATGAAAAATGAAAAAAGTCCTGGTCCATCAGGTTTCACAGTTGAATTTTTCAAATTCTTTTGGTTGGACATCCATCCCTACTTGATTCGATCTTTAAATCTGTCCCACAAAACAGGGGAATTGTCTATCTGTCAAAAACAAGGTCTTATAACATGCATCCCAAAACAAAAAAAACCAAACAGTTCTTAAGTAATTGGAGGCCTATATCTCTACTAAATGTATCATACAAGATAGCATCAGCTACAATTGCAAATCGGATAAAGAGAGTACTTCCAAAAATAATAAATGAAGACCAACGAGGCTTCATGTCAAATAGATATATTGGAGAATGTACAAGGCAAATTTATGACATCATGGACTATGCAGAGTGTATGGAAATACCTGGTCTACTTTTATTGATTGACTTCGAAAAAGCTTTTGATTCAGTTGATTGGACCTTTATACAAAATGTTCTCGACTATTTCAACTTTGGCCCAGATATTAAAAACTGGATATACACGTTTTACAAAAACATAAAATCAAGTGTTCTTGTGAATGGTTTTTCATCAGATTTTTTTGAAATAACCCGTGGATGTAGACAAGGCGACCCACTATCGCCATATTTATTTATTATTTGTGCCGAAATTTTAAGCATCATGATACGTAATAATAAAAAAATAAGAGGAATTAAAATAGGGGACAGTGAATACCTCATTACTCAGTTTGCGGACGATAACTCTTTAACTTTAGATGGGTCTGAAGCATGCCTCCAAGCGACACTTCAAACACTGACACAATACGCCTCATTCTCAGGTCTTAAAATCAATACAAGTAAAACACAAGTTATTTGGTTTGGTTCATTAAAACATTCTAAGACGATATTGTGCAAAGATTACAAACTCGACTGGTCAAAAACAGAATTTACAATTCTTGGCATAACTTTCACACACAACTTGGCAGAAATGGTAGAGAGAAATTATAAAGACAAGCTAAAACAGATTAAGATCATTATGAATCAATGGCTTGGAAGAGATATATCGCCACTTGGAAGGATAACAATTTTAAAAAGTCTTATCCTACCTAAACTAAATAACATTTTCTCTATACTCCCAAATCCTAGTGAAGGCATCTTAAAGGATCTTGAAAAACTCTGTTATAATTTCATTTGGAAAGGTAAACCAGATAAAATAAAACGGAAAATAATAACTAGTGATTATAAAGACGGTGGCCTTAGAGCTCCTGATATAAGAAATACAATCTTTTCACAAAAAATAAGTTGGGTTAAAAGACTTTTCAATTCTGATAGCAACTCAAAATTAAAGAAACTTTTTTATATTAACGTATCTCCAGCATACAGGGAATTTTATCAATATAGTGCAACTACCCTGATCGAAAAGGTGTGTACACCAAGAACAAACGATTTTTTGGAAAGACGTCTTAAAAGCATGGGGATGCTTTATTACGCAAAAGGGGTTATTTGCAAAAACCCAATCTGAATTACTCTCTCAGCCAATATGGAATAACGACAACGTAAGAATAAATAACAAGACAATACATTATAAGCACATGTCAAACTCAGGCATTCGTTTCATAAACGACGTAATCAATATAAACGGAAAATTTCTAAATTACATAGAATTAAGTCAAATGTACCAATGCAAAACGAACTTTCTCGAATACGCTGGTATCATCAATGCAAAGTGTATTTAGTCAAACTTAACATTAAAGTAGAGAGAAAACTAGAAATGCCGTTATTCCCATACTTTATTGAAAACATTGCTAGTAAGAAAAAAGGATGTCGGACATTTTACGATATATTACAATATTCAGTAAAAACACCGAGTTGGTACAAAAACAGAAAAAAATGGGAAAGAGATCTCAAATGCCAAATAAACGAAAGTGAATGGAACACAATAAATAAAATGCCTTTTGTGTGTAATCTCTCTTCGAAAACAAAATGGTTTCAATATTCCATAATACATAAAATTCTCCCGACAAATGATCTTTTGTATAAGATGAAGTATAAAGACGAAAATATATGCAACTTCTGTGAGGAAGAGATAGAAACAATAAGTCATCTCTTTTTCGAATGTCCAATTGTGAAAGATATTTGGAGTAAAGTAAAAGAATGGATAGAGACACGTACGCAAGCAAACATAAATCTATCAAAAAGAAACATCTGTCTTGAATATCCTGAATATAGGAACAGAATACTTAACACGATAATCACAACCATTAAGTACACCATTTTCAAAACAAAACAAAACGGCTTGAAACCAAATTTAACCTACGTTAAAAATGACATTAAGAAAACATACAATATCGACAAATATAACGCTTATTGTACCTGCAACTACTCCAAATTTATGAAAGTTTGGTCAAGTTGTCATTTACTATTTGACTAATTAAAAACATCATTCTATCTTTACCTTTGTTCCTTCTTTAACTGAGAACCCTTACAAAACAGAGGGTTTGATTGCTTAAAATTCATGTGTGTTATTGTAATATGTTGAACTCAGAATGTCACTTGTAAATTGTTATGTGTATGTACCACAAAAAGTATTAAATAAAAAAAAATAAAAAAAAAAAAATTACTTATATATGGCTTTTTTTTAAAAACCCGCCTAATTTTGCCCCGGCGCCCAGAATGAAAGTCTCCGGGGGGCGTGGCCCCTGAAGGGATGACTTCTGTGAACTCATTGGTGTCTCATTATCGGCGATAGTCATAATTCACTAACAAATCCTCAATCAAACAACTTAAATTTTCCATATATCGAATGTTTAGATATCAAGCAAGGTAAATCATCAGATGACAATTACATAATTATTGCTTAAACGTGTGTTTTTGGCGATTTAACACACCTCATGAATTCATCTAGCGGCAGTGATAATCATCATTAATTAATTAATGAGGCTCCACGGAGTGGGTCGGTCCGCTGGTCGCTTACTTACCGTGTATGCTTACATCATGCTCACCAACACTGCCCATTTATATTATCTTTATAAATGTGTAATGTAATCGTTAGTGTAACCTTATCGAGTATTTGTGAGGTGAGCTGAGTTGGGGATTAGAGCTGCTTTCAAGAGTATCTCACTTATATCATGTTTGCTATTATTATGTCAGGGAGAAGGCCCGCAACGCCATGTGGCTATGTATTGCTGTCAGACCTGCAAGCATTTGCTGGAACTAGCGAACCATGGTTGGTACTACACTGAAATTCATTGTAGCATTGCACCCAAACATTACTGCGTGTAGAACAGTTCTCTACTGCAATGCCCCTGGCGCGATTCGAACCCATGACCCTTTGATCCGAAGCTGAGCACGCTAACCACTGCACTATCCCGCCCCCTATATTTGCAATATATTAGATAAATTTTTAAATTTACTTTTGATTCCAAATTGTATTGATTGAAAGCCGTGGTACATAGTCCTTTTTTTTCGATCAAAATTTGGACTTTTACCGGTTGGTATTAAAGTCATGATTATTATCAACCGTCACTTCTCGATTGAATAACACCATTGATAAGGTTTGACAGCTGTTGCATGTGGCAGCCCAGCGTGTAACTGCGCAGTTCATATATCTATATTTTTAGTATTTGATATTCTATGGTTAAAAAAATTTTGGTGAAAACTCGCACTTCTGTAATTAAATGTCAACACCCTCATTTGAATCTACATTATTTTAAAAGTTTGACTTATTTCCAAAATATTTCCTATTCGATGAAATGAAGTTATATTTTTACAAAATAAGGTATATTTTCAAATATACAATATATATTTTTGCTGATGATATCATTCTTTGAACGAACAGTGAAATAGTTCTACAGCGTCAACTTAATGTTCTGGAATCTTTCTGTGACTATAGTTGAATCTTTTCTTTTATGACTTTATTTCTTACACTCTTTACATTATACAATCTCGGTTCAGAAATCATTTTAAAGCACACAATAAACATATTCATTGAATCTAACAATTAAATCAATGATAATTATGGCTTTTACAGGTGCCATATGTCATAGGCAAAGTAATAAACTTAAGATATTTAAGTAAATAGGTAGTGACATATTGACCAATATTTCGTGAATTGAAGTAGTTGCAGGTTGAGAAAGAGATATATTTGTCAATATGATATGTATTAGTAATGTCTCTTTTAATATGTTGTACATTTGGTTCTCTTTTGGAGAGCTTACATTTAAAAATATCAAATTTTGTTGTATTTTCAAATTGAAAACATTATTTCGCTTTTCCATAATAGCCAAATATATCTTTTTCTTTGGTGAGTTCTAGTTTAAATCCTGTTTTGTTCTTGATTCAATTTTCTCATTCTTTCCATATGAGACTGAATTTTATACATTCATGAAACATACAGCTGAATGTTAATAAAAACTAAATATAATAGTGTTTCGCAAAGGGGGGATTATGAGGCATTTTGAAAAATGGACTTTTTGTAAAACTCAACTTAGGTGGTTACATTTTACAAATATCAAGGCATCTGAAATACTTTCCGAAGAAGCAAGTAAATCCCGCCTCTCTATTTTTAGGTATAAAGAACTAACATATTCCAGTACAAGAACCAATTTATTCGAAAGGTAGCACCAACAGTATTATACAGTTCGGAAATGTGGGGTTATGAATATAAATAGATTGAAAGGGTACCAAGCTTGTTCTTAAAATGGTTCCTGGAAAAATACGATAGTGTGCTTCAAATACAGCCACACTTGGAGAGTTTTGACGATAACCAATCTACGTATTAACTCGGATTCGTGGTATCGAGTCTTGGTTTAATAATGATAGGCTTCGTGGGCGTTTATCGTTAGCAATTCCAGATTCATTTCAAGAGGTACTGAATGCAACATTTGATGACATGTTCATCACTTGTGAGGACATTTTTATTCAGAGACGGATTTTAAATCGATGTCTGGTTAAACCATGATGTTGGAAACAAGCACCAATTCATGTACATTTCTTCACAACGATTGAAGGATATTGCATTCCAAATCTGGTACAGCGAAATTAACAGTTCCACGTTTTTGTTCAGACGTAATGAGGATTCCCCAAATACAAACTATCTGTTTCCACTCTGTGGTCCTACAGAATCAGAAACTGAAAGCATGTATTCTTCCGATGTGACAAATATCAGCTGTACAGCGATCGATACATACTTCAGACAACTCAAAATGTCTATTAAGGCCCATTTACTTTGACAACAATTGAGCAATCCAAAACCCCCAAGTTATATTCTGCACAGCACTATTCCTGCATTATGTTTTCAGAGTAAGATCACAATGCTATTTATGACCACTGTTGCATGATCTGGTATATTTTGTAAATAAGTATTGTATAATAGACCATGAGGCCGATATAACAGAATATACTTCTGTCTGTCTGTTATTCAAATGCATATATTTGTCATATAAATATGTCAAAAAGTTTACTTGTTTTGAATTGGTCGAGTCAAGCACGTTTTGGAAAGGTACCAACTGGCGATTTTATTTGATGCATTGCTTAGGATTTGAAATCGTAACATCATTCTGTACGGCAACCTTCCTCTGTAACATAAATTACATACTTGTGATATTGCAAACGCCCGATAAATCAATGGTTCCACGAATTGATTATTGTTTCAACACTGCACACCTCGATCAAAAGAACAGAGGTGCGAGCATGAACAGGAAACATCGCCGATAAGACGCAACATGCACAAATCACATGTTTTTAATAAAGAACTCATGACAAGGTGCTGGATCCTGGAGAACAGCTTGCATCATCACACCATCATAGTACGTGTATAAAAAATCTGGAGATCAGTTGCAGTATCACTGTGTTTTCTGAAGATTCTTAAAGGTAAGTTGACTTATACGTTTCTCGTTTTATTTTTTCTGTTATAACTGCTCTTATGCATGTTGATGAAATTTGTACATCGACTAAACATTTGGTTATTTTGAGATTAGTGATAAGAGTGTGGCACTGGTGCTTTTATTGCTATAAGACGACAATGAAGGCTAATATCATATAGAAACATTATTATACATGTTCATCGATGTTTCAATATGAGGAACTGTAACCCTATTGCGTGCAGTCTTTTACTTATGTTATTTGCCTGTATAATGGGCCTAATGCTTCTTTATTGAATCAAACTATGTCTGTCTCTTTCTATAAATTATCGCTGAAAACGAAAATACTTCGATAAAATATAAAATCAGGTTTAGAAGATATTATATTATATTCTTATTGGGTACAATTCAAAACCGATGTTATCCTACAGTAAATATGATCAGAAATGGTTCACGGTTGATCTTCAAGCTAAGATCTGTAAGCGAAATGGCCCCGTGATTACAAGTTAAAGTAAATATTAAAAAAAAACAGAACAGTTTAATTTATTATGTGACATCCGAGACAACACCTTCATTCCTAGAGATCACCTGTACAACGTTCCTCTGCCTTTGATCAAAGTTTCCTCACCATTGTTTTGTTTGCTATATTAATGTATCACATTTTGTTAATTCCCTTACATTTCACCTTATGAAGGAGTGAGCATATATTCCGAAACGTCGTGTATTTTCACATTAAAGAAGTTGTTATCCAGAAAATCCTCCTGTTCCTATGTATACCACTTCTAAATGCCCTTCAAAGACCTGATTCTAGAAGTTTTTACAGATATATTCTTGCACCATGTTTTATAATATCATCGGGTTTCTATCGTGTTATATAATGAGCTATGTTACTCGTTTCACACAACAACTGAACTACTAGAAACGATGAGTCTTGCACTGATTCTGATGATCCTGACTACTGTAGCGGCCGAAATGGTTACCAATAACCAAAGAAGCTGGAGCTCTGGGCGTTGGGGAAGCGGCACCAGGCGCAGCCCTCGTACGAAATAAACTAGATAACTTTCTTAAAGTGCCAGAAACATTTGATTTCATGACGCTTCTTCATTTGTGAAAAGATATATGTGTTGGTTTTAACATACATGTAGTATATTTAAAATTAATGGCGAGAATCCAACTGAGAAAATAACATTTTTTTGAACGAAAAGTGTCCTGTCACTTTTAACTAAAACACACTTTGCTAAACGTAATTGACATTTAAAGAAACATATTTTCATTTTCTTTAAACCTTAAAAAAAACCCGAGTTTCATAATGTGATTAAAAACATAGAATTAGACTCAATGCTTGTATTTCCCCATATCCAGAACTGGCTACAGACTCCGAGAATACAGAGCAAAATCTCGTCAACGTGGCGCAAGGTAAGATGATGCATTGTGTGTATATATGTACATATTGTTTGTATATTAGAAGCGTGTAATAATCTCCATCGTTTAACAGGATCGAAACTACCTACATGTGTGTTATTATTGATCTGGAAATTGAAACTTATTTCTCAAATCTGTAACAGTTGAACTGACATTTGTTTTTAATTTCTTGAAAGGCCTGAACTACAACAGTTAATTAAATACTTCGCATTTTCGCGAATGTCTATTATCTATACTGATCAGCGATTCATTCTAATTTAGTCACGGGTATTTTTCAACTTCGTATCTGTTGTAATAAATGAATACATTGTACGTGTTATCCAGCTCTGAAGACGATCTCAGAAAACATGCTTGTGTCCAAGAGGATGGCAGACCGACGTAGAGGTAATAACAATTCCATATATCTCTTTGTCAATTCACATCTTCACTCAATTCCATTCACAATGCTTTTCCTACATATAAAAATATGCATTGTTGCCTCAAGACATTCATTAGATGAGGTGAAGAGGTTCTTTGGTTTCACGGTTTCTTGTTATTATGACCTAAAAATAGAGATGGTTCTATCGGGGTATCTTTAATGGATAGGAAATTCGAGAGGGCGTTACTGGTATTAATACATGATTTTTTGACAATCCAGTTGACTGAGGGTAATATTTTGATGATTTTATATTCCAAATATATTTAGAGTCAAGCCCACGTGCATTCATTGAAAATACAAAGCAATAACAAGTGAAGCCATTCACGCAAGAGTGGAAAGCTTGGCTATCGACATTGACAACAGGACATTGTCGACGGGTCTAAGGACAAATTAGTTGTTACTTTGTGGATATTGTATCAATATGTATGAGTTTAATTTAAAATAACTAAAAATACGACGGTTTTCCTTGTTTCAAGCAAAACTAAATGGTGGATACTCTGATATATAGAACTCTCCTTTTAACAAGTTATGATGCGCCAGTATGGTTATGACCGTTTCCGGAGCAGATCTCTTTACCAAATTTGGTATACAGCTTCCCAATATCATGTAGATGTGCCTTTTGAGCGTTTCAGCTTTTTTTAAATTTAATTTTTCTCGTTTCCGTGCTAACAATTTGGACTTTGTCTATTTGAAGGGTAGGGTTTGTTTCCGGAGCAGATCTCTACTTGACCAATCTTCACCAAATTTGTTACACAGCTTCCCCATATCATGCAGATGTGCCTTTGGGGGGTTTCAGAATTTTTTATTTTTTTTATTATTTGTTTTGGTTTCCATGGTTACAATTTGGACTTTGTCTATTTGAAGAGTAGTGCTTATTTCCTGAGCAGATCTCCAAAACTACTTGACCAATCTTCACCAAAGTTGGTATACAGTCTCCCCATACTATGTAGATGTGCCTTTTGGGGGTTTCAAATTTTTTTTTTTTTTTTTTTTTTTTGGTTTCAATGGTAACAATTTGGACTTTGTCTATATGATGGGTGGGGTTTGTTTCCCGAACAGATCTCCAAAACTATGTGGCCAATCTTCAAAAAAAGGGGAAGGGGGAGACATCTGTTTTTACGAGTAGATACGAGAAGATAACCGCTGATATATTCCTAACTAGCATATATTAAGACACGTGTCATGTCTCCACAAAATCTCGTTGTAGACCAGGGTTCCGTTCCATAACAGCGAGCGCTTATTATCGCTCATTGATTGCTCAATGTAGCGCTCAAGTAGCGCTCAAGTAGCGCTCATTCTCTCCTTAAGGACACGGTGCAAAACCTCAAAGTTCGCTCGCTTTGCTACGTAGCGCTACATTGAGCAATCGCGTTCAAGAGAGGTGTAAAAGTAATCGCTAATTGAGCGATTACTTTGAAACCTCTCTTGAACACGGCCCTGTTGTTATGTCAAGTCAAGTAGGCTTATTCCTAATTTTAGACAATTGGCCCATATATGTACCTTTCAACATATATTCAACATATGATATTTTCATCAACTTCAAATTCAGCGATGTTTGTTTACGTTGAAGGCTATGAAACACATATTTACTTACTAAACATTAGAGCATCAGTTAATGTTCAGTCACATGATTTATTGATTTATATATTCCTTTGAGGGCTGCCGACATTTTACCTGAAAAACCTCTATTTCGTAGACATTGCCACAATTTACCACGATAAACGGAATCAATGGGGTTTTTATTTTTTCAAAAACACTAATTTTAGAATATAGTATTGTTTCAATTTTTCAACATAATTCGGTTCATTTCAGGAGTCGATGATGACTTTTAACGTGACTGGCATCACCCAAACAACGTGCTGCGGACAAGAAATACAAATTTCTTGCTGACAATAAAAGCCTAATGCTAACAGCTTGTTTCAATCATTTATATTTTCTGACTCGGTGTTATGACTGATTCAGTTTTCATATTCAGGCTTCTTGACAAAACGTCATGTTTAATTGTTTTTCTCACACCAATCAACCAATAGCGAACTTGATAGTGAAGTCCATAATTATTTTATGTCATTTGATCGAATAGGAAAAGTCATACGATGCTATTTCGTACAGGATAATTAGAAACTGGAACTACCTGCCCAAGATTCATATTTCATAAACAAGATATTATTTTGATGTTATCACAGACAGCATATGCAGTATATACCAAAACGGATGAATATAGTCTCCTTTCTGTCAAGTTTGAGTCAGATTCAACCAGTTGAAGTGAACCTCTATGTAGTGTGTCTGTCCAGTCGTCTTCACCTCGACAGAAACTAGGATATAGTTTAGTGATATACAAGAGAATACCAAACAAGTTCCCTATGGATACCGTATTTAATATAACGAGTTAATTTGGGAAAGCGAGTTGAAAACGTTTGACAAGTCACGAACTGTTATAAATACGGTATCCATAGGGAATGAGTTTGGTATTTTATATATTAAACGCAAATAAAGAACTTGATTTGAGTACATTTGTAGTGGCACAATGTGAGAAATGTACACAGTAATAGAACTTTCTGTAATTGATAACTTAATATTAAGGAGGTTTAGTTGGTTTAATCTGAAACATTAGATTGGTATCTAAGATTTGTAATAATTTGACGATTCATTGTAGTATTAAATCGTGCTGATGGTTTCAGGTTCTAGAATGTTGAAATTGTTTTACCGATTGTTAAACATCTGGTTGATGCTATGATTGTGTATTAAACACCATCGCATTGATACATGCAAGCATTACATTTGATTTATTCTGACATATTTTTGGGAAATATTTGATTCTGGAGGTTGTCAGACTTGACGTAGCGTCATTATATTAGAAATATTTAGATAGTGAACACATGTAAAACTGGTATATTTGAGATCACCTCTCCTTGCACACTGTTGACCTTTTAAGTTTAAGAAAAGTCTGATCCAAAATATAGCAATGTTAATCATTAAACTGTGCTGACAAAAAGAAAAGAAAGTATTTATCAAAACACGAACATGGCCTAAACCTAAAAGTAAGTAATTTTCAATCCGAGCCGAAACGGAAAACAATTTGAAATTTTGGAATGAGCGTCAACGCACCCCATTGATTATCATGAACTTTGGCCTAATACTTCCGAAAGGATCATTTTAATACCGAGCCGAATAGGTATGCACTTTGGATTGAGTGTCAACGCACTTGGGTCAATATGTATTATCGTCAACTTTGGCCTACAACTTTAGAAAGATAAACAAAATTGATAACGAACCGAAAAGGAATACAATTTCGAGACATGGAATGAGTGTAACGCACTTCGGTCATCAACATTGGCCTAAAACTTAAGAAAAGTAAGATCATTTTGCAGCTGACAAGAAAATAAAATGTTGAAAATTGGAATGAAATAAAACAGGAAACCATAATTACTGGACATGACATTTACAAAGGGGAACACCGTATGTAACTCTGCTATATTTTGGATCACATTTGCAAAAGTGCACATCTTTTACAAGAATTTAGATTATTGCGAAAAGTGTGATCAAAAACATAACAAGACGTGCTTGAAGAATTTGAAAAGAAAGATGATCTTTAGACAATCATGACTTTAGAGAATATTGAAATTGGGAATACAGCCCAAGTGGGTCATCTTAAATAATGGCCTAAAAAGTAAGAACATTTTGAATGTTAAAATATCCTTGGGTCGAGAAGTGCATTGTTAATGTGAAGTATCGTTATTTTTAAGACGAGCCGAATTGACAATTTGGAACTTTGTCTTGGTTGACCATCATTAAATTAGAAATATATATGCAATTTAAATAGCGTAAGAATGATTTTGTTATATTTTGGAATCATGTCATCTGCACTAGTACAATCTGTTAATTCTTTCCGGGACGCGTTCGTCAAATTTCGTCCCAAATGTACAATACTATTGCAGAGTGTGTGATCCAAAATATTACAATTTTATAACATCAACTTATGCTGAATATTTATGATAATTTTAAAGTTATGTAATATGGAGACAACAACATTCTTATAAGTAAGTTAGTAACAGAAAACTCATTTGAACTGCATATGCTCAAGCTTGTCAACAAATGTTTATGAAAATGAACACTCAAACCACAATAGCATACACATTTCTAGATGATAAATAACCGTGCACTGAAACAAAGCAATCCGCCTCTTATCAACATAAGTTAACAACGACCACAGGTTACGCCAATGGACAATTTGTTTTATGTTACAATCACTGATGCTTGTGAGTGATTATTATTGACAGAAATACATTACATTACATTAATTCACATTACATTACTGTACTGTACATTAACGCTATTCATTTCTAGAGAAGAGTGGTGTACAATAGTGTATTGGAGTGTTGGTGCTGTCAATCTTCAAACGACAAAAAGTTATTTGTTTACTTATCAACTATAAACAGAGAACCCATTCATTGTTAGATCTCTAGATCGGCTATATAACTGTACAACGGGAGTATTTCCACGTGGCGTCCTTACAATCACAACTACATGTGAAATAACTATGTATTGTAATCTATCATACAAACAGACAAATCGTGCGTTGCAAATTTCCAAAATCAACTTCATAATAATAATAATGGATAGTTTTTATATAGCGCACAAATCTCCACGTTATGGGCGCTTTTTAACATTATTACCCTGGTCTAACCTAAGATGCCGCAAAGCGCTTAAAGGTCACCTCCTCCACATCTTACACCAGGTACCCACTTTCTGCTGGGTGAACAGAGGCACACTTTGAATAAAGTCACTTTCCCAGGGTGACACCATAAGTCTTTCCACTCATGTCTCAGTGTGGGACAGGGAATCACCCTTCAAACTCTCAGTTAATTCAGCAATGAAGCGGGTAACCCATGCGGCAAGCCGCGCCCATTGTTGCTGAACTTCACTGATAGCGGTCGACTGAGCTATGCACAGGACCACTTGCCACCACATCAAAGTAAGTTTCAATGAAAATCAAGACGGATCCCAGGCTGTTCTGGCACATAGAGTAAAACCAATTTGATTTCAGTTGAAGAGGGTTGAAGACAAATTAATCCGCTCATTATTAAAGTTAATGGCCATACTTGTCGTGATCGCTAATTCCCTCTTAACGATATTGTGCAAAAATATATCCTAGTTATATACACCCCGCCTCTAGGTTAACTTCCATATGTGGCCAACAAATGATTAACGCCTTAAAGCTTTATCATGTACGTGCTTATATTGAGGTCATGTGTAAGAAACACATCTCAGGTGTGGTTGGTAATAGTGCTTTCAAGTATTATACTTTTAGTCTTTTACCGACGAGTTTACATCCAAAACATGACTTAGCATCAACTGCAACAGCGTTTTATAGTTTTTAGAATGAACTTCTGAAACGTTAGTTTTATAGCAGCCGGTACCTTGTATAATTAAACTCATTTTAAACAAAAAATAATAGCCTCCTATATTTTAAATATGGATTTTTCTAAGATTTGAGATTATATGTTAATTTAGCCAAAAGTTGCAAATTACAAATGTAAGTGTGTTATTTTCTTTATCTTTAACGACATATTGTTGGAAAACATTATATTATAAATATCGTGCCTTTGTCCTGTCCTGTTTATTTCCTCAATTATTTATTCCTCGGTATAATTTCTTCTGTTGGAATGTCATGTCATATTTTCAAAATCTGTCATCAAAGAAACAAACTGGTAAACAAATAAAGTTGGTCAAGGACATAGACTCAACTGAAGCGTTCGTCGTGGCATCTTTTTAGAAATAAACAAAACAGCTTGTTCTCTACTCTTCAGTCTAAAAGGAGCCAACTTTAAACTCATTCATCAGCTTGAAGAAGTCGTCATTATATATGACACAGTGTAGATTTTATATGATATAGTAAAGATTATATATGATATGAAGTGTAGATAATATATGATATAGTGTACGTAGATGATATATAATATTGTGTACGTAGATGATATATGATATAGTGTACGTAGATAATATATGATATATTATCGTAGATGATATATAATATTGTGTACGTAGATGACATATGATATAGTGTACGTAGATGATATATTATATAGTGTACGTAGATGATATATGATATAGTGTACGTATACGAAATATGATATAGTGTACGTAGATGATATAGTGTATGTATATTATGTATGATATATTGTACATAGATAATATATGATATAGTGTACGTAGATGATATATAATATTGTGTACGTAGATGATATATAATATTGTGTACGTAGATGACATATGATATAGTGTACGTAGATGATATTATATAATATTGTGTACGTAGATAACATATGATATAGTGTACGTACATGATATATTATATAGTGTACGTAGATAACATATGATATAGTGTACGTAGATAACATATGATATGGTGTACGTACATGATATATTATATAGTGTACGTAGATGATATATGATATAGTGTACGTATACGATATATGATATAGTGTACGTAGATGATATAGTGTATGTATATTATGTATGATATATTGTACGTAGATAACATATGATATAGTGTACGGAGATTATATATGATATAGTGTACGTAGATTATATATGATATACTGTACGTAGATTATATATGATATATTGTACGTAGATGATATATGATATAGTGTACGTAGATGATATAGTGTACATAGATGATATATGATATAGTATACGGAGATTATATACGATATAGTGTACGGAGATTATATATGATATAGTGTACGGAGATTATATATGACATAGTTACGGAGATTATATATGATATAGTATACAAGATTATATATGATATAGTGTACGTAGATTATATATCATGTAGTGTACGGAGATTATATATGATATAGTGTACGGAGATTATATATGATATAGTGTACGGAGATTATATACGATATAGCGTGCTTAGATTATATACGATATAGCGTACGGAGATTGTTTATGATATAGTGTAGATAATATATATACGTAGATCATAAATAATATACTGTACGGAGATGATATATGAAATATTGTACGGAGATTATATATGATATAGTGTACGGAGATTATATATGATATAGTGTACGGAGATTATATATGATATAGTGTACGGAGATTATATATGATATAGTGTACGGAGATTATATATGATATAGTGTACGGAGATTATATATGATATAGTATACGGAGATTACATATGATATAGCGTACGGAGATTATATATGATATAGTGTACGGAGATTATATATGATATAGTGTACGGAGATTATATATGATATAGTGTACGGAGATTATATATGATATAGTGTACGGAGATTATATATGATGTACGGAGATTATATATGATATAGTGTAGATTAGATCATCAACCATCAGATCTGCATATGCAGGGGAACAGACAACCCACAATAATTGAAATTGAAACTACAATCATTATACTATATAGCCAGTCTGCAGTAAAGGAAAGCAATATTTAACAACCAACGCCTCCATGAAAATCCCGTGTGCAGTCGGCAATCACAACCACGTATATAACTAATTAACGTCATCCTACAGAGAAAAGCAGTCTGTTAAGTCTGTGTAATGTACCCACGAGTTTACACCTGGTCGCACTCTGTCTCCACCTAGCAAGACGTGCAGTGTAAATGTCCACACGTGTTACATCTAGCAGTAATATGCTGCCAGTGATGCGTTCTGCGTTGGAGATGTGTACAGGTATAAACTTGGTTTGTTTAAACGTATTTTATTCCAATGATAAGTAAACAAGTCACACGGCTTATGAATACATCTTCCAAAAGATATGTACACAACGTGTACACAGGCATGACATATGTACGGTATTAAGCATTGTTTATTTTATAAGATAACATTTTATTGTAGAAATAACTGTAGAAACTCTAAGGATGTACACCAATACGTTGATCATCGATTAAGATGATATATGTACACTAATATGACTAATGTTTTTGTATGAATCCAATCTTTACATTTTAAAGGGGCAGTAGCACGTTTTTCGCAAATTTTATTTTTCCAAATTTCCAATTTTTAATGATAGTTTATGTCATTTATATTTACTTTAGAGGGTAAAACATCTTATTACACAAACCAATTATCCGTAGTGTAATAACGATGTTGGGTATAAAGCAAAAATTGCATGGCAGCCATTTTATTGTGAACACATTTTATTATTTCGAATGACGAAAACAATTCCCATTACTTTACCGCACCATGTACACTCATTTTTTAAATTGATTTTCAGAAGAGAGAAGGGTTTTTTACTATAAGTAAAATTATTTTAAAAATATATTTCATCAACTTTTTTCAGCGAAAAAACGTGCTACTGCCCCTTTAAGAGAACATGTACACCACATTATCCACAAGATGTGGGATAGTATATGTGTACTTGTCCAGTCAAATAACTTCCAAAAATCACTAGCAACTTGATTCATAAAGTGGGTTTATAATCAATAGTGATTATTACTAACAATTTGATGAGTAAACATGGAACAATGCTTTTTCAAGGATACTTTAGGGGGAAAAGTTGGTAATATTTGAAATTGCGTGAATTTAGATATTGAATAATGAAATATGTATATGGAGTAATTAGAGTTATGTAGGGGAAAATGGAAAGTGTATATGGAATATTGATAAGTATAATATATAATAGTAAATTATACATAGTAAATGTTATATGGTACATTGAGACATATGGTATAGTATGGATTATATATTACATACATGTAGTGTGTATTATATATACTATGCTGTAGGTGCATCTCGAAAGTGGGTTCCCCCTTCTTGTGTATCATGTATACTCACGGGCAAAAGAAACGTCACCACATTTTGAAAACAGTATCAAATGAAATATTGATGTCGGAGAAAATAGATTTTGTATGTATTTGGTAGCCACATGTTTTCTTAAGAAATATTCACAATTTCATACATCAGAGTATGCAATTTTTATTTTTACATCTGTTCAAATTGACATGGGGTGCTAAAATCGTTTTTTAAAGATGTTTTTGGCCCACAATATTTAGTATTTAACTTTAAAACATTGAAAAAGTAGAAATTTAATTAATTTAAGATATCCTCGACATAAATAACCTTCTTTGATTTAAATTTGTTGACGCGTCTTTACTGTAGGACGTCTCAAAACAAGCCAAAACTGGCTTTTTGAAGCTTCTATCTCGTCTAGTTAAGGAGATTCCAAAACGACCATTTCTTAAAACTTGTGTTTCTCAGAGTTATGAATAGATAATGTTTTGAAAATTCATATTAAGTATTGTTGGGTTCTGAAGACATGGTGTAACGCTGTTTCAGTCGCATGTATCGCCCGATGATTGAAATATCTTGTATTTTGTATGGGGACGTTTCTTTTGCCCGTGAGTTTATATTGGATTTCCTTGAGACGTCAAATGCAGTGAATTGAAAAATGACCACGCTTCGTCCATGTGTCCAAGGTGATCGCCAGGTCAATGCTGCAAGTTTTCTATATTTATCTCAGTTGGTTACTGATTTGGAGAGTTTTTAGAGAAGACTAAAAACATAAATTTTCAAAATATTGATGGGTCTGTACAAGCCCTTCAACGAGCTGCCAAAACTGTTACGGTTAATAGTAAGGTATTAAATTAGATGTTATGGCACATTCAATCGTCATTCTTGAAGTGAAAAGTGAAGTTTCGTTTCGGTTTCGTAATGCTACTATGTCCTAACAAATTAGGTGATATATGCACACATAGGGAGACGAAACTCTCGGGATGCAGAATTGCAGCTGTACAATGTGCAAACACCAATGCATACAATGTTTTTAGAATTATGTTATAAGTCACAAAATAGAAATACAATGTTGAAACGTGTGTGTATGTGAAAGAATATTGTTTACACCACAGCCGCTCAGACATATATTTACTAAAAGTTAAATACGTTAATGAATTGTGACAATTCACCTTAATTGATGTAATCTAGTGCAACTGTTTTTAATTGTGGGCAGTGTTTTATTCATAGAATGCAACTTAAAGAATGTCCCTAGCTGTGTTCACTGTAGATGAGGAAGTGCATTGAAGGTACGTCACACGTAATCTCTACCACTAAATACTCTTCACGATAAAAACCCTAAGTCAGTTTAGCGTACCACTGATACAGACCGCGTAATCCTTCACTACGTCTTCATCTGGAGGTCAGGGGTCACACTGGAGTAATGGAAGAACAGGCAAGCTCTTGTACTTCCGTATTCAGTTCTCGCTCACGACAAGACGGACATGCAGAGAGTTGTCTCCCTCAAGTTAATCCAGCAGATTAGTAGGTCAGGGTTGAGGAACTGACAAACCTGCTTCAACCTTCCACTTCTGATGCAGGCGAAGCATCATTGTAATAGGCGTATCAGCGCTGTAATCCGTGGTCACGTTAATGTGCATTGGAAACAGTCGACAGATGAACTTAGCTCTGTAATCGAGGTTCTGCAGACAGCATCACTGTAGCCAAATCTACTCAAAAATCAATTGTGACAAATGTGAGAGTGACCTTGATTCCAGACACCGTCAACGTCTTACTCAAACCAACTCAGAACATGCCTCTACACTCCAAGTCGTCAACCATGGCAACCATCATGCTCGCGACGTGTATACTGTTCTTCATTCCCACGACGTCCAGCCAAGGGTTCGACATGTCGGGTATCCGCAACAAGCTGGATACGGGTGTTGGGTGGGACGTGTGCCCGTACTGCGATCTGTGCGCCAACCTGCAGCAGTGCTGGGACGGGTGTGAGGAGTACATGTGCCAGTTCTGTCCCTACCTCCACCACTGCTTCTCCACGTGTAAGACGGACTGTATGGGACCAGACCCGGCCGACACCTGGTACACATGGGGACGATTCCTTTTCTGATTCTGTGAGTGATCTTCAACTTGAGCTACAATAAAGCTTTAATTTTTTTACTATAATCGCGTTTAAAAGACTGAGAGTATAAAGCGAAACATTGCTGTTGGAGAAGGTAGCTTTTGAATGTATTTGATAAACACACGTTCATAAAGAAAAAACTCACAATTTCATACATCTGAAAATTATGCTTCATCTTCATTTCTGTTCATATACACATGGACTTAAATTAGTTGAGGCATCGTGACTGCAGGACGTCATAAAACAAAACCAAAAAGACATTTTGGCTCCCCTATCTCCTCTGTCTTTCTCACAAATATTAGCAGATAATCTTTTGAAAATTCAAATTTAGTTTAGTTGATGTCCAAAGACAGTATTGCAGTAGAAAGTATAGCTCTTGGGTGGATATAATGTGTAATATGTAGTAGGGGGTTTCTTTAGCACGTGAGTATAATCGACTCGATACCCTGAACTAGACGGGTAGTTTGACCTGTCTCTATAAGCATAATTGAGACCAGTTACAATGTGGAGAACAATGTACTTCCAATGTACTTATATTTTATTCACATAAGATAACCATCAACTTTGAACACGTTATTATGTTATTTGGAATGTCGATCTTTGGTGTGAATCTAGCTATTGGATTCTGAAGTTATCGCAAGTCCAGTGTGATAAATGAGGATCAAACTTCATTAAAGAAATAATAATGAAGTTATATTCTCTGTAAGAAAGGTTTGCCATAACTCCAATTATTTAATACTGCACTTCTGCACATTGCAATCCCTACTGATTTACGATGATTTTTTGTGGAAGGAGGTCCTGGAATATGAATCATGTTTTATTCCCCTGTAACAGGAGTGACTAGACTTGTGTAACCTTAGTACCACACCCTGGAGTCTGCGCTTCCTTCTAACAAATTCCGGTTAACGTGTTACCTGTTACAGTAGGGTGCCTCGTGGAATCACCACTCCCGTTGAGAGTATTTTGCCGTTATTCCTATCCCCTACACGTCGTCTCCAAGAATAGTTTGAATTATTCATACAAGATACAGTTATATATATATATATATATATATATATATATATATATATATATATATATATATATATATATATATATATATATATATATATAAGTAAATTTAAATAATACACTGAAGACGTATATCAACTTTCATAATCAATACTTTATATTCCGATATGCATATTTCTGCGTCTTGTTCCGAAGCTTCATCAGGGAAGCATATATATATACAACAAGCAACTTTGGAAAATAAAGCTGAATGAGTCTAGTTTTCCTAATACAATGCGATTCGAAAAAAGGCTCTTGTCAACCTCTTATAACAGGCTATTATGTCAACGCTCACCGAAGTTTGAAGTCTTGTATAATGTTGAAATAGAACGAACACATAAGCCATTGTCTTTAGATGGCATTGAATTATGCACATCTATATCCCCAGTGCATATACTTGACACTAAAATGCATCTTCCTCTACTTGGGTGACAGTTAAGGTTGCCGTATTGTATTCACATTAAAATAACCACTCTATTAAAAAAGAGGACTTGTAACTAGTTCTCTTGTAACATTAGATCTAGACCGACACGATACATTGACAAGTTAAACAGGTATAACGATAAATGGTCTATTTTTATTATATCAAATATTATTTTTTCAATTATGATAAGAGAATAAGAAACTTATACAAATATTTTTAATTATTTATATTGTTGACCTCTGAATAAAATATGTATGATATGTCTATGTATTTGAATAAGAAGCAAAATTATTATGGGGAAAAAATAAGAAACTTGGTTTGTTTATAACCTCATATTGTTAAGGATCTTGGTACGCCCCACTTTCCCTATGTCTCCCCTTTATCGGTTTTAATAGCATACGTTATAAAAATCCCATGCTTCATTTTTAACTATCATACGCAGTTTTATTTAATTATAAAGTTTTTCTCAATTGTTTCAGAATCATAGGATGAAGAATCACGATGAACGAGAGTTAAGAATTAGCAAACACAGTTCATGTACATTCCACAAGCGTTATTCACCTTTGTACTTTTATAATTGTTTTTACAAATAAAGATTAATTATAATCTCGTATAATGTGTTTGTTTCAATGTTCTTACCACAGGTGAAGTAATCTCTCGACTGAATCGCCGTTATACCTAAAGCTACAATGTACTTTCAGCTTCGCATATTGCTATCCGGAAGCTGGTTGCTTCGCGTTGAGACATGTTTCTTCTCCAATGTTATTTCCTTGTCAATGACCGCTCAAAATTACGATGTAAACACAAACAAAAGTATCCCGAATACTGCTGCACTCATTTCTGAAGAATTCAAAATCGACAAATCAGGAAGGGGATACAATATTACTATTTTAATAATTATAATATATATTATTATTAAATAGCATGTGGATAGGTGTCATAACATTAAAAACATGGACAAAAACACTGAAAAAATAAGATGTCAAAATAGTACAATGAATTATTATTTTAATATTTTGTCATCATGTTTTATCAATGTTTTTGTCAATAGTTTAAATGTTATGACTCCTTTCCACCTGTTGAAGTTGTAAGTAGTTTATATGTAACGTCGTGGCTTTCCCCAATAAATAAGTTATCAAGAAACTTTGCTTTTCTAATGCAATCCACTTCTACATGGCTTTCAAAGACTTGATGTTAATATATTATCTAGTATAGATACAAGCACTGTTCAACGAATGTCAGATCTAATGTATATATATTTTCAAGAAAGTCTACCGTAGCAAAATAATGGATTCAGGCGTCCGTTCCATAACAGCGAGCGGAGCGGGATAGCGCATTGGTTAGCGCGAGCGGCTTAAGATCAAGAGGTCCGGGGTTCGAATCCCGCAATGGGCATGGCAACTTTGTCTGCAGTAGAGAACTGTTCTACACGCAGTAAGGTTAGGGTGCAATGCTACACTGAATTTCAGCGTAGTATCACCCATGGTTCCCTAGTTCCAGCCGATGCTCGCAGGTTTCACCGCAATGCATAGCAACATGGCGTTGCGGGCTTTCTCCCTGCCATAATACTAGCAGCCGCGTTATAAGTGAAATACTCTTGAAAGCGGCGTTAAACCCAACTCACCTCACCTCATAACAGCGAGCGCTTATAATCACTCATTGATCGCTCAATGTAACGCTTAAGTAGCACTCATTCGAGTTTGCTCGCCTTGTTACGTAGCGCTACATTGAGCAATCGCGTTCAAGAGAGGTTTAATAATTGAGCGATTACTTTGAAACCTCTCTTGAACATGGCCCATATACACAATAAAACCAGTAAGGTCTGGTAATTTACTCATAAATGTATCATATACAATCTACAAATTTGATTGTAAACGGTACTACTGATATACAGTTTACGAGTTTATGAAATTATTTTAATCGATGGATTCGTGATTAGCCATTAATCAATCCCAATACCACCGGATTCACTGCTGTACTTCATCGTCTCCGCTTGTGTCAATACGTCATTGCCTCACTTGTTTGGGCCAAGTATGACAAAAGCGTTCTTTACCCATTGTAAGCATTAATGACATAGCAGATGAATTAGATTGTTTGAAGATGACTCATCTCATGGTTTCTCTTCACCTGATAATAGACTTACTGAAATGAACTTAAATGTCAATTTCAAAAAGCTAAATAAACTCAAGTCCAAAAGAAACGTCACCCCTCAGTTGTTTTTATCATATGTATACTTTTCATTGTTAAATTTCTCGAGTTTTCGACGTCGTATTAAAAAACTGAATAGTTTGGGAAAATAGTCCAGAATATTAAATCATTCAAAGAATTCTTCTACGTGTTTAAAAAACAAAAAAGTAAAAATTAAAATTTGAAATTTAAAATTCCCAAAAATTACTTTTGATAAAACACAACTGTTCATCGACATATAACACATACTCTGTATAAATTTGCCTCGTCCTGCACATATTTACAACATTTTAAACACGGTAGGGTTCATGTTGGTGTAAATTTCATATCTTACCCCTGTCTAGTTTAGAAAATGATATTGTAATCAAAAAATAAAACAGTCACCAATTAAGTCATAAAAACTACTACCAAAAGGTGTTATTGCATCGTGCCATAATCGAAAGCATCCCATATCTTTGAAATGTTGAATTAATCGAAACCAACTGAGGTGTGACGTTTCTTTTGGACTTTAGTTTATATATGGGGTAACATGTCGTATATTAAGTATATATACAAGTTTGATTGGCAAATTGTTATAGTTGCAGTTTTGTCATTCTCTTCCCACAGAGGTTTTTTTCCCTTTCAGACTGTTAATCGTAGTTAGGGTAGGGAATCTGAAGGGAGTAACCTCTGTGGAAAGATAATACAATTGAGTGGGAACTGTGAGGATCATAAGAGATTTAATTCAAGGTATATTCTCAATCAGACTCGTTTGAAATATCTAGAGAAGATTTCAAAATCAATTTCTTTTGTTTGTTTTGGATTATTTTTACTTTGTAGGCTTGAGCAGGAGCAATCATTTCCAGCATTCATCTGTTTATTAATTTAACCAACAGATTTACGAAAACATATCAAATACGTACTGTAGTTTTGTATTACATGTATATTGATAGTTTCACATATGTTAACATATACAGGGAAATAATTACAATGGTGTGGAGTTACTGTACATTTGATAGAAATAGAATAAATGATTAAATAAGGGTTATATTAGCTAAAAGTTATTATATAAAATAGTCTCTCTGTTGGTGTCGAATCTAAAACTTAGCATTCATTTGGCTCAGCGGAATAAGGGTATACCACTGCAAAACAATATCTAATTATTTTGATTGAGGACGAGGATTCTATATAGATTTTGTGAAATTACAAGTAAAGTTTATGTGATAACATTTAGACTATTTGGGACGTGATATTACAAGAGTAGATACAATATACCAACATTTCAGTCAGGTAACTGCTAAATTTTGTATCATACTTTAAGAAAACTGTGTACTGAATCTACTTCAGCCAGAAAAACACACAACCGCTTTATGCGTTTAGCACCCCACTGTACCACATGCTGAAAGTATAACGTCAAAAGTTCTCTCTAAAGTAAAATGTTTCCTATTTGTACCCAGTCTGTGGTTTTCTTGATAAAGTTATCTCAATATTGATCTGATATCAAGAAGAAAAATAAATTACTCAAAGCAATGTGTAGAAATTCACACATTAATTAACTTTCAGAAATACCACAATGTATGTAAACTATATTGATAAATTAAACATAAAGAACATTTATAAGAACAACGTATGTGTAACATATATAAGTGACACAAGGGAAAAAATAATATTAAAACAAAATTACCAGAAGATACCCGAAATAGCATCAATGAAACACAGCCAACTCATTAAATTTCATATTCCATACACAAGGGAGATAATTCTTCTTTGGCTGCAAGGTAATTTAAGTTTGACCTTTAAATAGGTTGTTGAGGAAAATGAAAATTTTATGATCAGAATAGTTTGCACAATTAAATTAAATTTGTTATTCCTATGGGCTTGCCTTGCGTTGTTAATGATCATGGATACAAAAAGCTTCAAGGCTTTGCACATCTTAACCTGACAAGTCAGGGCATCAGGGCATCAGGGCATCCTACGACATCGCTGTACTGGTGAGCAGTATGGTAGACATTTTAAACCTCGATTTGAATAGCTCAAGAAAAGATAGACAAACTTTAATAGGTAATCATTTTTATGGTGTTAGAATCAATGCAGATAATAAAATAATTCTATACCTAATCTGAATGATCGTCAGGTGATACATGATTCAAAGCTAGAAATATAGTTTTCGAAAAACGGTTATTTCAGTAAACGTGCAAACTCGCTTTATCACTGACATAGTGTTACAGAATAACACATTATAAAATATGATAACTTTGCATGCTATAGCCATACATTGTGCAATAGAATTGGGTGCTTATAATCAAGAACATATACAATTAACATAGAACAATTCTCGTATCAGAAAGTGTTTGGTAGATATCTCTTTGGGCAGCCAATTTAAACTAGAAACTTAATTGCAATTAGAAGTTGAACATTGTATCATTTTATCTTTGATGTCATCCACTTGACCGAAATACCGCCGGTGTCCATATATGAACAGATTGTAATAACATTTTGCACTTATGACAGGTAAACTTACGAGAGCACGATAAACAGGTGCCCGTACCACAGTCTACTAATTCAGGCACGTAATCTCTGGATTAATATTTACACGTGAAATTTTAACCTGCTTGTTTCACTCGAGTTGCTTTGTCGAATCGCGATGTTTAGATCTTGTGTATGCGTCTCAGAGATATGACCTTTGCCAGTGTAAAAATACCTTAGATGGGACAATGTGAGATATTGTTCAAAAGATCACCGTGCTTCACAAAAACTGAAACAAGAGGTCAACATTTTACATTTATCTTACGGTGTTTTGATAATACTCAAAACTAAAGTTGACAACATTCCATAAAGAAAGGCTTATGAGCATCAACATGAATTACAGCAATAGTGTAGGTGTAAACTGTTTTCTAGATTCATACCACGGCATTTAAAGCACAGCACACCCCGACACAGGAGCATACCTGAGAAGAGCTGCTGGGAGCACGAATACTAGAGAACAGGAACCGCCACAATCCAGGATAGATTAGATCAGCATCAACTACCATGAAGATCCTTCTCCTAACAGTGTGTCTACTGGCAGCGATTCCTGATGTGGATTCCATCGCATTCGGAAGTATGTTTGGCAATCTCGGAGCCAATATGTGTGAGTTCTGTGACTACTGTCAGTTCGTGAGTCTGTGTGGTCCACCCTGTACCCGATCTTTCTGCTACCTGTGCAAGTTCAAGCACCACTGTACCACCACGTGTAGACTTTGTAAGAAGTCCTCCCGTGACGCATCGACAACATCAACTCCCTCGACCTCATCCAGCGACCCCAGCCCCACCTCCCCACCCATTGACCCAGCCGTGTCTCCCTTCGACATCTCCCGGTTCGACACCAGTCAGCTGAGCAGTTCTCTCATGGGCGTCATAAACAAACTACTCCACTGAAAACATGGGTAAGTGATGCTATCAGATATAAAGGTCCTACTGGTTGTCACCCATAGGTTTGTCATAAACACTGTTCAATAAACCACAAATTGCGTAATAATGGCACTGTTTTATTGACTATTACGTATGCCTGTTCTTCCCAGAGGCTGCTCCCTTCATATCCTAACCTTTGTTCTAATTGGGCTGGATTTTACGACCCAGGAAAATGCCCTAGCAGGGAAAAGGGGAACCTCATACTGTATCCCTGCTTTTTAAGTTTAACCAATAAAAATCTTTCAGCGGCTCGGTCGACCGAGTGACTTCAAAGATCTTAGTATTTGACTCTTAAGGGTCTTGCTAATTAGCATATATCCTTCGAATATGTCTGATGTAAATAACACAAATGAACTATTGTCGGTATTTGTCTCTGATTTGGTTTTCATTATTTATCAGCATGGTTATGATCAGTTATTTTCCGGAAATCAAATAGCATATTTCGAGAAAAACACACTAAACGATTGAACGTTTATCTTGCGTTTTTTTAAGCATTATGACGTGTCATTGACGACTGTCACTTTTACAACGGCGTCGCTGATTGCACAACTAGATTCAAATGCAACCAATCAGAGTTTCCCTTTTCTTCCGGATTATCCAGCCCAATTTGAACAGAGGTTAGAGTCATAAATCTGAAGGTAGTAGCACATGTGGGAAGAGAATGATACCTATGTGGATAAGATATTTTACCTCGAATTTTTACCTGAATTTTGCATATTTACATGATGCTACAAAAACCATTCTGCTCAAATATCAGGAGGTCACAGATAAGGTAATGGTTGAAAGGCTGCGGCTTATTGTTGATATTAAGTTATTATTCATATAAATGTCGTGTGGCGCCACTGTGCGTCTGCTTAAGGGAGGCAATACTCCACGGCATACTGTCAGCCAGTCCGGTAACATATGGGCTCCGTTCCATAACAGTGAGCGCTTATAATCGCTCATTGAGCGGTCAATGTAGCGGATTCATATCTTGGCTTTTTGGCGGAACATGGCAATGCAGTAGAAAATCGTTGATTGCTCTTGCACGATTGGGTCGGACATTGTCACTTTTCAACGAAAATTGTTGCCATATATCTGGCGAGCATCAACTCGTGCTCCCAAACTTGGCAATAGGTTCTATGATTTTAATTTCCTTGGATCGATGCATTTATGTTTTTTTTCCCATTGAAACGAACGTCGCCTCAATAACTGAACCACCTACTAGTCCAGTGGCTAACTGCAGATTTTTACCTTAATCTATACACACCTGATTAAAGCAAGAAACTTTGCACACTTCAAGTATCCACCAATACGAATCATATCGTGTGCCCGATTTTAACTTTCTTAATTAGCCTGAATTAATTGATTAAAGTTGCTCATATTCCTTTAGCACTAGGCATGCTAGTTGACACACACACTGTAGCTGACCGACTCTGGAAGGCGGAGAGAGATAAGACTGAGAGATACTGGTAAGGCGGTGGGATGGCCTGTACATTCCAGAGCTCAGATTTAGGTCGCACTTGTTATAAACAAACCCGCGTGTGGCTGCTTGTGTTCACATTATCATGTACAATGCCACAGTAATATTTAGTCACAGAAACCATAAAGGACACAGCTATCCTATATATAAAGAATTATATATTTGAGGTTGATTAATTCAGTGAAAAGTTGCCATTCCATACATTTTCAAAAATTAAAAATCTGGATTGTTGTCGAATTTCAAATTGATTTTAGTGGTGTCTGTAGAGTTTGTATGCAGTTCATTTATATGCAAACCGAGCATGGTATCCATTTCTACCAAATTAGTCATGCAGTCAGTTTCAAGAATTATATTTGAAGTAAAGACAACGTTATTTGATGAATCTGTCACCAAAACAATATAGTTTGACTTAACAAATAATTTGGACTCACTGTTTTGAAATTGCTTATCCATCCATTTCAGTTAACATGACCAATAAGTAGTGTCCAAACATGTTTTCCAGAGACTTTAACGGACACGTTATGCATAATTATCAACGATAGGGTATCCCAAATTCTTTAAGATAGATCATACATATTTTGTTTTTGTTTACATGGGATAATACACTTTTTTATGCAGTGGGTATTCCTTTAAAATGGTTCATCACTAGGTGCACCTAGTTATTAAGATACCAATGAAAACCAACTTTACAACTTCATCATTTTGTGGCATTTATTTGTGAGTGTCCTGTTGTAAAATGTCCAATAGAAAATCTATTTATTGTATACACGTGATACAATTCTTACATATGGACTTAGTCTAGCATTATTCTGTGAACCAAATGATGTAAATACCTTCATGGTTTGCACAGTAATTCAGCACTTTAAATCAATCTTCAAAAAAACTATGACAACTTAAAGACATTCAATATTAGAATATTCACATGTACTTTTCACAACGTTCATAGTAAAATTACCACCACCATCTACAGGCAATGGTAAACCTTATACTCATTGCTATACTAGCTGAATGAATCTCATTTTGGTGACAGATTCATAGATATGAACTTATCCTGCTTGAATATTTTCTGTTTAATATTTTTGACAGAGTAAACGAAGCTTCTAATGTACATACTGATAACTGATATTGGAACATCATCTTCATTTTCAAATAGTGGTTATGATATTTGTTCCATCCAATTTTTGCGCTTAAACCTCCAGTCCAGAAACAATCCATCTATGAAATGCAACATTATTTATAAAGCTTTTGATACTCTGTTCGTTCTACTGATGAGGTATATGGCATCGTAGAAGCATTACCTCGAAGTGGCATTTGAAGTGATTCTCTCCTGGTATCAGAAAGTGATGTCATGTCTCTAAAGCACTGAGAGCAAGTGTACATAGGTAATGTGATCCGAGCAGGCAAGAGCCCAAGAAACAAAGAGGACAGAATCACGAACAAGGTCCTGCTACACAACAGGCTTTCAAAGTTTAAGTGAACAGATTATATGACACCATTGCTTCGAAGATGCCCAGGTAATGATGACCCTTGGTGATTATGGTTGTGTTTGATACTATTGTGGTATGTTTGTCCAAACAAGAATATTCATCTGTCTCTTTTCAACAGACAACTAAAAGCTAACATGAACTCAAAACAAGCACCAATTGACCCGAAGGATGACTTTGGTATAATCAGCAAAATGTACATCGCTTGCCAAGTACATGAATCTGATCCATATGAAACCATGGACAGCAGCACCTTCTAAACTGAATTTGGACCCTCGCAAAGAATAAAGTATTAAGAACACAAGATAGGAGAGGAAAGGGCATCAGAAGGAAGGTTTCCCCTGACACAATGTTACCTTTGAATTGAGTTACTCAGACCAACTTTCCAGAGGGTAGGAAGTAACACAAGCAGCACTCGTGCCTCTATGTTCAGGATGCAATAGAGATGCCGTCAAAAACAGCACCGAGGCAATTGTAAATATGTTCAGCAATTTGCTATCCTGCGAATTTGGGAAAGAGGTCGATTTCAGATTCCGCAACGCCAACAGCATTTACAAACGTCATGGCAGTCAGAAACCCATGGCCCTACCCCTTTTCCATGCTTTTACACAATTTCCAGTATTAGGGGAAAGAGTTCATGGAAGATTTGGCAACCCTACCAAGAAGTAACAAAGATTTACAGCACATTTTATTTCACCCTTTCGAGCCCGTAGATTTGGAGCCAACTGCATGTTTTTTGCGACTATTGAGGGCTTCATCTGCCAAGGATTTTCTCTTACAACATGTCCAACGAAGCTTCTATCAAGCAAGTCTTTGGTTACCTTGCTTGTCCATCCTAAGCAAGAAGTACCACCTATATGTTTGAAAACATGATGTCCGCTGCAAACCTAAGTGGATGACAATTCCAGAGGCCGCAGATTCATAGAACTTACCAAGTGTGACAGTAAATCTCTGCCAATGTGTTGCTAAAAGAAAGTGTATGCTAAAATTGCAGCTTCAGTGCACATCGCTTTGCAACTGCAAAGGAAAGTATCAATGATACAAAGATATAATCTAATGAACAGTGATTAAAAAATAACTTCAAAATGCAAATTGATAAAAACAAAATGTGTCTTACCAATCTGTTTGTGGTATCATTTCAGAGAGCATAATTGAAAACATCAATTTTGCTGTTCAAATCAAGTTGATAGGCCAAATAACAACCGAGATATGCCTATTTAAGATTTTGTCGGCCATCTTGGCAGCCATCTTGGATTTTGAAAAAAGTAGGTCACGAAAATCGGGTACACCCCCAAATTATTTATAAGTATTGTTTTTTGGACCATTATGCCAATGTTCATGCTTTAATCCAGCGTGTATACTTCAAATCAGTTAGCCACCGGACTATACTCGGCAACGACATCTATTATACAGTCATCTATGAACCTTTCACCTTCCACTATGCGCACATCCACTCTTCCATCGACTCGTTGAAGGGTGTAACTGGACTCGTAAGTAAACATGAGGTTACGTCATTGTTGTACTATTGCGGTGCTGTACAACCCACTGATGACGTAGGAGCTCATGTCGATGTTTCAACATAAGTCGTATGAGATGTCTTCGTGCTTGGAAACAACGTTGCAGTAACCTCCTGTTAGCCCGAAAAACCCTCAGGTTTATCATGGCCCTACCTGTCACAGGTGACCTGGTCATTTGCCCTAATAGGAGGTCATATTTGGCCTTAGTCAGACGAAGAGCGTCTAGGATCCTGTTAAGGGGTCTCATTACTATTGTTTCTTGGTGATTATTTTATGCTATGTTGTACAGTTCTTCAACCAACATCAAAATGGTTAGAAATAACGTTATTAAATTGTGACCCCGCCAACGCCATTCAGATTTTTATTCAGATTTTTAAATGAATGACGTCATCGACAAAGGCTTGCATGAGCATGTTATGATACATATTTTCGTGCATGTTTTTTTCAAGAGATCAATTTGTGGAACATGTTAATAACCTTATTCACAAGATGGCTTCGACGATACATTGTGTATGGAGCGGTTTACGACTTTTCAATGATTATCATTCCTGTGAGCATACAGGAAGTGAAGACAACCTTTATTGACAATACCAAAAATAATAATTTTAAAATGCAACAATCAATTCGTTCTGCTATTACATTCTGTCTATTGTATATACCGCGGGCCAAAAGAAACGATACCAAATTTTCAACAGAGTCAAGCACAAAATGTTTTTGCCGGATAAAGTCGATTTTGAATGTCTGTGATGAGGATATCAATCGTTAAGGCATATACACAATTTCATTCATGTGAATACGATATTTAATATTCTATATCTGTTCAAACACACATGGGGTTCCGAAATTGCTATATGTTTTAAAGGGGATTTCTGCACATAATGTTTGGTATTTCGGTAAAAAAATTATGAAATATGGAAATTATGTCTGTATAAGATGTTGTCAGCACAATGGTTCTTGTTGGACTTAAATTTGTTGACAAATCATTATTGTAGGTTGTCATGAAACAGCCAAAAAGTCCTTTTCGATAGGCACCTCTCATCTAGTTAAGGAGAGTCGAAAACAACGATTCATTAAAACGTGTTTTGAATATGAACAGATAATGTTTTGAAATTTGAAATTTAGTTTAGCTGGCTTCTGACGACATGGCGTATATGGTATATGGTATACCGAATCATACAGAGATATTGCTATCTTTGTCTCTTATCCAGACTGCGCTATTACACAACACACACAACTTCCTTATTGAACCATCGGTGCGTGAATTATTTATATAACATGAGTATCTATAATTAATGTCTAAAATATTAACATAACGTCACACCAACGTGTTATATGACACCTAGGTGTTTGCAAACCACCTTAAATAGGAAGGACAAAGAACACCCCCTTTTGACGAGTATATATCTTTATAAACTGTTTGAGAGGCATTCTAGTTGGTGTGATGAAGAAGACAAATATTTTATGGATGATCAACTTCTTTATTAACAATAGCGACGTTTCGGTATGGATCCTTATAGATAATGCTTGATAACGGTATAAGGATCTATACCGAAACGTCGCTATTGTTAATAAAGAAGTTGATCATCCATAAAATATTTTTCTTCGTTTATATCTTTATTTCATATTCCATGATTAACATGATTTATTTCATTTTCCAGATGTCCTTTATCCAATGCTGTTAACCATGGAGTTGACTTACACGCATGATTGCAGCACCATTACAGGAAGTAATGTTATCGGACTGTTTGATTTGTTACTACCAGGACATCAGTAGCTTCTTTAATTTTAACTAATATCTAAACGGTAATAATCGGATTTCATTTACTGTTATATTCGGATATAAAAAATGTTGTAAAAATTGTTTTCGGAGTCTTTTTTTTCAAAGGGTCAACAATGCGAAACAACATATGTTTGGAATGGCGAAATAAACATTTATCGTACCTCTTTAAGTGGAATTAAGCAAACATAAAAAACATATTGCAATGAATGCTTCATTTTGTCTATATCATTTAGAATCGTCGGCCATATTTAGTTATCGCCTATCATTCATACTTTAGTGAAGCTACAGGTTGCAACTTCACAGACAGTCAGTGTCACATCAAAGATCCGTTTTATGTTAACTTCAAATTTGCTTTTACCCATGAATATAAAAGTAAATTGCAATCTCTGTCTCTAATCCAGATTTCGCTATTACACAACACACACATCTTCCTTATTGAACCATCGGTGCGTGAAATATTTATATAACATGAGTATCTATAATTACTGTCTAAAATATTAGCATAACGTCACGCCAACGTGTTATATGACACCTAGGCGTTTGCAAACCACCTTAAATAGGAAGGACAAAAAACATCCCCTTGCCGTCAATCACGATACGTAAACACAGTTTTGTAAACTGTTGTGTTTAAGTAATTTGACGAGTCGGTATTAAGACATTTTAGGAGGGATTGTGTACAACCATAGGCCACCGGTACACCTGTGATGAGTGTTTACCTGGACGGCGTGTGCCCCCGGCCCTCCACGCGTCGTTAACACGATCCATCATCTGACCAAGGAACAGGACGGAAGCACGAACCTTTGATTAATTTGGATCGGTCCATGAAGAAAGTGGAGGGGAGAATGCTTTCAAATCTTTACGTTTCAACAACTGGTATCGTAAAGTTTTTACAACATCTATTTACAAACACGCATTTATTTTAAAAGTGACAATAAATGGCTCTGCGACTTCCGTATTCGTTAGATTTATGACCCTATCAATCTACATCAGTGTGCTCCCCTATCTCAGTCAAACACAGTTGAGGTGAGAAGCTATAAAACACCCCAGGTACGGTGCATTCACCACAGTCACTCGGGGAAGACACGAGACACAACAGATAACTAACCAACACCATGAAGCTAGTCCTCCTGACTCTATGCCTGTGTGTCTGTCTCGCCGCCAGTGTACCACAGGGCGGCAATCAACAGGGAGGCGGTGTTGTATCCTTACTCCAGAACATCTTCAATAACCCGGGAGGCAGCATTTGCCCCCTGTGTAAGTTCTGCAAGTTCGCGAACACTTGCGGTCCCAATTGCAGTCACAATTACTGCAATTTCTGCAAATACCGGTACCACTGTGAGTCTACCTGTCAGGTCTGTGGTGTGAACAGTGCCCCAAACCGCAACCAGCCAACTACCCGTAACCCGAACAGACCAAACAGAGGACTATTCGGCACTCTCATGAGGATCTTCCAGTAATGTAGGTACTTTTTACGTTTACGGCTTGTCTATGTTATGAATAGAATTGTTTTTATAATTTTTCATTAGCAACCGGATAACTGACACCCGCATAAATAGAAATACTTTAAAGGCTCATCTATTGTGTTTCATAAAACATATTTGGCTTTCATACGCTCCAACTCGCCATATGTGCTGTTTACAATACAAACAAATTCACTCAGCTTGCATATTCTTCCCAGATCGCCTAATATATCATAATTACTAGTTTCCAATTAAAATAGAGTAACATCATTATGCATGTGTAGAAACCGAAACTGCACGTTCCATTGACATGTACAGTAGTTATATTACTTATTTAACATTATCAATCCAAATTTGTTATTTTGACTGTTTTAAATAAGATTCCAAAATTACGTTTGACTCATTGGCGCGCGCCACACGCGGTGCACTGTCCGGTTTTCGATCAGAAATCACTACTTTTACCTTCATATCGTCAATATACTATGTCGACTATCATCAAAATGGCAGTTTTCGGTAACAGTCGGTACTTCTAAAGTAACACCATTTATAACGTTTGGAATATGTGACCCTCATCAACACAATGGATGGACATTTAACTTGATAAATATAAAGAACAGCCCAGGCATCTATATAATATATATCCCTGATATGAACAACAGGGAAATAAGCGAAATGAACAAGGATCTTGAGGTTGAACAAATGAATTCTTGATTAAAGGATTAAACCAAATATACTGGCTGTATGTTAATTTATTATTTAGAATAATAATTTTGTATATCTGGAATATTTAGTCAACCAAAATGAATAAATGGTTTCGACTGACTCTACGACATTTGCGAGGATTTAACAAAACAAATCATACATCAGTTTCCGTCGAAATGAGGAATTTATATAGAGAGAATCTAAACGCCGTGTCTTCTGATAGTATACATTAGGTTTTCAAGGATATGTGAACTTTAATCAACAAATGTAGATATGTGTAATATTAGAAGAAACAATGTTGATAGTATATGTATCATCCAAAACCATTGTTCATAGAAGTGTTATAAATATATAAGGCTGTGATGTCATTGTAGTTGTCATTGAGATCTATTGTCAAAGCGACACCTTCTAGTCGACGACACTTGATCTAAAACAAGCGACATATTGTGTGTAGCACAGTTTTGGTTAATAAACAATGTTAACATTTATTGTATTAAGTACTTTTTTGGAAATATCCTTGCTAAAAGGTCATAGTAAACATCAAAAGGATAGTTGTATCTATGTTCTCACATAAGTGATGCATACTGATGTGTATATAGTCTCTGGTTACCGTATGAGAGAGTAGTCAGTCTAAAAGGACTGAGGACAATATTGGCTGCAGACTCAAACATGTGAGACTAAACTGAATACAATACAAGCCTTTGTATGTTATCATGTGAACTTTCACTTTTTTATCTTGATTTCAGGTGTCGCCTTGCTGAAGACGTCTTGGTTTACCCCGATGCATAATTGACATTTGACGTTGTGATGACGTCACAAGTGCCGTCCAATAGATGTGACACGTGAACTGTGGACGTCATGAGACGGTTACCCATGAGACTTGTAAACGTGTTGTGTTTGATGTATGTGGACGATTTATGATGCTGTTCTTCATTAAAGCTTAGAAAACCCTCTTGTTTATGTTATCTTTGTGTCCATGACTTCTTGTATTGATGCACGAGGAAGCTTAGTGAAAACACCTACATGTGAGTTTTTTTTCTGAACGAAAGTGAACATAATTTAAGAAATGGTATTAGATAGAGCTTGGCTGGAATAAGAACATCCTTTTCCAAATGTGCTTCAAAGTAGTTCGTTTTCATATGTTGACGTCTACCTGTCTGTAGCGCTTTGAGCATGCACTTGGTGTATGGAGGCTAGCGCGATATAAGTACACAGTATTATATTATTATATTATTATACCTTCCAGAGATGAATGCATCATTGAACAGGTGAAATCGTATAGGACAAATTCAGAAACCAAGCTTTGAATGCGGCAACAATATATCAATGATGCAGTTTTTTAAAAGTTTCTTTTCCACTTCTTGGATGTATCATTTGTGCTATTTTAATTCTAAATGAAGCTTACTTTATTTATGACAAATTGCTGTCATCCAACAAACGCCTTGAGTCATTCAACTGATTGGCGTGTTTTGGAAATTGAAATACTTTTTATCTAACCAACTCACCTCAAGGCGTTTGTTTGACTGATCAGCCGTTTTTCAGTTCTTTATGTCCTTGTCAGAGAACGAGCGGAACATCTTTTGTGTTTCCAAACTAAAATCGTAAGTTAGTTCCTGACCTAGTTGACATAGCTATAGCTATTGGTTTACACATTTACATAACAACGACTGAAAGAACATCGAAGCACAATATCATATACACAATATAGACTCGGTGTTGCTTTCTTATGTGTCGAAAAGCATATTTGAAATGCCGATATATCATCATCAGGTTTTACAAGGCAAATATTACTAAAGAATCACAAGGTGCAACCTCGTCGTTATACCTGGTGGCCACTATTCGACATGACACTGGCTACTTTCGCACTGTTCGGCAATGATATAAAATATATGCTATCAACTTTAACATAATAAAACCTTTTCCATACTCTATTACTTTATATAACTGATACTATAATTCATTTCTTGAGGAAACAATCTTTTGGTGAGTACGTTATTTTTTTGTAAAGTAAAGTTACACAAAAAAAATGTTTAAAATTAGCTCAACTAGTGGTTAAATGTAATTATGTTGGTGTCTGCTTAAACAATCACAAGACAAGTTCAGAGCATGATAAGTCTAATTAAAATCATACCGTAATTAGTTGCACTATGTTACACAATAATTGTATATGTGTAACGTAGTGGAGCTTCATTACGATCTGATTTAATGAGATTGCCGCATGATTAATGTCAATCTGAAGATAGTGATTGCCTCGAGGAAGTGTCTCACATGACTGAATTATTGAAATATCTATTTGCGTTCAAGTAATTTGAGTTCAAAGTACAAAACCACAAACACAACACCTCACGTCATCACTGACAACTAGTGTATCGTTGCTGCTGGTTCTGCCCAATGATAGAACAAGAGCCTTTAATACAGTCTAGAAATATGAACTGAAAGCCTTAATAAATCAATCACAGGTATAAAGGTACAGTTATTAAAATTCCATATTACAGTTACTAAATTTCAGTCTACGCTGCCTCCAACAGTTCAGTCTACAGACTGAGAGAAGGGTGGTTTTCTGGTTCATAAATTCGACAGATGAATAGAGACATCCACTACTTACAAAAGTGGAATTTAAAATTTCATCATTGACAGACTCGTAATAGGTACGGGTATCTTTTTTTAAATGAACAAAAGAGATCTATAGGTATGCCATAAACTTAGGAAAAAAGCCCACCTCGCAAATAATCGCCTTTAGTCTGAAGAAAACCGCCATTCAGCAAGCCGAATAAAACAAGCAATGTAGCTTTTAAAACGTTGAGACTAGAGTTACTTCCTTTGCTCTAGTTTCAGTCATTTTTTAAGTTATTTTTCATCATGAGATAATTTCAACTGATTAAAAGTTCCTCATAAAAAGGGAATCAGTGATCTATTGCCGAATTTGTTTTAAAGTCACACACAGTGCCAAAGGCTCGCATAATACAATTTGTATATCAAATACATGATATTACACACTTGATTGATTAACCTCTATGTAGCCATAATGTATGTAATAGACAATGATGACACAAGTGGTGTACACAAAATATCATCGAGCTATCATCTCACGAGGGGGCGGAGCAAGATGATATTTTGTATACACCACTTGTGTCATCATGTATCTGTTTTATCCAATGGGCAACGTTTTACTGAGCGGCTGGTTTTGCATCACTGTTGTAATTACTCAAGGTAGTCAGCCAGGTGTCTGTGGCTCCGCCCTTGGGCCGTCCTGCTGCTTCACGATCGTTGAGAGTTTAAAATAAGTGACGTCATAGATACAACCACACTTTTCTTGATACAAGATATATCGGTACTAAAACATCAAAGGGAATTTAGCCGCCCATTGGATAACTCCAGATTACGTAACGTGTTGAGATGATATTATAGACGGGCAACTTTTACATTCCTGGGAGGCAACTTTCCTAAATCTAACTATTGACGTGTTTCTGGATGCACTATCACAGCGGTAGACGCGAACATTTATCAGCGAATACTGGCACTTGTTTGTTCACACACGTTGGAAGTCAGTGCATGTATCAGCCGTTAAAGGGGCAGTCGCACGTTTTTTTCAAATTTTATTTTTTCAAATTTCCCATTTATAATGTTAGTTGATGTGATTTATATCCCTAGAGGTTAAACATCTTATTACACAAACCAATTATCCGTAGTGGTAATAACAGTGTTGCGTATAAAGAAAAAATGCATGGCGGCCATTTTAATGTGAACACATTTTATTATTTAGAATTCCAAAAAACCATTCCCATGGCTTAACCGAACCATGTACACTAATGTTTAAACTTGATTTTCCCGAGGGCATGTTGTTTGATACCTGAAAGATATTAATCTTTTGGCTAGAAGTATAATATGATTTAGTATTTTATTGTGTGAGCACAATCCAAACATTATTGAGCCTTGTAAGGGTAATACTACCTTGGATATGAGTATTAAGGAAATATTCTACATTATGCCAGAGCAATTTCTGATGAGCTACAGAGCCCATGGCTCTATTTTCTTTTCTGGATGCACTATCACAGCGGTAGACGCGAACATTTATCAGCGAAAACTGGCACTTGTTTGTGAATTTTTATAGTTCACACATGTTGGAAGTCAGTGCACGTATCAGCCGTTAAGGAATCAAATATGATTTCCATTTGCAAAACACTGTTTTAATAAAATTACTTATACACGTAGGAAGAAAGCGACCTGGTCGTATCTTGATGTATTTAGTATACCGCTGAGTTAAATCAGCCGATGGAGTATAGGAATATTGGTATATTCTTAAAGTGATCACAAGATGTGAAAGCTTGTATTTGTATTATGTTCGTACTCGTTCTCGTACTTATACTCGTATTGTAGATATTACATTTTAACGTTATTGATGATGTGGTTCATAACATAGGTTTTAATGAAGCTATTCGTTATTACAGACACTGAGAAACTGGACAATGACAATATTTAAATGGAGAATCACTGATGATTTGTTATGAGATTGTAATTTTTTAAAGTTTAGTTTATTTTAGGTCACAAAAGATGTAGTGCGGACACTTCCTGAATTATCGGACATGCCAGAGCCAGTGTGCGGACGACTCGGATTGAGGAAGCGGGAAATGAACCAACACCTGCACAAGTTGTAACAATGCTGTAGATTTCCATTTCTATCGGGGAAGCATCGCGACTAATGTTCGTATTTTCCACGAGGAGTTTCCTTTAAAATAAAATCATATTACTCATTCATTGTGGTGCTTACTAAAACAGATTCTAAATTGAGTAGCAAAATAGATTTGCACAAGATTAAAGATTTTAGGAAAACAAGATTTTCTTGGGGAAAACTCCTTCATTGTGAAGGTACACATCGTTTCGGGGCATATGTTTACTCCTTCATCAGGTTGAATGCCACATTCAAGAAGAGAATGTTTGACTATAACACGCCTTTATGATTGAATGCAGTTGCTCGCGGTGTAAATCCATATTCATAATTATGTATATTCTGGTAGAGATTAAAATAGCTACACGTGTATAATAATCTCCCTACGTAATCAAAATATGTATGTTGCATTTATACTGAAATCTCTTGTTCTTTGGAAGAATTATTTTTAAAATAACTTCCATATATGATCAGCATTTAAGAGGTATGTCAGTTTTCACTGTTAGATAATCGTTTAATTTTTTTATAAAGTGTATGTAAATATACGACATATACGTCGTTGGCTACTTTTATGGCTATCGTCATGAGACCAATAAGTACATTGGTCGTAATGTTTATTATATTTATGTTTCTTAATCTGAACATGTTTTCACAGAAAAGAGCTAGCTTAGATAACAATTCATCATTTTGAGTAGTAATCAGATAAATAAACTTTAACATTGAAGGGTACTTATAATAATATACGGGTAGATATCTACGCAGTTGTTGATAATATGGACATATCAGCAAAATATGTTATTCATCTTCCTCCCCTTCTGTACAGAATTCTTTTAAAGGGGGAAAGATCCCCGACGTGTATCACCTACCAGTGTCCCCTCACCGTTAAACACATTTTATGTGAGTGTTGGGACACTGCTCATATCAGGGAAACATTTTACCCTAATATTTCCATTTCTCAACTTTTTACTCACTTTGGTGAACATCCTGTTTTAATTTTAGGAAATTAATCTCTTTGATAAACTTTAATTTTTAACTTTTTCTAAATCAGCTTTTACCAATCTTGTGGTAATTCGCTGGTGTTTTTACGACCTTCGTGTCGTTTCATGCTTGCTTTTGCAAATATTTTTTAAATTGGCCAATTAACTTAAATTTCTCGCCGCAAATGGCTGCGATACTGCCGAAGCGGCGTTAAGCAATAACTCACTCACTCACTCTGTAAATAATTCTCATGAAGCGTCATTAAAATCTAGACCATTGGTTAATCTACATCTATTAATTTTAAAATCAGTTGAACACTTAAATTTCGTTAGAGCACTTTTTAAATTTGATGATTGAATTGAACTTAAATATTTCTCAGGTTGAAGGAGAGTTTTAAAAGTAGAATACATACTCTTATTGGACGAAACAGAATTATAAGTAAACCATTTTTGTGTAAAAATACCCTTAATCTCAATTTAAAAGTATTTATAAAAAGTTTATAACCCTAATGTCCTGTATTAGCCAACTACTTCCAAATCAAGTATATATCTAAAAAAATAAACCTAATTATTATATCCTAATTCATCATATTTACAAAGCATTAAATAACAATGTCTGGCATGTTTGCCCACTGGCATTGTTGGCAGTCTAATCCAAAAGTTTATATCCTTCACTATGCAATGTTCGTATATTCTCAATATTCCCATTTCACCCAGTACAGCATTATTGGATGAAATATATGCTATTCTCAAAGTATATTTACAATATTTTGTACGTACAACTTCGTACGTACAAATTTCCTTATTTCAGTACACCACATTTCAGCACCATATAACAGTATACGTAAAATTTTACAATCAAATATTTTCATATAAACATCAACATTCAAATTGGGAAATTTGTACATCAACTTTTTCACTGGAAGAGGTGCATTGGTTGTTTGTTTAGCCAATGTTATACATGCTTGTGAAAAATAGTTATTTCTACATGAAAAAAACAATACCAAGAGATTTGTAATATGACACAACATCTATAGTTTTACCGAAGAAGACAAATATTTATGGATGATCAACTTCTCTATTAACAATAGCGACGTTTCGGTATAGATCCTTATACCGTTATCAAGCATATGGGAGAGATGGTAAAAACAGAGGTTATATACATGATACATTTTGGTATGCTTGATAACGGTATAAGGATCTATACCGAAACGTCGCTATTGTTAATAAAGAAGTTGATCACCATAAATAGTTCTCTTCTTCATCACACCAACTTCTAGAATGCCTCTCAAACAGTTTATAGTTTTACCATTTACAAACCATTTCTCATATTGAGAGAGGGTTCTTCCATTTTTGAAAACAATAATTTTACATTTATCAATATTTACATTTAAACCCCATGTTTTATGATAATTTTCTAGACATAAAATTCAACCAGTTACTGAATCAGAACATATAGCTACATCATCTGCAAATAGCAGTAAAATTATCAATATCTCAAAAACAAAATATGCCATTTAAATCATCAGTTTTCTTCATTTCATTTACTAATTCATCAATGTATATAAGAAACAGTAACGGTGACAGCATACAACTTTGTCTAACTCCACATGCTGTATTAAATAAATCTGCAAATTGATTTGAATTAAATTTAACTGAAGCCTTCACATTTGTATGCATAATTTTTAGAAGTTTAAACACATTTCCATGTATGCATTTTTGTAGGCTTATATAAAGTTATTTTGTTCTGTCCACCATATCAAAAGCCTTCTTAAAGTCAACAAAAAAGCAATAAAATTTACCATCTTTCTTTCTTAAATACTTATGTGCTAAAGAATGCAATACAAATGCATTATCTATTGTTGAATGTCCTTCTCTCAATCCTGATTGCACTTCAGAGATACAGTTTTGAAGTTCTAGCCATATTGTGAGTCTTGATTATTGAAGTAAACATTTTGCCCATAACATAACAAGAAGATTCCCCTATAATTATAAGGGTCTGCCCTGCTCTGCTCCCCTGTTCAAAGATGGTTGTTATAAGTCCATGATTCCAAGCTTGTGACAAGTACCCTGCCTTTAGTATAGTGTTAAATAGGAAAGACATATATGACAAAATGAAATCGCGTTAAGCTTTAAATGTTTCTGATGGTATGCCATCTAATCCTGGTGATTTACCATTTTTTTAATTTCCTAATTGATTGTTTAATGCTAAATCTGCAAGAGATTTCTTCAAGTTTACTGTTGTATTAAACATAAATCCCAAATATATATACTCGTTCATTATGATCACGGGCTGATTATCATAAAACCATTTTTCTTTAGATGCTGCCGGTGTAAGATTGAAAACTTACCCGCGTTGAAAACATACCTGGCGGGTACTTTTTCCACGTTTTTTGCATATTATGTTTTCTTAAATCTACCATTTATTATTAAAGATTATACAATATATAGTTACGTTAGAGGGTAAAAATTCTCATGATACCACCTGATAAGGGGTGTCCATAGAAAATGGTTATCTGTATTCAGAAATTGGTGTGATGATAAAGCGACAGTGGTGTGTAAATTTGACATTGTGAGAGGTAGATGTGTAGGTCTCAAGCAAATTTGAGAGTTCCTCCGATAGGATGGTTGATATTTCCATCATGGTGCGAGAATACTCTACTTTGAGTGTTTAGGTTTGGCTACATCAGTCAGATCACTTAAACTACCTTCGAGAGGCTATTCTAATGTGAACACCTTATAAAGGCTGCTCGAAGAGAAATGAACTCGCATGGCATGACTTTTATTGATTGAGGAGCATTTTATTCAGTCATTTGTAACACTTATTAACCTTTTCGTGGGATCAGTTTATCAGTAAGAACGGGTTGCAACAGTGCCTTTAAGAACTCATATACATAACTTCGTTATTATACCCCTGGGAAATGTTTTGGCATGTTCACATTCAAGGTTAAAGGTCAAGGTTACGAGTTCTGAAATCACTGAAAAATGTCTGTAAACACGTTAAATAGTTGTGCTATCTTATTCGGTATATATCAACTATGGAGAAAGACAAAGATTTGAAAATGTTTACGCCAAAATCCGTCGAAGGTCAAGGTCACAGCGAGGTCATGCTTTTGCGAATATGCCTTCAGGGGAAATAAATTCGTATATATATAAATTTATATATATTACTTGCAATTGTAACTTGTAATGAGTCGAAATACGCATATCAAGTATTAATAAAAAAAAATTATACATTTACTTCACGTGAGACCTTCAACTTATATATAGACCGAAGCTGTCCATGGTTACTTGTAAGCTCTCAAACAACAATTTCGAGCACTCATTGCTACGACACAACGGTATGTTGCCAGACGTCATAGTCGTGATATATCTCAAACGACTGTTTCCAACCTCCGAATCAACAGACCTACTTCATCTTGGAGCAATAACATGGCTTGGTGTCGTTGCTCACTACTGAGAAATCTTCCTCTATCCTTGCCGTCATCAAAGAAAAACGTTTCACTAACTCATGAGAACCAACTGCAAACCTGTATTTCCAACGTCAAATAATTGTGCATGTGAAGAGCTGCGTTTTGGTGATTGGTGCATTCCTGATGTTGCTTTTCACATATATATGACTTTGTGTTTTCAACATGGTGTTCTAACCATGTAACTTTTCCCATTTACTTTCCATGTGTTTTGAATTCCGTGTTTGTCTCATCTGTCAAAAGATTATTGATTCTGTTGTACACACTGTTCCAGTTGTGATTTATTCTCACGGGTATTGTTCATTCTATACAGTTACCACTATAATATAAACATTCCAATAAGTCGACCATCAGTTAAAATGTAGCTTTACCCGTTGTATCAGCGAGAACACTCAATGTTCATAGATTCACATTACGGTGTACTAAACTATTGGAGAATTGATTTTAGAAATGTAATTTGAATATTTGTTACCTTCTTTTCTTAAGTTTCTTATATATTATGCAAGGCAAATGCTTTCCAAATAAAACACAAACTTTGACAATCACATCAACCAGCTTTTTATTGAAATGAAATGAACCTTAATAGAGATATCTTTCCATCAGGAGGTCGACCATTCTTAGAGTGGACTCCGAAAATCCCTGAAACTCATTTGGCCACCAGGAGTTGCCCACCAGGAAGACATCTTGGTTTCTGAAGGGCTTCAGCATGTAGTCTCTGGTCTCAGCCATCTTGAAGCCAGGTCTGTAGAAGTTCCAGCCGGCTGCAAATGGAAACTTGTTCCATATTTGCATTCCTCCACCAACGGGCCATGGTATTCTGCTTGTCGGAATTCGATGTATTCTGCTTAAATCGCTACTGAAATGTCGAACAACTGCAGTGGTGACTCGTTGATCTCCAAGCATACTTCCAAATATCGGTCTACCGAAGCTTTGCAGCTGGGTCCATTTATCTGCCTGTGTTCGAGTATCCAAATACAAGCAATGGATAGAATGGTCATCTGGCCACTCAAAGAACCTAGAAGGGATGTCTGATTTGGCGTTGGTGATGTTCTCATTGCCTGGTTTCCACCACTTATAAGGATATGCAAGGAACACCTTCAGTGCTGGTATATCAACTACTGAATTCAGGCGACTACGGAAGTAAGGGCTTCGGAATGGTCGAAATGCAATTCTCTGAACACAATCTCGTTGTATCGCAAGGATTACCTTTCGTGCGCAAACATCAATAAACTGCCCCTGAATCAAAAGAAAGAAGTATTTATTATAAATAACCTTTTTTTCAGATTCTTATCAATTCTTCAAAAATACATGTCAGTTAGAGAGCGAACAAATATAACAATCTGCAAGAGCATAAATTCTTGTATATTTCCGGGACAAGTCTCTTGAGTGAGTCAAAACAACACCCTCATTACTATCAATTCAGATAACTCAAAAGCTTCGTGCTAGCTTGAGCTATGTTCGGTTCTGTCAACTATTATAGGTTCGCATCTCACATGTGTGATATCAAATTACTATAATATTTAATAAATATCCGTTCCTCGCTTGGCACAACTTCCCAATGCAAGGCATAACTCTTGCCAGTCTCAATAACTGGCTGATTTAGGCCTTGCAGTATTTCCTTAAGAAATTTGTGTTTAGAAATCCAGGCCCGCTATGCATTTCTGGTGCAGCGATTCACTGTCTTGACACAACAAAGCGAGGGAAATACCGCAAGGGTTAAATCAGCCAGTAATGCAGACTGGCAAGAGTTATGCCTTGCGTTTGGAAGTTGCGCTTGGCACAGGACAGACAGACACGTGTACTGGGACTGTTTTGACAAGGGTTATTTTTATGGAAGAAATCAATGTCCCAATATAAATGGTTTACATTATAATGATAATAAAGATTATGGCGAGAATCATTTTATCATATTCACCATGGACACTGGATTCGTAACTGCAAATCTCAGCATATACCCTCTGTTTAGTTTGCCGATGGACACAAGTCGATGGTTTAAGTGAACTTGATGTCTGAAATGTATGAACAGGTCGTTATAAGATAATGTTAGCATTTTATCCATTTCGATCATGTCAAAGGCAAATAGATTCAATTATAACGTAGTTATAAAAGAGTATTTTAAAATAAGTTATCGTTGACAAACAGTGTTATCTTAAATAGTATGTGTTAAAAAGAAATTGTTTGAAAGCTTTCAAAGTTGTTAAAATTAAATAACCAAGATACACGTCACATGGTAAAATACTTTTAGAACTTCAAACCTTCTGCTGGCTTTGAGAAACGAGGACAAGAGTCGCCTAGGTAGTGTGCTGAAACCTTCTTGAATGGTCTTCAGGGTCCTGGTGGTGTTTGACGAGCTTGGGTAGGCAAGGATCTGAAGAGCAAGATGTGCGGCATAGTTCCCTACCCTGAATGATGGCAGTGTTGAAGTATCCTTGATATAGTTGTATGCCTCTTTACTTGCATACTGTTTATAGAATTGATCCAATCTGAAATAAAGATAGTTAATAGACACATATACGCATGGGACCAGAAACAACACATTTGTCGAAGATAAACGATGGCAATTTGTTCAGTCATAGAAAAGAGGGTTATTGCATGGCTATAGTATGTCTTATGTTCAGTATTATTTTCAGTTTCTGACTATTACGCCTGCATCCAAATAGTGTGTTCACCTGCATTTGCTTCTAAGAGCATATACCACGTAATCTTGATTTCATTTGGACCTCAATTGCATTATTTCAACTGCAATAACAAAAGACGATCTTCTGTCCTTGTGTGCAATAATCATTCCAAACGTATGTGATCGCAAGATTGTTTAACTTAGGGGTGATGAAATAGACAGAAGCGGTTTGGAATATGTTTTTTTAATTAAGAGGAAAACGTGTCTCTTGTGTTTACAATAAGTGTACAATCTGCTTATATATTTATGTGCAACTACAGGTGACCTGCAAGCATGTGGTATTCACTATATAGCAGTGAAAGTAAATGAACTACTTACGTGATGCTGTACAACAGCTGACCATCCCTTGTGACAATGCTGTAGATTTCATTTTCTGGCGGGTAAGCATCCCGACTCATGTTTGTATTTTCCGTGAAGAGTTTCCTTTAAAAGATTTTATTTACTCGTGAATTGGAGTATATACTCACATATGTAAGTCCTAAAAAGGAACTATGCATCCGATGGTAAACTCATGTAAAATTTATTCAATCAGTGACAAGCGCGTGAGACTAACGATCACAGTAAAATGATGACGAAGTTTGTCAATCCTGAAGCTATCACCATCATATAATATAAGCATTATGTGTATGTTTAGGTGTAACGTAAACTTGTTCAATGTCTCGCCGACTGACCTGCACTGTAAAATCAAGTTACCAATGGAAATATAGAACCAAAGGCGATTCTTCTGACGTGAGTATCCGTTACCCAGGGTCCGTATTCTCGAAAAGTTCATAGCCTTAAGAATTCTGAACTTTGATCGAAGCAATGTGTTAAGAATCGAGAGGTTCGTATGGCTATGAACGTTTCGAGAATAAGGGCCCAAGATATGAACATTTCAGAGGTTTTTCCTGACTATCAGGGTCTACAACCTTACCATATCCGAGGTAGAATGGCTTATCTATATTATCAACCGTTTTTAAGTATAAAAGACGATTGCATATCCCGTTATCGAAAACCCCGGATTCTATATAGAGTCGTTCGTAAATTCCGTGTTCACTGTCTCAATCCCAGTACAGCAAAGATTTCTATGTAAGGTTCTTCTTGTCCGTTGTCTTCCATGTGCCTTCGTGGCGCAGCAGTCTAAGGCGTTGGCTTATGAAAGACTGGGTACGGGTTCGAGACACACTTTCGTCAAAACATTTGCGTTTCATAATGTGCTATATTTAAGGAAATTTTTCAAAATAGTTAAAGATAGTTTCTTCAGATCTTTACTTTCAAGCCGTCATCTTAGCATTTATATCAGGGTTTACAATCATTATAATTCCTTCAAACAGGGTTTACAACTGTCTGTGTGAACCCTCCTGGAGGGAATTACAAGGTTGAAAGTCCCTCCAGGAGGGTGATACGGTTTAGAAAGGTCGTTTCAAGTATCACGTTATATGGCTGGTAGGTTGATAATTTTAATTAAGTAGTAATTTTACCTTGGTTCACATGCAAGTATCAATGTCACCTTATGTATATGTAATAATATCCAATAATGCATGAATGTTGATTTATCAAAAGTGTAAAACATAGAAA